>MUAA02000064.1:0-2461926 GCA_014180765.2 Marchantia paleacea
TGATCTATATTTCTTCCTTCTTGGTGCATATGTATTCGCGCATGGGATGGTTGACACCACAGGAGAGAAGGCGCTATCAAGTGAATGTGGTCAGCAATCTCGGTGGGCCCATGGCAAGCAATGGCAGTAGTGGGTCGACGAGGAGTGTGGGACCCCACCAAGATGATGGTGTGCAGTCGCCAGTGCAACCAACTCAGTAGGAGACACCTTCGGAGGCTAGAACGAAGGCAGTAAGAGATGAGGAAGAAGCGATATTCGGGAAGGAGGACTCCGTGGGGACCACAGAGAAGAGGAGTCCAAGTGTGGAGATAATTGCGGAGACTTGCAGTAAGAAGCAGAAGCTGAAAGAAATCGCGTAGCCAGGAAGTCTAATACCGAAGGCATCGAGGCCTAAGGTAAAAGCAACCAAGGTTATAGTAGAAGAACCACTTTCTTCCGTGTTACAGTTGGTGCAGAAGCTGTAGAACGTGGTGGTGCCAGTTCTGATGGAGCTGAACGAGATGGGTAGCAGTTACATCCAAGGGTGGAATCCCTAGAAAGACGGTTACATGGAGCTGATTCACTTGCTGAACCGCACCACCAGAGGGAAGAAGGATCAGGCGGATACTATAAAGCAATTGACAGAGTCAGTGGAGCGTCTGGAGAGGCAGAAGAAGGAGGCAACGCATGAAGTTATCACGGTGAAGCAGACATACAGTTGTTAATATCCCAAGCTCATCGAGTTGATCTAGGGTTGTTATGTACCGATGGTACAGATCTGTTTAGGGCTAACCCGAAATTAGGGTTTCCTTGTACTCACCCTATATATATACAAGGGAAGGCAAAGCCTTCCTCATCTCATTCCTGTACACTCTCTCTTGTCCCTTTGGTGTGCTCTCCTCTTCTTGGAGTGATTCCTGAAGAGTCGATTTCTCAACATGGTATCAGAGCATGGTGGGAGCATTAGTTATTTAGATTAGACATAGAGGAATGCTAGAGATCAGTGAGGAATGAGCCTCAAAGTTGGAGGCTGTCCCGCTGAAGCGATTAGATTGTTGGGGAACTGTTTCGTGTTTTCTAAGAATCTTCAATCGCGTTTTCGGAGGTAAAGATGATTGTTTTCGACCTATTTCTGATCGCCCAACTTCCAAAAGGAAGTTGTCTTGCGCAGAATGGTCGATTTTGGTAGCCATGAAGTTTTCGTGCGATTTGGAGTTGTTGGTGGTAGTTATCACCTTTTCCAAAATCTTTGAGGAGCTGTTTGAAAGCCTAAACGAGGTTTTTTAGAGGTTTGAGTGTTTCTACTAGAGCAAAGGCTCTAGTAGAAACTAAACAATGCTCGCCCTTGTCAAAGCTCCTACCACGAAAAATTTCAGCTCAATCCGAGCTTTCTTCATCATTTTCGCTTAAGTACTGCGCAGGCGCAAATCGCGAACATAATTCATTCGTTGTCTGCGGGTCAAGACAGGCACATTTCGCCAAAATCTGGAGTTTTACATGTTTCTTGATCAAGGTGCAGAGGAGCTGTTTTTCCGGAGTAGTCGCGGAGGTGTTCTTTCTGTTCGTTTTGTGTCTGTGCAGGTACTTGCCGTGTTCGAGTCCTGATTTCTGCTCGTAACCACAACCATGGCAGAATCAGTGAGCATGATCACATGAGAGAAACTCGACAAGAATAATTCCAAACGTGGAAATTTTGAATGAAGACCTTCCTTCAAGGCCAGGGGCTATGGGAGCTTGTGACCGGGGAGGAGAAAGCACCAATCGTGGTTGTTGGTGATCTTCGCAGTGAGCAGACATTGCGTGAGTGGAGAAAGCGATCGTATCAAGCCATCCACTACATTGCGCTCACGATCTCAGGCTTGATGATCGGTCACATTCAAGATTGTGACACACCCAAGGAAGCTTGGGACGCATTGTCACAAATGTTCCGTTCGGGAACAGAAGCTCGGAAGCTGCAGTTGCTGTAGCAATACAATACGGTCAAGAAAGGTTCGATGTGTGCTAGTGACTATGTCAATCACATCAAGCAACTGACACTTCAGTTAGCATCTGTCAATGTTCAACTTGATCCGACTGTGATTATTGGTGCGACATTGCAAGGACTGCCTGCCGAGTACAAGCAGTTCTTTACATCAATTTTGACCACAGAACCTCTTCCGAAGTTCGACAAATTGGTCCCAATGATGTTGGGAGAAGAAGTGCGAATGCGGGCAGTACTAGGTCCCGACCCCGCAAGAATGTGTGTTTTTGCAGGTTCTAGAGGTCGAGGTAGAGGTCGTGGCAGAGGAGCCGGATATGGTGGTGGTAGAGGTTGTGTGCAGAACAAGGCGCCCAACCAGCCAGTTGCGCCACCGGTGCCGCGGAAAGGCAGGTTAACACCGCAACTACTATCATAAAAATGGCCACTATGCCAAAAATTGTTACAAGCATCGAACGATCTGCTTCGGACCCAACAGGCCATGTAGGCTGGCGAAGATTAGCTGCTCATTGTGACACACTAGAGTTATGTTGCTTTCGCACTGATATAGATTGGGTGATCGATTTCGAGCTACTGACCACATGACGCCGCATCAAGAATGGTTTGCGTCGCTCAACACTGTGGAAACTCCTCAGTTCATGGTGACTGGAGATGATACGAAGCACGAGATCAAGCATAAGGGTAAAATTCCGTTTGACATTCCAAGATCCAATCTTTCTGGAATCGGAAATGTTTTACATGTTCCTACTCGACTCAATCTGTTATCGGTAGGGACGGATGGTAGAACAAAATTTCAAGTGCGTTTCAACAAAGATGGATGCTTTGTTGAAGATTCCACAGGTACTGTTGTAGCTCGAGGTAACAAGAGTGGTAGACTGTTCAAGCTAGATGCTACAGTTAATGTCAAGAAACAACCAACTCTGTCATTATAGAAAGTGGCTTTGTAGTATCGACATAGATATTTGGCACATGCTTTAATTGGGCACATGAACTTTCAAAAACTGAAGACTCTTCCGAGTTCAGATCTAGTCTTGAGTTTGCCCAACTTCATACCTCGACCCAACTGCAAAGTATGTCCGCTTGTCAGTTCGGCAAGCAAGCTAGACAACCCTTTAAGGGATCAGGTAGGAGAGCAACCAAGCTTCAAGAGCTGGTGCACACAAGTGTATGGACTTCTTCTCAACCAAGTTTATCTGGTTTTGAGTACTTCGTGTCCTTCATTGATGATTTCTCTCGCTACACCTGGGTCTACTTTCTCAAGAGCAAGAGCTCTTCAGATGTGTTGTCAGCTTTCTAGACTTTCCACACCTTGGTGGAGAAACAGTGTGGACAATCTATCGTTTGTCTACGTTCGATGGAGGAGGCGAGTTTACATGCGGAGAAATCACCGCTACCTCACGTAAGCATGGCATGGCCTTGAGAAGACTTGCAGTTATACTCCACAACAGAATGGCGTTGCGGAGAGGAAGAATCGTCACATAGCAGAAGCTGCTCGTGCTATGTTGAACGAGAAAAACCTGCCTAGACCGTTAAGGCGGGGCGAAGCTATTTCCGTTGCGGTGTACTTGATGAATCGAACTCCGACTGTAGCACTTCACAACAAGACCCCGATGGAGGTATTCACAGACCACAAGCCTGATTACTCATTTCTGAAAGTTTTTGGTTGCATCTGTTATGTACACATTCGGATGAGAAGCGTAAGAAGCTGGATCCGAAAGTTGAGAAGTGTATTTTCCTTGGATATTCCTTAGATATGAAAGGATATAGATGCTATAATCCTTCCTCTAGGCAATTCTATATCAGTAGAGATGTTGTATTTGAAGAGTTGCAATCTTGGTATGCACCTACGATTGTTCCGGTCATACCCACTCTTCCTGCTGAAACTGCACCAAGGAGTCCATCCAATGTACCTTTACAGAGTGGAGTTTCTGGAGTCACACAATCTAGAGCTGAGTCTATCAGATGCGGAGTCGCTACGGATGAAGTTCACCGAGCACCATCTAGACCGACTCCTAGACTTGAGGATCATCTTATTTTGCAACTTATGATGTCCTCTCCACGGATTATAGGTATTCATCCGTTGGATGAAGCATCCCAGAACGACGCTGCCGGTACCTCAGATCCGAAGCAAGGGGCGACAAACAGTACATCTGATACTGCCCTACGAAAATCTGAGAGAGTTCGGCATCCTGTTCAGCGATTTATGCATGAAAGTTTCCTTGCTGATCATCATGCATACATGACTCACGTTCTTGCTGAGCCAGAACCAAGTACGCTTGAGGAGGCGATGCACAAAAATGAGTGGATTGAAGCCATGGAGACATAACTTGCTGCACTTCGTCACCAACAAACATGGGAATTGGTGGACTTACCTCAAGGTAAGAAAGCGATTGGTTGCAGATGGGTCTTCAAGGTCAAGCGTAACTCGGATGGCACAGTATCTCGATACAAGGCCAGATTGGTAGCCAAGGGCTACGCACAACGGCATGGAGTGGACTACGAAGAGACGTTTAGTCAAGTTGCCAAGATGGCAACAATTAAATGGTGGTTACTATTCTTTGTCAACAAGGGATGGTGACTGCATCAAATGGACTTCAAGAACGCCTTTCTCAATGGAGATCTCGGCGAGGAAGTCTACATGCAACAATCACCTGGTTACGAAGATCCAAAGTTTCTTTCCCGCGTTTGTAAGTCAAGGAAATCCCTCTATGGTTTGAAACAGGCTCCGAGAGCATGGTATGAGAAGATCGATTCCTTTCTCATGTCTCTTGGATTTGTAGTCTGTCATTCCGACTCATCCCTATACTGCATGAGATCAGGAGTTCATGTAGTGATGATTTCCATCTACGTAGATGATCTTATTATCACTGGGAACCATGAGGAGATGATTTCCCGCATCAAGAGTATCATATGTTCCGAATTTGAGATACAAGACTTAGGATATCTTCAATTCTTTCTTGGTGTGGAGTTTATCATAGAGGGAAAGGATATGTGGCTAATACAACGCCAATATGCTTTAAATAAGCTTAAGGAGTTCAAGATGTCTGATTGTAAACCAATAGACACTTGTAACCAATCTTGGTTAGTCATAGTTAGTTTAGCCAAAGCGTAGAGTGGTCACTAGATCACAAAAAGACAAGATAGTGGTGTGCACTATCCAAAAAGTAAAAGGGTAAATGACGAGGTGGCTACCATGCATTGGTGGATCAGATTGTGTGCTAGACGTCTGTTAGGAATTGGTTAGGATAAGATAACAAAACATGCAACCTACGCATGTTAGCCATGTGGCATAGTTTGGATTTCGGACTCCTCTAGTCCTACAGTATATAAAGCAAGGAGAGGTCTTGAGAAGACCATCTCTCATCTTGGAAGTCATTCCGAAGTGTTACAATGGTATCAGAGCAGGCTTATTGTTCCTATGAGTGTGGATCACCCCTCTTGGAAGAATAGTCAGGTTGGTACAATTATTTGAGGAGAGAGAGTGTTTGTTAGAATTTGGCGGTGGCCATTGAGCTGCAAGTAGTGGAAGGGGGTTATTGTGGGTGTAGGTTATGGATGGGGGAGATAGAATAGTACCAAGATTGCCATTTCTTAATCCTTTTCATGTCAAACTGTTATACATTGAGAGAGCAAGGTTGACTCAGTATTTGGTTTATCATTTTGGTGCCAACTTCATGGACCAAGTGATGAGATCTCGAGATCCTGTTATCTTATCTATAGTCACCTACGATGTTACTTGGGATCTCACGATTTACATTTTAGTTTAGAGATGGACCTCAATAGACCACCACCGGTGAGATTCAACACACGGTGTGAAATCTATTGTGTGTATCATCCTAAAACTATGTTTCGGAGCCTAGTTATTAGAAACTTTGAAGAGGAGTATTACCATGAGGTGATAGCATCACCTATTCCTTTTGTGTTGCCAATCTTGAGAAATTGGAGAGTGTTCATCTTAACCCTATACTGAGAGAGAGAGTGGACGGAGACGAATCATGGAGGACACTTTGAGAGAAATGATTCAGGAGTTGAGAGATTTGAGAAACGCATTTGAGCAAAGTCAGACTCAAGAATTAACAGCAGTCAAAGCGAGAGGAATGGAAAATGAGAGAATGAGAGAAACTCCAATGGAGATGGAGACGTCACCATCCATGGTGGAAAGTGAAGAAACAGTGAGAGCCCGTGCTCTTGAAGCCCAAGCAGCACAACGAGCAAGAGAGCTAGATCTTCAGACATCCATGATTCTGAAGATGACAAAAGCTTGTAAGATAGAACCTTACCGAGGTAGTCGAACCATGGGAGTTTTGGAAGGTTGGATTGAGAGAATGGAGTATCATCTTGCTTTGTTCAATATCAATGATCACATTGCAGGTCTTTTTGTTCGTACTTTGTTGTTGGAGAAAGCATCTACTTGGTTTCAGGGTTGGATGATGGAGCTCAATGAGTCAGGCCAACAGGTTACTTGGAGTGCAATGAAGCGAGGTCTTCTTCAGAATTTTCAAGCAGTTGATCCCATCATCACGGCACGGATGAGGTTGTGGAAACTTGAATGAAGGGAAGTGTGGAGGAGTACATTGAGGAGTTTTGAGATCTTCGAATTCAGATACGAGATATGAGTGGAGCTGAAGCCCTTGATTTATTCAAGAGAGGATTGAAGAAAAAGATTCAACATGAGGTGATTCGGGACAATCCAAGCAACTTGAACGAGGCTATTGCTTGTGCACAACGAATGTCCAATGTTTATCACAATGGTGGAGAGGTATCAGTTCCCTCAAATCAATACTATGGACCCATGCCTATGGAGTTGGGCAACATAAGGAGGAGAGAAGATTTCATTCCAAGGGGAGTGAACGCACAAGGAGGAGATCGTCGCAACTCGAATCCTCATCGAGAAGCAAATTCAAGAGGAGGAGACGGAGTGGAGGGAAGACGAGAAATGAGGCAGTGCTATAATTGTGGAAGATTTGGTCACATTGCCATGAATTGCCGTACCCGAGTTCTGGCAAGAGGAGCTAGACCCCCCTATCGACGAGCCCTCAACAATCTTGAAGGTGGAGACAAAGTGACTGATGGAAACACGGAACGACGAGCACCGGTAACCTTGCCTCGCTGACCTTACCGGGTTCGATGAAAAGGAGGAAGGGTGAGGGAAGGAAGCACAAACATGAGGTAAATGGTTTGAGAAAGAAGGAAACATGTTTGATTGTGACGGATGGCGAGATAGAAGGAGTAAAAATGAGAGTATTGATTGATCCAGGAGCTACAGAAAGTTTCCTATCTCGATCTATTGCTATAAAGTTGGGATTGGCTTTAGAGAAAGATGAGAGTGAAAAGGTAGAGTTGCCAAACGGGCAAACAGAGAGCATTGAGAGCATTCCTATGAAAGTGGAGTTGAAGATTGGGCAATACAAGGAATCGTTGGAGTGGAGAGTAATTCGATTAGCTCGCTATGATGCTATTTTGGGTATGCCTTGGATGGAAAAAATATAATCCGAGGTAGATTGGCGAAGAAAGATAGTAAAAACTATGAGTTGGAGGATCTTTGGAGATAGACTTAGATCAGGACACAAAAACTTACCTCTCTATGTGATAAGAAGAACCGCTATCAGTCACAAAGATGTATGTTTTTTGGGCCTAATAAGAGATGTTAGCGCTCCAAAAGAGCAATCTTTTATACATGAGGAGTTAACTTGTATCTTGAACGAGTTTCAAGATGTTTTTCCAGATGATTTGCCTCGGGTTTACCACCAAGAAGGAGAGTGGATCACAAGATAGAGATCTTACGGGGAAGTTCACCTCCTTGTAAAAGTCCCTATCGACTTGCAATCAACGAATTTGGAGGAATGCAAGGCACAATTGGAAGAGTTGTTGGAGAAAGGGTTTATCCAACCTAGTGTGTCACCATATGGAGCTCTAGTATTGTTCGTGAAGAAGAAGGACGGCTCCATGCGGATGTGCATGGACTATCGTGCTCTAAATCAACAACAGTGAAAAACAAGTATCCATTACCGCGAATGGATGACTTGTTTGATCAACTTCATGGAGCTAAGTATTTCACCAAACTTGATCTTAGAAGCGGATACAATCAGATCAGAGTGGCGATGAAGACATACAAAAGACTGACTTTTAGAACTAGATATGGTCATTTTGAGTATCTAGTTATGCCATTTGGTTTAACCAATGCCCCTGCCACATTCATGGGATTGATGAATGATATTTTTCGTAAATATCTGGATAAATCAGTGATTGTGTTTTTAGATGATATCTTGATATATAGCAAGTCCTTACAAGATCATCAAAAACATCTACGAGAAGTACTCCAAGTGTTGAGAGAAAATAAGCTCTATGCTAAGATGTCAAAATGTGAGTTTGGCAAAAACGAAGTAGATTACTTAGGCCATAGAGTTAGCGCTGATGGCATCCAAGTCATGAGTGACAAAGTGGAAGCCATTCAAAATTGGATTGCCCTGGAGAATCAGACTCAACTGCGTAGTTTCTTGGGTTTAACCGGCTTTTATAGAAGGTTTGTGGAAGCTTTTGCTCGTATTGCTCAAGCTTTAACAAGTCTCTTAGGCCAAGGGCAGAAATGGCAATGTGGTATAGCTCAAGAGATTGCATTTCAGGCTTTGAAAGATGCGCTCTTACATGCACCAATCCTTAAATGGTATGAACCTGGTAGACCAACAAAACTTGCTACGGATGCATCAGGTGTGGCAGTTGGAGGAGTGTTACAACAGGAGTGGAAAGATGGATGGCACCCAATTGCTTTCTTTTCACGGAAACTTTTGATGGAGCAAAATTATCATACCACAGAGAGGGAGGAGTTAGCCATTGTCTTGGCTACTAAACATTGGAAGCACTATCTCGGAGATAAGGAGTTTGTGGTTGAGACAGACCACAAGCCTTAGGTTTATTTAGAAACTCAAAAGGACCTCTCCAAGCGGCAGATTCGTTGGGCTGAATTGCGACAGCATTTCAACATGAAGATCGTGTATGTGGAGGGGAAGAAGGAGCTTGCCGATGCATTGACACGAATGCCATGCATTAATCACATCACGGAGGTGAAGATTCACTCTGAATGGTGGGAGAACCTAAATCGAGCTACCAAGGAGGATGAGGAGATTGCACAAGCCCTTGGCCAGGTCGAGCACATTTGGAACGGGGATTGGCGTTCTACAAGGGAAAGATCTAGATACCCTCAGATGTTGCCCTTCGTACAACAGTGTTAGAGGAGGCACATGATTCAGCTATTGCGGGCCATGTAGGAGTGGAGAAGACCATTGAATGCGTCCAAAGGGTATATTTTTGGCCAAAACTAAGAGAGGACATCACCAGCTATGTTCGAAGTTGTGTGGCTTGTCAACAAAATAAGGCTAGCAATCGAAACCAAGAGGTCTACTACAACCTCTACCAACACCGACTAGAAGATGGGAGCACGTCAGTATGGACATTGTATGTGAGTTACCAATGACGTCTATGGGTTATGATTCAATAGTCGTTTTTGTGGATAAATTGAGCAAGATGATCCATATTAGGCCCAACAACAAAGACAAAGAATCGCACGGAACTTGCTCGAATTTATATGGATGCAGTTTTTGCTCAACATGGCTTAGCTAGAGCGCTCATCACCGATAGGGGCACTCAATTTACTAGCATGTTTTGGAAAACCCTATTTGGGGTATTCAAAAAAAAAACTAGCCATGTCCATAGCTTATCATCCTCAAACAGATGGGCAAACTGAAAGAGCAAATAGGACTATTGAGGACATGCTTAGAGCTTTCACTTTGGAAGAGCAAGACGGTTGGGATGCACTTTTACCCTTGATTGAGTTTGCTTATAATAACTCAATCAATGCATCCACAAAAGTCAGCCCTTTCTTCTTGATGTATGGAGAACACACTATCACACCATCTAGCTTGGTGAGTGTAGGTCACATGCAGGAACCATCAACCCAAGTTGAAGCAGTGAACGAGTTTGTGGCACGAGTCCAACGAGGAGTACACCAGGCAAAGCACAAATTAGCCATTGTCCAAAATCGGCAAAAACAATATGCTGATGCTCATCGACGACATGTGGAGATTCAAAAAGGCGATCAGGTGTGGTTGTCTACTACCAATTTGTCATTAATAGGGGTCCGAAAGTTCAGTCCACGGTTTATTGGACCTTTCTTAATTGTCCAACGGATTGGAGAAGTTGCCTACAAGTTAGAGTTGCCAACACACATGAAAATACATCCCGTTTTTCATGTGTCTCTCTTGAGAAAGTATACCCCACGACCTCCTTTCTTTGGCAACCCACATCAACCTCCTCCTTTACTAGCCATGATTGATGGTGTAGAGGAATATGAGGTTGAGAGAATCCTCAAGAAACGAACAAGAGGGCAGCGGAACACCAAAGTGGAATATCTAGTCCAATGGAAAGGTTATCCACTTTATGAAGCTACTTGGGAACCATTGGCAAATCTTACAAATGCCAAGATACTTGTAGAGACTTTTGAGTCTTCTTGCAACGAGGACGTTGCGACTTAAATGGGGGGAGGTTTGTAACCAATCTTGGTTAGTCATAGTTAGTTTAGCCAAAGCGTAGAGTGGTCACTAGATCACAAAAAGACAAGATAGTGGTGTGCACTATCCAAAAAGTAAAAGGGTAAATGACGAGGTGGCTACCATGCATTGGTGGATCAGATTGTGTGCTAGACGTCTGTTAGGAATTGGTTAGGATAAGATAACAAAACATGCAACCTACGCATGTTAGCCATGTGGCATAGTTTGGATTTCGGACTCCTCTAGTCCTACAGTATATAAAGCAAGGAGAGGTCTTGAGAAGACCATCTCTCATCTTGGAAGTCATTCCAGAGTCATTGCTTCAGTGTTACACACTCCTCTACAACAAGGTCTAAAGCTAGAGTTAGACGATGGAGAGTTACTTGCAGATCCCCGCATGTACAGACAGATGGTTGGGAGTTTGATTTATTTGACTATCACTAGACCGGATTTGAGCTATGTTGTTGGTCTAGTCAGTCAGTTCCTGCATGCTCCACGGGTACCGCATATGATGGCCATTAAGCGGATTCTCCGCTATGTGAAGTCCACACTTCATTTTGGACTTCGATACAGATTTAAAGGTGAGCTGAACCTGCATGGCTACACTGATGCTGATTGGGCAAGAGACATTTCCGGCGGGAGATCCACGTCTTGATATGCATTTGGACTTGGGAGTATGGCCGTGAGAAATTTGGGCTTCTAAGAAGCAACCGACCGTGGCAATCTTGTTTTCCACAGAGGCAGAGTATCGTGGTGCTATGAATGCCACTTGTGAAGCAGTTTGGCTTCGTTCCTTGCTTTTTGATATTGGAGTAGATTATTCTAGTCCTACTGATTATCCTAGGCGATAACATTAGCAGCATGATGTTAGCCAACAATCCTATTTTTCATGCTAGGACAAAGCACATTGAGGTGCACTATCACTTTGTTAGGGAGAAGGTACTTTCAGGTGTAGTAGATCTTAGATATATACATACATGAGATCGGGGTTGCGAATATCTTCACCAAAGCTTTACCTAGAGAGTCGTTTGCTACATTTCGACATTGTCTAGGAGTTCAGGATGTACAGTTGAGTTTGAAGGGGAGTGTTAATATCCCAAGCTCATCGAGTTGATCTAGGGTTGTTATGTACCGATGGTACAGATCTGTTTAGGGCTAACCCGAAATTAGGGTTTCCTTGTACTCACCCTATATATATACAAGGGAAGGCAAAGCCTTCCTCATCTCATTCCTGTACACTCTCTCTTGTCCCTTTGGTGTGCTCTCCTCTTCTTGGAGTGATTCCTGAAGAGTCGATTTCTCAACAACAGTGAGGTCTGTAAGATTCGGAGCGCGGAAGTGAAGTTTGTGGAGAGGGAGAATGAGAAGCTTTAACAGCAATTGAAGAGGACGAAGCAGCAATTGCATGAAGTCGATGTTGAACGGCCGGCTAGATTAGAAGATTTGGCGAGTAGGTGCTCGCAATACCTTTTTTCTCGGTGTGACGATGTGGAGACTGAAAGGTTGGAACGTTTGACAATGGCGATGAACACCCCTTGGGATTTGAAGGATCGAAGGAAGGAGATGTACAAGGCCATGGGACGTGAATGTCAGAAGCGATGCGAGTCCATCAAAAGGAGATCGCAGAAGACATCAGGGAGTTGCAAGTAAGCATCGATGCTTTCGCATTGAGGGAAGAGACGTCATCAAAGGTGTAGGATCCGAGTTAGGAATTTTAAGCTTGTTTTTTTTTTCGGAATAAAACGCATGATATTTGGCGGAATTGAGTATTGACGAATACGAAGATGACTCTTAAGGCGAATATGCATGTTGAGAAAGAGTGTGTGTAGATTGAATCCGGCGGGAGCAATTCTGTTTCGGTTAGGGTGGAGTTGTAACTGTATCGTTGAGCGATGGCGGGCGCAGAACCAGCAGAGTGACACGATGAAGAAGCGAGTGGTATTGCGATCGGGAGCACGGGAAGCTATTCGATTACCCCCTCCGCAGAAGATGGCGAGCGTAATTAGACCTCTGGTGCCAAAACCGGATTGGACGGTGGAAGAATTGAAGCGATTGAAACAATTGGGCGGAGCATTCCTAGCATGGCGATGGGACTATGTGTGTCCAGAGCTGTGTGAAGAAGTGAAGGCCAAGAAAGTTGCCAATCCAATTGGATGGAGAGGTTACCCCGATTCATGGTATGCGATTCTATGGGCGGAAGCATTGGGCCGGGATTATGTGGTAGACAAGGATGGTATCGACTGGGAAGGATCGGCATTGCATACAAGATTCGACTTTGATGAGTTCAAGTGGTTTGATCCTCGAGGAAGGAAGGGGACCAACGGGTTCAAGATTGATTTGATTAAGGATGATTTCCGATGGAAGATCATGTATATGTTGAATCAGCTGTTTTCACCGCAGAGAACTACTTACGCTAGCATGCATAAGGTGAGGATAGTAGAAGGATTCGTCGGAGGAAAGATCAAAGTCAAATGGGGAGAAATATTCGCTTTCGGAAATGCGGGGCTATGGACGAAGTTGAAAGCAGGAGAGAAGGGAGTAGTGTTTCCTCTTTTCTGGTACACATGTACTCAAGGATGGGGTGGTTAACTCCAAGGGAAAGAGTGAAGTATCAGTTGGATGCAGAGAATGTTTTGCGAGAGCCGAATATGAGTGAAGCCAGTAGTGGATCAACGAGAAGCGTGGGTCCTGAAGAAGGAAGCAATTTGCAGTCACCAGTTGCATGCAAGATGCCTTTAGACGAGTTGGATGAAGTAATGCGGGGACTTGAGGAAGCTGTATTCGGAAGAGAGGATTGGGCAGGGACTTCGGGGAAGAGAGTGCAAAGTCCAAGTGTAGAGAAAGTTTGAACGCCGGTCAATATGAAGCGGAAGTTAAAGGAGATTGTTAAGCCAAGGAGCCCGGTGCCGAAAGTATCGAGGCCTAAGGTGAAGGCATCCAAAGTAGATGGTGGAGAACCGCTCTCTTCGGTGTTGCGATTGACACGGTTAGAAATGTAGTTGGCCCTGTTCTCATGGAGTTGAACGAGATGGGAACAGACTATATTCAGGTGTGGAATCCTCAAGAAGACGGTTACATGGAACTCATTTAGTTGATGAACCGCATTGCAGCAGGAAAGAAGGACTAGACCTAGACTATTAAGCAGTTGCCAGAGTCGGTGGGGAGTATGGAGAAGGAGAAGGCAGAAGCACAACAGGAGGTGACAACAGCAAAGAAGGTTTATGGGGAGATTTGCAAAATCCGAGGAGCAAAGTTGAAATTCGTGGAAGTCGAGAATGAGCGGCTTCGGAATCAATTGAAGGAGGTGAAGCGCCAGCTGCACGAGGTCGATGTAGAGAGACAAGCTAGATTAGAAGTTTTGGCTAGTAAGTGTGCGAAATATCTTCTTGCCCGGTGTGATGATGTGAAAACTGATCGATTGGAGGCCTTGATTATGGCGATGAATACTCCTGGCGATTCAAAGGAGAAACGAAAGGAGATGTACAAAGCGATGGGTTGTGACTGTCATGAAGTGATGCGAATTCACCGGAGGGAGATCACAGAAGATATCAGAGAGTTGCAAATCAGCGTTGATGCTTTCGCCTGGCGTGAAGAGACATCATCGAAGGGTGCAACAGATCTCCGAAGTTGTAGTCGGACGCGATCCGTGTAGGTAGCAATTTGAATAGGACGTTAGAATTGTGTATAAATAGGACTATAGTAGTTAGTGGAGACATCTTCAATTTACAAGAGAAAGTCAGGATTTGTTCCTGTGTAGCCAGGGTAGAACGGAAACTCTCGAATCCGAGCAGAGGTCGCGGTGGCCTACCGGACTGGAGACCGGATTCCTGTGAAGATACCCATGAATTCGTCCCACGAGGTGGGCTATCGACGATTTTGCCGGGAGAACTTCAGTGAGCTTACGCCTGGTGAATGTTAGCTCTTGTAATTGGGATCACCCAATCTTAGTAAAAGGATTCCTTCTGGAATTTCTTAGCACTTTATGTCCTAAAGGGTTTTTAAGTTATGAATTGATTCCACTCTTCGGACTGTGATCGTCCAGAGTTGATTAAAGAAGTTTAAACACACATATTTCCCACTTGATATTCGGTTAACATCCCATTCCCTTGGGGAACGAATCAATAAACACTACAACTACTCACTTCTAATGTAACCCTGTCGTTACATAAGGGATCAGCAACTTTCTGAAGAAGTAGTTGGGCGCGATCCGTGTAGGCGACGATTAGGAATCGGTGCGAGTAGATTGTATAAATAGGAGTAGTGTTAGAGTAGGATTATCGCTTTCTTTACAAGTGTTCATTGAGAACCGTAATTGTGGTCACGGTAGAACAAAGTGCTCGAGAAGTTGTTGAATGTTGCATTCGATTGGCCTTGACTGGTGCGCAATACCTATGAAGATACCCGGATATTCGTCCATGAACCATAGTCGGATACACTTTGCAGTAGAACTTCATCGAGGACATCGCCTCGTTGACAACTTGTAAAGGAGTGATCAAACTCCCATCAGTAAACCTAGAGTGAAATTTCAATTACATGTGTAATTCTGTGCAATGTAATGGATGGGTAATGGTTTGTCAATTTGACTTAGTGGTCTTGGACTACTTTGTCACAGCACTCTTTGGACTATGCATGTCCAGAGTCTTCAAAAGAAGCATAAACATTCATATTCATCGCTGACAGAAAGATAACACCTCATTCCCTTGGGAACTAACTGTAATTCTGTACAAATGGCAAAACCTTTGTGTAACCTGTTTGTTACACACTGTCAAACGTTCCAACCTTTCAGCCTCCACATCCTCACACAGAGCAAAAAGGTATTGCGAGCACCTACTCGCCAAGTGATCAAGAAAAGATCTGTGAGTAGATCCGGAGCGAGAGAGGCTATTCGATTGCCTGTGCCACAGAAGACTGTAGCCGGGGCATACAGACCATTGGTGCCGAAACCTGATTGGACTGCACACGAATTAGGAAGATTGGAAGTATTGGGCTGAACATTCTTAGCATGGCGCTGGGATTATGTGTGTCCAGAGCTATGTGAGGAAGTTCGGGCCAAGAAGGAACGCAATCCAATAGGGTGGCAAGGCTACCCCGATTCGTGGGATGCGATATTATGGGTGGAAGCGCTATGACGTGATTACAAGGAGGAGAAGGATGGGATTGACTGGGAAGGCTCAGCTATGGTTTCCGGGTTCGACTTTGATGAAACGAAGTGGTTTGACCCAAAGGAACGGAAGGGCACAAACGGATACAAAATCGACCTTATCAAGGATGGCTTTAGAAGGAAGATAATGTACACCTTGAATCAGCTCTTCTCGTCTCAGCGCACCACCTATGTTAGTATGCATAAGGTGAGGATTGTTGAAGGGTTTGTGACCGGATCCGTTAGAGTCAATTGGGGGGAAATATTTGCTCGCAATGTCCAGGCAATGGGAGAGAAATTACGAGCGGGAGAGAAATGCGTCATGTACATTTCGTCGTTATTGGTCCATATGTATTCAAGAATGGGCTGGTTGACTCCCCATGAGCGACTGAAGTACCACCTAGGCGCCGAAGAATCAAGAACCAAGCATCGTGTGGAAGCCGCAAGTAGTGGGTCGACGCCGAGTTTGGGATCCACGGGGTCAGAAACCTCGCAGCTGAAGAGAAGTAGAGAGGGAGACGGCGCATCTTCGGGGGAATTGGAGACTGTTCTTCGAGAGATAGAAGCATCCGAAAGAGGGCGCAGTGGAGCAGGGGGATCGCGAAGGAAGAGAAGTCCTAGCTTGGAGGCAGCATTGGAACCAACGACGAAGACGAAGAAACAGAAACAAACTGTGTATTCGCCGGTAACCACCTCGAAGAACTTGCGGCCGAAGATAAAAGCCTCTAAGGTGGGATGAGAGACAATCTCTTCTTACCTCAAATTGACATAGAAGATCGAAACAGTGGCCATACCAGTCTTCATGGAGTTGAACGAATTAGGATCCCGTTATATCCAAGGGTGGAATCCCCAAGAAGACGGATATATGGACGTGATCAAAGCCATGGATTATGCAACGCAAAGCAAGGAAGACCAGACGAAGGTAACTCAACAGTTAGCTGAGTCGGTGAAGCGGTTGGAGAGTCAGAAAGCTACCATGGAGAAAGAGCATCAACAACTGAAATTGGCGTATGAAGAGTTATGCAGAGCCAGGAGAGGAGACGCCTTTATTTGTTTGAGATAGAAATTGCCAATTGAAACGACAATTGCTAAAGGCTTAAGCGATGCCTTAGAGAGGTAGATGTCGGCGCCCGGGAGATTAGAAACGCTAGCAAGTAAATGTGCTGACTACCTTCTTGCGCGGTGCGATGATGAAGAGATCCGGCAGCTAGAGACGATAAGGGCAGTTATGAACTCTCCTGTCGATTTGAAGGAAGGAAGGAAAGAGATGTATAAAGCTATGGGACGGGAGTGCCAAGAATCACTTCAAATTCACAAGCGAGAGATTGCAGAGTACCTCAGGGAATTGCAAGTAAGTGTGGACGCTTTTGCATGGGGACTTGAAACGGCAGTTGGAGATGATGTCCGAGAGGAGAAGAGTCGGAACAGTTAGACTTAGCGGTTAGACATTCTTTTTGTACAAATAGGAGTAGCATTAGTCAGTAGGGGATCTTCTTCTATTGCAAGAGTTC
This sequence comes from Marchantia paleacea, assembly GCA_014180765.2. Lineage (NCBI taxonomy): Eukaryota > Viridiplantae > Streptophyta > Marchantiopsida > Marchantiales > Marchantiaceae > Marchantia > Marchantia paleacea. The sequence goes on from MUAA02000064.1 coordinate 17,152, forward strand.
GTTGTCGAACTGCAAATGTAGTCAGGATAGAACGGAAACTTGCGAAGCTGAGTCCGGACGAAGGGAAATTGCATAGACTGGAAATTCCTCGAGAAGTTACCCGAGAATCTTCCCATGAGCAATTACCTTCAGTTGGTCTTAGTAGTACTTCCTTAAAGTTTACCGCCTCGACTACATCTTGTAATAGAGTAGATCACCCTTCCCATCAGTAAATGCAGCAGTTCCTCAATCTCAAGAATAATTGGACTCTGGTGGATGTTTTGTGAATGTATGTGTATATGATTCATCGGGTGAGTGCACGAGTTAGTGATACCCTCGGTGACCCTCTTCGGAACAGCATTGTCCAGAGTGGTGAAAGACGTGTAAACTCTAAATATTTCCTTCTATAAGCGAATTACCCTTCGATCTCAAGGGAACGAACTTCACTTTGTTATAACTTCGATCTTCCTTTGTGCAACCTTGACGTTACAAGTAGCATATACCACGCCCTCTAAATCCAACAGCTGTAACAAACTATTGTCAAAAACTTCTTTGACCACATAAGGACCCATCCATCGGAGATGCAACTTCCCCGGGAACTTCATGTACCGGCTGTCGTACAATAAGACCTTGTCGCCAGCTACCACCGAAGTGGTGCGAAGTCCCGCGTCATATTGCTCTTTCCATTTAGCATGAATCCACTTTGTCAACTCCTCAGAGTCTTCGCGGTCTTCTTCCAGCTGTGGAAGCGTCAACAACCTATGCAGCTAGCTCTCCTCTTCTCCCAACCGATCCTCTACTAGGATTTGGTACGAAGGCACCTCAAACTCCACTGGTGTGATGGGATGCATGTCATATGTTAAGTAAAACGGCGTTTGCTTAGTCATGATCTTCTCTGCTGTCCGAAACGCCCACAACGTAGCTGGCACTTTGATGTCCCAATCATAGATATGACTGACCGCCATTAGATTTCTCAGTCACACCATTCGCCTTCGGATTGTAAGGTGTGGTTTTACGATGCTTAATTTGGAAATACATGATGAGTTCCTCAATTAAGTTCTTCAAGAAATGAGTTCCCCTATCACTAACAAGCTCTAAAGGACACCCATATCGACAAATGACTTGGCTAAAGAAGAACTCTGCCACTGTCTTCGCATCATCTCTTCGGGTCGCCACTGTTTCAACCATCTTCGTAGCATAGTCCATCGCTACCAGAATATACCGCTTCCTAGTGCCTCGACTAGCTGGCAAAATCAGCCCCACGAAATCTATCCTTCACTTCCCAAAAGGTGCTAGTGGTAGAATAGGTTTCAACGGCCATCGAGTGGTTGGTGTCGGTCTCCCTGTCCGTTGGCACGCATTACACTTTTGGATAAACTGGTGCACGTCCTTGTACATGGTCAACCACCAGTACCCCGCTGCAAGAATCTTCTTCACCATATTCCGTAGAGCGTAATGGCCTCCAGCCTTCGTGCATGACTCTAATCACTCTTCGGACTTCGTACGGCTCCAAACATCTCCAAAGTACCTCGTCTGTCCCCATTCTGAACAATATCCCTTTCTCCAGCTAATTCGATGCAACTTTATGGACAAATATTGTCCTCTGCTCAGGTGTCAAGCCCTCCGGCATTTCTAAGGAATGCAAGTAATGATACAACTCGTCATATTGCGTCTCCTTGTACTCTACGAGTTGGAACAATTGTTCATTAGGAAAATCGTCAGCTATAGTGTTGCTTGGAATATGTGTCTCCAACCTAGACAGGAAATCCGCATTCGTATGATGAATACTTTTCTTTGTCTGTACAGTGAATACGAATTCCTGCAATAACAACATCCATCGTGCAATTCGTCCTGACAAATCCGCTTTTGGGACCAAATACTTAAGAGGGTAATGGTCCACGTGGAATACGAATTCGTATCCTAGAAGATAGTGCTTGAACTTCCTAACAGCATACACCATCCCAAGAGCTTCCCTCTCGGTGGTGGAATAATTGTGCTCAGCTGCGGCTGAGCGCAATTATTAATATGAGCATGCGGCTTGCAAAATCAATGGGGTGATCCTTCCCCTGTGCATCACGTTGTCCTAAAAGTACTCCTATAGCTATGGAGGACGTATCTACATCTACATGAAAAGGCTTCTCCCAATCCCGTGGAACTAAAGTTGGCGTGTAGTAGCACGATGGGTACTATTCAGTCCGAATTCGTATAGATTGATTCGTTCCCAAGGGAATGAGGGATCAAACCACACTAGTGAAGAAGGGAAATAAGCATTTAGACATCTTTCTAACTCTGGACTACGAAGTCCGAAGAGCATTCACAAAGAAGGCAATCGATGCAATCTCAATTCCTTCACAAACCCATCACATCACCAATTCCACAGACACAGCAAATAGAGTTCAGCAATTTGCTTTACTTCGGGATGGGGATCTCTCTCATTACAAGTTTGCGTCTCGGCGAAAATACCCTCTAGAGTACTTCGATGCTGCTGCATGTGCTCACCGTGGATCTAATATCCGGATAACTTCACGGATACACGCTTGATCGTCACAATGTCACCGCATACACCGGCTCCTCGAGTGCTCGTTCTACCTCGACTACAATTTGCAATCCAATAGCTTGACACTTGCAAAGATGAAAGATCCACCACTTTATTTCCTATGACTATTTATAATGAATGTTCTAATCTACTCCTAATTGCCAAGCTAACCGCCTCCTACACGGATCGCTCTCTCCTAAGTCTTCTACTCGATCTAAGCCGCCGACGCACCTCCGCCGCTTGGGCGTGAATGTGTCGATTCCTAACCGCATTTCATGTACATCCGCCGCGATCTCTCATCGATGAAGAGCCATGGCTTCCTGAAATCTCGACCCAATGCCTTGTACATCTCCCTTTCGCCGATCCTTTGAGTCGCGGGATTCTCCATCGCCGCCACCAACCCGCTCTAACCGCTGCCTCAACACGATCACACCGTGTGAACAGATGCTGCACACATCTGTTAGCGAGGTTCTCCAACTTCGCAGGTGCCTCCACATCCACCCAATCGTCTTCGCCTGGGTCTTGCACCGCCTCCGAAGATGTGCATTCTCCTTCTCCACAAAATGGATTTCCGCACTCGAATCTGCTGCATCTCTTCGTAGGCCTTCTTCGTCTCCTTAAGCTTCTTCTCCATCTCAATCTTCTCTTTGGACAATTTGTCCACATTCTCCGTTAGCTCTCTCACTGTGATGGATTGGTCCTCTTTTCCCAACGCCATATGGTTCATCATCTGAATCAACTCCATATACCCGTCTACTTGAGGGTCCCATCCTGGCATATACATCGGCCCCATCTTGTTCAACTCGAGCAATACCGGGACCACCACAGCTTCCAACTTCTGCGACAGTTGTAGTACTGATGCCATAGGTTCTGCAATCTCCTTCGAGGCTTTCGTCCCTGGCTTCACCGCCATCATCTTCGGACGAGAGGACTTTGCCGGTCCTACTTCTTCTACCTTCTTCTTTCCTACATCTCTTCGAACTGCTAGAGTAGCTGGTGGACTGTCTTCCACTACTCTCTTTCTCTCCCTCGAAGTTCCAATCACTTCAAGGTCTGAGTCTGAATCAGGATTGCTCTGCACCGCCGGTCTCACTTCTCCCGTTCTCTTCGGCTCGGGTGGGACACTCCCTAGACTCCGCCGACCCACTACTAGCACTGTCGATGTCCGCATCCAAGTCCGACAACCCACTCTCCAACCGGTATAGCTGCCTCTCCCTAGGCGTCAGCCACTCCAACTTTGCATACAGGTGTACTAAGAAAGACAAGAGATAGTCTACACTCTTATCGTCTTCTCTTAGCTTTGTCGCCATGGCCTGTACATTCCTCGCAAAGATCTCTCCCCACTTCACCCGGATAGTTCCTCCGATGAACCCTTCCACGATCCTCACCTTGTGCATGCTCACGTAGGTTGTTCTCTGCGGTGAGAAAAGCTGATTCAAGGTGAGTGTCACCTTCCTCCTGAATACATCCTTAATCAAATCGAGCTTGTAGTCATTCGTCCCCTTCCTCTCCCTAGGGTTGAACCACTTCCGCTCGTCGAAGGTAAATGCCGTGTGCATCACCTATTCCTCCCAATCGACACCACCTTTGTCCTCTTCGTGGTTGCGTCCTAGAGCCTTCGCCCATAACTTCGCATCCCACTTCTCCGGCTGCGCTCTGCTTCCAATTGCTGTTAGCGGCTTCCCTCTCCGGACTTCATCGCACAGCTCCGGGCACACGTAGTCCCATCGCCATAACAGAAATGCTCCACCGAGGTTCTTCAACCTCAGCAACTCCGTTGGAGTCCAATCCGTCATTAGAATAAGCGGTCGAATTCTCCCCATCGTCGCACTTCTTCCTGCTTGAACTCCTCCGGTTCGACGCTTCGACATTGTAGCTAGCTTCCCTTGCTCCGGCCGCTCGGCAAGTTCTTGGCATCGACTTTCTCTCGACAATTCTTCAATTTGCCACCCAAACGCGTGCTTAAATTCCCTCTCAATTCACTCGTGTGAACTCCCTAATGGTATTCCTATCTAACAAACATATATTCGGACGAATACCTCCAAGAGAATCCAAATATAACTCTTTATTCACAAAAACCAAAAAAAATCCTACTTATCCTAAGAACTACGCTCCTACATGGCGCCTGCATCAATTCTTGTTTCATGCTTTCAAATGTCTGTTGGTGCAGCGTCGACAACTCATACTCTGTCTCCTTCTTCAACAAAGCCATCAGCAGTGATGCGATAGTCGCATAAGCCTTGACATACCGCCGGTAGTATCCTGTGTGTCCTAAGAACGGCCGAAGTTCCCATATGTTGCGCGGTGGTTCCAGTATTGCGATGACATGGACCTTGTCCACGTCTACCTGAATACCAAGCGCCGAAACTCGGTGTCCTAACAAAATACCCTCCGCCATCATGAAGTAACACTTCTCCGGGTGCAAAGCCAGTTGACTCTCTCTACAGTTCTGGAAAGTCTGCTCCAAGTGCTGCAAGTGCTCTTCTCGAGACCCGAATACACATAAGTCGTCTATCAAGATCTCCATGAACTTCCTTAGGTAATCTTGAAAGATATGCATCATCATCCGCTGAAAGGTAGCGGATGCATTACAAAATCCGAATGGTCTTTTGTGATAGGTTAAGTGCCCCAGTCTGTGGTGAAGGTGCTCTTATCCTTATCCTCTTCACGTATCGATACTTGGTTATACCCTGAGAATCCATTTAAGAAGCTGTAGCATTCATGACTGGCTACATGATCCAAGATTGCATCGGTAAATGACAAAGGGTGATGATCTTTCTTGGTAGCCGCATTCAACTTTCTAAAGTCTTGACAGACTCTTATCTTTCCTGAGTTCTTTTTAGGTACAATGACAATTGGGGCAACCCATTCACTGCTCAACACGGGATAAATAATGCATGCTTGCAGGTATTTATCAATTTCCTCTTTTACCAACAAGGAGTATTTCGGATTTAACCGGTATTGTCTCTGCCTTACTGGTATTGCCCCCTCTATGAGGTCTATTTAGTGCTCACCCCATTGACGGGGTATGCCTTTCATATCCGCAATCTTCCAAGCAAAGACGTCTTCATAGGCCGTGAGGACCTGAAGCAATCGTGTCAAGGTGGAGTCTCCCGGGGACTTGCCTACTCTGAGAATACAGTCAGGCTTAATACTAATCTCCTTATACGCACTGGGTTCCACCACTCCATCAGTGTGGCTGGTTTCACTCCGGCCCACACTAATCTGTAATTGCTATTGCTCCTCCTCGGTCAGATCTTCATCCATCTCATAACACTCCAAGTATTTGACATCCACCAGGGCAGTGGATTTGGATTCGTCTTCGGAGTCCGACCCGCTAAGGTCAGTGACTCACGAGTTTGAGGACGTCTCCCCTTGGTACTTCGGATTGTCCCAGGAAATAGTGACCTTCCGATCACTAGTATCACTGGGGTCGAAAAACGTGTAGGACCATAGTTCTTAGGATAAGTAGGATTTTTTTTTGTTTTAGTGAATAAAGAGTTATATTCGGGTTCTCATGAGGATATTCGTCCGAATATATATTGGTTAGACATGAATACCATTAGATGGTTCACACGAGTGAATTGCGAGGGAATTTAATCGCGCATTTGGGCGGCGGATTGAAGAATTGTTGAGAGAAGGTTGATGCCAAGAACTTGCGGAGTGGCCGGAGCAAGAGAAGATAGCTGCAATGTCGAAGCGTCGAACCAGGGGAGTTCCAGCATGAAGAAGTGCGACAATGGGGAGAATTCGACCGTTTATCCTAATGGCAGATTGGATGATTGGATCTTAGGTCCATTGTTTGTTTCTTAGGTCCAAACATGGGTCTTAGATCCAAGGTCCGGTCCTTGGGTCCATACTTGAGTCTTAGGTCCATGGGCACCTAGATCTTTGGTAAAAGTTTGGATCCAAACATAACCCAAACACCGATCTAGCCACCGTCTCATGTTTCAAGATTAGCCCTAATCCAACCTTGGATGAGAGGGTAGATATGATCACAATAGCACGAAGAGATTCTATTTTGTATTATATCCTAGTAGCTAAATTGGCTAAAGTAAAAGATTATATCAACATGAAGTAACTTTTGGTTGATAATAAGGTCTATAAAAAAGTTGTAAATTCAAGTTTTGAACTTTAGCAAGCCAAGGGCTTCAAGGAGAGATACATTTTTCATTGTGTATTCAGCGGAACAAGAGGATTTGGGAGCTTCATAGATTGAGATAGATATTGTTGGGTGTATATTAAAGTTAGTACCCATTGACGAAGGATTAGGGGTCAATATAATGATCAAACACACATCCCAAGCTTTGGATTATAAGAATTTTGAAGCTATACCACGGATGTTATAGCTAGCATATCAATCACAAAAAAGACTAGTTGGTATTTTTCAAAGGATGCTAAATCGCAAGAAGGCATTGTTCCCATCTTATTCATCTACATTATTTTGAAACTGTAAGAATACAATGGTTATAAGATGTTCAATAAAAAATCATGGCTATATGGAGCAAAGGTGACAACAAATTGGCAATAAAAGACTATTTCTTTCTTCAATCTAGAAGCCACGTATGCTCTGAAAATGATAGTCTCATGGAAAAATCTAAGATATCATGGAGAAAGAACATCAAATTCCATGATGATAGACCCCAATAATAAAATAATGGATTCATGTTACTCTTTTTTGGATGAAATCAATTACTTGCAGTGTTATGAAATACATGAAGAGCTCGACTCAAAAGAGGAATATCAATTATATGTCAATGTGAGCTGAATTGATGCTAGTCACATTGATGAAGTCATAAGTCTTGGTGCATGGCAAGAAGTGGAATTGAATCCAAGATATAAACTGAAAGTGAAGAAGGTGTTGGCTTTAGGGGATTTGATCTCTTTAATAATACTCTTACTAAAATTTGAAGATGTGTTTTTCTAGAAGATTGAAGGATATAATTCAACAATGGGGAAGCATAGAATAGATATAATAGAAGGAGAAGTTCATGATCGACAATGGCAATATAGGCTAAATCTGAAGTATTGCCTATTGTTTAAAGATGAAATTGATAAATATCTACAAGCAAGAATTATCTACTCATTGTTAAGCAGTGAATGGGTTGCAGCTATCATGATTGCGACTAAAAAAAATATTGGCAAGATTCATGTTTGTCAAGATTTTAAGAAGTTGAACGTAGCTACCAAGAAGGATCATTATCCACTGCCTTCAACTGATGTCATTTTGGACCATGTAGAAGGACATGAATGCTATAGTTTACTAGATGGATTCTCAAGGTACAACCAAGTTTATATTTGGGATTAGGATAAGAACGAGATCATGTTCACCCTCAATATTACGCTAGATGTTACCTCATATGATGTTGATGGCTATACCTTACTTGCTCCATCTTCAAATACATCAACATTGACTTTCACCCTCATCTCTCTAGTAGGTCGTCTTAGAGCCATGGATTAGATATTTTGTGCCTCATACAATGTGAATGACTGAGGAAGTCTAGCTTGTCGGCCAACCTTTCCTCTTTGTGGATCCAACTCCATGGACAATCCTTTAGACTCAATAGTCTATGTTGCACTACGAGTCATAACAACTACATACGGTTGTGTCATTGCAAACATGAATTTTTTAACATCTCCATCATACAATGTTAAGGCACCTCTTTCAGAATTTAACCTTTGTTGGGTTATAACCATATTGGCTATTTTTGTTCAATACTCCAGTCCAGATGTCATGTTCATCTCATGATTAGCCTCATGGGCTAACACTTGGCTAGGGGTTGATCCTCTACCACCACCCTTGTCACCTTTAACTCCTCGTCCTCTTCCAATGACTGCCATGATAACTCTCATTGATCGGAATTCTAGATGGAGATCAAAACGTCAATCAATCATGTGATCATGTTTGTGATAATGCTCACATGATTTTGATCCAATATGATCCACTCTTTGACCTTAAAGGCAATCCTTTTTGTGATGTGGTCCACTACATATCCAACACACCATCCTAATAACTGATTTTTCATCTGAAATGATGGTAATGGTCTTGATTTGACCCCTTCACCAATAAATTTGGATGGTCGAAATTGTCCCACATGTCTACCATAACCACTCCATATTTGTGTTGTAGACTAGTAACGTGGAGGAGTTGATGAAGTTGGTGAATCCTTTCTGAATCCAATAGTCACTACTCTCTTCTCTTGCATGTTGAGCTCAATACACTGGGCAAAACATAACACAATGACCAATGGAGGTGATGTCTCATATAGTAAGGTAGCATCTCTCACTCTACATCTCAACTCTATGTCCAATATCCAATATCAATATTGGACAGCTTGTGCCTTTGTCATCCCATGGGTAATAATATTCAACCGATATACTCTAATATAAGTCTCTCGAAAACTCTCCCCAACCTTCCGTTGGAAATCTTGCAAGCCTCATAGCTTGTAAATCTTTACCTCTTGGTAGTCTTTCCTCAACCGTGCAAAGAATTCTAGAATAGGATTAAAGGTTGGGACCTTTGAACTCTTCCCAACTTAATTAGCTCCAACCGTATTATTAGTGACAGATACAGAGGATGAACTCCCGTCACCAAACGCTGTACCCTAAGTAATAGAGATGAAGTTTGGAGACAAGCATGTCTCTAAAACTCAATCTCCTCAAGGTGTTCACGCCATAATTCATGATAATCATCTATTGATGGATCCTCCAAATGTTGGAATGATACCTTCTAAGTCATAGACGGAATAAACAACGTAGACTTGTGCATCTACTATAAATCACACCATGAGTCAAATGGTATCAAGTGTACCCTAATATCGTTTGGGATCCTTGGTGGCCCCATATATATCGTCCATGTCCCATAACAACTGTGTGGGAACACACTCCAAGATATCATCAAGCTCAGCTCCGTCACCCTATGATATCAATTCAAAGTCTTATGTGAACCTCAAAAATCAAGGTTGTTATCACACTCCATTAGGGGTGCACCCACTGCTAATCTTAGCAATCTCTTCTTCAAAACCTCTAGAGAACTTCACTGTGACACCAGTGTATCACCTCCGTAACCGTAGAGCAAGAGGTCTCCAACATGAACCAAAAACTGCAACATAAGATATTAGAGACACCACAAAATGCTAATACAAAGACAACCTGAAACCTATCATCACCACATATACTCCATTAATCTAGAGGTATGCAAGTCTTGTATCACTAAGGAGAAATATATATAGTCTAATTGGTATGCAAATACAGCCTCACCATCAACAACACACGTATGCATGAATACTCCAAACAACAAAATATCAACAGAATAAATGTGGTGCAAAAAAAAGGAAGCCAAGATGGAACTATATCAATCGCAAGAAACATAAATAATAATACTTCATCTCAAAAATATCCATCAAATAGTTCAAACGAACAAAACCTATTTTAACATAGACTCAAGATGGCATTTAAAATAACTAAAACTAAAATTATGGAGATCTTATGCTTTTCAGATCGATAATTACATGTTGATAATCTGGATGTATCAGGCATTTGTTACAGACAGGTTACACAAAGGTTTTGTCATTTGCACAGATTTATAGTTCGTACCCAAGGGAATGAGGTGTTATCTTTACAATGATTTAATATGGTTGTTTATGCTTCTTTTGAAGACTACGGACATGCATAATCCGAAGAGTCTTTGTGGATGAGTAGTCCAAGACCACTAAGTCAAATTAACAAATCTTTACCCATCCATTACATTGCACAGAATTACGCATGTAATTGAAATTACACTCCATATTTACTGATGGGAGTTGATCACTCCTTTACAAGCTGTTGACTTGGTGATGTCCTCGATGAAGTTCTACTGCGAAGTGAATCCGACTATGGCTCATAAACGAATACCCGGGTATCTTCACAGGTATCACGCATAGTCAAGGCCAATCGAATGCAACATTCAACAGCTTCTCGAGCACTTCGTTCTATCCTGACTACAATTACGGTTCTCAATGAACACTTGTAAAGAAAGAGATCCTTCTACTCTAACACTACTCCTATTTATACAATCTACTCGCACCTATTGCTAATCGTCGCCTACACGGATCGCGTCCAACTACAATTACGGAGCACCTCAGGTTCCTTCGATGACGTCTCTTCCTTCAATGCAAAGACATCGACGCTCATCTGCAATTCCTTGATGTCCTCTGCGATCTCCTTTCGATGGACTCGCATTGCTTCCTGGCATTCGCGTCCCATGGCCTTGTACATCTCTTTCCTGCGATCCTTCAAATTGCAAGGGGTATTCATCGCCACTGTCAAACGCTCCAACCTTTCAGCCTCCACATCGTCACACCGAGCAAAAAGGTATTGCGAGCACCTACTCGCCAAATCTTCTAATCTAGCTGGCCGCTCAACATCGACTTCATGTAATTGCTACTTTGCCCTCTTCAATTGCTGGTGAAGCTTCTCGTTCTCTCTCTCTTGACAAATTTCACTTCCGCGCTCCGAATTCTACAGATTTCTCCGTAGGCTTGCTTTGATGCGGCTGCTTCCTTTGTCACCTCCGCCTTCTGCTTCTCCAGACGCTCCACAAACTCTGTCAACTGCTTTATAGTGTCCGCCTGATCCTTCTTCCCACGAGCGGCGGTTCAAAGAATGAATCAGCTCCATGTAACCGTCTTCCTGCGGATTCCACCCCTGAATGTAACTGCTTCCCATCTCATTCAGCTCCATCAGAACTAGCACCACCACATTCTCCAGCTTCTGCGCCAACTGTAGCACCGAAGAAAATGGCTCTTCTACTGCTACCTTGGTCGCTTTTACCTTAGGCCGCGATGCCTTCAGTACTGGACTTCCTGATTGTACGATTTCCTTCAGCTTCCTCTTCTTACTCTGAGGGCTCCAATTATCTCCACACGGGGACTTCTCTTCTGTGGTCCCCACTGAGGAGTCCTCCCTTCGAATATGGCCTCTTCCTCATCTCTCACTGCCTTAGCTCTTGCCTCCGAAGTCATCTCCTGTTGATTCGGTCTCATCGGTGGATCAGACCGTGACCTCGGCCGACTCTCACTCAGGTTTACCTCCGATGGCTTTTGGAAGCTCATCATGAATCTAGAAGGACTTAGTCCCACCCTTTGCCCATGATCCTATTGCTCACTCTTACACAAACTCTCAAAGTCCAAGCTCTATTATGCACATTATCACCAAGAGTAAGATATCACTCAAAAGGAAAGGGATACTTTGGTAATCAAAGTCTTCATTGAATCAAGGTTCCACTCCGAACATGACATCTCCAAGAACCAAGCTCCCCAAAACTAAGATCACCACACTATCTTCTCCCCAAAACTAACTTCCATTGAAAAACTACTTGAGAGCCGCTTCTCAACCTCTCTATTTATACTACTTAGAATCTTACCCTAGTAACTACAAGTAATCACCATGTAACTTCCTCTTACCAAGTTTAAACGAGGTAGAGATCACAAACCCCAATGAAAAGGGTACATGGCAACATGCAATTGGTCCACTTGGATCTTCTAGAAGCCCAACTACTCCCTAATTGACTTCTAGTGTACCAAGTCAATCTCGCCCCTAGATTTAAGGGTCTTCACCAAGTCCAACCAATGAAAACTAGTCCAAGTCAAGGGAAGTCAAGATACCCATGTGATGGAATCTATTCCTTGACTCATACTAAACAACAAAATAGTAGTTCTCATCTACCACACCAAAAGTTACTCTATATTTTCCTCCAATTTAACCATAACTAGCTAAACATAGTCATGACTAAGATAAACTTAGGCACAATTTAGATATACTTTCATTTTATCCTATATGTACAACCCCTGGTCTTACATTTACCCCCGGACCAAGATTTCACTCCGTCCCTGAGTGAAAGAATCTGATCGCCGATGAAACGGCTTCAACTTGTCGTGATTCACCCGGTCAAAATGTCGCCCCTCCCAACTCCTTCAAATCGTAAGTAAAGTTTCCCCACACCTTGTGAACTATGAAAGGACCAAAGTACTTTGGAAGAAATTTCTTTCTTGCTCTCTCTTATATCTAATGGAGTCGTAAAGCATTACCCAATCACCTTCTTTGAAAATCTTCATCTTCTTCGTCCCAAATCGATTATCATGATACTTCTTTTGCAATTGTTGAGCCCGCTTCCACACGTACCATGGCCACAGCTGAGCCTCCTCCGGCTCCAACAGTTGTTGACATCTTGATTTGATAGCTTTTACTCCATTCTTCCTCTTTAACTTCCGTTGGATAGTTAAGAAGGTCGTCAAATCAAATTGAATTGGAAGCTTTTGACTCGACACCATATACCATACGGAAAGGTGAGTACCCCGTTGATGTCTTCCAAGTCGTCCGATACTCCCACAAGATAGCAGCCTCTTGTCCCAATTTTGCTCGCTCCCGTCCCATATGCGTGATCCTTGGCCAACATCATGCAAAGCGTATAGTTGGTTCGCTTCCGCCAACCCATTAGCATTTGGTTTGTAGGAAGTAGTCACCCATGCCTTGATGGAGAAATGACCTAGCATGGCTTGTATAATGCTTCCAACAAACCCACCACCTCTATCAGATACAATTTCTAGAGGGCATCCGAATCTAGTTATTATCCTCTCATATAGAAATCTACCCACTTCTTCCTCACTAGTAGATTTTAGAGGCCTAGCTTCTACCCACTTGGTTAGATAATCTGTAGCTACCACAATGAACTTGTTACCCCGAGGAGTAAGATTCAAGGGTCCTACAAAATCTATTCCCCACTTTTCAAAAAAGGACCTAAAATAGAACTGATGTCAAAGGAGGGGTTTTCATGGACTTTTAGCAAAAGCTTGACACACATCACAACTCTTGCAAAATTCCACACAATCTTTGAAAATGCCCTTCCAATGATAGCCCCGCATCTAGGATCTTAAATGCGGTTACCTTTCCGCAAAGTGTCCTCCACATACCGAGCCTTCATGAAACTCCTTCATAAGTTGAATTGACTCCTCCTTCCAACAACCCTTCCGAGTAGTCCATCCGCTCCTTGATGAAACAACACGTCCTCTATGATGGTATAAGGTTCACATCGCTTCACCAATGCATTCCTCTCCCGTGAATGCATGCCTTGGGAAACTCTCCCTCCGAGATGAAATCCCATATCCCCTTGTATTCGGCCGGTACCTTTGTTATGGTGTCCATCATCGGCCAAATCCTCATCTGGAAATGTATCATCCACCTGGTTGATCTCCTTCCTCATCGTATGCTCGAGACATCAAATCAGCATTGGCATGTTTCTTACCGAATTCGATCCTCAATGATGTAATCAAACTCCGCCAATAACAACTTCCATCCGGCTATCCTACCCTCGGCATTAGGCTTGTTGAAAATGTACTTCAAAGCCTTGTGGTCGAGAACGATAGTAAACTTCCCTCCCAATAGATAGTGTCGAAACTTCTTGAGTGAGAAGATCACAGCTAAAGCCTCCCTTTCAGTCAATGAATAATTTCTCTCAGCCTGCACCATCTATCTACTAGCATAAGCAATTGGATGATCATGGCTATCTTCATCTAATCGGCTTAGAGTGCATCCTATAGCAATGTTTGATGCATCCGTGTAGAGAATGAAAGGTTTACCCCAATTTGGTTTGGCTAAAATAGGAGCCGTTACCAACCCCTTCTTAAGAAGTTCGAACGCCACCTTTGCCTCTCCATCCTTGAGGATTAAATCGTAATCCGTCCCCTTCTTCATGTAAACCGTCAAGGCATAAGCTTTGTTGGAGAAGGAAAAGATGAACCGTCGATAGTATCCCACCATTCCAAGGAACCGCCTCAACTTGGTCAACGCCACCGAAAAGGTAAGTCGAGGATGCGTTTCACCTTTTCTCGGATCCACCGCTATACCATCTTTGGAGATGATGTGCCCTAACAACAAACCTTCCTCACATCCAAAAATGCATTTTTCTGGATTGAGCGAGGCCTTGGCTTTCTCCAACCATTGTAGAATTTTGATGAAATGATCAAAATGATCCTCCTTCTTCCCGTATACACAAAAATCATCTATGAAATCTCGCACAAATTTCCCAATAAAAGGGTGGTAAAAGTGGTTTTGAGCTGATCTTCAGGAGCAATTTGAATTTGGTTATAACCACTATAACCATCTCCAAAACTATACCACTCATGACCTGCCACCTCCTCTAGAATCTCATCTATGAAAGGTAAAGGATAGTAATCCTTCTTTGTGACAGCATTCAACTTCTTGTAATCTACGCATACACGTAGCTTACCATTCTTCTTCTTGACTATCACAATAGGAGAAACCCATTCAGAATTCTCTACCTCATAGATGAAACCCGCATCCTTTAGCTTGTCGATCTCCTCCTTGACCACCACGGCCGTTGGTGGATTTATCCGACGTTGTTCCGACGCATGGGACGAGCCTTCTCCTCTAACTCAATGCGATGAGTTTCTAAGGTTACTTCCTTCAAATCCTTGTAGCTAAAGGCAAAGACATGGATATATTTTCGAAATATATCCAAGAACCTTGACTTCTCCTCCATAGTAAACTTGGGACCAAACTTGAGAGTGGAGAGCCGTCGAGTTATCTCATCTTCACTCATCTTTATCTTGTCGGGATCTTTCACCACCCCGGCCTAGAAGTAAAAACCATTGCAGCAAGAACTTGAACTTGAACATCATCGTCCGAGGTATCTTTCGGATGATGTCTCCTCATCGATCGACATGTTGGTGTCAACCTCTGAAAAACTACCACTTTCTTCACTCTCGGACTACGAGTAATCACTCGTAGGTCTATCAGTGCGAGGCGCTCCTCCGCCACTTGTGAGAGGGACCTTCACTCGATGGTTTTTCGGCCCTATACGAAGGTAACCCTTATGCCACCGATCAGTTGTCCTCACAGCCGTCAACCAAGGTCTTCCTAACAACAAGTCGTACCTAGCCTCCTCAAGCACTTGAAAGGACAACAAGGTTTGAACTCCCATCACACTTACCACCACCTTGTCCACCACTTCAATGGGTCGCACCTTTTGCTTGTTGGCCATCCCAACAATGATGTTGGAAGGTCTTGAAAGCTTCATCCCCAACTTCTTCAACAAACGTTCTAACATGGCATTCACCGCAGATCCACCATCCACTAGTACATCCGAAACATCACGTCCATTAATGCGTACTTCAATCTTCGAAGCCTGAGTGCATACCTCCGAGGCAGCGGCATCCACCACTCCTACTCCAACATTCGCCATGGAAGCTTTCCCCTTGGATCGTCGCTTCTTGGTCCTTTGGAGACTTAGGCCTCCCCTCAACTCCTTTCTTATCATAGGATTTAGAGCAATCAATTGGCCAACAGTTATATTGGCTTTTTGATTCCCCACATCCTCCACCACGTCGTATTTGAGCTGGGTAGATGAAATGGAGAAATCATCCATTCCCAACTTCTTTCTCGGTGCTCTCGGTTGACTCACACCACTGGATCGAGTGCTCCGGCTTGGTTGATCTTCCATTGAGATGGACTCCTCTACAAATCTTGCTCTCTTCTTCTCGTGTGCAAGAATATCAACTCTGGAACTTATAGAGCTCTCTCCCTTCTCAAACGTGCACTGATGAGGAAACACATCAATAGACGCTACTCCTTATCCTTCGATTGACTTGGAGCAGGAGTAGAATTGTTGTGTCTAACTCCATCATGTTGTCGAGGATTAGGACAATTTCGTTGGAAATGAGGGCCTCCACAACTAAAGCATGAAAGCGTGAAGTTCCCTTGTGGTGGATTTCCTTTTGGAGGATAATTCCCATACCCTCTAGATCCTCCCCCTACATTTTGATTCCTCCTCTCCCATAGTTGTACTACGTTAATCTTGAGATCAGCGAGTGTTTTTCGTGATAGATTTGAACTCATGGTGCAAGTCTACCTTTGGAGAATTTATTCTTGGCGCAAAGAACAACAGTAGGAGTTGCCATTCTAACCACAACAGGTGGTGATGCTTCTCTAGCCACCAAGCTAGAATCATCGTCTTCTAGGCTCTCCTCCATTCGAATAGCAATGCGAATAGCCTCAATCTTAGAAAGGGCTTTTCATTTCTCACCTTGCTTCGAATCTGAGGCTTCAAACCTCCAGTGAAGTTCTTTGTCAACATCGCCACAATCCCCACCATGGTTGGCTCGACCTGCGTCTCCACTCTTTCTCAACACCACGAAAGCGTGACTCCGGCTTCTCCGTTCTCTCTACGTATGATCTCACCTTCTCACTCTCTCCTTGCTTCAAAAAGGTGACTTCACACATCAGCTTCGTAACTTTCATCCGGAAGAAAGTTTTCAACAAGATTCTCCGTCAAACTCTCCCAAGTGTCTTCCTCCACATGCTCCTTCTTGTACTCATTGTACCACTTCAATGCAGAATCCTCAAGAAGTCGGGCAAAAGGATAGCCCATTCGGGGTTTCCTTCTCTCATTGTTTCCTATGCATGCCCTCTTGAAGTCTCTCACAAAAAGATTCTACATCTTCTTTCTCTCTCCCATAGAACACCGGAAGCTTCCCCATTTCCAACTCCTTTTGTCGTTGTTGGAAATTTATACGGGACTCCCTAATACAACACAAACAAAACTAGCTCCATTCTAGAGTAATTCATCAATGGCAAAATGAACGGAATTGGTTGGTCCAAGATTGCCATGGCTCTCTCCTCTCCTAAACACACTATGAGCCTTACCCTCATCGACATCTTCTCGATCATTCTGAAAATGATCTCCATCTTCAGTTAGAACTTGAGCCACCTGGAGATTTCAACTTTTCGGTATCTGCACTCAATTTATCTTCAAAGCCCTCCACTAGTGACTCCAACAGAGCTTTCACGCCACTACACTCGTGTCCTAAGGGAAGTCCGGTCACTCCACAATTTTCACAATAGTTTCCACTCTTGGATTCATGGGGAGATGATGGTCCCACATGAAGTTTTAGCTCTCCCACGTTTCGTCTCTCTCTCAACCTCCGATCTTTGGTCCTCAAAGGACAACTCACAAGCTTATGTCCCTCCTCCACAATAGAAGCAACTCTCACGTTTGGCTCTCGGGGAACTTTTAGTGTCTCTCTTCAAACTCCACTCTGAACTCCCTCGTGTTCGAATCCGCTGAAACAATCACGTCCAGCCCTTGAGGTATCTTAGATAACCGGATCTTCCAAAGAAATTGATCTCCCATTTTCCAATGAGTGTCAAGTCATCCTCACTATGCAAAACACTCATGCACTCACTCTCTCGGAATGACCATAAACAAGGAAAAAGTAAATCTGAAAAGTAAAGCAGTTTTGCTCACTTTTATACCCCCCTATACTTCAGGTATCATAACTTTCTCTATAAAAATGATCTCTCAACGAAATTTGAACCCACATGTAGCTTAGCTCCTGATATACAATCGTGCAAAGTTTCACATCCTGATTCAATTCTTGCACGAATTGATAAGTTCTGTACACTTTTTCCCGAGAGCTATCTTTCAAAACCCGTCAAGACCCTAGCAAATTCTAAACATCATAACTTTTGATCTAGACATGATATGACTGTTATTTCAAGTGCAAAACGTATCCCATCTACTAATCTAAAATCAATAAAATTATCAGAAAAACTTTGGAAAATAAAGTTTTCCTCCCAAATACGTACTATAGCACTCTCGCCTCATCCCAAACAACACTTAAGTAAACAAAATGTACAAAATAACTTCCAGGCTATCATATAACACTACCGGATACACAAATGGTACATTACTATGCATCATGATCTCGGTTCGCTCTTCCCCCACAGTCCTCTCCATATGAGTTCTCATCGTTGCGCTCTCACGGGCAATAAACTGGATTCGAACATCTCTTCTCCTTCTAGGCGAGGTCCCGGCAACGGAACCAAAATGTGACCTCGGGCTGACTCTCACTCAGGTTTACCTCCGATGGCTTTTTGGAAGCTCATCATGAATCTAGAAGGACTTAGTCCCACCCTTTGCCCATGATCCTATTGCTCACTCTTACACAAACTCTCAAAGTCCAAGCTCTATTATGCACATTATCACCAAGAGTAAGATATCACTCAAAAGGAAAGGGATACTTTGGTAATCAAAGTCTTCATTGAATCAAGGTTCCACTCCGAACATGACATCTCCA
This sequence comes from Marchantia paleacea, assembly GCA_014180765.2. NCBI lineage: Eukaryota > Viridiplantae > Streptophyta > Marchantiopsida > Marchantiales > Marchantiaceae > Marchantia > Marchantia paleacea. The sequence goes on from MUAA02000064.1 coordinate 35,800, forward strand.
AGAACCAAGCTCCCCAAAACTAAGATCACCACACTATCTTCTCCCAAAACTAACTTCCATTGAAAAACTACTTGAGAGGTGCTTCTCAACCTCTCTATTTATACTACTTAGAATCTTACCTAGTAACTACAAGTAATCACCATGTAACTTCCTCTTACCAAGTTTAAACGAGGTAGAGATCACAAACCCCAATGAAAAGGGTACATGGCAACATGCAATTGGTCCACTTGGATCTTCTAGAAGCCCAACTACTCCCTAATTGACTTCTAGTGTACCAAGTCAATCTCGCCCCTAGATTTAAGGATCTTCACCAAGTCCAACCAATGAAAACTAGTCCAAGTCAAGGGAAGTCAAGATACCCATGTGATGGAATCTATTCCTTGACTCATACTAAACAACAAAATAGTAGTTCTCATCTACCACACCAAAAGTTACTCTATATTTTCCTCCAACTTAACCATAACTAGCTAAACATAGTCATGACTAAGATAAACTTAGGCACAATTTAGATATACTTTCATTTTATCCTATATGTACAACCCTGGGTCTTACAGCACACTGTCGTCTTGGTGGGATCCCACGCTTCTCGTCGAACCACTACTGCCATTGCTCGTTGCTGGCCCACCCAAAGTGCTGACCACGCTCACTTGATATCTTCTTCTCTCTTGTGGCGTCAACCACCACATACACAAATACATGTGTACCAGAAATGAGGAGATATAGATTACTCCCTTCTCTCCCGCTCTTAGCCTCTGTCCCATCGCTTGCACATTCCGAGCAAAGATTTCTCCCCAATTGACCTTGATTGCTCCGCCGACGAATCCCTCCACTATCCTCACCTTATGCATACTTACGTAAGTAGTTCGTTGTGGTGAGAAGAGTTGATTTAATGTATACATTATCTTCCTTCGGAAGTCGTCCTAAATAAGATCGATCTTGAAGCCGTTTGTACCCTTCCTCTCTCTAGGATCAAACCACTTTCGCTCGTCGAAAGTGAATGTAGTGTGCATTGCCGACCCTTCCCAGTCGACTCCGTCCTTCTCCTTCGAGTAATCTCTTCCCAGGGCTTCAGCCCAAAGCAACGCATCCCACGAGTCTAGATGTGCTCTCTAGCCTATCGGATTTGGTGTCTTCTTGGCTCGAACTTCTTCACACAACTCTAGGCACACATAGTCCCAACGCCATGCCAAGAACTCTCCTTGTAGGGACATGTTTAGAGGTTTCAGACTGTTTTTTGTTTTTGGAACATAAATAAACGATATTCGGGGGAAGTGTGTATCGCCGAATACGAATAGGAGAAATAAGCGCGAAGATGGCCAAGACGAATAAGTTGTTAAGGAGGTCTGAAGCGTCGAACGGATTAGGGCAGTTAGTAACAACATCGACGGGCGTAACGAGCTGCGGAGGAGCAAGAACGAGCATCGAGTCAAGTAGCCGAAATGAAGAGGAAATCGGTCACTCGATCGGGAGCTCGTGAGGCGATTCAATTACCTGTGAAGAAGATGCCAACAGGAGTATATCGACCCTTGGTACCGAAGCCAGAATGGTCGACCAAAGAATTAGCATGATTGAAGACCTTGGGAGGAGAATTCTTGGCATGGCGATGGGACTATGTGTGCCCTGAGTTGTGTGAAGAAGTTCGAGCCAAGAAGACACCAAATCTGATAGGCTGGAGAGGACATCTAGACTCGTGGGATGCGGTTGCTTTGGGCTGAAGCCCTGGGAAGAGATTACTCAAAGGAGAAGGACAGAGTCGACTGGGAAGGTTTGGCAGTGCACAATGCATTCACCTTTGATGAGCGAAAATGGTTTGATCCCAGAGAGAGGAAGGGGACGAACGGCTTCAAGATTGATCTTATTCGGGACGACTTCCGAAGAAAGATAATGTATACATTGAATCAACTCTTCTCACCACAACGAACTACTTATGTAAGTATGCATAAGGTGAGAATAGTGGAGGGATTCGTCGGTGGAGCAATCAAGGTCAATTGGGGAGAAATCTTTGCTCAGAATGTGCAAGCGATGGGGCAGAGACTGCGAACGGGAGAGAAGGGAGTGATCTATATCTCTTCGTTTCTGATACACATGTATTCGCGTATGGGGTGGTGGACGCCACAAGAAAGGAGAAGATATCAAGTGAGCGTGGTCAGCACTACGGGGGCCAGAGCGAGCAATGGCAAAGAAGTGGTTCGACGAGAAGTGTGGGACCCCCACCAAGACGGCAAGCAGTGCCGATTAGACCGAAGTCGTTAGGAGATGACTTCGGAGGCCAGAACGAAGGCAGTGAGAGATGAGGAAGACGCCATATTCGGAAGGGAGGACTCTGGAGGGACCACAGAGAAGAAAAGTCCCGGTGTGGAGATAATTATGAGCCATCAAGAAGCGGAGGAAGTCAAGGAAACCGAGCAATCGAAGTCCAAGGTCAAGGCATCGCGCTCTAAGGTGAAAGCGACTAAGGTAGCGAAGAAGAGTCACTTTCTTCAGTGCTACAGTTAGCCGAGAATGTGGTAGTGCAGTTCTGATGGAGCCGAACGAGATGGGAGATGATTATATTCGAGGTGGAACCCTAAGAAGACGGTTACATGGAGTTGATTCAGATTCCGAACCGCACCGCCTGGGAAGAAGGATCAGGCGGACACTATAAAGCAAATGACAGAGACCGTGGAGCGCCCGGAGAAGCGAGTATATGGAGGTGACAAAGGAAGCAAAAGAAGAAAGCAAGCCTACGGAGAAATCTGTAGAATTCGGAAAGCGGGAAGTGAAATTTGTCGAGAGAACGAGAAGCTTCACCAGCAATTGAAGAGGGCGAAGCAGCAGTTACATGAAGTTGATGTTGACCGACCGGCTAGATTAGAAGATTTGACGAGTAGGTGCTCGCAATACCTTTTTGCTTGGTGTGACGATGTGGAGGCTGAAAGGTTGGAACGTTTGACAATGGCGATGAATACCCCTTGCGATTCGAAGGATCGCAGGAAAGAGATGTACAAAGCCATGGGGCGAATGCCAGGAAGCGATGCGAGTCCATCGGAAGGAGATCGCAGAGGACATCAGGGAATTGCAGATGAGCGTCGATGTCTTCGCATTGAAGGAAGAGACGCCATCGAAGGAATCTGAGATGCCTCGTAATTGTAGTCGGATTCAATCCGTGTAGGCGACGATTAGGAATAGGTGCGGGTAGATTGTATAAATAGTAGTGTTAGAGTAGGATTATCGCTTTCTTTACAAGTGTTCATTGAGAACCGTAATTGTAGTCAGGGTAGAACGAAATGCTCGAGGAGCTGTTGAATGTTGCATTCGATTGGCCTTGACTGGTGCGCAATACCTGTGAAGATACCCGGGTATTCGTCCATGAGCCATCGTCGGATTTACTTCGCAGTAAAACTTCATCGAGGACATCACCTCGTCGACAGCTTGTAAAGGAGTGATCAACTCCCATCAGTAAATCTGGAGTGTAATTTCAATTACATGCGTAATTTTGTGCAATGTAATGGATGGGTAATGGTTTGTTAATCTGACTTAGTGGTCCTGGACTACTTTGTCGCAATACTCTTCGGACTATGCATGTCCAGAGTCTTCAAAAGAAGCATAAACAACCATATTCGCTGGCCGATTTAAAGATAACACCTCATTCCCTTGGGAACGAACTGTAATTCTGTACAAATGGCAAAACCTTTGTGTAACTTGTTTGTTACACTCCTCCCAAGGTCTTCAATTGTGCTAATTCTTCAGTTGACCATTCTGGCTTCGGCACCAAGGGTCGATATACTCCCGTCGGCATCTTCTTCACAGGCAATTGAATCGCCTCACGAGCTCCCGATCGAGTGATCGATTTCCTCTTCATTTTGGCTACTTGACTCGACGCTCGTTCCTACTTCTCCGCGGCTCGTTACGCTTATCGATGTTGTTACTAACTGCCCTAATCCGTTCGACGCTTCAGACCTCCTTAACAATTTATTCATCTTGACCATCTTCGCGCTTATTTCTCCTATTCGTATTCAGCGAACTATACTTCCCCCGAATATTGTTCATTTATATTCCAAAAACAAAAAAAAACAGTCTGAAACCTCTAACCATGCCCCTACAGCATTGTCTAACACTATTTTTATTTTTTTAATTAATGGACACGGTTTGAAACTTTTGCTGGATTTCAAAAATCTTTAACTCTAATTTTAAATCCCTAAATGTCAAAAAATTTCAATTCTGCTAGCCATGTGCCTAACATATCTACCCCACACAAAATACTTTATATTTTCTATGAATGCATCAAATTTCTAAGCACCATGATAATTCGTAAATTTGCAAAACGTAAATTTTTTGTAGAATTTCAAACAATGAACTTCTTCGCCATGTGCCTAACATATCTACCCTACACAAAATACTTTATATTTTCTATGACTGCATCAAATTTCTAAGCACCATGATAATTCGTAAATTTGCAAAACGTAAATTTTTTGTAGAATTTCAAATAATGAACTTCTTCGAGATTTAAAAAATCTTCGACTCTAATTTTGGACCCCTAAACGTCAAAAATTGTCAATTTTGCTAGTCATCTCTCTAACATATCTATCCCCACACAAAATATTTTACATTTCTATGACCCTATCAAATTTCTAAACACCAAGATATTTGTAAGCATTAACCCATATTTTTAATTTTCAACATCGCTTTCCCCCTCCAAATTCTCGATTCGTATTTAAGCTCTACAATAAAAAATAGAAAAATTTGAAACTCATGATATCATTTTTTAATTGACTCTACTTCTAGATCGCCACAACGATCTTCACTCCATCAACGCCCTGCACACTCTATAGCAAAAAGATCAAAGAAATCATCAATCAAAACTCACTAAAGCACCTTTAGCGCTCCAAGAACTCACAATTCTCTATAGAGAATCCAATTTGGATCTTCAAAGTTATCTTTTCTACTCTCAAAATGTCTACAAGGACACTCCGCTCATAATCATAGCATAAAAGAGAAATTATGGTCGAACCAAATCCATTTTGAGCTTCCAAAACTGTATGTTACCGCACTAACTATTATTTATTATACACACTCTCAAAAGCTTAATTTCAAAAATTGCACTCCAAGGAATAATAATCTGAATTCTAGCACTTGAACCCAATGGCGCTGTTGGCCCTAATGATATGTCTAGTGCAAACAACATGAACTGCAATATCGGTTCTAATTGTGTATCTGCTCATGCATGTGTGCAACTTCCTAACTAGGGATGCCTCACATAAGTCATGACAAATAACAAATAAAAGACTTGTATCGTATATATGAAGAATGCCAAAAATAATTTGTACTATTTAATTTATATTAAATCTATATTACAATAATTATGAATCTTAATTAGACGTACTGCATCTGCCTATTATAATTTTAAAAACTGGTTGTTCTTATTTGTCATAAAATATGAATTTTTTTTATGAAAAATCACATCTAACTTGTTAAATTATAATGAAAAATGATAATCAATTCAATATATAGTTTGATCAAATTTCAAAATAATTTGATAAGTTTTTGTAATCTATGATATCATTTGATTTAGAAGATATTTTTTGGATTGTTAAAACCTTATCTAATCTTTTGAGGATTTACATGGACAACATAGTAAAGTTAGGATTGGTGGATGACATGTTAGATTTTTAAAGATATTTTTTTCAAATCAAATTTTTTTTGATCACATGTTGTATTTAAACTCATAATTTTTAAAAGTTTTTTGTTAATATTATAAAATATATTAATATATATGATAAATATATGATTTAATAGTTTAATAAATTTCTATTTAAAAATAATAATTTAATATATTATATTTTTAAAATTTATCAACTGTATTTTTGATCTTTTTTAATATATTTTAATTCACAAATTAATTAATTTTATTATTGATAAAAATATTTTACAAACAGATAATTTAATTTGTATAATAATTTAATTTTAAATTATAAGATAAAAATATATTTTTTTAAAAGATATCAATTTGAGACATTTCATTTCATTTGCTACTTGTTTTGAATGAAATGTTTCAAACCTAAACCCTAAGTTTGACAACAAGAAATTTGTTCATGCCATAAAAAATTTAAATATAATATGACATGTAATTTTTAAATTTCTTTTAATTTTAGTTCTAAATATGTAAAAATAAATTTTCAAATAATATTATAATTTTCAAAGCCATTTTATTTTAATTATGTACATAGGTGTGGATAAACTATCATTAAAAACAAATCACATCATAAAAAATAATGAGCACTATCAATTTTTTCTTTGAAATCATTTTTCAATTTTTTTATATTATTATTTCTTAATATCTTATGTAGTTAGATTTTTTAATTAATTTTAATTTGGAAAAAAATATACATTTATGGATAAATATTTATGCATAAATGCAAACTATTTTAATGCACTTTGGACATACGAGTGTTAACAAATATCTTATGGTAAATATGAGAAAAGAAACAAGTAGCACTTGTCTTCATCTTGGTTTGGGATCTTTGACCAAAAATGAGCACTTAAGTCTCAAAAGAAGACTCTATGACTGAAAAAAATTTTGAAGTTAACAACATACTTGTATTTTTAAGTTTGTAACATGTGAAGCATTATTTTTTTCAAAGATTTTTCTATATATTTAGATAATATTTGTAAAAATTTAATCCATACGATAATTCTTCAGGTCTTTGACCGAATTGTCACAATTCAATTGGCACTTCAACCTCAAAAAAGTACTTCAATACAATAGCCAATTTAATATCTCTAGTTTGGATCCATGATCATTACATTCGCAACAAAATACATATATTCCTGAAATATATGTGGATCAGCTAAAATAGTAGTTACAAGATACACAAGTATCATATGTCTCCACTCTACTTGATCACTCTTTACTGCAATGGCAAAAGCAACCTCCCTAATGGCATCACCACTGATAATTTTTTCGTCTCTAAACAAATAACAATCTCAAAAGCAACCTCGCCAATGACATCATGACTAACTATCTTTTAGTCTTTAACAAACAATAATCTAATGTGTTTGTATTAAATCCAAGCTACGTCCAATTTTCATGTGAAACATAATGAAAAATTACATGGGTAATATGACCATGAAATGGGATTGCTTGATAAGGAGTAAAAGTTGTCATATATTTTCATGAGAATACTATTTTTTAATGAAATACTTTGTACCTATCATTGTTATTGGTTTGTAATTGCCATCATTTTTGGATAAACATCTACAATTAAATTTTCCCATAAAAGTTATGTCAAATGTGAGATATTTTTTAAATGTGAAAAAATCTAAACAATAATAATTTAGAAGATCAAAGGTTGAATTTTCTGTTTTGGATATCAAAGAAATTGATCTTCTTCCTAAATTGAATTCAAAAAGTAATTTTTGTAACATATACCATTGTTAAATGTCAACAGGAGCAACCACTTTTTCATAGCAAAAATTAATGATTAGAAGTAACCAAAGTAATGATTTGGTAATCAAAATACATCCAATGTGATCAAACAACAAGAAACCTAATTGTAGTTTGGTCACATTAAAATACATCCGTCAATTAAAATCTGTACATGAAAGTAACCTTTGTAAATGATGAAAACGTTTAGTACTTGTTTTTTTTTGTATTTTACATAAGAGCAATCACATAACCATTATTACTACAATAAAAGTTTATGCAATTTAGACATCCATATTAACTAAAAACTACTCAATGAGATGATAAGCAATCAAAAGTGAAAAATTATGGCCACTTATATTTTTTTCATCCCAAAAAGTATTAAAGAAACGTCAAGAAAATTTATTTGGATATTTGACTCAAGATTGAAGAGCAAAAGAGTTTGAGTAATTTAATCAGGCTTGCAAGAGATTTAGTTGACAAGTGATTGAAGAGCTTTTAGGTTTTTATTTTAAGTCTTTCAATGACTTAGAGTTGTATCCTACTTCTAGTGAAGTAGAGTCATCTACTGTTTCTAGAGTACATGTTTCATTTCTACAAAGAATGCTAAAAAATGATACATCTCTCATGACAATAAGCTTCTTCATGAATTTTTCTTATTGATTAAACATCCATTTCTTGATTGAAGTTTGAATGTATTTGTAAGATCTTTACACTTCCATGCCATCACCATCAGTTCTTGACAATTGTTGACTTTTTTGTTTGTTTTTTTTTTCAATATGCTTGCGTTGAGCATTCACCAGTTTTTTTTTAAACATAAACTCTATGAATCTTTTGGTTTCGAGTATTGTAGGGTGTTTGTTTCATGAGTGTTAAACCTGAAACACCATCAAACATGAGATCTATCACATTGGAACCAATGATGAGTACTAGTTTTACAACATAAATAATAATATCCTAGTAAAAAATAAATATAAAAAAAAGTAAAAATAATAAGTGCAATGAATACTCCAATGAATAATTTCTTTTCCTTCTATCCTCTCTCATTTATGACAACCAATAATATTTTCCTCTTTGAAAATCTTGATTAGTCAAAATTAGTTTAGTCAAATCTTAGATTTGTCAATAAATCACTAAAGAACAAGATAAAATTGCATATAATCCAAAAATCAAAAATTCTTTTTGATTTTTATGAATAAAAAACTAAGTGGCTACCATGCATTGATAAAATATATCAAAATGCTAGAGTTTTATTAGGAATCATAAAAGGGACAAAGTATAATAACAAAAGGAATGGGAAGATCCCATGAAAGCGTACAAGGATGGAACCAAACCGGTAACATGGGATTAGATCCCAATAGTATCACACTGGGAAATATGTCCTACAGTACCTAAAATATCCAAAGTATCTAGGTCAAACGGTCTACAAACAACAGGAGCATCCAAAGAAGTATCAACTAACGTGATTGCTCTCCTATGGATTGCACCATCTAGTGTTTTATTAGCAATAAGCTAGTTTAAAATATTGAAGCATGTAACCTACGCATAAGATTCATGTGGCATAGGTTGAATGATGAATCATAATTCTTAAACTATTAAATATCCAAGCTAATTGAAATAGTATTTGTTGTGAGGTCAATCCTTTTTGTTGGTTTAGCATTGTGAAATTTGATGTTAATTTGATTCTGCATGAATATAAAGTAGTTGTTGCAGTTCAAGGAATCACTGAAATTGATTAACAAGATTCTAAAAATTTGTTATTTCCATCTACTCCGAATTTGCATGATGGAACAAAAGTAATTTATAACTAAACAAACTAGTGAGTACTATATTGCATCAAACAGTAATCTTCATTTTGATTTCATGTATCACATATCATTTTATTGACACCATCTTTATGTATAGAATATGTTAATTCAATTTTAGATCCTACATTTTCACATATATAATATAAGTATTGATATTATCGATCTCTAAACATTAGAAATTAGTAACCTGTAAAGTATACTTGATTTAGGTTCTTAAGGTTTTTGAGAGATGAATGGCAGTTATGCACTACACTTGAACGTGATTGGAAGAACTTTTGTAAACGGATTAACTATATAGTATATCTATAAACAGGTTTTCCAGCAAAATCCCAACCATTTATTCCCCCAAGATATCTTTTCTCTGCATTTAAAAATCTTACACCCTAGATAGATGGTTGTGGATTGCAAAAGTTTACAGGTAGATAAGTTTTAAATGGTGTAAGTTTTTTAAGAGTTCGATTAAATATTGATTTTTCTTTATGCAAAGTACATCGCACTTTGTTGAATGCTAAACAAAGCTTAGTTGTAACCCGAGCCTTTTTTACACTGAAAAGCAATTGATAACACGCCAACTCGATCGGAAGTCCTTGGGTAAATTACATTTTGTGGAAGGTAACGAGGTCGAAGTATGGACTTGCAATGAAAACTGCCACGAGAGTCTCGATTTCAAACTGTGAATATTAAAGTATGTCAAGTCCAGTTTGGGTTTTCATTTTGTGTACAATATTTTAAAGCTGGACTGAGTGTAATTTTACATCAAGCATTTTCCTCAGCCATTTAGCGAAAGATTAATTTGACAGGCAATGATTGTTCAGATCATTCCATTACGACTGGTACTTATCATTTGTCTTAACGGGAGATTAGAGTTGCAGTTTTGAGATAGTGGCTTATCACCAGAGTGAGTAGGTCTCTATGTTACTTTTGCTTTGGGGCGAGAATTTCCTTTTGGCTTAGGTTGGCATTTTCATTGTACTTTAGTACATGAGTCTCTCGTCGCGGTTGTAATTCCATTTGTCTCCGTTATTTTTTAAAAAATACCATGAAATCTGTGTACAAACATATGCGCAGTCTATTCATATTGTAAAACTTTATACCTACCCTTGATTGAGGCTTAAGATATGTCACACAAAACTTCCTCCACACAAGCTGAGAGCATATTCTCTCGTAAATGTCTCGAAGAATAAAGAATCAGGGATACTCAAAAGATACTTAGCGTAGACTATGTGTCAATCTTCGTGTTTTACCTGCTAACATGGAGTGGGTTCCTTTGAACTTGATGGGACTTGAACGTTAGGGGAATCCGTAACAAGAGATAAATTAATTATGAATGATATACGATCTTTAGAAAAATCAGAGGAATTAAACTATCAATTCCCTTAAGGGCCCTAGCTGTTCAGAGCTGTAGCAGCGGCGCTATCCAGGTTCGTTTGTCCAGTGTCCAAGGCAAAAAAGAAAACTGTTCCTTTCAACTTTATGGGTGCTTCCTCACCCATAAAATGCCACAACTACAAGCGGATAGCTGGACTTTACGCTTTGATTGACTGCCTTCTCTTCAGCACGAGCAATCAAAACTATGCGTGTTGATTTCTCCTCCTTCAACATTACGAGCTTCCCCTTTACTTGCATTTTCTATGAAAACATGTGTTTAAGAATCGAGAATAAAAAGATGAGGTTGTGATTTTGGTGGTGGGATGAGATACACGATGGAGTACCTTGTGTCATTATCATTTTCTTTGTGCTAGCTATAGCTTCAGTTCCCCTCATAGGGCCACATAGAGCGGTGTGTGATACACAATGTCTGGCGAGTCATCATTTTTTTACCTCGCAAGGGATAAAAATCCACGTGAGAAAGATAAATAAAGATTATGATTGCATCACTTGGTATAAGCACATGATGCAGGCGATCACATCGATATTTATCACTTCAGGATTCATATAGACTACTATAATCCCTTCATTGATTGGTCCGGGTATACCAATCGAGTCATGGAAGTGATGAACATCCCAATCATGTTGTATTTTGGGGCTTTTCAAGACTTGATTTTCATGTCCATGCTTATTCCATAGGCTCCATAGTGCGTTTCATGACAAGGCTAGACTGGCTTTTTGATTACCGTTGGATCGGTTAGCATGTGATCCCATGGATGAGTTAGCATGGTTTTTATTTCTCTACTTCCACGATGGTGTTTACGTTATACTAGGGGGACGTGGTGGACATAAAGAGATGGTAGCTAGATTTTGGAGATTCATAGCATGGGATTGGGCTACATTGCATAAGGAGTCAGTACGGGCCACACAAGTTAGGAATCAAGTTTAGCCACATGATACTTTAGATGTGGTTCAATTGTAATAATATAGGATCTTGGTGTAGGTTGGGGAGTAGCAGGGTCACACGAGCCCTTCATTCTTTGTCTATAGCTAATTATAATGAGGAGATTATTTCCTCTTTGTGTCTTTTACATCCATTGTCACGACTTATGTAGTGGCATCTCTAGTTAGGTAGGTACGTGTATGTAGGAGCAGATACAACAGTTAGAGTTGGTTGTGCAGTTAGCGCCATTCGAACTAGAATTGCCGTTAGGACCAACAATGCCGTTCGGATTCTAGGGCTCAAGAGGTAGAGTTCGAATTAGGGCTCCTTGGAGGGCTGTTTTTGAAGTTGAGCCTTTGAGAGTGTGGCTATGGTGGATAGTAGCTAGTGCATGAACATGGAGTCTTTGAAGCACAAAATGGATTTGGCTTGAATGTAATCTCTCTTTTATGCAATGGTTATGACCAGAGTGTCCTTGTGGACGTTTTAAGAGTAGAAAAGATTACTTCGAAAATTCGAATTGGATTCTGTGGTGAGAACTGTGAGTTCTTGGAGCGCTGAAGATATTTTGGTGAGTTTGGATCGATGCTAGCTTTGATCTGTTGGATGTTGAGTGTGCATGGCGTTGATGGAGTACATCCCGTGGTAGTGATCTAGAAGTAGAGTTGATTCAAAGTAGATGTGATTGATTTCGAATTTTTGGATTTTCTGTTTGTGTAAATCCGAATTAGGAATTTTCGAGGGCGGAAGCGCTGCTAGAAATTGATAAAGTGGGTTGATGCTAATAGTTGTCTTGGAGCATTAATTCAAGATTGGCTGAAAAATATTTCTTACAGAAATGCTCGAAGTCCAAGATTTGAGGTTTAGAAGTTTTCGGGTTGAAAATAGGAGCAGCAAGCTATCATATTATCATATAGTGTCCGTTTGATCTGAAATTTGATGGCGTGATAGAAGATGTAAAGTTTGTCGCGTGGGGATAGAGACATTAGGCTCTAGTTTGACAGTGTCAGAATTGCAAAATTTTGATGTTTAGGGGTCTGAAAGCGAAGTTGAAGATTTTCAAAGTCTTGCAGAAGTTTCAAACGGTGTTCATTTGTGAAAAAAAAATAACGTTAGGTAGCAAATTGAAAAAGGCTAGGTTGGCAATCTGGCAAGGGCCGAGTGAGTTGATTACCTATACGATTCATTACTGGTTCTAGGCCTTGCCATCAGATATTTTATTGCTAGGGGCGCAAGACCTTGCTTGGTATGGCACCATACATTTGGTTATTGTTGGATGGCCATGTCAAGGACATACACGTGCTGGTAATGGTCATGGGCTACAGGATTCACGTTCTTGCATATTTTGGGAGATGTTACGTGCATTACATTCTCTCCAGTCACATCAACCTATTCTCTGGCATAAATTTTGGAGAATGTTCCCTTGTTGGGTGATTCTCGTGCATGGGTGATGACAAGTCCACATCACGTGCGGTCATGGATTGGACCAGCGGTATTCTTCGGGATCCGGAGAGTAGGATCTCGTGCACACCGTCCACGTCTATGGTGGACAAACCTTCTTCCAAAGGAGGTTTTATTGCGAGTATATGACGGAGTGGAAAGGCCCTCACATCTCACAGTGGAGAGTCTTTTGGATGTGGCGCACACTTCACTTCAGTTGGTTTTTGTCTTGACAGGTCACCCATGGCAGTGGTGAACCTTGTGGATCAGCCAAGAGCTGCATTACCCATGTTGTTGAGTTACTCAGCTTCCCATGCATAGAGGGAGGACCTGGACTTGTATGGGATTCTCGCTTGCAACGGTTGGTGGAACCCAAAGCTGAAGAGAGAGAGCGAGCTATGGCATTTTGTACTGGTACTACAACAGTACCTACATTGTTAGAGTCATCACGACGTCAGGTGTTGGATCAGGCTATGGACTTGAACTATTTGACATGGATTGTGAGCCTTGGATTGGGCGAAAGGCATGCATGCAATCCACATGTATGACTGCAAGACCATTAGTAAGCTCTTTGCCTACCAAGACAATGGAGGCAAAAGCAGGGGGCAAGAAGTGCCCAAGATCTCATCCTTGGTCTTATGGGAATGTTAGAGAAGGAGAGGTAGGGTCTTCTTCGAGTATTGTTGGAGTTTTTTGCACAGAGCAAGCGGTAGTTACCACTTCAGACCTTTGTGATACAACACAAGAGGTTACAGCTACATCAGCATGAGTTGTTCACACTGAGATAGTGGAGCATGGTATGAGATAGCAAAAAAGCTTTTTGCTCAAAAGTTGGTCATTTAGCAACTAGATACTACGTCTTCTATCTCTGGTATCGATGGAGAGGAGATTTGGGATATTGAGATTGGTTCCAAAGTGATAGGAGAAGATGTTGGTCCGAAAGACAGTAAATACATTGAGAAGCAACATGCAATCAAGAGACGAGACAGGAAATACGTGGTTCACCTCACTGAGGCTACGTCCACGGAACACTTAGAGTCAGTTTACTAAATAACCCTAATTTGTGTTACAGAGAGCTTCTGCCAGCCCTCTTATATAGTAGTATCAGCCCTGGCCCTAGTCTAATTAAATATAGTCGAACTAACCAGAGTTACTCAAGACCTGAGTTAACTCCTAACAAATTTCCCCTTGACTCATGTCTTGGGGTGTCTAACTCTTGTCACCATATACATACTCCGCGGGAAGTCCTAGAAGGAAACCTAAAGGATAGGCCCTCATGTAAACAAGGATTAATTAGAACTAAGCCGTAGCCTAACTAGGAAGGAGTAAAGCATATACAAGAATCAAGCAATTGCTAGCGTAACTCTACTAGTGCTCCTTGTGCAAAACCTGCATAGTAGCACAATGCCTCCTGAAACTCTCTAAAGAAATAACTTTGATCAAAGAATCAGCTGGATTGAGTTTACCGTCAATCTTGACTAGCTCAATCTTCCTATCAGAGACTGCATCTCTGATAAAGTGATATCTGATGTCGATGTGCTTCACCCTGCTATCCAGCACTTGATTTGCTACAAGGTGTAAGGCACTCTAACTATCACAATGGAGATTTATAACATCCTATTTTAATCCCATCTCAGTGATAAGTCTATTCAACCAAATAGCCTCCTTTTTCGCTCGCCGCCGCTACATATTCGGCTTCCGTAGTTGATTGAGCTATGCACTTCTGCAAGGTAGATCTCCAACTAACGCATCCACCTCCAAGTGTAAACAAGTACCCAGTTGTAGACTTCCTCTTGCCCAGATCTTGTCCATAGTCATCAACATAACCCAACAAGGATTTGGCATTGTCCAATAAACCATCAAACAAAAGACCATAATCCTTAGTACTCTTGAGGTACCTGAGAATCCACTTCACAGCTTCCCAATGCACCTTCCCTGGATTTGACATGTACCTGCTCACCTTGCCCATAGCTAGAGCAATATCAAGTCTAGTGCACACCATCAAATACATGAGGCTGTCCACTGCCTTGTCATAGGGAATTGACAACATCTTTCCTCTCTCAGTTGCATTAATTGGACATTGAGCTGTTGAGAGCTTAAAATATGCCGCCAAAGGAGTCAACACTCCTTTAGAGTATGCCATGTTAAACCTGTCAAGCACATGCTGAATGTACTTACCCTGACTTAACCATAGCTTCCTCTTCTTCAAATCCCTTTGAACATCCATGTTAATATCCCAAGCTCATCGAGTTGATCTAGGGTTGTTACGTACCTATGGTACAGATCTGTTTAGGGCTAACCCGAAATTAGGGTTTCCTTGTACTCACCCTATATATATACAAGGGAAGGCTAAGCCTTTCCCATCTCATTCCTGTACACTCTCTCTTGTCCCTTTGGTGTGATCTCCTCTTCTTGGAGTGATTCCTCAAGAGTCGATTTCTCAACATGGTATCAGAGCATGGTGGGAGCATTAGTTATGTAGATTAGACATAGAGGAGTGATGGAGATCAGTGAGGAGTGAGCCTCAAAGTTGGAGGCTGTCCCGCTGAAGCGATTATATTGTTGGGGAACCGTTTCGTGTTTTCTCATAATCTTCAATCGCGTTTTCGGAGGTCAAGATGATCGTTTTTGACCTATTTCTGATCGCCCAACTTCCTAAAGGGGATTGTCTTGCGCAAAATGGTCGATTTTGGTAGCCATGAAATTTTCGTGCGATTTGGAGTTGTTGGTGGTAGTTATCGACTTTTCCAAAATCTTTGAGGAGCTGTTTGGAGGCCTAAACGAGGTTTTTTAGAGGTTTGAGGGTTTCTACTAGAGCAAAGGCTTTGCCTTAGCACAAGTAGAGACTTAACAATGCTCGCCTCTGTCAAAGCTCCTACCACGAAATCCGAGCTTTCTTTGTCATTTTCGCTTAAGAACTGCGCAGGCGCAAAATCGCGAACATATTTCATTCTTTGTCTGCGGGTCAAGACAGGCACATTTCGCCAATTTCTGGAGTTTTACATGTTTCATGATCGAGGTGAAGAGGAGCTGTTTTTCCGCCGTAGTCGCGGAGGTGTTCTTTCTGTTCGTTTTGTGTATGTGCAGGTACTTGCCGTGTTCGAGTCCTGATTTCCGCTCGTAACCACAACCATGGCAGAATCAGTGAGCATGATCACTGGAGAAAAACTCGACAAGAATAATTTCCAAACCTGGAAATTTCGAATGAAGACCTTCCTTCAAGGCCAGGGGCTATGGGAGCTTGTGACCGGGGAGGAGAAAGCACCAATCGTGGTTCTTTGGTGATCTTCGCGGTGGAGCGACATTGCGTGAGTGGAGAAAGCGGTCGTATCAAGCCATCCACTACATTGCGCTCACGATCTCAGGCTCGATGATCGGTCACATTCAAGACTGTGACACACCCAAGGAAGCTTGGGACGCATTGTCACGAGATGTTCCATTCGAGAACGAAGCTTCGGAAGGCTGCATTCTTTGCCGCAATTCAATACCGTCAAGAAAGGCTCGATGTGTGCTAGTGATTATGTCAATCACATCAAGCAACCGGCAGATTAGTTAGCATCTGTCAATGTTCAACTTGATCCGACTGTGATTATTGGTGCGACATTGCAAGGACTGCCTGCAGTTCATTACGTCAATTTCGACCAGAGAACCTCTTCCAAAGTTCGACGAATTGGTCCCAATGATGTTGGGAGAAGAAGTGCAAATTCTGGGCAGTACTAGTGCTTCGTCAAGTCCGAAAGAATTTGTGTTTTTTGCAGGTTCTGGAGGTCGAGGTAGAGAAGGCTGCCGGAAGGCAGGTTAACACTTGCAACTACTGTCACAAGAATGGCCACTATGCCAAAAATTGTTACAAGCGTCAGAACGATCTGCGTGCTTCGGACCCAATGAGGGCCATGTAGGCTGGCGAAGAACGACTACTCATTGTGACACACCAAAGTTATCTTTGCTTTCGCTTTTTGATCTGATTGGGTGATCGATTCCGAGCTACTACCACATGACGCCGCATCAAGAATGGTTTGCATCGCTCGACACTGTGGAGACTCCTCAGTTCATGGTGACTGGAGATGATACAAAGCACGAGATCAAGCATAAGGGTAAAATTCCACTTGACATTCAAGGATCCAATCTTTCTGGAATCGGAAATGTTTTACATGTTCCTACTCTGACTCAAAATAAATTATCAGTAGGACAGATGGTAGAACAAAATTTCCAAGTGCGTTTCAACAAAGATGGATGCTTTGTTGAAGATTCCACAGGTACTGTTGTAGCTTGAGGTAGCAGGAGTGGTAGACTATTCAAGCTAGATGCTACAGTTAATGTCAATAAACGTGACCAACTCTCGTCATTATAGAAAGTGGCTTTTTGTATATCGACATAGATATTTGGCACAAGCGAATTGGGCACATGAACTTTCGAGGCGAAGACTCTTCCGAGTTCGGATCTAGTCTGAGGTTTGCCCAACTTCATACGCTCACCCCCATTGCGGTATGTCCCGCTTGTCAGTTTGGCAAGCAAGCTAGACAACCCTTTAAGGGATCAGGTAGGAGAGCGACCAAGCTTCTAGAGCTGGTGCACACATATGTATGGACTTCTTCTCAACCAAGTTTATCTGGTTTTGAGTACTTCGTGTCCTTCATTGATGATTTCTCTCGCTACACCTGGGTTTACTTCCTTAAGAGCAAGAGCTCTTCAGATGTGTTGTCAGCTTTCCGGACTTTCCACACCTTGGTAAGGAAGCTTGATGCGGACAATCTATCCTTTGTCTACGTTCCGATGGAGGAGGCGAAGTTTACATGCGGAGAATTCACCGCTACCACGTAAGCATGGCATCTGGCCGCCAGAAGACTTTGCGGTTATACTCCACAACGAGAATGGCGTTGCGGAGAGGAAGAATCGTCACATAGCGAGAAGCTACTCGCTATGTTGAACGAGAAGAACCTGCCTAGACCGTTCTGGGTAGAAGCTGTTTTCATTGCGGTGTACTTGATGAATCGAACTCCGACTGAGCAGTTCACAACAAGACCCCGATGGAGGTATTCACAGGCCTCAAGCCTGATTACTCATTTCTGAAAGTTTTCGGTTGCATCTGTTATGTACACATTCCGGATGAGAAGCGCAAGAAGCTAGATCCGAAAGCTGAGAAGTATATTTTCCTTGGATATGCCTTAGATACGAAAGGATATAGATGCTATAATCCTTCCTCTAGGCAATTCTATATCAGTAGAGATGTTGTATTTGAAGAGTTGCAATCTTGGTATGCACCTACGATTGTTCCGGTCAAACCCACTCTTTCGCCGAACACATAAACCAAGGAATCCATCCACTGTACCTTTACAGAGTGGAGTTTCTGGAGTCACACAATCTAGAGCTGAGTCTACTGTACCTGGAGCTGCCACGGATGAAGTTCAACGAGCATCATCCAGACCGACTCCTAGACTTGAGGATCATGTTATTTTGCAACATATGATGTCCTCACCACGGATTACAGGAATTCATCCGTTGGATGAAGCATCCTGCACGACGCCGGGTACCTCGGATCCGAAGCAAGGCGACAAACAAGACATCTGATACTGCCCTACGAAAATCTGAGAGAGTTCGGCATCTTGTTTAGCGATTTATGCATGAAAGTTTCCTTACTGATCATCATGCATACATGATTCACGTTCTTGCTGAGCCAGAACCGAGTACGCTTGAGGAGGCAATGCACAAAAATGAGTGGATTGAAGCCATGGAGACAAAACTTGCTGCACCTCGTCACCAACAAACATGGGAATTGGTGGACTTACCTCAAGGTAAGAAAGCGATTGGTTGCAGATGGGTCTTCAAGGTCAAGCGCAACTCGGATGGCACTGTATATCGATACAAGGCCAGATTGGTAGCCAAGGGCTACGCACAACAGCATAAAGTGGACTACGAAGAGACATTTAGTCCAGTTGCCAAGATGGCAACCATTCGTATGGTGGTTGCTATTGCTGTCAACAAGGGATGGCGACTACATCAAATGGATTTCAAGAACGCTTTTCTCAATGGAGATCTTGGCGAGGAATTCTACATGCAACAACCACGTGGTTACGAAGATCTGAAGTTTCTTTCCCGCGTTTGTAAGTTAAGGAAATCCCTCTATGGTTTGAAACAGGCTCCGAGAGCATGGTATGAGAAGATCAATTCCTTTCTCATGTCTCTTGGATTTGTAGTCTGTCATTCCGACTCATCCCTATACTGCATGAGATCAGGAGTTCATGTAGTGATGATTTCCATCTACGTAGATGATCTTATTATCACTATGAACCATGAGGAGATGATTTCCCGCATCAAGAGTATCTTATGTTCCGAATTTGAGATACAAGACTTAGGGTATTTTAAATTCTTTCTTGGTGTGGAGTTTATCACAAAGGGAAAGGATATGTGGCTAATACAACGCCAATATGCTTTAGATAAGCTTAAGGAGTTCAAGATGTCTGATTGTAAACCAATAGACACTCCTCTACAACAAGGTCTAAAGCTAGAGTAAGACGATGGAGAGTTACTTGCAGATCCCCGCCTGTACAGACAGATGGTTGGGAGTTTGATTTATCTGACTATCACTAGACCGGATTTGAGCTATGCTGTTGGTCTAGTCAGTCAGTTCGTGCATGCTCCACGGGTACCGCATATGATGGCGGTTAAGCGGATTCTCCGCTATGTGAAGTCCACACTTCATTTTGGACTTCGATCTGATTTGGAGGTGATTTGAACTTTGCATGGCTACACCGATGCCGACAAGGGGAGACATTTCCGGCGGGGAGATCCACGTCCGGATATGCGTTTGGACTTGGGAGTACGGGCGTGAGTCGGACTTCTAAGAAGCAACCGACCGTGGCACTGTCTTCCACAGAGGCAGAGTATCGTGGTGGTATGAATGCCACTTGTGAAGCACTTTGGCTTCGTTCCTTGCTTTCTGATATTGGAGTAGATTATCCTAGTCCTACAGTTATCCTAGCCGATAACATTAGCAAGCATGATGTTAGCCAACAATCCTGTTTTTCATGCTAGGACAAAGCACATTGAGGTGCACTATCACTTTGTTAGGGAGAAGGTCCTTCAAATGTAGTAGATCTTAGATATATACATACAGGAGATCAGGTTGCAGATATCTTCACCAAAGCTTTACCTAGAGAGTCGTTTGCTACATTTCGACATTGTCTAGGAGTTCAGGATGTACATTTGAGCTTGAAGGGGAGTGTTAATATCCCAAGCTCATCGAGTTGATCTAGGGTTGTTACGTACCTATGGTACATAACTGTTTAGGGCTAACCCGAAATTAGGGTTTCCTTGTACTCACCCTATATATATACAAGGGAAGGCAAAGCCTTCCCCATCTCATTCCTGTACACTCTCTCTTGTCCCTTTGGTGTGCTCTCCTCTTCTTGGAGTGATTCCTCAAGAGTCGATTTCTCAACAATCCAAACCTAATATCCTCTTGGACTCACCCAAATCCTTCATCTTGAATGCAGATTTTAGTTACCTCTTGCATCTATCGACGTCGGATTCTTCCTTTGCTAAAATGAGCATGTCATCCACATGGAGTACCAAAATAATGAGGCTAAAGATCTCATTATTCACCTTCTTCATGTAAACACATGGATCAAACACACTCTATGAAAATCCTTGTGCTTTCATGAACTCATGAAACCTTGCATTCCATTGCCTATGAGCTTGCTTCAATCCATATAGAGATTTGAGCAATCTACAAACTAACTTCTCATGACCTTTCTTTTCATAGCCAATAGGTTGTCTCATGTAGATTTCTTCCTCCTAAGATCCATATAGAAAAGCCGTGACAACATCCATCTGATCCATAACTAGACCATATATAGCAGCAAGTGCACATACTGCATTTAATTGTAGCATACTTTTGCTACGGTGAGAAGACTTCATTGTAGTCCACACCTTTCTCTTGTGTGAAGCCCTTAGCCACCAACCTGGCTTTGAAGATCCTCTTCTCTTCATCCGTTGGATTATCCTTCAACTTGTACACCCACTTGCTATCAACCAAAGGTTGACCCTTTGGAAGCTCCACCAGCTCCCAAGTCTTGTTCTCAACAAGCGATTGCATCTCACGCTCCATAGCAATATCCCACTCAAGCTTATTGATAGAGGCTTGAGCTTCTCTATATGAACAAGGTTCTCATTCTTCCGAAATCAACACATTTCCATCATCTTTCTCATATTCAATATCATGATCCTCAAGAATAGATGAATCAGCCCATGTTTCATACCTTTCGGGAGCTCTACTGATCCGATTTGATGATCTCCTAGTAGATGGTCCTGGTTGATCTCCATCATTTCTTGCTTTGTCTTGAGGCTCAGCAACGACAACTTGCTCCTCCAATTCCTGTTGTGCAAGAATTTGCTCCTTCTGTTTTGGAGCTTCTCCTTGTGGCGCATCATTAAACCCATAATGATCAATCTCCCCCTCAACAACATCCGTGAGTGGAGATTTGCCCTTGTCGACGGGAGCCTGAGATATCTCCCCCTCTTTCAATGATCTGGACTCATCGAAAGAAACATCCCTACTGACAATCACCTTACAAGCTACAGAATCCCATAGCCTATAACCTTTCACACCACTTGCATATCCAAGAAAACGACAGTTCTTGGATGTAGGATCCAACTTGGTCCTATTCTCCTTAGGTATGAGAGGATAAGCCATACAACCAAAAATTCTCAAATGACTATAATCAACCCTCCGTTTGTGCCTCATTTCAAACGGTGTCAAGAAATCGATTGCACTTGAAGGAGACAGATTCACCAAATACACTGTGGTATTTACAGCTTCAGCCCACAATTCATATGGTAAACCAAATTGGCTCAACATACTACGCACCTTCTCCAATACTGTTTGGTTGAGCCTCTCAGAAACAATATTTTGTTGCGAGTATAAACCGTGGTGAGATGACGAGTGATCCCCTCCTCTTTGCAGTAACTTCTAAATGATATCATACTTTGAAGCATAATCTCGGCTTGCTCTTTGCCCACTATCCTCTCCAAATGGGTTCTCATCGTTTTTTTCTCATAGGTAAGAAATTGGATTTGCAATATTTTTACTTCTTCTAGATTGAGGTTCCACCAGCTAAACCAAAAATGTGATCGTCAGACTGACTCTCACTCAGATTTACCTCCGATGATTTTTTGGAAGCTCATCGTGAATCTAGAATGACAACTTTCAATCTTATGATCAAAGCCTTAATGCACCCTCTTACACAAACTCTAAAATTCTAGACTCCATAATCTCATGACAACTCTCACAAAGAGTCAAATATCATTCAAAAGGTAGAGATCCTTTATTGATGATCAAAGGCTTCCTCAAAACAAGGCTCCAACCTCAAACATGACTTTTTAGAACCAAGTTTTCTAAAACAAGGCTTCTCAAAATGAGGCTTGTCATCTCCAACAAGACTTCAATGGTGCTTCTCAACCTCTCTATTTATATTACTAAGAATTTTACTCTATTCACTAAAAGAAGCTTTCATATAACTTTCCCTTATCAAGATTAATCAAGGTAGAGATCATAAATTCCAAAGAGAAAAGGTACATGGCAACACGTAATTGATCCATTTGAATCTTCTAGAAGCCCAACTATCCTCCAATTGACTTTGGTATACTAAGTTATTCTGTAGCCTAGATTTAAGAATCCTCACCAAGTCAAAGCAATGAAAAACTAGTCCAAGTCAAGGAAAATCAAGATACCCATGTGATAGAATCTAACCCTTTATTCTCACTAAACAACAAAATAGTTGTTTTCATCTATTAAATCAAGAGCTATCATATATTTTCCTCCAACTTAACCATAAATAGATAAACATAGTCATGATTAAGATAAACTTAGTCACATTTTAGAGACACTCATATTTTATTCTATATGTACAACCATGGATCTTTCATTACTAGATACACCTACTTGCAAGAGTCTCTAGCCTCCTAAATCATTCCACATCTAGTTGGTTTATGTGTCGACTGAATGTTCACACTTGGTCCTGAAGTTGCTTGTTCTCATATTCCAAAAATGTTACTTCGGTAGGTTGTTTTTGCTTATTGCGCTTTCTTCTTTTTCTCTACCTTTTGCTTCATAAGGTGCTCAATGCTCTCAATTAATCGTGCGATGGTTTGGATCTGGTCCCGTTTTCTTGTGGCCACCCGATGCATTACATTAATTACATCCATGTAACCATCTTCCTGAGGATCCCATCCATGAATGTAGGTGGGTGTCATCTCGTTCAATTCCATCATTACATGCATTTCAACATGATACAGCTTCTTTGCAAGCTACAATACTTAGGCAATCGGTTGTGCTTCATCAGCCCGAGTCAGCTTCACCTTTGATCTTGACCCTGTAGTTGGCATTAGAGTCTCAAATTTGTCTTTAGCTTCCATCTCTTCTACGAAGGCTCTTTACAATTTCCATTTCCATGTTTAGACTTTGTGTTTTCTTTCTTGAAGATCCCATCAAGCCGTCAACCCCAAAGGTCTCGTCTTTGATGCCTTCCATTACTTGATCCAACTCTTCCAAAGTCAATTTGGCAACTCTACCCAAGATATTTTTTTTACTACTATCCACGAGTTGATTTCATTAGACTTCAAAATGCTCCTCCTTAATCTACTACTCACATGTTCAAAGACCTAGTTGATGTAAAGTAGACCTGACTTATTCTAATACTTCAATTTTCTTCTTGGTATTCAACAAATCCATTAACAAATACATGTGCATAAAGAACGAAGATAAATATACTGCACATTTTTCCTTTGTCCAAATCTTCTCCACCATGACTTGCACATTCTTGTCCCTACTTCACCTTAATCAATCTGCCATGAAGCGTTCAACTATCCTCATCTTTTATGCATATTCACATAAGTTGTGTGCTAAGGTGAAAAAAATTGATTCATATAGTAAGAAATTTTTCTTCTTAAATCATTTTTTTTAGGAATGATTTTGTATTTGTTCATTCTCTTATGCTACAAGAGATCAAATCACTTTGCCTTGTCAAAATCAAATCTAGTGTATAGAGTCGAGTCCTCCCAATCAACGTTGTACTTCTTGCTTTCATAATCTCAAACGAATTTCTTTGCCCACACCGTTGCATCTCACAGTTTTAGTCATCCTCTTGTTCCTACGTGATATGAGATCTTTCTACTTCAAACTTTTTCACAAAGCTCCAAGCAAATGTATTCTCATCGCCATATCAAAAATCCCTTCCCAAGTTCTTAAATCTCAAAGCGTCTTCGGATCTCCACTCCGTTAATGACACTTAAAGTCAAAATAACCCTGACAGTAGTTTTTGGATGGCTATAGCGTAATAACCTCCCAAGATCCTGATTTTTTTTGCAATTTCTTCTTCATCTTGTTGATTGCTCTACTGCACTCACTCTACACAACTTCAAGCTCATCTATTCTTCAAAAAATCATGACTCTTTCAATTACCTATTGTACATTGATTTTATCTCCAATCAAATAGAGCACTTCTTTCACTCACATTTGAGTTCAAACTCTTATTCTATCCTTGTAAGATGCATCTTTTCTTCTCTCTTTCAAACATATCTTTTGCGCTTCAAACTAATTTTCATATTTGTATTTGAAATAACCAACAATGAAAAATACTTATTAAATGAATCACAAAAATAGAAAAATCTACCTAGAAATCACAACTATGCCCCTAAAAAATATATAGTCAAAAGCTTCCCAACAATTTTTTTAAGTGTAACATTCTGAGTTCCAAGGCAAACAAAGTTCACCTACACATGAACCTAGATTCAAACTTAATTTGAGATTTGAGATTGCATTATTAGATTTAGATGGCAGCAACTCAAGTTCTAATGGCATTCTACATATGTTTTCTACAATTTTTTTCTCATGAAAAATATCTTGTCAAGAGCTTTCCAACATGACCTGAATCATTCCAAACGCTCATCAAATGCTCTTGTTATTTGTTGCAACATGCAAACTCTTTCCACACTTAGCAAGTTCCTAGACTTGGCATCAATTTCAGGTTTCAACCACTTGAGCCATCGTTTAGCGAAAATTGTTAGAGTAATAAGATGTTGTCTAAGTGTTTAGGCCTTGTTGGATATGAGGGTCATGTCCATTCTAATACCAATATATTGAGTCTGCAAAGAGATATAGGATCCCACCCTTGGGGCTAGACAAATGCTCAATGAACCACTACATCAGCTCCATTGATTTCTTGAAGGGATTTGGCATGATTCGTAGACTTTTGAAGAAAACACAAAATCAAAATGGATTGAAGGTGGGAACAAAGGGAGAGGAAAAATTAATAATGAAGCGATATATGTATCATAAGAATGAAGACTCATTAGATATCAGATTCCACATCATTGTTGCATTTTTTTCCTAAGATCTTTTTGACCATATTTCACTATTTTGTGAAGTGGAACACAATCAAACACCAAAGTTATGATGTCGTCAATTAGTCAAACTCTTCAATGAAGTAGAAAATTGCACTTTCCAAATTAAAACCTTGATCTCTACACCATGCTTCTTGAAATCATTTTGGATATAAGAAATCCCCAAGATGTACTCCAATTTTAAGAGGAATTCAAAAATGTGCATACCATATTTTTAAATTTTTTTAAAAAATCCTCCACAATATCTTGATCTTGCAAGAAAAATTTAAACATGTTATGACTCTTTGGGCCTCCTTGACTTTTTATTTGACATTCCGATGTTGTAAAGCTCTCCTCATAAAATTTCAAAAGTTGTTTGAAAGGACGGCTGCCAATTATGAAACTTGATTTTATTCCTCCTCATCATCTTGGATTTTCTTTTCATGCAACCCCCTTCATCTATCAAATTTCAAGAATATAGACCTATTAGTGAAAATGATACATGTGTCATTAAATCAACAATGATGATAAGAGACAATTGTGTAAGAAGACTAAACCACTGAAATGGTACATGTATCACATCTTCTAACATGAATTAAAGAAATATGACCAATTCCAAGTGATATATTTATCACAAAGAAAGTGACATTCGTGATCATGAAAGAAAGTCACACAAAACTCAAGTAGCTTTGGAGTCATTTCTTTTGGGAATTTTTTTTGGATATTGCCTAATCCGATTAATTTGAAAATGACATGAAGAAAATTTAAATATTGGATGGATATTTGATATGCATGGACTCCTTTGCCATTTTTGTTAAAGATAGTTTTTTTATAATGACACAGTTAAGAAGTCTTATGATGCTCATTTTTTCTTGAAAGTCTTGAAGTATCCTCCATTAGAAGTTCATAATGTCATAAGCAAGCTTCATGATCTTCTATGGAACATCGTTTGTGGAAGATGAAATCTTCTTTTGTCCTTTTAAATTCATCATTGTGTTATCATGACTTGTGTAGCGGCATCCCTAGCTAGTAAGATATGCTTAAGTATGAGCAGATATAACACTTAAAATAAGTAGTATAATTAGATTTATTCGTACGAAGTTCATCGTTATGGTGTATAGCACCATTAGACATAGGGATCACGTTCAAATTAAGGCTCATAGAAGTCCAATTTTTGAAATTGAGTATTGAAAAGTGTGGCTATGATGAAACATTAACTAGTGTAAGAACTTGAATTTTTTGAACCTCAAACTGTATTTGGCTTGATTGTAATCTCTTTTTTATGATATGGTTATCATTGGAGTGTCTAGACATTTTGAGATATAACTAGACTATTTCAAAAACTACCATTTGATTTTGTGGGGAAAACTATGACTTCTTGGAGTGCTCAAGGTATTTTGACAAGTTTTGATCAATGATATTTTTTGTCTTATTATTGTTGTGTAGGGCATTGATGGAGTGAATACCATGATGATGATCAAGAAGTAGAAGGAATTTGAAGTTTGTGTGTTTAATTTTGAATTTCTATTTTTCTAGATTTAGTGTTCGATTTTCAAATCAAGAATTTGGAGGGTGGAAGTTCTGTTGAAAATTAACCAAGTGAGTCAATGCTTATAATGATGTTGGTATTTAAGATCAATATTGGTAAAATAGATTTCAAACAGAAGTGATCAAAGTTCAACAGTTGTTGTTTTGAAGATTTGAATTGTAATATGCGTGACATGTTTTAGGATTATCATATAATATCCATTTGATCCAAAAATTTGATGGGGCTATAAACAATGTAAAGTAAGTTGCTAGCAAAAAATACATTAGTCACAAAATCAATGATGTTAAAATTGTAAAATTTATTCATTTAATGATCCAAAATTAGAGTTGAATACCTTTAAAATCTTGCAAAGTTACAAGAGATGTTTGTTTGTTTGTGACAAACAAACAAGCAAATTTTTTGTTTGTCACAAAAAATTACAAGATGTGGAGAATTAAAAAAGATTAGTTGAGATAATGTGTTATAGAAATATATTACTAACATCATATTATTTATCCGGAGAGCAAAATGACTCTAAAAGTGAATTTTTGTGTTTTTTATTGCACTCCTAAGCCTATATTAGTTTGGGTTGGATTCGTTTAACCACTTTGATGGATGTTTTTGATATGAATCATTTTTATTTATGTTTTTTGTAATTTATATACCTCCATCTTGGCTTACTATTTAGCACTATTTATGTTTGTTTGTGTTGATGTGAGTGTTACTACAAGACAAGTTAAACTATCTATGTTTTCTCGTCAACGAGATATGATTTGTAAACTTATAAATTTGATGAATGTTTGTGGTGATGATAAGTCTCAAATCGCCATTGTGCTAACATCTTGCAATTACTTGAGTTACTTTTGTTATGAATTTGGTTCCAATTTGGATCTAATATAGATACAAAGATGATATATTTGTGTCTTAGTAGACTTCTTCCAAAGAAGAGAATGCTAGAGTTAGCAATGGGTGCATCCATAACGGATTACGGTACCAATCTTGGCCATATAAAACTTTGATTTGATGTTGGATACTGAAGGAGCTGAGCTTGGTGATATCTTGAAGAGTGTTTGCACAACATTGTTGTGGAACATGGGCATATCTATGAAACATCTATGTCCCGTATGATATTCTAGTACAATGAGTATCATTCAACTTGATGATTTCATCTAGGAGATTGACTCATGATATGATGCGCAATGGATAAATAACTATATTATTTAGTACGTTTATGGCATGCAATATATTATTCCAACATTTAAAATATGAAAATCCTTATGAGATTGAGTTTTGAAAGTAATATGTTTATGGCATGCAATATATTATTCCAACATTTAAAATATGAAAATCCTTATGAGATTGAGTTTTGAAAGTACTATCGGTTTGCTAATTACATCTCTATTACTTTTGGTTAAGTGTTTGTGTGGAAAAGTTCCACTTCAATATTATATTTAATTCTAGTTCCCCATGGAAGTAATAACAGAAGTTGGATCTTTATGTGGTCATTTATATTTTCTTTCAAATTCCGATCCAATCATGAATCTAGTTTTGAAAAGCTAAAATCTTTTTAATTCAATTTTTTTACTACTACATTGTGAATTCATCATTTAATATTGATGAATTCACAATATAATAATACAAAATCAATTCAAATTTGAAATTGAAAATGTGAAGAATACAAAGTTTATATTGATTCAAAACACATATTTATGTAATGTAACGGAAAAAATTTATGAATATTGTGCAATAATTTTATCTTCAATACTCCAAACGTAAAATGTATATGTATTACAACTGCTATTTTAGAATAAAACGAACTTGATATAATTCTTTTCCCACCATGAAAATTAATATGCTTTTTGATTCATGCCCTCAACTTCTCTATTAGGATCAATCAAATGAGAAATAATAAAAATCGATGCCAATACTCATTACACCCAACCTCAAATCGCTCAAAAGTTCCGTTTGTAAACCATCGTTGACAATATTGACAATTCCCAATACAATTCGATTCAAAGAGAAAGAAACATTCCACAACGTCTAAGGAGTCAACTCGGATATCGTTCCAAGTTGCATCATGAGGGAAATGAGAGAATCACTGAGGTATAGTATCTCATGAACTCTGTTTCCCAAAACATGAGCATTGCATAGCGATACAAAACGCTATTTAGATAGGCATATGTAGGAACCTGATGAGCTCATGTTAGAGGATTATACCGCACAAATGACAGAACAGTATGTAGGCTGCATATATTTACCCTAGATATATCCAAAAGTAACACAATCATTCTTCCAAAGGTCATAAAAAAACAGTGAATAGACAACACTAGCAAAGAACTCAGCAAACAAATTGTCCAATGTTATGTTGATCTCGGAAGAAACGAGGTCAGTGAGCTTCTTTTACATACACATGTACGAGCAGCAAGTATCTTCACCTGAGTGGATGATCTTGTCTACAATTAAACTATGAAGATTTTGTGGTAGATTCAGTTGTCGGCAACAACCCATGCAGATTGGAGATCCAAGACATGTACTGGTACTAAAACCTTTCTCAAAAGCAATGTTTCATGGAACCTACAGTAATAGGTTCTGACCAATTACAGATTCAGGAAGAACATCCGTTGGTTAGGTAACTACCTCCTGTATAAGATGACAACCTTGACGACGTCAAAGTGGAGATGGTAGATTCCCTCACATCAAGCATACGCGAATGCCTCGAGGAAAGACAAAGACACTGGAACAAGAGAGAAAGGAACGACGATGATTAGTCTCAAGGAATAAACAACGCAAAATATTTGTTATCGATCATGGGTCCACAGCTTTTGCTAAAAGAAGCGTTTCTTATACATAGAACTCCTCTCAAGTGTTTCGCTCGTGAAATTTCAGATTGCTATGAAAGTCATGAGAGAAAAGACAGAAAAAGAAGAAATCTAGTAAACTGCTACACCAAGTATCTCTACCGCTCATTGAGGAACGATACTCCACAAGACATTGACAAGATTTCACGTGCCGTTAACCGCCATCTGAAAATCTCTCTTCAGGTGCTTCGCTCGGTGGAAATTTGAGAACGCATCCATCCGTTGCATCCACTAACTGCCATGATTATGGAACTCACCGTTGCAAGATGATGGAGTCATGGTAATACCTTCTGAAATCCTACATGGGCACACCTCGGGGCAGCCACTGGTATGTGATGGACTCGGGAACCGGTTCCTTCCAACATGGTCAGCGCAGGTGATGGAGCGGATGTAACAGCAAAAGTTTCCAGGCCCACATTTGCGCTACTCGCTACTCTTCCCTGAAAATAAACTTACGACCAGATGGCTAGAGAGGGAAACAGGACCAAGAAGAGCGAAGGAAATCAGCAACAAATTCACATCCGCTACGAAACACAAGCAGACTTGCACGGACCCCTGGTGCAGGTGCATGTGACGAACTACTTCCACTCCAATCTGCATGGAGTCGTGAACTGAACCCTTCGAAGCTCAAACGCGCATACGCATTCGCTGATGGAGCTGCTCAAGCTCAACGAGCACAAAGAGCCAGCCAATTGAAGGCCAAACTCGTCGAGAGTCGAGTCCAGTCGCGGACTTCGGCTCCGTAAATTGCTGCTTTCCACGCACAGATTGAAAGCTATAGAGGCAAAATTGATCACAGGCATGACCTCGAAAACTGTCGGGGCCAAGCAAGAGGACACCATTATTGGAGCTCGTCGCTGAGTTAATGGAGACAGATTCCGCAAGTACATACGTACCCGGGCCGTAGCGAGTCACATGAAATACAGTACAGAGAAAAGGGTTTAGAGAGGGCAGAGAGGCGAGCAGCGAGACAGATATTATTGACTCATTAGGAGAACGATCATCAAACTTTCCCACAACAATTTCATGTGGAAACTCCAGTATTAATTTTCAAAACTTTAAAAAAATGAAAATTATTAATGAGATCAAGAACTTCATTACAATCCAATTTTATCTTTCCGTTCACTTTTACTACAGTTAAAGAAGCAAAGCAGCCAGGTGTCTCTTCTTCTATGAGAGATAGAGATCTACACAGGTCTGATTGTACGAATGTTTGTTTTCAACGCCCGCAGGCTAAGCCGCCACGGTCCAAAAGTGTAATGCAGACAGCAATCAAAAGGTGAACAGATTGACAAAGATGACGAAAGTGTTCTACGTTCGAAGTAAAAGAATAACCGTTTAATGACCTCCGTTGACTTGCAGCAGGGGTGTAGTTCCAAAACCAAGATCAAACTGAAAAGGTGAAATAAAATAGGAGACGTGACACAAATTAGACCTAAAAAGAGACAGCCGACTTCAGATCCGAAGTTTATACATTTTGCTTCAACATGATATTCATCTTTGTAGAAAGAAGGTCAGGAGGGCTCGATTTATTACCTGAAAGGCTAACGCCTCCCTCTATGCCACGATCCCATCTAACACAACCTTGCAGGAGATGGGCCTCATTTAACTAAAACAGTAGATTCACTGTCTGACATGCACTTCAGGAACCCTAGATGTTGAAAATGACTACACTCGTAACTGTTTCGTGCAGTGATATGTTGTCCATCCGTGCAGTTCTGTATTACATTTCCCACTCCAATTCTCCTGAACTACATTAACGGCTCAAATCTTCTTGGGCGAGACCACTAGCACACTTTTTACTGTAAACTCGATTTTCTAAAAGTACCTTCCAGGAGATTCCATCACACCATCGCTGCAAGGCGAACTCAAAACTTATAATCTCACATAAAAAACTAAGATCTGCTAGCTTAAACCAAACAAAAAGTTACACTACTGTAGATGCGATGACGAAACTGCAAGTTACGGTAGGATATTGACTAAAGATGTTCCTATATTTCAGTCTACATTTCAATCCCCGTCCGTCATCGGAATAATAAGGAGTGTTGTACATCTGCGAGGTAAACAACGATCTCATTCCAGTTTATTAACTGCGACCAAGATTTTCTTTCCCATTGTAGCGGCATTACTGGTACTGGAGAGGTCTGATTACAGATGAAAAGTCCCGATACAGGGACATCAATAGGCATCCAGTTCTCCCACTTGTGCCCTTATACTGACGGAGTATGCACCATTACCGCTCCAGAACAATTTCACTTGGATGGACTTCTTCACTGGTCGACCTGACAAATGTGACAACTATCGTGTGAGGACACGTCTATTCATCTAAGAAGGGAGAAATGAGAAGAAGAAAAAAAATAGCAGCTGAAAGCTGACAGCTCAAAAAACACACTTAATACAAGAATTCTAGATATTTCTCCAGATGACATCAGCAAGCGAAAGCACAAAACCCTCAAAACTCCAGTGTATACGAGTGTAAAAACAAATTCTCCACAGAAACATCATCGACGAAACGCATAAACCCTATTCGATCAAGATGAAAACATATCAATATGATTTTCAAGAGCAGGAGATGATAAATCCAAGTGGAATAGCTACACAAAGAGTCGAAACAAACATGAAGGCCTCAGACTGCTTGAATTCAGAAATTAAAAACCACATCCCGACGTCCTTGAGGCTGACTTTTATCCGTAACGGGATATCTACTGAGTTGTATGTGAGCAGGTCATGGGTCTGATAGCTAACAAGCTAAAAGACAGGAGGTAGATTTGTGCACATAGCTCAATGCGCACATGAAGGTGATCATACAGGACATATAATCTGAATACAACAACTGAAGAACCAAACACAACTAAGACAAAGTATGATAAGTGTGATTGCCTGATATGTTTACGTTTAACTATTTAGAAAAAACTCCTCTTCGCAGCCCTCACCTAAGGAGGGGTAGACCTGAAGCACTTTATTCAGACCCAACGCAAAGTAATGACAGGAAAGACAAACTTCAGATCTTTCTCGACAATTGTTCTGGGTCCTAGATATGGCTCGGGGGCTTGGTCAGTACGGAAGCTTGTCGAGGACTCATCCCTTGGAACGCCTTATTCGTCTCCAAAGCAAGGGAACGGCTAAAGAGGCAAACTTTAGTTCCATGCAAGAACGGGGCCAGGAGGCAAGACACATCCCGCAACAGCTACCGACAGTTCACTCCTCACTAAACTCGCGATAAGAGTTTTCCCTTCATGCCTTGTATCGTCTAAGAGCGTATCGCATCCTTGACAAATCAAAGGTCAGGCTGAAAGATTGTGAAACGTAACCATCTGGGGCACCTTGTACGTCTCCGAAGCATGGGAATGGCTAGAGGCAAACTTTAGGTCCCTGCAAGAACGGGGCCAGGGGCCAAGACACATGCAGGAAAAAGCTACCAACAGATCACTCCTTACTAAACTTGCGATGAAAACTTTCTGCTTATCTTCGTCTATCGCCTATATGAGCGTATCACATCAGAAAATCAGAAAATCAGAAAATCTTAACAAATCAGAAAAACGAAGGACAATCTGGAAGATTGTTTAAGGACGTAATCCCTTTGAGGCAACTTATTCGTCTCCGAAGCATGGGAATGGCTAGAGACGCAAACTTCAGGTCCCTGCATGAACAGGCCGGGAGGCAAGAAACAGCTCCCAAAAGTTCCCGCCGTTCTCAACTTGCGATTAGATATTTCCAGTTGTTTGCGTATATCGCCAATAGAAGCTTCTCACATCCTTGACAAATCAGATCGACAAAAGTCGGTCTGGAAGATTGTCAAGAAAGTAATCCCTTTGGGGCACCTTATTCGTCTCCAAAGCATGGGAATGGCTAGTGAGACAAACTTTAGGACCCAGCAAGAACCAACGAGGAGGCAAGACAACGCCTGAGTACAGCAACAAACGGTTTAGGTGTTTGTATCGCCTGTGAATATGTATGGCATACTTGACGAATCAGATTCACAAAGATCCGTCCGGAATATTGTTTAGGAGGTAACCCCCTTAGGACACATTTTTCGTTTGAAAGCACGGCAGTTGCTAAAAGGCAAACTTTCACACATCACTTAAGAGGACAGTGCTTGAGGGGTAGACAAACTCTGCAAACAGCAACCAAAAGATCACACCTTATGTTCACACGTAAACATCAAACAGAACTTTGACCCAAGCAGCACACCTACATCTGGAGAGCTTTGTGAAGTAATTCGTACACAAAAAACGGTAAAATGTTAAAGCCATGAATCAACCTGGGTTCGACCTCAGATATGGATTCGGATTTCAAAGAGATGCAAATAGTAAGTAAACAGGCCAAAGCAGTATACAAAATCTAGATAAATAGAGTAGATAAACGAAAAGAGAAGTCTAACCGTTCAGTCTGAGATGATGTGTCCAGCTTAGCCCAGCTTGAGGTTGATCACCCGATACTTTCGACAAAATAGGAGAACAAGTAGTTCTTTCACCCATTTTATGCACAACCTGCCCAATATTGGAGTTCCACATATGAATGCTATCAAAATGGCCATAACTGAAGAAATATGACGACCCTAGTCCGATGTCGTTGGCTGAAATTAACTTCCAGACGTAGTGCAAGACAACAAAAGACTTTGAGAAAACAAAGTGAAACGCGGCTAGCCCACTGAATTTGCCAACAACAAAAGGCGAACACAGTAAAGAAAACTGTGCTAGTGGTGCCCAGTACTACAATATTTAGGTAAATAATTTTAGTTATCAAGGGAAAAATCCCATATAGCTGAAACCAAATTCAAACAAGAATTACCATCCCTTCGTTTCGCAGGCTCGTACAACATACCTGAAAGATAAATCGGTGACGAGAACTTTCATCGCTATTGAATCTTGAAAAGAAAGTAACCGCTTGATGTAACCTGGAATAAATAAGTTGTGGAAAGTGAATGGGCTTCAAATAGGATTCTATTATGGTAGAAGTTATACGGACGGTAGGTATTTGTATACAAATACAACATCCATGTCGCTTGCAGCGAGATGGAGATCTAGGTCTAGGTCGCACATTTATTCACGTCTCTGAATAAAAAGACAGGTAATATCATTGATTTCCAGAGCATAAGTTTTACAGTATTGCAAATGCTTCCAAATGCAGAGATGCACCTTCATACGTATTCTCTCTAGACTCACCTGTGAGAAAGGGCAATACCCCAAGATATCCTGGGTTCGAACTTGGATGATATAAATGCAGACATGGATTGCTTGTCTTCGTCAGAGCTGCAAAGACGTATTCCAACGGGCGAGGAGTCACAAACTAAAAATCCATCCCAGAAAACCCGTATTTCTATTCCTAAATTTTGTTGCCTGCTTTGCCATCGTTCTAAATAGCAGCCCACAGTGTATGGTGCAGTGCCAAAGACCTGCTAGTCAATTCCCCGCTGTGCAGGCCTCTGCTTCGCAATAAAGACTTCAAGAAAGAAAAATACAACACATCCCAAGCCATTCACTACCCAAGCAGACAGTGCTTTGGCAACTTGACTGTTCATTTCGGTTATTATTAGCACTTGACGATCTAAGTCGAGAATAGTGAGCCAGTTACCACATTTTAACAAGTCACAAAGGAGATGTCAAAGTTATCTGCACCCCAGAGTGCTCTCCAGTGTCATTCGGTGACGCCGATCGAGGTCAGTAGCGACCGTAAGTCCCAAAAACCCAGCTTGCCGACCATCACTTTGGAACGATTTGAGGAATTTGTGCGTTAACTTCACCCTCATTTCAGATATGCGTATCCTTGTCCCTCGAAGCATACCCTCGACTGAGGTCCTTGAATTCAACTGTGCAGCAGATGGTTCAGGAAGGATTTTAGAGAATGCACTCGCGATGACGCTCTTTACAATTTTAACCACGTTATAAATCATTCAAACTCTGCCAACAAGACAGGGCATATTTCTATCCCTACAGTTGACCCTAGACAACACTTCCGTTCATAGATATCCTTTTACATTTGAAGCTAACGTGACAGTAGAATAACCACTCTTCGTTTCCGCGAGAATAGTTGTTAAAACCAACGAAAAATACTCGAACACAATTTTGGGTGTAAGGTTATCTCCAAGAAGAGATGGCAGGACATGAATATATCTGCCACGCATAATTCATGTAAAACAGAAACTCGTTGTGCAAGAGGGTATCGCTCCGTGCACTCACCGGAATAGTGGAAGCGAAGCTCAGGAGTTCCTGAATAGGAGTAACACGCTTAACAGAAATGTGATCCGGGACAATCTTTGCATTCGGCCAGAGAGAGACTCCACCACCTCCAATCCACCAAGACGGAGGTAATGGAGCCAAAGGACGGGTAAGCTCCATGCCGCAGACTTATCTGCGCCGCCACTCGGGCACCCACACCTCCTCTACGATCGATCGATCAGACGAGCAAATCCAACACGAGCATGCATCGGCTCACGGGGTCCATTCCTGTTCCATGACTGAATGAATATGGAGACAAAAACCCGGGGAGTGTATTGTACAAGCGTTCACTCATTCCAGCTCCCGTTACAAAGAAGGTTCCACCATTACTCACAGCTATAGTCAGAAGCCTAACGCGTCGACCGTCACCCTGACTCCCAATGACCGGAGGCGGCAGATAGCCATTGATTTCCATGGACCTGTCGAGAGGTGGTGTGTTCTGCACCACGCGTGCTAGCAGACAACTTTCTCTCAATCCAGTTAATATGCTTAGGCGACTTTGCTTCAGCTCTACAAACGTTAACCTTGACACTAGTGAACCACTTTCTAAATCAACGCAAATTTCCTATTATGCCCATCTTACTATAGATATTGTTCATACTTCGTTGTTAAAACATCTTGGGAGTCAAGGGACTACTACGTATCGACTCAGATCGGGGTTTTATCTCTTCCTTCTCTTAGTTCCTTGGGAACATATTTGTTCTTTCTTATTAGAATATGTAACTCTTAGTTAAGTTAATGTTTTAGACAAAACTTATCAAATTTATTGACCTAAAAAATTCAATATTAAAATTTAGAATCGTGTTGGTATATACTTGTATAATCACATTACACCTTTTTTGACAAAAATAATTCTTATATTCATCATTTAAAAATAATAATAACTTCATTAACTGAAAGATGAATTCATCTATATAGAAAGATGGCTTGATTGCCATACAGTATTTATCATGCTGCAAATATGTATTTATTGAGGAAAAATATACACTCATTCTCGATAACATAATATATCATGCATCCATACACAAAATTTGGCTTAGAATATATATGTAGGACCATAATTAGCTAATGTAGAGCTGATTTTTCGTTTTTGGAATAAAAAGAGCTATATTCGGAGTAAATAGGCCGAATATGAATGTTCATGGTAGTGCAAGTATAGCCTGTCCCCCAATACAAATAGGCCATTAGGGAAGGCGGCTTGAGTCGATATGAAGTGCAAGAAAAACATACATGACATCTCTATGACAAATATTTCTTCATGCTGAAAATAGCTAAAGAAGAGAACTGAACTATGCTAGCTAAACTTGAGTCTTAGATTTTAACTAAGATTGTAGCAAAAATTGGAGCATATGGGCATAGCAGAAGGTACATCTATGGATACATATGAGTTGTTGATCCCTTAAAGATCAATGTGATACTAATTTGCAAACCCGGAGGATTTTGTTTAGGCAGATAACTTTTCATCCCAAAGCAATAGGCATCTCCATTCCTCGATTGAAATCACCGGTCTTCTTTGTAACTACCCTTTCATATTATTCCAGCTGCGACAAATGTTTGTCAGCACCTGGGAGGCTTGCTCGGTTAAAGTATTGCATGGCTGAGTTAACCACTCCTTGATCCCTGCTTGCCATTTTATGAAGCCGGGTTCTTAATACTACTATATCATGATATGCCTAAAGGGTGCGCATAGTCCTGTAAGATCGCCCATCTTATCATGCGCACCAACAGAGTTTAGAGATGTTTCTCAACATTTAGAACTACTTAGAAAAATTGGAGCATATGGGCATAGCAGAAGGTACATATATGGATAGATATGAGCCGTTGATCCCTTAGAAGTCAATGTGATACTAATTGGCAAACCCGGGGGATATTGTTTAGGCAGATAACTTTTCATCCCATAGCAATAGGCATCTCCATTCCTCGATTGAAGTCACCGGTCTTTTATGTAAGTACCCTTTCATATTTTTCCACCTGCAACAAATGTTTGTCAGCACCGGGGAGGCTTGCTCTGTTAAAGTATTGCACGGCTGAGTTAACTACTCCTTGACCCCTGCTTGCCATTTTATGAAGTTCTTAATACTACGATTTCATGATATGCCTAAAGGGTGCGCATAGTACTCTAAGATCGCCCATCTTATCACACGCACCAACAGAGTTTAGAGCTATTTCTGAATATTTAGAACTCCTTGCCTTTCTGTTCCTTGGACTGAGTTAGCAGCTTGAGGGTGACTCGGGACCTTCCCTTTGCTGCACGGCCACACCATAGGAAGCTTATGATGTGGGCATTTTGGATTTGACTTGCTTATGATCCCCGACCTAGAGATCTATGAGATACCATAATTCTAGTAAAAGAATATGGTTAGATATGATAGTATGCCCATGAATAGAGAAAGAGTATTTCAATCATCGTTGCAGTTTCGTCCTTGTTTTTGTTTGCAAATGTTGAAACGTAGCTTCCAGGTCTATCGTGTTTTTAAACCAAAAAACTGAGCATAGTAAGGGTATGATCCCCTTTTATTTAATGCCATCCCAGGTCGTCCCACTCACGGGTGCAACATGTTTTTACTATCCATCTCTTATCAAGCTTGAATTGGTGGAGTCTAGGAGAGAATTCGCAGCTTTGGAATATCTAATTTCCACTTTCAGCATCAAGTGACTATCATCGGCAAAAAGGCCATCATGGTATCTCCTTTGCATGCTTGTTATTTCCATCCCTCGTATGTGGGATGTAGATTCAGCCTCATTGAGTGTGCGTGTTAACACGTGAGCCACTAGGATATACAGCGTGGATGACAATGGACACCCCGACTGGACTGAACGAGTGACTCGAATGGCATGACCTCCTAGTCCATATAACACAATCATCGAGATCGGTGATGTAGAGATAGCCATACGGAAGGACTTAAATCTATTTATGAAGCTTATTTTGTCTACAACAATGGAAAAAAATTACCAAGAAATTGTATCGAAAGAGAGAAATTAAGGGAGAGAAATGTACACTCTTTTTGGTTTTTTGGCTACTCTTACCACCTCGTTACCTCGTGCATGCCTTCAAGAAAGTGGTTTGTTCCCAGCCTTTTAGTCGTAGTACAAGAGCAATTTGGAGCTACCAACAGTTAGTGAGGATTTTGAAGCGGTTTGTTCCCAGTCTATTAATCGATATAGTACATGGGCAATTCGGAGCTGCAACATTTAGTGAGGATTTTATAGGCAGAATTCAAAAGCGTTATTGAACGCTTATTCTTTAGCTCAGTTTCTTTGTACTTCTTTCGAATAAAGGTTATATCTTGGTCTATATGCTCGAGTGCAAACTTCTGCCGAGCCGGCTACCGGATGGTCTCTCTCACTCCTTATCGACTCGTTGACCGCTTCTTGGTTGGGGTCGCTCAATCCATATCTCTCTAATAATCTGCACTGTACCATTGATGTTGTGCGCGTCGAGGGTACAGTGCGAAACTATCCTTTAATTGACTTTGGTGTACAAAGTCAACCTCAACCCTAGATCTAAAGATCATCACCAAGTCAAACCAAATAAATACTAATCCAAGTCAAGATACCCTATCTTTTCCTCCAATTTAACTATAACTAGCTAAACATAATTATGATTAATATAAATTTAGTCATAAATTAAATCACATTTTATTCTATATATATAATATGGGTCTTACACTTCTTCTCATGCAATTCCTGTTCCCATAATTTTTAATTGTTTGGATAAAATCTATGTCAACAAGAATTTATCGTTATCTACACTCTATTTGTTTGTCTGTTATGACATCTCATGTCCTTTTGGACCACTCACCGGTGTTGTTGATATGGGAATCAAACCAATTTCCCCCTCATAAATCCTCTTGTTTCACCATGAATTCCTTTTGTTTCAATGTTTCAGATTTTAGAAATAAGATAGTGATGGGATGGAAGGAAACTATCTTGGCGGCAAAGGTAAAATCCTAGGATCCTCAAACCACTCTCCTGTTATGCCTCGAAGGAGCCACAATGACAACACGAGTTTAGGGGAAAAATTGATGGAAGAGCTCAAGAGATGAAGATCCTCTTTTCTTCATCCGATGGATTATCCTTCAACTTGTACACCCACTTGCTATCAACCAAAGGTTGATCCTTTGGAAGCTCCACCAGTTCCCAAGTCTTGTTCTCAACAAGCGATTGCATCTCACGCTCCATAGCAATATCCCACTCAAGCTTATTGATAGAGGCTTGAGCTTCTCTATATGAACAAGGTTCTCCTTCTTCCAAGATCAACGCATTGCCATCATCATTCTCAGTTTCAATATCATGATCCTCAAGAATAGATAAATCAGCCCATGTTCCATACCTTTCGGGAGCTCTACTTATCCGATTTGATGATCTCCTAGTAGATGGTCCTGGTTGATCTCCATTGTTTTGTGTTGTGTCTTGAGGCTCAACAATGACAACTTGCTCCTCCAATTCCTATTGCTCAAGAATTTGCTCCATTTGTTTTGGAGCTTCTCCTTGTGACGCATCATTAAATCCACAATAATCAATCTCCCCCTTAACAACATCCGTGAGTGGAGATTTGCCCTTGTTAGTACGGGGAGCCTGAGATATCTCCCCCTCTTTCAATGATTTGGACTCATCGAAAGAAACATCCCTACTGACAATCACCTTACAAGCTACATGATCCCATAGCCTATAACCTTTCACTTTACTTGCATATTCAAGAAAACGACACTCTTGAATGTAGGATCCAACTTGGTCCTATTCTCCTTAGGTATGAGAGGATAAGCTGTACAACCAAAAATTCTCAAACGACTATAATCAACCCTCCGTTTGTGCCTCAATTCAAATGGTGTCAAGAAATCGATTGCACTTGAAGGAGACAGATTTACCAAATACACTACGGTATTTACAAATTCAGCCCAAAATTCATATGGTAAACCAGATTGGCTCAACATACTATGCATCTTCTCCAATATTGTTTGGTTGAGACTCTCAGAAACAACATTTTGTTGCGGAGTATAAACCGTAATGAGATGACGAGTGATCCCCTCCTCTTTGCAATAACTAAACTCCTCTGAAGTATATTTCCCATCATTATCTGAACGTAGATATCTCACCTTGTGACTAGTCTGAGTCTCAACTTGGGCTCTCCAACTTTTGAAAGTTGCAAAGTTTTCATACTTTTGTGTGAGAAAATAGACCCAAATCTTGAATAATCATCAATAAAAGATATATAGTACCACTTCCCAGAATGTGAGGCTTTAGGAGAAGGTCCCTGTAACACTAGGGAAGGGAGGAGAGTTCACTTGAATAGCTCAATAAATTTTGAAGTTGAGAGATCCCTCAATGGTCTCCCTTTCTCCATATATAGTACCCAAAAAGGTACAAACTAGATAAGGTTATACAACCACCATCCATCCAATTCCTCGTGGATCGATGACGTGGCGATCATCCCTATGAGCTCACGGATTGCTGACGTGTACTCCAACTAACACACCAACTAACACACAAGAAACACAACCTAAAGGGCACACGGATTGCTGACGTGGCACCTTTAGATATTCTACTAATAGTCAACTCAAGACTATCCTATGAGCACACGGATTGCTGACGTGTACTCCAACTAACACACAACCTAAAGAGCACACGGATTGCTGATGTGGCACCTTTAGATACTCCACTAATAGTCAACTCAAGACTATCTATCTACTATTTGCGTAACCTCTACTTTAGTTCTCACTAACTAAAGATGGTTACAGTCCCCATACGTCACTATGTACATACTCAAATAACTCTTTGGAACTATGAATTCCAACACCAAAGGCTTTT
Source organism: Marchantia paleacea (assembly GCA_014180765.2). Taxonomy (NCBI): domain Eukaryota; kingdom Viridiplantae; phylum Streptophyta; class Marchantiopsida; order Marchantiales; family Marchantiaceae; genus Marchantia; species Marchantia paleacea. The sequence goes on from MUAA02000064.1 coordinate 77,551, forward strand.
CTATGTTGCTTGGCCATAACACAATGCTCACAAAATTCCATGTCAACTTTACCTAACCCAGGTAACAAGCCCCTATCTCGAAGGAAGATCAAGTACCTGTTACTCATGTGTCCCATTCTAGAATGCCAAACATGAGCCATCTCAAGCCGAGATCTGGTAAGATTGACTTCACCACAAATGGTATTGCCCTCTAGCACATACAGATTTCTATGTTTGTGTCCTCTCAAGATAATCTTATCACCTACTCTCACCTCAAGTACTCCTTGTTTAGAACTCCACTCAAGGTCTTTTGAATCTAACATTCTAAGAGAGATAAGGTTCTTTCTCATTTCAAGTATAAACCTGACGTGAGTCAACGTACGTTTCACTCCATATGTACAAATCCAACACCTTCAATTCTACAGGGTTGATCATTTCCCATAAGAACTAAACCGTTTGATACTGAGAAAGTATGAAAAAACTCTCTAATGTAACAAATGTCCAATCCGCCATCAGAATAAGCGGTTGAATTTTCCCCATGGTCACACTTTGTCCTGTTGGAACTCCCACGGTTCGACTCTTCGACATTGCAACTATCTCTTCCTGCTCCGGCCGTTCTGGTCCGCAGGTTCCTTAGGTTCTTGGCATCAACCTTCTCTCGACGATTCTTCAATCCACCGCCCAAATGTACGCTTAAATTTCCTTGCAATTCACTCGTGTGAACTCCCTAATTGTATTCATATCTAACTAACATATATTCTGACGAATACCCTCATCAGAACCCGAATATAACTCTTTATTTACAAAAACCAAAAAAAATCCTACTTATCCTAAGAATTATGCTCCTACAAACTCTCTAATGTAACAAATGTGATAAGAACAAGCACTATCCAGAATCCATACATCACCAACGCCCTTTGGTGAGTTGCATAGGGCATACCTTGGACTTCATAGTCCATCTTCGAGCAAGTCATCATCCTCATCAAAATCTTGAGCCACATTGGCCAAAGGAGGATCATTAGCCTTGGTCTTCACACGACAGCCCTTCTTAAAGTGACCACTCTTGCCACATTTCCAACAGACCACCGTCTTTCTGTCTTGGGATTTACCCCTAGACATGGATCTACCTCTAGATCCAAACTTCATCCCATCCTTCTCATTCCTTGATTGTGACCGTCCACGGATCACATTCAGTGTCGTACCAGATGAAGAGGATGGAGTAGAGAACAACACCATCTTCTATTGTAGGTCATCAGTCAAGAGAGCATTTACAACCTCATTGTAAGTGATTGTTTGTCTATCACGATACCCTCTACATTCGATGATGAAGACGGGAAGGACCTTCAAGAGCAAGCATTGCGTATTGTTATACTCCATCTACAACCCTCAGTTCTAAAGCAAATTGATGAGTATGACAATTCTACTTTATTGTTTGAGGCTCTTCATCGACGGTTTCATCACAAAGAGTTATCAAACAGATTGTACACCTCCTTGAAGCTGATGAGCTTCAAGATGAAAGATTCAGGTACGAAGATACAAGATCATATTGATGTCTTTGGTGATCTTGTTATTGATCTTTAGAATGTGGAAGAGGAGATAACTTATGAGAGGAAGACCCTTCACCACACCCATCATATTTGATAATGTCAAATCCGGCTCCTCTTGTCTTCATGACTGCCATCTCGCTTCGTCTAGGCGCTGAACTCATCCCTTGTGTCGTTCAATTGTCAGATGGAACCTTCAAACTTGACTTCTTCCCATTCATGTGAGAATAAAGAAATTTATCCTCGGTAAAAATCCCTAAGCCACAAGAGATACCTTTGTTATTCTGCTTGCTGTTGCTAAACATGGATTCAATTAGACAATTTCTATTCATTATCCTTTCCTTTTCAGGTCCCGTTTGTTCAAGATTGAATGTGTGTTGAATCTGAGTTATGTCTTCGAGCACAAAATGAACGAAACATATGTTCTTTCACCAGCTTTCATTGAACCGTAATACCGCTTTTTATCCAGTGGCCAGAACATCTTGATTCTTCGACCCACGATGTGTGGTCCATCCGAATCACCCAGACTTATTTCGTGAAAGCACATGCGCTTGATAACCTTTTTAATAACATGTGGCCTTGGCCTCGGTCGAAGAGACCTCTGCTCTATGAGTTGAGGAGGTTTTGAGTAACCTACGGCATTTACTGCTCCTTCGTTGATCTGAAAAACAGATCCTCCTACTGCGTTTGTGTCCTCGGAGTGGCTAGTACTGCCTGCACTACCGGCACCACTCTCGGATAATTTCAATACATTCAACGCATCGTCAGATGTTGTAGCCTCGGAAGTCTTAGATTGGGTTGCAGAACCTATAGCTTGCTTCTTTTGCCTGCCCTCGAGAAAAAATGCCTTCCTAAAAGGCACAACTACTAAATTTTGCACCCAAGGTCTATGATAAATCGTTGTCGTAACACACCGGTCGCGCTCAAAGTCCAGTCCAGACGGACACCATTGGTCAACTATCGACCAAGAGTTCTCACCTGCACGGCCCCTTCCAATTCGGCACCTCCCAAACCTCAAATGGCAATTTCCTCCCTAGCCCGCTCCGCTACACTCAGATCCTTTCCCGTGAAGAACAAAACTTCTAGAATTTTTGAAAAAATATGCAATTGTCTTTGGGTTCCTTCGAACACAGCTGTCTATCAAATAACAGTATCTTGATTGAAGGAAAAGACCATGTGCCTTTCGAATCTCCATCAAAGCTAGTGAAAACAGTCACATATCCATGAACAAGGCAAATAGAAAACACTGAAATCCTCAACAAATGTTCCTTCCAGGACTCAATTGCTTCCAAACATACGATCCACACTAACGTCCTAAACCCACATAAAATTTTGGTACATCCGATCACAAAACCCTCAACATCGTTCGCAGGTGGATGGATGGCCGACCGAAATTGACAATTTGTCTCACTCGAATGATCGAATTCGCAGCAATGAGTGCTCAAATCGGGCAACCCTCGGCTTTGCTTGGCTTGCCTTCCTGGATCCACGTTACGATTCCACTCGTCCATTTGCCTTCTTGGATCCACGTTACAACTCCACTCGTCCGCTCTCCGACCATATCATATCGTTTCAACCCACCTAAAACAAAAACAAATCAAACTTTTCTGCCTTGAGGTTTTCAGTCTTTTAAGCAGAGATTTGGTCATCATCCAGCAAAATAATTTGGTCGTCACGGCCTCTCGAGCAAGTGAGCGAGTGCGATGGAGACATAGTCAGTCAGACATCTACAACTCGTACAGTAGTAGAGTAGTAATGGACGATGGGATGCTTATGCTGTTATTGTTGGTGAGGCCCACTCATTCAGCTCATCTCAACAAATGCTCGGCTCGACCATCCAAACTACTTTCCTTCATTTCCTGCCTCAATCCAACTCGCTCGAAACGCAGTGCGTCTCCGGTCTGAAACCCACAACATATCCATCCATCGCCGATGCCCGCACACCTACAAGCACATCGTCTGGATTTTTGTTCCCGCTGTCATTGTCCGAGCGAAGCCACGCTTCCTCGACTCTGAACTCCTCTGTTGTCAAATCACTCACTCGCATTCGATCAAATCGCTCAACATAACGACCCAATCGCTCTCATACAATTGTTTGTCCGGATTAGGAATACACGAAGGAACAAACATGCAATCAAGAGTGGACAACACATGAAATACGTGGTTCACCTCGCGGAGGCTACATCCATGGAACACACCTAGTCACTTTCCTAAATAACCCTAATTTCTGTTACAGAGAGTTTCTGTTAGCACTCTTATATAGTTTCTGTTAGCCCTCTTATATCAGCTCCAGCCCTAGTCTAACTAAATATAGTCAAACTAACCAGAGTTACTCAAGACCTGAGTTAACTCGTAACACATAACAACCAACAAGTATCAACAAATATTTGCTTCAACCATGTTGCTTTATATTATATTTGTAACTCTTTTGCAGTAAGCTTTATTGTATGACAAATTAATTGTACATTAATAGAGAGCTACACTTTTTTTGACGTTATTTAATTGCACATTCAAGAAGATATTTAGATTTGTTCAATAGATTAGCAAATGTCACAAAAATTTGTGCTGAAGTCCATAAAAAAATCTACTTATAACATCATTGTGATATTTTTTAGAATATTTTCAATCAATCAAAATGTCTTTATAAAACATATTTTCTATTGAAATATTATTAATTATAACTATTATATGAATCAAATGTCTCATTATAGTCAACTTTTGTTGAGAAACCGACTCTTCAGGAATCACTCCAAGAAGAGGAGAGCACACCAAAGGGACAAGAGAGAGTGTACATGAATGAGATGAGGAAGGCTTCGCCTTCACTTGTATATATAGGGTGAGTACAGGGAAACCCTAATCTCAGGTTAGCCCTAAACAGATTTGTACCATCGGTATGTAATAACCCTAGATCTACGGCTTGTAGTCATCAGGCATGGATCGACCTATATCAACTAGATGAGCTTGGGATATTAACACTCCCCTTCAAGCTCAACTGTACATCCTTAACTCCTAGACAATGTCGAAATGTAGCAAACGACTCTCTAGGTAAAGCTTTGGTGAAGATATCTGCAACTTGATCTCTTGTATGTATATATCTAAGATCTACTACACCTGAAAGGACCTTCTCCCAAAAAAATGATAGTGCACCTCAATGTGCTTTGTCCTAGTATGAAAAACATGATTGTTAGCTAACATCATGCTGCTAATATTATCAGCTAGGATAACTGCAGGACTAGGATAATCTACTCCAATATCAGAAAGCAAGGAACAAAGCCAAACTGCTTCACAAGTGGCATTCATAGCACCACGATACTATGCCTCTAAGGAAGACAGTGCCACGGTCGGTTGCTTCTTAGAAGCCCAGCTCACAGCCGCACTCCCAAGTCCAAACGCATATCAGGACGTGGATCTCCCCGCTAGAAATATCTCCCCGTCCAATCGGCATCGGTGTAGCCATGCAGTTAATTTCACCTCCAAATCAGATCGAAGTCCAAAATGAAGTGTGGACTTCACATAGCGGAGACCCGCTTGACCGCCATCATATGCGTAATCGTGGAGTATCACGAATTGATTGACTAGACCAACAAAGATAGCTCAAATCCGGTCTAGTGATAGTCGGATAAATCAAACTCCCAACCATCAATGCATGCAAGGGAAACTGCAAGTAACTCTCCATCCTCTAACTCTAGCTTTAGACCTTGTTGGAGAGGAGTGTCTATTGGTTTACAATTAGACATCTTGAACTCCTTAAGCTTATCTAAAGCATATTGGCGTTGTATTAGCCACATATCCTTTCCCTCTATAATAAACTCCACACCAAGAAAGAATTTAAGATACCCTAAGTCTTGTATCTCAAATTCGGAACATAAGATACTTTTGATGCGAGAAATCATCTCCTCATGGTTTCTAGTGATAATAAGATCATCTATGTAGATAGAAATCATCACTACATGAACTCTTGATCTCATGCAGTATAGCGATGAGTCGGAATGACAGACTACAAATCCAAGAGATATGAGAAAGGAATTGATCTTCTCATATCATGCTTTCGGAGCCTGTTTCAAACCATAGAGGAATTTCCTCAACTTACAAACGCGGGAAAGAAACTTCGGATCTTCGTAACCAGGTGGTTGTTGCATGTAGACTTCCTCGCCGAGATCTCCATTGAGAAAGGCATTCTTGAAGTCCATTTGATGCATTCGCCATCCCTTGTTGACAGCAATTGTAACCACCGTACAAATCGTTGCCATCTTGGCAACTGGACTAAACGTCTCTTCGTAGTCCACTCCATGCTGTTGTCCGTAGCCCTTGGCTACCAATCTGGCCTTGTATCGAGATATAGTGCCATCCGAGTTACGCTTGATCTTGAAGACCCACTTGCAACCAATCGCTTTCTTACCTTCAGGTAAGTCCACCAACTCCCATGTTTGTTGGTGATGAAGTGCAACAAGTTCTCGTCTCCATGGCTTCAATCCACTCATTTTTGTGCATCGCCTCCTCAAAAGCGCATTTTCGGTGCGGCTCGGCAAAACGTGAGTCATGTATGCATGATGATTAGTAAGGAAACTTCCATGCATAAATCGCTAAACAGGATGCCGAACTCTCTCAGATTTTTGTAGGGCAGTATCAGATGTACTGTTTGTCGCCCCTTAGCCGGATCGAGGTACCAATGGCGTCATTCTGGGATGCTTCATCCAACGGATGAATACCTGTAATCCGTGGTGAGGACATCATATGTTGCAAAATAACATGATCCTCAAGTCTAGGAGTCGGTCTGGATGATGCTCGTTGAACTTTATCCGTGGCGACTCAGTACGATGGACTCAAACTCTAGATTGTGTGACGCCAGAAACTCCACTCTATAAAGGTACAGTGGATGGATTCCTTGGTGCAGATTCAGCAGGAAGAGTGGGTATGACCGGAACAATCGTAGGTGCATACCAAGATTGCAACTCTTCAAATACAACATCTCTCTATCGATATAGAATTGCCTAGAGGAAGGATTATAGCATCTATATCCTTTCGTATCTAAGATATATCCAAAGAAAATATACTTCTCAGTTTTTGGATCTAGTTTCGTACGCTTCTCATCAGGAATATGTACATAACAGGATGCAACCGAAAACTTTCAGAAATGAGTAATCGGGCTTGAGGCTGTGAATACCTCCATCGGGGTCTTGTTGTGAGCTAGCTGCGATCGGAGTTCGATTCATCAAGTACACCGCAACGAAAAAATGACTTCTACCCGAGCGGTCTAGGCGGGGTTCTTCTCGTTCAACATAGCGCGGCGTCTTCGCTATGTGACGATTCTTCCTCTCCGCAACGCCATTTTGATATGGAGTATAATTGCAAGTCTTCAGACGTTGTATGCCATGTTTACGTAGATAAGCAGTAAATTCTCCAGAAAGAAACTCGCCTCCTCCATCCGAACGTAGACAAAGGATAGATTGTCGAGACTATTTCTCCACCAAGGTGTGGAAAGTCTGGAAAGCTGACTACACATCTAAAGAGCTCTTGCTCTTAAGGAAGTAAACCCAGGTGTAGCAAGAGAAATCATCAATGAAGGACACGAAGTACTCAAAACCAGATAAACTTGGTTGAGAAGAAGTCCATACATCTGTGTGCACTAGCTCTAGAAGCTTGGTCGCTCTCATACCTGATCCATTAAAGGGTTGTCTAGCTTGCTTGCCGAACTAACAAGCGGTACACACTGCAGTGGGCTCAGCAGAAGTGAAGTTGGGCAAACCTGTGACTAGGTTTGAACTCGGAAGAGTCTTCAGTTTCTGAAAGTTCATATGCCCATTTCTCTTGTGCCAAATATCTATGTCAGATACTACAAAGCCACTTTCTGTAATGACAAGAGTTGGATGTTTACTGACATTAACTATAGCATCTAGCTTGAATAGTCTACCACTCCTGCTACCTCGAGCTACGACAGTACCTGTGGGATCTTCAATAACACATCCATCTTTGTTGAAACGCACTTGGAAATTTTGTTCTACCATCCGTCCCCACGATAACGTATTTCGAGTCAGAGTAGGAAAATGTAAAACGTTTCCGATTCCAGAAAGATTAGATCCTGGAATATCAAGCGGAATTTTACCCTTATGCTTGATCTCACCATGAACTGAGGAGTCACCACAGTGTCGAGCGACGCAAACCATTCTTGATGCGGCGTCATGTGGCTGGTAGCTCCGGAATCGATCACCCAATCTGTATGAGGTGCGAAAGGAGCATAACTCTGGTGTGTCACAATGAGGAGTTGTTCTTCAGCAGCTACATGGCCCTGTGTGCCCGAAGCGCGCAGATCGTTCTGACGCTTGTAACAATTTTTGACATAGAGGCCATTCTTGTGACAGTAGTTACAGGTTTTAACCTGCCTTCTGGCGGCCGGTGGTGCACCTGGCTTGTTGGGCGCCTTCAACTACACACGACCTCCACCACCACCATATCCGGCTCCTCTGCCTCGACCTCCAGATTCTGCAAAAAACACACATTCTTGCGGGCTGGACGAAGCACTAGTACAGCCTAAAATTCGCACTTCTTCTCCCAACATCATTGGGACCAGTTCGTCAAACTTCGGAAGAGATTCTCTAGTCGAAATTGACGTAATGAACTGCTTGTACTCGGCAAGCAGTCCTTGCAATGTCGCACCGATAATCACGGTCGGATCAAGTTGAACATTGACAGATGCTAACTGATCTCCCCGTTGCTTGATGTGATTGACGTAGTCACTGGCACACATCGAGCCTTTCTTGACCGTATTGAATTGCTACAAAGAATCGCAGAACTTCCGAGCTTCTGTTCCCAAATGGAACATCTGTGACAACGCGTCCCAAGCTTCCTTGAGTGTGTCACAGTGTTAAATGTGACCGATCATCGAGCCTGAAATCGTGAGCGCAATGTAGTGGATGGCTTGATACGATCGTTTTCTCCACTCACGCAATGTATGCTCACTGCGAAGATCACCAGCAACCACGATTGGTGCTTTCTCCTCCCCAATCACAAGCTCCCATAGCCCCTGGCCTTGAAGGAAGGTCTTCATTCGAAATTTCCACGTTTGGAAATTGTTCTTGTCGAGTTTCTCTCCAGTGATCATGCTCACGGATTCTGCCATGGTTGTGGTCACGAGCGGAAATCACAACCCCAACACGGCAAGTACCTACACAGACACAAAACGAACATAAAGTACACCTCCGCGACTAAGGCGGAAAAATAACTCCTCTGCACCTCGATCAAGAAACATGCAAAACTCCAGAAACTGGCGAAATGCGCCTGTCTTGACCCGCAGACGAAGAATGAAATATGTTCGCGATTTACCGCACGATTCCTTAAGCAAAAATGACGAAGAGAGCTCGGATTGAGCTGAAATTTTTTGTGGTAGGAACTCTGACAAAGGCGAGCAAATTTTGATAGAGGCGAGCAAAATACTTGAGCCTTTGCTCTGGTTGAAACCCTCAAATCTCTAAAAAACCTCGTTTAGGCCTCCAAACAGCTCCTCATAGATTTTGGAAAAGGCGATAACTATCACCAACAACTCCAAATCGCACGAAAACTTCATGGCTATCAAATTTGACCAATCTGCGCAAGACAACTTCCTTTAGGCAGTTGGGCGATCAGAAATAGGTTGAAAACGATCATCTTGACCTCCGAAAACCCGATTGAAGATTCTGAGAAAATACGAAACGGTTCCCCAACAATCTAATCGCTTCAGCGGGACAGCCTCCAATTCTAAGGCACACTCCTCTTTGTCTTATCTACAAAACTAATGCTCCCACCATGCTCTAATACCATGTTGAGAAACCGACTCTTCAGGAATCACTCCAAGAAGAGGAGAGCACACCAAAGGTACAAGAGAGAGTGTACATGAATGAGATGAGGAAGGCTTCGCCTTTCCCTGTATATATAGGTCGAGTACAGGGAAACCCTAATCTCGGGTTAGTCCTAAATAGATATGTACCATCGGTATGTAACAACCCTAGATCTACGGCTTGTAGTCATCAGGCACGGATCGACCTATATCAACTAGATGAGCTTGGGATATTAACAACTTTCACATGTAAAAGAAAAATTTTATAATAAATCTGATTTTATATCTATCTATGATTCTATTTTTTAACTCTTGTAAAATATTTAAATATTTATGTTATAAAATTTCAATCAAAATTAATATTTATTTTCTAAATATGATTTTGATCAAATTTTATATTTTATTTCAATGTTATTATGCAGTCTTTTTTTGCAAAAAATTTTAAAGTTAATTATTTTTTAAACATTCTTCAAAATTTAATGTTTATTTTACACTACTAACTTGACATGTTAGCATCATATACAAGTAAGAAATCTCTTGCAAATACTTTTTTCACAAGATGTATCCATTTTTAATCTTATTGTAACCATAAACTAAATCAATTTTTTTTGTAATGACCTAATTAAAGCTTGTTGTTAATTCCCTTCGACTCTAATTTCATGAATACTTTTGATCTTTCAACAAATTTTTTTAAAAGTGTACAAGCTTCGTTGATCCTATGCTCGAGAAATCTGATAAATTAATATTATTTTTAGACAACTTGTATACAAAATTGAAACAAAAATTATTTAATTTATAAATCATTTTACAATATGTATATATTTATTTTATACATTATCATAATGGATTTGAACATAAAAATTAAGCTAAGAATATTGAGATGCAAATATGAAATTTGTTGCATATAAATATCCACCAAAAAAATTATAATTTTTTTATTAAAAACTTTTTATGATCAATAAAACACATATAAAAGGTATTTTTTAATATGATATAGTCATTGTACTTTTTTTCAATACAGTTTTTACAAAATTTATAATATGTTAATTTTTTATCAAAATTTATCTAGATAGTATAAAGATTATGATGACTATCCTTATTAAATCATATTTAATAAAATATTTATTGAAAAAATTAATTATTTGTCTTCCTCCCATCAAATCTCAACTAATTGATGAATCATCATGTTGATGCTATAAAAGATAATTTCCTTATTCTTATTTCTATGATCTTAAAATAAATAAAAAAAGATAGAGTATATTATCTCAATTTAGATAGTTTTAGGTATTGTTCATATATATGAGTATGAAATACAAGATTTTTTTTATCTCACATATAAATTCAAATAAAAGATTTCATTGCTTCCTTGCTTGGATATATAGGATAATTATTTATGTTAATGAATCTAGATTTTTAGTTTGAACATATATTTGAGTTCTTCAAATCAATAGATATAGACATGATTCATTTGATTGAATTTGAGTTAATAATTTTCACATAAATTATTTGAATTCTAAATTAAGAATTTGGAGGACGGGAGCGTTGTTAAAAATTGACCAAATACGTTTATGCTTAAAGTGATATTGGAGCTTAAAATTAATATTTGTTGAACGAAATTTAAGACAAAATGATCAAAGTCTAAAATTGATTGTTTAGAAGATTTAGAATTGAAAATAGTAGCAATAAATTATAACATTATCATATATTGTATGTTTGATCTAAAATTTGTTGGGATCATAGAAGATGTAAAGAAGGTTGCACAATGATAGAGATATTAGAAATAGTATGAATAATGTTAAAATAATAAAATTTTGAAATTTAGGGATTAAAAATTTAATCAAAGATTTTTAAAATCCAACAAAAATTATCAACAATATCCGTTTGCCAAAAAAATTACATCATCTAGAGAATTTAAAAGTTTTTTTATAAAATACTTTATTCATTTAGATAATCAGCGTCATATTTTAGATTCAAAAAGTAAAAAATCCCCAAATCTGAATTTGAATATTTTAAAATATTGTACTAAGGATACATCTATCTAGATTGGGTTGGTTTGATCCTTTTGATGGATATTTTTGAGATGAAAAATACTCATCTATGTTTTTTGTGATTAATATATATACATCTTGACTTCATATTTATGCTTTATATTTTTGTTCATGCATTATTATGTGGAGTGTTAATACTATTGGAATCAAGACCTCTACTAATGCAACTTGGTACGATGTTATCACTGGACAAATGGAGTAATCAACAATGTCATCATACAATCATGCCATAATGTCATCATGTGAAATGATGTTTTCATATTTTGCGAGTGTGAATTAAAATTAAGGTTACACAAAATGAAGATAGATAGTTTTGAATTTACTATTAAAGGATTATTTAAAGATTCACATTGTGGCATGGACATTACTTTGCTCTAAGAACACTTGAGCGCTTGGATGTAGAAGAACCCTCCTTATCCTCGTGTGAGTTGATACTTTTTGTTCTCCTCACCAATCCACATTCAAGTTCATTGCAGTCGGTAAAACTCTAACGGAATAAGATTGTGGTATTCAACAATCCAACCGATAACTCTCACCCAAACTCTTGGCAAATAATTGCTTTACAATCTTTTTATTCCGTTAGAAAATTTTCTTATGTTTTTCTCCTCCATGTCTCTCACTTCGATTAGATAAGCTCCTTAGTTAACAAAGTGATATTTTGGATCTCTCCCTTCCCCTTTCCACCATGACCTTGCTTTATATTTGATAAGCTCCAAGATAACATCTCTAGGAGGCTTATCAACATCATGACCCTACAAAGTCAATCCAACCATGGGCTCTTAATAACCTTACAATGAGCCGTCGGTCATCCTGACCTAAAGTATCATCGTCATAACAACAACTCTGAGGATGACACATGTCATCATCTTTTCATAGTAGTCGCATCACAACATGACAACATCAACAATACATGTACTCATAAGATTATGTTTCTAATGTGTTAATGTGTTCGTTGAAGTTACACATCAACAATTTGAAACTTCATAGTGATATCCGTCACGTCATCGATCCACAAGGAGTTGATTGAATGATGGTTGTTGGATCTTATATATATTGTATCTTTTTGAGGACTTAATATGGAGAAAAAAAAACCGTTCAAATTATCTCTCAACTTTGAAGTTCTTGAATTATTCGAGTGATCTATCCTCATTTTCCTAGTATTAAAATGGTATCAAAGATAACTTGCTCTTTCCTTGAGTGTAGATTAGTCCTCTTGGAATAACAAGACAATGATGATAGCTTTAAGTTTTTGAGAGTTGTATATAGACTTGCAGAGTTCATTGATGTGCATATAGAGTAAGGGAGAAATAGAAAACTGTGGGCTAGGAATATGGATATGGTAGAGAAAAATCTTGTTCCAAATTTTTTAATTTTCCAACTTGTTCAATATTCATATTAGATTCATGAACAAAGATATTTTCAAAGTGTATTTTTTGGTCAATTGGTGTGCAATATGGCTTGAGTGATGATGTCATCAAAAATAATAATTCCGATTATCAATTAAAAAAAATGAAATAATAACATTTACATTCTTTATTGAATGTTGAATGAATTTGAATCACGAACCATCCACATTAATTATAATTATTTATCGTCATAAAAGAGTGTAAAAAAAATTTGTTGTCAAAAATAATATTGAAGAGTACTACAATGTTGTTATAAGATCATCTCGATCTTTTTTTATTCCTATTTTGAGAGATTGGATTGTTATTATATTTACATTGTATTAGTTTGAATGGTTGAGAATCATGAAGACATTAATTGCTATGAGTGAATATTTGATTTCAACCATGAAAGAGATGAAAGAGTTAGAAAAAATTATTGTATAGTATCATACAAAATAACAAGCTATGGAGGACAAGATTTCTGCATCAGAGAGTGAAAAGGTAGAGAGAGAAAAAATTGGTGAGATGTAAGTGGAAACTCCAATAAAAGAGACTCAACCCCAACCGCAAGCAACTCCTATTGATAAAGAAAAGGCAAATAGGAGATTGTTTCATGAGATGGAAGATCAAACCAATCTTTTATTTTGTATGAAAAAGTCAAGTAAGGTGAAAGCCTACAAGGATATTAGGCCCATGGGAGTTTTTGAGGGATGGATAATGGAGATGAATATACATTTATCATATTTTCATGTTTATGATTTTATTGCATGAATGTTCATGTAGTCTTATTTCATGGATATGGTTCTTACATGATACATTATATGGGAAAGAATGCTTTCAGAATGATGTGCTTTCATTTCATAAGGTGGGATGCAAGAGAACCTTCTCCAAAATTTTCAAGTAGTATATTTTCTTCAAATCATAAGAATGAAGTTGTGGAATTTGAAGTAGAAAAGGGATATACATTAATACATTGAAGAATTTTGTAATCTTCAAGTATGCATTATGGATATAAGTGAAGTAAAACTTTTCGATGTCTTCAAACGAGGCTAAGAGTATAAGGACAAAGGAGGTGAATCCTGTTTGATTCATTGTAGATGTACAATGAATGAAGTAATTATAATTGCTCAAAGGATTTATGGGGTAATAGTTTCATTAATGGTGAATCATCAAGTAATGTTTGAGATCCACTTGGCCAAACATCAATGGAGTTGAAAAAATTTCAACTTAGGAAAGGATATGCACTATCACAAATACCACCACCTTGGGATGCATGTGATAATTGTTGCTAAGTTAGGACATATTTTTGGATCTTCTTGCAAAGAATGAAAAAAAAATCAAGGAGGAATGGGAGTTCATGACAATTGCCAATGTTATGCGTGTGGAAGGATATATCACATTGTAAAGTTTTGCAAAACTAGATCACAAGGGATCACAAGGAGGGAGATCCATGTTGCAACAATATGGAAGGAGGAGAATACAAAGATGAAGACAAGACCTTGCAAGGAAATAAAGATCACTAGTAAATTTTCCTCAAGCGAGACCTTACTACTTTCACTAAAAGAAGAAAAGACGAGGTTGGGAGAAAAAAATGATTGAAAGTTCATGGGAGGAGCAGGAAACAAGCAAGATTGATTGCCATAAATTGAATGATGGAAGCACATAAGGTGAGGGTTCTATATGATTCTAGAGCAACTAAATATTTTATGTGATGATTTGTTGCAATGAAGTTAGGATTGATTTTGATGAAGAATGAGACATATGAAATGAAGTTAGCAAATGGACAAACTAAACTATAAGACCCATGGTTGTATATAAAGGATAAAATGTGAGTATATCTAAAGTGTGACTAAGTTTATCTTAGTCATGTCTTTGTTTATTTAGTTATGATTAGGTTAGAGAAAAATAAAGAGGATGAGATAAACTATTTTGTTGTTGAGTATGAATTAAGGAACACATTTCATCATATGGGTATATTGATTTTTCTTGATTTTGTGATAAAGAACTATAGGAGTAGGAGATTGTGCATTGATTACTGTGGGTTAAATCAACAAACTATGACAAACAAGTATACATTACTTCAAATAAATGATTTTTTTGATCAATTTCAAGGGACGAAGTACTTTATCAAATTAAATTGGAAGAACGGATACAACTAGATTAGAATTGATGATGAAGATGTTCATAAAACATTTTTTGGTATGAGGTATGATCACTTTGAATATCTAGAGATGTCTTTTGATATCACAGAGTCACATGTAATATTCATGAAATTTATGATAATATTTTTTGTTCTTATTTAAAAAAATCTATATTTATTTTGTTGGATGATTTTCTGGTGTATAGTAAAACATTAGAAAAATATGGACAACATTTACAAGAGGTACTTCAAGTTTTGTAAAAAAATAAGTTATATATCAAAGCTTCAAAATGTGAATTTGATAAGTCATAAGTAGATTATTTAGATCATCAAGTCAAAACGGAAAGAATCCAAGTGATGAGTGAGAAAACAAAAATGGACAAGACCAAAAAATCTAAATCAATTGAAGAATTTTTAGTTCTTTTCGGATTTTATTGTAGATTTGTGAAAACTTTTGCATATTTTGCTCAAGCCTTAACATCTATGTTAGCAAAAGGTCTAAAATGGAGATAAAAAATCTCATAAGAGTTAGATTTTCAAGCATTGCATTCACCTATTCTCAAATTGTATGATTTTAATCATCCAATCAAGCTGATTATTAATGCATTAGGTACAATAGTGGATGGAAATTTTCAACAAAAATGGGAGGATAGTTGGCATTTGGTTACTTTTTCTCTTAAAAGTTTATGAAAGCCAAACAAAACTATCACACAACTAAACGAGCGGAGTTAACCATTGTTCTAGGTATCAAACATTGGAAATACTATTTTGCAGACAAGGAATATGTGATGGAAACCGATCTTAAACCATTATTGTATTTGTAGACTTAGAAGGATCTTTCCAAATTACAAAATCAATCAGATAGAATGATGTCAATGGTTCAACATGAAGAGAGTGTATGTGGAGGGCAAAAAGCAACTTATAGATGACCTTACATAATTTTTATGCATATTACATCATAGAGATGAAAATCCAGGCCGATTGAGACTGCGTGAAAACACTTCAAATGGAGAGGGCAAAGAAGGTTTGAGGTCTAGCATTTAAGAAGCAGCGTATATGAATCCCACAAGATACAAATTTACTGCAAAGGTGTTGTTAAGACCATGATATAACCATTGCATGGCACGTGGGAGCTAAACAGATTTTGAAGAGCATACAATGAGTGTGTGATTGGTCAAGGATGAGGAAAGATGTGGAGACATATGTTCAAAATTATGTATCATGTCAACAAAACAAGGTTTGTAATTAAATACCAACAGGTTTATTACAACCTTTTCCATTCTCGAACAATGATGGTAACATGTTACTTTAAATCTAGTACGTGAATTAACAAAAATCTCTTTAGGACAAGATTCAGTTTTGATCTCTGCAAATAAATTGAGTAAGTTAATCCACATCCAAACTATCATAAAGATAATGATTGCATCACAATTTGCTCATTTGTATCTAGATGCAATTTTTGTGAATCATGGATTAAGAAACTTGTTCATTTATAGAGAAATTCATTTTACTAGTTTGTTTTGAAAAAGTTTGTTTAGTTTATTGAAAATAAAGCTAACAATATCTACAACTTTTCATCCTCAAACTGATGGTCAAACAAAAAGAATCAATAGAACAATAGATGATATGATATCATTCATCTTAGAGGAATAACAAAAGTGGGATACTCTTTTGACTCTTAAGGAATTTGCATATAATAATTCTTTTAATGCAATCACAAAAATATCTTTATTTTATTTGATGTATGGTATTCACCTTTGACACCTTCTTGTTAGGTGAGAATTTCTAAAGGGTAGAAGTTTTTAACCAAAATATCAAAGGTTAATGACTTTATGAAGCACATATAAAAAGAACTACATCAGGCAAATTAAAAGTTGATTATTGCTCAAAATCAACACAAGTAATATACAGATGCTCATTGTAGAGAATTGATTTTTTATTTAGAAGATCAAGTTTGGTTATCCATAACTAATTTGTCACTTGTAAAATATCAAAATTTAACCGTCGATAATCTTTTTTGTGTGATGTTATTACTTTTTTCTTTAATAGCTTACATTAGAGAAGAAAAAATCCAAATAAAAATTATGAATAATCAATCATACAAGAGTTGATTAAATGGAAGAAGCAATATTAATTTGACATGACAACCGAAGAAACTCAAGGATAAGTGAATTTTTTTTAAATAAAAATGAATATAAAAAATTTTTGTAATACAAAAAATGAGAAAGAAAAAGAGACAATAGCAAAAATTTGATGTAAAAAAAAATTCAGAGTGTGAGCATTAAACTTTGACATCGATCTTGAGTCATTAAAAAATAATCATAGTACATGTTGCATCATGTCACATGAATGAGGAACCAACTAGAGATTTAATTAAATTTGATCATCATCAGTTTCATATATAATATGAAGTTTCATGATGATTTTTTTATGATTTGAGCAAGTTTCATAAAATAACTTACAGACTTCATGAAAATTTGTTATGAAATTCTGAAAAAAATCCATATGTTCCACGATCGTTATCAAAATTTTATTTTTTGGAATGTTTTTATAGTTTTATGATCGTTCATTAATGCATACTTTTATGAATGAAAAATGAACATTAGAAAAAGTTGGGTGTATTTGTATTTCATGATTAGATGTGAAATAATTGGATTTTTGAAAACAAACTTATGGAAAATTATTTTTCAAGGATTTAAAAATAAAAGTTATGTTTTCAAAGACAATCAGAAATTTTTCTTGTCTAAACAAGAAATCATATCAAATCAAGATCAACAAATACTAATTTGATGACCATGTTAAAGCTTCATCGAAGATCTTACTTTATGGATTTTAGAAAGTATGGTCCAAAGGTTGAAACTTAAATTGATTGATGGGAAGGATTCATAATAAATTCGGCATGTGTCTTAATTTGACTCAAAAAATAATTATAAATATAAACATAATACATATTAAACATAGTACAGATTTACATATTAAGAGCTCATTTAATGACACATCTTCTAAAAAAATAGATTTTTGTTTGATCATAATTCTTGGATATTCTAAGCTAGATACAATTTAATTCATTGATCCAAATATTTTTTAACATGTGTTAAACAATTTGGATGTCGTTTTAAAGATTCATAATTATAAGAATTGATCATTAGAATGTTTGATCACCAATGAGTAGTGTAAATAAACCAAAGTCATCAACTTATATTTCATACAATGTGTTATAAAGTACTTTATAACACATTTTGTATCTTTTATCCTTAAAATGGTTAAATGAAGAGTTAGGATAAAGGTTATAATTTTGTGAAGAATACTTTAATATCTTGTCATTTGATTAAAATGAATAAATTTGAAATTTTTATAGCATATGTAAAAAAATCAAAATTTTTAATTAAAGATCACTATTTTATTCTGATTCAAACATAGGTTTAAAATATTTTCAATAATTTTTATAATAAAATAACATATATATATATATATGATCATTTAATAATATAAATATTAGATCATTATATTATCTATTATGTAATGTCATGAAATTGATAAAAGGAAAAGGTTTTGGTACTAAATATTTTTTTTCTTAAAGTGCAACAAATTTGTGAAGTTGATATTATAAATATCCATGTGGTATTTAAAACATGAAAAAATATTTATCATACTTTAAATTTAGATTTTCTTATATAAAACAATCACATTTTCATACATAATAACATGATAATGATAGATTTATATGACAACTTAAGCAACAAAAAATATGTAAAAAATGACATAAAATAACTAAACATGTCAATATTATGCAATATTTGATGAACTATCCACACAAACTTGTAGATTTTCAGTTTATGCAAGTAAAATATAAATGATATATTATAATGTGATAAAATATTCAATATTTTATTAATGTAGGATATTTCAAATTACAAGAATAAATACTTTTTTTTTCAAACTTGGCTTCATTATAAAAAATAAGTACAATTTGAAATTAAAAAAATTTAATTTGATTATTTAGCATATAAAATGTTATATTTGTGCTTAATCATATTAATTTAGTTTTTTTACGAAAATCATAATACATGACATGGATTTAATATTTTGATTTAATAAAAATAAAAATATTCAAAATATGAATTTTTATTATTTATTATTTATTATTTATATATATTATTTAAAATTGAGGTTAAAATATACATCATGATTACATGATCATTATAGTTATTTATATCAAAATTATTTCATATTTTTTGTTTATACTTTAATCATATGACATATAATAAGTATCATATTTCAAATCATTATAATTGGATGAGTATTAAAATATCTATTATTATCTCTCTTATATATATTGTGTAAGCCTAGATGAGTTGTGTTAATCTAAACATCACTTTGCTATTACATAAGTTCTTCATCATTTTTTAATATTGAGAAATGCTATATCGTAAATGTAGAATATAAAACTCTCTATTTCCTTCATCACTATATTAAATTATGACATTTAAACTACACATATGAATTTTTGTTCAATTTTACATATGATTTTTTAATTAATATGTAAATTTAATAAATATTCATCCCTTATTAATGTATGCTAGTGTTATATACACTAATCAATAGATGGAAACTTTTGGAAATCACTAAATACTAATTGTGATTTAAATTATGATTTTGATCCTTCTTACATTCTTCATAAGATTTTTTTTTCCATGTCAACTCCTTTTTTACATAAAAATTTTCAGATTTATTTGAAGAAAAATTTGAAAGTTACGCATCAAGACTTGAAGAGATCCTAAATCTTTTCATGATATCATATGTGCAAGTTTTGTTTGTGTAAAGAGTTGAAAAATTTGAAATACTCATGCGAAATCTTTTAATCTTCTTTATCTTTATCAAAAAATTGATATTAGCAGAATATTTATTAGGATTTGAATTCAAAATTAAAATGGATATTACATCAAATTTTTATGCTTTTCGACCTTAACAATAGCCAAGCAACAAAAGACATAGCTTAAACATAAAAAACAATAAAAAGGTAAATTAAAATAAATTTTGCCAAAAAGTACTCATTTTAATAATAAATGCATATTTTTAATTTATAAAAATAATAATATTTGATATTACTTTGTATGTTTGGTAATGTCATGTCTAATTTAATGGGATCTAAAGTATTATCTATTCAAATGTGCAATTATAGAGAAATTTTTTATATATAAATACATCATTTCAAACACATTTAAAAGATTTTTTTTTGAAAATTATAATTTGATTTAATTTTATATTATTAAAATAATAAATAATAATTTAAAAATGTATATCCAACATTCAGGAAGAAGTGTAACTCGTTTCTAATTTGGATGTAAAAAGTTTGCCTACTTAATGTCTATACATGTTCATCATATTACTACAGTAGTCAGCAGGTTATTAGAAGTTGAGTGGTGTTATGATTGCAATTATCCACACGTGCTTATCTTTATCACCCAGTGTATAATAAGGTCAGATCATCGGAACACTTTGCAAGTGGCAAGCAGTCAAGAGATGTTTCAACCACTCATCTTCATCTTGACTATTAGAAGACTTTAAAGTTCTAACGGTACATTAGTAGACTTTCAACTACTACATATCCTTCAATTGAATCACATGGACAGCAACGTGGCAAGACTTTTTATCTGTTACAAATCTCTAGGATTTCTCCAATGACCTCATTGACATAGACCGAAGTTCAACAAATGACTGATCAATTGCTTTGGGCATGTCTTTCAGACTGAATCACGTGAAGACCACTAAAAGATACGATTTTCAGGGTTTTTTTATGCATCAACGAAAGCGACCTGGGTTAGAATAATCAACAATCTTCTGCTTTTGCATGTGGGAGATATATGACATGAACGGGTAGCTTTATCGTTTTAACATTGGGGCTAGCCCCATGTTACCTGTTTGGTTCCGTCCTTGTACGATTTGATGGGGTCTTCCCTCCCTTTTGTTATTATACTTTTTCGGGTTCTTTCCAAAAAATGTTTTATCGTCCACTAAATCTTTTAACTTACGAAAGAATCAAGAGGGGAGTTGTGCGAGATTTAACTTAGAAACAAGATATCACACATGCCGCACATGATGTTGTAACATCAACATATGTTACTCGAAATTCATCGAGTGGAGTTCCCAGGTTTTGGAAGTCATATTCAATCCCAGATCAGCGTTGATTCTAATTCTAATTAATTATAATAATACTAATTCTCCTGATAGCCGACCAGAGTTTCTGCCCCATATTGACACTGCGGTGAATATGGGCAACCCGTAATAGAGTCTTTGCGTATTAAGCTTAGCTAATTGTTCTACGCGAGTACGAAATTCACAGGAATTGGCTGATAGCCTTGAGAAGTCACTCGTCCATGGAACCAACTTTCATTGACTCTAAAGTCTATGGAACATTAGAACACTACTTCAACGTTAGCAGAAACTGGAACTAAAATGGATGGGGAGGCATCACTTTTTTATTCTATGATCATTGGTGTCATTGTGAAGAATTGACCTTTTGAAAGGATGGGATTATTGGGTGATTATGACTACAGTAAAGTAAATTATAGCAACAAGAAGAGATGGCCAAATTTAGACATTACAAACCGGTCTTTATTCCATTGGAGGAAAGATAAATGAAAAATAATGAATACACTTAGAGAAGAATTTCATTTCATATGCATAATACATCAAAAGTGTATTGATTTCATTTAAGTTAATGCACAAGGTTAACTTAACAAGTTTATGAACCTATCCATGTAAATTATACATTTAATAGTAAGTGATGTGTCATCATTTACACATAAAAATATTAATTGATATTAATTAGTCATTGAAAATATTGAAACATTGTCACAAACATAAAACTAACTTGGATAGATGTAAAATGCCTTGCAAAAGATGTTGGTTTCTAATAAAATCATGTAAATATCCATTCCTAAAATTGAGTCTGTATTTTAGCAAGCAAATGACAAAAATATGCTCAAGCCTCAACAATGACACACATTTCATTATACATAGCTAGACCTATTAATTTTTACTTGGAGTTAAACTAGAGTTTGTCTCCATGAAATTTCCACAAGCCAAATTATCTCTAGATTTTTTAAGGTTGGCACAATGAGATGTGATTCAATTGGATTTGGTAACATTAAGCTAACTACATACTGTATGACGCTAATAGATGTTAGGCACAAGTATTCACCACTGCAAGTATGAACACTAATGTACTGGATGAGTATCATATTCAAATGTCTCCAATATCATGAAGGGACTGAAGAAATAAATAGTGCATTGATTGTACTCATCCCAAGAATTGGATGTAGTAAATATTATAGCATAAAATAGTATTCGACATGCACTTGAAAATGGAAATGAAAAATAAATATCAAGCTTGGAACACCCAAAGAATCAAAAGACATCAAACACAATACAAAACACAAACATTAAATATAATATAGATATAGAAATCCTAATGGATGTGTAAAGTACTATTTTTTCAATTGAGTACATCTCTCATGTAAAAACCTAATGAGAATATTGACATCAGAATTAAACTATAAAAATCTGAAATATCAACACTCTGTCTACTTCTAATATTGAAGTATAGAGATCATGTAAAGAAAATATAGTGCTCATCCTCAATATAATCTAAATCATATAGTATACAAAGGTGATCTTTTATATGAATGTTTTGCCAATGCTCTTATTCAATGCATAACCTATGAGAGCTAGTATGATACTTAGCTAAAAAAACTTTAATACAAATTGAGATAGATGCATTTAAGTTATCTTGTCCATCATAGGTTGACATATGATTCATATTTTTCTAATAGATCTTCATCTTGGTTTGAGCCTTAGACCAAAGATGATGTTAGAATGTACTATGTATCATATCATGAAGAGTAATCGTTGAGAGTGTGAAGTCTTTTTCATAGATGTTCCATTTCTCATACCAAGCAACTACATCCACAAACCAACCACCAATGAAAATTGTAGCACGGAATGCTTGTAGTGGTATACTATTTTGATCCAATATCTTCACCATACAAACATAAGAGATAGCTAAGTAGAGTGCTTTAGCTTTTAAAGGTAGACTATCTGATTCAACAAAAAGCAAAAGATAAGGTGTTTAACTCCTTACATCAAGTTCAATGCGTAGAAAGGTTTCTTTAACCTTCTCAATATTCTCCCATGCTCCCTTCTTGAAATCACATCCCCAAACTTAAACTCCATAAAATAACATAAGCACCACTAGGCTTTTTAAATTTCTTTTTTTTCAAGTCCCATCCAACAAGATTTGCATTTTTACATTGGTTCAAAGGAGAACAAAGAACAATATAAAATACTTGAATATTTTTTTTCAATACACAATCTCCAATTGTATGTATTAGAGAACTATACACTCAAATAATTATAGCTCTTGATATGTTCTAACTCTTGGCCTCTAAATGAAAAAGAGTGAATAGTTTTTATAGCCACCATCATCATCTTGGATTCCTGAAAGTTTATATTGATATGAGTAGTATTATAAAACTCCTTCAATGCATCTAAATAGCGTTAGAAATCCAAAGGATCTCTAGATAAAAAAATTATATCATCATCATCTTAGTGCTCTAATCAACAATTCTCTAAGTTACACACCTGCAACGTCACCAAGTTTAGTAACACATCTCTTTACATCATCAATACAAATTTCAATGTTAGACAAAAAAAGCAGCCTTAGATCACACCAATGGTGCTAAGGATCTCATCTATTTGGGAGGATGTGAGCTTCACATAAACTTATTCATAGAGTTTGGAATCTACTACCATCATATCCTTGGGGACTCATATCACCTCAAGACTATCCCATAGAAGCTTCCTTGGAACTTGATCAAAAGTCTTTATGAAATCAATGAATGCATCAAATAGTTGTTTGCCCTTGCTTTTAGATTACTCCCAAGAAACTCTCAAACAAAAGATTTGATTAATAGTATCAAAAGTGGGAAAAAATTATGTTTGAGAAGGAGCTTTCACCACACAAGATTCAGCCCAATTAATTACTTTCCTCTTTAATAGAGCTTTATACAACTTGGCAAAAATGTTATCTACCATGATGATTCTATAGTCGGAGATATCTCTCTTCACAAATCAGAATATGCATCACTTTACACTTGAACCTACTTATTGGGAAGCTATGTGTATTAGCTAAGTTCAAGGATTTACTAATTGATGGAACAAAAGAATCACCTCTTCATAATAGTTTCTCAGCTGAAAGAGCTTCCAAGTCATCACATTTTTCCCTTGCTAATCTCTTGATTTGAGATTCACTTTTTTCATTAAAAAAGTAAATGGTTGTGCATCACATTATGGCATTCTAGGTGCATCTTCAAAGAAATATAACTTTTGTACATAAAACATTAGAATAGAAGGATCAAAAGTAAGAAAGGTAGACTGGATAGCCAATCTTTTCCAAAAAGCCTTGGGGTTGTTATCAAACTATGATGTTAATTCTAGAGACTTTTGTATATAAATTCTTTTCTTGCATTTGGCCATATGCTTATACATGACATTGACCTCAAAATCAAATGGATTGTTTAGCATTCTCACTCTAGCAACTTTGTACTTATCATTAAGCAATCCATTGCAAGGTCTTTCACTCAATTTTTATAATGTTATGAGAAAAAATTGCTACCAATTTCTCATAAGACCTAGGTCAACTGAGCATCTCACTGATCTTGATCAAAACTCCACTTAATTGCAGACATAATTCTTTCCAAAGAGGTATGGTAAAGGTGATTCTTGTGATGATCCAATCGAAACGTGGAAAGAGGAAACTATGAGTTGGTGTATCTAGCATTGGAGGTTGAAGAGGAGATAAAGCCTAGGAAAAGAGCAAAGGTGGATGATTAGATTTTGATTGTAAATCACAAATTTCAAAATGAGATATGGAGATGGAGTCACTAGAAAAAGAAAGAAGATAGTCCACAATGATATTATCACATGTATAGGAGTATGTATTAAGGTTGGTGTTGGGATAAACAAAAGCACCATTTAGAATCTTTAGACTACAAGTTGCATCAAAGATCAAGAAATGGTCTTTCATGTCATTGGTAGATGTGTCTACGGAAGAACAGACAAGGTAGGATCAACAATCTCTTCTAAAATGGATTTTAGTTTATGAGACTATAACTCAAGGAATTGGCAAGTAAGAGTCATAACATTGAAGGATTCACTCACAAAGACTCTACCTTTCTCTTGATACTTCAACACATCAATCAACAAGCTATGGGAAGGTTGGCTTATACTAGAGTCTTTGGTGAGGTAGATTGTCATGTTCAATGGTGCAAAATAACATACAACAATGTAGCAAGAAAATCCATCCCTATCAACTTTCAGCCAATGAAATTGTCCATCCATATCACAAACCACCAACTCAACAAGTTGGAGCAGTTTTGACCTGACGTAAGTGACAATCCCTCCATAGTCATGTTCCCAATGATGTTTCCACTATATTCCATGTAGATCCCACAAGTCTGAAACCATCCAAGTCACACACATTGTTCCATTTATGCTCCCATGTCTCCATCAAGTTGACTAGATCTGCTTTATGCCCAAATTCAAGCAGCACTTGTGTACTTTATCTTTGTAAGGTCATGAATATTCCACATAAAGGGGTTCATACAACCAAGCATTTCACCTTCTGGAGCCCCTTTTTTGTTTGTGAAGAAGAAGTATGGGAGTATGAGATTGTGCATTGACTATCGTGGGTTGAATCAACAAACGGTGAAAAAAAGTATCCATTACATAGAATGGATGATTTGTTTGACGAGCTTCAAGGGGCGAAGTACTTCACCAAACTCGATTTGAGGAGCGGGTAGAATCAGATTCGAATTCAACTCCTTGTGTCTTACTTTTTCTTGTAATAGTGTGAGATCAATATCTAACCAGATCTTTTTTCCCTTGAGAATAGCCTTGTTTGCCATGATTGTGTCACGTTGGGCTTGGTCAGCAAAATTGACCTTGATAGTGCCTGGCTGAGCACCTTTCTACCCAATGTGGTAACTTTGGACCAATCAGGTTTGTGCATATGGACAGAATCAACAAAGAAGGAAGTAGCAACTAGCTTGGCACACTCATTCTCCAACTCCTGAAATGCACACATTCTTCACTCTTGCAAGCTGGTTGGGCTTCTCATTCTCTTGTTCTTGGAAAAAAGAGACTTGAACTATCTTGGTTGCATCATCATAAAATTTAGTATTGGATTTTAGCTTATGTACAACCTCCTTGAAACTATTGTTGACCACCTTTTACTTTTCTTAAACAGAAGTAGAAAGAATGGAAGAAACATACCCAATACTAGCTTTAACTCTTGCAATAGTGTAGTGATGGATAGTAGCTACGATTTCATGTGAAATACCTCTCCGTTGAGAGATATAACTTTTTGAGTGAGTGCATACATGTTTTCATGGAACTCAAAATGTGCAGACGGGATTCCTTTGAATTTCCACCGCTGTTTACCATTGAGACTTGAGTTGTATCCTAAATGTGACTAATGTGCATTTGTCGTCTGGAACCTGACGAGTTTCAGAGTTACCCTCAGGAAACAAGGTTCAAACTTGCACCTCACAGCAAATTTCAACGTCAACTTTGGAGCGACTAGTGTATCATATTCTGGGAAGTTCGGGCACGAAAGGGAGGTTTCAAAGAGCTGCAATTACTTCGCAGGGACCGTAAGATCTTCTAATTTCCTCCAAAGATGATGCTCTCCAAAATACCTATGGGGACTGATCGAATGAGCTGAAGATTCGCATCGGCTTGGCTATGTCGACTTTATAATGCCAAGTCGGATCTGAATCCATGTAGAGCACAAATCAATGAGGTGTGAGATGAGCCGATCAGGTGATTAGTGGACCGACTACTTTCTCAATTCTCTACGGGCTCACAGCCTGGACTCACGTTCTGTAATGGGCCCCACACAAATGTGCAAAAGTGCACCACAATACGGCTGATAATACTGGGCTTTCAACATAATACGCTTATCAGCTGGTTCATGGGGAGGGTAAATTTGACACTTTTCAGGTAATTGCGGAGTAAACAACATGGCCCTTTTGGAACAAGTGCCTTTGGTTTGTCCTCGAGTTCGGGCCTTGTCTTAAGTTATTAACCGAAGAGTTTCGGTAGCGGCGCTTTCCCATTCGGTCAGGTCTCCTAGCTCGAAATGCAACGCCATGCTGTGTTATATATATATATAAAAGACCCCAATTCGTTCAAACCAAACCGATAACATGGGGCTAGGCCCTAATAGCATCACAATTGGAAATATGTCATATTGCCTCTTGTATATTTGACCTATCTAGATCAAATGGTCTACAAATAATACAACATCCAAAAATGTATCACCTAATGTAATTGATCTCATATGGATTGCACCATGTTAGTGCTCTATGTTGAGCAATGGAAACATATTGCCTAAAATAGACTATATAATAATCTTTAAAAAATAATACCCCATGTTGTCTATTATGGTAGGCTATCACACAATCTCTTACAAACATGTTGAAGTCGGAGTCCATAGCTCCATATAACTCCAAAGCTAGAAGAACAAAGAGATGAGCTCTATGCATATCCCTATACTTGGGATACCTTGGCTGCTGTCGCTCCATTTACAGTCCATCCAAGAGTATGGGTAATAACCCCCTCCAACACTGTGTCACATGTACGATCTTTAACCACAACCTATGCAACATTATCATGGTCCTCCTGAACCAAATAAAGGTATGTCCTAACCCGAGTCGACTGCAAGATATACCAACACTCCCTTCATGTGAGATATCCACCCTTTCACGCCATAGAAAACATCACATCCCTAATGACATCATGAATAACTATCCTCTTCCCTCCTAATGAACAACGAGTCATATGGATCCATGTTGCATCTAAGGTAGTACCACACTCATATATGAGTAATGAAAATGTAGATGGGAGGACCAAACCAAGATAAATCTCTAATGACATCATGGATAGTTATCCTCTAGCCTCCGAATGAGCAACGAGTCATGTGGACCCATGTTACATCTAAGGTAATCCCACACTCACATGTGAGTAATGAAAATATAGATGGGTGTATCAAGTCAAGGTGAAACCTCATCACTATTGAAAAAATATTTGGTGCAAGTCGGAAAGCCATGATGCATACAGGAACATAAAATATACAAAACCTCTCCATATCCAAGGAAGATTTTGCCAATTGCATGGGGATGGATACGGTATTCGGTGCAAGATACGGACTTGCGTATTTAGTTATCAAATCCATTTTAGAGGAGATGAAAAGATCCTCTAATTCCAAATCTCTCTTGGCGCTTATAGGTGTAAGGTATCTTTGATTCCACTGTGCTTTCCATACTCGATGTGCGCTCATACCTCACTAGATAGAAAGGGATAATTACTATAACTTGCAGAGAGCCTTGTAAGACGGATAACAAAAGGCTTACATACAACCACAAGGTTAAGTCTTAAAGTTTTAACAAAGGAATGGAGAGTAACAAGGGTTGCCATGGATAGATGCCATAGCCATGTTGTGTGTTCCCCTCCTTAGCGCATGATACATACATTCTGGGCCCTGTAGACAACATTAGGCAGACCTTTGATTACTTGACTACCGAGCTTCATCTTGTAGGCTTGAGAGTCAAGGTGTCAAAGTGTAGGGCTTGGTCTCCTTTGGGCATTCCGCCTCATCTTCAGCTTCCAGAGGGATGTATGATATCGACATACGGCTTACGTATTATAGGAGTGCGAGTAGGATCTGAGGATTTTGTTTCACGTTACCTTGACGTTGCATTGACCGAGGATGTTTTGCATGTAGACGACCTTCCTCTACTAAAGGATCTGCATGTGGCGTTTAGTATACTGTCATCTAGTATTTCTCGTCGACCCATCTACCTTCTTCGCACAATTCCTCCTTCACCTATATTCATATTACGTTTGACAGCCTTTGATAGGAGGATCATGGGCATCTTTGGTGACATCATCGGACCAAGGACATTCGAGTGTGTGACTGGAGATTTGGCAAGGAGACAGACATCTTTGCCAATTTTGTGTGGAGGGGTAGGCTTATTATCGATGGAGAAGACGGCACGTGCGGCATTCTTGGTGAGTTGGACGCTCGTTGCACCTTTGTTATCTTCTTGATTTGTGATCACAGATAGACCTATCTTGGAGATATATACGAGGGACGTCGATACTGGATCGTTTTTCTTACAGGTATTATTATGACATATGAGAGATGCTTTACCACGTGAGGTACGACATGAGTTTCTATCTTTTTCCTCTTTGGCTACCGATTGGACTAGGGGTCTACAGTTTATCTTGATGGATTGACAGTTTCAGGAGGCTCTACATTCACTCTTAGTGGATCCGACCATTCCTCATACTACTAGAGCTCATTTACGCTCTTGCTCGGGCAAGGATGCAGGCTCGTGGATCTTGGCTCGTACATGCATCAGGGCTTTCCGACTCGCACCAGCTACTTTCTCCACAACGATAAGGTTCTGTCTTGGCTTGGTCCATCCATCTACATCTTCATTACTCACATATGAGTGTGGTATCACTTTAGATGCATCAGGTGTTCATATGATTTGTTGTCCATTCGGAGAACAGAGGATAGCTATCCATGATGCCATTAGGGATGTGGTGTTTGCTATGGCACGAGAGGGTGGATACCTCACATGGAGAGAGCGTTGGTATGCCTTGCAATCGACTAGGGTTAGGGCAGACTTGTATTGGTTCGGGAGGACCAAGTCACTGTGGCAGATGTGATAATTACCGATCCTACTATAGACACAGTTTCAGAGGGGGTGATCACCCATCCTTTAGGATGGGCAGCCAGTGGAGCGGCAACAACCAAGGTCTCCAAGTATAGAGGTATGCAAAGAGGTCACCTCTTTGTTCCTCTAGCTTTGGAGTTGTATGGAGCTATGGACACTGACTTCGACATATTCGTGAGGGAATGCGCAGAGCCTACCATACTAGGCGATATGGGGTATCACTCTCTTTAGCTTAATGTATAGCCTATTTTAGGCAACGTGTTTCCATTGCTCTACAGAGAGCACTAGCTGGTGCAATCCATAGGAGAGCAATCACGTTAGTTGATGCTTCTTCGGATGCTCCTGTTGTTTATAGACCTTTTGACCTAGATAGTTCAAATATCTTAGGTGCTATATGACATATTTCCCAATGTGATACTATTGGGGCCTAACCCCATGTTACCGGTTTGGTACCATCCTTGTACGCTTTGATGGGGTCTTCCCATCTCTATTGTTATTATACTTTGTCCCCTGAGGGCCATGGATAGAAGGACAAAGACTTTGAGAAGACCGTAACACCGGTTGGTTCACGGTGCCCTTG
Organism: Marchantia paleacea; assembly: GCA_014180765.2. Taxonomy (NCBI): domain Eukaryota; kingdom Viridiplantae; phylum Streptophyta; class Marchantiopsida; order Marchantiales; family Marchantiaceae; genus Marchantia; species Marchantia paleacea. Next base: position 107,844 of record MUAA02000064.1, read on the forward strand.
AAAGATTCATTATATTATACCATGGACTAAAATAAGTGATAAAGATGTAAAAATAGATATTATAGTATCATTAAAAGAATCACATGTGGAAACATTTTTAGGTAAAGCGGTGCCGTCAACCAGAAAACCCTTGAGAATTGGGGAGAAATCCAACAAATCAGACACTTGGTCACTGAGCAAGCAAAATTTCTTTTAGCTAGTCTAGTAATGAGACGAAAGCTAGAGTTGTTGAGGCCAAAGCTACTCTGACCATATATGAATACAAAACAATATTACTTAAAATGGTGGTTGAGCCAAGATCCACGAGCATGCATATTTGCCGGAACAAGAGCATAGACGAGCCCTAGTAGTACAAGGAATGGTTGGATACACTAAGAGTGAATGTAGAGCTTGCTAAAACTGTTTGTCTTTAGATCTCTAGTGGACAAAGAGGAAAAAAACGTAAGCTCATGTTGTACCTTGGGGATAAAATATATCGGGGATGTCGTAATAGTGCATGTAAAGAAAATGATCATGCATCCACTTCCCTCGCATACATATCAAGGATGGACGTATTTGCAATCACAAATTGAGAAGAAAACAAAGGTGTCAAGAGTGACTAACTAGCCACAAATACTATAGGCACTATTTCCTCCATCTATAATAAGCTTATCCCTCCACACAAAATTGGGAATGATGTGTGTCTTCGTGCCATGTCTCTTGTCATACATTCGAAGGTCATGATCCAATGATATCATCCAAGATGCCCATGATCCTCCTATAAAAGGTCGTCAAGCGTGATATGAATGAAGATGAAGGAGCAACGATGCAATGAAGATAGGTGGATGGACAAGCAATACTACAGTAGAGTATACCAAATGCCACATGCTGATCCCCTAGTAGAGAAAGCTCATATACATGGAATACATCCTTGGCAAGTGTGGCGTCTAAGTAACATGAGACAAAATCCTCGTACTCTACTTGCACTCATGGAATGCGTAAACCATCTGTCGATGTCATACATCCATCTAGAAGCTTGAGATGAGGAGGAATGACCAAAGGAGACCAATGCGCTACACTCTGACATATAAGATGAAGCTTGGTAGTCAAGTAATCAAAGGCCTACCTAATGTGGTCTAGAGTGCCCACAATGTGTGTATCATCCGCTAAGGAGGGGAACACACAACCTGGTACGGCCAAAGCAGTAGCCATAAGAGTTCTATAATGAGCCATGGCGAAAATGGGTACTTCAGAGGATCTCCATGGCGGATTGTAGAATAGTGAGTCCATGCTATGAAAGGTCATGTTGATAGAAGAGAGAAGAATGTGAATCGTAGAAAGACTGTACGAAAGGAATGAGACTCGATAAATGTCTACCAACTTCTCTAAGCTATGTAAAGATGGATCCACAAGAGACACTATTAAAAATGTACTCAACATTCATATGCAAGACAACCCAATCCGGATGGATATCTAGAAGTGCTTTAATGTCCAACGAAACTCACTCACAATCTCTTCGTGTGACGACTCCAAACGGGTGTAGACAAAGATGCTAATGGAAGTCTATACTATGTTGTAGTACCATGGACAGACTAGCAAGGTGCAATTTGAAGCACACCAAGTGTTAGCAAGGTGGACACCCAACGAAAACCTGGTAGACAGTTTGACAAGGGCTACTTGCGTTACTGCATGGTTACTGCCCCTTTTTGTTTAGTATGACGTGTTAATTCTTGATGCCGATTCGTAACATCGACAGTAGCCGTCGAGCTCGTCATCATGTTTAGCTCCACATTGCCTGTAAACATCGGTACGGATTACGCTTCGTATGGCTGGAGACAGAGTAGAGGCCTAGCTGCAGTAGACCCCGGTCTGAGATGGCGAGTACAGTAGAGAACCCGCCCCCCCGTCTCAAGTTGAGACAGTAGGTGTCCTGACGACAATCGATGCTGGTACTTCGGACCAGCAGATGATTTCCCGCATGTGTCACTAGAACTGGACATAACCGCTGGATTTTCACAATCTCCTTGGACCAACCAGACGGAAGCGGGCGATCGTAACCTCCATTTACGGTAGTACTCGTTATCGTTTTTAACTCCACTCGGTTGAATTGGATACAGTAGAATATATTTTGTCTTGGAGCAGGTCAAGTCGGGTCAGGGTCTGTTGAAGGCAAAGCAAAACAACCGTTGTCGTGACGAAACAACCATCACGTTTCCTCGCGTGCACTTTGCAACAACGCCTACCACGTAGAGATTGGTTCTGCTATCGACCTATCATCTGCGACTATGGTTACATCCAACACTGGGTAACCATGTATGATGATATCATTAGCACCTTCCTTTATGGCCACAGCACATCACTTTGGTGTGGGTTTGACATAAGGATGGCCAATCGTGCGTTGCCTGTGGTTGTAAAAGTTACGGTAATCGAATGTCAACCGTTTTGGCGGAAGCCATGTGAACCTCCCATGTGGTTATCACGTATCTACGTTGCGTACACTGAGGTGGAGTATCTCGCGTGTCCAACAGTACAGAATGTTGTTCGAAATAAGCCATACGCAACGTACAGTACAGTGGGTCCCCAGGTCCTTGACGATGGCGTCAACTCTGGGTCGGGCTCTGAAAGGGAACTGTAATTAGCATTTCCGGTACTCCTGAAGAATTCACTGTTACAACAGTTGGCTCCCTCTAGATGTTATATGCCTCAGAATTCTGGGGAAGTTGGACATTATCATGCTGTCGAGATTCCAACTTTTCCTGGATTGCTTAGATCCCCAAAATACATAGAAAAATTCTAGGACTGAGTTTGTGTCATCCATGCTGTGGTTCCGGGAGAATAACACTGTTAACGAGATAACGTTGGAATTAAAGCAGAACTGTAGTTCTCAAACTTCGCAATATTCTGGTATAATGTGGTTCCCATTAGACATAACATGCACCCAGAATTCTAGTTTTATTCTCATGTCGTAGCATGCACGGGGTGGAATCTGGCATACAAAACAATGGATGTGCCAACCAGCAAGCGCTGAACTATCCAACATGGTGCAGAAACGGGCAATTTACTCATACCCCTAAATTGAGGGTAATTTACTCATAACCCCTTTTTGATATTTTACTGTGTCTGGAGTGATAAATTCAGGCCATTGACGGCTCATGTGACACCACTCCGCTGCTCGTGGGGCGGTCCAGAGTCCAAGCGGTCCATTCGACCAAGAAAAGTCTGCTACAACATAACACTTACAAGACGACGTCTCTGGGATGTTGGACGTCGAGTCAACGGCTTCACCGAGTAAGCTGAACGGAGGGGAATTACAGTACAGTACGTAGTTGTAGTAGGTAACGTCAACGATGTGAAGAATACAGTAAGGAGTATAACAGGAGCAGGAGTCAGGAGCCAGGTGAGGGCCCGGGAGAGCAGGACTCAGCTGCAAGATGGCCAAGCAAGCAACGACAGTGGGTGGGAGTCGTATGAATTTCGCGAAGGTCGCTAGAGTAGCGGAAGGGGGGAAGTCACGGGTGCCGTAGGCAGAGCGGTAACATGTACAAAACCCGAGGAGGATAGAGTTGGCACATGAACAATGGACGCGAGCCACGCGTCCAGTCCTTTACAAGATAAGCCGTGAAGCAAAGACCCTGCTACGAGTGGCTGCTGTCGATGCCCTCGCATGCCAACTGGCGCTCCATAGGAATTCGCTATCAGCGTGTTCTTCTCTATGCCGCTACTGCCTCCCCCTCGGCTCTCGACTGCGTCTGGCCGTCTCGCATCAATGCTCGTGTGCTCTGCTCTCTCTCCTTCTCCACCAATCGCAGCCTCGAACAGAGTCCGCCTCCTCGGCTCCGGAGTCCGGTTCTCCACTACTCCCGTTCTCGGACGCTTCCTGGCTGGCTGTCCTGCTGGGCTGGTTGGCTGGTCTTTTGCGTCTCTGACCCATGCGGGGACAGGCATCGATAAATTGGGAAAGTTTCTAGAGAAAGTTTGAAGTGGAATCGAGAGCGAGCCCTGAGTCCGGAGCACCAATGTTAGTGCAGCGCAGCGCAGGAGCTTACGTGACGCTGGCCGGTCCAACGAGTTCTTGTGCCAGAGAGCAAGCAAGAGTGGCGAGAGTGTGAGAGAGTCTGTCCAACGGACTTGGGCTCGTGAAGGACCGTCCCGTGAGTGTGGTTGAAGAGACAAGAGCTCCTCGAATGAGTGGGAGAGCGAGTTGCAGTCATTGATGGGCTGAGACTTTCGCAGACGGGCAGTTGAGAGGCTGGAGAGTGAAGAGTTCATGCGCACGCACGCACTGCGGAGGATCAGAGTGCATTGCTGTGGAGGCGAAAATTTTAGACGTGGGGGAAGGAGTGCGGGTCGGGGATTTTCAAAGATAAGGTCCCGGTTTGGTTCAAGAGGGAGCGTCGGGGCTGGGATTGTCCTGAGCGGAGGAACTCGACTCCAGGAGTCGAGGACGTCGAGGAATACCAGTGAGTCGTGAGTGACGTGAGCCATCGAAGTCAGCGAGTGATCGCAATGCTGAAGGTCGTAGCATCTGCCGCCACCGTAGTCGCCACTCTTCGGGTCGTGAGGAGTGGTCGTGAATGTAGGCGAGATGGGATTGGGCTCGAGCAGCTGAGACACAGGGCGGCGCTGCCGAGCTTCCCGAGTCTGGGCTTGAGCAGCTGGGAATTCAATCCGTTGATGACGAGAAGCGGAATTCAACGCAGGATTCGATTCAGCGGACCATCGGCCCTCCCTCCGTTCTGCAGATTGATGAGCAGCAGCACGGTGAATCTCCAGCTCCCATCGAGGAGCATCTGCTCGAGACTGAGCAATCCGTTGATGTTGCGGTGAAAGTCGAGAGTAGTTTTCCCGAAACACCCGCAGTCAGTAAAATGCAGCAAAGACTGTCCAAGAGACAAACAGAACGTAAAGCATACCTCTTAGCAGCCATCGCATCTACGACAGGATTCACCACACTCGCTGTTGCCGCAGTCTTCTATCGTTTCATCTGGCAAATGCAGGTATTAGTCAATGCCAGTCTGCTGTCGTTATCTTCATACACGTATTGTCGTGTTAATTCCTCATGCGGATTCTCGATGAGTCTGTACGATTTTGTTAATGTAGTCCTGATAGTGTTTTGCAGTCTCTGTTTTTTGTTTAAGTCGTTCCCGTACACTGTCGTGGACCATGTGACGGGATTCTTTGACGAATTTACGAAGCTCTTTCGAATAAAATATTTCGTGTTTTTCCTAGTCACTGGTCAAAATGCGCTTCTACTCTGTCGTAGGATTGATCATAAACCATTGTTACATTTGCAGGGAAGTGGCGAGATCCCGTATACAGAAATATTCGGAACATTTGCCCTCGCCGTTGGAGCTGCGGTATGTGAATAGAGCCTAGAGTTGTCCAGGATCGTCGTCTTGTGATGTGCACTTTCCTCCGAGTGTAGCCGTACGTTCTTCATTTTTTTCAGATTCCTGTTTGTTCCTGTGATCAGCTAATGTTCATTTGCCATCTGAGGAGAAAAGTCGGTCTAATGTTGACGACGTATCGTCAACATCAAAATCACTTGATATTTGATGATGGTTTAGGTATAGGCTTTATCGTGGTATGTACTTGGAACGAGTCTAATTTTTTTCAAATGTTTCCATTTTGGCTTCGTGAACTAGGTTGGGATGGAATACTGGGCTAGATGGGCGCACAAAGCTTTGTGGCACGCATCGCTGTGGAACATGCACGAGGTTAGTTTATCATCGAATTTAGACCAAGAGATCCCGAGGTTGTATCGATTTTGTTAAAGTCTGGAGACTCTTGAATTGCAGAGTGGCAGATTATTCTTACTGATGAGATTTACTAAAATTTGCAGTCACACCACCGACCCCGAGAAGGACCTTTCGAACTGAACGACATATTTGCTATCATCAACGCAGTTCCCGCCGTCTCTCTGATGCTCTACGGATTTCTCAACAGAGGACTCGTTCCTGGTCTATGTTTCGGCGCGGTACGTCTTCATCTCTGACCTTATGAACATTGATTTTTGGGAAATGAGATGTCTTCCGATATTAATTATGTGGTTCCTCCTCAATGCTCCTCCATCACTCTCTTGAAGATTACTGAATTTTGAATGTGCGTTTTGTCTGTTCAGGGTTTAGGTATTACTATGTTCGGTATAGCCTACATGTTCGTTCACGATGGCCTTGTACACCGACGTTTCCCAGTCGGACCCATCGCCGATGTCCCTTATCTTCAAAAGGTTGCCGCAGCTCATCAGGTAAAGGAGGGATTTAATTGTTTTGTGCCAAAGTTATTGAATCGACCGCTTTGCTTTTAGTCGTTCAGCCTCGTAGTCTGTCATGATGCTCCTTCTATCAGTAACCTAATTCTCTGCCGCTGGACGAGTGCAGCTGCATCATGCAGATCTCTACGAGGGCGTACCCTACGGTCTTTTCCTCGGCCCAAAGGTAAAGCTCCATGTTTGCATCCGACGTGGAAATTACCTTCTCGTTTATCAGGCCTTGTAATAATTCGACCAATAATGAACTGGGAAGATGGTTAAGTTGAAGCAGGGATTTGTATCTCAATTATTGTTGGAATGTTTGTGTTATATCCATAACTAAACGTGAGAGTGATTTTGTTTGCCGATTCTCTGAGTGTGTAGTCTTGCATGCGATGCAGGAGCTGGAAGAAGTTGGAGGAATCGACGAACTCGAGAAAGCTATGAAGCAGAGAGCTAAGCCCGCTGCATCCTCCAAGTAGCCGTAGCCGGTTGAGCTCCCGAAAGAACACTTGCTGACATTTTTGCTGGTGATAAAACTTTCAGTCATCAGCAAGTGGATCGATTCTTAGTGTCCCGTCAACCGAAAGTTTGCGGGAAAAATAATCTTGTACTCTAGCGGACGATGAAGTTTCGGATCACATCTCTCGCTCACGAGGCGAGGGAGAGCACGCAGGGCCTGTTGAGCTGTGGGTTCTCTTCACCAATTCATTACTGTACAAAGTCCACGGAAGAACCCAAAAGGATACAAACGATTTTCGTCCAGACAAAAGTCTAGGGCGAACGATGAGTGTATACAAGACACGCCGGGAAGATGATGAAATACTGGTTTGCGAGAAGCCTGAAGGAGGTGAACTTTGGCCACTGTACCATATCGAAGAAATGAAAATAATCTCTTCTGTTCCGTATGAGCAAGCGTTGTCTCATCTCTAGCACAGTTTTGACCTGACCTCCGCCGATCCGATGGTCCGAGTATCATCTTCAATTCAAGTTCTCGCGAAGGCGGTTTGTGTATTTCCAGTACAACATTCCTTCACACCCTCTTGAAACATACTGACACCTGACAATAATGCCAGCCATAGGGGGTCTGCGCATGTAATGTCGTGGTTGCGCCTTTGGCCCCGAATAAAATCTGCTTCATCCTTTATGCTCCTACTTGCAGTCTTGCAACGATTCTCTCTCCAATGTGGTGATGACGAGGGAGGCTCGTCAGTCGCGCTGGGATTTGAAAATCATGCTACACACTTGTACACCTTTCTGCACAGTCTCCTGCCTTCCAACGACGACTTCTATATGTTCATAATGATGTCTCCACCATTTAAAACTCAGTGGGAAGTTCCTCGACCGAAAGCGTTTATGAGAATGTACGTGGCGACTAGCTCCGAGCGATGGAACAGACTTTACTTTAACTTTATACTTTGATAAGCCTTTTTGTGAAATACGTAGGAAATTTATGCTCAGCCCAGGCACACCAACTACAGTGGCTGGATCGACAATACCAGAATCACCGATTGTCATGTTCGATTGTCTATTACACTACGTCTTCCACCATACGAGGCGGAGCATGCTCTTACGAGTGATCATGCGTCGCTGTGACATGCCTACTGCAAATTTGACGAAATGATTCCCATCGATTTTAACTGATCGACTGACTTCTGTCGCTGCGTGTAACCGTTCCGTGAAACGCATAATGAGAGGGAGTCTCAGTTCACAAACGGCGTGAGATATTGCAGCGGGAGGAGAATCGGAATATGAGGGAGCAGAACGAACCTGTTGAATCGAGTGAATTCGAGCAGACTGCCCTTGCGTTTGTCACATGCGAGGGTGGAAACCATTCTACGTATGTACGACAGAGCACATGGAGAACAAATCGTGAAGTCTCCGGTCATGTCCGGATAAAACACTTCAAGTATGTCATTGGATGTTGCAACAATGAGGAAAATCTCAGACTTGGCACAAAGCCCGATGAGCCGAATTCAGTCTACTTTGAGAAAGATTGCTTCCTCTCAAACAACTATATTCAACTTTCGAATCTCTTCGCAACATACCGTGTAACCTCGGCATGACAAAAACGGAAATTGATTCCTAATCTTTGGGAGAAAACCATGCGCTGTGAAACCAAACGGTGCCCCTCGGAGGGAAACGGACGTAGTCGAACTCAGAAGGAATTACAATCCCCACCCGCAGCTTTGAATGTTGGAGAATCCAATCCATCCAAAAGAAGATAGGCTCTGAGAGACTAACTTACATAATTGCATCGTTTAATTCGTCTGTACCGAGGTGACAACCTTCCATTGTTTGATTGAAAACGTCCAGTGTGTCATTCCGGTCTCTCACCTTTTAGATTCATGTGATCACGTCTTCCGTTCGCTGATTTCCAGGAATGACCCATTGACCTTTTACGTGCTTTCTGTTTACGTGTTTTTGTTTCGTTACTGGATCGAAATCTGTCCTCGAAAAGTTGGGCTTTGCTTGACGGGCCAAGTTCGGATTCCTTCACACTTACTACCATATTACGAGACAAGCTCTTCAACACTCTCTGCATAACCCAGAGCGCATCTCCTCCACGTTAATTTGATGGGACCTGTCTCTTCTACAGCTTACAACCAAGAAGTGACGAGTGATGGGAGTGTTCATTCTTCGATTCGGTTTCAGTACATGTCATTACCTGAAACCGAATTATTGAATGGCATCGAAGGAGTTGGAAAATCTGCCAACTGCGACATAAGAAACCATCTTGGAAATGCAAAACTGGACTTTCAAGACATCTCAGACTGTAAGGTAATCAGAAATATTTGCTTTTCACAGGAAACAATGACGTACTGCCAAAAATCTTAGACCTAGTTGTAACTAACTCATTGTACTCTGTTATCCACACAGGTACGGAGTTTCTGAAATAGTATCCATGTAACACCAAACAAGAAAAACCTTACTTTTGTTGTCCAGTCTGGTTGGGTTCTTGCCACGGTCTCATGGGGTTCTCTCATTTTTCCTTAAATCTAGAATCATTTGCAAGTATTGGTCAAACTCGTAGCAACAGAGCCAGACTCCAATGGGAGCAGGCAATGTGTGTATGATCGGTCTAGATCAAAGTCTACCTGAAACGAGAGCACTATACACGAGGTCACTGTTACTGACAACATCTGGATCAAGAGAGAAATGTAGCAGTTTGAATCGCGAGGGGCTCCGTCTATATCAGCAGAAGACTCGTTGTCCTCACGGACACAGACATTCTTTTCACCATCCCATAGCACGAGCTTGAGCACTTTATGCTCGCAACGACAGACGTGAGCTTTCTACCTTGTTTGTGGTCCATAACTTCTTACATCCATGAGAGACTGCAATCTACCGATACATTATTTCATCTCGAATTAGAAGCTTTCATGATAGAACTTCAAGGACATTCCCTTGCGAGGATATATGTGGGTTGTCACGGAATGTGGCGCATGTCACTGATAAAATATAAACATCTTGTAAGTACATATCTTGCTAGATTGCGCTGAACAACAACAACGGTGGTAACCATGAAATATATAGCAAAAAGGATGGGAAGACCCCATCAAGCCGTAAATGGCTAAAACCAAAGGAGTAACATGGGGCTAGGCCCCAATAGCATCACAATAGTAAATATGTCCTACACCACATAAAGTTATCCTAACTATCTAGGTCAAACAGTCTACATTCTATAGGAGCATCACCTAACGTGATTGCTCTAATATGGATTGCGCAATCTAGTGCTATATGTAGAGAAATGGTAACCCGTTGCCTAAAAAAGTCTACACAATAACCTAAAGAGAGTGATACCCATGTACACCACAGCCTACCATACTAGACTCTCGTGCACTGTTTCACGAACATTTTGAAGTCAGTGTCCATAGTTCCATATAACTCTAAATCAAGAGGAACAAAGAGGTGACCTCTATGCATAGATCTTGGTTGTTGCCGCTCCACTCTCCCCATCTGAAACATTGTCACATGTAGGATATTTAACCACAACATATGCAACAATAACCTGGTCCTCCCGAACCAAGTATAGATATGCTTTAACCCCAGTCGACTGTAAGGCATATCAATGCTCCCTCCATGAGCGAAGTGTCCTTGTGGATATTTTGAGAGTAGAAAAGATTGTGGTACACTTGTGTTGGTGTATGACGATCTATGTATTGTGCTATTTGATGTATATTGTGATGCGATATGTATTTGCACGATAACACCAAACATAATGTATAACACACTGTGCTATGCGACCCCATGAGGGGAAGTAAAACTATAGCTAGCACAAAAAAAATGATAAAGACACATGTTATTCCATCATATATCTCCTCCCACTAACACAATAACAACCCTTTTAACACCCCACCTCATACGAAATGATAACTATCAATACCCTAAAATCTAAAAACATTCATAATTTTCTATTTTGATTTCCATAATTTTCTAACTAGGTTCCAATAGAACCAATACATGAAAATGAAGAGATTAGAATAAAAAAACATTTGTTTGAGTTGAGAAAAAATCCTAAAAATTGAGTTGATTGGAAACCCTAAAAATAATAAAATCACTAGTATATATATATACAATTCTACTTAATGTTCAATTTAGATACCAATGGAACCAAAATTGAAAAACAAAGAGAATTGTCTATTTACTCTCAATTTTTAACAAAGTATAACCCAACAATATGTGAAAAACTAATCATGGTCTCCTAACCTACTCTCCATTCTTCCCGCAATTTGAATATTAAAAAATGTGTCCAACAACAACTACTTGTATGACAACTATGACGTAGATTGGATGTCCAGAATACCAAGGACTCTTTGTTGCAAGGTTAATAAGGAGTCCTCGGTATTGTTAACATATATGTTTTCTTAATTAAAAAATCTATAGGTCCTCCAACATATATGTTTTCTAATTTCCTTCCTAACAAACGACTGCAAGATTAATCATGTCGATCAATATTGCTAACTGAATGATTGTTTGATGTTCATTTGATACATCAACTGGAAATTGTTCTGCGGTCATCACGGATTCAAGTGGAGCGAACCCGTTGACGTGTGAAACAAGCATTCTACAGAAATCAAGTCGAGTATTTAACTAATCATCAAAATATTTCCTTTTTTTTGACTTACAAGTGATATTGGAGTTGAAGTGGAAACAAAGGAAGAGGGGAATGAAATGAAGGAATGATACATGTATCACTTCTTCATGGAGTTCGAATCACCAGATGCAAGATTCTACACCAACGTTACATTTTTAGTGCAAAATCTTATTCGCCACTACTTTGTTGACTAGAACACAACCAAATGCAAGAGCTTTGGGGACGTCATCATTGGAAACTATTAGATGAAAGTTGAAAATTCCTTTTCCGAAAAGGAACCTCATCGTTCTTGGCTCCGTGCACTGTAAACTTATAGGGTATATCAACAATGCCCAATGTGTATTCCACCTTGTGCATAAATTCTGAAAGTTGTAAATATTTTTTTTGGAAAATCCCCCATGATGTCTTCACCTTCCCACCATGCGAAAAGAATTCCAAGAAGAAGGTTACTCCTTGAACCCTTTTCTTCTTCAATTTTGAATCTCGATGCTCGAAAACTCTCTAAAAAAAGTTTTGAAAGTTGTCAGGAAGGACAGTTGCCTAGTCAGAAACTTGGTCTTCTTCTTCCTTCTTTTTGTCATCAAGGATCTTTCTTTTCATGCGACTATCCTTCATCCATAGAATCCCAAAAATTCAGAAACGTTAGTGGAAGTGATACATGTATCTTTCAATCAATGGCAAAACTAGGAGTTGGAAGTGAGAGAAGACTAAACCAATGAAGTAATACATATATCACAAGAGAATACTTAAATGGTCCCAAAGAAAATGTGCAAAAGATTCTAGTTAATATAGATCCATCTCGTTAGGAAAATTTTCTTACATGTCACCTAGTCCGATTGATTGGAAAACGATGTGAAGAATATATGGATCTTTGAGAGCTCCTTGATTTGCATGACCTCCTTTGTCATTTCGATCAAAAACAACTCCTTCACGATGACATGGTTGAGGAGACTCACCACATTGATCTCCTCCTAGCTTCCTTCAAGGATCCTCTAACTTGATGTCGTTGGCAAGTTTAATATGCACTAAGAATGTACTTCAATGATTTCTTCCTCAAAAGCGATGCTGTCTTCTTATGCCTCTTCAATTCCAATGCTATGTGCATGATGAAGATCATGTCACGTAGTGACTAGACATGATCAAGGAAAAATTCAAGTTGAAAAAGGCCGTCATACTTTTAGACAATTTTTCTATTATCTTCTACAAAGCCAGAAGCATGCATTCATATGCACACTAAAATCACAGTGAGGAATCACATTTCTTTTCACTTCCATAAATCATGAAGATTTTATGAAAAATCAGTAATCTATTAATCATGATCATATTTTTTTGGTTTGCTTGATTGAGATTGTACTCCCAAGCAAGAGTTCAAATGTCTTCCTCGGTCACCTTGGCAAAAATCTAGCAAATGCACTCCAAGAAATCTGGACTCCCGTAAGCTTTGAAAAGGTCCTTGCATACATGAGCTCCATAGTTTTCTCTGGTAATGTAATATATATGAAAAAAAAGTAAAACAAAAATTAGAAATGATACACATATCACTTTGAGAAACATAACCCACTAGTGAAACAAAAATGATTTCATATTGATTAAGTGACACATGTATCATTTCTCAAACTACATAGAGTTACACTTAAGTTTAGATTGAGAAGTGATACATCTATCACGAACTAAATAAATAAGCAGTTCAAATTGGTTTAGGGTTCTTCAAAAAAATACGTAGAATAGAGTTTATAGAGTTTTCCAAAACAAATTGTCACTGCCTTACGGAATCTATAGAAGTTGATGAGCACTCACTATTTTAAAATTCAAGACATGTTGACAATAATATTTTTTATGTAAACTTTTGATTTGTCTTTGATAATAAACTAACATGCAACTTTGTAGGGGCTTAAGACTTAGAAATTTGAATAAAATTTTTTGTTTTGAGAAATAAAGTCTTATATTTGTGGGAAATGAAAGTGTATTCTTACGAATATAATGGAAGAAAGGAAAGTACAAATATTATTAGGATGTTCACACGAGCGGGAGGAATGTTAAGGTTACCAATACCTTAGGAGACAGGGAGGCGAGTAGAGGAAACCTTGAGAAACTTCTTGACAGTGTGCCAAGAACTTGTGTACGAGGAAAATATCAAAATAGAGTGTGAGAGTCATGAAGGGACGCAAAGAAATGAAGATGCAACCTATATGCAAGGTGCTGATGGGAAGAATTCGCCCTTTCATCATGATGACGGATTGGACTTCGGCAGAGCTATTGACATTGAAGAAAATGGGAGGAGCATTTCTATAATGGCGATGGGACCATGTTTGCCTGGAGCTGTGCAAGGAAGTGTGCCGGGGAAAAGCTGCTCATGCTGTAGGAAGGAGAGTGCAAGCAATGCAAAATTGTTGACTAAAGCTTTAAGCTACAACTATGAAGAGGAAAAGAATGGTGTCAATTGGGAAGGATCGATGATACACACTAGATTTGACTTCAATAAAATGAAGTGGTTCAACCCTAAGGAGCATAAGCGGATAAATGACTACAAGATCAATCTAATTAAAGATGTTTTCAGGAGAAAAATAACCTACACCATGAACCAGCTTTTTTTGCCACAATGCACCATCTATGTTAATATGCATAAGGTTCGAATTGTGGAAGACTTCGTGTGAAGAACCATTCGGATCAAGTGGGGAGAAATATTTGCAAAGAATGTTCAAACGATGGCCACAAGACTCAAGAAAGATGACAAGAGTGTGTTGTACATTTCTTCCTTCCTAGTTCACTTGTACGCCAAGCCAGAGTAATTGAGCTCGAAGAAATGACAATTATATTGATTGGAGTCCGAACTATCTAACATCAAGGTCAACATTGAAGACAAAAGTACTGGGTGCACGCAAAGCGTAGGAATTGTTGCTCTACCTAAGCCTGGGGAGCGAAGAAAAACTATTGTGAAGAGGAAGGATTTGGACTCCCATACGGTAGTTGTGGAGTTCCCATGGAGGAGGAAGCAACAAGAGAAGGAGAAAAGTCCGCCAATCAGTCTGCCAAAGAAGAAGATACTGCCTCCAAGGCCTTTTCGACCAAAGGTGAAAGCCACTAAGGAGATTGCATAACCTTTGGCTTCGGTCTTATAGATGTCTCAGAACCTAGAGGCAGTGATAGTTCTAGTCCTCATGGAATGTAATGAGATGGGTCTGGGGTATATGCATGGATGGGATCCTCAGACCGATGGCTATATGGATCTAATCCACACTATGAATCAAATAGCCACGGGGTGACATGATCAGGCTCAAGTAATTTGACAATTGACGGAGAATGTGGAGATAGTGTCAAAGCAGAAGGATGAATTGAAGGAGATGAAAACGTCAAAGCTGTCTTACGTGGAGATCTGCAAGATTCAAGGAGCGGAAATTTGCTATGTGGAAAAGGAGAATTTGTAGTTGCGCAAGATTGTGAAGGATTTGAAGTGACGTTTTAATCAAGTTGATGTGGAGGTACCCGTTTGACTAGAGACTCTTGCAAACAGATGCGTACAACATATGTTCTTTCATTGTGACAAAGTAAAGGTGCAACGATTGGAGCAGTTGGTGGCGACTATGGAGATTCAAGGGGATATCAAGGAGAAGAGAAAAATGATATCCCTACAGTGGTATGTTTGAGACATAAAATATTCTTGAAAAATTCTTGAAAAGACAGGAATATAATAGGAGTATGAATCCTTATCAACAACAATTCTGCTCATTTGATGGTCATGATGCAAGTGAATTAGTATATTGTGTTAATATTTGAAAATTGATATATTTATTTTTTACTTTTATACCTAAAGCTCATTTTTTGAAATTGAGAGAAAAAAATGTAAGAAGGTTCATCACAAGAGACAAAGAATCATCAAGTGATTATGGTGAGATGAAGCTATTAAGTTTAAATAACTTATAAGGTTTAAATATATTTATGCTTGGATTATATGTTTTAAAGAGAAAGATGACTTTTATATAAAACTTTGTATAAACGAATCAAACTAAATAAAATACTGTTCACGTATATTTTGTTAGTGAAGAAGTCTCAACATGATATGAATCACGTTACATGAATGTTAAAAATATATGGTATTAAATTACATGAGTCTCAAATATATATGGTGATGTGGTTGCTAGAATACTAAAATTTAAATGAATTTTAAATAAGATAATGTAAAGATTTATGTTCAAAACTTCTAAGTTTGATTGAAGTAATACACATATTTTTAATATTGATCTTTGACACATGAACAACATAAAATTAGAAATCATAATTTTTCTCATTATTAAGTCTAGTGATAGGTATATGTGAATTCAATTACTTACAATATAGTTTTGTATATTCTTCATGCGAGCTTGGAAAATAAAATATCGTTTTTATATAAGAATATGACATTATAATATATCTTAGATCTCATACAATTTATTATATGGACCTCATATAGTAATAGATTGAGTGAAAAAAATTACTTTGTATTTTATATTGATGATTTTTCTAAAATAACATGAGTGTATTTTTTGAAACGTATGTCAAAAATTTATTATATCTTAAGATTTTTGACTATGTTTATTTTTTGCATAATCTTAATGAGAAAATGAGGAGTTTTTACAAGGTTTAAGTAATTTATCATAACTAGCAAGTTCAAGTACTTCAAAAACCATTAAAAATAATACAAAATCGAATATCATATGAAGAGGTTGAAGCATGAGAGAAAAAAAGCTATAAAAATATAAATTGTAGTAATGTATAAAAACTAAACATGAAATTTGACTATAAGAGGGTATAAAAAGTTAAAATAATCTCAAATAAAGATGTGAGTAGATACAAGATCAAATTTATAAAAAGGGATTATTTAAAACATTATGAAATTGACTATGGAGAGATATGCATTATTTTTGCAATTGTTACACAACATAAGTGAAAGATGAATAATATAAATGGAAAGTTAGTGTTTTTTAATGATGATCTAATAGAAACGGATTACATGGTGCATGCAACAAAAATACTAGATAAGCGAATTAAATATGTGAGTCAAAAAATATGCTCAATGGGCAGAACCAAGCATTAAGGGCATGGTACAAAAGAATCAATGCGTTTCTAGACAAGATAGATTCTTGAATCCAAGGGGCCTCTAAGTCTCTTGGGTTCAAGTTTGGATCCAAAAGGACCCCAAACACTAATTTAGCTGTTGTATCATGCCCCAATTTAGATTTCAATCCAACTTTGGATGAGAAAGTATGATATGGCTCTTTAGTTCACTCAAAGACACCATATACTTAAAGGGTTTTCTTGAGCTGCCCCCTTACTTAATCCCTGAAAATTATACCCCAATCTGATTTGTGATTGGTTAATTTCTAGCCACTAGAGTGGTCATAACTTCAAGGTCATGAGGTTGTTTGACCCAATCTTAGTGGAAGCATCTCTTCAAGTCCTTTCCAATGCTACCTTAAGTGCTATGAACATAGCTTGACCATGCTAGGTCAAGCCCAAACTTTACTTTCTGATTTATTTCGCGTTGAGAGAGGTGTGCTTGGAGCTCGAACGAGACACCGGCAACAATAATATTTAAATCGTACCACAGAAAAAAAGTCAGTCTCACGAGTGGGACCGGTCACAAGAGAGATATGAGAGCTAACGGTTGATTCAAAAATTCTGATAGGGGAAGCCAAAGGAACAATCGACTCACTTCACGTATTCTTGCCGGCCGATAGATTGAATGTCCGGCGCGTAGGCCGACTGGCCTCTCCTGTAGCTGGAAAGAAAATTGTTTTTTTCATGGTGTTTAATATCTTACTGCAAACATAACGTTGAAAACTTTTTAACAAGTTTTTAAACATAATATTTTGAGCTCGACCAAATATGAGCATGGACTAAGACTTAGTCTAAGATATGAGATTGTATGTCATGTGTGAGGATCGTGACACACGACAAAGTTTAAGACACTTGAACAATGCCTAAAGACTTTAGTTATATGCTAGATAGTGAGTCAAGTGGTTGGAGTCTCAAATAATTGTCAATTCTTAAAAATGGATAAGTGTAGGAAAGTCTACCCATTCTAAGTTATAACCAGGGTGATCCGTAAGCATTTAGAATGATTAGAATCTTATTGGAAAGCTTTTGATGAGGTGATCTTATGAGATTAAGAGCACAAAAAATGATTGCAGATTTTGATTGGAGCTTGAGTTGGTCTGGATAGACATAAGGGTTAATCCCATATCTTAGACTAAATTTGATTTGAGCTAATATTTGGATGCGCTATGGTTGCTTTCAAACTCTATTTGCAATGTTTGAGGACTCGTTTAGAAAAATCTTAATGAGACGCTTCTAATGATACCTTCAGCTTAAGCAACCCATATGTGAGTGAGGCGTTATGCTTGATGGAGCCTCATGGATCTAAAACAAGACCTAAAGAACTTTCCAAGTGTTGGGTATAAAAGCAACATTTGGGCTCATCCTTGTTGCGTCCAAGTTGGGTTCAATGCACTTAAGATAGCATTGGCAAGATCTTGAAGAAAAACTTTCAATGCAATAAAGATTGGGGAAAATGCCTTGGGGACTTCGAAGTTATGACTATTTTAGTGGTTGAAAACTATGTAGTCACAAAACGGATTGGGGTAAAATTTTTGAGGACCAAGGAGGAGTGCAGGTCAAGCAAAGGCTAAAAGTTTACATGAACTGAGTGATTTTTATGAGTAAACCAAGGAGCCATAGCGTCCCCTCTCATCCAATGTTGGATTAGGGCTAATCTTGAGACATGAGATGGTGGCTAGGTTGGTGTTTGGATTTTGTTTGGAACCAAAATTGTACCAAAGATATAGGGACCCATGGATCTAAGATTCAAGTATGGACCCAAGGACCGGACCTTGGATCTAAGACCCATGGTTTGACCTAAGGAACAAACAATGGACCTAAGATC
Organism: Marchantia paleacea; assembly: GCA_014180765.2. Taxonomy (NCBI): domain Eukaryota; kingdom Viridiplantae; phylum Streptophyta; class Marchantiopsida; order Marchantiales; family Marchantiaceae; genus Marchantia; species Marchantia paleacea. Next base: position 126,090 of record MUAA02000064.1, read on the forward strand.
CAATCATCGGACGTAAGATCCAAATGTGGACTTTAGAGTTCAATTCAGACCCAAGGGATGGAGGAGGATTTAAGGATTGGACTTAAAACCCATTACGAGCCAAATCCGAATCTAAATAGACATTGTTATCGGTTGGGGTGCTAAGGAAAAAATCCATGTCAAGGACTTCGGACTATAGGAAAAATCCTCCTCAGTCACCAAGTGACTTGCTCATGTTGGGATTATAAGAGATCATTATGAGTATAGATAAAGAGCCAAACCTTAATGATGCTAAGCATAACTGATCGAGAGCTAGACTCAAACACTCACATGCAAGAACATCCACTTGCATGCATGCGCTAACATGCAAATGGATATTCTTGTAGGTTGGGCTGACTCGCTTCTTATACTCGAATGAATTTCCATTGTTATGAAGACTATGGAGTGAATTTTTTTATATTGAAAACTTTGGAGTGAATTTTTGATGTTGTGAAGATTATGGAGTTGTTGGTTCACAACATTATTTTCTTTGATCTAGCCGGCATCATCTCAAGCTCCAGTGGCAATAAATGGACATTCTTCACACTTTTGATCTCATTGGAAATATCTTTTCAAAATCTTTATAAAGAAATCATGATTATTCAAAACGTCCATCATATGTTCATGTTATTACAAGAAACATGCACACTCTTTTCACACTTAGCCATTTCCAATTTGAATTTTTTATCATATGCAGAGGAGATTCTTGCATATCCAAATATATCAACATATGATATGAATTTTAATATATTTATTAATTAATACACCTAATTTGAATTACTTAGGTGATTTTTTTGGCCAATTTATGCATACTCAATAAAAATCATCTCTATATTATTAGTAGAATTTTAAACTAGTTTAAGTACAAAATTCACTTTAGACTTTACTTCATATTAATTTTTCTTTTGGATTTGTATGGTTTATAGATTTAAATTAGTCATGTATGGTCTTCTTCTGCTGGTCGTTTCCTCTTCCTCGGTAGTTCAATGACTTTGGTGTCAGAATCTGACTCAGGCTATGCTGTCGTCACGCTTCTTACTTCTGGTCTTCGGGGCTCCGGTGGAACTACCACATCAATACTTTGGGTCAATCCGATACTAATGTCCTCAATGTCTACTTCCAAGTCAGAAAATCCGGACTCCAACCAAAAAAGCTCTCTCTCCCGCGGGGTTAGTCATTCCATTTTATCATATAGGTGCACCAAGAAAGAGGAAATGTATATTACATTCTTATCATCCTCTCGTAACTTGGTAGCCATTGCCTGCACATTCATAGCAAAGATTTCTTCCCAATTGATCCGAATGGTGTCACCTATAAAGCCTTCCACAATCCGCACTTTATGCATACTAATATAGGTCGTGCTTTATGGCAAAAACAACTGATTCAGGGTGAAGACGATCTTCCTTCAAAACACATACTTAATCAATTCAATCTTATATCCATTCCTCCCCTTTCTCTCTTGGAGATTAAACCACTTCGTCTCATCGACAGTGAATGCCGTATGCATCGCCGATCCCTCCCAATCGACGCCATCCTTGTCATCCTCGTACTTCTGACCTAGAGCTTTAGCCCTCAACCTCGCATCCCACGCTCCCGGTTGTGCTTTCTTTCCAATCGCATGAGTAGTCTTTCCTCTACGCACTTTGTCGCACAGCTCCGGGAAAACGTAATCCCAGCGCCATGACATAAATGCACCTCCTAGATTCTTCAAATGCAACAGCTCCACCGGAGTCCAGTCCGCCATCCCAATCAAAGGGCAAACTCTCCCCATTGGCACCTTCTTCACAACTGATATCCTTAAGGCTCTTTGACCCAACAAGACTTTCTCGTTCTTCCTCGGCATTCGCTTCCGACTCAGGTTCTTGGCATGCTCTCGAGTAGTTTGACGATACTCTTCGTCCTTGCCGCCTGGTCGTGAGGTCGCATACTAATCCTAATAGTCTTCTACACGAGTGTGAATACACCCTACTCTGCCTATTCTCTACTTAGGATAATATTCATCAGAATACACTTTCATTCGTCCGAATATCACTCTTTATTGCAAAAACACAAAAAAATTCCTATCACTTCATGTATCTATGCTCCTATATACGTTTGTCCTCAAGTGTGAACACCCCGCAAACATCACTATTCATAATATTTCTTTACTCGCCAACCATTGACCCGTATGGTGAACACCGTCCCCTCTAAATCTAGCAGCTGTAAAGATCCATTGTCAAACACTTCTTTAACCACATAAGGTCCCATCCAACGGAGGTGTAACTTCCCAGGGAAACGCATGTGCCGACTGTCATACAACAATACTTTATCGCCGGCCACCATCTTTATCGTTTTCAGACCAGCATCATACTGCTCTTTTCGTTTTGCCTGGATTTGCTTCGTCAAGTGTTTGGCTTCCTCCCTGGATTCTTCCAACTGCGTTAGTCCCTTCAAGCGATGCTTTCTTCCTCAGCAAGTCGATCCTCGACCAAAATCCAGTACGAGGGAACCTTGAACTCCATGGGTGTGATGGGATGCATCCCATACGTTAAATAGAACGGTGTTTGCTTAGTCGTTATCTTTTCTGCCGTACGGAACGCCCATAAGACAACAGATACCTTGATGTCCCAATCATAGATGTGACTTACCGTTATTTTATTAAGAATTTTACATAACAGCCCATTTGACTTTTCCATGAGTCCATTTGCCTTCGGGTTATACGGTGTGGTCTTCCTATGCTTGATTTGGAAGTAGGTAGTAAGTTCCTCAATCAAAGTGTTTAAGAAATACGTTCCCCTGTCGCTTACAAGCTCCAAGGGCATCCATATCGACAGATCACTTGACTAAAGAAAAACTCCGCCACTGTCTTTGCATCATCCCGTGGTGTGGCCACTACCTCCACCATCTTCGTGGCATAGTCTGTGGCTACTAGAATATATCTCTTCCATGTATCTGTGCTTGCATGGGAGATAGGACCTACAAAGTCAATGCCCCACTTCCCAAACGGCGCGAGGAAGGATGGGCTTCAATGACCACTGAGTGGTTTGCGTTGGTCTTTCTATCCTTTGGCATGCATCACATTTTTGAATAAAGCCATGGACGCCTTTATACATTATGGGCCACCAATATCCCATGGTGAGAATTTTTTTCACAGTGTTCCTCAAAGCATAATGGTCCACTGCTGCTTCTTCATGCATGGCTCTAATCACGCGAGTAACTTTGTACTGTTCCAGATATATGCGTTATACCTCATCCACCCCCATTTGGAACAATACTCCCTTTTCCAATTGGTAGGGAGCAACTTTATGTACGAATACCATTCGTTGCTTGGGTGTCAACCCTTCGAACATTTCCATCGTCCAAAAATAACGGTATAAGTCGTAGTAACAAGTTTCTTTGTACTCCGTTAGATGGAATAGTTGTTCATCCGGAAAGTCATCCCCCACCTTATCCACGGGGACATGCGTCTCTAGTCGCATAGGAAGTCCGCATTCATATGATGAATCCCCTTCTTTGTGTGGATTGTGAACACGAATTCTTGAAGTAACAACATCCATCTCGCAAGTCTACATGAAAGATCCACCTTCTGCACCAGGTATTTCAGAGTATAGTGATCCACATGAAACACAAATTCGTACCCCAGCAAATAATGACGGAATTTCCTAACAGCATAAACCATTCCAAGAGCTTCACGTTCAGTAGTGGAATAGTTACGCTCTTCTATAATGAACATTAGGCTAGCAAAGTAGATAGGGTGATCTTTCCCTTGCGCGTCACGTTGGAGCATGTATCTACATCTACATGAAAGGTCTTTTCCCACTGCGGTGGGACCAACATCGGAGCATGGATTAACTCTTTCTTCATCCGCTCAAAAGTCTATTGATGTACTTAGGTCCGGACATATTTGACCTCCTTCTTAAGGAGCGCAGTTAGTGGGGCCGCTATAGAGGTATACGCCTTGACATATCGCCGGTAATACCCTGTGTGGCCCAAGAAAGCCCAAAGTTCCCGAATATTACGAGGTGGCTCTAACTCCGCAATAACTCGGATTTTATCCACATCGACCTTGATGCCTCTTCCGAACACTTGATGCCCGAGCAATATTCCTCCGTCATCATGAAGTAACGTTTTTTGGGGTGCAGGGCCAATTGACTCTCCCGGCACTTCAAGAAGGTTTGCTCCTGATGATTCAAATGTTCGACCTTGGAGCCGAATATACATAGATTGTTTATTAAGATTTCCAAGAATTTCCGTAGGTAATCTTGAAAGATTGCTATTCGAATGGAGGAGAGCCTAGAAGACGATGATTCTAGCTTGGTGGCTAGAGAAGCATCACCATGAGAGAAATCATCAATGAAGGACACGAAGTACTCAAAACCAGATAAACTTGGTTGAGAAGAAGTCCATACATTTGTGTGCACCAGCTCTAGAAGCTTGGTCGCTCTCCTACCTGATCCCTTAAAGGGTTGTCTAGCTTGCTTGCCGAACTGACAAGCGGGACATACTTGCGGTGGGGGCCGAGCGTATGAAGTTGGGCAAACCTGTGACTAGATCTCAACTCGGAAGAGTCTTCAGTTTCTGAAAGTTAATGTGCCCAATTCGCTTGTGCCAAATATCTATGTCAGATACTACAAAGCCACTTTTACGTAATGTGAGGGGAGTTGGTGTTTTATCGACATTAACTGTAGCATCTAGCTTGAATAGTCTACCACTCCTGCTACCTCGAGCTACAACAGTACCTGTGGAATCTTCAACAAAGCATCCATCTTTGTTGAAACGCACTTGGAAATTTTGTTCTACCATCTGTCCTACCATCTGTAGCATCTAGCTTGAATAGTCTACCACTCCTGCTACCTCGAGCTACAACAAGACCTGTGGAATCTTCAACAAAGCATCCATCTTTGTTGAAACGCACTTGGAAATTTTGTTCTACCATCTGTCCTACCATATTTTGTTCTACCATCTGTCCTAACAGATTTCGAGTCAGAGTAGGAACATGTAAAACATTTCCGATTCCAGAAAGATTGGATCCTGGAATGTCAAGCGGAATTTTACTCTTATGCTTGATCTCGTGCTTCGTATCATCTCCAGTCACCATGAACTGAGGAGTCTCCACAGTGTCGAGCGACGCAAACCATTCTTGATGCGGCGTCATGTGGTTGGTAGCTCCGGAATCGATCACCCAATATGTATCAAAGTAAAGCAAAGATAACTCAGTGTGTCACAATGAGTAGTCGTTCTTCACAGCCTACATGGCCTGTTAAGCCCCGCCAGATCGTTCGACGCTTGTAACAATTGTTGGCATAATGGTCATTCTTGTGACGGTAGTTGCAGTGTTAACTCGCCTTTCGGCGGCCGCCCGGTGGCGCACCTGGTTGGTTGGGTGCCTTGTTCTACACACGACCTCTACCACCACCATATCCGGCTCCTTTGCCACGACCTCTACCTTGACCTCCAGAACCTGCAAAAAACACACATTCTTGCGGGCTCGACGAAGCACTAGTACGCCTGCACTGCACTTCTTCTCCCAACATCATTGGGACCAATTCGTCAAACTTCGGAAGAGGTTCTCTAGTCAAAATTGACGTAATGAACTGCTTGTACTCGGCAGGCAATCCTTGCAATGTCGCACCAATAATCTGATCGGATCAAGTTGAACATTGATAGATGCTAAGCGATTCGCCATTTCTTGATGTGATTGACATAGTCATTAGCACACATCGAGCCTTTCTTGACCGTATTGAATTGCCGCAAAGAATCGCAGACTTCCGAGCTACGTTCCCGAATGGAACATCAGTGACAATGCGCCCCAAGCTTCCTTGGGTGTGTCACAGTCTTGAATGTGACCGATCATCGAGCCTGAGATCGTGAGCGCAATGTAGTGGATGGCTTGATACGACCGCTTTCTCCACTCACGCAATGTCGCTCCACTGCGAAGATCACCAAAGAACCACGATTGGTGCTTTCTCCTCCCCTGGGTCACAAGCTCCCATAGCCCCTGGCCTTGAAGGAAGGTTTTCATTCGAAATTTCCACGTTTGGAAATTATTCTTGTCGAGTTTCTCTCCAGTGATCATGCTCACTGATTCTGCCATGGTTGTGGTCACGAGCGGAAATCAGGACTCCAACACGGCAAGTACATGCACAGACACAAAAGCGAGCGGAAAAAACACACGCGACTACGGCGGAAAAACAGCTCCTCTGCACCTTGATCAAGAAACATGTAAAACTCCAGAAATTGGCGAAATGTGCCTGTCTTGACTCGCAGACAAAGAATGAAATATGTTCGCGATTCTGCGCCTGCGCAGTACTTAAGCGAAAATGACGAAGAAAGCTCGGATTGAGCTGAAATTTTTCGTGGTAGGAGCTTTGACAAAGGCGAGCATTGTCATGTTCTACCAGAGCAAAGGCTCAGCCTTTGCTCTAGTTGAAAAACTCAAACCTCTAAAAAATCTCGTTTAGGCCTCCAAACAGCTCCTCAAAGATTTTGGAAAAGGCGATAACTACCACCAACAACTCCAAATCGCACGAAAACTTCATGGCTACCAAAATCGACCATTCTGCGCAAGACCACTCCCTTTAGGAAGTTGGGCAATCAGAAATAGGTCGAAAACGATCATCTTTACCTCCAAAAATGCGATTGAAGATTATGAGAAAACACGAAACAGTTCCCCAACAATCTAATCGCTTCAGCGGGACAACCTCCAACTTTGAGGCTCACTCCTCACTGATCTCCATCACTCCTTTATGTCTAATCTACATAACTTATGCTCCCACCATGCTCTGATACCATGTTGAGAAATTGACTCTTCAAGAATCACTCCAAGAAGAGGAGAGCACACCAAAGGGACAAGAGAGAGTGTACATGAATGAGATGAGGAAGGCTTTGTCTTCCCTTGTATATATATAGGGTGAGTACAAGGAAACCCTAATTTCGGGTTAGCCCTAAACAGATCTGTACCATAGGTACGTAACAACTCTAGATCAACTCGATGAGCTTGGGATATTAACAAACACGGGGTAAATAATGCCTGCATGAAGGTGTTTATCAATTTCATCTTTGATCAACAAGAGGTACTTCGGATTTAATTTTGGATTTAACTTCGGAGCTCGTCTCATCTTGATAGTGAGGATTCTTCCAAGATGTTGTGACCTTACGGTCCTTGGTCGAATTGGGATCGAAGAAGGTGAGGATCTGCTTCTGCCAGTTTGTGGTCACCTTCGCCCCATATAACCAGGGCCTGCCAATCAACACCTTGTAGCCGCTCTCTTCCTGGGGCTTGAGCACAATATAGGTGAGCAAAAAGGAAGTACCACATATTTGTGTCAGCACCTCCCGCAATATGTCAACGAGTCTCTTCCTTGACTGGTCCGCTAGTCAAAGTATTCAGGGGGTTGACTCAGAGCTTGGGATGTATCTTCAGTCATAATGTTGATCCCCAACCTAGAGTCGATGGGTACCGACCTTAGCATACACCCCGCTATCTCAATTTCAATCTCTAGAACCCCCAAGTCCTCCGTCTCAATCCCATAGACTTCTGGTAGCTTAGCTCGGCACATGGAGCAAGGTTTATTCCCTTTTAGGGCTTGTACAAGCATCTTCTTATAGACCTTGTTATCGTCTAGAAGTTGCTTCATCGTGATATTGGCTCTTACACTGGCCAAATTCGCCACTGGGTCATAGTACCCACTCTCGGCCATCGTTGGTTTAGTTAGGATGGTAACATTGCTTGGTCTGCACTGGCCCTCCTCCTTCTTTGCTTTGGGATTCAACTCCCGTAGATAACCTTCCACTTTAATAAGAATATCTGCAGGGAAAGTAGCGGACAATGGCTGCTCCTTAGCCTCATGGGTCTTTGGACTTTGGAGACTTTCATGCTTCTCGTCCTTGCATGCGCCTTTCTTGGGACGCTTGATCTTCTCTATCTTGGGAGGCTCAACTTTCCCCTTGCTCCGGGTTGTGATCTTCAACATGTCTATTACCTCCTCTGGCCATTTGGCCCCCATAGTGGGAGTCCGGTCTTCTATACTCATTTGATTCATCCCCACATCCACTTTGATGGCGTGACGAATCGCACCCCTTGTGTTGGGTATCTTTCCGAATCCCTCCTTTGTTAGGACGGTTGGTCACATTCCATGTTGGTATGGCTTGATCACCGACAGTTACTACACAGTGGCTGGTAGGGAATTCGGTGGCGAGGCTGTGGACACTGTGGTGACCAATGGCCAACTGCGCCATAGTTGTAGCAGGCATTAGGTCAAGGTGGGCATGTCACTGGTGTCACATGGACATTTCTTCACTCTGAGAACTCCTGAGCGCCTGGCTGTAGAAGAACCCTCTTGAACCTCGTGTGAGTTGACAATCTCTTCTTTTTCTCCTCGGCACTCCACATTCGAGTTCATTACAACCGGTAAAACTTTAATGGAAGAAGATTATGATATCCAATGATTGGACCAATAACTCTTGCTTAAACTTCACAGAAAATTGCTCCACAACCTTTCAATCTGAAAAGTTTCATATGTTTCTCTTTTCTAGATCTTTCAGAATAATTATTGATTTACACACTATATCACAAGGCGATATGCAAACCCTTGTGTACTAAAACCATCACACATCCCAATCCTTGACTCCAATTGCTCTCAAATTTCATGAGAAGATTACTTATCATCCGAACTTAAACTGTGAAAAGTTATATTGATAAAACTTGCTGATATCAAAAGATATGATCTCTGTACTAACTTCATGATAGTTAGTACAATCCTGCAACTCTGATTGTATACACAAACTTCAAGCTATCACTCCGCACTCAAAACTCATCCAATTGAGTCGAAAAGCCTACAGCAAGATTTGCAAGATCAGAGGCGCTGAGATGAAATTTGTAGAGAGAGAGAATGAGAAGCTTCAACAACAATTGAAAAGTGTGAACTAGCAGTTGCACGAAGTTGATGTGAGAGACCGGCTAGATTAGAAGTTTTGGCGAGTAAGTGTTCGCAATACCTTTTTGCCCGATGTGACGAGGTGGAATTTGAACGGTTGGAACGATTGACTGTGGCGATGAATGCTCCTTGAGATTTAAAGGAAAAGTGAAAGGAAATGTACAAGACCATGGATCGCGAATGCCATGAAAAGATGTGTGTCCATCGGAAGGAGATCGTAGAAGACTCAAAGAGTTACATATGAGCATAAATGCTTTCGCTTGGAGAGGAGAGACATCATAGAAGGGATCATCAACTTTCCAAAGAAGTAGTCGGGCATGATCCGTGTAGGCAACAGTTAGGAATAGGTGCAAGCAATTGTATAAATAGGAGTAGAATTAGATTAGGATTATCTTTTTCTTTGCAAGTGTTCATTGAGAACAACAAGTGTAGTTAGGGTAGAACGAAGTTCTCGAGAAGTTGTTGGGTATGCACTTCTGCAAGGTAGACCTCCAACTAACGCATCCACCTCCAAGTGTAAACACATATGTTCGATCAATCTAGATTGATGTGTTATACCTATGAAGATACACTGGTATTTGCCCATGAGTCATGGTCGGATTCACCTTAGCAGTAGAACTTCATCGAGAACATCGCCTCGACTTCAACTTATAAAGGAGAGATCAATCTCCTATTAGTAAATCATGAGTGGAATTTCATTTACATATGTAATTGCGTGTTATCTAATGGATGGGTAGTGGTTTGATGATCGGATTGAGTGGTTGAATACTTCTTATTCGCATCACTCTTCGGACCGTGAATGTCAAGAATCTACAAAAGATGCATAAATTCATATATTTGTCGCTGGTAGTGAATTAACACCTCATTCCCTTGGGAATAAACTTTAATTCTTTACAATTGGTAATCCTTTGTGTAACTTGTCTGTTACAGAGAATCAGAGTGAGATATGTCATCTTGCTAGGAGACATCACCTACGTTGGCCATTGTGTTTTATCTTGCTAAGCGTATTGAGCTTAACATGCATGAGGAGAGAATGGTTGATCAAAGATGGATTAAAAAAAAAGTGGCTTTTACCTTGAATCAACTGTTCTTACCTCAACGCACCATGCATGTGAGTATGCACAAAGTCAGAATTGTAGAAGGATTTGTGGGAGGCTCTATTCGGATAATCCGTAGCAAGAGGCGTACTCGAATTAAGAACCAATATGGAAGCCCATTTCAATTTACAAAAGAAAGAAGAACAGGCTCCAACAAGGATGACGGCCCCGATCACCAAGTGGCAATATCCAAGGTTCAAAGGAACCAATGACAACGATGATGTAGACTTCTACATCAAAACCTTCAAGGTTATCTCTACGACGAATAAGGAGAATGATCCTACGGATTGTCGCCGCATCTTCCCATGACTCCTTCGGAAGGGGGCCCGAATATGGATGAATAACCAAAAGACAAGCCATGCGGCTGAAATCACCTCCTGGGATGGACTCAAAAGCAAATTCCAAGCCAGGTTCCGAGAAATGGGATATGACAAGGTACTCATGAGGAGGCTAGGAGCCATACGTAGGAAGAAGCATAAAAAATTGCGGGAGTATACCAATTGGATGTCGTCATCGGCAACAAATACCAAGGTAAACTCTATTCGTATAAATTGGGGTGAGATTTTTGTGCGCAATGATCAATCAAAGGAGTGGCACTTGTATCGCTTGGAGTTTCTTGCCAACAAGTGTGCCCATCACATATTTGCCCGATGTGATGAAGAAGAGGCGCAATGGTTGGAAAAGTTGATGGAAGCAATGGAGAATCCCGAATATACCAAGGAGAAGAGGAAAAAAATGTACAAGGCTTTGGGTCGGGAATTCCAAAAAGCCATGCAACTCTATCTATAGAAAATTGCTTCATGTGTCTAAGAGATGCAGTTAAGAATCGACGCGTTCACTAGAGAAGTGGAGATGCAATCGAACGGTAAATAGAATTCTCAAAAAAGTAGGAGAGAACGATCCGTGTAGGCAATGTTTAGCAATAGGTGTTATGATCATGTATAAATAAGAGTAGTTTTATTGCAGTGAGATGTTTTTCTTGCAATTATTCTTTGCGAACTGAAAGTGTAGTCAGGATAGAATGGAGGCTTGAAAAGCTATTGTTGTGACGCGTAGTGATAGCCTATACTAGATACAAATACTTAACTCGTTTGTCCTTTTCCTCTCTCTAGTTGAACCACTTGGTTTCATCAAAATTGAATCCGGTGTGCAAGGTTGAACCTTTCCAGTCAATGCCATCCTTTTCTTTTTCATAATTTTGTCCCAAAATCGTTCACATCGTATGCCATAATTCTGGTTGTGCTCTCTTCTCTATTGAATGTGATGCTTTCCCCCAACACACTTCCTTCCACAACTCTGGACAAACAAAGTCCCATTGCCATGAAAAAAATGCTTCTTTTAGGTTTTTGAGCCATATCACCTCCACCGGTGTCCAATCTACCACGAGAATTAAGGGACTTATTTGTTTCATCGGCATTTTGTGAGCATGCGGCAGCTTGATTTCTTCTTGTCCCAACATTGCTCTCATCCTCTTCTTCATCATCTCTTTTTTGCTTTGTTTCTTGTCACACCATAGAGCATGTCTTTATTGGTGCTTGTGCTTTCTGTCATTTCTTGTGTTCCAAGGCATTACAAATACCCTTGTGCCCACACTACCCGTGTGAACATCCTACTTACATTTGGATTCCTTATCTTAAAGTCCCATATTTGCATATGCATTCATACTCATATCATATGAATATAAGCATTTTATTATCCAAACAACAAAATTAGTCTAGATTACTTGTTTTTAGGTGCCTACATCTCAACTCTAATATTTGTTTTATGCTATGATTATGAACAAGATGTCTTTGTGGACGTTTTGAGAGTATAAAATATTAATTTGAAAACTCAAATTGAATATTGTGGTGAAAATTATGAGTTCTTTGAGCATTGAAGTTTATTATTGGGATCAGCAAGGATTCACCAACTTCATCAACTCCTTCACGTTATCAATCTACGACACAAACCTAGAATGGTTATGGTAGATTTGTGAAATATTCTCGACCATCCAAACATTGAATCTTATAGTTGATGGTCCGGTGAAGGTGTCATATCAAGACCATTACCATCATTTTCATATCAACAATCAGTTATTGGGATGATATGTTGGACATAAGATGGACCACATCACAAGAAGTATTAACTTGAAGGTCGAAGGGTGGATCCCGTTGGATAAAAATCATGTGAGCATTGTCACATATATGGTCATATGATTGATCTATGTTTTGATCTCCATCTAGAATTACGATCAACAAGAGTTATCATGGCAGTGCCTAAAAGAGGACGAGGAGTTGCACAGCCAGGTTGGTGGCTAAGGGTTTCACACAAGAGAAAGGTGTGGACTACAAATAAGTGTTCTCACCCGTAGCAAAATATGCTACAATTCGTCTTGTATGTGCATTTGCGACGATATTTGGTCTAGTTATGGATCAGATGAATGTTGTCACGGCTTTTCTATATGGATCTTTGGAGGAAGAAATCTACATGAGACAACCTACTGGCTATGAGAAGAAAGGTCATGAGAAGTTAGTTTGTAGATTGCTCAAATCTCTATATGGATTGAAGCAAGCTCCAAGGCAATGGAATGCAAGGTTTGATGAGTTCATGAAAGCACAAGGATTTTCACTGAGTGTATTTGATCCATGTGTTTACATGAAGAAGGTGAATAATGAGATCTTCAACCTCATTATTCTAGTACTCTATGTGGATAACATGCTCATTTTAGCAAAGGAACAATCCAACGTCAATAGATGCAAGAGGCAACTGAAATCTGCATTAAAGATGAAGGATTTGGGTAAGTCCAAGAGGATATTAGATGTGGATGTTCACAAGGATTTGAAGAAGAGAAAGCTATGGTTATGTTAGGATTAGTACATTCAACGTGTGCTTGACAAGTTTAACATGGCAGACTCTAAAGGAGCGTGGACTCCTTTGGCTGCACATTTTAAGCTCTTAGCAGCTCAATGTCCAATTGATGCAATTGAGAGAGGAAAAATGTCGTCAATTCCCTATGACAAGGCAGTGGATAGCCTCATGTATTTGATGATGTGCACTAGACTTGATATTGCTCTAGCTATGGGCAAGGTGAGCAGGTACATGTCAAATCCAGGAAAGGTGCATTGGAAAGCTATGAAGTGGATTCTCAGGTACCTCAAGAGTACTAAGGATTATGGTGTTTTGTTTGATGATTTATTGGACAATGCCAAATCCTTGTTGGGTTACGTTGATGCTGACTATGGACAAGATGTGGACAAGAGGAAGTCTACAACTGGGTATGTGTTTACACTTGGAGGTGGATGCGTTAGTTGAAGATCTACCTTGCAGAAGTGCATAGCTTAGTCAACTACGGAAGTCGAATATGTAGCAAAGGAGCAAAGGAAGCTATTTGGTTGAATACACTTATCACTGAGATGGGATTGAAACAAGATGTTGTAAATCTCCATTGTGATAGTCAGAGTGTCTTACATCTTGCAGTAAATCAAGTGATGGATAGCAGGGTGAAGCACATCGACATCACATATCACTTTATCCGAGATGCAGTTTCTGATAGGAAGGTTGAGCTACTCAATCCAGCTGATTCTTTGACCAAAGTTATTCCTTTAGAGAGTTTCAGAAGGCATTGTGCTACTATGCAGGTTTTGCACAAGGAGCACTAGTAGAGTTACTCTAGCAATTGTTTAATTCTTGTATATGCTTTACTCATTCCTAGTTAGGCTACAACTTAGTTCTAGTTAATCCTTGTTTACTGGAGGGCCTATGCTTCAGGTTTCCTTCTATGACTTCCCGTGGAGTATGTATATGGATAACAAGAGTTAGAGACCCCAAGACATGAGTCAAGGGGGAGATTGTTAGGAGTTAACTCAGGTCTTGAGTAACTCTGGTTAGTTTGATTATATTTAGTTAGACTAGGGCTAGAGCTTGTACTACTATATAAGAGGGCTGGCAAAAACTCTCTGTAACACAAATTAGGATTATTTAGTAAAGTGACTCTATGTGTTCCGTGGATGTAGCCTCAGTGAGGTGAACCATGTATTTCCTGTGTCGACTCTTGATTGCATGTTTGTTCCTTCGTGTATTCCTAATTTGGACCAATATTATGTAATTAAAATTATATTTATAATAAAAAAATATATTATTTTTAATTTATTTCTATTCATGTACTTCTTGTTACAATATTATAAAAAAATAAACGTGATTAATTGAAAATTATATTATAAATATTTTTTTATGTAAAATTTTAAGCATTTGTATTTTTACTCAAATACATGATTTATCAATAAAATTAAAGATATGTATGTCATCAAATTTCAAAGAGAAAGAATTTTATGACTAAATGTTGATATATTTGATGTAAATAATTCTATTTAGTTAGATTTAATCAAATATAATTTAACAATATCTTTCATATGTAGTTTTAAAAATTAAAAATTATAACATTATGATCTATTTTTTTTAATAATAAAAAATATGACTTTTGAAAGAACGTGTATTTCAATTTGATAAGTTTATAATCTTATGATTATTACAAGGTATAATTACCTATCATTTATTTATTAATGATATTCTACAAAGTTTATATCTTCCTTGTAAAGAATATCACCAAAATGTTAATCCAACTATAAATACAAGCTATAGTTTACACAACGAATAAATTAGATTAGGCAAAATCATATTTTTGAAATCATGTCTCCTTGTGATAAACATCCATTTGAGACTATTACAAAAAATAATATTCAAAATTTGAAACCTTGTTGATATTTTTCTCATCTCAAAAAATGATAAGTTAAGAATCTTAAACAAGAGTATGAAGTACCATTCATAAATTAATTCATAATTTTTCACAAAATATATAGCTCATTTGTTAACAAGAGCTCTTAATGTTCATCAAACTAGAAATTTGAAATTTATTTTACACAAACTTGAAATTTATGTTCATGGAATATGATAAATATTTTAATCTTAACTCTCAAGTTTATATGTTCATCACACCCACCATTAACATTTGACTTGAACTTATTCACAATTCAAAATTAACAAGTTGAAGAGATATAAGATGTATGGCTCAAAAACTAGAATATATGTCTCCTACAAAAAGAGATTTGGGTACCTAAACTTGACTTCAAGTTAGGTATTATATTGATATCATGACTTCAAAGATATTATTTAAAATAATCTTTTACATGCAATGTGAGATTTAGCTTACAAATCTTATATTTATTTAGTATCATCCTCATGATTAATATTTAAGCTTTTGTATTGTAAGAAATTTAAAAATTTAGCTAGGGCTTAAGATGAGATCATAAGAAACTTATAAATTGCTATGTGTTTACTACAAAGATATGTTATTTACAATATTTTTTCTTAATGCATGCCATGAATGCATCTTAATATATATCTGAGTAAGTGTTTTATTTTATTTTATTTTATTTTATTTATTTATAATTTTTATATAATAATAATATTATTTGACAGTTTATTTGTTACTATGTTAGTAATGTGTTGCATGTACAGATTAAAAATCTCATAATGTATTTGTAGAATGGATAATTTGGATTATCCATATAAATATTTGTATGTATAAATATTGAATGATATTTTCTATAAATACTTATATAAATGATAATTATTTAATAAATTTTCCATCAAAACTCCATATTGAGTTCATAAAATATATGTTTAAGACGAAATATTTGCATTCAAAGAATAACCAAGAGCTTGTTAATTGTTGAAATTTATTGATGTAACATTTGATATTTATTATGATCTTGATTATGTAATAACAAATTACGCGGCTAATAATTACATGGTCAAAATGAACTTAATGATGTGTCAATTCAATTTTGAATTATTCAATATGATCAAAATTCAAGTATAAAATATGAATAATATTAGAGTATATGAGATTAGATTAAGAGAGAAGTGATGGATCCATGTGATTATATTTTCTACGAATGCAATCACATGGATCTTTTTCATGGAACTACGATTGGTCTTTTTGTGATCTTTAAACGCTTTGACGAGGTGTCTTACAAGTTAAAACCCTTGTTGCAAATAAAAATACATTATGTATTTTATGTGTCATGATTGCAAAAATATGTATCATGATCCAAGCATTTCAAAAATCCATCGCACATACTCCTTAACCTACTATGGTAGCAGATCATGAAAAAATTGAGGTTCATAAGATACTCAAAAAATAGATTAAAAAACAAAAATACCCAAAAACTAAATATTCGGTTCAATGGAATGATATCCATTGAACTCGGCGTAGTACGTCTTTGCCTCCTTTGTCTCCTTCTCTTTCTCTTGCTTCTCCTTTTCAAGGCGATTCACTTGGGAACCGGCTTAAATTAGTCAAAGCACATTTTATTGTTCAAGAGTTTGAACTTGGACACAACAAATACGTTACATTTTAAAACGAGTCAGATTTGTGATCATCTTTAGTTAGTGAAAACCAAAGTAAAGGTTACGCAAGATAAAGATAGATAATTTTGAGTTGACTATTATTGAACTATTTAAAAATGACACACGCTAACAATATGTGTGTTCATAGTTTAGTGATTTCTGCCACATCATCAATCCACGAGGAATTGGATGGATGATGGTTGTGGAACCTTATATATATACGTCCAAGGCTAACATAACTGCTTTCTGACCCAAGAGAGATATCATATAGCTCTCAAGCGCCAACATACTCAAAAAGGCAGATGCATACCAATCCGGCACCATCTCCTCATCAGTATCACCGTGCCATCGAGCCCCGATTTTGTCAACTTGACTTGTACATGGGTTTCGACTTAATCCATCTGCATCATGGTTCACCATCCCAGGTCTATGAACAACTGTGAAATCATACTCTTGTATGATAAGAGCCCATCGTGCAAGCTTTCCTATAAGCTTGTCTGATTCCATCAACCATTTCAATGGTTGATTATCAGTGATGAGAGTGAATGAGTTTCCAAACAAATAACATCTGAAATGTGCCACCGCCCAAATAGCTGCCAAACATTCTCCTTCATAAGAACTATACTTTGACTTGGCTGCATTGTTGGAACGACTTGCATAAGCCACTACAAACTCCTTCCCCTCATCATGTTAATATCCCAAGCTCATCGAATTGATCTAGGGTTGTTATGTACCAATGGTACAGATTTGTTTAGGGCTAACCCGAAATTAGGGTTTCCTTGTACTCACCCTATATATATACAAGGGAAGGCAAAGCCTTCCTCATCTCATTCCTGTACACTCTCTCTTGTCCCTTTGGTGTGCTCTCCTCTTCTTGGAGTGATTCCTGAAGAGTCGATTTCTCAACTTGGTATCAGAGCATGGTGGGAGCATTAGTTATGTAGATAAGACATAGAGGAGTGCTGGAGATCAGTGAGGAGTGAGCCTCAAAGTTGGAGGCTGTCTCGCTGAAGCGATTAGATTATTGGGGAACTGTTTCGTGTTTTCTCGGAATCTTCAATCGCGTTTTTGGAGGTCAAGATGATCGTTTTCGACCTATTTTTGATCGCCCAACTCTCTAAAGGAAATTGTCTTGCGCAGAATGGTCGATTTTGGTAGCCATGAAGTTTTCGTGCGATTTGGAGTTGTTGGTGGTAGTTATCGCCTTTTTCAAAATCTTTGAGGAGCTGTTTGGAGGCCTAAACGAGATTTTTTAGAGGTTTGAGAGTTTCTACTAAAGCAAGGGCTTTGCCTTTGCTCACCTTTGTCAAAGCTCCTACCACGAAAAATTTCAGCTCAATCCGAGCTTTCTTCGTCATTTTCGCTTAAGTACTGCGCAGGCGCAGAATCGCGAACATATTTCATTCTTTGTCTGCGAGTCAAGACAGGCACATTTCACCAATTTCTGGAGTTTTACATGTTTCTTGATCCAGGTGTAGAGGAGCTGTTTTTCCGCCCTAGTCGCGGAGGTGTTTTTTCTGTTCGTTTTGCGTCTGTGCAGGTACTTGTCGTGTTGGAGTCCTGATTTCCGCTCGTGACCACAACCATGGCAGAATCAATGAGCATGATCACTAGAGAGAAACTCGACAAGAATAATTTCCAAACGTGAAAATTTCGAATGAAAACCTTCCTTCAAGGCCAGGGGCTATGGGAGCTTGTGACCAAGGAGGAGAAAGCACCAATCGTGGTTACTGGTGATCTTCGCAGTGAGCAGACATTGCGTGAGTGGAGAAATGGTCGTATCAAGCCATCCACTACATTGTGCTCACGATCTCAGGCTCGATGATCGGTCACATTCAAGACTGTGACACACCCAAGGAAGCTTGGGACGAATTGTCACAGATGTTCCATTCGGGAACAGAAGCTCGGAAGCTGCAGCAATTCAATACGGTCAAGAAAGGCTCGATGTGTGCTAGTGACTATGTCAATCACATCAAGCAAGCGCGAATCAGTTAGCATCTGTCAATGTTCAACTTGATCCGACTGTGATTATTGGTGCGACATTGCAAGGACTGTCTGCCGAGTACAAGCAGTTCATTACGTCAATTTCGACCAGAGAACCTCTTCCGAAGTTCGACGAATTGGTCCCAATGATATTGGGAGAAGAAGTGCGAATTCTAGGCAGTACTAGTGCTTCGTCGAGCCCGCAAGAATGTGTGTTTTTTGCAGGTTATGGAGGTCGAGGTAGAGGTCGTGGCAGAGGAGCCGGATATGGTGGTGGTAGAGATCGTGTGCAGAACAAGGCACCCAACCAGCCAGGTGCGCCACCGGCTGCTAGAAGGCAGGTTAACACCTGCAACTATTGTCACAAGAATGGCCACTATGCCAAAAATTGTTACAAACGTCAGAACGATCTGCGCTTCGGACCCAGCGGGGCCATGTAGGCGTTGAAGAAAACGACTACTCATTTCTAAAAGTTTTCGGTTGCATCTGTTATGTACACATTCCGGATGAGAAGCGCAAGAAGCTAGATCCGAAAGCTGAGAAGTGTATTTTCCTTGGATATGCCTTAGATACGAAAGGATATAGATGCTATAATCCTTCCTCTAGGCAATTCTATATGAGTAGAGATGTTGTATTTGAAGAGTTGCAATCTTGGTATGCACCTACGATTGTTCCGGTCATACCCACTCTTCCTACTGAAACTACACCAAGGAGTCCATCCACTGTACCTTTACAGAGTGGAGTTTCTAGAGTCACACAGTCTAGAGCTGAGTCTACTGTACTTGGAGCTGCTACGGATGAAGTTCACCGAGCACCATCTAGACCGACTCCTAGACTTGAAAATCATCTTATTTTGCAACATATGATGTCCTCACCACGGATTACAGGTATTCATCCGTTGGATGAAGCATCGAGCAGCGCTCTTTGGTACCTCGGATCCGAAGGAGGGACAAACAAAGTACATCGTCGACACGCCTCAAAAAAACTGAGAGAGTTCGGCATCCTGTTCAGCGATTTATGCATGAAAGTTTCCTTGCCGATCATCATGCATACATGACTCACGTTCTTGCTGAGCCAAAACCGAGTACGCTTGAGGAGGCGATGCACAAAAATGAGTGGATTGAAGCCATGGAGACAGAACTTCCCTCCAACAAATCACCAGGCCAAGTAACACAAGTACTGAAGGCTGCAACATACGCCAAACCTCCACTTGGTAAAGGCCTAGAACCGATAATGAATCGTATAGGTAATCGACTCACTCGGCCCTAGCTTGATTGCCAACCTTGCCGATAAGAGGCTGTCTCCTCCCAATAATCAATGCTAAACCCCATCGGGTATAACACTACCGCACTCACCAATACATCATAGGACTCTGCAAGTGTAACCACAGCACGTGCTCGCTTTGTACAGCTATCCGTGACATGATCCGGTTGCACTTGCGCAGTCAACCCCACCCGGGTGATGCATGATGTCGGGGCATCACTAGAACCTCCAAGAGATGTCTGAATTTGGAATGGACATCTCTCCACATCGGTCTTTTACAAACCAAGACCAAGTAGTGCATCCTTACCCAACATAAGGGGGTGTGCACTAGAATCCAATAACACGCATTGAGGTCGATAAACCTTTCTTGAAGGTCCGACCAAACAGAAGACACCACTTCTGTTATCCAACATCACCTCATTTGGTGACACCATGGTACGCTCGTATGTCGGCCTCGCTGATAACTCCATCATTCGAGCAGCAGCAGCTTGCCAAGTTCCACTGGTAGCTGTCATGATCCCAAGATCAACACTACTAGAAGCAACCAACCCATCTTCTTTGCTTTCGCAAAGTGTGGACGCCAATTGTAGTACATGGGATGATGACACCCCCAATGCCAATAAATTCTTGGCTGAGAAAATATGAGAATGAACAAGAGTCTTTGCCACCCCCAACATTGCGGTGGATGCTATCTCAAACGATGTTGATGGTTGATCTGTAAGACCCAGGGTTGTACATATAGGATAAAATGTAAGTATATCTAAATTGTGCCTAAGTTTATCTTAGTCATGACTATGTTTAGCTAGTTATGGTTAAGTTGGAGGAAAATATAGAGTAACTTTTGGTGTGGTAGATGAGAACAACTATTTTGTTGTTTAGTAGGAATCAAGGAATAGATTCCATCATATGGGTATCTTGAATTTCCTTGACTTGGACTAGTTTTCATTGGTTGGACTTGGTGAAGACCCTTAAATCTAGGGGCGAGATTGACTTGGCACACTAGAAGTCAATTAGCGAGTAGTTGGGCTTCTAGAAGATCCAAGTGGATCAATTGCATGTTGCCATGTACACTTTTATTGGGGTTTGTGATCTCTATCTCGTTTAAGCTTGGTAAGAGGAAGTTACATGGTGATTACTTGTAGTTACTAGAGTAAGATTCTAAGTAGTATAAATAGAGAGGTTGAGAAGCACCTCTCAAGTAGTTTTTCAATGGAAGTTAGTTTTGGGAGAAGATAGTGTGGTGATCTTAGTTTTGGGGAGCTT
This sequence comes from Marchantia paleacea, assembly GCA_014180765.2. Lineage (NCBI taxonomy): Eukaryota > Viridiplantae > Streptophyta > Marchantiopsida > Marchantiales > Marchantiaceae > Marchantia > Marchantia paleacea. Next base: position 147,016 of record MUAA02000064.1, read on the forward strand.
GGTTCTTGGAGACGTCATGTTCGGAGTGGAGCCTTGATTCAATGAAGACTTTGATTACCAAAGTATCCCTTTCCTTTTGAGTGATATCTTACTCATGGTGATAATGTGCATAATGGAGCTTGGACATTGAGAGTTTGTGTAAGAGTGAGCAATAGGGTCATGGTCATAGGGTGGGACTAAGTTCTTCTAGATTCATGATGAGCTTCCAAAAAGCCATCGGAGGTAAACCTGAGTGAGAGTCAGCCCGGAGGTCACATTTTTGGTTCCGTTGTCGGGACCTCAGTCTAGAAGGAGAAGAGATGTTTCGAATCCAGTTTATTGCCCGTGAGAGCGCAACGATGAGAACTCATATGGAGAGGACCGTGGAGGAAGAGCAAACCGAGATCAAGATGCATAGTAATGTACCATTTGTGTATCCGGTAGTGTTATATGATAGCCTCGAAGTTATTTTGTACATTTTTTTTTACTTAAGTGTTGTTTGGGATGAGGCGAGAGTGCTATAGTACGTATTTGGGAGGAACACTTTATTTTCCAAAGTTTTTCCGAGAATTTTCTTGATTTTAGAGTAGTAGATATGATACATTTTGCACTTGAAATAACATTGATATCATGTCTAGATCAAAAGTTATGATGTTTAGAATTTGCTAGGGCCTTGACGGGTTTTGAAAGATAGCTCTCGGGAAAAAGTGTACAGAGCTCATCAATTCGTGCAAGAATTGAATCAGTATTTGAAACTTTGCACGATTGTTTATCAGGAGCTAAGCTACATGTGGGTCCAAATTTCGTTGAGAGATCATTTTTATAGAGAAAGTTATGATATCTGAAGTATAGGGGGTATAAAAGTGAGCAAAACCGCTTTACTTTTCATATTTGCTTTTTCCTTGTTTATGGTCATTTCGAGAGAGTTAGTGCATGGGTGTTTTGCATAGTGAAGATGACTTGACACTCATTGGAAAATGGGAGATCAACCTCTTTGGAAGATCCGGTTGTCTAAGATACCTCAAGGGCTGGACGTGATTGTTTCAGCGGATTTGAACACGATGGAGTTCAGAGTGGAGTTTGAAGAGAGGACACTAAAAAGTTCCCCGAGAGCGAAACATGAGAGTTGCTTCTATTGTGGAGAGGAGGGACATAAGCTTGTGAGTTGTCCTTTGAGGACCAAAGATCAGAGGTTGAGAGAGAGACAAAACGTGGGAGAGCTAAACCTTCATTTGGGACCATCATCTCCCCATGAATCCAAGAGTAGAACCTATTGTGAAAATTGTGGAGTGACCGGACTTCCCTTAGGACACGAGTGTAGTGGCGTGAAAGCTCTGTTGGAGTCACTAGTGGAGGGCTTTGAAGATAAATTGAGTGCAGATACCGAAAAGTTGAAATTTCCAGGTGGTTCAAGTTCTAACTAAAGATGGAGATCATTTTCAGAATGATCGAGAAGATGTCGATGAGGGTAAGGCTCATAGTGTGTTTAGGAGAAGAGAGAGCCATGGCAATCTTGGACCAACCAATTGCGTTCATTTTGCCATTGATGAATTACTCTAGAATGGAGCTAGTTTTGTTTGTGTTATATTAGGGAGTCCCGTATAAATTTCCAACAACAATGACAAAAGGAGTTGGAAATGGGGAAGCTTCTGGTGTTCTATGGGAGAGAGAAAGAAGATGTAGAATCTTTTGTGAGAGACTTCAAGAGGACATGTATAGGAAACAATGAGAGAAGGAAACCCGAATGGGCTATCCTTTTGCCCGACTTCTTGGAGGATTCTGCATTGAAGTGGTACAATGAGTACAAGAAGGAGCATGTGGAGGAAGACACTTGGGAGAGTTTGACGGAGAATCTTGTTGAAAACTTTCTTCCGGATGAAAGTTACTAGAAGCTGATGTGTGAAGTCACCTTTTTGAAGCAAGGAGAGAGTGAGAAGGTGAGATCATACGTGGAGAGAACGGAGAAGCTGGAGTCACGTTTTCGTGTGGTGTTTAGAAAGAGTGGAGACGAGGTCGAGCCAACCATGGTGGGGATTGTGGCGATGTTGACAAAGAACTTCATTGGAGGTTTGAAGCCTCAGATTCAAAGCAAGGTGAGATATGAAAAGCCCTCTTCTAAGGTTGAGGCTATTCGCATTGCTATTCGAATGGAGGAGAGCCTAGAAGACGATGATTCTAGCTTGGTGGCTAGAGAAGCATCACCACCTGTTGTGGTTAGAATGGTAACTCCTACTGTTGTTGTTGCGTCAGTAGTAAATTCTCCAGTGGTAGACTTGCACCATGAGTTGAAATCTATCACAGAAACAACCGCTGATCTCAAGATTAACGTAGTACAACTATGGGAGAAGAGGAATCAGAATGTAGGGGGAGGATCTAGAGGGTATGGGAATTATCCTCCAAAAGGAAATCCACCACAAGGGAACTTCACAGTTTCATGCTTTAGTTGTGGAGGCCCTCATTTCCAACGAAATTGTCCTAATCCTCGACAACATGATGGAGTTAGACACAACAATTCTACTCCTGCTTCAAGTCAATCAAAGGATAAGGGAGTAGCGTCTATTGATGTGTTTCCTCATCAGTGCACGTTTGAGAAGGGAGAGAGCTCTATAAGTTCGAGTTGATATTCTTGCACACCCGAGAAGAAGAGAGCAAGATTTGCGGAGGAGTCCATCTCAATGGAAGATCAACCAAGCCGGAGCACTCGATCCGGTGGTGTGGAGTCAACCGAGAGCACCGAGGAAGAAGTTGGGAATGGATGATTTCTCCATTTCATCTACCCAGCTCAAATACGACGTGGTGGAGGATGTGGGGAATCAAAAAGCCAATATAACTGTTGGCCAATTGATTGCTTTAAATCCTACGATAAGGAAGGAGTTGAGGGGAGGTCTAAGCTCCAAAAGGACCAAGAAGCGGCGATCCAAGGGAGAGCTTCCATGGCGAATGTTGGAGTAGGAGTGGTGGATGCCGCTGCCTCGGAGGTATGCACTCAATCTTCGAAGAATGAAGTACACATTAATGGACGTGATGTTTCGGATGTACTAGTGGATGGTGGATCTGCGGTGAATGCCATGTCAGAACGTTTGTTGAAGAAGTTGGGGATGAAGCTTTCAAGACCTTCCAACATCATTGTTGGGATGGCCAACAAGCAAAAAGTGCGACCCATTGGAGTGGTGGACAAGGTGGTGGTAAGCGTGATGGGAGTTCAAACCTTGTTGTCCTTTCAAGTGCTTGAGGAGTCTAGCTACGACTTGTTGTTAGGAAGACCTTGGTTGAGGGCTGTGAGGACAACTGATCGGTGGCATAAGGGTTACCTTCGTATAGGGCCGAAAAACCATCGAGTGAAGGTCCCTCTCACAAGTGGCGGAGGAGCAGTCTCAGACTCAGATAGACCTACGAGTGATAACTCAGAGTCTTAGAGTGAAGAAAATGGCAGTTTTTCAGAGGTTGACACCAGCATGTCGACCGATGAGGAGACATCATCTGAAGATACCTCGGACAATGATGTTCAAGATCAAGTTCTTGTTGCAATGGATTTACTTCCTAGGCCAGGGGTGGTGAAAGATCCCGACAAGATGAAGATGAGTGAAGATGAGATAACTCGACGGCTCTCCACTCTCAAGTTTGGTCCCAAGATTACTATGGAGGAGAAGTCAAGGTTCTTGGATATATTTCGAAAATATATCCATGTCTTTGCTTTTAGCTACAAGGATTTGAAGGAAGTAACCTTAAACTCATCGCATTGAGTTAAAGGAGAAGGCTCGTCTAGTACGTCAGAAGCAACGTCGGATAAATCCACCAACGGCTGTGGTGGTCAAGGAGGAGATCGACAAGCTAAAGGATGCGGGTCTCATCTATGAGGTAGAGAATTCTGAATGGGTTTCTCCTATTGTGATAGTCAAGAAGAAGAATGGTAAGCTACGTGTATGCATAGATTACAAGAAGTTCAATGCTGTCACAAAGAAGGATTACTATCCTTTACCTTTCATAGATGAGATTCTAGAGGAGGTGGCAGGTCATGAGTGGTATAGTTTTGGAGATGGTTATAGTGGTTATAACCAAATTCAAATTGCTCTTGAAGATCAGCTCAAAACCACTTTTACCACGCCATGGGGAACTTTTGCCTTTAGGGGTAATGCCCTTTGGTCTATGTAATGCTCAAGCAACTTTTCAGAGGTTCATGAACAAGGTGTTTGAACCTTTTATTGGGAAATTTGTGCGAGATTTCATAGATGATTTTTGTGTTTACGGCAAGAAGGAGGATCATTTTGATCATTTGATCAAAATTCTACAACGGTTGGAGAAAGCCAAGGCCTCGCTCAATCCAAAAAAATGCATTTTTGGATGTGAGGAAGGTTTGTTGTTAGGGCACATCATCTCCAAGGATGGGATAGCGGTGGATCCAGAAAAGGTGAAACACATCCAAGTACCCTGTCGATGTCTTCCAAGTCGTCCGATACTCCCACAAGATAGCATGCAGCCTCTTGTCCCAATTTTGCTTGCTCCCGTCCATGTCTGCATCCTTGGCCAACATCATGCAAAGTGGATCCAGAAAAGGTGAAACGCATCCTCGACTTACCTTTTCCGGTGACGTTGACCAAGTTGAGGCAGTTCCTTGGAATGGTGGGATACTATCGACGGTTCATCTTTTCCTTCTCCAACAAATCTTATGCCTTGACGGTTTACATGAAGAAGGGGACGGATTATGATTTAATCCTCAAGGATGGAGAGGCAGCTGTGGCGTTCGAACTTCTTAAGAAGGCGTTGGTAACGGCTCCTATTTTAGCCAAACCAAATTGGGGTAAACCTTTCATTCTCTACACTGATGCATCAAACATTGCTATAGGGTGCACTCTAAGCCAGTTAGATGAAGATAGCCATGATCATCCAATTGCTTATGCTAGTAGACAGATGGTGCAGGCTGAGAGAAACTATCTAGTGATTGAAAGGGAGGCTTTAGCTGTGATCTTCTCACTCAAGAAGTTTCGACACTATATGTTGGGAGGGAAGTTTATTATCGTTACTGACCACAAGGCTTTGAAGTACATTTTCAACAAGCCTAATGCTGAGGGTAGGATAGCGAGATGGAAGTTATTACTGGCGGAGTTTGATTACATCATTGAGGATCTACCCGGTAAGAAACATGCCAATGCTGATTTGATGTCTCGAACATATGATGAGGAAGGAGATCAACCAGTGGATGATACATTTCCAGATGAGGATTTGATGATGATGGACACCATAACAAAGGTACTGGCTGAATACAAGGGGATATGGGATTTCATCTCGGAGGGAGAGTTTCTCCAAGGCATGCATTCACGGGAGAGGAATGCATTGGTGAAGCGATGTGAACCTTATACCATCATAGAGGAAGTGTTGTTTCATCAAGGAGCAGATGGACTACTCAGAAGGGCTGTTGGAAGGGAGGAGTCAATTCAACTTATGAAAGAGTTTCATGAAAGCTCGGAATGTGGAGAACACTTTGCAGGAAAGGTAACTGCATTTAAGATCCTAGATGCATGCTATCATTGGAAGGGCATTTTCAAAGATTGTGTGGAATTTTGCAAGAGTTGTGATGTGTGTCAAGCTTTTGCTAAAAAATCCATGAAAACCCCTCCTTTGACATCAGTTCCTATTTTAGGTCCTTCTGAGAAATGGGGAATAGATTTTGTAGGACCCTTGAATCTTACTCCTCGGGGTAATAAGTTCATTGTGGTAGCTACATATTATCTAACCAAGTGGGTAGAAGCTAGACCTCTAAAATCTACTAGTGATGAAGAAGTGGGTAGATTTCTGTATGAGATGATAATAACTAGATTCGGATGCCCTCTAGAAATTGTATATGATAGAGGTGGTGAGTTTGTTGGAATCATTATACAAGCCATGCTAGGTCATTTCTCCATCAAGGCACGGGTGACTACTTCCTACAAACCAAATGCTAATGGGTTGGCAGAGCGAACCAACTATACGCTTTGCATGATGTTGGCCAAGGATGCAGACATGGATGGGAGCAAGCAAAATTGGGACAAGAGGCTGCATGCTATCTTGTGGGAGTATCAGACGACTTGGAAGACATCGACAGGGTACTTGGATGCGTTTCACCTTTTCTGGATCCACCGCTATCCCATCCTTGGAGATGATGTGCCCTAACAACAAACCTTCCTCACATCCAAAAATGCATTTTTCTGGATTGAGCGAGGCCTTGGCTTTCTCCAACCGTTGTAGAATTTTGATCAAATGATCAAAATGATCCTTCTTCCCGTAAACACAAAAATCATCTATGAAATCTCGCACAAATTTCCCAATAAAAGGTTCAAACACCTTGTTCATGAACCTCTGAAAAGTTGTTGGAGCATTACATAGACCAAAGGGCATTACCCTAAAGGCAAAAGTTCCCCATGGCGTGGTAAAAGTGGTTTTGAGCTGATCTTCAAGAGCAATTTGAATTTGGTTATAACCACTATAACCATCTCCTAAACTATACCACTCATGACCTGCCACCTCTTCTAGAATCTCATCTATGAAAGATAAAGGATAGTAATCCTTCTTTGTGACAGCATTGAACTTCTTGTAATCTACGCATACACGTAGCTTACCATTCTTCTTCTTGACTATCACAATAGGAGAAACCCATTCAGAATTCTCTACCTCATAGATGAAACCCGCATCCTTTAGCTTGTCGATCTCCTCCTTGACCACCACAGCTGTTGGTGGATTTATCCGACGTTGCTTCTGACGTACTAGACGAGCCTTCTACTCTAACTCAATGAGATGATTTCTAAGGTTACTTCCTTCAAATCCTTGTAGCTAAAAGCAAAGACATGGATATATTTTCGAAATATATCCAAGAACCTTGACTTCTCCTCCATAGTAACCTTGGGACCAAACTTGAGAGTGGAGAGCCGTCAAGTTATCTCATCTTCACTCATCTTCATCTTGTCGGGATCTTTCACCACCCCTGGCCTAGGAAGTAAATCCATTGCAGCAAGAACTTGAACTTGAACATCATCGTCCGAGGTATCTTCAGATGATGTCCCCTCATCGGTTGACATGTTGGTGTCAACCTCTGAAAAACTGCCACTTTCTTCACTCTCAGACTCTGAGTAATCACTCGTAGGTCTATCCGAGTCTGAGACTACTCCTCCGCCACTTGTGAGAGGGACCTTCACTCGATGGTTTTTCGTCCCTATACAAACGTAACCCTTATGCCACCGATCAGTTGTCCTCACAGCCCTCAACCAAGGTCTTCCTAACAACAAGTCGTAGCTAGCCTCCTCAAGCACTTGAAAGGATAACAAGGTTTGAACTCCCATCACGCTTACCACCACCTTGTCCACCACTCCAATGGGTCGCACCTTTTGCTTGTTGGCCATCCCAACAATGATGTTGGAAGGTCTTGAAAGCTTCATCCCCAACTTCTTCAACAAACGTTCTGACGTGGCATTCACCGCAGATCCACCATCCACTAGTACATCTGAAACATCACGTCCATTAATGCGTACTTCAATCTTCGAAGCCTGAGTGCATACCTCCGAGGTAGCGGCATCCACCATTCCTACTCCAACATTCACCATGGAAGCTTTTCCCTTGGATCGTCGCTTCTTGGTCCTTTTGGAGCTTAGGCCTCCCCTCAACTCCTTTCTTATCATAGGATTTAGAGCAATCAATTGGCCAACAGTCATATTGGCTTTTTGATTCTCCACATCCTCCACCACGTCGTATTTGAGCTGGGTAGATGAAATGGAGAAATCATCCATTCCCAACTTCTTCCTCGGTGCTCTCGGTTGACTCACACCACTAGATCGAGTGCTCCGGCTTGGTTGATCTTCCATTGAGATGGACTCCTCTGCAAATCTTGCTCTCTTCTTCTCGTGTGCAAGAATATCAACTCTTGAACTTATAGAGCTCTCTCCCTTCTCAAATGTGCACTGATGAGGAAACACATCAATAGACGCTACTCCCTTATCCTTTGATTGACTTGGAGCAGGAGTAGAATTGTTGTGTCTAACTCCATCATGTTGTCGAGGTCCTCATTTCGTTGGAAATGAGGACCTCCACAACTAAAGCATGAAACTGTGAAGTTCCCTTGTGGTGGATTTCCTTTTGGAGGATAATTCCCATACCCTCTAGATCCTCCCCCTACATTCTGATTCCTCCTCTCCCATAGTTGTACTATGTTAATCTTGAGATCAGCGAGTGTTTCTGATAGATTTCAACTCATGGTGCAAGTCTACCACTGGAGAATTTACTACTGGCGCAACAACAACAGTAGGAGTTGCCATTCTAACCACAACAGGTGGTGATGCTTCTCTAGCCACCAAGCTAGAATCATCGTCTTCTAGGCTCTCCTCTATTCGAATAACAATGCGAATAGCCTCAACCTTAGAAGAGGGCTTTTCATATCTCACCTTGCTTCGAATCTAAGGCTTCAAACCTCCAATGAAGTTCTTTGTCAACATCGCCACAATCCCCACCATGGTTGGCTCGACCTCGTCTCCACTCTTTCTCAATACCACACGAAAACGTGACTCCAGCTTCTCTGTTCTCTCCACGTATGATCTCACCTTCTTACTCTCTCCTTGCTTCAAAAAGGTGACTTCACACATCAACTTCTCGTAACTTTCATCCGGAAGAAAGTTTTCAACAAGATTCTCCGTCAAACTCTCCCAAGTGTCTTCCTCCACATGCTCCTTCTTGTACTCATTGTACCACTTCAATGCAGAATCCTCCAAGAAGTCGGGCAAAAGGATAGCCCATTCGGGTTTCCTTCTCTCATTGTTTCCTATACATGTCCTCTTGAAGTCTCTCACAAAAGATTCTACATCTTCTTTCTCTCTCCCATAGAACACCAGAAGCTTCCCCATTTCCAACTCCTTTTGTCGTTGTTGTTGGAAATTTATACGGGACTCCCTAATACAACACAAACAAAACTAGCTCCATTCTAGAGTAATTCATCAATGGCAAAATGAATGGAATTGGTTGGTCCAAGGTTGCCATGGCTCTCTCTTCTCCTAAACACACTATGAGCCTTACTCTCATCGACATCTTCTCGATCATTCTGAAAATGATCTCCATCTTCAGTTAGAACTTGAGCCACCTGGAGATTTCAACTTTTCGGTATCTGTACTCAATTTATCTTCAAAGTGACTCCAACAGAGCTTTCACGCCACTACACTCGTGTCCTAAGGGAAGTCCGGTCACTCCACAATTTTCACAATAGGTTCCACTCTTGGATTCATGGGGAGATGATGGTCCCATATGAAGGTTTAGCTCTCCCACGTTTCGTCTCTCTCTCAACCTCTGATCTTTGGTCCTCAAAGGACAACTCACAAGCTTATGTCCCTCCTCTCCACAATAGAAGCAACTCTCACGTTTTGCTCTCGGGGAACTTTTTAGTGTCCTCTCTTCAAACTCCACTCTGAACTCCCTCGTGTTCAAATCCGCTGAAACAATCACGTCCAGCCCTTGAGGTATCTTAGACAACCGGATCTTCCAAAGAGGTTGATCTCCCATTTTCCAATGAGTGTCAAGTCATCTTCACTATGCAAAACACCCATGCACTAACTCTCTCAAAATGACCATAAACAAGGAAAAAGTAAATCTGAAAAGTAAAGCAGTTTTGCTCACTTTTATACCCCCCTATACTTCAGATATCATAACTTTCTCTATAAAAATGATCTTTCAACGAAATTTGGACCCACATGTAGCTTAGCTCCTGATAAACAATCGTGCAAAGTTTCAAATCCTGACTTAATTCTTGCATGAATTGATAAGCTCTGTACATTTTTTCCCGAGAGCTATCTTTCAAAACTCGTCAAGACCCTAGCAAATTCTAAACATCATAACTTTTGATCTAGATATGATATGACTGTTATTTCAAGTGCCAAACGTATCCCATCTACTACTCTAAAATCAATAAAATTCTCGGAAAAACTTTGGAAAATAAATTGTTCCTCGCAAATACGCACTATAGCACTCTCGCCTCATCCCAAACAACATTTAAGTAAACAAAATGTACAAAATAACTTCCAAGCTTTCATATAACACTATCGGATACACAAATGGTACATTACTATGCATCATGATCTCGGTTCGCTCTTCCCCCACAGTTTTTCCATATGAGTTCTCATCGTTGCGCTCTCACGGGCAAGAAACTGGATTCAAACATCTCTGCTCCTTCTAGATTGAGGTCCCGGCAATGGAACCAAAAATGTGACCTTTAGGCTGACTCTCACTCAGGTTTACCTCCGATGGCTTTTTGGAAGCTCATCATGGATCTAGAAGTACGTAGTCCCACCCTATGACCATGACCCTATTGCTCACTCTTACACAAACTCTCAAAGTCCAAGCTCCATTATGCACATTATCACCAATAGTAAGATATCACTCAAAAGGAAAGGGATACTTTGGTAATCAAAGTCTTCATTGAATCAAGGCTCCACTCCGAACATGACGTCTCCAAGAACCAAGCTCCCCAAAACTAAGATCACCACACTATCTTCTCCCAAAACTATCTTCCATTGAAAAACTACTTGAGAGGTGCTTCTCAACCTCTCTATTTATACTACTTAGAATCTTACCCTAGTAACTACAAGTAATCACCATGTAACTTCCTCTTACCAAGTTTAAACGAGATAGAGATCACAAACCCCAATGAAAAGGGTACATGGCAACATGCAATTGGTCCACTTGGATCTTCTAGAAGCCCAACTACTCCCTAATTGACTTCTAGTGTACCAAGTCAATCTCGCCCCTAGATTTAAGGGTCTTCACCAAGGCCAACCAATGAAAACTAGTCCAAGTCAAGGGAAGTCAAGATACCCATGTGATGGAATCTATTTCTTGATTCCTACTTAACAACAAAATAGTAGTTCTCATCTACCATACCAAAAGTTACTCTATATTTTCCTCCAACTTAACCATAACTAGCTAAACATAGTCATGACTAAGATAAACTTAGGCACAATTTAGATATACTTACATTTTATCCTATATGTACAACCATGGGTCTTACAGCCCCTAGATTTAAGGGTCTTCACCAAGTCCAACCAATGAAAACTAGTCCAAGTCAAGGAAAGTCACGATACCCATGTGATGGAATCTATTCCTTGATTCCTACTAAACAAAAAAATAGTAGTTCTCATCTACCACATCAAAAGTTACTCTATATTTTCCTCCAACTTAACCATAACTAGCTAAACATAGTCATGACTAAGATAAACTTAGGTACAATTTAGATATACTTACATTTTATCCTATATGTACAACCCTGGGTCTTATAGATCCCTACTTGCTCCATCTTCAGTACATCCACATTGGCTTGCAGCCTCATCTTTCCAATAGGTTGTCTAGGAGCCATGGATGAAGTTTTCAATGCCTCAGACAATGTGAAAGACTGAGAAAGTCTAACTTGTCGGCTAGCCTCTCCTCTTTGTGAATCCAACTCCATTGACGCTCCTCTAGACTCGGTAGTATGTGTTGCACTACGAGTCACAGCAACTGCACATGGTTGTGCCACTGCGCACATGTACTCCACAACATCTCCATCGTATGATGTAGAGGCACCAGCTCCATAATCTGATCTTTGTTGGGCTATATCCATACTTGCTATCTTTTGCTCCAACTGCTCCAGTCGAGATGCCATGTTCATCTCATGACTAGCCTCATGGGCTAACACTTGAGTAAGGGCTGGTCCTCTACAACCACCCCTACCACCTTGAACTCCTTGTCCTCTTCCAGGGACTGCTATGGCAACTCTTGATGATCGTAATTCTGGATGGAGATCAAAACATCGATTCATCATGTGACCATTTCTGTGACAATGCTCACATGACTTTGATCCAACAGGATCCATCCTTCGACCTTGAAGGCAATCCTTCTTGTGATGAGATCCACCACATGTCCAACACATCATCCCAACAATTGATTGTTGACATGAAAAGGATGGCAATGGTCTAGATGATGCACCTTCACCACTCTGTCCGGATGGTCGAGACTATCCCGCACGTCTACCATAACCATTCAGGGTTTGTGTTGTAGGCTGGTAACGTGAAGAAGTTGATGAAGATGGTGAATCCTTGCTGAACCCAGCAGTCACCACCCTCTCTTCTTGCATGTTGAGCTCAATATGCTTAGCAAAACAAAACACAATGGCCAACGTAGGTGATGTCTCTTGTCGTAAGGTAGCATCTCTCACTCTACGTCTCAACTCCCTATCCAATATCCCATACCAATATTGGATAGTTTGTGCCTCTGTCACCCCATGGGTAACACTGATCAATCGACGCATTCAGATATAAGTCTCCTGAAGACTCTCCCCAGTCTTCCATTGAAACTCCTGCAAGCCTCGTAGCTTGTCAATTCTCACCCCTTGGTAGTCTCTCCTCAACTGTGCAAAGAACTCCATAATAGGGTTAAAGGTTGGGACCTCTGAACTCTTTCCAACTCTACTAGCTCCAACTGTATCATCAATGCCAGGTACAGAGGATGAACTCACACCTCCAAACACTGTACCCGAAGTAATAGGGATGTAGTTTGGAGACCAGTATTGTCTCCAGAACTCTATCTCCTCAAGGTGTTCACGTCGAAACTCATGATAATCATCCATCGGCGGACCCTCCAAATGCTGGAATAATCCCTTCCAAGCCATAAACGGACTGAACAACGTAGAGTTGCGCATCCACTGTAAATCACACCATGAGTCAAACTCATGGATGAAGTCATCCAACTCAATAGTGCCAACTATACCAGCATATCGTCTTGGATCCTTGGTGGCCCCATAGATATCGTCCATGTCTCACAACAACGGTGTGGGTACAGACTCCAAGATATCATTAAGCTCAGCTCCGTCACTCTCTAAAACCAAATCCTAGTCTTTTGTGAACCTCAAAGGCCAAGGTTGGTACCGCACTCTGCTACGGGTGCACCCAATGCTAACCCAAGCAGTCTCTCCTCCTGAACCTCCAGATAACTCCACTGTGACACTAATGTATCACCTCCGCAACCGTACAAAAATAGGTGTCAAACTGGAACTAGAAACAACAACTTGAACCAGATACCGCAACAGAAGGTACCCAAGGCACCACAAGGTGCTAACACAAGGGCAACCTGAAACTTGCCATCACCACATGCACTCACCCAGTCTACAAGTCTGCAAGTCCTGTCTCACTGGGGAGAAACATGGATAGTCTGACTGGTCCGCAAATCCAGCCTCATTATCGACAGCACACATGAGCTCTAACACTCCAAACAACAAAGTACCAACACAAACAAACATGGTGCACAAATAGAAAGCAGAGATGGAGGTATATCAATCACAAGAAACATAAAGAATAATACTCCATCTCAAAAACATCCATCAAAGGGGTCAAACCAACCGAACCTGGACTGACATAGCCTCAAAAGGGCATTTAAAAACACAAAAACTCAATTTTGGAGGTCTTTTGCTCTCTAGATCGATAATCTGACATTGGTAATCCAGTTGTATAAGGCATTGCCTTAACGCAATTTTTTTGCACCTAACGCAATTTTTCTCCTACCTAATGTAATTTTTTTTCGCAAACGGACATTGTTTGAAACTTCTGCGGGACTCTGAAAATCTTCAACTTTGATTTCAGAACCCTAAACCTCACAATTTCACAATTCTGACATTGTCAACCTCGGGCCGGGCATCTCTATCTCCGTGCAACAAACTTTACATGTTTTATCACCCCATCAAATTTCATATCAAACGGACACTATCTGATAATCCGATAGCTTGCTGCTCCTATTTTCGACCCGAAAACTTCGAAACAATAAATCTAGAACGCGAATCATTGCGCGAAGAAAAGCGAATAGGTTCATAATTAAATAAATGAGTTTTTATAAATAAAGATTTTATAACTTCTCAAGCCCGTAGTTACTACTTGGGTACCACTGGCAATTTCCAGCAGCGCTTCCGCCCTCAAAAATTCTCGATTCGGATTTACATTGAAACAAAAAATCCCAAAATTCAAAATCGATCACATCTACTTTGAATCGACTCTACTTCTACATCACCACCAGGGGCTTCACTCCATCAACGCCTTGCACATTCAACAACCAATAGATTGAAGCTACCATCGATCCAAACTCACCAAAACACCTTCAGCGCTCCAAGAACTCACAGTTCTCACCACATAATCCAATTTGAGTTTTCGAAGTAATCTTTTCTACTCTGAAAACGTCCACAAGGACACTTTGCTCATAACCATAGCATAAAAGAGAGATTATACTTAAGCCAAATCCACTTTGTACTTCAAAGACTCAAGGTTTCCGCACTATCTACTTTCCACTATAGCCACACTCTCAGAGGCTCAACTTCGAAAACTGCCCTCCAAGGAGCCCTAATTCAAACTCTACCCCTTGAGCCCTAGGACCCCTAACGGCAGTGTCAGCCCTAACGACAATTCCAGTGCGAACGGCGCTAAATGCACAACCGGCTCTAACTGATGTATCTACTCGTGCATACATGCACCTACCTAACTAGAGATGTCACTACATAAGTCGTGACAAGCTCTTTGACTACCAAGACGGTGATGAAAAAAGCTAGGGGTGAGAAGTGCTCAAGATCTCATCCTTTGTGTTAAAGAAAGAAAGTCACAATTAATTTCTAGTAAGGTTGATTTTTTTACGTGTAGCAAGTGGTGATTATCACTAAAAAGCTTTATGAGCTCTAGAGATTACAACATGTTTGACTCGAGTTGTTTTCACTAAATTAATGGAGCAACCTAATAATATATCTTCTACTTCTAGTATCAAAAAAGAGGAGATTTTTGTATATTGAGATTAGTACCAAAGTGATAGGAGGTGAAAGACATAGGGTGTGAAGGTTTCTCGGGAGTTTCAAAATTTGTTTGATCTTTTTCAAGTGGATTTAGTTGGAGACATTGTGTGACAAGTCATATGAAAGAACTACTTATACGTTCTTAGATTCCATGCTTAGCTAGTTTGGTGCATCAACAAAGATGTTGACTCACTAGTACTGAATTTTTGGGTGAGTTTTAACCTTTATAAGATTGAGCGATGATCAATCATCATATCAACTCAAGAAATCATCTTGAGGCTTATGGTTTGGGAGAGAGAGTTGTTCATATAGTGAAAAGATTACTTAGAAAGTTTGGCTTGGAGAAAGGTTATTTAAAAAACTATGACATCTAACTACCATGAATGGCCATGGGCTATTGAGTTATCCGGCAAGCATCTCTAGCATCCTTCTCATTCTACTTTCTATTATATTATAGTGATCATGACTTACATATAACTATTCATCGAGAGTCAATTGAAGCCTTAGACTTGGAAAATCCTCATGTTTGGGTTAGATTATGTTTTCAAAGGGCATTATTCTTTCGAAAATTAATGCTCATGACATTTGAGAACCTAGATTTTCCTCAACATAAACACAATTTGTGCTAAGCTACCATTCTTGTTGATGGTATGATTATAGTAATACATGAGATTTTACCTTTTGGAGTTTTGATACTAGAGGGTCATGATGGTATGATTTAGAAGGATCATGTGTGGAATTCTGCATCATGTCACCTTCCAAACATTGATGATATTATAGATTCAAATCTAGTAGTTGTGTATCATACTTGAGATATATGTAATCTAGATCAACTTGTGAAACAAATATATTGATATGTGATTTTTTTCTTCTGAGTATGACATATGCCATGTTTCATATATGCTCTCAATGTGGTGCTTAGTGGGATGTGGAGATGTCCTTGATGCAATTAGCATGAAAGATTATTTGATCATTACATGATATGGATTGCAGACATGAGATTGACGATGGGGCATTTAACATCCAACCTCATGATCTAAAACAAAGGTCATATCATGTTAAAACACTAGATGGCAACCTTGTGTAAAAAGGATCTAACTTTCAATTAGGTGGGCGATTGTGATAGAATTATGTTGATATATGAGCATATATGTATTGTGATATTTGATGTGACAGTAATGTATATTATGATGCATTATTTTAAAATTACTTTAAAAGTATAAATTTTATATGGTTATATTGCTAATACATGTTTGATTGATACTACATAACTCTAAATATAAATATGAAGATTGTACCTATTTATGAGGAATAAAAATGATGATAAATGATATAATAATTATCAAAACTGATATGCATACTTTTAGTGTTTAGCTGAGTAAGAGTTAGTGACACTCTTTTATAAAAAGATACAAAAGTCATAGTTGTTAGCATTAAAATAGCTTTAGGACCAATAGCAAAGATAAAGATATACATTTCGGAGAAATGTATAAATTAAGGCATTTAACAATTTAGATAGAATTTGAGAGTTGCAAAATACATTTATGATGATAAGTAAGTTATTCAGAAACTAAATTTTTTGGAGTATAGATTATATAATTTTGATTTATTTGTAATTTTTTCTTAATATTATAAATTGTATTATTCTAACATATTTGCATTGGTGTGGAAAGTTTGTGTTGTAATGTTTGATTATTTGATGTATGTATGATATAACATATATTTGAATGATAATGTTCTTGATATAGCTTTGAAAAAAAAATGGAGATGAAGAAGTATGAATTATCTTAGCATAAATATTTTTGAGCAAGTGGGAGTGTTTGGACCATTTGGGAGCTATATCATTTTATTAACTATCTAATTTAGATAATTTTCTTGATGAAGTCTCTCAAAATGATAATACATGCATAAGGGTATGATAAAAGCTACAACTAATGTAGATTAATTTTAAAATTTTTGTTATACTGAAGTTTTTTTGTTATGAATTATGTATATGTTGTGATTAAGTTGTTGTAATTATAACATAGGTGATTATTATGTAATCAAGATGGATGTGATGATATGTCAATTCAATTTTTGGCTTATTCGGTACATATGAAATTAAATACAAGGTGTGGTACATGTTTAAGACAACTTAGTAGCTAATAAACTTGGTTAGTCACCACAAGTAGAAGTGATTTTGATTTTAGTGATTAGACTTTAAACTTGAATTTAAATGGCATTACATTGAATTTTAATTCATAATACAAGACATTCATTTGAATTATATGGTTGAATTTTGAATTTCAATATTTCACTTGATTGATTGAAAAAATACATATAAATGTAAATCATTGAATGGAATTAATCTAAATCTGTTTGTCCTTACTGATGCTTAGTCAGCTACTGTCATGCTGTTAGTCGCTCATTATTATGAATATATATATATATATATTTTATATGTGGGAATGAATGAATGAAAGGGACATGATTCATGCATCGAAAAGAAAGAAAGTTACTACAGGGGAACATGTCATGTACCATACTGTATTTAGTTTTATGCAAAACTGCATAGGATGTACCGCACAAAGAAAACTCGAACTACGAGAAAGGAACACGGAAAGTCGAACTGACAATAAGTACTCAACGACTGCCACTTGGTCAAAGAAATCGGACTATTCTAGTGCAGAGCCCACAAGTGGAGGTTCGGACGAAGAGGTTCGGCCGAACCCTAGAACCGAACCTGGTGGTTCGAAGGTATGGGTATCCAAGGCAAAGGGCTCGGGTTTTGGGCCAGGGAATTCGAGACTAGGTTTCGAACTCTGCACTCGATAGATCTTTTCTCGAGTTTACTAGATCGTATCCCTAATTGATTGACAATGGTGTCCGGGTCTGGTGTCTGCGCCAAAGTGGTCGTCGTCGATGCACGGCACCACATGCTTGGGCGCCTAGCGTCCATTCTCGCTAAGGAGCTTCTCAATGGCCAACGCGTGGTATGTGTTGTTAACTTTTTCGCCACATGACGGGAACGCGTTTGATCTTTGAAAATTTCCAAGATTGCAATGTCTGTGGAAGTGGCGTTGGAATGGTATTCAGCCGTTTGTACGCCTTGGTTCAGGTTGTGGTTCGTTGTGAGGAAATCGCCCTTTCCGGTGGACTCGTACGACAGAAAATGAAGTATCTGAGGTTCTTGAGAAAGAGGATGAACACCAAGCCGAGCAAGGGACCCATTCACTTCCGTGCTCCTTCCAGAATTTTGTGGAGGACCATTCGTGGGTAGCGACTTTCACTTCTCTTTGACAGTATTTATTTATTTTTTAAATTCAAAGGGCGGCGTTGTGAATGAGGGCTACAATAATTGTAGTCTACGAAATCTTATGAGTCGTGCTCGTGCAGAATGATCCCGCACAAGACAAAGAGAGGTGCCGCTGCCCTTGAACGACTAAAGGCATTCGAGGGAATCCCTCAACCTTATGACAAGATGAAGAGGATGGTCATTCCTGATGCTCTGAAGTAAGTTCGCATTCTTGCTTTCTTTGAAGAATATCACACTGTAGGTCGATGCAAATTTGATCTAGTTGTCGACCTCCCCGCTGATTGTAGATGGTCGCGGACCAGTTCTGGGGTCGTCACCCGCCTTCCTTTCATTCTTGGAAATAGGCAGTTCTCTTACCGATTTTAGGAATGTGGTGTGAATTACATTATTTCTCAGTCTATGTTTGACTGTATTTCCAGTTTTTTTTTGGATAATAACTAAGGGCTACCGATGAATTCCCGATTCTCTAACAGAAGTGCGTTACTCTAAACAGGGTTTTGAGGTTGCAACCGGGCCACAAGTTTTGCTTGTTGGGACGCCTTTCAGCTGAGGTTGGATGGCATCATTATGACATCGTCAAGGTGAGATTTCATTTCTCTTCGGTTGACTTATCTTCTCTATCTATCTTATTTGAAGTTCATTGGGGTTACGTCCTATTTACTCGTGCTCTATGCAGAGATCTGCAAGGATGTGTTTTGCGAAGATTTTTCGATGTTGTAGCTGATGGAGTTCTACATCATTTGTAAATTGTCACACTGTAATTCTTTACTTTTATTTTGTTTGCAATGTACATGTACGATCTAACTGGCGCATGTCCATTTTTTTGAAATTCCACACTTTTCCCATCTATCTTATGCTTCGATACGCAGCAGACGCTCAGTTGTAACGTTATGCCTGTCAATGATGTCGAGCTCACAACGTACTGATGCAGGAGTTGGAGGAGAAGAGAAAGGTTAAGTCGAAGGTCTTCTACGAGAGAAAGAAACAGCTTGTTGCTCTGAGGAAGCTTGCTGCCAAGAAGGCCGACGAGCATTTAAGCGCTAGCAAAGAACTACTTGCGCCAATCTCTTACCACAAGGGTTAAACAGCGATGTTTCCGAGAACGTTCTTTCAGTTATGAACTGCCGCCATTCCACGAAAGTTCCTCGCTACATTTGTGGGATGACTTTGGTGGATTTGTAAATCACCCTCAAAACTTTCAAAGCCGAGTGGGGAGCGTGCGGTGGGATTTTGATTTCTACATTAAAGCTCGCTCTTGAAATGGTTTTATTACGCACCCACACCATTGGAGCTTGCGGATGAGACTAGTTGGCCAGTGTTCCTTTCTTGTAGCAAATGCCCATCACCGTTAACATAGAAAATCTCTACCGGAAGGCTGATTCTACCAACGATTACCACTTACCATAATTTGAATCCAGGCCTAGTCCATTTGTAACCAATTCATGAATTTCAAATATAAAACTTCGAAGTTGTTGTGAAGTGTACGAGCCGGATCACGTATTGCTTGTGATGCCCACAGGACGTTATCACTTAAGTGGACAAGTACGCATTCATGTGGTAGTGTGGTTGTTCCAGGTTCCCGTGAAGACGTGGAACGAAGCTTTTGAGTCGAAGAATGTTCTTTGAGATGTCGAAGTTGGCGCCTATATTAAAGGTTTGATACAAGTATTGTATGTACAAGTCCAGTGTAATTGAAGCAGATAGCTGAATACTCATGTAAGCAGTTGAATGAAAATTTGTATTCCTTGCTATCCGTGCGTTCGCGTTACGAATTTCACTTTCGAATCATGATCGTAGACTGAGAAAAAAGTCATCAACTTTTGGGAGAAAAACGAAAACTACAGGGATGCGGGCGTGTTTTGTATTTGTGGTGGACAGTAATTGGAGTTAGAGCATGGAGAAAAGATGAGGCATGAGATAGAAAGAAAGAAAGATGCATATTGAAACCTACTAGATCAAAGAATTGAATTCGTTTCCAACCCTCCTGTGAAAACACCCGCCCCCATATTCCATATCTAATATCTCGAGATGTACATTTCAAGACTGGCATCTGGGATATATGTCACCTATCACATCTCCTACCTAAAGTCGGCCTATTGCACTGGCATCAGTGATCCATAATCACCATAAATATACTTGACATAAATGTGCTCCATGTTGACTGTTATGATACAGACCTTGAACATGCCAGTCCCTGTCATGTCCCACAAACATTTCACCTAGCCACATTCCGTGCAGCAAGATGTTATACACAACCCAATTTCTCTTTCTTTTATCATCATGCAGTCTAGGACATGTGTATCGTTCGGTCAAAGAAAGACAGACCAGATAGAGGATGATTGTTGGGATGATTGTTACTTGCTATGCTCTCCTCACGTCATAGTCGAGACCACCATGAATGCATTTTTCCATCTTTCCTCCATGATACCACGTGAGACCTTTGGATTATAATCTCTTAATCACCTTTACATCCCTTTAATCTTTGTAGTGTTGTAGATGAAAGTGTCCAAATGCAGACTACTGTCTCCAACAAGGAGAGATGTGTAGTGGTCTCCGTATCCGGTGATTTGAAAGAGCCTCTATTGTAAAGCCTGAAAACGTTCCACACTTGAGAGATGCACAACGAACATGAGGCATCTTGTACATGTGTGTATTCTGTTGACCATCATATCTCACCCACGATGCTCATACACCGGCATTTTCATAGCTTGGATTTTGAGAAGATTGTAAAATTTTTATGTCCAATCCACAACGTTGATTAGTTACTGTGGGTTACAAAGTACAAGAGAAATAAAAAGATTGCAATAGTTAATCTTTTTACTTCCCTTATAGGTAGAAAAATTGATATTCTTTTCATATGTATGCAGAAATTGTTAAAGATGAAGCTTCTGTACAAAAATATGATAGAGGAAAAAAAATCTGAACATTGAAGACAAATGACGTTAATAATAGAGAAGTCTGTTTGAAGTTTTTATTACAAATAGGTGTCACAACTGAAATTCCTTGCTTGATTCAGTGTAGCAATGGTTATAAAAATATCCACTATGTCTATCTTTGACTTAATTATATATATTTTTAAAGCGCTAAATATGTTCAAATTAGAAATCCATTCTAACATTTAATGTTTGATATTTATAAAATGATTGAACGAATTTTCCCAAGTTGGCATCTAATAAATACAAAGGTGTGACAACTTTGAGGCCGATGACCCCTGCAAACACTATGCACTCTTAACATGGGTAAAAACATACACATTATATCTCATTTGTAAACCATGATGTGGCACTCGTCACATATGGCAATTTCTTTTCAGATGCGAAAATTAATTTTCAGGCATGTAAAATTAACATGCATAGCTTCTGCATCAAATTCATAATAATTAGATCTCCACTAAAGGCATGTAATTACCACATATTTCCAAGAGTTAAAGATAAAGGGTTCATACATACTTCTTTTCACATCGCTTCAGGTTTGGATGATCTCTTTAACTTCCATCTTACATTGGCCTTTTGCTTTCTGTACTTTTCGTATTGGTCTCTATAAATTTTTCTACATTATCCTTTAGTTCACAATTCACAATATGAAGGTAGGAAGTTGTGTCCCTGCCTATCCTCTGCTAGTGGAAGACTGGAAGGGGCCTCCGTGAGGATGGTGGGGCATGAGCCCAAGCATATTTTCGTCTTCAAGATGAATTATACATTCATAAGAAACGTCGTCACCATCAACAAACTGAAGTCTGCATATCTACATGTAGAAGTTATTCCATAGACGGGAGGGGATCAGGTCAAAGGCGAAGCCAAAAGAGGAGTCCACTGTAGCAAAGATTGGAGGTAATATTAAGCACAAAAATGTTGTACAAGGGAGTGAAGTCCTTGATTTCAGCTCCAAATAATCATAGTCATCAGAAATATGAGCTCTATACAACTCTAACAATGTAACAAATTCAAAGAATGGAAGATGGCTTCATAATATGCAAATTCAGGGTGAAGTAGTTTCGGCAAGGCGAGGCTCCGTTAGATTCTGAAAGGCAATTTTTGCGGGCCTAAGTTTTCAAGCAAGAAGTGTTTTGTTGTACTTCAAAAACTTGTTGACTTTATCAACATTTCATCCGAAGCATAATGATGCTTGTCAAAGGATGTGATTACATTGATTAAGGTTTTATTATGTGACATGATAAAAAATAACGTAAAGTCTGAAAACTGAAATAGGCTTCAAAAGAAACAACATTCCATATATTTCTCAATGGGAACTATATGGCAAGAAACTAGACTAGAATTGGAAGCATTACCAATACTTGACATGCTTGCTAATACAAGACATCCGTCAAGTGGGAGTAATTGGCGAGATGGTCAAGAAGCTAGCAAGACAACTACTAGAATGAACAAGATCACATGCACAAAGAATGTAATAATATGTAACTAAATATTAACTTGTACGCATCTCGCTTATATATTTCGCGTGTTGTTCATGTGGTGATAGGGGGAGAGGTACATCCAAATCATTGTTTTTACCCTTGCGAGCGAAAGTGGACACGCCATACAATAAACATGATATCACCAAGAGAGATATCATTTAATACAATTTGGTGTTTGAATGCATACATATTTTCAATTATTATGGTGGTTATTTTTTCATTGCAACATAACATTAGTAGATAATGATCATAAATATATATATATATATATATATTATAAATTAACTCAGGTATTGTATAATTATATTTAGTTAGATTAGAATTAAGATTGGTACTATTATACATGAGCGATGGTAGAAGCTCTAAATGATACAATGAAATATTTGGCTCTTCTTGTTCCGAGAACGTAACCACAATCAACCGTATATTTCATGTGTATCTCTTGATTACATAGGTTTATTCATGTTCCTGATTTTGACTAACAATTGGTCGAAAGTGTTACAGGTTTGTATTACGGGGAGATGTGATGTCTGGATTCCTCAAGCACAGCAAGGAAGCGCTGCTGTTGCCACTACCGCTGCTCCGATCGCGATCATTGTGTTGATACATAGCGACGATTCTTGATGGCCTCGGTCGGTCCGTGAGTCTTTCGGACTGTGCGTGGTGATGTGGTTGCTGCATGGGGTTTAGGTTTCTTGTTGCTGTTAGACAGATTGTGAAGGAAAGGCCGATCGAATTGTGGTCACCAACCAGTCAAGGGAGGTGCCAGATTATCGAAAGTGGTGGTGGTTCTTGTCTGTGTGTGGATCGATCGAGGGAAGAGAAGAGTAGGGCTTGATCGTGGTGGCGGTCGATACAGGGGTGCTGCTGTAGATAAAGTGGGGCTAGGTCTAGATCGGGGACTGGAGTTGATGAATCAAGAAAACTCTGCGTCCGTTGTCTAGTTGATGGATCGATCGATCCATAAGACGTTCGAAATTTTTGATAGATTGTTTGGTCGGTGGTTGGTTGAGATGTTTTCAGGAATGATAATAAACGATCGATTGATCGGGAGCGTGTCAGGAATCAAGAAAGGAGGGAAGTGATTGGACATCAAGCTATAAACTGAGCAGTTACAAGGGCAGAAAAGAGCCTTAAGATCTGGAATTCGATCGTGTAGGTCATAGTGAGCTGAAATCTAATGATGAAGCTAAGTTCTGATTAATAATGTTTACCACACGAAACGAAGCGATTGCTACACAAATACATGAAAGTCCGGAGAGCTTCGAGACTATTTCCCGAGCTTCTGTTTTTTACGAAGATGATTCTTCCAGATGTTAGTTGACTCTGTGCTTCTTGACCGCTCGCTTCCTTCTTCGTTCTTGGTCGTTGAGCTAGCTCAGTTGCTGCCGATTCTACGGATCCAAGCCTGTCTCCCGCCCCTCATTCGTTGATGATGTTTTGCTCCAAGGATTAGAACACCGTAAAGGCAAATGAAATTGTGGATCAGATCTTCTCCGCCTCCTCCTGCTTGCCGCATCAAAGTCTGATGCGTCCAAGCATCAGACTGGTGTGCATGCGTAGTTGGACGATATTCTTTGGTTTGCAGGAGGAATTGCTGGCGTTTACTACCTTTTGAAAATCGGAGGTCTCGAACACACGCATGCAACACAAGTGTCCAAGTTGAAGACATACATTTTGTATCGGCTGCTAGTGAAGGTTCCCATCGCGTATCACAGCGATCTCGTGGGGAACACAGTTCATGAATCTCACTTTCGTAACAGATACGACGCAGTTGTGCTTGCTATTCACCTTGAGGGAAATGGTGTGGCTGCTGATGTCCGGGATGTGAAGTTGAGGGCAGGAGATGTGCTGCTTTTGGACACCGGTTCAAGTTTCGAACATCGTCATAGGAATGATACTGCTTTCTCTTTAATCACCACTGTCCCTGACACTTCACATGTGAAAACCTGGCGCATGTGATGGGCTCTTTGCCTTGGATTTGTTATGATTATGACACATGGTGTCAGATAGCGAAATCAAAGTGGAACCACCCTTCAGAAAGAGGGCCATATACTTATGGAGAAACGGGTCTAGGAGACTTTGGAGGCATGAGACAAAACTGCACAGAGGAAACTACAGTGGTGACGTCCGGCTCAACTGACCCATGCAAATCGGTCAGCTGAGCCGACTGAAACTCCCGACGTAGGTTTCAAGTTCTTGGAGGAGGTCAAGAGCATGCCCTGTTAATCAGAATCGGCACTGGAACAGTCATTGGTGAGCTGCCGGAGCTGCCGATACTGTTATGGAGACATAGAGGAAGGACGCGTGTACACACATGTGTCAAATGAGGATTGCGCACGTGCCTTTTTTGTTTATGGCAGTTGCAGTAGCAAGCAAAACAGCAATATCTCTTGTGGTTTAGTGATTTTGACCCAGGGTAAATTTCCTTTATTCTCATATGAGTGGGAAGAAGTCAAGTTTGGAGGTTCCATCTGACAATCGAACGACATAAGGAACAAGTTTAGGGCCTAGACGAAGCGAGATGGCAGTCATATTTGACATTGTCAAATATGATGGGCATGGTGACTATTTTCTGTGGGGGAGGCAAGTCATAGGCAAGTTGAAAGCTTCCGGTTTGGGCAAGTCATTGATGCCTAAACCCTCTACATTCAATGATGAAGACTAGAAGAACCTTCAAGAGCAAGCAATGAGTATTGTTATACTCCATTTACAACCTTCAGTTCTGAAGCAAGTTGACAAGTATGACAATTGTACTTTATTGTTTGAGGCTCTTCAGCAACGGTTTCATCACAAAGAGTTATCAAACAGTTTGTACACCTCCTTGAAGCTCATGAGCTTCAAGATGAAAGATTCAACAGAAGATGATGATGCCATCTACTCCATCCTCTTCATGCAGTACGGAGATCGAATGTGACCGTGGACGGTCACAATCAAGGAATGAGAAGGATGGGAAGAAGTTTGGATCTAGAGGTAGATCCATGTCCCAGGTAAATCCCAAGCACGAAAAGACGGTGGTGTGTTGAAAATGTGGCAAGAGTGGTCACTTTAAGAAGTGCTGTCGTGTGAAGACCAAGGCTACTGATACTCCTTTGGCCAATGTGGCTCAAGATTTTGATGAGGATGATGACTTGCTCGAAGATGAACTATGAAGCCAAAGGTATGCCCTATGCAACTCACCAAAGGGCGTTGGTGATGTATGGATTCTGGATAGTGCTTGTTCTTATCACATTTGTTACATTAGAGAGTTTGTAGGAGCATAATTCTTAGGAAAAGTAGGATTTTTTTTGGTTTTTGTAAATAAAGAATTATATTCGGGTTCTGATGAGGATATTCGTTAGAATATATGTTAGTTAGACATGAATACCATTAGGGAGTTCACACGAGTGAATTGCAAGGAAATTTAAGCGCGCATTTGGGCGGTGGATTGAAGAATTGTCGAGAGAAGGTTGCCAAGAACCTAAGGAACCTGCGGACCAGAGCGGCCGGAGCAGGAAGAGATAGTTGCAATGTCGAAGCGTCGAACCGTGGGAGTTCCAACAGGACAAAGTGTGACCATGGGGAAAATTCAACCGCTTATTCTGATGGCGGATTGGACTCCGGCAGAGTTGCTGAGGTTGAATACCCTAGGCGGTGTGTTTCTGTCATGGCGATGGGACTATGTGTGCCCGAAGCTGTGTGATGAAGTTCAACGGGGGAAAGCCTCGACAGTAATCGGAAGTAGAGCCCAGACGGAGAAGTGGGATGCGAGGTTGTGGGCGAAGGCTCTTGGACGCAATTACAAAGAAGATAAAGGTGACGTCGATTGGGAGGGCTTGGCGATGCATACTGTCTTCACATTTGACAAGCGGAAGTGGTTCAACCCCATGGAGAGGAAGGGGACGAATGGCTACAAGCTCAACCTTATCAAGGACGTCTTCAAGAGAAAGATGGCTCTCATCTTGAATCAGCTCTTCTCACCTCAAAGAACAACGTATGTCAGCATGCACTAGGTGAGAATTGTGGAAGGGTTCATCGGCGGGACTATTAGGGTGAATTGGGGAAAAATCTTCGCGAAGAACGTTCATGCAATGGCAACCAAGTTAAGAGAAGACGATAAGAGTGTAGTCTATCTCTCGTCTTTCTTGGTACATCTGTATGCGAAGATGGAGTGGTTGACTCCCAAGGAGAGGCAGTTGTACCGATTGGAGAGCGGACTCTCAGACCTGGACGTAGACATTGACGATACCAACAGTGGGTCTATAAGGAGTTTAAGAACGAATGTGCCTCCTGAGCCGAAAAGAACTGGAGAAGTCAGCCGGCTACATAGAGTAAGCCTGATTCGGATTCGGACCTCGAAGTGATTGGCACCTCTCAGAAGCGGAAGAGAGTAGTGGAGGATAGTCCTCCGACCACTTTGACAATGAGGAAGGGGGATGCAGGGAAGAAGAAGATGGAGGAGATAGCTCCTCCGAAGCCGTCTCGACCGACGGTGAAAGCATCGAAGGAGATAGCTAAGCCTATGACCTCGGTGCTACAATTGTCCCAGAAGCTGGAAGTTGTGGTGGTCCGGTGCTATTGGAGTTTAACGAGATGGGACCTATGTACATGCCAGGATGGGATCCTCAAGCCGACGGGTATATGGATTTGATCCAAATGATGAATCGGCTGGCCTTGGGAAAGGAAAATCAATCTATCATTGTTCGGGAGTTGATAGAGAGTGTGGACAAGTTGTCTAAGGAGAAGACCAAACTAGAGCAGAAGGTCAAGGATGCGAAGAAGGCCTACAAAGAGATCTGCCGTATTCGGGATGCGGAGATTCACTTTGTAGAAAAGGAGAATGCCCATTTTCGGAAGACAGTGGAGGAACTGAAGCGGCGTCTGATTCAGGTGGATGTGGAAGCGCATGCGAAGTTGGAAAACCTTGCTAACAAATGTGCGCATCATCTATTCACACGGTGTGATTGAGTTGAGGCACAATGATTAGAGCAGTTGGTGATAGCGATGGAGAATCCTGATGATTCGAAAGATCGGAGAAAGGAGATGTATCGAGCCTTGGGTCGAGATTTCCAGGAAGCTATGGCTCTTCATCGACAGGAGATTGTTGCCGATGTACAAGAGATGCGCAAGCAACGGAGGTGCGATCGAGCGGCTAAGATCAGTAGAGTAGATTTAGGAGAGAGCGATCCGTGTAGGTAGCAGTTAGGAAATTCATTATAAATAGTCGTAGGAAATAAAGTGATGGATCTTTCATCTTTGCAAGTGTACATTCTGTTGGACTGCAAATTGTAGTCAGGGTAGAATGAACATTCGAGGAGCTGGTGTATACAGGTTGGTGTAATGTTGACTGTTTTGTGTATCCGTGAAGTTACCCAGATATTCGTCCACGAGTTGAACCTGTCTGTAGTCATCAGAAGTACTCTATAGAGTGTTTCGCCGCGACCCAAACTTGTAATAAGAGAGATCCCCATCCCGAAGTAAAGACATTCATTGAAATAACCTCTCTATTGTCTGTGGAAGTGATGTTGTGATGGGATTGTGAAGGAATTGATCTGTGTTGATTGCCTTCGTTGTGAGTAACTCTTTAGATTATGCAGTCCATAGTAGTAAAGATGACTAAATGCATGTTTCTCTTCTTTGCTAGTGTGGTTTGATCCCTCATTCCCTTGGGAACGAATCAATCTATACGAATTTGGACTAAGTAATGCATAACCGTATTATTACATAAAGGTCTAACTTTTTCTTGGCGCCGCTTCCGGGGACTGAGTTGATCCGACAGCTAGCCAGGAAGGAAAACTTCATGGTCACAACTATGACCGCAATTTTGGTTTTGTTGTTCACTAGACCACATTCCCGCCGCCCTGAGAGCTTTCAGTTCCTCTTGGGAAAGAAGTGAGGGTCAAACCATTGGGTTGTGTCCAGCCCCAAGGTTGGTGACGGACGAAGCACCATCAACGTGTTGATTAGATCTTCAACCATGCATGACGGAGAGGCGCACTAACGTAAATCGGCCCAAGAAGGAGCCTTCCCAGTGCATATTCTATTGACGGGAGAAGAAGAGAATACCCCCGAACTCACTTTGCCAGAGGACGGCGCGCTGCTACACGTCAAGAACACAGAAGGAAGGAACATGAGTAAGGGTGGATCTGACCCTTGGGTCGTCGGAGGAAGAAGGCTCATGCAGAACCAGATTTGATGACAAACGTGGTGGGTCACATTCCACCCAAATCCGGGAGAAGTAAAGCTTCTACGTCGAGAGAAAGAAGTCGAACCAATAGCCCTAGGACAAGGACAAGGACACGTGAGTCCAAGCACCGATACCTCCACCAGAGCAGTAATTCCTTTGGGAGACGAAGCATTCGATGAAGATGAAAGGTGGTCGGCCTTCCAAGAAGGACCCAAGACCTTTGCCGTCACAAACATAGGCGAATTGAACGAACTCAAGGTAAACCTTGATCCACGGTTCAGAGGGCTTCAACAAAAATAGGAGGAGAGAAGATCAACAGGAATGGTGGCCCCTATTACCAAGCAGCAATACCCCAAGTTTAAGGGTACTACGGATGAAGATGACGCCGACTCCTATATTCGGACCTTCGAGGCCATCTCCATGGCCAACAAGGAACAAGACCCCATTGACCGAAGATGAATTTTCCCTGGGCTCCTTCGTAAAGGAGCCAAGGTATGGATGAATAATCAAGAGGAGAACCATGTGGGAGATTCACATGTTTGATGGAGTCAAACGTACATTGACTCAAGTCAGGTTTATACGTGAAATGAGAAAGAATCTTATCTCTCTTGGAATGTTAGATTCAAAAGGCCTTGAGTGGAGTTCTAAACAAGGAGTACTTGAGGTGAGAATAAGTGATAAGATTATCTTAGGAGGACACAAGCATAGAAATCTGTATGTGCTAGAGGGCAATACCATTTGTGGTGAAGTCAATCTTATCAGATCTCGGCATGAGATGGCTCATGTTTGGCATTCTAGAATGGGACACATGAGTAACAGGTACTTGACCTTCCTTCGTGATAGGGGCTTGTTACCTGGTTTAGGTAAAGTTGACATGGAATTTTATAAGCATTGCGTTATGGGCAAGCAACATAGAAAAGCCTTTGGTGATGGAACTCATAGTTCCAAAGAGTTATTTGAGTATGTACATAGTCACGTGTGGGGACCCTCTCCTAAAGCCTCACATTCTGGAAAGTGGTCCTATGTATCGTTTATTGATGATTACTCAAGATTTGTGTGGGTCTATTTTCTCACACAAAAGTTTGAAGTCTTTGCAACTTTCAAAAGTTGGAGAGCCCAAGTTGAGACTCAGACTGGTCACAAGGTGAGATATCTACGTTCGGATAATGGCGGGGAGTATACTACGAGGAGTTTAGGATTCTTGCAAAGAGGAGGGGATCACTCGTCATCTCACCACGGTTTATACTCCGCAACAAAATGTTGTTTCTGAGAGTCTCAACCAAACAGTATTGGAGAAGGTGTGTAGTATGTTGAGCCAATCTGGTTTACCATATGAATTTTGGGCTGAAGGTGTAAATACCGCAGTGTATTTGGTAAATCTGTCTCCTTCAAGTGCAATTGATTTTTTGACACCGTTGAGGCACAAACGGAGGGCTGATTATAGTCAATTTTTGGTTGTATGGCTTATCCTCTCATACCTAAGAGGAAAAGGGCCAAGTTGGATCCTACATCCAAGAAGTGTTATTTTCTTGGATATGCAAGTGGTGTGAAAGGTTATAGGCTAGCTTGTAAGGTGATTGTCAGTAGGGATGTTTCTTTCGATGAGCCCAGATCATTGAAAGAGGGGGAGATATCTCAAGCTCCCTGTACTGACAAGGGCAAATCTCCACTTACGAATGTTGTTGAGGGGGAGATTGATCATTATGGGTTTAATGATGCGTCACAAGGAGAAGCTCTAGAACATATGGAGAAAATTCTTGAACAACAGGAATTGGAGGAGCAAGTTGTCATTGCTGAGCCTCAAGACACATCACGAAACGATGGAGATCAACCAGGACCATCTACTAGGAGATCATCAAATCAGATTAGTAGAGCTCCCAAAAGGTATGGAACATGGGCTGATTCATCTATTCTTGAGGATCATGATATTGAAACTGAGAATGATGATGACAATGCATTGATTTTGGAAGAAGTAGAACCTTGTTCATATATAGAAGCTCAAGCCTCTATCAATAAGTTTGAGTGGGACAATGCTATGGAGCGTGAGATGCAATCGCTTGTTGAGAACAAGACTTGGGAGCTGGTGGAGCCTCTAAAGGGTCAACCTTTGGTTGATAGCAAGTGGGTGTACAAGTTGAAGGATAATCCAGCGGATGAAGAGAAGAGGATCTTCAAAGCCAAGTTGGTGGCTAAGGGCTTCACACAAGAGAAAGGTGTGGACTAAAACAAATTCTTCTCACCTGTAGCAAAGTTTGTTATAATTCGTCTGGTATGTGCACTTGCTGCAATATTTGGTCTAGTTATGGATCAGTTGGATATTGTCACGGCTTTTCTATATGGATCTTTGGAGGAAGAAATCTACATGAGACAACCTACTGGCTATGAGAAGAAAGGTCATAAGAAGTTAGTTTGTAGATTGCTCAAATCTCTATATGGATTGAAGCAAGCTCCTAGGCAATAGAATGCAAGATTTGATGAGTTCATGAAAGCACAAGGATTTTCACGGAGTGTGTTTGATCCATGTGTTTACATGAAGAAGGTGAATAATGAGATCTTTAGCCTCATTATTCTAGTACTCTATGTGGATGACATGTTCATTTTGGCAAAGGAACAATCCGACGTCCATAGATGCAAGAGGCAACTGAAATCTGCATTCAAGATGAAGGATTTGGGTGAGTCCAAGAGGATATTAGGTATGGATATTCAGAGAGATTTGATGAAGAGGAAGCTATGGTTAAGTCAGGGCAAGTACATTCAGCGTGTGTTTGACAGGTTTAACATGGCAGACTCTAAAGGAGTGCGGACTCCTTTAGCGGCATATTTTAAGCTTTTAGCAGCTCAATGTCCAATTGATGCAATTGAGAGAGGAAAAATGTCGTCAATTCCCTATGACAAGGCAGTGGGCAGCCTCATGTATTCGATGGTGTGCACTAGACTTGATATTGCTCTAGCTATGGGCAAGGTGAGCATGTACATGTCAAATCCAG
Source organism: Marchantia paleacea (assembly GCA_014180765.2). Taxonomy (NCBI): domain Eukaryota; kingdom Viridiplantae; phylum Streptophyta; class Marchantiopsida; order Marchantiales; family Marchantiaceae; genus Marchantia; species Marchantia paleacea. Next base: position 178,657 of record MUAA02000064.1, read on the forward strand.
GAAAGGTGCATTGGGAAGCTGTGAAGTGAATCTCAGGTACCTCAAGAGTACTAAGGATTTTGGTCTTTTGTTTGATGGTTTATTGGACAATGCCAAATCCTTACGTTGATGCTGACTATGGATAAAATTTGGACAAGAGGAAGTCTACAATTGGGTATGTGTTTACACTTGGAGGTGGATGCGTTAATTGGAGATCTACCTTGCAGAAGTGCATAGCTTAGTCAACTACAGAAGCAGCAAAGGAGGCTATTTGGTTGAATAGACTTATCACTAAGATGGGATTGAAACAGGATGTTGTAAATCTCCATTGTGATACTCTGAGTGCCTTACATCTTACAGCAAATCAAGTGATGGATAGCAGGCTGAAGCACATCGATATCATATATCACTTTATCAAAGATGCAATTTCTGATAGGAAGGTTGAGCTAGTCAAGATTGACGGTAAACTCAATCCAGTTGATTTTTTGACCAAAGTTATTCCTTTAGAGAGTTTCAAGAGGCATTGTGCTACTATGCAGGTTTTACACAAGGAGCACTAGTAGAGTTACTCTAGTAATTGTTTGATTCTTGTATATGTTTTACTCTTTCCTAGTTAGGCTACGGCTTAGTTCTAGTTAATTCTTGTTTACAGGAGGGCCTATGCTTCACGTTTCCTTCTAGGACTTCCCGCTGAGTATGTATATGGATAACAAGAGTTAGAGACCCCAAGACATGTGTCTCAAGGGGGAGATTGTTAGGAGTTAACTCAGGTCTTGAGTTACTATTGTTAGTTTGACTATATTTAGTTAGACTAGGGCTAGGGCTGGTATTACTATATAAGAGGGATGGTAGAAGCTCTCTAAGACACAATCAGGGTATTTAATAAAGTGACTCTGTGTGTTCCGTGGGCGTAGCCTCAATGAGGTGAACCACATATTTTCTGTATCGTCTCTTGATTGCATGGTTTTTTTCATGTATTCCTAATTTGGACCAACAACATCATCACACATCCCGCGGAAACAACTAAACTCCACAATCATAGATGCTTACATAAAACATATATCTTCATATAATTGGCAATGTACCATCATGTCATGAGATTTATCACTTTGTGAGAGAGGGAAATAGGATATGCATGGAATAAAAAGCGTAATGAAAAATTCTTGATAAGAGTATCAAGCAAATATCCACACATACTAGGTAAAAATCTAACCCATGGACAAAAAAAGAGGAGAAAGCTTTTGTGATTAATTACTATGTCTCCAACTGCACCTCATATGTCACTTCCATGCAAATCATCAAAAAATGTGCTAACTCAAGATCCAGAATAAGCATTTTGAATTAAAACATTCTTTCTCTATATTATAGAGGCCAACACACGCTTTAATGTAATGCAAATACTCTATCTAAAATATTTGATGCAGTTTGATTAGGAAAAATATGCAACCATATGTCTATCATGATAAATCCAAGCACACTGTGTAACAAAATGATTATGTATCATCCATGCTCTCCATACATCTCCAAGGCCAATGAAATGAAGATATGCTCCTCATGTAATCCTTCATACTTACAGATCTTAACACAACTACTATATAAAGTGATGTCTAATGATGTTGATAATAATGGTGTTTCAAATTGGATAGATAACTATCACATCAACAACAATTATCCGGTCCTCCCTAAACATGAAAGTGTGAAAATTATCTATACATTTAATATACACTCATCACTTATAGACTAACATCATGAGACTACATTCTAGTATATGACAATTGCATTCATGTGAAATCTAGAACTTGCATATGTTGTTGTTCTAACATGGATGAAGGTTTATGGTTGATTATACAATTATCTTTCTGATCTTTTCAGATTGCTTATTCTTCATTTATCACAACAATGTGCTTTCAATTGGGTTTGATCCAATTTTTGGCCTTTAGCATACTCACATGGGAGTGTGGCCAACACTTAGATGCATCCAAGTCAGGTTATGCTTTTGGAGATTAGAGTATCACTACACATGATGTCATTCGCAATGTCATCCATGTCATTATTTGTGGATGTGATGATACATTATCACATTTGACATGACCATATGCGGAAATATTCTTGTCTATCCAAGAATGACAAACTATTATGTGCAACACGTAGAAAATATTACAAAGGATGAGAATCGCTTCAATATGTGAGACATAATCATGGAAGAGAAATATATCAAAAATGCAAAATTGGGAGCACAATTTAGGAGCAACAAGGATCCAACCAGCTAAAAAAGCTGATGGGGCATAATTCACCATGACAAGTAGATCCATGCCTCCAAAAATATTAGGCAATTTCATATGGTGTCTTGGTAAAAGATTTTAAAATGAATTCCAAATTCATGACCCCATAATGTCATTACAAATCCAATAAACTTCCTACTAAAATCAGCAAGATAAGACATGCAGGAAGGAGAAAGTGATACCATCCATATGAGATATGAAAAGTGTTATGAGACACACATGGGTAAGATGTTTTATGCCACTTGGACATCCCCTAAGCGTAATAGATCATCTATGCAACAAAAATAATAGAATAAAGCCTCATATATATAGCATATGGCAAAATAATGAGAATCCACTCGCACCCCAAAATCTAAAGTCAATTTAGAACAATGAAGCATCCTTGTGGAACCTTAAAATTTAGGAGAAAGCTGTGATAAAGATCAAATATTGCACTTTGATATCTTAATCTTAAACATACCAAGAGCGAGCTGGGCCGCAAGGTTGTCAAAGGCTCAATAATGTCCCTCATAAAAATCTCACAATATATATCATACGTCAAAGATGGAAAAACACAACTGGATGCTCGGTTGATGGTCACAAGAAGAGTCAGATAGTGTGTCATATCAAATAACGCTCCCTCTAATGGATCTCTTTAACATGTGCTAGTTGCTGAATCTATAAAAATACTCCGTTTATGGTGTGCACATACTGATAGTCAAAAGAGTTGTGAGCTACATAGAATATTCTAATTGTCAATGATTTTTCTATGTCTAACTCCGTACATATGGATGAAGGTGAGACACTTTTAAAAGTATTTTCAAAATCAACTTGCACAATGATCTAGTTTGGATATAGGCCAAGTAGAGCTCTGATTCCAAAGATGATAAATTCACATCCTCTAAGGTCAAAACTCCAAATTGATGATGAAAAAGGTCTTTTTGGATAGGTACATGAAACTAAGGAACAATGGTGCAGCTAACCAAATGCAAGAAAATTTTTCCAATAAGAGTAGATCAAAGTCCTTCAATTTCATTGGTCATCGTTAACAATCTACTAGCTCCTAGCATATGAATCACATACCTCTTGCCACTAAAGTGCCACATAGAACAACTAAGTGAATCATGACAAGGAATCCTTTGGTATGAAACATAATCTCATATGCTAGACATGACAACCCATTTGATAAGATATGAGAGGTTGTAGCCAAAGCTTGGATGAACAAAAATCAATCTAGTGTCAAGTAAAGTATAAGTGAAGTGAAGTATAAGTCATGACTTATACTTCACTCCTAGTTAGGATGATGCGTACATGCAGAGAAGATAAAGCAATTAGAGTCAATAGTGAAATTAACATCATTTATGCAAATGGTACTAATTACTCCATAGCGTCATTGGGAGCTCTAGGGCTCAAGAAGTAGAGTTTAAATTAGGTCTCCTTGGAATGCAGTTTTTGAAGTTGAGACTTGAAGAGTATGGCTATGGTGGAACATTAGCTAATGCATGAACATGGATTCTTTGAAACTCAAAGTGGATTTGATTCGATTTTAATCCCTTTTTATGCTTTGATCATAAGCGGAGGGTGATTGAAGACGGTTTGAGAGTAGATTTGATAAATTCGAAAACTCCAATTTGATTATGTCGTGAGAACTATGAACTCTTGGAGCAATGAAGATATTTTGATGAGTTTTGATTAATGGCCACTTTGACTTAGTTGATATTGAGTGAGTAGGGTGTTGATGGAGTAAAGATCATGGTGACAATCTAAAAGTAGAAGCAATTCATAGTTTGTATGATCGATTTTTAAGTTTTTTTTTTCTAATTAGTGCTTGATTTTAAAATCAAGAATTTGGAGGATGAAAATTCTTTTAAAAATTGACCAAGTGGATCAATGCTTATAATTATCTTTATGTTTAAGATCAATAATGGTGAAAAAATGTTTGACTATAAATGAATAAAATTCAAAAAATTTTATTTCAAATCTTTTGAATAAAAAATCAAAGCGGTATGTTTTAGGATTATCATATGGTGTCCATTTGATCTGAACTTTGGCATGGTAGAATAAGATATAAAATTATTTATGTGGGATAAAACCTTAAACACAAGATTATTAGTGTTGAAATTGCAAAATTTTTACGTGTAGGGGTTTGAAATTAAAGTTAAAAATCTTTGAAATTCTACAAAAGTTACAAATGGTGTCTGTTTGCAAAAAAAAAAAATTCAGGGATAAAGAGAATTAAAAAAAGCTAAGGTATTGTTTAATAAATCAAATCACAAATATCAAATGATTGATCTAGACAGCATAAGACCTTTAAAATTGAGTTTTAGTGTTTTTTATTGCCTTCCTTAGGCCATGTCAAAATGGATTGGATTGGTTTGACCCCTTTGATAAATGTTTTTAAAGTAAAGGATTGTTATTTATGTCTTTTATGATTAATATTACCTCCATCTTGACTTTTTGATTGTGCATCATGTTTGTTTGTGTTGATGTTTTATTGTTTGAAGTGTTAGTACTCATGTATACTTCCAATAATGAGGTTGGATTTGTGGACCAGTTAGCATATCTTTGTTTTTTATAAGTGAAATAGGACACGTGGACCAATAGATGGGTGAGTGCACATGGTGATGGCAGGTTTTATGTTGCTCTTGTGTTAACACCATGTGATGTCTTGGTATTGTAGTTTCTAATTTTGGTTAAGGCTTGATGCTAATATAGTTATAGAGGTGATATAGCGGTAGAGTTTTCTTGAGGTTTCAAAGGAGAGATTGCTAGAGTTAGTAGTGAGCAAACACAAAACGGAATGCGATATCAATATTGATGATTGAGGTTCATAAAAGATGATTTCTCACGGATGTGCAACCCTACGTTGGAGCATAAAATAGTCATTATGACTATATCCCAACAAAGATTATATTCTAGAGTTGATACCTCTACTTCTTATGATGAAGATGTTCTACAATTTATGTTTGTAGCAGTACAACCATGTACAACTAAACACAAACTATTGAGTCTAAAGGAGAGTCAATGAAGTTGAATCCATAAAGAGGGATGGTTGGCCGGTAAGTTTGATTTGCTCAATCTTTCATATTTTTCTAAGCCATTGAATAATTCATCAATGGCTTCTAGAAAGTCTATCTTGGCACTTGGAGATGAAACAAATATGGTTGATCCATTGACATTGTTTGAGCTAACATCCATCTCAATGTTACGGCAACAAAAACTCTTCTTTATTCTTCTGCTTGTTCAACCAAGGATTTATTGACGTTGGGGATGTCATCATCTCATGTATTATGATTGACATCCACATTTACAAACGAAGAAGGATATGTTGGTTGTTTACAAGATTGAAAATACTAGTACTTTTGATTCTATGATCAAGACCATTATTAGTGAAACTTGACAAGATGATGTTGCTAGACTCATGGAGTTACCAGCTAGACCAACATACGAGCGTACCTAAGGTATCATCAATATTGTGATGTTGGATAACAAGAATGATCTCTTCTATTTGATTGGGCCCTAAAGAAAGATTTATCGACCTCAATGAGTGTTGTTGGATTCTTGTGCCCAATCTCTTGTGTTAGGTAAAGATGCACTGCTTGGTCTTGATTTGCGAAGACCAATGTTGAGAAATACCCATTTCAAATTTAGATTTCTATTGGAGGTTCTAGTGATGCACCACCATCATGCATCACATGGATGGAGTTGACTCTGCAAGACCAACTTGATCATGTTACTAACAGATCTATGATGCGAGCATGTGATGTTATTACACTTACAGAGTTATATGATGTATTGATGGATGCGGTAGTGTTATACCCAATGGGCTTTAGCATTGATTATTGGGAGTAGATCTCCTTTTTTTGACCAAGTTGGCAATTTGGTGAGGGTCGAGTAAGTCGGTTACTGATACGGTTCATTATCAATTCTAGTTCTCTACTAAATGGAGGATTAGCATATGTTGCGGCCTTTAGTGTTGATGTTACTTGGCCTGATGATCTATTGGAGAAAACATGGATGACAGTCCATGTCCATAGGATGTTGTTACCATTCCGAATCTTAATGGAGTAGTGTTATCCACGTTAGATGAATCACTAGGTAATTCACGAATAAAGCTATAACAATTGACAAATCAGCTTAACATCAAGCATGAAGTGAATTTTTGCTCCAAGGATGGAGGAGATGATGAAAGTTATTCTCACTTTTGCTATGTTGTCATCTTTGGATACAACATCTAATGTTTGATAGTATTCAAAGGAGGACATATGTGTGTTGGGTCTGTTTGGAGGGATCAACACAAGTTTGGTTGTTATTTTGGAGTGTGGCATACAAACACATCAATATTTATATGTGGAGCAAGATAAGATTATAAAGCATGTTTCATTATATATTTCATGTGGTATATTTTTTGCGACGATATCCAAAATCTTCTACCATGGTTGGTAGTTCAAGGATATCAACTGACCTTGCCAAAATATCCAACATGGCACCATTCATTTGATTATTGTTGAATGATTATGTCATAAATATACACTGACTGTTCATGGTTATGGATTACCGGATTCACGTTTTTGCATATTTTGGAAGATGTTCCGTCTCTTACGATCTCTTTGGATACATAAGACTCTATTCACCATCATGCATTTTGGAGAATATTTTGTTATTGGGTGATCCATTTGCACAAGTGATGACGAGTATACATTACATGATGTCATGGATTGGACCAATGGTATTGCTAGATGCAATGAGGGTAAAAACTTGTGCACATTGTTCATGAAATCTTCTTCTTAGGGAGGTTTTATTACAACCATATGACGGAGTGCAAAGATTCACATCTCAGAGTGGAAAGTATTTTGGATGTGGATAGATATCCCAAGTTTGTGGTTTATGCTGACAAGTCATCCATGACAATGATGAACCTTCTCGGGTAGCCAAGAGTTGCATTATCCACATTGTTGAGTTATCTAGCTTCTTATGCATATATAGAGGGGGAATCTAGATTTATATGGGATTTTTGCTTGCAATATTTATGAAATCCAATGCTAATGGAGAGAGCAAGCTATGGATTTTTGTATTGGTATTATAATAATATCAACATTGTCAAAGGTTGGGTCAAGCTATGGACCTAAACTACTTGACATAGATTGTGAGGCTTGGATTGGTGGAGCGGAGATACATATGCTCCATAGATGTCACTACAAGATCATTGTTGAGCTCTTTGTCTACTTAGACGGTGGAGGCAAAAGTTGAGGGCTAGAAGTGTTTAAGACCTCATCCTTGATTTTATAAGAATGGAGGAGAGATTGAGTCTATATCTAGTATGATCAGAGTTTTTTTCGTGGAGCAAGTGGTGGTTACCACCTTAGAGCTTTATGACAAAGCTATAGAGGTTATAGCTAGTAAGGTTGGAGTTATTCATACTAAGCTAGTGAAGCATGGTGTTGTGCACATACATATCACATCACAACATAGCTGTCACATCAAACATCACAATACATAGATTGTTATATATCAACACAAGCGTATCACAATAATCTTTTCTACTCTCAAAACGTCCATAAGGACACTTTGCTCATAACCATATCATAAAAGAGAGATTACAGTCAAGCCAAACCCACTTTGTGCTTCAAAGACTCCAAGATCTCGCACTAGCTACTAACCATCATAGCCACACTCTCAAAGGATCAACTTCAAAAATTGTTCATCAAGGAGCCCTAATTCAAACTCTTTCTCTTGAGCCCTATGACTCCTAACGGCGCTGTCGGCCCTAACGGCAGTTCTAGTACAAATGGTGCTAACTATATAATCTCCTCCTGCATACATGCACATACCTAACTAGAGATGCCGCTACATAAGTTGTGACACTTGTCATGCACATACATATCGCATCACAACATACATCATTGTCACATCAAACATCACAATACATAGATCATCATACACCAACACAAGTGTATTACAATTGCCCCCCCTAACTGGTGGTTAGATCCCTCTAATACCAAGTAGTCATCTAATCCATAACATGATATGTCCTTCATGGGGCTAAGATCATGTTGCCGGGTGCTACAATGTATCATCGTAAGTCGTCTATCTATAATACATACCATGTAACAGTCAAATGTGCTTGCCTACTAATCGCATCGAGGACATCTTCACTGCATACTGGGCACCGTATTGAGAGGAGGTATCAAACATGACATATGTCACCCTCTCGAACAAGAATCACAAATCAACATACTTGGTCATCTGTCAGCTGATCCACATAACATATATTTCAAGCATGTCCGCACAACTGCTAGGCTTGGATCCATAATACCATTAATGTTTGGAAGGTGACATGGTGCACAATTACGCACATGATCCTTCCAAATCACACCATCACGACCTTCTAATACCAAAACTCTAGAAGGTAAAACCTCACATACTCGTAGAATCGTGCAACTAGCCGTAACATCCAATGTGGTCTATGCACTCTGCTGCAAGTAAACGTAATCATCAACATGAAATTTGTGAATTGAAGGTCAATATCCACTTCCTTGGATGGTAGCATAACGCAAAGTATCTCTATGCTGAACAATAGTCAGGTTTTCAAATGCCATGGGCATTACTCTACGGAAGAGTTTTGCCCTTTGAGAACACACCCTAATCCAAACATCAGAGTTATCCTAGTCCAAAACTTCAGGTGACTCTCGACAAATAGTTGCAGGTAAGTCTAGATCTCTACCATATAATAAAAGGTACAATGAATATGACGCTAGAGATGCTTGCTGGCTAAATTGATAACCCATGGCCAACCATGGTATCTGGATGTCCCAGTCTCCTAGATGATCTTTCTCCAAGCCAAACTTTTTTAGTCCTTGTAGGGGCGTAGTTAGATGAGTTGATAGGATTTTTTTGTGTTTTGGTAATAAAGTGTTATATTATGGGGAAGGAGAAGTGTATTCTTATGAATATGATCAATTAGGAAGTGTATGCATAATGTAGGCAGTCACGTGAGCAGAAGAGTAAGATAGGGTTGTCACAATGTTGGACGGTTGCAAAAGATAGTCTCGACGGCTTGTATAGTTGCGTGCCACGAACTTGCAGAACCAGTAAGAATGAGAAAACAAGCAAGCATTCGATGTCACGAAGAAGAATGATGAGAGTATCTACCGTGCGCAAGGTGCCAATGGGGAGAATTTTTCCACTCATCTTGATGGCAGATTGGACGCCAACGGAATTGCTAAGACTTAGAGAATTGGGAGGTGTCTTCTTGTCATGGCATTGGGATTACGTTTGTCCGGATTTGTGCGAAAAGTTGAGAAGAGGGAAAGTGATTATCTCATTGGGGAGACAAGCACAATCGGAACAGTGGGATGCAAGGTTGTGGGCCAAGGCACTTGGTCGCAATTATGACAAAGATAAAGATGGTGTTGACTGGGAAGAGTCGGCGTTGCACACCGGATTAAACTTCAATGAGAGGAAGTGGTTTAATCCCATAAAGCGGAAGTGGACGAATGGTTACAAGATCGATCTTATCAAGGACGTATTCAGAAGGAAGTTCGCCTTCACGTTGAACCAGTTGGTCTCACCGCAGCAAACTACTTACGTGAGTATGCATAAGGTGAGGATTATAGAAGGGTTCGTGGGAGGATCCATTCAAATCAACTCGGAGAGATCTTTGCAAAGAATGTTCAAGCAATGGCTGCAAAATTGAAGGAGGATGTGATGTACATTTCTTCTTTTCTGGTTACTTTATACGAACGCTTGGAGTGGTTAACTCCAAAGGAACAGCGTCTATATTGTTTGGAGTCGGGTCTTTTAGACTTTGAGGTGGAGAATAACGATGCAAGTAGTGGATCCACGCCGAGTGTTGGAGGTCTAGATAAGCCGACACTTGAAGGTACAACAGTAACTGAAGATTCGGATTCAAATGATGTAATAACATAGACAGAAATTACTATGCATGAATTCATATAGTTAGATTTCGTTCCCAAGAGAATAAGGGATCAAACCACACTAGCAAGGAAGGGAAAATGCATTTAGCCATCTTTACCAACTCTTGACTGCACAAACCGAAGAGTACACGAATAGAAATCAACAATTTTTGTTCAATTACTTCTCATTCCCATCACACAATCAATTCCATAGACAACATCAGAATGATTTTGATGAATTTCTTTACTACGAAATGGGGATCTCTGTCTGTACAAGCTTGCGTCACGGTGAGACACTCAACAAAATACTCATGGTGATCACAGGTAGGTCCGGCTCATGGATAAATATCCAGGTAATTTTGCGGATGCACGAACGAGTCAAGGCTGTCCCAACATGAATACACCAGCTCCTTGAGCTCTCGTTATACCCTGACTACAATTTGCAATCCAATAGCATGGACACTTGCAAAGGCAAAAAAGATCCCATCACTTTATTCCTACAACTATTTATACAGAATTTTCTAACTTCTACTCTAACTGTCACCTACATGAATTGCTCTCTCCAAAATCTCCTCTACCCATTTAAGTCATGTGATTGCACCTCCGCCTCTCGGATGAATGCGTCGATTCCTAATTGCATCTCATGCACATCTGCAGCAATCTCCTGTCGATGAAGATTCATGGTATCCCAGAAATTTTGTCACATCACTTTATACATCTCCTTCCTTTGCGTTTTGGTATCTCCCGTATTCTCCATTGCTGTCACTAACTGCTTCAACCGCTTAGCCTCCGTATCGGCACATCGAGTAAAAAGATAGTTCGCACACATGCTCGCAAGTGTCTCAATCGAACAAGTGTCTCCACATCTACTTGATTAAGACACCACTGTAGCTCCCGTATCGTCTCCCGAAGTTGCAAGTTCTCCTTTTCCACGAAATTTACTTGAGCACCCCAAATGCGACATTAGGGGTTTATCTCTGCATAAGGCTTGCACTTGTTCACTCAATTCCGCCTTCTACTTTGCCAGCTTCTCTATTGATCCGTTAGTTGCCAAATAGTATCGGTCTAATCTTCTTTCTCTATAGCCAACCGGTTCATCATCTGAACTAGGTTCATATATCCATCGGCTTGAGGATCCCAATCCGGGACATACTGCGGTCCCATATCGTTAAGCTCCATAAGGACCGGAATCAATACTATCTTCCGCTTCTGAGACAACAGTAGCACTGAAGCTAACGGTTCTACAATCTCCTTCATAGCCTTCACTTTTGGACGAGAAGGTTTTGGGGGAACTAGGCTTATGCTTTACCCATTGTCAACAACAACTTTTTCATCTATAGAAATGGAAGTTAGAGGAGTTGTTCATGAAGCATGCAAACCCACATGGTAGGAGTAGGTACTAATCAATAAGGGTTGACCGCTATATAACTAATTTATTTTATTAGATGATTACACATGAACCATTCTGTTGGTTAATGTAGTTGCATTATGACTTAATGTGTGAGAATTCCTTGCAGTATATATATATATATATATATTATTTATAAGATACATGAAGATTAAAGATTAGATTGCTTATGCACATTAAGTTTCATTATTTCTTTATGTGTGAGAGACTTGCAGGTTATATAGATATTAGATATAAGGACACTAATAATAAAATTGCTTATGTGTTCTTATAAGCAATCTTTAGTTTAAGTTATGTAGATTAAATCTTTGTGTAAATGATTTAGACACATCATTGAGTTTATATATTTCAAGATTCATTGAATACGAGTTTGAAATTTATTTATTTTATTTGTTGTATAGAGTTAAAATTATTTAGTATCAGAAAAATCTTTGATCTTTCTTATTCTAAGTTTCACATCAAGCGCTCCATATTTTTTTTATGTCTATAAGTTGATTTAATTTGTAACAAATCACTATATCCATGTAGTTGTTAATGTTGTGATTCTTATTTTAAATTTTTTTTCTACAATGTTGTTAAATAAAAATATCTCTACAAATAAGACTAGATGATTTTTAATAGTTGTATAATTCATTTGGATCTCCATGTTCATAAATATGGATTTGTCTCCTTTGTGGCTATGAAGGAATGTAGCTTGATATAGATTGTTGATGATTTTATTGTTATAATTTTCAATATCGAATGACATTGGGCAATCCGATAGTTGCAAACATCTTTATGATGCAAGTTTTTCAAACCTTTATGTATCATATGTGTATTTTGATGTACAATATAACTCTGAATATGGTTAAAAGCCTTGAGACTAAGATGTTCATGTCTATGTACAATGTTTAAATATGCAATATGACAAAATTGGAGTGAGGTTTTGATAGATGATGGTTTTATTATATTTCAGATAATTTGACTTGACCTATGTGTAATGGATCCATGACCGTTTGCATTGTATTTCTTGTGACTTGGATTTTGTGATAAATTGTAAGTTGTGAAATATTTATTTGAGAGAAAAATGTGACATAATAGAGGATGAAATAAAATTCAAAGCTATATCATTGATAACTATAAGATGGTTAAAAAAAAATTTATTTAATGTATGTTGTTGATACTTATGGAAAGTCGTGTGGTTTTGGTGGTAGTGTTCTTCTCCTCATGAGTCATGAAATGTGCTATGTATCGTTTTGATGTTTTGAGTGTTAGTATAGTCCGTAACCTAAAATACGTGTGGTTGTAGAGCGATGAAAGATGATTATGATTGATTATGCAAGAGTTTAGTCATATATGTGATTGGACAAGCAGCGTGGGTGCTACATCAGCCAAGGTCATGTCTGTAGTATGTTTATGTTTGATTAGATGAGGTGAGAAACGGAAGATATAGATAATATGTGTTTTGAAGTTGGAGTCAAATTTTGACATAATCATAGTATTAATCTAGCAATTTGAGTTTGATTTAAAACGTTGAATGTCAATTTTTGTTCAGGCGAGAGTAATGATAATAGATTATAGGTGTAAGTTGGGTTATACAACGGCTGCATTTTGTGGATTTTATGAAGTTTTGTGTATTTGAGAGCAAAAACTTATTTCCAAGGTTGATAATCCGCTTGAAGGTTAATATGGAGGATAACGGAGTGGAAATATCTGAGTCGCAAGAAAATCAAATTATAGGAGCGCTGTTGCGTAAATAGCAAAAAGTCCTGAAAAGCAATATCAGTGCGGTGGAGCCCAGTGGATAGCCGAGTTTAAAACCGCGGGACCCAACGTAGAACACACATTAGTCCGACTAAAAGTTAGAAAGTAATGGCGAAAGTGTCAAAGAGGACCATTGCTAATTTTAGCAGCACAAGGAAGAGGCAATTTGCGGTGAAGTAATGTGCAGATCAGGGCACAAGAGAGCGCAAATTAAGGATCGACTCAAGCCAGCCAGCCTTGTACATGGACCCGAGACTTGACTTTTGAACATATTCTGAAGCCATTCAATGTATGTAAGCCATACATTGAATGGCAGACCTTAGCTGGTTTAGGAACCCAGAGTATACCATGCTGTTGTCACTCGGATGGAAACCCTACCCAACTTTTAAAAAAACGACATATTGTCTTATAATTTTGGAGATTCATAATCGTTGACGCTTTTTACCTCAGCAGTGTTTTCTCAGATCAACCATGTTTGATCAAAATGTCGGGTAAGAAAGCTAGGAGAATCAGTAATGTCCACCATGCACGTTTTGAATGAAAACACAATCTTACTGATTGCTAAGTCTAGAGGAAAGTCATTGACTTTTCACAATCTGCGAGATTCATGAAATGCCATCCATCATCTAGCGATGTAAAGAAATGGGTTCTTCTCTTGAATCCCTTGTTGCAAATGTGCTGACCATCTGAACTCTCTACAAGAACTCCGCTGGGCAACTTTCGGTGTTTAACGTCTCCAGAATCGAAGCCTTCAAAATCTGAATGTGTGGGTAGTTAAGGGCTTAATTCAGCACGTTTCACTCTCCCAGCACCTTTGTTGCTGTCGGAATCTACAATTTTCAGTCATGACATGTCTTCATCTCTCACTTACTTTTCAACAACTGTAGTTTTACGATTGTATTCTAGTGTGTCCTGATGGTATTTACAGAACGACGAGAAGATGGTGTCCTTAGCAACGACCAAAAAGATGTCATGACCAGATATGATCAAGAAACTGGTTATCTGAACGGTCTGTGCATTACCTCACGCCTATTCCAGCCCTTGCTTATAATATTATTAGAAAGGATATATTTTCTTCGTTCACCGGGCTCTGCATCATCAGCAGTTTGTTGTTGCTGACCAAAGCCCTGACAATCAAATCTTTTGCGTCGCCATTCAGCATCCTCAAAGTCCTCATCATCTACGATAAACAAAAGCACAATTGACGGTTCAACAATAACACATAAGTAGTCTCTTTGAAAGTTAAATAGCCTTCTCTGAGAGCATCCAGATACCTCATGGAATTTGTGTCTGTTCCGATCATACATCCGAGATTATGTAAACAAGTAACGACAAAATGTTCGACGGCCGTGGAGGCTAGATATTATGATTGATAATACTTACTTCTTCAAGTTTATCGGAATAACAATTGGCTTGCTCAATTAGGCCCCTTCTCTCACTGATGAGCACATCGACGGAGGATTGGACCCGGGCCGCTGTTGTCTCTGCATCTGCACGACTCTGTTGCGATTCTTCCATAATGCGAGCTTCCTGGAAGAGAAACTTGAATATCTATGATTTACGGAAACTGCTGTGTGCGTCTAGACTACCAGCAAAGTAAAAATAATTACCAACTTCATTCATTGTTTATTGCCAAAATGTTCAGAGTCTCAACCCTTCCCAACATGCGGGTCCTACCATAGAACTTTCTCTTGTAATTAATGACAGCGTAAAAGAACTACTGAATCAGTGCAAAACCTGATTAGACGTTCAGTTGTTTGTAAATTATCTGAAAACCGAAGGTCATGATCCTTTTAACATTTCATAGAACTCTTACCATAATGTTCTCTTGAGTTGTAGCTCCTGCCTGAATTACCTCCGGCTCTGCTCTCTTCTTCAGAGTAAACTTGGGAAGTTCAGTTATCAGATTTGAGTGGTGGATTGGCTGAATACCTTGATTTTGATTAAACTGAAAAGCAGTGTTACTTCTGATCCTGATGGCAGGCAAGTTAGTCAGATCCAATTCTGACTCTTGTCAAAAGTAGCGTAAAATCCCATTTCTAAAAGGTGGTCAAAAGAGAATCATTTCATGAAAACTTTCTGTTCATCTCCAGAGTTTTTCAATTTCGTGCCAAGTCAATACTTCTATTTAGGATTGACGTGCTCCAACAGTAAGGTTGGAGTTATCATGACTATCTGTACATAATCAGGCGCTTATTTATCCGAGTGAATTCAAGCTACGAGCTTTCAACCTGGGAACGACAATAGAACTCATAACCACAGCGAATTCAATACATGTTCTTTTTGAAAACTATAGGAACGTGTTTCTTATGAATTGACAGTATACCTGTTCGTATCGATATCCTTGCTGCTCCCTAAATCTTCAGCACCATGCCTGTTCTCGGAGGAATCTGTCTTCACTTTATTAGCTGTTGTGCTCTGCATGGATAATTAACAAGGTAGAGTTGTTCGTTACTCTGCTGGAAGTCAAGTCTCCCTGAAGAGAATCAATGTGAACTCTAGAATTCATCTTACGAAAGAGTATTAACTATCGTGTTATTATCATTTCGAAGTTAAATTCATGAAAGTAAGACTGTTGCTATGTTTCCTAGAAGCTGGAACAAGTAAAATGAAACATTCAGACATCCATATGATACCAACCTGTAGTCCTGCTCGCTGTGATTTTGCTGAAGAGTGCAACCTCTCTATCCATGTAACTAATTTGTTTCTTTTTAGGTTGTTTGCCGGTTGTTTATCATTCCCAAGAGTAGTTGACTCCAATGCAAACCTGTCAGCTTAAGATTAAATTTTAAGTTGCGTATTCTAATTTACTTTACTTTATTTTGACACTTAAGAACCAGCGAACTTCAAAGGAAGGAAGCGACCCAAAGCCAAGAGAGAAAAGGGGAGCTGCGCCACATGGGGTCATAAGCTGGTGAAACACACAGACCACCCGGCCAGCCTGATGCAGATTGAATTATATGTACTAAAACATATATAAAATTCTTCAAATTATGGAGGAATTGCTCGTGTTGAAATTAAAAGAAAAACAGATATAATTCAAGTTGTAAACCTAAAGCAATAGCGTGATGTACTAAAAAGTCTACAGGACCAGTTGTTAAGAAAAGTGAATAACTATTATTATTTATACCATCTAACCAACCAGGTAACCAAAAAAAAAAACGGCAAAGCTAAGATAAAAGTTTCCTCTGAGCTACAAACCCCGCCTCCACTAATCTGTTCTAGAAGCGTTTTCCAAAAGCAATCTTTTTTCTTTAGCCATTCAAGACTAAGAAGAATTTCTAATTAAATAAATTTGAAAACATTCAAAATGTTATAATTTTACTAAAAATAAGTCAACTTAGTTTTTCATTATTTCAAATAGCAGAGCCTCAAATCAGCATGTATCTAGGTTGCACTAAGCGCTTACACCGCAACATAGGCAGAAGAGGGACATATCAGTGGTGAAGCAACTAACCTGCTTCCGTCAATATCAGGTAGGGAGGTGCTCACCACGATTGTATATTTCAGAATATGAAATATGAAGTGCACACTGCGTAAATCAAATCTTTCTTATCTAACCGCTAGGGGTCTCTTGAAAAAAGGACATTAAAAACATAAATGATCAACATTTGCAGCTAAGTGCCGGTATGGTAAGGTAGAACAGCTGACTTCATGGTATGCACCTGGCTATAGCTCCTGCAATCAATTATCGTTGTGCAAGGGCACCTACGTGACGCTTCTCCTGTCTGTAAAAGTTGCGTAGTCTAAGTTACTTCAGTAAATGACTACCTCTGTATAGAGGCTGCAGTCTTATCTTATCCAGCCACTGCATCTGACTTACCTGGGTGATGATGATACGTTGAGACAAGCAGCTGGAATGCTTGTGTTAAGGATCTGCGCTTGTTTCCTTTCATCTCTTTTTGGCATCACCTTTGCATCTGTTTGGCATCGTACTTGCCTTTGGTCGTTATTCTTGTTTTCGTTTGTAAGCTTTCTTTTAACTTTGTTGCCTCCACGTCCACTATCACTTTTCCCTCTTTTTTCTTTACTTAGATGAGTCATCTTTGGTATGTCTATGCTGCTTTTAGGTCCAACTTCATCACGGACAGATGCAGCAGTATTCGCGTCCACAAGATCTTGAACCAGCTTCGGCTCCTTCATAAGGGCGTTTCTTGAAGAACATTTATTTCTGGAATCGATTGCACTTCTGTTGATCTCTCTTATTGGTTCAGATCTATCAAGGTTGTGCATCGACGGAAAATGATTTCCTCTTGGCCGATACTCAGTCGTGGATACGCCATACGATGAAACCTGCGGTAAACTTTGCAGAGTCTTTTTCTCAAAATAAACCGATTTGACCACAGGTGCATGTTCGATGGGATCAGCGACCGCTTCCTCTTGAACATTCCTTTTCTCATAATGTACTAATGGCGCTGCATTATCGGGCCTGCACATATACAGTTAGAATCAGTTTTCCTAAGCTGAACTATCCTTTCGGATCTGGGTAACATGTGTTCAACAAGCTATCATATTTCGTCAGAAAATAGGATGATAGCTGAAGTTGACGTCTACCATAATCTGCATATTAGCTTTTTGCTATGTTACTCAGTTTTCTCCTTGGTTCCATAATCTACATAAAAGAGCCTTGGTAGAAGAGATGTACTATGATGCCAAGAACCAATGCTCTTATAACAAGTAGATGGAAAATCAAAGCTATTATAAGGAAGTAACCTCCTCTACCCTGGAATCTGCCGTATTACTCTCTTACTGAGAATTGCAGGATATGTCCATATAACTTTTCTGAACGTACTTGTTCGTAATGTGGCTTTGTTCAGGGCGCTTCGAATCATGTAAAGAACTGCATGATCCAAAAAAGGTTATTATTGATATTTGCCTGCGAAATATGGGAATTAGTCTTTTAGATAATACGTACTGCAGTAGCTAAGTTTGCGTTTCTCACAAGAAAATCAAATGACTCAAGAAGTGAAAGTGTGAGGTAGGCTGTATGAACCGAGCTTATCTATCATAGTTTCTCCGATTCCCTGGTCAGAAGATTGTAGGTGAAGAGTAATGTCTTTCACGATCGTGTCCCCTTCCAGTTCATCTTCCGCCTCGGTATACCCTTCTTTCGGATTTGCCCACGTTTGACAACCCTGCTGAGCACCAGCTTCATTGAATAGACATTGCTTCTCTCTAACGGGCGTTGAAGACAGTTCCTTCAGACATGTATTATCCTCGTTCATCTTAATAGATTCTCCTTCACCTGAAAGACCGTGCTCGAGCGTCTTGATGTTCGATAGCTGTGGATCTGTTGTACACTTGCCGTCGGGTCTTGAGGGATGACAGGTTACTTGTGCTATCTCCATTGCGTCATTCTGCTTTGGATTGTCTTGAGCGGACAGAATTACAGAGTGGGTTTCGGAACTTAACTGCGGTTCAGGCTTGTGAGGAAATGACAGGTGTGAGGAGCTAGTTGACTGGTCCCAAATTGCTCGTTTTGTATGAGGTGATAGCGTTTCACCTCGATCACAGTTCATGTGCTCTGATTGAACATGACCTTCACATATCGATTCCGTGATTGTTTCGGAAGGGTTACAAATCACTTGAGCTCCGCACTCGCAATTCTCTTTGCTCATTACAGGTGCATTTTTCACTTCAGACGCGGACTGTCCACGTTCGTCGAGGGCTCCAGTATCTCCAGATTCCCTCTGACTTGACTTTGATTCAGGGACCTGAACATTGGTGTCAGAATGGCTTGAAACCTCCTGGGGCACAGATTTGTTTACTGACTTCACTGATGGTCCAGGAGAGTCGACTTTATTTCCCCTCGAGGATTGTAAAATTGTCTTCCCGGATCTACGAAATATCAATAATGAGAGAGATTAACAATTAGAGAAGTCACAAGAAGCAGCAGTTTAATCGACAGAACATTTGTAACAAGGAAAAGCACGAGGGATGAAAGCAAAATAGAAGACATTGCCACTAGGACTATAAAGTTTCTCCGCTATCGAAAGATCAAAAAATATTCACGTTGCATTACCCGTTGAGATCAAAGGAAAACTCATCGTTGCCTTCCAGGTTCTTTACTTTCGCAGGCTTAGACTTTGGTGGCGGATTGAAATGAGTGCTGAACTCCAATGCAGCAAAGTCTATGTCAAACGATGGCATTTCGAAATCAAAATCGATGTCTCTGCATGTTAGGAAGAAGTGTTTAGGTACTGTCAAATGTATAATTACATTATCACGTAATGAAGAGTTGTGAACATAAATTTCATGTGACATATGCCAAATCGCTTGTAAAGTTGTTCTGTCTTTCGTAAATCTTCTCTTGTAAATGTTTGGAGCTTACAACTTTGGTGAGATGAATTGCTTGCGCTTTGCTTTGACCGGTGGACCCTCATCAATTTTCAGGCATTGGTCACGAGTCATTACATTGGAAGGATACCATGACAAGAAATCGTCGTCCAAGTCATCATCTGGATTGAATGCGGATTTTAAGATCAGAACTATCAAGCACAACGACTATAGTGTCTAATCGAAAACTTCAAAGTCAATACATCTGCAGTAAAAATGGTATAGTCTAAACCAAAGATGGTGGAAACACTTCTTTCGGCCATTGTTTGGCTTCTATCATTCCCACGTAGATATCGCAACTGCACATACAGATGAAGCCAAATATCAAGAGCTACCTCAGGAGCCAACAACTGTTAGTGACGATGATTGGCAAAAACAGTGACTAACATACCCCTATGACGCTTAGAATTGATGTATTGATTTTGGTTGCTAAACATGAGTGATTGCTGACCAGTACATGTCATGAGGTCATACGTTTCACAGAGCTCCTAGAAATAGTGACTTCAACTAAATTCGCTAAAAAAGTCTGGCAATACGCGAAACTTGTCATCAGTGCATATAGAGTTGGTGGCATTTTCCTCATCTTGGAAATCAAAACGGGCGAGAAAGTTTAGCAATGGACATCAACCTACGAGAAAACTTGTAGCGTGGGGCACTGATAGATTCTTCTAGTTGCAAACGAACAAACTAACCTCGACGAACCATCCTGATTCCTGACCTGGCCTAGCTCACCACACAGCGTCGAAGTCCCAAGTTGGTCAAGGGAGGAGTCCAACACCCATTCTTGATCCAAAAGTTAGAAGACATATTCACAATTCAAGAGAGTTCCCCGGCTTCCATATTCACATTCAACTGCCCGTCCATGACCAGGCGCGCTGTGAAAGTGTGATTCCACTCTAGCGAAGAATGGAAGGATCTATTCTAATTTTAAAATGTTTGTTGTAAACGCTCAATGGACGTCGTCGACCCGGATGCACATCGTCACCCAATTTAAATTTCAAATATAAAACTTCTGAAAGAAGTTTTCAAACCCATTTTCCCTGGTTCAAGATTATTTTGCTCGTTCAGGTAAAATCGGCTAAAACTAGTGAAACGAAAGTCGTGTGTGTTCACTGCTTCGCTATTTATATTCCGGTCCGCATGTGCAGACTTAGGACAATCCCGGTATTTTAATTCCGCTTCTGTTGAAAGGTGTTATCCTGTCATTCGACATATCGAGTACACTGGACTGTTTTCAAACCCCCATCAGTTATCGCTGGAATTGGATTTGAAACATAGCTTCTAACACCATCATTCTTGCCATCTTGTCCATGAGTAGTTCTATTACTTCCAAGATCATGGTGTCAGCGCCTCCCCTACATAATCAATTCATAAAACGTTCCATATGGAAACACGAAAATAGTCTTAGGCTAATAGATACAAAAACTTGAACTCGTGGTTTAACAATGTACCAAAAGCGAAGTTGTTTGGCTTGGTCTAACTCAAAACATCTACCTCACACAATGATCTTTATTATCTAGCTTTTGCATTTCTTTCTCTTTGAACTCCCGAGTTTATCTAATAGATTCTATATTCTAACAATTTTTTTTCTAATGCAATAAGAAAATAGAGAATTTCTTTTTCAAAATTAATAAAGTTCTTGATTATTTAATGAGTTAATTTCATGTGAGATTTCATGTATTCATGTTATGTGATGCTTCTTTGGATGCTCATGTTGTTTGTAGACTGTTTGACATAGATAGTTAGTATATCTTAGGTCTACTATGACATATTTTCCATTGTGATGCTATTAGGGTATTTGATTTCATCCATGTATGACTTGATGGGGTATTTCCATCCTTTTTATAATTTTAGTCTGTCATTTCATGTAAATCACACATTCTCAAGTAGAAAAATGTGTAAAATATAACTTCTTTGTTTTACATATAATTATTTCTAGAATCATTTGAGGATTTGTATTTTCAATTTGTGTGTTTAAATGAAACAAAGATCAATGTAAAATAAACTTGCGTGGGAGTAGAGATGTTTACAATATCAGAACTGTGAAATGTTGATGTTAAGGGTTTCAAAATAAAAGTCAAAGATTTTTTAAATCCAATACAAGTTTCAAACGGTGTCCATTTGCCAAAAAAAAATTTACATTAGATAACAAAATAAGCGATTGATTGCTTATGGCCTCAAGTTGCATCATGGAAAAAATTTATGTTATTTTCACAGCAGAAAAAGTATTTGGGTCATATCATATACCATGGAAGATTGGGAGTTTAGCAAACCAAGGTGGAAGTAATTTTGTGTATTACACAACCCTCAAATGTGAGTAAGGTACGAGCCTCCCTTGGACTTGCAAACTTTTCTCGTTGATATGTCCGAGGATTTAGCACCACTGGCAAAGCCTTGAGAAAGTTGACAAAGCTAGATCAAGAGTGGCATTGGGGATATGAATAAGAGATAGCTTTTGTTGAGCTCAAGGAAACTTTGACATTTGATGCTATTTTGAGGAGACTAATGAGAGGACATCTCTTTCAAATACATATTGATTGGAGTATGTTGGGTTTGGGAGCAATGATTACCCAACATGATGATGAGGAGAAGGATTTTGTAGTAGCTTATGCAAGTCGTTCCAATAATGTGTCGGAGTCCAAGTATAGTTTTTATGAAGGAGAATGTTTGATAATTGTTTGGGCGTGACACATTTAAGATGTTATTTGTTTGGAAACTCCTTCACTCTCATCATTGATTATCAACCATTGAAATGGTTGATGGAATCAGATAAACTTACATAAATGCTTGCTCAATGAAATCTTATCCTACAAGACTATGATTTCACGATTGTACACAGACCTAAAGTGGTGAACCGTGATGCGAATAGGTTAAATCAAAACCCATGTACAAGTAAAGTTGATGAAACTGGGGTTCGATGGCACAATGATACTGATGAGAAGATGGTGTTGGATTGACATGCATTTGCTTTTTTGAGTATGTTGGCGCTTGAGAGCTATGTGTTATCTCTCTTGGATCAGAGAGTGGATATGTTATACTTGGATGTTGAGTTTGAGGACGGTTTGGTAGTAAGCCGAGACATCCATGACGACATGATGGTGTTGGACTATCTTCGTACATGTATTTTGATGGGCATTTTGAATGCCAAGGAGCGAGATTGAGTTCTATAAAAAGCACGGTGGTTCATATGGGAAGGTAGACATCTTTTTTTAGTCTGAAGAGATGGTAGTGTTCGTGTTGTACCACTTCGATCTCAAAGAGTGTAGTTGATAAGACATGTTCATGAGGAATTATGTTATTTTGGAGTGAAGCAGACATATAACTTACTTCAACGTCATTATTGATGGAGAGACATGCAAACTAAGGTGCAACAATATGTGGCCAGATGTATGATATGTGATCATGTTCAAATATTATTCAATATCCATACACCAAAGTAACATCTCCTACTAATTATCGTTGGAGCTTGGATTTTGCATGACCTCTGCCATTGACTATACGACATCATCGATATATGTTGGTCATGATGAATCATTTCACCAAGTGGATTGAGTTGATGACATTGTCTAACAAATCAAGTGAGGGAATAACTTATGTGTTCTTAGCTTCGATGCTTAGCCGAGTTGGTGCACAAGCAAAGATGTTGATTCATTAAGGTATGAAGTTTTTGGATAAGTTTAAGGCTTTGTGGGATCGAGCATTGATTGATCATCATACCACCTCCAGAGATCATCATGAGGCTAATAGTCTAGCAGAGAGAGTTGTTCATATCATGAAGAGAGGATTAAGAAAGTTTGGCTTGGAGAAAAATCATTTGGGAGACTGAGACATCCAGTTATCATAGTTGACCATGGGTTATCGATTTAGCCTCTAATCATCTCTAGTGTCATTATTACCGTACTTTTTATTATATGATAGAGATCTAGACTTATATCCCGCTATTTGTTGAGAGTCAGCTGAAATCTTAGATTAAATAACCCTTATGTTTGGGTAGGTTGTGTTCTCAAAAGGCAGAACTCTTTTGTAGAGTAATGCCATGACATTTGAGAACTTGGCTATTGCTCAGCAAAGAGATAGTTTGTGTTATGCTACCATACAAGAAGGTAGTTGTCGACCTTCAATTTGCAGATTACATTTATTTGTACTAGAGTGCACCGAGCACATTGGATGTTACTTCTGTTCACACAATTCTACGAGTACATGAGATTTTACCTTCTAGAGTTTTGTTATTAGAGGGATGTGATGGTGTGATTTGGATTATCATGTGTATAATTGTGTGACATGTCACCTTCAAAACATTGATAGTACCATGGATCCAAGCCTTGCAATTGTGCGGTCATGCTTGAGACGTATGTTATGTGGATCCACTAGTGAAGCATCCAATATGTTGATTTATGATTATTGTTTGAGAGGATGACATATGTCTGGTTTAACATCTTCTCTCAATATGATGCCTAGAGGACGATGGATATGTCCTCAATGCAATTAGCAGACAATCTGATTTAATCATTACATGGTATAGATTGCAAACAAATGACTAACGATGGGGCATTGTAGCACATGACTGTTAGGAGTTAACTCAGGTCTTGAGTAACTTTGGTTAGTTTGACTATATTTAGTTAGACTAGGGCTAGGGCTGGTACTACTATATAAGAGGGTTGGCAGAAGCTCTCTATGACATAATTAGGATTATTCAGTAAAGTGATTATGTGTGTTTCGTGGATGTAGCCTTAGTGAGGTGAACCACGTACTTCATGTGTTGACTCTTGATTGCATGGTTTTTTTCGTGTATTCTTGTTTCGGACCTATAATTGGTATCAGAGCAAGACCATCGCTATATGCGGAGGGGAGGGATTTGGACTTGAGTTTACTCACCTCACAGACAACGAGCGAGAGAAGGAAGGCAAAAACGAAAACCTGAGCCACTTCAGTCTAGAGCTCTGAAGCTCTAGACTAAAGTGGACTGGGACTGATCCAGTACTAGTCGCTCGTCGAGAAGTTTGGAGTCCCCAGAGCTCTAAAGGTCGATCACAAGCCATGGACGAGTGGAGAAAGCTCGCAAGAGGAGAATCGTGGACTGAGAGGAGCAGAGAAGATATCGATTCTTTTTTATATGGTTGGCGGAGTGCAGCAGGTTTTTTTCCCGCTTGTACTTTCATTGAGAAGCGTAATGCTTCAAATTCCGATTCAGACAGATTGTTAGCTAAAGAGTGCAGGGACATTCATTTATTGGCAGACGTTGCAGCACAGGCAGCGGTGGATAGACGTCTGGTCATTGATAGTGTTATTTGAGGATTCTTGGATTTGGAACAATTCAACAGGAGGCCAAAACTGGTGGCTTGGAGCAAAAATGGTTTTCATCGCATGCTGCAGGGCTCAGTAGAGTGCTCTACCTACTGGGAATTCTCTAGAACTGGAGCGGACTGTGACCTCCGGGCTGACTCTCACTCAGATTTACCTCCGATGGCTTTTTGGAAGCTCATCATGAATCTAGAAGAACTTAGTCCCACCCTATGACCATGACCCTATTGCTCACTCTTACACAAACTCTCAATGTCCAAGCTCCATTATGCACATTATCACCATGAGTAAGATATCACCCAAAAGGAAAGGGATACTTTGGTAATCAAAGTCTTCATTGAATCAAGGCTCCACTCCGAACATGACGTCTCCAAGAACCAAGCTCCCCAAAACTAAGATCACCACACTATCTTCTCCCAAAACTAACTTCCATTGAAAAACTACTTGAGAGGTGCTTCTCAACCTCTCTATTTATACTACTTAGAATCTTACTCTAGTAACTACAAGTAATCACCATGTAACTTCCTCTTACCAAGCTTAAACGAAGTAGAGATCACAAACCCCAATAAAAGTGTACATGGCAACATGCAATTGGTCCACTTGGATCTTCTAGAAACCCAACTACTCTCTAATTGACTTCTAGTGTGCCAAGTCAATCTCGCCCCTAGATTTAAGGGTCTTCACCAAGTCCAACCAATGAAAACTAGTCCAAGTCAAGGAAAATCAAGATACCGATGTGATGGAATCTATTTCTTGATTCCTACTTAACAACAAAATAGTTGTTCTCATCTACCACACCAAAAGTTACTCTATATTTTCCTCCAACTTAACCATAACTAGCTAAACATAGTCATGACTAAGATAAACTTAGGCACAATTTAGATATACTTACATTTTATCCTATATATACAACCCCACAGGTCTTACAGACGCCAATTTGGAGAACGAGGGAGGCCGGTACTTGTGTGCCCCCAATTAGAGTTTGACAGAAACGATGAGTCGACGTTGTGAGCTTGACATATGAACTGTCGCTCTCGACCCGTCTTCATCGTGTTTCTTATCAGCTTGAATTTGTTACGTGTTTCAAAAGTTTGTTTGCGCTAGTATTTTCAGTGCTACTGAGAACGGGATGCAAGTATTATTACATGTGAAACTCAAACTGTATGGTCCATGATAGAGTTAGCTGGAGGTTTGAGCTGCACTGACGTGAACTACCAGAGGTTGTGGAGTTTTGGCCATGGCAACAAATTCACTTTACTTGGGAGCGGGAAGAACCAGAGAGTGGTGTGACCTTTTTTGTGTGTCTGTTGAGCGGGCACTGGTTCTTGGTCGAGAGTGCGTTTCTTCTGCTCCTCTGTTTTTCTGCCCCTGCTACATTGCGTCGGAGTGGATTGGAGGTGGGACGGTGTGCTTGAGAGCTCAAGAGCAGTAGTATCTCTTGTGGTTTAGGGATTTTTACCTAGGGTAAATTTCCTTTTCTCATATGAGTGGGAAGAAGTCAAGTTTGGAGGTTTCTATTTGATGACCAAACGACACAAAGGACGAGTTCACGGGCTAGACGGAGCGAGATGGCAGTCATGAAGACAAGAGGAGCCGGATTTGACATCATCAAATATGATGGGCGTGGTGACTATCTTCTGTGGGAGAGGCAAGTCAAAGGTTAGTTGAAGCCTTCCGGTTTAGGCAAGTCATTGAGGCCTAAACCCTCGACATTCAATGATGAAGAATGGAAGGACCTTCAAGAGCAAGTAGTGAGTATTGTTATACTCCATTTACAACCTTCAGTTTTGAAGCAACAAGTTGATGAGTATGACAATTGTACTTTATTATTTAAGGCTCTTCAGTGACGGTTTCATCGCAAAGAGTTATCAAACAGGTTGTACACCTCCTTGAAGCTGATGAGCTTCAAGATGAAAGATTCAGGTACGAAGATACAAGATCACATTGATGCCTTTGGTGATCTTGTTATTGATCTTCAAGATCTTGGAGAGGAAACAACTGATGAGAGGAAAACCCTTCATCTGTTGAGTTCATTATCTGCTTCATATCAGTCATTGTCACGAATGTTGCTCCATCGTGATAGACAAACGATCACTTACAATGAGGTTGTAAGTGCTCTTTTGACTGATGACCTACATCAGAAGATGATGATGCCCTCTACTCCATCCTCTTCATATGGTACGGCACTGAATATGATATGTGGACGGTCACAATCAAGGAATGAGACGGATGGGAAGAAGTTTGGATCTAGAGGTAGATCCATGTCTAGGGGTAAATCCCAAGACAGAAAGATAGTGGTCTGTTGAAAATGTGGCAAGAGTGGTCACTTTAAAAAGGACTATCGTGTGAAGACCAAGGCTAATGATCCTCCTTTGGCCAATGTGGCTCAAGATTTTGATGAAGAGGATGACTTCCTCAAAGATGGACTATGAAGCCAGAGATATGCCCTATGCAACTCACCAAAGGGCGTTGGTGATGTATGGATTCTAGATAGTGCTTGTTCTTATCACATTTATTATATTAGAGAGGTTTTTCATACTTTCTCAGTATCAAACGGTTTAGTTCTTATGGGAAATGATCAACCTTGTAGGATTGAAGGTGTTGGATCTGTCCATATTCATATGTTTGATGGAGTCAAACGTACATTGACTCACGTCAGGTTTATACCTGAAATGAGAAAGAATCTTATCTCTCTTGGAATTTTAGATTCAAAAGGCCTTGAGTGGAGTTCTAGACAAGGAATACTGGAGGTGAGAGTAGGTGATAAGATTATCTTAAGGAAACACAAGCATAGAAATCTGTATGTGCTAGAGGGCAATACCAATTGTGATGAAGTCAATCTTACCATATCTCGGCCTTAGATGGCTCATGTTTGGCATTCTAGAATGGGACACATGAGTAACAGGTACTTGACCTTTTTTTGTGATAGTGGCTTGTTACCTAGTTTAGGTAAAGTTTACATGGAATTTTGTGAGCATTGCGTTATGGGCAAGCAACAGAGAAAAATCTTTGGTGTTGAAACTCATAGTTCCAAAGAGTTACTTGAGTATGTACATAGTGACGTGTGGGGACCCTCTCCTCAAGCCTCACATTCTAGGAAGTGGTACTATGTATCGTTTATTGATGATTACTCAAGATTTGTGTGGGTCTATTTTCTCACACAAAAGTCTGAAGTCTTTGCAACTTTCAAAAGTTGGAGAGCACAAGTTGAGACTCAGACTGGTCACAAGGTGAGATATCTACGTTCGGATAATGGCGGGAAGTATACTTTTCAAGAGTTTAGAAGTTACTGCAAAGAGAAGGGGATCACTTGTCATCTCACCACGGTTTATACTCCGCAACAAAATGTTGTTTCTGAGAGACTCAATCGAACAATATTGGAGAAGTTGTGTAGTATGTTGAGCCAATCTGATTTACCATATGAATTCTGGGTTACCATATGAATTCTGGGTTGAAGCTATAAATACCGTAGTGTATTTGGTAAATATGTCTCCTTCAAGTGCAATCAATTTCTTTACACCGTTTGAATTGAGTCACAAACGGAGGGCTGATTATAGTCATTTGAGACTTTTTGGTTGTACGGCTTATCCTCTCATATCTAAGGAGAATAGAACCAAGTTGGATACTACATCCAAGAAGTCATTTTCTTGGATATGCAAGTGGTGTGAAAGGTTATAGGCTATGGGATCTTGTAGCTTGTAAGGTAATTGTCACTATGGATGTTTCTTTTGATGAGTCCAAATCATTGAAAGAGGGGGAGATATCTCAGGATCCCCGTACTGACAAGGACAAATCTCCACTCAATGATGTTGTTGAGGGGAAGATTGATCATTATGGGTTTAATGATGAGCCACAAGGAGAAGCTCCAGAACAGATGGAGCAAATTCCTGAACAACAGGAATTGGAGGAGCACGACACGGCTTAGCAACAGGAATTGCTAAGCCTCAAGACACGAAACACACGAAACGATGGAGATCAACCATGACCATCTACTAAGAGATAATCAAATCGGATTAGTAGAGCTCCCGAAAGATATGGAACATGGGCTGATTCATCTATTCTTGAGGATCATGATATTGAATCTGAGAATGATGATGGCAATGCGTTGATCTTGGAAAAAGGAGAACCTTGTTCATATAGAGAAGCTCAAGCCTCTATCAATAAGCTTGAGTGAGACATTGCTATGGAGTGTGAGATGCAATCGCTTGTTGAGGCTAAGACTTGGGAGCTTCTAAAGGGTCAACCTTTGGTTGATAACAAGTGGGTGTACAAGTTGAAGGATAATCCAGCGGATGAAGAGAAAAGGATCTTCAAAGCCCGGTTAGTGGCTATGTGCTTCACACAAGAGAAAGGTGTGGACTAAAATAAAGTCTTCTCACCTGTAGCAAAGTTTGTTATAATTCGTATGGTATGTGCACTTGCTGCGATATTTGGTCTAGTTATGGATCAAATGGATATTTTCACGGCTTTTCTATATGGATCTTTGGAGGAACTACATGAGACAACCTACTGGCTATGAGAAGAAAGGTCAGGAGAAGTTAGTTTGTAGATTGCTCAAATCTCTGTATGGATTGAAGCAAACTCATAGGCAATGGAATGCAAGGTTTGATAAGTTCATGAAAGCACAAGGATTTTCAGGGAGTGTGTTTGATCCATGTGTTTACATGAAGAAGGTGAATAATGAGATCTTTAGCGTCATTATTATAGTACTCTATGTGGATGACATGCTCATTTTGGCAAAGGAACAATCCGACGTCGATAGATGTAAGAGACAACTGAAATTTGCATTCAAGATGAAGGATTTGGGTAAGTCCAAGAGGATTTTAGGTATGGATGTTCACATGGATTTGAAGAAGAGGAAGCTATGGTTAAGTCAGGGTTAGTACATTCAGCGTGTGCTTGACAGGTTTAACATGGCAGACTCTAAAAGAGTGTGGACTCCTTTGACGGCACTTTTTAAGCTCTCAACAACTCAATGTCCAATTGATGCAACTAAGAGAGGAAAGATGTCGTCAATTCCCTATGATAAGGCAGTGGGAAGGTGCATTGGGAAGCTGTGAAGTGGATTCTCAGGTACCTCAAGAGTACTTAGTATTATGGTCTTTTGTTTGATGGTTTATTGGACAATGCCAAATCCATGTTGGGTTACGTTGATGCTGACTATGGACAAGATCAAGACAAGAGGAAATCTACAACTGGGTATGCGTTAGTTGGGGTTTACCTTGCAAAAGTGCATAGCTCAGTTAACTACGGAAGCCGAATATGTAGCAGCAGCGGAAGAAGCAAAGGAGGCTATTTGGTTGAATAGACTTATCACTGAGATGGGATTGAAAGAGTATGTTGTAAATCTTCATTGTGATAGTCAGAGTGTCTTACATCTTACACCAAATCAAGTGATGGATAGTAGGATGAAGCACATCGACATCAAATATCATTTTATCAGAGATGCAGTTTCTAATAGGGAGATTGAGCTAGTCAAGATTGATGGTAAACTCAATCCAGCTGATTCTTTGATCAAAGTATTCCTTTAGAGAGTTTCAGGAGGCATTGTGCTACTATGCAGGTTTTGCACAAGGAGCACTACTATAGTTACTCTAGCAATTGTTTGATTCTTGTATATGCTTTACTCCTTCCTAGTCAGGTACGGCTTAGTTCTAGTTAATCCTTGTTTACAGGAGGGCATATGCTTCAGGTTTCCTTCTAGGACTTCTCGCGGAGTATGTATATGGATAACAAGAGTTAGAGACCCCACGATATGAGTCAAGGGGGAGATTGTTAGGAGTTAAGATGTCTTGAGTAACTCTGGTTAGTTTGACTATATTTAGTTAGACTAGGGCTAGGGCTGGTACTACTATATAAGAGGGCTGGCAGAAGTTCTCTATGACACAATTAGGATTCTTCAGTAAAGTGACTCTATGTGTTCCGTGGACGTAGCCTCAGTGAGGTGAACCACATACTTCCTGTGTCGACTCTTGATTGCATGATTTTCTTCGTGTTTCAGACCTACAACGACCTCATGATCTTAGCCCTACGAAGGACATATCATGTTAATGGACTAGATGGCTACCTAGTATTAGAGTGACCTTACAATTGGAGGGGAGATTGTGGTACATTTGTGTTAGTGTATGACGATCTATTTATTATCATGTTTGATGTGAGAATAATGTATGTTATGATGTGATGTGTATGTGCATGATAGCTACCACGATTTATGTAGTGATATGCTTAGTTAGGTGAGTGTGTGCATGCAAGAGCAGATTCATCATGTAGAGCCGATAATGAAATTAGCGTTGTTTGCACTTGAACTATAATTAGAACCGACATCGCTGTTATGAAACCTAGGGCTCAAGAGGAAGAGTTTGAATTAGGACTCCTTGGGATGCAGTTAGATAGTAGCTAGTGCTAGAAACTAGAGTCTTTGAAGCACAAAGTGGGTTTGGCTCAAATGTAATCTCTCTTTTATGTTATGGTTATGAGCAAAGTATACTTTTGCATATTTTGAGAGTATAAAAGATTTATTGTGGTACCCTTGTGTTGATGTATGATGATATATTTATTATGATATTTGATGTGACATGATGTATATTGTCATGCGATGTGTATATGCACAACATTAAAGATGAAGCATATGCTCTTTGTACTTCCATCTACGTTGGAAAGGATGAATGGATTATGGATTCAGCTTGCTCTTACCACATGTGTCACATTAGAGAATTTTTCAATACATACACACCGTCAAACAATTCAGTTTTGATGAAAAATGATCAATCTTGCAAGATTGTGGGAACATTATTTCTAAGGATCCAAATGTTTGATAGAAAGGTGTGCATCTTGACAAATGTATGTAAAAATCTAATTTCTCTTGGAGAGTTAGATTCAAAAGGGTTTAAATGGGATAATGATAGTGGAATTTTGAGTGCTGTGGCTAGAACCCATATCCTCATGAATGGTAAAATGTAGAAAAATCTTGTCAAAATAGTAACAATAATATTTGATGAAGCATTTACTACTACATCTCCAAAAGAAGTTTCTCATTTGTGGCATGCCTTACTCGACCACATGAGTGAGAAAAATCTTTTTGTCCTTCACAAACAGAAATTATTGCATGGGATGAAGCAATGCAAGCTAGAATTATGTGAGCACTATGTGTTTAACAAACAATCAAAAGGTATATTTGAAGTTGGAGTGCATAACTCTTTAGCTATTATTAAGTATATTAATTCAGACATGTGGGGACCCATTTCCTTCTACCTCACATTTTGGAAAACATTAATATGTACATTTTGAGGATGAAAACTCGAGATATATATGTCTCTATTTTATATAGAAAAATTTTGAAATTTTTGCCATTTTCAAACAATGAAAAGCCCTTGTTGAAACTCAAACTAGGAGTAATTTGAGATATCTATGTTTAAATAATAGGTTAAGATAATAGCGAAGATTACATCTTACATGAATTTGAGATGTATTATCAAAAGGAGTAGATTTTTCATCATCTCACCGCAACATATACAACAAAGTAGAATGGTATTGCTAAGCGACTCAATTGAACACTATTGAAGTGGTCAAGTAGTATATTGAGTCAAGCTAGTTTATCGGAAATATTTTAGGCTACAGTTATAAATACCACAACTTATATGATAAACTTGTATTTTTGTAATGCAATTAAGTACAAGATCTTGTTTGAAATATGACACAAATGATTAGGTGATTACTCTTTGATTAAAAAATTTGGTTGTGATGCTCATGCTCTTACTCCCACGATAAATATGACTAAGCTTGATCCTAAGGCAAAAAAAAATATTTTTCTTGGGTATCAGCGTGAAGAACTATAGGTTATGGTATCATGGTTGTAAATAATAGTCAATAGAGATGTGTCTTGCAATAAACCATATCATTGAAAGCTCAGACTCTTGCTATTGATAAGGGCAAATCTTTTGCCCCAAACATAATTGAGAGGGAGATTGATCTTGATACTTCTCATGATGGGCCACAAGGAGAGGTTCCATTCATAATAGAAAAAGAAATGGAGCAGATTGCTGATATGCCACATATTGAACCAACACAATTGAATCACCTTGAGTCTTTAACAAGAAGACAGTTGAGAGGTGCAATTAACATCATGCTCCTAAAAGGTGTGGTACTTGGTGTTCTTGAGATTGAAGCTATTGAAGTTGATGTTAATTCAGCATATGCATTGATTATAGAAGATGGAGATCCATCTTCATTCCTTGACAATAAAATATAAAAATATTAAATTTTTTAATATTCTTTTTTATTAAAAATTGAAGACATATGTTCATAATGTGTTACTTTTATTTATTATTCATGTTATTATTCATATGAAAAATATTATGTATTATACATGTATATATATTAAATTTTATTATCCTTTTAAGTTTTATGGTTACAATCGTGGTCACAGTTATAATTAAGATTAGGATTAGGGAGGAAACACTGTCGAAGTTAGAATCAAAACTATAAATTCTTGAAAATTCATGATCTAGGAAATCTTAGACCCACTGATTAGACATGACCGATTTCTCAAATCAATTCATCTAAATTTCCGATCCATAGAATCTAAAATTCCACTGATTTCAACACGATCTAATTCTCACGTTGATTCTTGAAATTTTTGATCTCTTTTCCTCTCGTATGTTTGAACGCTTGTGAAAATTTGTGATGAAAAAATCTGAAATTGACCTTATCTCTTCCCCTCTTGTTAGACTAAATACTTTTCAAAATTTCTGATGGAGAAATATGAAACTGAACTTATCTCTTCTCCTCTTGTCAGGTTGAACGCTTCTCCAAATTTATGATTGAGCAATTCAAAACTGAAATCTTTTCCTTTCTCTTGACTCAAAACTTCCCAAAATTTCTAATGCAAAAATCTGAAACCCAACTGATCTCTTCTTATCTCGTTCAGTCGAACAAGAGAAAAAGAGATCAATGAAAATAATTGTCAAAATTTTTGATGAAGAAATATGAAATTTTTGATTTTTTTTTCTCTCGTCCACGACTTGAAAGAGTTTTCAACCTAGCTTTGATATCAATTGTGAGGATCGATTTTGATTTATGCAATCACATAAACAATGCAACCAACATAACACAAACATCATATATGCTTGGTTTATCACTATGCTACATATATGGGAAGGAGCGAACATTTCTCTTAAACTAAAAGTACATGAGATTCCATAGTAAGAGTCTATAGATGTATCATCCAAAGGGAATGGCCTAGTATATATAGTCATAAGGCTAACATATAACTAATATAATTAGTCTAATCTAATCATGGTTATACTAACTATGGTTAACAATACAAGAATTAACCTTACAATATTTCCAAATTTGATATTCTAATTTAAATATTTAAATTAGAATGAAATCAATATTAGATAAAATCAATAAAATTAATAATTTAAAATTGATTAGATTAAAAAATAAATCAATATATTGAAAAAATTAATTCAAATATTTCTATTTATTCTTAAATAAAAAAAATTTAATTATTAAATCTAAATTTTTATTAGTTTCATGAAATATATGAATTATATTTTATTATATAGATAATAGATATCTGATTTTTATATACATTCAAGTATAAGTGTTTATCATTTTGATTAATATATATTTTTATCTTTGAACTAATATGATAAGTACATACATCCAATATATGAGTTTTCAAAAATTGCATGAAGTGCATATCATTTGAAAAGATATGTAAGGATTTGGTATAAATCCTAAGATGAACAGTTATTTCCAAATTATTTTAATTTAGTCACATCACATCAAGAGTATATCATCAAATGATATTATACATCATAAATGCAGCTTGTCAAACCTATATGAGAGCTACTTCTTTTGACAACAAGTCAATTAGCATGACATCCATCAATAGTAACAAAACACTATATTTTGTTTCCAATAATTTCACATTTTTACCTTGAAACCTTCAATCATCTCCATTTCAACTAGATGAATCATGACGTCTCTTGGATGACTAAACATAGCAAAACATGACATCTATATGTATTGTATTATATTTCTTGTACTTTTGGTAGGCTTTGACAATATTGCAAAAGTGGTTTGTAAGACACACCACTAAGTCACATTACATTGTTATAATTATCAAATATGTCTCATGATAGTGTTCATTTACACTGAATGCATTTAAAGAATATTTCGATTTTTTTGGAAATATAACAATCATTTTTTTCTTTATGCATTTTTGCAAGTCATTCTTTTACTTTTTCATTCTATGTTATGATGATATTTCTTGTTTTTTGCACTCTTGCAACTCCATGCTTTTTCCTTTCACTTTATATACTTGTTGCTCTCGTTGATTTGTGGAGAACCCATCAAGGGTGAAGGTAATATACTCTTAGGTTATAAAGTTTCTAATTTTGTATACATTGTAATGTGTATCCATTGGAGAGCAATCATGTTGCTTCTTCATATAATCATGCAGTATATAAACCCCTTGATCTATATAGTTAGTATATTTTAGGTGCATGAGTACATATTTATCATTGTGATGCTATTGGGGCCTAGATCTATTCTACCGCTGTGGTTTCATGCTTGTAGGACTTATGGGGTCTTCCATCCTTTTTGCTATATTAGTGGGTACCCATTTAGTACACACTGCACGTTACATTGTTAATTTGACTGTAGGCTTCCAAGGAACCGTACAGTCAAAATTTGAAATGGCTCTATCTGTACCTCGACATTCGCAAGCCATGTCAGGAACATCATACTACAGTACAATACAGTCCTGTATATTACGTATAGTACATTATACAATGTAATGTTTTGTACAGTGTAGATGAAGGTTAGTGTGAACAGGTTGGCGGGAGAAGCTCTGTTTCGAAGAATGTTCATGCGTTCTGCCTCTCGTTCTGAAATTTGAATGCGGCTGCCTTCGAACGGCATAGATATGTGACATATATATGAAATCAGGGTCTACAGTTTACGTGATTGATTTCTAGCCAGGAGGAGTTTTTATGGTGATATCATCTAATCCACAAGAAAGGTACTGCCCGCAATATAGCCATGGTTTCTGATTCTTTCTTAGCATGTTTGGAAGATACCGAAGACAGTTGCCTCAATTCAAATCATCATGCGTCTCATGCCCATCGGTGTAAATTTGTGGAGGATTTTGATTTTTAAGTGCTGAATTGTTAGTGTTTTCCATGGTCTCATACTCTCAGGTCGAGCTGGCTGTGACTGTAAGCAGTGACATGCGGAATATGTGAAGTCATCTTGGCACTTTTGGCAACGTCTGTTGCGCACCTCAGTTCCGCAATTTGAGTAAATTATATAAGATGGACCTTCCATTCCATTACTCGAATTAGGCATTAGGGTGTTCAAATTTAAACTTGTACCGCCTGTTTGATCATCCTTCCCCTGCTGCAGATTTCGGCACAGTTGCCTCCTCAGCCGTATTGTGAAATTAGGCTGTGAAATTTGACATCAGAAGCTTGGGTACCTAATTTGAACTTGGGACATAATACTTGAATTATTCCTATGTTCAGAATTTATGTGTTAAAAATTTTACTTCAGAAGCTTTCGGCTTTGTCTTGGGCTTTTTCTCCAGAAGGTTCTTCTAGTATCTGGACAACATCGAAGATTCAAATGTGAGGCATCGACGTCGGAAAGCATGCCTCCAAAATTGAGCACTAACGAGGGTACGTAATGAAATTCTTTCCAATGTAAAGATTGTGTTGATTCAGACTTGTTGGAATATGCAGTCATCAATGTCTGCTACAGACTACTATGTCTGCTCGTATGATTAAAGGAAGCTTCAAATCTTCAAGCATCTCTCGTTACAGAAGTATGAGTCTGCGACTTATTAGTTTCTTATTTCTGACATCCATCGATTTTTTCTGTCTTACCGAAATATGTGATATATCTTCTCATCCTGCTCTTTCTCTGCTGTACTCTAGCAAATTATGAGCCGTGATTACCTTATTTGCCTCTGCGCAGGAATTGTACTGGATTTCATCAACGAGGTAAATGTCTGTCCTCTTAAGTCGTTTGGTTAGCTAAGTTTTCTCGGTTGGATTCCTTATGAATTGCATCTCTATTGCAGCTAATTATCACTAGGCCTTCTGACAGAGAACTCGCTCAACAATCTGAGCAGTTCTAATGATTGTGACAGCAAAATCGACCTTTAAACGCTCAAAACGTGGCGGATGCTCTTCAAAAGCATGGCATCAAGAAAGTATCTGTTGAGAAAATTCTTACTACCCTTGGTGACAAAGGACAAATATCATTCAAGGAGTACGGGAAGCAAAAGATTTACCTGGCCAGGCAGGATCAGTTTGAAGTTCCAAACGCGGAGGAACTTGATCGCATGAGGAAAGAAAATGAACAGCTGCAGCGAGAAATAAACTCCTCAAAAACTTTTATCAGCGAGCTCGAAGCAGGTACTTCATACACCACATGCTTCGTAAGTAGAAGCATAACACTGCTTGAGATGGGAAACTGTGCCTCGTTGGCCACCTCAGTTACTTCAACAAACTCCAGCTCAAGTGGTTAAGTGGCACTACGATGAAGGCGTCTCACCCGACTCTTGGTATACAATGAAAGCAATTCAAGTTGTGCTTACAATTTCCTCGTGTCATCTGTAGAGCTTCGTTCTGTACAAAGCAATCTCACAGACAAACAGATCAAGCTGGAAACGGAGAAGCTTAACAATGAGGTGCAAGATACTTATGAGAACCCTCTTACCATATATTGTGCACTAGACGGTCTGAATAGGTAGTGCTTCCTTGTTCGTAACAACAGTCGTTATTGTTTTACCGCAAGAATTGCAAGACTTGTTTATAGTCCGTTCTCTTTGTTTCTTAAATATTGGGCATTAAAGCGATGTAGTGTCTCGGTTGCCTAATCAAAGCTATTACATACGCAGATTCCCAGTCTACAGGCCAAGCTAATTACGTTGAAAAGTGGAGCAACCGTGATGACATCCGAAGAGAAAGAGAAGATTGAAAGCGCATACACTCTTAAGGTCGGTTTATGGCGAAAAAGAAAACGAATGTTTAAGGATTTGTGGGATATGATTACCGAAGCAGTTCCAAAAAATCTTACAGAACTCAAGGTGAGGCCTTACAGGTCAATGGGGCACAAACCCGTGAGAATTTTGTCCTCTTTTGTATTTATTTTAGTCTGCCTGTTCTTCCGTTTGTTAACGTTTTCTTTGTGTTAATACTCCTTTCTGGACCTTAGCGTTTTGGTTACAGCAGTAGTCCATCATTTCTGCTCTTCCGAAGTAATTTTCCTCCTCCACTGCAGGAGGAGTTGGGCATCGAGTTGGATGAAGATGTTGGACACAAGATAGAAGACTATTGCAACTTAAATGTAGCAGTGAAAAAACCGATGGCAAAGAGACCTAAGCGTTGATAAGGTAATCAGAGCTTTAGCAGATTCGGCTACAAGCTGCATGGATTCCCTGCTAGATTTCTAGACACACGTATGAAGCTCTTCCATTCTTTCGCTCAAGTAGACATCGAAGTTCCTCTCCAGTTTCCAAAGTTACTCGCAGTCACCCGTACCTGTTCATAGCCAAAGCTAGGACCCAATGATCAAGACATAAGACTGGTCAATCGAAGTTCTCTACATTGTCCCTCTACTATAAACTATTGTATTGTATCCAAGTTTGAAGAAAACTGTTACCACTCTTCTCTGTCGAAATGGTCCAAACTGGTCCTCCACGCCTCACGTAGGTCGTCGTGTCATAATGTTGTATTTTGAGACTTAGAACCGATTTGGGAAAGAACTCGACAGAATCTCCGTGATACTCAGTTCGTGCCTCGTATTTGCATTTCGAATGTCATGGATACTCGGCCGATGCTACTGCGTTTTTTTTATCGTCGTATTACCGAAAGTCTCATAGGTATTTCTGAAATCTAGAAGCAGTCTGATTAGATGGGCAATACTACATCTAATTAGATGTGGTATTGCCCATCTAATCTGTATTGTATAGTGTATACAACACAGATATACACTAATTAGAGTAACCTCATCTGTATAAATATTTGAATAAGAAATGTATACTAAATGTGACAATTTTCATAAGTCTTAATTTATTTGCTAACCATATTAAAACATGTGATAAAGAAGATTTTTGAGGGAAAAATAGCAATGTCCAATCCATTTTCAAAAAAATTACCCTCATGGTCCCATTAATTAGTTTCGATATTCCTTAAATCACTTAAGTTTTAAATTTTGCTTACAATGAATTTATAAAATTTAATTTCAAAATTTTTTGGTTTAAAGGGAGATGGCAAAAGCCTGTCACGAAAGATGTAAGGTTGTAGAAAAGTTATAATTTAACCCCTTGTAGTGTTTTGGTGGTTTTCCAACAAAATTTATCCCATGATTAGAGTATACTACACTAATCAGAGAGTTGTAAGAAGATTCTCGGATGAAGAACCTTTTTCTATTCTCCTTTCATCAAGTGGACGAGTTCTAGGCGGTTTTTTTTCTAAAGATTTCTCTACTTATGGAGTGTTGAGTAGCAATTTCGACAACGTAAAAATTGCAAACAGCTGAGTATGATCGAGTCAACTTTTGGAACTAAAGGTGTGATTTAGGAAAGGTGGCTAACTGAATGGTGCACAAAGTAAATTTGTGCTAAAGTAATAGTGTTTTGGATGCCATGATGGAAAACCAGAACACATGAACTATGAAAACACCACAACGACAAAACTTTCTTGTTAATAGTGGAATTAGAACCCACGCTCTACCCGACCAATACCTGAAATTGGCGCCTTAGACCAACTCGGCCATTTTCACTTAGTTGTGATTATCTTGTTTGTTGAAGTAATACCAATTTTCAAGTACATATTTTTCTCGGGGTGGTGGGGGGCTGGGGCTGGGGGTGGGAATTTATCTAACGAAGAAGGTTTCGCTACAAGATATTATGTTGGAATTAACTGCGTTAAATCTTCTACTTTCGACATATTGACATACTTATATTGCTGTAACGAGATGATTGCAGTATATTCTTGATTTTACAGTTAGTACAACATCATGTACTGTTATTAATTTATGGACGAACGTCAATTTGTTCAAATACTCTGGATTATACTATATATTTCTCTGCACTGTTGTTTTGTGTTCTGTTTTCGCTTTGGTTGTGAAATTACTGTTTAGAGGTGCTGTTTCTTGGTGAAAACATTTGACTATACAGTTGGGTATAGACAGATTGAATTGTCGTGATGATAACGTTCCGTTGGTTCACGATACCTCCGTCTTAGCTTTCAACTAATGTCAAGGACTTACCCAAAGAGGAATACTAATTGTGCACCGCAGCCGTCACATATTCTTCTTACAATAATAATACGGATTCTATTCTATTGCCAAAACATAATCTCATATGTCAGTACTACTTCAAGAAGATATACACACGCAGAAGTCTTTTCCTCAAAACTCTTGATGTGGACATGTTGGCCAATTGATTCGAATAGTTCAGACAGCACGCAACTTAAAGCGGGAAATCCATTTTATCGCATTAAGGGTCTAAACGACGACTACGGGCTTGTACATTTAAAGCTTCTCCCACAAATTATCAATGGACAAAAAGGTCCGGTTATTTTCATCTCGTATCATACTCATGATGTACAGCAACAAACTTGCGTCCTGCAATTACTCAAGTAGACAATTTTACTGAGGCCATAGTAATCGCTGAGTACTTCGACAGAGACAAACTCTATGTATATTCGACAATATGTTTAATCTGTATACTACAACCTTCCAAATTTCAGAAGTAGCTAACATCAGATCATTAACTGCTATGTTGACATTTGAAGCAAGCCCTTGCAGTCAATTCAGGTGCTTCATCGTTGACCAAAAGAGGAATTGCAGCCACCTGATAAAAGGAGAAGAAACCGCTGCGTTCGACACGCTTAACGCGTTCCAAGCAGCTGTCGCCAACCTGGTAGATTGAGGTTCTGTTAACAAGGGTACTATCGAGTGGAGGTGAAGAGTGGTAGATAAAAGAATCGTGCGGTGTAAGCAGCAAATTCAGCATTCATAGCAACCAATGAAGGCAGTGCAAGACAGCACGTCACAGAAAAAATGCTGAATTTCAGTGTCGCAGGGTGGATAAGAGTCGGACGAGGATAGAGCTTTCGCCTTAGAGATAGAGGGCATGATGCCCAAGTTGAAAACTCTAACCGCTAAAGAAAAGTCTTGAAGTTTCTCTCAAGGCGCTTAAAGCTCGCATGCCATAGTACTCATGTATTCCATTCGCTTCATACCTGAAGCAAGAAGGCAACTGTCAGCCCCTGCAGAACCCCCTCATCACGATGAAGACTTTTACTAGAGTGGACACTTGCAATGGATAAAATTCATAGACATGATACTTGACAAGACAGCCATAAACAGAAAAATAAAAGAATCTCAGGTAGGAGCCAAAGCATCGATAATGTACATAATTTACACCTTCAACAATGGAGACCGCGGACGTATATTACTAACATCTCTCTCTCTCTCTCTCCCCTCTCTCTAATTCATTCATATACACTCATCGTTTATTACAAGCCTGATAGGTTTCAAGAACTCACTGTCATGATGTTGAAAACATCCCGGCGAGCTCCACTCATCCTCCTTCGCGAGCGCACCCCATTCAGAGCTTGCATCTGAAGGGGCACGACGCGCCTCCTAACTATTTTTCGTCTTCACTCGCTGCTGCTGCTGAGGAAACTGCTGGGGAAAATTGC
The DNA here is from genome assembly GCA_014180765.2 of Marchantia paleacea. Classification (NCBI taxonomy): domain Eukaryota; kingdom Viridiplantae; phylum Streptophyta; class Marchantiopsida; order Marchantiales; family Marchantiaceae; genus Marchantia; species Marchantia paleacea. Next base: position 220,328 of record MUAA02000064.1, read on the forward strand.
GGCGATCGAGGATGTTCAGCTTGCTTCCATGGATGAGGACGGCACGGGCTCCGATGGCGAAGAGGCCTGACATTTTCACCCTCCAGACTCACATCGGCAACGAACGACGCGCACAGAGTCACAAACAATCAGCTCGCTCCCAAGCCTCTAGAAAACGCTCTCGCGTTCTTGTTCTCGGTTTTTGTAATGTGTACTTGTTCCAGGGTGTACTTCTCTGGGTACGCCTTTCCGATGGTGCCACGTGTTCTTAGCCACGACTTGAAGTAGATGCGATAGCATCCGACGTTCAGAAAGCCTGCACAATGCCCTCCTCCCGTGGGGAGCTGCAGGATAAGGCTACTTTCTGCAAGAAGAAGTTCATCTGTTTCTATTTAGTTCCGTGTTATCTGAAGTTTGCCTCCTATATTGCTGCAATTACCACTGGAGATTTGATTTCAGGGGCGACCTTTAATTCTCAGCAGCGCCTTAATTGTAGGCTTCTCTCCTCACTAGTCCGACCTTTTAGCGGCGTGCCGGCTAAATCACGGAGACGTCCAACTGTCCATCTTCGCTGTGATGGAAAGGCTAAACCAAAGATAGTGTTAGAGGTCCCGCTAATGAACAGGTATCAGGATAAGGTAAAAGCCCCGTGGTCTCACCATCTCCTTATCGGCATATCCCATAGACTTTTCATCTCGTGTTATTGCAAGGCCACCAAGCTGAACTGAAGTTATACATGGACAACGAAAAAGACTGCGCTGAGTCGGCTCCCAGCTTCTTGAAGAAAGGTTGTGGTCAACTTGTGACTCAACCTGATATGCCTAATGGATGGTAAGGTTTTAACTGGTTAACTTTAGAGCTTTGATGTAAATGTGTGGAAAACAGAGAAACATAAACTGCAAACTGTACCATGATTGTGGAACAAAGAATCGCATGGTACGACTAACATGAAACACAACGGATAATATTGTCCGTTGTGTTTCTTGTTAGTCGTACTCGTCTTGATGATGCATCGGTTAATATTTAGGTGATTCCTAAAAGCAGATGAAGCAACTTGTTCATATCTCAAACTATCTCCTTCTATACTTTGTCTTTCCGACTGAGCATATTGTATTCATCACCATGAAACTATCATCCATGATATGTCTGAATGTTGACTTAACGACATTAGCATAAATTTTACACTGCAAAGTAGATGTCTTACCAAATACCTTACTACCAAGTTGATATCAAAATAGTATTTATGATTTTAAGCTACTTTAAGTTGTCACGACTTATGTAGCGGCATCTCTAGTTAGGTAGGTGAGCGTATGCAAGAGCAGATTCATCAGTTAGAGCCGGTTGTGCAGTTAGTGTCATTCGTACTGGAATTGCCCTTAGGGCAGTTCTAGTGCCTTAGGGCCGACAATGCCGTCAGGGGTCCTAGGGCTCAAGGGGTAGAGTTCGAATTAGGGCTCATTGGAGTGCAGTTTTCGAAGTTGAGCCTTTGAGAGTATATCTATGGTGGATAGTAACTAGTGCGGAAACCTGGAGTCTTTGAAGCACAAAGTGGGTTTGGCTCAACTGTAATATCTCTCTATTATACTATGGTTATGAGCAAAGTGTTCTTGTGGATGTTTTGAGAGTGCAAAAGATTACTTCGAAAACTCAAATTGGATTCTGTGGTGAGAATTGTGAGTTCTTGGAACGTTGAAGGTGTTTTGGTGAGTTTGGATCGATGGTAGCTTTGATCTGTTGGTTGTTCAGTGTGCATAGTATTAATGGAGTGTAGCCCATGGTGGTGATCTAGAAGTAGAGTCGATTCAAAGTTGATGTCATCGATTTTGAAATTTTATATTTTTTGTTTTAGTATAAATCCGAATCAGAAATTTTTGAGGTCGGAAGCGCTGCTAAAAATTGACAAAGTGGATCAATACTTATAGTTATCTTGGGGCATTAAATCAAGATTGGTTGAAAAATATTTCGGAAAGAAGTGCTTGAAGTCCAAGATTTGGTATTTCGGGAAGTTAGTACCATTAGGCTATCAGATTATCATATAGTGTCAGTTTGATTTGAAATTTGGTGGGGTGATAGAAGATGTAAAGTTTGTAGCGCGGGTGTAGAGATATTGGTCCCAAGGTTGACAATATCAAAATTGCAAAATTTTGACATTTAGGGGTCTGAAATTGGAGTTGAAGATTTTCAAAGTACCGCAGAAGTAATAAACGGTGTCCGTTTGTGAAAAAAAAATTACGTTAGATAGAAAATTGAAAAAAACTAGTTGTCAAGGTGCAAGTTGAAAGAATTTATGGAAAGAAGCCACTGAAGTTACTATCTAGTTGCAGCAGTCGGAGGCTTTTATGCTTTAAGGCAGCACCTTATATAGCTGGATTACCAGTGTCAAGTTATCGATCAAGAGAGTAGAAGACCCCCAAAATCAAGTTTTTGTATTTTCAAATGCCCTTCTAAGACTATGTCAGTCCGGATTGGGTTGGTTTGACCCCTTTGATGGATGTTTTTGAGAGGGAGTATTGTTATTTATGTTTCTTGTGATTGATATACCTCCATCTCTTCTTCTTGTTTGTGCACCACATTTTTTTGTGTTGGTGTTTTGTTGTTTGGAGTGTTGGAGCTCCTATGTGTTATCGATTATGAGACTGGATTTGCGGACCAGTCAAACTATCCATGTTTCTCGCCAGTGAGATAAGACTTGCAGACGTGAGGACTGGGTGAGTGATTGTGGTGATGACACGTTTCAGGTTGCCCTTGTTTTAGCTCCTTGTGGTGCCTCAGGTACCTTCTATTTTGGTTTCTAGTACTATTTTGTTATTTCTGGCTCCAGTTGGATACGTGTTTATGTACGGTTGCGGAGGTAATTCATTGGTGTCACAGTGGAGTTCTCTGGAGGTTCATGAAAAAGATTACTCGGGTTAGCATTGGGTGCACCCAAAGCGGAGTTCGATACCAACCTTGACCTTTGAGGTTCAATGAAGATTCTAATTTGATTTTAGAGAGTGACGGAACTGAGGTTGATGATATCTTGGAGTGTGTACCCACACTGTTATTGTGGAACATGGACGATATCTATGGGGCCACCAAGGGTCCTAGATGATATTTGGATACAGTTGTCACTATTGAGTTGGATGACTTCATACATGAGTTTGACTCATGGTGTGATTTACAGCGGATGCGCAACTCTAAGTTGTTTAGTCCGTTTATGGCTTGGAAGGGATTATTCCAGCATTTGGAGGGTCCGTCGATGGATGATTATCATGAGTTTTGATATGAACACCTTGAGGAGATTGAGTTCAGGAGACAATATTGGTCTTGAAACTACATCTTTATTACTTTGGGTACAATGTTTGATGGTGCGAGTTCATCTATTTGGCACTGATGACACGGTTGGAGCTAGTTGAGTTGGAAGAGTTCAAAGGTCCCAAATTTGAACCCTACTTTGGAGTTCTTTGAATGGTTGAGGAGAGACTACCAAGGGGTGAGAATAGACAAGCTATGCAGGAGTTTTCAACGGAAGACTGGGGAGAGGCTTCAAGAGACATATCCAAAATTACGATCAACAAGAGTTGCCATGACAGTCCCTAGAAAAGGATGAGGAGTTCAAAGTGGCAGGAGTAGTGGCACGGGTGGTGGTAGAGGAGCAGCCCCTACTCAAGTGTTAGCCATGAGGCTAGTCATGAGGTGAACATGAAATCTCGACTGGAGCAATTGGAGCAAAAGATAGCAAGTATGACTATAGCCAAACAAAGATCAGATTTTGGGGCTGGTGCCTCTACATCATATGATGGAGATGTGGTGGAGTACTTGTGTGCAACGACACAACCATGTGAAGTTGCTATGACTCGTATGTTGATAAACCGACTCTTTAGGAATCACTCAAAGAAGAGGAGAGCACACCAAAGGGACAAGAGAGAGTGTACATGAATGAGATGGAGAAGGTTTTGCCTTCCCATGTATATATATAGGGTGAGTACAAGGAAACCCTAATTTCGGGTTAGCCCTAAACAGATTTGTACCATCGGTACGTAACAACCCTAGATCAACTCGATGAGCTTGGGATATTAACACTCCCCTTCAAGCTCAACTGTACATCCTGAACTCCTAGAGAATGTCGAAATGTAACAAACGACTCTCTAGGCAAAGCTTTGGTGAAGATATCTACAACCTGATCTCATGTATGTATATATCTAAGATCTACTACACCTGAAAGGACCTTCTCCCTAACAAAGTGATAGTGCACCTCAATGTGCTTTGTCCTAGCATGAAAAACAGGATTGTTAGTTAACATCATGGTGCTAATGTTATCAGCTAGGATAACTGTAGGACTAGGATTATCTACTCCAATATCAGAAAGCGAGGAACGAAGCCAAACTGCTTCACAAGTGGCATTCATAGCATCACGATACTCTGCCTCTATGGAAGACAATGCCACGGTCGGTTGCTTCTTAGAAGCCCAGCTCACAGCTGACTCCCAAGTCCAAACGCATATCCAGACGTGGATCTCCTGCCGGAAATATCTCATGTCCAATCAGCATCGGTGTAGCCATGCAGGTTCAAATCACCTCCAAATCTGTATCAAAGTCCAAAATAAAGTGTGGACTTCACATAGCGGAGAATCCGCTTAACCGCCATCATATGCGGTACCCGTGGAGCATGTAGGAACTGACTGATTAGACCAACAACATAGCTCAGATCCGGTCTAGTGATAGTCAGATAAATCAAACTCCCAACCCATGCAATACAGGCGGGGATCTGCAAGTAACTCTCCATCGTCTAACTCTAGCTTTAGACCTTGTTCTAGAGGAGTGTCTATTGGTTTACAATCAGACATCTTGAACTCCTTAAGCTTATCTAAAGCATATTGGCGTTGTATTAGCCACATATCCTTTCCCTGTGTGATAAACTCCACACCAAGAAAGAATTCAAGATACCCTAAGTCTTGTATCTCAAATTCGGAACATAAGATACTCTTGATACGGGAAATCATCTCCTCATGGTTCCCCGTGATAATAAGAACATCTACGTAGATGGAAATCATCACTACATGAACTTCTGATCTCATGCAATATAGTGATGAGTCGTAATGACAGACTACAAATCCAAGAGATATGAGAAAGGAATTGATCTTCTCATACCATGCTCTCGGAGCCTGTTTCAAACCATAGAGGGATTTCCTTAACTTACAAACGCGGGAAAGAAACTTCGGATCTTTGTAACCAGGTGATTGTTGCATGTAGACTTCCTCGCCGAGATCTCCATTGAGAAAGGCGTTCTTGAAGTCCATTTGATGCAGTCGCCATCCCTTGTTGAGAGCAATAGCAACCACCGTACGAATTGTTGCCATCTTGGTAACTGGACTAAACGTCTCTTCGTAGTTCACTCCATGCTGTTGTGCGTAGCCCTTGGCTACCAATCTCGCCTTGTATCGAGATACAGTGCCATCCGAGTTTCGCTTGACCATATGCAACCAATCGCTTTCTTACCTTGAGGTAAATCCACCAATTCCCATGTTTGTTGGTGACAAAGTGCAGCAAGTTCTGTCTCCATGGCTTCAATCCACTCATTTTTGTGCATCGCCTCCTCAAGCGTACTCGGTTCTGGCTCAGCAAGAACGTGAGTCATGTATGCATGATGATCAGCAAGGAAACTTTCATGCATAAATCGCTGAACAGGATGCCGAACTCTCTCAAATTTTCGTAGGGCAGTATCAGATGTACTGTTTGTCGCCCCTTGCTTCAGATATGAGGTACCAGCAGCGTTGTTTTGGGATGCTTCATCCAACGGATGAATATCGGTAATCCGTGGTGAGGACATCATATGTTGCAAAATAACATGATCCTCAAGACTAGGAGTTGGTATGGATGGTGCTCGGTGAACTTCATCCGTAGCAGGTCTAGGTATAGTAGACTTCGACTCTAGGCGTGTGATTCCGAAACTCCACTGCAGCCAAAGGTGCAGGTTAATGAGACTCCTTGGTGCAGATTCAGCATGAAGAGTGGATATGACCGGAACAATCGCAGGTGCATACCAAGATTGCAACTCTTCAAATACAACATCTCTACTGATATAGAGTTGCATAGAGGAAGGATTATAGCATCTATATCCTTTCATTTCTAGGGCATATCCAAGGAAAATACACTTCTCAGCTTTCGGATCTAGCTTCTTGCGCTTCTCATCCGGAATGTGTACATAACAGATGCAACCAAAAACTTTCAAAAATGAGTAATCAAGCTTGTGGCATGTGAATACCTCCATCGGGGTCTTGTTGTGAAGCTGGCTGCGATCGGAGTTCGATTCATCAAGTACACATGAGCGGAAAGCGACTTACGCCCAAAGCGGTCTAGGCGAGTTCTTCTCGTTCAACATATAGCGAGCAGAACGCTATGTGACGATTCTTCCTCTCCTAATGCCATTACATTTGTGGAGTATAGCGCAAGTCTTACGGCGTGATGCCATGCTTATGTAGATAAGCAAAGTGAATTCTCCAGCATGTAAACTTCGCCTCCTCCATTGGGCGTAGACAAAGGATAGATTGTCCAATTTGTTTTCTCCACCAAGGTGTGGAAAGTCCTAAAAAGACGACGACACATCGAAGAGCTCTTGCTCTTAAGGAAGTAAACCCAAGTGTAGTGAGAGAAATCATCAATGAAGGACACGAAGTACTCAAAACTAGATAAACTTGGTTGAGAAGAAGTCCATACATCTGTGTGCACCAGCTCTAGATGCTTGGTCGCTCTCCTACCTGATCCCTTAAAGGGTTGTCTAGCTTGCTTGCCGAACCGACAAGCGGGGGACACTTGCTAGTTAATTGGCTGAGTAGAAGTGAAGTTGGGCAAACCTGTGACTAGATCTCAACTCGGAAGAGTCTTCAGTTTCTGAAAGTTCATATGCTCAATTTGCTTGTGCCAAATATCTATGTCAGATACTACAAAGCCACTTTCTGTAATGACATGAGTTGGCTGTTTACTGACATTAATTGTAGCATCTAGCTTGAACAGTCTACCACTCCTGCTACCTCGAGCTACAACAATACATGTGGAGTCTTCAACAAAGCATCCATCTTTGTTGAAACACACTTGGAAATTTTGTTCTACCATCTGTCATAATGCGATACTTGATTTCGAGTCAGAGTAGGAACATGTAAAACATTTCCGATTCCAGAAAGATTAGACCCTGGAATATCAAGCGGAATTTTACCCTTATGCTTGATCTCGTGCTTCATATCATCTCCAGTCGCCATGAATTGAGGAGTCTCCACAGTGTCGAGCAACGCAAACCATTCTTGATGCGGCGTCATGTGGCTGGTAGCTCCGGAATCGATCACCCAATCTGTATCAGGTGCAAAAGCAGCATAACTATGGTGTGTCACAATGAGTAGTTGTTCTTCAACAGCTACATGGCCCTGTTGGCCCGAAGCGCGCATATCGTTCTGACGCTTGTAACAATTTTTGGCATAATGGCTATTCTTGTGACAGTAGTTGTAGGTGTTACCTGCGCCTTACAGCGGCCGATGGCGCACTTTGGTGGTTGGACGCCTTGTTCTGCACACGACCGCTATCACCACCATATCCGGCTCCTCTGCCATGACCTCTACCTCGATCTCTAGAACCTGCAAAAATCACACATTCTTGCGGGCTGGACGAAGCACTAGTACTGCCCAAAATTCGCACTTCTTCTCCCAACATCATTGGGACCAGTTCGTCAAACTTCGGAAGAGGTTCTATGGTCGAAATTGACGTAATGAACTGCTTGTACTCGGCAGGCAGTCCTTGCAATGTCGCACCGATAATTTGGTCGGATCAAGTTGAACATTGTGATGCTAAGCGATGCGCGGTTCTTGATGTGATTGATGTAGTCACTAGCACACATCGAGACTTTCTAAGCTTCCTTGGGTGTGTCACAATCTTGAATGTGACCGATCATCGAGCCTGAAATCGTGAGCCCAATGTAGTGGATGGCTTGATACGATCGCTTTCTCCACTCACGCAATGTCTGCTCACTGCGAAGATCACCAGCAACCACGATTGGTGCTTTCTCCTCCCCGGTCACAAGCTCCCATAGCCCCTGGTCTTGAAGGAAGGTCTTCATTCAAAATTTCCACGTTTGGAAATTGTTCTTGTCCAGTTTCTCTCCAGTGATCATGCTCACGGATTCTGCCATGGTTGTGGTCACGAGCGGAAATCAAGACTCCAACACGGCAATTACCTGCACAGACACAAAACGAACAGAAAGAACACCTCCGTGACTACGGCGGTGTCGCATGGGCATTTCTTTGCTCTGAGAACGCCCGCGCTTGGCTGTAGAAGAACCCTCTAGAACCTCGTGTGAGTTGACAATCTCTTCTTCTTCTCCTCAGTACTCCACATTACAACCGGTAAAACTTCAACGGAAGAAGATTATGATATCCAATGATTCGACCGATAACTTTTGCTTCAACTTCACAGAAAATTTATTCACAACCCTTTGAATCTCTCAAGAAAGTTTCATATGTTTCTCTTTTCTAGATCTCTCAGAACAATTGTTGATTTTTACACTGTATCACAAGGCAATATGCAGATCTCTGTGTACAAAACCCATCACACATCCCAATCCTTGACTTCAATTGCTCTCAAATTTCATAAGAAGGTCACTTATCATTGTACTTGAACTATGCAAAGTTATATTGACAAAACTTTCTAATATCAAAAGATATGATCTCCATTTAACCTTGACGATCGGTGGCAGTCCCGCAATTACGATTTGTATACATAAACTTCAAGCTATCACTCTGTACTCAAAACTCGTCCAATCAAGTCAAAACTTCAATTAAAACACAAGCCCGAGTCGTAAACTATATCTCTATTGACTCAGATCTTCCAAAACCCTTGTAAGATTCTCAGAAACACTCCAAATACACTCAAAGGTCTAAATTTCTCACTATAACTTTGAATCACCACTTGAGAGTGACAAATCCTTCAAATCCATCCATTCTTGAGCCCATGTCGTAGCTCATCCCGTCAGCTCTCCAACCCAATCCTTAGATCTCCGAATGTCTCCCTAGAAGGTCTCCAAAACTCCTCAAAACCTCGTAGAAGTTGCCCAAGTGACCTCATTGGCCCAAACTCCAGAACCAATGAGAATGAAGAGTGTTATTTTGACCTCTAGTGTGGCCAAATTAGCTCCATTTTAACTTAGAGCTTTACAACTATCCTAAACACACTACTTAGCCATCCTATACACAATACGAGTTGCCACTAATAAAGAGTCAAAATGACAACTCGAAACTGGCTAAGTATGAACGGAACTACAAACGGAACCGGGGAGTTTATAACTTGAGAATAATACTCCTCGCCAAAGTTCCTAACAATCAACTCCCTATGGCTTGTTTTCGGTAAGCAATAGTGATGGATTGGAACCCATGTGTTGAAAGCCACCACTACTGGTAAGTTCAAATCCATAGTGCCCAAACTAAATCAAAACGCATTAATTTGTTTTCGTCCCAAATCGCGCCGTAGGAAACAACTGGAAGAATAATCGGGTCTGGAGAGTTTATCACTTGTTGCAGAAAGTTATCTCTAAAATGATACACTAACCACGCCTGAAAATGATCACGATGAAGACACCGGATGTTGCTCACAAATGGATTCGGCATCGGTACAACTGGAGGATCATGTTGTCCTCTATCCATGTCCCCGTCGGCTCCACTTCGATCAGATAAGCTCCTTAGTCAGCAAAGTGATGTGTCTAGCTCTCTCCCATACCCTTTCCATCCTGACTGCGCTTTATATCTGATAAGGTCCAAGATAATATCTCTTGGAGCCTTTTCAACATCCTGACCCTACAAAGTTGATCCAACGGTGGGCTCTTAACAACCTTACAATGCGCCGTCGGTTATCCTAACCTAAAGTATCGCCGTCATGACAACAGCTCTGAAGATGACACATGTCATCATCTTCTCATAGTAGCCGCGTCACAACACGATAGCGGAAAAAATAGCTCCTCTGCACCTCAATCAAGAAACATGTAAAACTCCACAAATTGGCGAAATGCTCCTGTCTTGACCCGCAGACAAAGAATGAAATGTATTCGCGATTCTGCGCCTGCACTGTGATCTCCGGGCTGACTCTCACTCAGGTTTACCTCCGATGGCTTTTTGGAAGTTCATCATGAATCTAGAAGAACTTAGTCCCACTCTATGACCATGACCCTATTGCTCACTCTTACACAAACTCTCAATGTCCAAGCTCCATTATGCACATTATCACCATGAGTAAGATATCACTCAAAAGGAAAGGGATACTTTGGTAATCAAAGTCTTCATTGAATCAAGGCTCCACTCCGAACATGACGTCTCCAAGAACCAAGCTCCCCAAAACTAAGATCACCACACTATCTTCTCCCAAAACTAACTTCCATTGAAAAACTACTTGAGAGGTGCTTCTCAACCTCTCTATTTATACTACTTAGAATCTTACCCTAGTAACTACAAGTAATCACCATGTAACTTCCTCTTACCAAGTTTAAACGAGGTAGAGATCACAAACCCCAATGAAAAGGGTACATGGCAACATGCAATTGGTCCACTTGGATCTTCTAGAAGCCCAACTACTCCCTAATTGACTTCTAATGTACCAAGTCAATCTCGCCCCTAGATTTAAGGGTCGTCACCAAGTCCAACCAATGAAAACTAGTCCAAGTCAAGGGAAGTCAAGATACCCATGTGATGGAATCTATTCCTTGATTCCTACTAAATAACAAAATAGTAGTTCTCATCTACCACACCAAAAGTTACTCTATATTTTCCTCCAACTTAACCATAATTAGCTAAATATAGTCATGACTAAGATAAACTTAGGCACAATTTAGATATACTTGCATTTTATCCTATATGTACAACCATGGGTCTTACAGCACAGTACTTAAGCAAAAATGACGAAGAAAGCTCGGATTGAGCTGAAATTTTTCGTGGTAGGAGCTTTGATAGAGGCAAGCGTTGTTCCATTTCTACCTATCTTTGACCGAAGTGAGCAAAGGCAAAGCCTTTACATTGGTAGAAACACTTAAACCTCTAAAAACCTCATTTAGGCCTCCAAACATCTCCTCAAAGATTTTGGAAAAGGCGATAACTATCACCAACAACTCCAAATCGCACGAAAACTTCATGGCTACCAAATTTGACCATTTTGCGCAATACAACTACCTGTAGGGAGTCTGACAATCACAAATAGGTCGAAAACGATCATCTTGACCTCCGAAAATGTGATTGAAGATTCTGAGAAAACACGAAACGGTTCCCCAACAATCTAATCGCTTCAGTGGGACAGCCTCCAACTTTGAGGCACACTCCTCACTGATCTCCAACACTCCTCTATGTCTAATCTACATAACTAATGCTCCCACCATGCTCTGATACCATGTTGATAAACCAACTCTTTAGGAATGACTCCAAGAAGAGTAGAGCACACCAAAGGGACAAGAGAGAGTATACATGAATGAGATGGAGAAGGCTTTGCCTTCCCATGTATATATATAGGGTGAGTACAAGGAAACCCTAATTTTGGGTTAGCCCTAAACAGCTCTGTACCATCGGTACGTAACAACCCTAGATCAACTCGATGAGCTTGGGATATTAACATCGTAGTGCAACACATTCTACTTAGTCAAGAGGAGCGTTTGTGGAGTTAATACCACAAAGAGGGGAGGCTAGCCGACAAGTTAGACTTTCTCAATCTTTCACACTGTCTGAGGCATTGAATACATCATCCATGGCTCCTAGACTACCTATTGGAGAGATGAGGGTGCAAGCCAATGTGGATGTACTTGGAGATGGAGCAAGGAGGAATCAGCCATCAACATCGTCTGAGTTAGCATCTAGCGCAATGTTGGGGATGACAAAGACTCTTGTTCATTCTCATGTTTTCTCATCCAAGGATTTATGGGCATTGGGGATGTCATCATCCCATGCACTACGATTGGCAGCCACACTTTGCCAAAGCAAAGAGGATGTGCTAGTTGCTTATAGTAGTGTTCAGACTAATAGTGTTGATCATGGGGTTAGGAAAACTACTACTGGAACTTGGCAAACTGGTGCCGATCGAATGATGGAGTTACTAGTGAGGCCGGCATACAAGCGTACTAGAGTGTCACTAAAGCAGTGATGTTGGATAACAGGAGTGGTGTCTTTTGATTGGTCGGACCTTCAGGAAAAGTTTATCGATCTTAACGCGTGTTGTTGGATTCTGATGCACAACTCCTTATGTTGGATAAGGATGCACTGCTTGGTCTTGTTTTGCGAAAGACCAATATGGAGAGATGTCCATTTCAGATTCAGACATCTCTTGGAGGTTCTAGTGATGCCCCGATACCATACATCACCCGGATGGAGTTGACTATGCAAGACCAACCAGATCATGTCACGGATAGCTCTACAACGCGAGCATGTGTTGTGGTTACACTTGGAGAGTTCTACAATATATTGGTGGGTGCGGCAGTGTTATACCTGATGGGGTTTAGCATTGATTATTGGGAGGAGATAGCCTCTTATCGGCCAGGTTGGCAATCTGTCAAGGACCGAGGGAGTCGATTATCTCTATGATTCATTCCCGGTTCTAAGCCTTTACCAAGTGGAGGTTTGGCGTATGTTGCAACCTTAAGTACTTGTGTTACTTGGCTCGATGATTTTTTGGAGAGCAACATGGATGCACATGATAGTTTTTGTCCAGAGGATGTGGCTATCATGCCAAGTCTTATCGGAGTAGTGTAATCCACATTGGATGGATCACTAGGTATTTCATGTATGCAGCTACGACATATGACAGATTAGCTCATACATCAGGCTTGGAGTGAGTCTTTTGCTCCAGAGAGGGAGGAGATCAAGGAAGTTATTCCCACTTCCACTATATTGTCACCTTTAGATATAACACATATTGTTTGGCAGTATACAGAGGAGGGTATATGTGTGCTATATATGTTTGGAGGGATCAGCACAGGTTTGGCTACTATTTTGAAGTCTGGCATATGAGTACATTGATACTTGTATGTGAAGCGAGATGAGATTACAAGATGCATATCAATACATCATGTGGCACAGTATAACACTGAAGGCAATGACTCCGGAATGACTTCCAAGATGAGAGATGTCTTCTCAAGTTATCTCCTTGCTTTATATACTGTAGGACTAGAAAAGTCTGAAATCCAAACTATGCCACATGGCAAACATGCGTAGGTTGCATGTTTCGTTATCTTATCCTAACCAATTCCTAAAAGACATCTAGCATAGAATCCGATCCACCAATGCATGGTAGCCATCTCGTCATTTACCTTTTGCTTTTTGGATAGTGCACACCACTATCTTGTCTTTTTGTGATCTAGTGATCAACCTACGCTTTGGCTAAACTAACTATGGCTAACCAATATTGGTTACAAACCTCCCCTCATTTAAGACGCAACGTCCTCATTCCAAGAAGACTCAAAAGTCTCTACAAGTATCTTGGCATTTGTAAGATTTGCCAATGGTTTCCAAGTAGCTTCATAAAGTGGATAACCTTTCCATTGGACTAGATATTCCACTTTTGGGTTCCGCTGACCTCTTGTCCGTTTCTTGAGAATTCTTTCAACCTCATATTCCTCTACACCATCAATCATGGCTAGTAAAGGAGAAAGTTGATGTGGGTTGCCAAAGGAAGGAGATCGTGGAGTATACTTCCTCAAGAGAGACACATGAAAAAAAGGATGTATTTTCATGTGTGTTGGCAACTCTAACTTGTAGGCAACTTCTCCAATCTATTTAACAATCAAGAAAGGTCCAATAAACCGTGGACTTAACTTTCAAACCCCTATTAATGATAAATTGATAGTAGACAACCACACCTTATCGCCTTTTTGAAACTCCACATGTCGTCGATGAGCATCAGCATACTATTTTTGCTGATTTTGGATAATGATTTATTTCTGCTTTGTTTGATGCACTCCTCGTTGGACTCGTGCCATAAACTCGTTCACCACTTCAACTTGGGTTGATGGTTCATGCATATGACCTACACTTACCAAGCTAGATGGTGTGATGGGGTGTTCTCCATACATCAGGAAGAAAGGGCTAACTTTTGTGGATGCATTGATTGAGTTATTATAAGCAAACTCAATCAAGGGTAAAAGCACATCCCAACATTCTTGCTCCTCCAAAAAGAAAGCTCTAAGCATGTCTTCAATAGTTCTATTTGCTCTTTCAGTTTGCCCATTTGTTTGAGGATGATAAGCTGTGGACATGACTAGTTTTGTTTTGAATAGCCCAAATAGGGTTTTCCAAAATATGCTAGTAAATTGAGTGCCCCTATCGGTGATGAGAACTGTAGCTAAATCATGTTGAGCAAAAACTGCATTCATATAAATTCAAGCAAGTTCAGGTGAAGTAACTGTCTTTGTTGTGGGCCTAATATGGATCATCTTGCTCAATTTATCCACAAAAAGGACTATCAAATCATAACCCATAGACGTCATTGGTAACTCACATACAATGTCCATATTGATGTGCTCCCATCTTCTATTTGGTGTTGGTAGAGGTTGTAGTAGACATGCTGGTTCCTGATTGCTAGCCTTATTTTGTTGACATGCCACACAACTTCGAATATAGCTGGTGATGTCCTCTCTTAGTCTTGGCCAAAAGTATACCCTCTGGACGCCTTCAATGGTCTTTTCCACTCCTACATGGCCAGCAATAGCTGAACCATATGCCTCCTCTAACACTGTTGTACGGAGAGTAACATCTTAGGGTACCCAAATCTTTCCCTTATAGAACGCCAATCCCTATTCTAAATGTGCTCTATCCTGCAGAAGGGTTTGTGCAATCTCCTCATCCTCCTTGCTAGCTCGATTCAGGTTCTCCCATCATTTAGAGTGAATCTTCACCTTCGTGATGTGATTAATGCATGGCATTCGTGTCAATGCATCGGCAAGCTGCTTCTTCCACTCCACATACATGATCTTCATGTTGAAATGTTGTCGTCATTCAGGCCAACAAATCTGCCATTTTGAGATATCCTTTTGAGTTTCTAAATAAACCAAAGGCTTGTGGTTTGTCTCAACCACAAACTCTTTATCTCCGATATAGTGCTTCCAATGTTTAGTAGTCAACACAATGGCTAATTTCTCTCTCTCTCTCTGTGGTATGATAATTTTGCTCCGCCGGAAAAAGCTTTCGTGAGAAGAAGGCAATTGGATGTCATCCATCTTTCCATTCTTGTTGTAACACTCCTCCAACTGCTACAACTGATGCATCCATAGCAAGTTTTATTGGTCTACCTGGTTCATACCATTTAAGGATTTATGCATATAAGAATGCATCCTTCAAAGCCTGAAATGCAATCTCTTGAGCTGTACCCCATTGCCAATTCTTCCCTTGGCCTAAGAGATTTGTTAAAGCTTGAGCAATAGGAGCAAAAACTTCCACAAACCTTCTATAGAAGCCGGTTAAACCCAAGAAACTACGTAGTTGAGTCTGATTCTCTAGAGCACTCCAATTTTGAATGGCTTCCACTTTGTCACTCATGACTTGGATGCCATTTGTACTAACTCTATGGCCTAAGTAATCTACTTCACTTTTGCCAAACTCACGCTTTGACATCTTAACATACAACTTATTTTCTCTCAACACTTGGAGTACTTCTCGTAGATGTTTCTGATGATCTTGTAAGGACTTGCTATATATCAAGATATCATCTAAAAACACAATCACTGATTTATCTAGAATTTTTGAAAAATATCATTCTTCAGTCCCATGAATGTGGCAAGGGCATTGGTTAAACCAAATGTCATAACTAGATACTCAAAATGTCCATATCTAGTTCGCTAGTGTGGTTTGATCCCTCATTCCCTTGGGAACGAATCAATCTATACGAATTCGGACTGAATAGTACCTACCGTGCTATTACATGATTTCTGGGAACTGATATCTCTCCACCGTTGTGGTAGACGTTAGACATTCGTTGTGCACAAGCAATAGCCTCGTTTAAGTTGCTTGGATTCTCCCGAATCACCTCATGTTCAATCTTTTTCTTCAACCCTCTCTTGAATAAATCAAGGGCTTCAGCTCCATTCATATCTCATATCTGAATTCGAAGATCTTGAAATTCCTCAATGTACTCCTCCACACTTCCCTTATGTTCAAGTTTCCACAACCTAATCCATGTCGTGATGATGGAATCAACAACTTGAAAATTCTGAAGAAGACCTCGTTTCATTGCACTCCAAGTAACTTGTTGGCCTGACTCATTGAGCTCCATCATCCAACCCTGAAACCAAGTAGACGCTTTCTCCAACAACAAAGTACGAACAAAACGACCTGCAATGTGATCGTTGATATTGAACAAAGTAACATGGTACTCCATTCTCTCAATCCAACCTTCCAAAACTCTCATGGTTCAACTTCCTTGATAAGGTTCTATCTTACAAGCTTTTGTCATCTTCAGAATCATGGATGTCTGAAGATCTCCAAAAAGCAAAAGGAAAATGATGAGGTGGCTAACATGCATTGATGGATCAGATTGTGTGCTAGATGTCTTTTAGGAATTGGTTAGGATAAGATAACGAAACATGTAACCTACGCATGTTAGCCATGTGGCATAGTTTGGATTTCAGACTTTTCTAGTCCCACAGTATATAAAGCAAGGAGAGGTCTTGAGAAGACATCTATAATTTGGAAGTCATTCCGGAGTCATTGCCTTCAGTGTTACAATGGTATCAGAGCAAGTTTATTGTTCCTATGAGTGTGGATCACCCCTCTTGGAAGAATAGTTTGGGTTGGTACAATTATTTGAGAAGAGAGTGTTTGTTAGAGGCTGGCAATGGCCATTGAGCTGCAAGTAGTGGAAGGGGGTTATTGTGGGTGCAGGTTATGGATGGAGGAGATAGAATAGTACCGAGATTCCTATTTCTTAATCCTTTTCATGTCAAACTGTTATATATTGAGAGAGCAAGGTTGAGTCAATATTTGGTTCATCATTTTGATGCCAACTTCATGGACCAAGTGATGAGATCTCGAGATCCGATTATCTTACCTATAGTCACCTACAATGTTACTTGGAATCTCAATTTAGTTTAGAGATGGATCTCAATAGACCACCACCGGTGAGATTCAACACACTGTGTGAAATCTATTATGTGTATCACACTAAAGCTATGTTTTGAAACCTAGTTATTAGAAACTTTGGAGAGGAGTATTACCACGAGGTGATAGCATCACCTATTCCTTTTGTGTTACCAATCTTGAGAAATTGGAGAGTGTTCATCTTAACCCTATACTGAGAGAGAGTGGACGGAGACGAATCATGGAGGACACTTTGAGAGAAATGATTCAGGAGTTGAGAGATTTGAGAAACGCATTTGAGCAAAGCCATATTCAAGTACAAGAGTTAGCTCAAGAATTGGCCGGTCAAAAGCGAGAGGAATGGAAAATGAGAGAATGAGAGAAACTCAAATGGAGATAGAGACGTCACCATCGATGGTGGAGAGTGAAGAAACAGTGAGAGTCCGTACTTTTGAAGTCCAAGCGACACAGCGAGCGAGAGTGCACACCACTATCTTGTCTTTTTGTGATCTAGTGATCAACCTACGCTTTGGCTAAACTAACTATGGTTAACCAAGATTGGTTACACACAGTTGGTGCAAAGATAGCCAGATCTTCTACCATTGTTGGCAGTTCAAGGATATCAGCAGGCCTTGCCGTTAGATATTTTGTTGATGGGGGCACCAGACCTTGGTCAACATGACACCATACATTTGGTTATTGTTGGATGGCCATATTAAGAACACACACAAGTTGGTAATGGTCATGGGCTACAGGATTTACGTTTTGGCATATTTTGGGAGATGTTACATGTGTTACGTTCTCTCTAGTCACAACAAACCTTTTCTCCGACATATATTTTGGAGAATATTCCCTTATTGGATGATACGAGTGCACATCAGGTACGATCATGGATTGGACAGTGGTATTGTTCGATGCAACGAGAGTAGGATCTCATGCATACCGTCCACGTCTATGGTGGACAAATCTTCCTCCAAAGGAGGTTTTATTACGAGCATATGAGGGAGTGAAGAGGCCCTCACATCTCATAATGGAGAATATTTTGGATGTGGGTAGACACTCCCAAGCAGTGGTCTATTCTAACAGGTCACCCATGGTAATGGTGAATCTTGTGGGTCAGCCAAGAGCTGCATTACCCACGTTGTTGAGTTACCCGGCTTCCCATGCTTACAGAGAGGAAAGACATGGACTTGTATGGGATTCTCATTTGCAGCGGTTGGTGGAATCCAATATTGAAGAGAGAGAGCGAGCTATGGGATTTTGTACCGGTACTACAACAGTAGTTTCATTATCAGAGTCATCACGATGTCAGGTGTTGGGTCAGGCTATGGACCTAAACTGTTTGACATGGATTGTGAGCCTTGGATTGGTTGAGCAGAGACGCATGCGGTTCACATGTGTGATTGCAATACCATTGGTAAGCTCTTTGCCTACCGAGATGGGGGAGGCAAAAGTTGGGAGAAAATCTTAACAAACACAACTGTGAGTAAAACGCTATTCTTAATGATGCCTCATGGATCTTATATATAAATTAAAAAAGTTTATAATTTTGGAAATGAAAGAAATATTTGGTTTTGTCCTAGTTGGCCCAAGCTATGTTTTGGAACTTAATTGTTATGAAATTTTGAAAATGAATATTACCAAAAAGTGATAGCATCACCTATTCATTTTATGTTGACAATCTTGAAAAATTGAGAGATGTTTATCTAAACTATATAGAGAAAGAGAGTGAAAGGAAAAGAATCATTGAGAAGAATTTTAGAAATGATTCAAGAATTGAGAGATTTGAGAGACTCATTTGAGCAAAGCCAGACTCAAATGCAAAAGCTAACTCAAGAATTGAAATCAATCAAAACAAGAAGAATAAAGAGTGAGAGGAGGAGAGAAACACATGGAGATAAAGACATCACAATCAATAGTAGAGAATGAAAAAATAATGAAAGCTTAAGCTTTTCAAGCCCAAGACACACAAAGAGCAAGAGAGTTAGATCTTTGGATATCCATGATCCCAAAGATGTCAAAAGCTTTTAAGATAGACTCTTATCTAGTAAATCAAGTAATGACACTTTTGGAAGGTTGGATTGAAAGAATGGAGTACCATCTTGCATTGCTCAATATTAACAATCACATTGCAGGTTTTCTCTATTTGTACTTTGTTGTTGGACATAACTTCTATTTGGTTTTAGGGATAGATGATAGAGCTCAACGACTTGAGCCAACCAAGTCACTTGGAGTGGAATGAAACAAGATATTCTTCAAAATTTCCAAGCAGTTGATACCATACTCATTATGCAGATGAGGTTGTGGAAATTGAAATATGAGGAAAGTGTGGAATATATTGAGGAATTTTAAAACTTTTGAATTCAAATCCAAGGTATAAGTGGAGCCAGAAGATGATTGTGACAATCCAAGCAATTTGAATGATGCTATTTTTGTATGTACAACATATGCTAAACGTCTATCAAGGTTGGGAGAGGTAAACATTCTCAAAAATTAGTATTATGGATCAATGCATATGGAATTGGACAATATAAGGAGGAAAAAAACTTTTATTCCAAGAAAAGTCAATGCTCACGGAGGTGATCATTGAAACCCAAATATAAAAATTTTGGGGCCTTATTAGAATCAATTCAAGAGGATGAGGCAGCTTTAAAAGGAGAGTAGAAATGATTCAATGTTATAATTGTGGAAGATTTGATCACATTGCTATGAATTGCTAAACTTGAATACTACTAGCAAGAGAAGGTAGACCACGCTATGGATGTCTCTTAAAAAATCTAGAAGAAGGTGGAGATGAAATGATCGATGAAAATTTGGGAAATGAAAAGCACTAGTATCCTTGCTTCATAGCCTTATTGATTCAATAAAAAGGAGAAAAGGTGAAAGAAGAAAGCAACAAAAGGAGCTAAATGATTTAAAAAAGAAGAAAATATTTTGGACTATGATGAATGACGAGATGCAAAGAGAAAGTGCGAATGTTGATTGATCCAAGAGCTACAAAAAACTTAATATCTAGATCTATTCCTATAAATTTGAGACGAATTTTAGATAAAGACGAGAATAAGAAAGTAGAATTATCAAACGTGCAAATGGAGAGCATTGTAAGTATTTCAAAGAAGTTGAATTGAAGGTTGGACAATACAAGGAATCGTTGGGATGAAGATTAATCCGAATACTTAGCTATGATTCTATTTTAAGTATATCTTGAATGAAAAAATATAATTTTGATGTGAGTTGATGAAGAAAGATAATAAAAATTACTAGTTGGAGGATCTTTGGAGATAGATTTAAATCTCAATAAAAAAACTTACCTTTATATGTGATAGAAATGATTGGTATTAGTCTCAAAGATGTATTTTGGGATTAATAAGAAATATGAATGCTCCAAAAAAGTAATCTTTTAAACTAAAGAAATTCATTAGTGTCATTGAAGAGTATCAAGACGTGTTTCTAGATGATGTTGCTCAATATTTACCAGGAATAAAAAGAGTGAATCATAAAATAGATCTTATCAAGAAGTTCTCATTGTAAAAATCCCTATCGACTTGCATCAAATGAGTTGGAGGAATGCAAGTCATAATTTAAGGAGTTGTTGAAGAAAAGGTTTATCCTATCTAGTGTGTCATCAAACAAAGATCAAATGTTGTTTGTGAAGAAGGAGAACTCCATGTGGTTTTGCATAGACTATTGTGATCTCAATCAACAAATGGTGAAAACAAGTATTCATTACTCCAAATGGATGACTTGTTTAATCAACTTCATGGAGCTAAATATTTTACAAAACTTGATGTTAGAAGCACGTATATTCAAATCAGAATAGCTGATGAAAATACACACAAGATATTTTTTAAAACTAGATATGGACAATTTGAGTATGATAATGCCATTTGATTTAACCAATGATGTTGCCAATTCATGGATTCTAAGAATGATATTTTCTGTAAGTTTATAGATAAATCAGTGATTTTATTTTTATATGATATCTTTATAGAAAATATTTACATGATCATCAAAAATATCGACTAGAAATTTTTTCAAGTGTTGAGAGAAAATAAAAAATATGCTAAGTATTAAAATGTGAGTTTAGCAAAAGTGAAGTAGATTTCTTAGGCTATAGAGCTAGTGGAATTTTTTTGAGTTTAACTAGATTCTATAAAAGGTTTGTGGAAGTTTTTTGGTATTGGTCAAGCTTTAATAAATCTTTTGGATCAATGATATAAATGACAATGAAATACATCTCAAGGGTTCATATTTCAAGCTTTGAAGATTGTGTTCTTACATGTATCCATTCTTAAATGGTATGATTTAGGTAGATCAATAAAACTTGCTAAGGATGCATCAGGTGTAACGGTTGGAGGAGTGCTACAACAAAAATGAAAAACATATATCACATCAAGTTATTTTTTTTCTCATAGAAGTTCTTACCGACAGAGCAAAATTATCATACCAAGGAATAAAAAGAGTTAATCATTATGTGAACTAACAAACATTAGAAACACTATCTCTGAGATAAATAATTTGTGGCTAATACACATCACAAACCTTTATTTTATTTAGATATTCAAAAAGAGCTCTCAAATCGACAGATACATTAGGCCAAATGGAGACAACGTTTCAACATGAAGATTGAGTATGTGGAGGAAAAGAAGCACCTTGCTGATATATTGACACGGATGACATGCATTGATTTTATGATAGAGGTCAAAATTTTGAATGATGAGAGAACCTATACCGAACAACAAGGGAGTATGAGGAGATTGCACAAACACTTTGGGAGGATTAAACATATTTGGAACTTAGATAAGCTTTTCATAATGAAAAGATTTGGATAATATTGGATACTATATTTTTTACAATAATGTTAGTAGAGACATATGATTAAACTATTGCATGTCATGTGAGAGTAAAAAAGACCATTGAAGATATTCAAAAAATATACTTTTGACCAACACTAAGAGATGATGTCACCAACTATGTATTTAGTTTCCTAGCATGTTAATAGTTAAGGCTAGTAATAAGATAGAAGTAGATTCATTACAACCTCTATCAGCATCAAGTAGAAGATAGAGCATGGCAACATGAACATTGTATTTGAGTTGCTGATGATGTTTGTTGGATATGATATGTAGTAATTTTTGTACATAAATTGATCAAATTGATTCATATAAGAATTAGAACTAAACTATGGTAACTATAACTGAACAAAACCTAGACTCTGGCGCTAACTTTCAAGTGAGTGATCTTGCAAATTGACATTGATTTGTGACCTACACTAGAGTGAAGTTATCAAGAGTTGTAGGTATATGACACCAAGTGTTATAGGTGATTTTATCCACCTGTATATATTACAGGTGGATAAAACCATATATATATATATATATACATGGATGGTTTGACCTTCTCCCTTCTTAATGTCTCCACTTCCTGATTTAGATTGAAGTATCATTCAGGTTTGTGAAGATATTATGGATGTGGAACATGGGGTTCATTTGGCATTTCATCAGGCTCTATTGCCGAATTCTTAAGAAGCATAGATCTATTGCATGGAGTGACAAAACACGAGGTGCATATTTTTGTTCGAGAGTATGATGTACTTTACCATATTAGAAACATATACAGTGATACGTTTTCTCACTATATATCGACAACCCTTGAGAAATATCCGTCCGGACAGATATAACACCTTCAATTAAAATGGATAAAATGCGCCACGGCCGAAATACGAAAGATGTCCTTACCTGTTGGAAAAAAGATTAAAAATGACACTTTATGATAGAAGGTTGATGACTGAAGACCATGTGTATTCGGCAAGTAACGTATGCGTTTTCGTGTCATAAACTGTACTGGAACTGATGTACCATTATTATTACTTCAAAATATTTCCTCCGGAAATTATGAATTGTTATTCTAGGCAAAGATAAGGGAAATCTCAAGTGGTGTAGAAGATCCATCCGGCAAATTAAAAAGACACTTCCGAATCCATCACGTTCTTGAGAAAATGAAGAATATATGAGTGCGGCTTGTATTGTGCACAAAATAATAAAGACTTCGTACGATATTAGTCTCGTGTACAGAAGACCCCTTTTGAAACCACCTGGAACTCGATGCAAAGTGATTTGAATTTCAACAAATCTAAGCCTAACTTGCTTGTGCGAAATCTCACTCGAGAGGTTATGCAATGTACATGATAACCTCACTCACTGATATACACTTTCAGGTCCCTAGTCTAAGATAGAATCGAAAAAGCTTTCTTCAACAATTGCTGATCACCAAAAAATCAGTGATTCACTGTAAGCCTTGAACCAATTCGTCATTAAATACTGTGGAAAACAAAAAGCTCAAGTAAGTATCCAAAGGTTTTCAATGTCGCCTCAAAACTCTTTTCCCAACCAAGGTTCCTCTGTCCCCATCCAATCACTGCTTTATGAAGATCAAAGAGAACTAGCACATAGCTTTGTTCTTACAAGACGGAAATAAATTGGGGAATACTGAGGGTGCAGCCCTGACTAGATCACAACACCTATAAAATGACCCTATGCAACTTCTTCAATGAGATTAATCTCGTACTGCGGATCCACTCGAATATTGCATGATGGTCTGATTCAACCCATCACAGGAGGATTTCTGCCACAACAGAAGTTAAGTTTGTTACGTCTTTTGGTCTACGCGAGCTGAATTATTTGGAATAAAGAGACCGATCGAACAATACAAAAATTCAGATGATAACTCTCACTTCTGCAGGCACCATCTAAATTGTGCTTACTTCCAAAAATGGTTTAAAAAGGGGCTCGATTGTCTTGAAAACTTCTTCCCTCGTCTTCGTGGCATTGACCTGAACAATCAAGAATTGTGACCGTATTTTTTATATACATATCAAGCTCAACTTCATTAAACTAGATTAAGGATTCAATGTTGAATAATTACAAAGAATAGGCAACGTTCAGCCATTCATATAAGATATCTATTTATACTGCTTTTGAATTACCTTGCGAGTTTTACCAAGTTTATCATAATGGTCAATAACGGGAAGACTGGATTCAATGAAGACCTTAAATCGCTTGCGTATCGTGTCTATGTTATCATCAACACGACCCTGAAGCCGAGGATAGCACAATATAGAACATCAAAGGTCAGTAATGCTGTGTAACACGTGTCTTCCATTTTTTGTCCAGGAGCCTTCACTGTTTATAAGGTTCACTATATTAAAATTCCAAATCCATGTAACTGGCATCTCTAGATGGTAAAAGTAGCAAACATGACTTCTTAAATCTACTTGGAGATCCTGCAGTGCTTGCTATGCATTAAAAACACAAGACGTAAGCGAGGGACTTCTAGGCTTCTATATATAATGGCATAGCTCAGTATCATACGGTCACGACTGAGTTTTACCCTGGAGATTATGCTCATGAATTGACTCTTATTCAAACAAATCCATGTGAAAATGGTGCTAAAATTATTAACTCTATTGACCTGTTATTGTGATTTTTGTCTTTGATATAGTTATACAGAGTTTACGTGACAGATTTTCAAAAGACCTTCATACATACTCCGACTAACGGGATGTTCCACTAATTATGGAAAGCGCACCTCATTACGCCCCAGGAGACGCTTCTCCATCTCCGTCAACGGACAATCGAAATAAAGTATGAATTCTGGTTCAAGGCCAGTCTGAACTTAACACACATGTCATCAATAACGCTCATTCAGACCGTGTCAAGTAACTGCAGCATCTAAAGTAGAAAGCAGTCTGTCAGGATGATTACGATGAGCTAGATAATGATTAAAATTCTGGCTTTGTTCCCTAAAAAATTGCTGTAAAAAAACTGAGCAAAATTACTGCATTCATGGCTGTAAACAGAATGAGACACAGATCAACGTACCACCTTCTCAAATGCAAGACGATTTTCTTCATTGCGAGGGAATCCATCAATCAAGAACTTGTCAGTAGTGGCCTCATTCATTGCTTTCATTAGCAGTTTAACGGTGACCTCTGAAGGCACAATCTTGCCATCTTCAATCATATTCTGTATCATGTTGCTGCGACATCACATTCAAAGCAATGAAAAGTAAGGGACGGATCAAAGAAACAACTCCAGACAACCAAAACCACTCGCATGTTCGTTGACTCAAAATCCTGGCCCAACGTGGACTGATTCTGAAAGGTAAAAGTGACTCGTGATTCGATTCTCTATAAGGAAAATGGAAGGCCCAATGAAAAGGACTACCCATTTAAAGCTCAAACCATCTATTTCTCAAAAGACCAGTGTTGTACACAGACTATTAACAGGCAAATTCAGAGAACGTTGAAAGTAACTACAAGAATGACGTTCTACACGTGACACATGGAGCTAAGGTCTTACCCATTAGGTGAGCCCGACTTTATTTCAGCTCGCAAGAGGTCTCCCGCGCTTAAATGTATAAATCCATAGTTGTCAACTATCTTTGCACACTGAGTGCCCTTTCCACTCCCTGGTCCGCCTGCCCAAGCGTGGCATACATTTCATGTGAGCGCGATTGCACACCACGCATTATCTGCCCTCACTTTTTCTCAACATATATGGTGTGCCCTCTTTGAAAACTTCTCAATTGAGAGGCCAGTCGAAAACCTAGCTCCTCTGTTGTCTAAGCGCTGGTCAGTGCGGATAGGTCACAGATTGATTTACGGAACAGTTGATGTGCATCCTATGCTTACCAAGAACAAATATGACTCTCGGTCTTGAGGATGAGTTATCGATCTTTCCGAAATCTTTTCCCTTCTGTCCACATGTATATCATTGTATCACACATGATCGATAAATAAGAACATAAGTTCGCTCCTGCCATAACCTAAACCTCACCAGTCAAACTGAAAGGGAGTGGTGAGAATCAACACGTTCGAGGGGTTCAGTTCTCTCACTAAAAAAGTTCGTTCAAGTCAAACTTCTACGATCAAAACTTGGGTAAAAACTGCTGGCCGGTGGGAACACAATGATCCACAATACCTCCTCTGCGTCAGTATGAGGACTGGCACTTCCCACGATTGTGGTTGAAAAAGCTATCAATCCCGCGGCAGCGTAAAACCAAACCGGACCACCTTGTGCCTGCATGAAACTGAATAATGAGAAAGAAGAGGCAACTCACTGAAAAATCCGCCAAGCATATTTGGAACTGAAATTTTGCCGGAACTAACGGTAAAACCTTATCAGTGTGAACTTGTTGAAGCAGCTGTGCTGCCCTAGAAATCCAATAATATACACGAATTGACCGTGGACATACCTTGTCGAGGACACTTCTTTCAGACGTGCCGCTTACCACCCCTGTACTTCTAGGTCCTGCCAAATTCACCTCGTCCTTAATCTGGAGATCCACCAAATTTACCAAGAATTTAGAAAACTCCTGAACACAATGGGCTCCAAAGTTTAAGAAGAAAAAACATACGCCCATCCACAATAAAAGAAAACTCACAAGCTGCCCGGCCAGACTGCAGGCAAGCTGGAAGATCACATACCAAATTGACTGCCGAAGCAGCAGCGGGCATATTGTGATCCCGGTACTGAGAGATGGACCGCAGTATGGTCCTAGCAAAAACTCTGCCTCTACTCGTCATACTCGCTCAATCGACCCTCCGATGCCGCAGGCAAAAAACAATCTTCTCCTCCCTGACCGACTCGAAAATTAGTCTCAAACTTTCGAAGATTTTTGAAAATTGGATCTACTCCTACGGTAGTGTGTCACTCCTTCCGCGATCTCATCGCATCGCATGCACGGAAAATTCTCGACATACGCGGCGAAGACCTCGACGAAGAGAGCCACTTGACTCCATCAAGGTCACGAAACGAGGAGGTATACGAATTCAGCGCCTGGGCTGCACTATGATCCAACCGCTCGAGACGATGCCACTGGAGACTACTGCGTGCGGGGGAGCCAGGGATCTTCTTTGCTCTGCAATTCTTTGGGCACAGAGATTCTCGTTGGTTCTTGTTCATGCGGCGGGACACGTGATCACTTTCCAGCTCAGAGAGGGCTGCTAGAAGTCCGTCCGTCCGTCCCGGCTATGCGTAAAGAGCTGGAATGGGTACAATTGTCGTCTCCTCGTTGCTCAGAGCGGTGTTCTTACTGTTTTGCAACTCCTGTTCTTTGGTCTTGAAAGGCCCACATTGGTCTCCGCGCCAACGGCTGTTCTGCCATTTGCTCGTTCATACTTTCCTCTTACCTTTGCACAAGGAACTACGGACACTGACTTCGTGCTAGCTATGGTATACATGGACTTTCAAAGAAGAAGAGAAGCGCCTCCATCGTGGAGTGATACGATCAAGAGCAGAGAAAACAACAGAGAATGGGGTAAGGAAGATGAAAGAGCCCTGTCTTGAGAGCTGCCTGAATGTATTATAATGCTACGGTAGATTTCTGGTGAGTGCAACTCTGACCAGATTCAAAGAACCGCTCACTAGATCACGACATTGTGGACCTTCTCCTCTTGGTAGGTGAATGCTGATGTTGATGTTGTGCGGGAGAGTGGCAGTTTTGGTGCTGTACTGTAGTGTTCTGTACAGCAGTATTGAAAGACATAGTCCGAGTATTCGAATGCTTTTCTTGAAGGGAAATAAATATGTATAATATTTCTCTTTCCTTTTAGTGCTGCGATACATCCGTAGTCAAAGTAAGCTCATTGATGGAGAACTTTCTTTTTTCAAAGGAGGCCATTTTCCTCTGGAACGTGGATCTCTGGGACGTACATGATCTCTTGAAGATGTACACTGTAACAGATATGAGCACTGGCTAGTTTCTCTTTGCAATCCAAATACTATGTGCATAATAAAATAAAATAAAATAACTATGCAAATACATAATCTCGTTCTGTCGATTGTTATAATCACAAATACTGTAACATAAATCCACTTGAACAGATGAATAAGACACAATGCTCGTGTTACTGTTATCATCTAAAGTGTATCCATGTGTAAGATGCTTATGTTTGTTTTTTAATGCACAGCAGCACCTTGTTTGACGACATAACTATGAATGTTGAATGGAGTGTACTCGGTGTAGGTAAGAGACACTGAGAAACCTAGCCATTACAAGGTTCCCAGATCCGAGGCAAGCAAGTGTAGGTAACGATGTTTGATACACCGAAGAAATTTAGCTTGACAGTGAGTGTAAGTAACAAGATTCAAATACTTGAAAATATTCTGTAAGTTGGGCTCCAATGAGATTACAATGCTTCCTGTTTGAACTTGGACAGATAACTGAAAACTTTTTTATTTTTTAGGTCTACTCTTGGTTTGAATTCTGTCATTCCATTTATTTATTTTTATACTTTCTTTATATGGTTTGTGACAAATGCTACCAATTTGTTTTTGACAGTGTACTGATTGTGGAATTTTTGCTTACTTCAAACAATCTTTAAAGAACTTATGAATTGATATCATGAAATATCCAAGTAGACTCAGAGTAAGTGTACGTTAATCCTAGGCTTGAGTCCTACGTTTCTAAACTTCGATCGTTCAACTTATTAAGTAATTCTTTTGATACAAGTCTGATAACTTTTTTGTACTCTACATTATTCTATAGAACAGCTGATCATGATTCCGTTCTATGAAAATACTCAGCAAACATTCTCCTAATTTATGACTATGATCTCGTAGTTTGCATTTTAGTTATGTGACATACTTCACATAACCACGGTAACTGTTTTCCATATTTTATTTCATGCATGTTTTGCACTCATAAAATTACAGAAACTCCTTGCTTGCTCTAAGATACGGACGAAGTCTGATCTCGTCTCGCATCGGTCTAATCATCTGATAATGATTCAGTATTCGGGATCGGAATCGTCAAGAATCATTCATTAGTCGAAAACCCGGATCGCACTCGTAGTTGGTATCAATGTGGTGTATCGATAAACCATCTTGTTGTAGTTTTGTAAGCGACTGGTTTTGCCGGAATACCGAAGCTGGTTAGGCAAATACACCTGACAGCGTAACAACAGTTTAAGCATGTTTTCAACATGTGGAATGTGAAAAAGAGTCAGCTGAAAGTCTTCGGAGACCTTTTCTTGCTAGCAATTGTCCGGAGTCATGTACGAGGACCATGTCTGCGCGACAGTTGGGCAAAATGTTGAACGGGTCCATTTCAAACATCGAGACGCTCTCCCCACTTGCCACCTCTCCGCTTTCAGAAAAGCATCGCAAGCACGCAACCAGGCTCCATCCGTCAGAAAAGGCAAAACTGAAAAGCCCCTCGGACCACAACTTCATCTTGTAACACCTTCAAGAATTGCACTCCTCTCACAACCAACATAAACCGTGTATCACTGCCATCGTTGTGATTTTGGCTACTGTATTTCCCTCATTTTGTGGGAAAATATCCACATCCGGCTCAGGGCTAGCGATCATTCTTTTGCAGGTATGTCAAAGTTTCAAAATAGTTTATTCCTTGCTGAGTGGTATTCATTTTTAGTGTGCCGTCTCCAGCTTGCAAGGAAGTGCATGGACGTCAAGTGTTTCCACTTTGCGTTGTTATGCAAAAATCCCCGACGACCGTGAAGGTTAGAAAGCTCTGAACACTGATTCGAAGGACCCGTGGAGGCCATATGGCTGGTCATTGCAGTCATTGAGGAGCCGAAGAGGAGTGAAGCCAAACCCACTTAGAGGTTCAAAGAATCCAGGCTTATACACTACCTTGTTCTATCATAGCAACACTCTCCAAGTCAAAATTTTGAACTTTACCCGCTGATCTCCTAACAACGCTATTGGCCCTAACAACACAACTAGTACACTACCTATTAAGTGCACTACCTGCTCTCGCATGTCCATATTAGGAGGCTAGGCGTTACAATGCGGACATCTTCACAACCCACTAGACACTACATTGAGAGTAGGTGTCAAACATGACATATGTCAAAAACGAAACATATATCAACATATTGACCATACCACGAGTTCATCCACATAACATACATCTCAAGTATAACACTAAAGTCAATGACTCAAGAATGGCTTTCAAGATGAGATGTTTTCTCAAGAACTCTCTTTGCTTTATATAATATAGGACTAGGATATTTTGAAATCCAAACTATGTCACATGGCTAACATGCGTAGGTTCAATATTTTGTTATCATATCGTGACATCTAGCATTCCTAAAAGACATCTAACATCCAATCCAATCCACCAATGCATGCTAACCAATTGTCATTTATCCATACAAGCAAAAGTTTATCTTTTGCTTTTTGGATCGTGCATACCACTATCTTGTCCTTTAGTGATCAATCTAAGATTTGGTTTAACTAACTATAGCTAACCAAGATTGATTACAAACCTCCCCCCATTTAAGACGCAATGTCTTCGTTGAGAGAATACTCTAAAGTCTTTACAAATATCTTGTCATTTGTAACATTTGTCAAAGGTTCCCAAGTAATTTCATAAAGTGTGTAACCTTTCGATTGGACTAGATATTCCACTTTTGGATTTTGTTGACCTCTATTATGTTTCTTGAGGATATTTTATACCTCATATTCCTCTATGCCATCAATCATCATTGGTAAAAGAGGTGGTTGATATGGATTTCCAAAGTAAGAAGATTGTCACGACTTATGTAGTGGCATCTCTAGTTAGATAGAAGCGTGTATGCAAGAGGAGATATAACAGTTAGAGTCGATTACACAATTAATACCGTTTGTACTGGAATTGCCGTAAGGACCGACATCACCGTTAGTAGACATAGGGCTCAAGGGGTAGAGTTCGAATTAGGGCTTCTTGGGGTGCAATTTTCAAAGTTGAGCCTTTGAAAGTGTGGTTATAGTGGAGAGTAGCTAGTGTATGAACCTAGAGTCTTTGAAGCATAAAGTAGGATTGGCTTGATTATAATCTCTCTTTTATACTATGGTTATGAAAAGAGTGTCCTTGTAGACATTTTGAGAGTAGAAAAGATTACTTCAAAAATTCAAATTGAATTATGTGGTGAGAACTGTGAGTTTTTGGAGTGCTGAAGGTGTTTTGGCAAGTTTTGATCGATGGTAGCTTCAATCTATTTATTGTAAAATATGCAGGGTGTTGATGGAGTGATGTCGATTTAGAAGTGGAGTTGATTCAAAGTTTGATGTGATCGATTTTGAATTTATATATTTTTTGTTTTAGTGTGTAAATTCGAATCAAGAATTTTTGAAGGCAAAAGCGCTCCTGAAAATTGACAAAGTGGGTCGATGCTTATAGTTATCTTGGGGTTTAAAATTGAGATTGATCAAAAGATTTTGGACAGAAGTGCTTGAAGTCCAAGATTTGGTATTTCAAAATTTTCAGGTTGAAAATAAGAGCCGCATGCTATCAGATTATATATAGTATCCATTTGTTCTGAAATTTGGTGGGGTGATAGAAGATGTAAAGTATCATGTGCGGGGGTAGAAATGTTAGTCACAAGGCTGATATTATCAGAATTGTGAAATTTTGACATTTAGGGGTTTGAAATTGGAGTTGAAGATTTTTAAAATCACGTAGAAGTTTCAAACAATATCCGTTTGCAAAAAAAATATTATGTTATATTCAGCCATATTACTAGTGTCAAATTATCGATCTGGAGAGCAGAAGGCCTCTAAACCTCAGTTTTAATATTTTTAAATACCCTCATGAGGCTATGTCAATCCGGGTTGGGTTGGTTTGACCCCTTTGATGGATGTTTTTGAGATGAAGTATTGTTATTTATATTTCTTGTGATTGATATACATGCATCTTGGCTTTTTGTTTATGCATCACGTTTGTTTGTGTTGGTGCTTTGTTGTTTGGACTGTTAGTGCTCATGTGTGCTGCCAATAGTTAGGTTGGATATGTGGATCATTCAGACTATCCATGTTTCTCCTCAATGAGATAAGACTTGCAGACATGTAGACTAGGTGAGTATTGTGGTGATGTTAGGTTTCAAGTTGCTAGTGTGTTAGCACATTGTGATGCCTCAGGTACCTTATGTCGTGATTTCTGGTTCCACTTGGAGACCTGTTGCTGTATAGTTAAGGAGGTGATACAATGGTGTGACAATGGAGTTCTCTAGAGGTTTTGAAGGAGAGACTGCTCAGGTTAGCAGTGGGTGTACCCATAGTGGAGTGCGATATCAACCTTGACCTTTGCAATTTATAAAAGAATCTGATTTATTGACAGAGAGTGACGGAGCTGAGCTTAGTGATATCTTGGAGTATGTCCTCACACTATTATTGTGGGACATGGACGATATCTATGGGGCCATCAAGGGTTCCAGACGATATTCAAGTACAATTGATACCATTGAGTCGGATGACTTCATACATGAGTGCTTCTCATGATGTGATTTACAATGGATATGCTACTCTATAATGTTTAATCCGTTTATGGATTGGAAGGGATTATTCTAGTTTTTGGAGGGTCCGCCGATGGATGATTATCATGAGTTTTGGCGTGAACACCATGAGGAGATTGAGTTTTGGAGATAATATTTGTCTCCAAACTACATCTCTATTACTTTGGGTACAGTGTTTGATGGTGTGAGTTCATCTTCTATACCTAGCACTGATGATACAATTAGAGCTAGTCAAGTTGGAAAGAGATTAGAGGTCCTAACCTTTAACCCTTATTTGGAGTTCTTTGCACGGTTGAGGAGGGACTACCAAGGGGTGAGGACTGACTAGCTAAGAGGCTTGCATGAGTTTCAACGGAAGACTAGGGAGTGTCTTTGAGAGGCATATACTCGAATGCGTTGGTTGATCAATATTACCCATGGGTGATAGACGCACAAGCTGTCCAATATTGATATGGGATATTGGACAAGTAGTTAAGATGTAGAGTGAGAGATGCCACCTTATTACATGAGGCATCATCTATGTTGGTCATTGTGTTTTGTCTTGTTGAACATATTGAGCTCAACATGCAAGAAGAGAGAGTGGTGATTGCTAGGTTCAGCAAGGATTCACCAACTTTGTCAAATCCATCACATTACCAATCTACAACACAAACCCAGAGTGGTTATGGTAGACATGTGGGATAGTTTCGACCATTTGGACAGAGTGATGAAGGTGTCGCATCGAGACCATTGCCATCCTTTTCAGGTCAACAATCAATTGTTGGGATGGTGTGTTTGACATGTGGTGGACCTCCTCACAAGAAGGATTATCTTCAAGGTAAAAGGATGGATTTTGTTGGATCAAAATCATGTGAGCATTGTCACAGATATGGTTAGAGTTGCCATGACAGTCCCTGGAAGAGGATGAGGAATTCAAGGTGGCAGGATGGTGGCATGGGTGGTGGTAGAGGACTAGCCCATACTCCAATGTTAGCCCATGAGGCTAGTCATGAGGTGAACATGACATCTAGACTGGAGAAGTTGGAGCACAAGATAACGAGTATGGCTATAGCCCAACAAAGATCAGGATTTAGAGCTGGTGCCTCTACATCATATCATGGAGATGTTGTAGAGTTTGCGTAGTGACAGAATCATGTGCAGTTGTTGTGACTCGTAGTGCAACACAACTTCTACTGAGTCTAGAGGAGCGTCCGTGGAGTTGGATCCACAAAGAGGGGAGGCTAGCCGACAAGTTAGACTTCCTCAGTCATTCACATTGTCTTAGGCATTGAATACCTCATCTTTGGTTCCTAGACGAACTACTTGAGAGATGAGGATGCAAGCCAAATGTTGATGTACTTAGAGATGGAGAAGAAGGGCCCATCCATCAACATTGTATGAGGTAGCATCCAGTGCAATGTTGGGGGCGGCAAAGACTCTTGTTCATTCTCTTGTTTTCTTAGCCAAGGATTTATTGGCGTTGGGGGTATCATCATTCCATATATCACCATTGGCAGCCACACTTTGCGAAAGTAAAGAGGATGTGTGTGTTGCTTCTAGGAGTGATAGCATTAGTAGTGTTGATCATGGGATTAGGATAGCTAATAGTAGAACTTGGCAAGTTGATGTTGCTCAAATGATGGAGTTACCAGCGAGGCTAGCATACAAGGATGCCATCAAGTTTGATGATGTTGGATAATAAGAGTGGTATCTTCTATTTGGTTGGACCTTCATGAAAGGTTTATTGACCTCAACATGTGTTGTTGGATTATGGTGCACAATCCCTTATGTTGGGAAAGGATGCACTGCTTGGTCTTGGTTTGCAAAAAACCGATGTGGAGAGATGTCCATATTAGATACAGACATCTCTTGGGTTCTAGTGATGCCCTAGCACCAAATATTACCCGGATGGAGTTGACTGTGCAAGTGCAATCAGATCATGTCACGGATTGCTCTAAAACGCGAGCACATGCTGTAGTTACACTTGCAGAGTCCTATGATGTATTGGTGGATGCGACACTATTATACCCGATGGGATTTAGCATTGATTATTGGGAGGAGACAGCCTCTTATTGGCCTGGTTGGCAATCTGGTGAGGGCCAAGTGAGTCAATTACCTATGCAATTCATTACTGATTCTAACCCTATACCAAGTGGAGGTTTGGCGTATGTTGCTGCCTTTAGTACTTGTGTTACTTGGTCTGGTGATTTGTTGGAGGGCAACATGGATGCACATGATAGTCCTTGTCTATTGGATGTGTCTATCATGCAAGTCTTAGTGGAATAGTGTCATCCATGTTGGATTAATCACTAAGTACTTCATGTATCTAGCTACGACAGATGACATATCAACTCATTTATCATGATTGGAGTGAGTCTTTTGCTCCGGAGATGAAGGAAGTTATTCCCGCTTCCATTGTGTTGTCACTTTTAGATACAACGCCTATTGCTTGACACTATCAAGAGGAGAGCATATGTGTGATGGATCTGTTTGGAGGGATCAGCATAGGTTTGGTTGTTGTTTTGTAATCTGGCATATGAGTACATCGATACTTGTATGTGGAGCGAGATGAGATTGTGAGGCATGTTTCATTACACCATGTGGCAAAGTTGGTGCGATGATACCCATATCTTCTTCCATTGTCGGCGCTTCAAGGATATCATTAGGTCTTGCCGTCATATATTTTATTACTGGGGGCACAAAACCTAATGATAGCTTTAGGAGTAAGGTGACATCTTTCACTCTATGTCTTAACTTCATGTCCAATATCTCATACTAATATTGAAAAACTTGTATGTATAGAACCTTATTGGCTTTCTATGTATAGAATACCAATGTATCACATCCATAACAACATTAGCAACAAGTATCCAACTAAAACTACAAACTACAACATAAGGTACATGAGGCACCACAAGGTGCTAACACAAGGGCAACGTGAAATCTATCATCACCACAAACACTCACTCAATCTACCGGTATGCAAATCCTATCTCATTAAGGAGAAATATGAATCATATGACTAATCGGCAAATCCAGCCTCATTATTGACAACGTACAATACTAACACTCCACACAACAAAACATCAATTCAAACAAATGTGGTGCACAAAAAACAATCCAAGATGGAGGTATATCCGTCATACGAAACATAAATAACAATATTCCATCTCAAAAACATCCATCAAAAGGGATCAAATCAACCCAACCTGAACATACATAGCTTTAGGAGGGCAATTACAATCATCAAAACTTAGTTTTGGAGGCCTGTTGCTCTCCAAATCAATATTCTAACATTGATAATCTAGTTCTAAAAACCATTATTTTAAAATAACCTTTTTAAATTCTCTACCTCCCTTAAATTATTTTTTTTAAATGGATACCGTTTGTAACTTGTGCGGGATTTCAAAAATCTTTGACATTAATTTCAAGTCCCTAAACATCAAAATTTCACAATTCTTACCCCCTATTTGATGTCTTTATCTCACGCAAACTACTATACGTCTTTTTTGACCTCGTCAATTTATTTTTTTGTAAATGGAGACCGTTTGTAACTTGTGAAGGATTTCAAAAATCTTCAACAATCATTTCAAACCTCCAAACAATAAAATTTCACAATTCTAATCGAGTGGTTGATATCTCTATCCCATGCAAACTACTTTACATCTTCTATGATCTCATCAAATTTTGAGATCAAACTAACACTATATGATAATCCTATAGCATGACGCTACTATTTTTGATTCAAAAACTTTAAATAGAAATCACTTATGTTCAAAATCTTTTCCATAAATATCGATTTTAAACACCAATATGACTATCAAAATTGATTCATTTGGTCAATTTTTAACAGTATTTTCGTCCTCCAAATTTTCGATTTGGATTTAAGTACTCAAACAAGAAAAACAAAAACTCAAAATCAATCATACCAACTTTGAATTAACTCTACTTTCAAATCGAGATCATGGTTTGTACTCCATTAACACCCTACACACTCAATAACAAAAACATATAAGATAACATTGATCAAAACTTGCCAAAACACTTCAATATTCCCAAAACTTACAAATTATTATCACAAAATCCAATTTGAACTTTTGAATTAATATTTTCTACTCTCAATCCATCCACAAGGACACTCGACTCAAAACCTTAACATCAAACATGTATTATAGTCAAGCCAAACCCATTTTGAGCTTCAAAAAATTCAAGTTCATGCACTAATTTGTTCCACCATAATCACTCTTTCAAAATCTCAACTTCAAAAACTACACTCCAAGGAGCTTTTATGCAAACTCTACCCCTTGAGCCTTAGGTTTCCTAATGGCACTATCAGCCTTAATTGCATGTCCGTCGTAAACATGGCTAAGTGCATTTCCGGATTTCACTGTTATATATGCTTGTATATGTATGCAACTACTTAACTAGGGATGCCGCTACATAATTCGTGACATAGTATATTAGTTCAATTGATGAAAATCAATAAATATTAATTTTTATTTATTAATTTAAAAAAATAGTATTATTCATATTATATTTGATTTATTTTTATTTAATAAAAGTGCAATATGACCTTATTGTAAAATCTTGATTTATTTATAAATTTTTTTATGAGTAATATATAAATCTATATTGAATGGATCATTAAATTTTTGAAACTTCTATTATCATGTAGATGTTGATTAGAATAGGTTTTGAATATGCTGATGTATAATGAAGATTGTAATATATATAATTCATTTTTTTATTTATAAATCAAAATTTAATAAAAAAATTATGTTATTATATAGAATATTATATATTTATGTTTAATCTCAAAATTTCAAAATTATAATATTTATAAGTTGAAAATAAAATTTTCAATAATTTTTTATAATTTATAAATAATTTCATATACAATAAAATTAAGTTAGTATCCACATTGTAAAAAAATATTTTTAAAAGTAAGTGAATTTTTTCCCAAAAATTGAAGTATAAACATGTGCATGATTTTTCTTTGAATTCATGTGATTTGAAAATCAAAATTTAATTAATAAAAATGAGTTTATTCCTCAACTCATGGATTACAACCATTAGATTTTATTAAATTCTATTTGTAATCATTTTTATTAAAAAAAACATAATTTTGTATGCAACATTGTGTACTTTTTGCATTTTTTGGGCATTATTTTGATCCAAAAGTTTTAAGATTATCTAGTCATGATTTCTAACACCAAATAAAAAATCTTCAAACTGAAAAAAAATATTCACATATTATTTATCTTATATCGATTCATATATTCAATTGGTCGAAAAGTAAATAACATCATATATACAATGATTAATCTAAAAATTTAGTTGTTTATAAAAGTTCATGTTTACAAATCTATATTGAAAAATGAGGACGAGACATTTTAAGAGTGATAATCACAAGTGGGATTAGCTCTTTTAAATATATCCCGTTTTTATTTTCTTTTACCTTCGGGTTTGATTTTTCTTGCATTTAGCAGAGACATAGTAAAATAACAATAGGGATGGGAATACCCCATCAAATCGTACAAGGATGGAACCAAACATGTAACATGGGGCTAGGCCCCAATAGCATCACACTACAAAATATGTCATATAACAACTACGATATCCGAACTATCTAGGTCAAACTGTCTACAAACAACAGGAGCATCCGAAGAAGCATCATGTAACCTGATTGCTCTCCTATGGATTGTACCAGCTAATGCTCTATATAAAGAAATGGAAACACGTTGCCTAAAATGAACTATACAGTAAGCTAAAGAGAGTGATATCCCATGCTGTCTAGTATGATAGGCTCTCGTGCACTCCCTCACGAACATGTCAAAGTCGGTGTCCATAGTTCCATATAACTCCAAAGCTAGAGGAACAAAGAGATGACCTCTCTGCATACATGTATACTTGGAGACCTTGGCTGTTGCCACTCCACTCGCTGCCTATCCTGGAGGATGGATGATCACTCCCTCTGAAACTTTGTCATGCATAAGATTGGTAACCACCACATCCGCCACACTTACTTGGTCATCCCAAACCAAGTACAGGTCTTCTCTAACCCTATTCGACTGCAAGGCATACCAACGCTCCCTCCATGTGAGGTATCCATCCTCTCGTGCCATAGCAAACATCACATCCCTAATGGCATCATGGATAGCTACCCTCTGTCCTCCGAATGGGCAATGAGTTATATAAACACATGGACAATGAGTTATATAAACACATGCTACATCTAGACTGATACTTCACTCACATGTGAGTAATGAAGATGTAGATGGATGGACCAAGTCAAGACGGGATCTCATCATTGTAGAGAAAGTAGTTGGTGCGAGTCAAAACGTCCTAATACATGATCGAGCCAAGATCCACAAGCCTACATCCTTGCTAGAGCAAGAGCGTAGATGAACTCTAGTAGTACAAGGAATGGCCGGATCCACTAAGAGTGAATGTATAGCCTCCTGAAACTGTTGGTCCATCAAGGTAGATTGTAGATCTCTAGTCCAATCGGTTGCCAAAGAGAAAAAGGATGGGAGCTCATGTCGTACCTCAAGGGATAAAACATCTCTCGTATGTCGCAATAATAACTGTAAAGAAAATGATCTCGTATCCACGTCCCTCACATATATCTCAAGGATAGGCATATCTACGATCACAAATTGAGAAGATAACAAAGGTACAAAGAGTGCCCAACTAGCCAAGAATGCTATATGTGTAGTCTTATCCATCAATAATAAGCCTACCCCTCCACACAAAATCGGAAAAAATGTTTGTCTTTGTGCCAAATCTCATGTCACACACTCGAAGGTCCCTGGTCTGATGATGTCACCAAAGATGTCCATGATCTTTCTATCAAAGGCTGTCAAACGTGATATCAATGTAGGTGAAGGAGAACCGTTCGAAGAAGTTAGGTGGATTGACAAGCAATACTAGATGAGAGTATACCAAATGCCATCTCCGGATCCACTAGTAGAGGAAGGTCATCTACATGCAAAACATGCTCAGCAAGTGCAATGTCTAGGTAGCGTGAAATAAAATCCTCAGACCCTACTAATATTCCTAGAATATGTTAGCCGATTGTCGATGTCATACATCCATGTGGAAGTTGGAGATGAGGAGAAATGCCCAAAGGAGATCAAGCCCTACACTTTGACACCTTGACTCTCAAGCCTACAAGATGAAGCTCGGTAGTCAAGTAATCAAAGGCCTACCTAATGTGGTCTACATGGTCAATAATGTGTGTATCATCCTATAAGGAGGGGAACACACAACTTGGCACGGCCAAAGCAGTAGACAAAAGAGCTCTATAATGGGCCATGGTAAATAGTCATCCTCCCAAAGGATCTTTCTGTCAAGTACCAGCAGTGGACTCTAGAACGGTGACTGACTCCTTGGAAAAGCTATGCTAATAAAAGAGAGAAGAATGTGAACTATAAAAAGATCGTACGAAAGGAATGAGGCTTGATAGCAGTCCACCAGCCTCTCTAACCTCTCTAAAAATGGATGCACGTGAGACATTGTTAAAAGCGTTCTCAATGTTCATCTACAATTTAACCCAAATCGGATGGATATCTAGAAGTGCTCTAATGCCCAACAATACCGCCTCATAACCTCATGATGTGGTGACTCCAAATTGATGTGGACAAAGATGATCTTAGAAGTGTGAACGATTCTGCAAGACAATGATACGACTGACTAAATGCAATAAAAACTCCCCAATAGCAATCGGTCTAATGCCTCTAGTGTCCTTATCCATAGCAAGAAGCCGACTAGCATATAATACCTAACTAACTAACAATGGAATCTCCCCTCTCATAATTGATGCAGCCACCTAGAATAACTCCGTGAAACCATTAGAGGGATCATCCGCCTCAAAGCAATATAGAAGATACTCATATACCATCCTTTACAAGCCCCATGAGGATAAGCGTGGGGATGTGCATAGAGAATGGATAAATAGTGATCTATCAAGATATAATGGTTCCTCTAGATGATACTTCAATATCTCGAATGGTATCTCCTTATTGCAGGTCCGAAATAATAGTACACTGAGAAACACACATGCCATCTTGAGCCGACACAGAAAATACGTGATTCACCTCACTGAGGCTACGTCCACGGAACACACATAGTCACTTTACTAAATAACCCTAATTTGTGTTATAGAGAGCTTCTGCCAACCCTCTTGTATAGTAGTACCAGCCTTAACTCTAGTCTAACTAAATATAGTCAAACTAATCAGAGTTACTCAAGACCTAAGTTAACTCCTAACAATCTCCCCCTTGACTCATGTCTTGGGATCTCTAACTCTTGTTATCCATATACATACTCCACGGGAAGTCTTAGAAGGAAACTTGAAGCATAGGTCCTCCCGTAAACAAGGATTAACTAGAACTAAGCCGTAGCCTAACTA
The DNA here is from genome assembly GCA_014180765.2 of Marchantia paleacea. Classification (NCBI taxonomy): domain Eukaryota; kingdom Viridiplantae; phylum Streptophyta; class Marchantiopsida; order Marchantiales; family Marchantiaceae; genus Marchantia; species Marchantia paleacea. Next base: position 261,053 of record MUAA02000064.1, read on the forward strand.
GGAAGGAGTAAAGCATATGCAAGAATCAAACAATTGCTAGAGTAACTCTACTAATGCTCCTTGTGCAAAACCTGCATAGTAGCACAATGCCTCCTGAAACTCTCTAAAGGAATAACTTTGGTCAAAGAATCAGCTGGATTGAGTTTACCGTCAATCTTGACTAGCTCAATCTTCCTATCAGAAACTGCATCTCTGATAAAGTGATATATGATATCGATGTGCTTCACCCTACTATCCATCACTTGATTTGCTGCAAGATGTAAGTCACTCTAACTATTCACATTTACAAGATCCTGTTTCAATCCCATCTCAGTGATAAATCTAAACAACCAAATAGCCTCCTTTGCTGCTTCCACTGCTGCTACATATTTGGCTTCCGTAGTTGACTGAGCTATGCACTTCTACAAGGTAGATCTACAACTAACCCATCCACCTCCAAATGTAAACACATATCTAGTTGTGGACTTCCTCTTGTCCAGATCTTGTCCATAGTCAGCATCAACGAAACCCAACAAGGATTTGGCATTGTCCAATAAACCATTAAACAAAAGACCAAAATCCTTAGTACTCTTGAGGTATATGAGAATCCACTTCACAGCTTCCCAATGCACCTTCCATGGATTTGACATGTACATGCTCACCTTGCCCATAGCTAGAGCAATATCAGGTCTAGTGCACACCATCAAATACATGAGGCTGCTCACTGCCTTGTCATAGGGAATTGACGACATCTTTCCTCTCTTAGTTGCATCAATTGGACATTGAGCTGCTGAGAGCTTAAAATGTGCCGCCAAAGGAGTCCACACTCCTTTAGAGTCTACCATGTTAAACGTATCAAGCACACGCTGAATGTACTTATCATGACTTAACCATAGCTTCCTCTTCTTCAAATCCATGTGAACATCCATACCTACTATCCTCTTGGACTCACCCAAATCCTTCATCTTGAATGCAGATTTCAGTTGCCTCTTGCATCTATCGACGTCAGATTGTTCCTTTGCCAAAATCAGCATGTCATCCACATAGAGTACCAGAATAATGAGGCTAAAGATCTCATTATTCACCTTCTTCATGTAAACACATGGATCAAACACACTCAGTGAAAATCCTTGTGCTTTCATGAACTCATCAAACCTTGCATTCCATTGCCTAGGAGCTTGCTTCAATCCATATAGAGATTTGAGCAATCTACAAACTAATTTCTCCTGATCTTTCTTCTCATAGCCAGTAGGTTGTCTCATGTAGATTTTTTCCTCCAAAGGTCCATATAGAAAAGCCATGACAACATCCATCTGATCCATAACTAGACCAAATATCGCAGCAAGTGCACATACGAGACGAATTATAGCAAACTTTGCTACATGTGAGAAGACTTCGTTGTAGTCCACACCTTTCTCTTGTGTGAAGCCCTTAGCCACCAACCTGGCTTTGAAGATCCTCTTCTTTTCATCCACTGGATTATACTTCAACTTGTACACCCACTTGCTATCAACCAAAGGTTGACCCTTTGAAAGCTCCACCAGCTCCCAAGTCTTGTTCTCAACAAGCGATTGCATCTCACGCTCCATAGCAATATCCCACTCAAGCTTATTGATAGAGGCTTGAGCTTCTCTATATGAACAAGGTTCTTTTTCTTCCAAGATCAATGCATTGCCATCATCATTCTCAGTTTCAATATCTTGATCCTCAAGAATACAGCCCATGTTCCTTACCTTTCGGTAGCTCTACTAATCTGATTTGATGATCTCCTAGTAGATGGTCATGGTTGATCTCCATTGTTTTGTGCTGTGTCTTGAGGCTCATCAATGACAACTTGCTCCTCCAATTGCTGTTGTTCATGAATTTGCTCCATCTGTTCTGAAGCTTCTCCTTGTGGCGCATCATTAAACCCATAATGATCAATCTCTCCCTCAACAACATCAATGAGTGGAGATTTGCCCTTGTCAGGACGGGGAGCTTGAGATATCTCCCCTCTTTCAATGATCTGGACTCATCGAAAGAAACATCCCTACTGACAATCACCTTACAAGCTACAAGATCCCATAGCCTATAACCTTTCACACCACTTGCATATCCAAGAAAACGACACTTCTTGGATGTAGGATCCAACTTGTTCCTATTCTCCTTAGGTATGAGAGGATAATCCGTACAACCAAAAATTCTCAAACGACTATAATCAGTCCTCCGTTTGTGCCTCAATTCAAACGATATCAAGAAATCGATTGCACTTGAAGGAGACAAATTTACCAAATACACTGCGGTATTTACAGCTTCAGCCCAGAATTCATATTGTAAACCAGATTGGCTTAACATACTACACACCTTCTCCAATATTGTTCGGTTGAGCCTCTCAGAAACAACATTTTATTACGGAGTATAAACCGTGGTGAGATGACGAGTAATCCCCTCCTCTTTGCAGTAACTTCTAAACTCCTCTGAAGTATACTCCCCGCCACTATCCGAACGTAGATATCTCACCTTGTGACCAGTCTGAGTCTCAACTTGGGCTCTCCAACTTTTAAAAGTTGCAAAGACTTCAGACTTGTGTGTGAGAAAATAGACCCACACAAATCTTGAGTAATCATCAATAAATGATATATAGTACCACTTTCCAGAATGTGAGGCTTTAGGAGAGGGTCTCCACACATCACTATGTACATACTCATGTAACTCTTTGGAACTATGAGTTCCAACACCAAAGGCTTTTCTATGTTGCTTGCCCATAACACAATGCTCACAAAATTCCATGTCAACTTTACCTAAACCAGGTAACAAGCCCCTATCTCGAAGAAAGCTCAAGTACCTGTTACTCATGTGTCCCATTCTAGAATACCAAACATGAGCCATCTCAGGCCAAGATCTGGTAAGATTGACTTCACCACAAATGATATTGCCCTCTACCACATACATATTTCTATGCTTGTGTCCTCTTAAGATAGTCTCATGACCTATTCTCACCTCAAGTACTCCTTGTTTAGAACTCCACTCAAGGCCTTTTGAATCTAACATTCCAAGAGAGATTAGATTCTTTGTCACTTCAGGTACAAACCTGACGTGAGTCAACATACGTTTGACTCCATCAAACATGTGAATCTGGACAGATCCAACACCTTCAATTCTACAAGGTTGATCATTTCCCATTAGAACTAAACCGTTTGATACTGAGAAAGTATGAACAAACTCTCTAATGTAACAAATGTGATAAAAACAAGCACTATCTAGAATCCATACATCACCAACGCCCTTTGGTGAGTTGCATAGGGCATACCTCTGGCTTCATAGTCCATCTTCGAGCAAATCATCCTCCTCATCAAAATCTTGAGCCACATTGACCAAAGGAGGATCAGTAGCCTTGGTCTCACACGGCAGTCCTTCTTAAAGTGACCACTCTTGCCACATTTCCAACAGATCACCGTCTTCTTGTCTTGGGATTTACCCCTAGACATGGATCTACCTCTAGATCCAAACTTCTTCCCATCCTTCTCAATCCTTGATTGTGACCGCCCACATAAGTGGTGCGTACTGAGATGAAGAGGATGGAGTAGAGGGCATCATCATCTTCTGGTCAGAGGTCATCGATCGGAGAGCACTTATAACCTCATTGTAAGTGATCGTTTGTCTATCACGATGGAGCAACACTCGTGACAGTGACTAATATGAAGCAGGTGATGAATTTAACAGATGAATGGCCTTCCTCTCATCAGTTATCTCCTCTCCCAGATTCTGAAGATCAATAACAAGATCACCAAAGGCATCAATGTGATCTTGGATCTTCGTACCTATATCTTTCATCTTGAAGCTCATTAGCTTCAAGGAGGTGTACAACCTGTTTGATAACTCTTTGCGATGAAATCGTCGCTGAAGAGCCTCAAACAATAAAGTATAATTGTCATACTCATCAACTTGCTTCAAAACTGAAGGTCGTAGATGAAGTATAACAATACTCACTGCTTGCTCCTGAAGGTCCTTCCAGTCTTCATCATCGAATGTAGAGGGTTTAGGCCTCAATGACTTGCCCAAACCGGAAGCCTTCAACTTGCCTTTGACTTGCCTCTCCCACAGAAGATAGTCACCACGCCCATCATATTTGACAATGTCAAATCCGGCTCCTCTTGTCTTCATGACTGCCATCTCGTTCCGTCTAGCCCTTGAACTCGTCCCTTGTGTCATTCGGTTGTCAAATGGAACCTCCAAAATTGACTTCTTCCCACTCATATGAGAAAAATGGAAATTTATCCTGGGTCAAAATATCCCTTAACCACAAGAAATGTTTGCTGCTAGGAGTTGCTAACTGTTGTCTTATAGCATTTCCTCCTCTCTCTCTAAATTGAACAATCTCCATTCCGGTTTCAACCACACTGGACCTATGCAACTTGGATCTTAGCTGCCTAAGCCGACATCCGCCGATCCAATATAAGGGGAATGTCCATGATACATCAGCATCGGAGTCGTCAGCTTATGACGAGCTTGATTTGTCCCAAACTTTGACGGACCAAGTCGTCCAAGATGTCGGTGGGAAAGGGTGGAACATCTTGGCTACCAAGTTCTGGTTGAATCTACTAGGCAACAACGCGAGGAGGGAACAAGTGGCTAAGAGATTTCCGAAGGCTGAAAGGAGAATAGTCATTAGTACAACTCCTAATGTACCTAAAGAAGCTAGCAGCAAGCTGGCGAGTTGATAAAGTAGCTCTGAAGAGAACGATAGACTAGATGGGAATGTAGGGACCGGGTAGGGATCCTTTAAGAATGACGTCGCTACACTATATCGCTCGATGGAGTAGCTATCTTGGAGTCTTGTCAGAGAGAGCAGAGCAAAGCATGCTCCACTTTTGGCAAATTTGGCATGGATGATGAGAGGAATTTTTTGCCCATGAGATAGCAAATGCTCAACTGGTGCAGATCAAGGTTACGGGAAGCTGGAACCTGATCGCCGAAGATTATATTGTTAATCCAATAAGGATAGAGTCTAAGGGGATTGTGGGTTTGTGTCCCACCGTGTGTGCCAGTTGCAACCAAAGAAACATTCCTCACTGCACCCGTAGCACGTCTGAAAGCTTCCTACTATCCAGGTTTTGCATTTGCAAGTTCCTCCACTTTTGCCACTAGCCATCACTCGAAAATATCTCTTCGCACTTCTGTGCAAAGCGATAGTAAACACTCGCCAGCTCCCGATCGTAATTTGAAGAGATAAATCTAGCCTTTACATGTCCCAGATACTCAATCGAGTTTCTTGTCTACGATAGACGATTGATGCAACCCGTGCAACTGTGATTCAATTTTCAAGACAGCCAACGCAGAAATTCGACTGGCTTCAAACGCTTTTTGCAGAAATCACAAAACCAAACTGCTGTAAAATCTTACACTGGTCTTGTCGCAAGAGACTAGAGGGTCTGCCTTGTATTCCAAAATCCAAACCAACACTCGAGTCTTCTCACTCTGAATGTGGATAACTGAAGTCAGGGTCCACTTCTCACATTGTTCCAGCGCTCCGGTGTGAGCAATCTTCCAAGACTCCGCTCTTCTAACCAAGAAAATCCACACCACGTGGTAACCTCGACGATGATTTCACCCGCCAAATGGGACGAGAAAAAAAAACTGCCCGATGCTCGCGTGGTGAAGGATACCTTGCATGCATGGAAGAGAGCGGTGCAAAGACTACTCCCAGTAGCCTCTGAACTCTACTCTAATGCAGACTCTTGCCTCGTGATCCTTCTCAGACACTACCAGAATGCGGATACCTTGACCGACCGCACTGCTTGTGTCAATTCCTCTGCGTCCCTTTTGCTGCAACACTGAATGTTATAAGTCTGTTTTGCTTCGATCGCAACCTTGCCACCTCCGTGAACTTTCAAGCAGGAAAACGATTCCACAGAGAAGAGCAACCGCAGTGTTTGTAAGACAAACTCGATCAACCGCACTCTCAAAGCGACATCTTCAAGCGTCCCACAATAAACACTACGGGGATAGGAGAAATTTCCAATCGCTCTGATACCAATTGCAGGTCCGAAATAGTAGTACATTGAGAAACACACATGCCATCAAGAGTCGACATAGGAAATACGTGGTTCACCTCACTGAGGCTACGTCCACGGAACACACAGAGTCATTTTTCTAAATAACCCTAATTTGTGTTATAGAAAGCTTTTGCCGGCCCTCTTATATAGTAGTACCAGCCCTAGCCCTAGTCTAACTAAATATAGTCAAACTAACCAGAGTTACTCAAGACCTGAGTTAACTCCTAACACTTGCCCATGGGTGAATGTAAAAGACGTAAAGAGGAAATTGTCTCCTTAGTAGGTCTGGCCATAGACAAAGGATGAAGGGCCCGCTGTCGCATGGACATTTCTTTGCTCTGAGAACGCCCGAGCGCTTGGCTGTAGAAGAACCCTCTAGAACCTCGTGTGAGTCCACAATCTCTTCTTCTTCTCCTCAGCACTCCACATTATAGCCGGTAAAACTTCAGCGGAAGAAGATTATGATATCTGATGATTCGACCAATAACTTTCGCTTAAACTTTACAGAAAATTGCTCCACAACCCTTACTATCGCTCAGAAAAGCTTCACATGTTTTTCTTTTCTAGATCTCTCAAAAAAATTGGTGATTTACCCACTGTAACACAAGGCGATATGCAAATCCCTGTGTACAAAACCCATCACACATCCCAATCCTTGACTTCAATTGCTCCCAGATTTTATGAGAAGGTCACTCATCATCAGAACTTGAACGTGCAAAGTTTTATTGTGAAATTTCTGATATCAAAAGATATGATCTCTGTACTAACCGTGACGGTCGGTGCAATCCGCAATCTCGATTTGTATACACAAACTTCAAGCTATCACTATGTACTCAAAACTCGTCCAATCGAGTCAAAACTTCAATCAAAACACAAGCCTGAGTTGAAAACTATATCTCTGTCGACTCAGATCTCCCAAAACCCTTGTAAGGTTCTCAGAAACTCCCCAAATATACTCAAAGGTCTAAATTTCTCACTCTAACTTTGAATCATCACTTCAGAGTGACAAATCCTTCAAATCCATCAGTTCTTGAGCCCACATCGTAGCTCGTCCCATCAGCTCTCCAACCCAATCCTCAGATCTCCGAATGTCCCCCTGGAAGATCTCCAAAATTCCTCAAAACCTCAAAGAAGTTGCCCGAGTGCCCTCATTAGCCCAAACTCCAAGACCAATGAGAATGAAGAGTGTTATTTTGACCTCTAGTGTGGCCAAATTAGCTCCATTTTAACTTAGAGCTTTACAACTATCCTAAACACACTGCTTAGCCATCCTATACACAATACGAGTTGCCACTAATAAAGAGTCAAAATGACAACTCGAAACCGGCTAAGTATGAACGGAACCGGGGAGTTTATAACTTGAGAATAATACTCCTCGCCAAAGTTCCTAACAATCAACTCCATATGGCTTGTTTTCGGTAAGCAATAGTGATGGATTGGAACCCATGTGTTCAAAGCCACCACTAATGGTAAGTTCAAATCCATAGCGCCCAAACTAAATCAAAGCATTACGGCATTGCGTCCCCAAATTGCGCCAGAGGGAAACAACTAGAAGAATAATCGGTGCGGAGAGTTTATCACTTGTTGCAGCAAGTTATCTCCAAAATGATACACTAACCACGCCCGAAAATGATCACGATGAAGACACCGGATGTTGATCACAAATGGATTAGGCATCGGTACATCTAGAGGATCATGTTGTCCTCTATCCATGTCCTCGTCGGCTCCACTTTGATCAGATATGCTCCTTAGTTAGCAAAGTGATGTGTCTAGCACTCTCCCATACCCTTTCCATCCTGACTGCGCTTTATATCTGATAAGGTCAAAGATAATATCTCTTGGAGCCTTTTCAACATCCTGACCCTACAAAGTAGATCCAATGGTGGACTCTTAAATTGACCTTACGGTCGCCGTCGGTTATCCTAACCTAAACTATCGCCGTCATGACAACAGCTCTAAAGATGACACATGTCATCTTCTCATAGTAGCCGCGTCACAACACGATATCGAGTGGCCCTGCTATACTCTTTGGCCTGTCGTAATATCCTACACTGTCGTAATCGCGTGGAATCAAAAGTGTGTCACGACTTATGTAGTGGCATCTCTAGTTAGGTAGGTGAGCGTATGCAAGAGTAGATACAACAGTCAGAGCCGGTTGTGCAGTTACCGCTGTTCACATTGGAATTACCGTTAGGGCCGATATTATTTGTTATGGGTCCTAGGGCTCAAGGGGTAGAGTTCAAATTAGGGCTCCTTGGAGGGCAGTTTTCGAAGTTGAGCCTTTGAGAGTGTGGCTATGGTGGATAATAGCTAGTGCGGGAACCTGGAGTCTTTGAAGCACAAAGTGGGTTTGGCTTGACTATAATCTGTCTTTTATGCTATGGTTATGAGCGGAATGTCCTTGTGGACGTTTTGAGAGTAGAAAAGATTATTATGGTACACTTGTGTTCGTGTATGACGTCCTATGTGTTGTGAAGTTTGATGTGACAGCGATATATGTTATGATACGATATGTATGTGCACGACAAGTGTCATGTGATTGAACTCGACTCATAACCTATGTGTAACCCATACTCCTTCTGCAATGTAGCCCAATCCCATGCTCGAAATCTCCAAAATCTAGCTGCCACCTTCCTATGTCCAGCACGCCCCCCTCTAGTATAACATAGATATCATCGCAAAAGTAATAGAAATAAAAATCACACTAACTCGTCCATGGGATCACGTGCCACCGATCGAACACGTCAAACCTCGTCATGGAGTGCACGAGGGAGCCTATGAAATAAACATGGACATGGGAACCTAGTCTCAAAAAGCACTAGAATCGAACATGCATGGAAAACTAACCACTCCCACGACCTGATCGGTATACCTGGAATGATCAACGAAGGAATCGATGTAGTCTGTGTGTTCCCCAAAGTGACAAATGCTGATGTTGATATGATCGTGCGCATCCCAAGTGGTCCAATCATAATCTTTGTGCATCTTTCCCACATGGATCTTTACCCCTTGAGAGGTAAAGAGACGATGACACACCAGACATGATGTATCACACATCACTTTTGGCGGTCCCATGAGGGGAGATGAAGCTATAGTTAGCACAAAGAGAACGATAAAGACACTGAACACTCCATCAAGTATTTCCTCCCACATGCAGAACCACAACCCCCTAACATCCCACACCACATGGGAAAATGCTAACTGTGAAAACCCTAAAAACACTCATAACTTTTTATTCCGATCTCCATAATTTTCCAGCTAGGTCCCAATAGAACCGATACAAGATAAAAAAAAAGATTGGAACAAAAAAATCCCGATCCATATGTCTAATTTGAAAAAAATCATTCAAAACCCTAAAAAAAACACTCATATCTCTTTATATCATTCTCCATGATCTTCAATTTAGCTACCAATGGAACCCAAATTGAAAGACAAAAGAAATGTATATTCACTCTCCATGTTTGGCAAAGTGTAACCACACGATATGCAAGAAAGTATCCTACCCTACTGTACTCTCTCCCTCTCCCCGAAGTCTCCATACCCTCCAGATGTAATCATCCCGAAACCAGGGCTTTTTCTTTGTACTTTTGTGAGTACGTTTTTCTCCATAGTTCCTTCTATTTCTTGGGTTTCCGTATATGTTAGTAATATATTAAAATTCGATTTTATAACGTGAACTGAAAGAAGCAAAATTTAAAACCCACTCTATATAATAATCAAATATTCTTACAATAATAGAGTAACTATCTGAAAAAGCTTCTCAATTTGTCTCCAAAGTGATCAAGACAAACTTGTTTCTACTAGAGGTTGAACCATGGCACTCTGACGAATCTCTGGCCATCTCTTTTAGTGGAGCAGTCCTACATATGTCTAGAAAAAAGTGCTGAACTTTTTTGGAATAGGAATTACTTTATAGATATTTAGGATGTGGTAACCGACCTCAACCGGCGGGGTCAAAGGTGATTAGGTTTCTAAGCAAAGTGCTCTTTGAATTCCGCAGTTCACAAGAATTTTTTTTCTTCAACAAGAGATTGATGAGTTGGGATATGAGATGGAGCCCTCTAAAAAGCTATCATCATCAAATCGTCAAGTTGAAAATTTGGTGGATACCTTCACCAAGTCCACTTCCATAGTTTGTTACAAAAGAAGTCGTAAATACTCCCGGTCTAACATGGTCTCCATCCTCCAGTCTCTATTCTTCAAAAAGTCAGGTGGGGTCCTGAAGAACTGCTCTCTTTGCCAAAACAGAGCAAGCAGCTAGAGACTTGGCTTAGGGTCAAAACCACAATCAAAGAGTGGGCGAGGAAGAACCAAGCAGAAATCAGAGACAGACATGCAACTCAACAAATGTAGGTTGCTGATGTTAGAAATTACATACAATACCACATACCCATCACCAACTGCAAAAGAAGCTGAGTTTTCCCGGACACTTGATGACAACTAATGGACTCCATAGATTTGCATCATATTTGGCCAGACTACTCCCCAATCCTTCTTTCTGTTCATCCTTAGTCTGCTCCGCCCCAGCCCACTTAATTCTTCCGTAGGTACATCGTCATGGGGTCCAGGCAATCTTCCTTCAGTTTTTCTCGGTCGAGGTCTGTCTAGATCGCGACTCTAGTGTATCCCTCAATTGCGAGTTCCACTCCGATTACATATACAGAGGAGTTGTCATCTTCAGCCTTCGCGTTTCGGGAACTGCAACTCTCATTCCTCTGTATGGTCATATGCGTAGTGATTTGTTAGTGATTTACACAAAGAGTGTGATCCGACGAGATCTTTTACCTTTCGACCACTTACCACGTACCATGAATCCATAATCCTTTGCTTAGGCCGCCGCAAGACTGTCACCGGGTACTCTTTCTAATCAGTACGTTGTTTTGCTGCAGTTGTTCCACCCTCCTTGACAAAACACAGGACACGAAACAAGTCCAGGCAAAGGCAGAGAAGTTTCATGTTTCAAGACTTGTCGCTGGGGTCTACGACTCTACGCGTAAACGGAGATAGAACCTAGACGACAATAATTGAGAAATCCACGTTGAGACGCGAATAGAATGGAATGGCATGCATGGTTGGTGATCGAAGGGGATAATTAACGGGCGGGAGGTGGAGAATAGCAAGTGCATATATAAAGAGAAAATAAAACCTGGACGCTGAGAATAAAAGGGGAATGAAGAGGGCGGAATGAGGGAGCATGAGGAGATGAGAAGACAGCGGGTGAGAATGAAGGATGGGCAGGTGCCCAGGCAAAGACGGTGCTTCGCCCAGGCAGAGGTCGCATGGAATGTGATGGACGGAACGGTCGAGTCGGTTTGCAGTGGAGGGAGCATCCGGGGGAGGGCCCGGCTATAAGCGCCCGCCCGCTTGCCCGCTCCTGGACTCTGGAGTAGAAAAGAAAGGGAGAAGCACTTCTAAATGAAGAGCTCCGAGCCATTGATGCTCCGGAAAAGACAGAAAGTTGGTGAATGTGCAAACAAAAGCGTTTAACCTCTCCTCGAAAGAGAGAAAGCAAGAAACTGATGATTATCATCGTAGCGGGCACTATGCAGATGAGGTGATGCAGGCCAGATGATATAGGCCCCGGATAGACCGACCCCTGCCGTGGCCATCTTTTTATTACCACGAAACAGTACTCTCTGTCACTCACTCATCAGTACATGTGAAGATTCAGATTTGTGTTCGATTCTCGTATTTCTTTTCTTTTCTTTTTTGTCGTTGGTCTCGCCAATAGCTGCAGTCGACATCCAAATCCATGGTAAATGTAGAATCCGAAAGATGGAGTGCAGTTGAGTTTGGAGGTGTCGTGTGGTGTGGAGGCAGGGTTGGTGGCTTGGCTGGCTGGGTACCTGGCTGGCTGGCTGGCCGAGTTAGTCTCACTGTAGGAGGAGCAGAGGATGAGATTTTGGAGGAGTGGAGGTAGCAGTGGTGCTAGTAGGAGTGATAGGAGAACGAAATTGGGGGACGAGGGAAAGTAGGAGCCGAGGACGCGAAGAGGGGAGGAGCAGTGTAGTACCAGCCTGCTTCCTTTTCAGGGTGCATCGTCTTTCTGTCTGACTGACTGTTAACGTTTCATTTTCACCTCATCACCATCATTCGAAATTGTATGTTCGTTGTTCCGGTGTGAGTGAGTGAGAGAGCGGGTTTCGCACCGTCGCTGCTTCGCACTCCCGCGCAGCTTTGGCTGATGGAGGACACAAGGACAGCTCATCAGGGGAAGACGACGTTGATTTTCCTTGCCTGAGAGGAGGCCAAGAAAGTGATGGATGGTCGCAGGCGGAGAAGTCTGTTGCTAGTGTTTTCGCAGGTGGGCAATACTGGTACTTGTAGGAAAGAGGAAAGGAAAGGTGGATAATGGTTGCCGTAGGGAAGTGGTAATAGGACGAACGACCGACCGACGAGCGTGAGTGAATTCCGATATTCTCTGGAGCGAGCTTTGGAGTCGCTAGCGGAAGGAGAGGAGGAAGCAAGCAGGCTAGGAACGACGGAATGGATTTGTAAACGGAGGAATGAGTGCATGTGCTGGGTTTCATGGAGAGGAAGAAGCGTAGAGAGAGATTCGGAGGGAGAGAGGAAGATATGTGTATTCTGATTGACTAGGTTTAAGGCAGATTCCACGAACGACATCTCAGAGAGACATGGGCTAAGTGTAACATGAATTTCTTGTCTGGGTTACTGCCGGGCTCAGTCGTTGGCTGCCTCAGATGTTGCGCATTGATAGGAGACTCTGTCTTCTATGTGCTGGGACGATGTTATCTTTTCCTGCGGAATCCGAGTTGGACAAGGATCGAGGGCTTGAGGAGCGTGCGTTGTTACTTAAGTCAGTCAGGTGGTCAAATTTGATGGGCTAAAGGTCACCTTTGATGGCAGTGGAGCAAAGCGAGCGAAATTATAATTCCGTTCCTGCTATTTCTTTTTCTTCTCCTTGTTCTCGTCCGGATGACAATTCAACGCAGTCTCTGCTCTGCTCCTCTCCTTCCTCTTCTTGTCATGGAAGAAGAGGCAGCGGCAGCAGTAGCTCTGTGTCGACCACCACCACCAAGGTTTTAGCCCCAGGGAGCGGACCTCTGTCGCGCATGGATGAGGCCTCGCAAGCGTGTCTTCCCTCCATCACGTCCACCAGTATTGCTTCGGAGACCAGCCGTAACGTTCCTCAAGAATTACCCTCCACTCTCATCGCCGCTCCGTACCAACGTTCGCCTTCTTGCCAGCCTGCTCACACCCATTCTCCCGAGGATGACAATTCATCGTCGTCGATCTGTAGCTCTTCTGCCTCCACTCAGCAATCACGGCCTGCAGCATCTCAGAGTCTAGATAATTCTCAAGAGTATGACGAGGCCTCCTCGTCCCTCCTTGCGGTAGGAAACAGCGAACCCCGTAGCTTTCGAAAGTCTTCTCATAGAGCGAGCAGCGCTCAAACTGCGTCTAACTCTTCCTGCTCTTCGGAAAGGGGGAGAGACGAGGAAAAGGATATTGGTGGAGTACAGGTTACTTTTAACGAAGATGGGCAGGGAAGAGGTAGAAGATCATCAGATGAATTGCAGCATGGGCAGTTGGTACCACTGTTGGTCTCACCTGCTGCCGATCCAGCGTACAATGCAACAGACATGCTCCTCGCAGATTGGAATGGAAGCCCCTTCGTTTCTTCGTACCATGGCCACAATGATAATATTCAAGCAGGGGAAGACCAACCCGAGGAGTCGTCGAGCCATGATTCTCCCTGGCACATTGATATTAGCAAGGTAGAGTTAGGGGAAATGGTAGCAAGCGGCTCATATGGGATGGTTTACAAAGGGCTTTATAAAGATGAGAAAGTTGCTGTGAAGATGTTGTTGATTCCAGAAGCTTCCAGCACGAAGGAATCGAAGAAGTTGAAGTCTGGATTTCGGCAAGAAATCGATGTCTGGTACACTTTGAACCATCCGAACATAGTGCAGGTAACAACACATTTTACTTTTCTCACTCTCAGTTCCTCTATTCTCGTAATTCACACTTGTACTATGTGGTCCTTCTGAGAGGGAGTTATGAATTGAGATATTTCTGTTTCCTCAACCCTTTGGTTCTGTGCATCAATGACTGCAGCAGTTTTCCATCTTAGAACACCTGGGGTTTGTTGGATGTCGCGTCTGCTGCATTTCCACATTTTCTTCTTCAGAGGTTTAATGAAATGGAAATCTGTACACTTACAGATTAACAAAGCCTGCAAACGAGAAGTGCGCGAGGTAGGTCGTTAGAGCAGTTGAGTGTCCTTCGAAGGGATCCACTGAAGTGGAAGCAGCCGGCTGTGGCCTTTACTTGGCCGTACATGTGCTTATGTTGCATCGCGAGAAGCTTGATTTTTCTCTTGCTTGCGGATATCCTGGGTTGAACTTTCTGTAATATAACCTGAAGTGTGTATGTGTAAGTTGCCAGCCTGTGGATTTTAGTTCTCATCCTTGGAAGAGATTTCCTGCATCTGACTTATCGAGAACAATATTTATTAAGCTAAACAACAAATCTCGTTTCAGCTTTACGGGCATACGAAATAAGTGGACTTCTCGTCACATATTTACTGCCCTCTTGTAGTAAATGAACGCGGATAATCTGAAGGATGGTGTTGAATGAGCCATTGTGTGCTTTCCTCCTGCAGTTTATTGGTGCGTATATCACTCCACCAAGATGGGCCATCGTCACTGAATTTCTTCATGGAGGCTCTCTTAGAGCTTATCTTGTGAGACAGCAACGCAGAAAGCTCCCTCAAAGAACCATCCAAGCTATGGCTTTGGACATCGCGAGGCACGTACTTTAAACATGACTTTCGTCGACGCTTTTTTATGAGTTATTTTGCTAGAAAAAGTTCGAATGACATATATCTAGAACCTTGTTTGGGTCCGATGTGAGCTGCTACATCGGACCCAAACAAGGTTTAAAGAAGTTTAAAGAAGTTTAAAGAAGAAAGACTTTCCTTGCTTCCCTTTTTCAGGTTGGTAACAAGAGTAGGAACCGTTGATTAGGATGAAGGAATGAACTGTGATAGTTTCCAAATTATCAACGACAAGAGTTACCGCAAAAGGTGCTGCCTCAGGGCAGTAATAACAGGAAAAGACAAGTTGAGGATCACAACAAGCACTTCCAAGTTTATATTTTGCAGCTAGCAGTTGGTTCCTAAAGCAGCATGAAGCAGGTTGGATGGAACTCGCACCTGCTGTTGATGAGTATAAACCTGCTTTTGACTGCCAACGTTAACGTCTAGGTATGTTCAGGCATGCTGCTAGAGGGAGATGCTACAGTCTGTTTATAGTCTAACTGGGTTAGTATTAACGATGTTATTTGAAGTTTTTCAGGGGTATGGAGTACCTACATCAAAATAATATCATGCATCGGGATTTGAAGTCTGCGAACCTTTTGTTGGATGAAAACGGGAGAGTCAAAGTTGCCGACTTTGGTCTAGCCCGGTTCGAGACGGAGGACCCGGGCAATTTAACTGCAGAGACGGGTACCATTCGGTGGATGGCTCCGGAGGTATGTGCCCAAATGTATCGAGTACAAATGTCGCTTCTGTCCAGTGAGAAGAACGTCGCTGATCTGTCGGAGATTTTTTTAGCGTTTAACATTTTGTTGCTTCGTCGTCAGTATCTGAAAATAGTTAAGCTTATTGAGAGAATCATACCATGTCGTCTTGGATATTCATCATTCAGTAAGTTAGATTGGGCAACTGTGTTGAACGATCTGAATCTTACGCATGTGTGCATCATGTTAATGGATGCTAATGGTAGAAATGTCAAAGTACATAGCCGAAGAAGTTATAAATGATGATTGGCTACTGTGTTCACATCTGTTCTCAAGTTGATGGTTCATTCGCATTCTAGGTCTAGTATTGCAGCTCGGTTGACCTCTCAAGAGTTTAGACATCTGCTAGATTATGTTGTACACCTCCTGCTGTCCTTATGGTGTATTAGTGTCGTGAGTGCGGATGTCTTAACTCATGATATGTGTTTTCAAATTCGTGCAGGTTATCTGTCACATGCCATATACTCGGAAAATTGACGTGTACAGTTTTGGGATAGTTATGTGGGAGCTTTGCACGTCCCTCTTACCCTTTGAAAGCATGTCATTTGTTCAGCTCGCCCATGCTGTCGCCAATGACGTATGTTTTCGACCGAAAGCTAGTCTAGAAGCGTTTGTACTTTCAAGAGCGCATCATTCTAGAATGATTCATTGAAGTACTTGCTGCAAGTTGTCCAGACGAGTTGTAAAGGAAACTCAGCTTTAAGTACAGATTTTTTATTGTAGGATGAGGTGATACCGTTCTTACTCATAAATTTTGTTTTTCTCATTTTTTCTTTTGCAGAACCATAGACCCCCAACATCTGATGTGTCTTCCTCTACTTTTACCAAGCTCATGACAAGGTGTTGGGATAAAGATCCATTGAGAAGGCCCGATTTTTCAGAGATTGTGCAGTATTTGGAGACGGGCTATTCTGCCAACCTTGAACCTAAAGTGAAAAGCAAGACATCCACGAAGTCATCAAGGTGGGAAATTAATGTTGCAGTTGTGAAGAAGTTTGTCATTTTGAGTTTTTCTTTTTATTTCCCCACGTGGGTAACTATTACATTAGCTCACCAGTAATATTAGACGTCCTAGTCGAAGTTTGGCTACAAAACTGGACACAATTTTCGTCTTTATTAACATGGTACAAGTTAGAATGGAGTAGACGTTTTACAGTTCAGACTTTGTATGCTGATCAGAGCACGTATTGGGTGTTCAGATCTATCAAAGGAAGTGCAAACGACAAGTACAGTCGTCCTACTATAAGCATGCACGGTGGTCGCGTAGTGGGTCGCACAACGAACACCGGGCCCTCATGGGTTGCCAATCACGACGACGATGACGACGACGACCTTACAGACGAGGACGAATGGTTGAATGTTAGACGACAATGTAGATGTACAATTGTCTGATCTACGTTGAGTTAGCGAAGCGCATTGGCTAGTCAACTCCATTTCCGAGCTGCGTGCATTTCACCTCTTTCCAAGCGTACTGGCTTGGATAACCAACCCAGTGATTTTGCTCAATACCAGAGTAAGTTTCTGGGCACAGCCTGTACATAAACAATTTTGCCCTTCAAATGGCTGTCGGTGGGGTGAATTGTCTCTTTCCAGTCGTTTGGATCCTCATCACATTCTTGAGGTATTATGTTGGCGAGAATCTGTCATTCACTAAGACAGTAGGTCACTCTTTGAAGTTTTGAAGAGCTTGGTTCGTAAGCAGGTATGAAACTCGAAGTAGTGGGGTTTTCATCAAGGGAGATGTGAGTATGAGCCTGGTAATCCTGTTTCACAGGAGATTGTTTACAAGTTGTGGAAAGGAGCAAGACAGACATTGCAGCTGGCGCTTACATTTGTACAGTGTCAAGATTTAATCCAAAAATGTTGGAGAGGGCTGGCGCACATGTTGTCAGAGGTCCAACGAGTTTTAAAGCAAACTCAATTGAGCTGTACTAGCGCAATACATCAGTAAGGTTATTGTGCAAACAGCCAATATTGGACGGTGAAAGATTGCACGATCGGATACCAAGGCAGGACCCGCAGTATGCTACCGGCAATCTAGGATACTCCTCACTACTATGGTTCTGCTGAAATTTTAGTGCAGTTGTTTAAAGTGTATATTAGCCTAGTTAGGAGCAAATTTTGTGGACATGAAAGCTTCCATCGTGTACGTGAGTCTTAGTCAGTTGTTTCGTAGTTTGTACCAGTAGTAAATCCTAGCCTATTGTCATTCATTGTTCCGTTTCCCGCATTAGATTTTTTAATCCACTTATTTCCATCTGGAGCCATTACAGTACGACCACCCTCTCTATTTGTTAATTACAACGGTACATAAGGTTTTGCCTTCAAAACGGAGTAGTTTAATACCAAGGTCTTGAAGGCATTATACCTGGGTTTTTTCTGACTTTTGGAGTATCGCATGTCTTCCAGTATTCCTATAAGTGACAAGGACCAGATACCTCAGTTCATACATTTTGTGAATATGTAAGCAGGAACTAGTTACCAGTGGAGTGTTAACCCTGCTATCTCGTGATTCTAATAGTGCTATATCATACTCAGCCGCAACCGACTCCATTGTGAGCCAATGTAAATGTATGTGACGGTTAATGCTCAGTCTGTCAATGCAATGGAATTTGAATATGAAGCAAGCACAACACTTTTGCTCAACATACCGGTTGCCGTGGAATTTGGACAGGAGGACAACGGTGCGAGGTGTGGTTCGCTTGGAAGAGGTTCTGGAGTTTTCCCCTTCGATAAAATTGACGGTTATATTCTACATAGCCCTCAGGTATCCTGGAGTTCTGTGAGAAACCTTAATTACTGTATATGTTGCTCAATGATGATTCACGACCGAGTGTTGATTGTCAAACCGGTATTGTTATCAACGTACTGTCACATACTATCCTTGTAGAGCATCCCTTTCCAGGTTTTATACAGAGAAGCAAACAACCTGGTACAGTGTTACTAATAGTTGAACGGGCAAATAAACTCAGACTTCCCCGAGAAAGTTGACTATTGATGCATGTAGTCCACGCTTTGTGTCCGTGAAAGATTCTTGGGAGGGAGTTGCATTCACAGTACGATGCCTAAACCACTTCCACACTTACATATATTTATTTTCATATGCACACTACCTTGAAAGCAACTCCAATTCATTGTGACAATGAGAGGTCGTCTTTTGCAGTTTCGCAAGCATCACACGACTTAGTCCTTGAACATTTATCGAACACTTAACTTTGAAGGTCACTCCAGTTTGACAGTGTGAGTATTTAACAGCTTTTGCTGACGGCGTGAAGCCACGGCCTTCAATTTTCCGATCGACTTCTAGTCCTAGGGTTCCCATTTACAGCGCTAGAAATGTAAAATGGATGGAAAAGGTAATTTGTAATGACGTAATGTTGTACAACTGGAAGGATGATTTACACCATGGGTATTTTCACTGTACGACCGATATGATGAACAGGGTAAGAATATGTGGAAGGGATGCCACGGAGATGAAAAACAGTTTGTAGAAAACCATGGGTCGAAAGGAAGTGAGAATTAATAAATGAATTCGCGGACAACAAAAAACGATGAGAAATTTCTTCTTGTAAAGCAATTTTAACTTTCGACTCTTTTCTCTATTGCTCATCATGAACGATCATTCTTACTTCATTCCAGAATTACGCAAGTTTTATCGACGCGTGGCAGACCGGAGCAATGACTATTCCCTGGGAACTCAGATATTAATATGAACACTTCACATTGATAAACTGTATCTTTCTTCTTAGCAATATCAAATCGGATATGCCGAGATTTGAATTCTATATGGAAAGAGGGATAGAGTGCAGATGACGAGGTGCAATAACGTCTCTTTTTGAAGGGCATCTTACGTTTAGGACCCCTTTATAGATTTACGCAGATATGAGGGTCTCCCCCCATAGCGGTAGATAAAAAAGAGAAACAAAGATAGCTATGAAAGACTCTGGACTGACTCAGCCCCTCGTCACGGTGGCGAGTGAGCTGTGTGAACTTTCTTGCAACCTTTTGCCAGCTAACATTCCTAATCAGACCAGATGCTTTGTGGACCTATTCTGTGGACCTTTATCAAACTACTGCAAAGCAAGTATTTCGAAGCAAGTATTTGGATTGGGAGCGCGTGGAGAGCCGAGTGTTGAGAGGGCGAGAGGGTGCGGGAACTGATTTGTAGTTTATGTGGCCATATTTTGGCAAACATGGAGAGTGAATAGTTCATTCTCTTCGTCTTTCAATTTGGGTTCCATTGGTACCTAAATTGAAGACTATGGAGAATGATATTGTGAGATATAAGTGTTTTTATTTTTTTAGGGTTTTGAGTGCATTTTGAGTGATTTTTCTTATATTAGACATATGGGTCGGGTTTTTTTTGTTCCCATCTTTTCCTTTTCATGCATTGGTTCTATTGGAACCTAGTTGGAAAATTATGGAGACCTGAATAAAAAGTTATGAGTATTTTTAGATTTTAGGGTTTCCATAGTTAGCATTTTCCAATGTGAGGTGGTGTGTTAGGGGGGTTGTGGTTCTGGTTGTGGGGTGGGAGGAGATACATGATGGAGTGCTAGGTTTCTTTATCGTTCCCTTTGTGCTAGCTTTAGCTTGACTTTCTCTCATGGGACCGCCAAAAGCGGTGCGTGATACATCATGTCCGGTGTGTCATTGTCTCTTTACCTTGCAAGGGGTAAAGACCCACGTGGGAAAGATGCACAAAGATTATGATTGGACCACTTGGGATGCGCATGTGAGGAGGGACGGTCACATCGACATCGGTTTTTGTCACTTCGGGAACACACACATTACATCGACTCCTTCGTTGAGCATTAGATACCGCCGGGGTGAGGAGGGAGTGGTTAGCTTCACATGCGGTGTTCGATTCTAGGGCTTTTTGAGACTAGATTTCCATGTCCACGTTTATTCCATAGGCTTCCGGGCATTGCATGACGAGGCTTTAGACGTGTTTTTTGCTTACCGCCGATCGGTTGGTTAGCGATCCCATGGACGAAAGTTAGCATGGTTTTTGTTTTATTACTTCGCGATGGTGTTTACGTTATACTAGAGGGGGACGTGCCGGACATAGAGAGGTATAGCCTAGATTTTCGGAGATTCCGAGGAGGGATTACATTACATTGAGGAGTCTCCTGGAAGTGTGAGCAGGGATTGCCACATTGCGTGATGAGTCTCCCCGGAAGTGTGAGCAGGGATTTGTCCACATCGCTTTGGGAGTCGCCACACCGTGATACTGTGAGGCAAGATTTTTGGGCATTAGAGCACTTCTAGATATCCATCCGATTGGGTTGTCTTGGGGCGTAGACGTTGAGAACGCTTTTAACAACGCCTCACGTGCATCCATTTTTAGAGAGCTTAGAGAGGTCGGGTGGACCCCTATCAAGCCTCATTCCTTTTGTACGATCTTTTCTACGGTTCTTATTCTTCTTTATTTTATCGAAGATGGCTTTTCCGAGGAGGAGTCACTGCCTTCTACAACCCGGGCCGGCACTCCGATGGTGAGATCCTTTGGGGGGACCCTTATTTGCCATGGCTCATTACAAATCTCTTGTGTCTCTTGCTTTTGGCCGTTCCGGGTTGTGTGTTCCCCTCCTTGGCGGATGATACACACATTGTGGGCCATGTAGACAAAGATTAGGCAAAAGCCTTTGATTACTTGACTACCGAGGCTTCATCTTGTAGGCTTGAGAGTCAAGGTGTCAAAAGTGTAGGGCTTGGTCTCCTTTGGGCATTCCGCCTCATCTTGACTTCAGGAGGATGTATGATATCGACGGATGGCTTACGTATTCTAGAGTACCAGGTAGGGTCTCGAGGATTTTGTTTCACGCTACCTTGACGTTGCATTGGCCGAGGATGTTTTGCATGTAGACGACCTTCCTCTACTGGGGATCCATGGTGGCGTTTGGTATACTATCATCTAGTATTGCTCGTCGACTCCACCTATATCTTCTTCGCATTGTTCCTCCTTCACATACATTCATATCACGTTTGACGATGCCCTTTGATAGGAGGATCATGAGCGTCTTTGGTGACATCATTGGACTAGGGACATTCGAGTGTGTGACTGGAGATTTGGCAAGGAGACTGACATCTTTGCCAATCTCGTGTGGAGGGGTAGGCTTATTATCGATGGAGGAGACGGCACCTACGGCATTCTTGGCGAGTAAAGCACTTGTTGCACCTTTGTTATCTTCTCGATTTGTGATCGCAGATAGACCTATTTTGGAGATATATACGAGGGACGTCGATACGGGAGCATTTCCTTACGCGTATTATTACGACATACAAGAGACGCTTTTACCACGGGAGGCACGACATGAGTTCCCATCTTTTTCCTCTTTGGCTACCGATTGGACTAGGGGTCTGAGCTCATCTTGATGGACCGGCCAGTTCGAGGAGGCTCTACATTCACTCTTAGTGGATCCGACCATCACTGCACTACTAGAGCTCGCCTACACGGCCTTGCTCGGGCAAGGGTGTGTGCTCGTGGATCTTGGCTTGACCATGCATCAAGGCTTTTCCGACTCGCACTCGCCTACTTTCTCCACGGCGATGAGGTTCCGTCTTGGCTTGGTCCATCCATCTACATCTTCATTACTCACATGTGAGTGTGATATCACTTTAGATGCAAGAGGTGTTCATATGACTCGTCCATTCGAGGGGGAGGATAGCTACCCATGATGTCATTAGGGATGTGGTGTTTGCTATGGCGCGGGAGGGTGGATACCTCACATGGAGAGAGCGTTGGTATGCTTGGCAATGTCGACTAGGGTTAGGGGCAGACTGCATTTGGTTCGGGAGGGACCAGTCACGTACGATGTGGTGGTTACCGATCCTACTAGAGCCACGGTTCCAGAGGGGTGATCACCCATCCTCCGGGATGGGCGGCGAGTGGGAGCGGAAGCGGCCGTCAAGGTCTCCAAGTATAGAGGTATGCGAGAGGTCACCTCTTTGTTCCTCTAGCTTTGGAGTTATATGGAGCTATGGACACCGACTTCGACATGTTTGTGAGGGAGTGCGCGAGAGCCTACCATACTAGGCGACATGGGGTATCACTCTCTTTAGCTTCTTGTATAGCCTATTTTAGGCAACATGTTTCCATTGCTCTACGAGAGAAGCACTAGTCAAGCAATCCATAGGAGAGCAATCACGTTAGGTGATGCTTCTTCGGATGCCCCGTTATTTTGTAGACCTTTTGACTTGGATAGTTCGGATATCCTAGGTGTTTGAGGACATATTTCCCTGCCAGGATACTATTGGGGCCTAGCCCCATGTTACCGGTTTGGTTCCTTGCTTGTACGATTTGATGGGGTCTTCCCATCCTTTTTGTTATTTTACTTCGTCATTCGTTAATCAGACCTAACCACATCCTGGTTTCACTTCTACCCTGAAGAACAACAGTAATGTTCTTCCATTTGGTGTATCCACAGCTACAGTAACCTGCACCCCTAATACATCTATATCTGCTCTCGCTGCACATTTTCCCGGTCCTCTTCTGCTGATTCGCTTCAACTGCGCTTTAACAACTCTGACCTTGGCGAAACAGACCACTTCTTTCTCTTCTCTCATCTCTTTTTCCGTTTGCATCCATCATTGCTGCGATCAATCCGTGGAGGCTTAGGAGGCTGCTTGGTCCCTTGGCTTCTTCGTCAGCATCTTTGAACATCCTGTCAACCTGCTTCATCATGAGTAGGGTGTTGCGTATTTCAACCTTGGCAATATTCAGCCCTACTTTCGCTTTTGACTTCTGCATGTCCTCCTATGCCACCATGGGTACCGTGCTTTTTCCTTCCCTATTCTTCCCCCAATGTAAAGATCGTGCATATTTTATCTATCTTTTTGTTTTCTTTGCTATTTGGGAAATTTAAGCCGGATGAACAGTGGTTCGGCATTGCTAGGACTATATGTTGGGCCACTAGTATTTTGCTTGTGATGGAAAGTGTTTGCTACCCCCAATAGCTTAACCTTTTTCTGAGCTTAGATTTATCATCCTTAGAGGGTGTAACTGTGGTGTAGGTGCATTGAATGATGCTCAAACACAATCACATACCATACATTTGGCCACAAATTGTTGCGCCTTAGTTTGCATACCTCTCCACCAATAGTGACTTTGAAGTAAGCTATATGTCCGCTTCACTCCAAAATGACCTAACTCCTCATGAGCATGTTTGACCAACCGTGCTCTATGAGATGGAAGTGGCACAACACAAATGTTGCCATCTCCCTATACTCAAAGAAGGTGTCTACCTTCCCATCTGAAACGTCGAGCTCTCAGTAACATTCAATCTCGCTCCTTGGTACTCAAAATGTCCATCAAAGTGCTTGTATGAAGATACTCCAACATCACCATGTCATGATGGATGTCTCAGCCTATTACCAAACCGTCCTCAGTCTCAGTGTCCAAGGATAACATATTCATTCTCTGACCCAAGAAAGATATCACATAGCTCTCAAGCGCCAACATATTAAAAAAGGCAGATGCATGCCAACCAAACACCATCTCCTCATCAATATCATCGTGCCATCAAGGTCTGGTTTCGTCAACTTGACTTGTACATGAGTTTTGACTTAACCCATCCGCATCATGGTTCACCACTCTAGGTTTGTGTACAACCGTGAAATCATACTCTTGTAGGATAAGAGCCCATCGTGCAAGCTTTCCTATAAGCTTGTCTGATTCCATCAACCATTTCAATGGTTGATGATCAATGATGAGAGTGAAGGAGTTTTCAAACAAATAACATCTAAAATGTGCCAACGTTCAAACAGATGCCAAACATTCTCTTTCATAAGAACTATACTTTGACTCCATTGCATTCTTGGAGCGATTTGCAGTATAGTCTCCAAACTACAAACTCCTACCCATCATCATCATGTTGGAAAGGCACTACTCCCAAACTCAACATACTCCAATCACTATGTAGTTGAAAGGGACAACCTCTCACTGGTCTCCTCAAAATAGGGGAAGATGTCAACTTGTCCTTGAGCTAAACAAAAACTTTCTCTTGTTCATCTCCCCAACACCACTCTCGATCTAGCTTTGTTAGCTTTGTCAAGGCTTTGGCAATTGTGCTAAATCCTCGCACATATTGACGATAGAAGTTTACAAGTCCAAGGAAAACTCGCACCCTACTCACATCTGAGGGTTGTTGAATACGCAAGATTGCCTCCACCTTGGTTTGCTGAACTCCCAATCCTCTTGGGTATATGATATGATCCAAGTACTCTTCTTGCTCCTGAAAGAACTTACACTTTCCAGGATGCAACTTGAGACCATGAGCAATCAATCTCTTAAATACCTCCTACAAATGTTCCTCATGTTCCACCACTATAGCACTATATAGTAGAATATCATCGATATAGGCTCGAGCACAATCAAGTCTGGCTAGGATCCTATCCATCACTCTTTGGAACTCAACATGTGCATTCTTCAACCCAAATGGTAAGAACTTCCACTTATACAACACATCCTTGCCATGCGAATCAATTTTCCAAAAGGCTATCTTGACCGTATCCTCATCTTGAATCCGAAATTGATGACATTCTGCTTGTAAATCCAATGTATTGAAAATCTTTACATGCCCAATCGCATCAAAGGTCTTCTCAGATGTAGGCACAACATATCAATAAGATTTTGTTTGTCGATTAATAGATTGATATTTATCACACATGTGTCTATTTGTATAATTGCCATGTATATCCTTTTTGACTGTCATCATCACAGCAGAGGTATACTCTCCATATTATATCTCCATATGATATCTCCACTTATCCAGCCTCAAGAAGATCTTGACAACTACTTTGGATCAGATTTCCTTTCATATTGCTTTATCGATAGGGACAACAAAAGACTCATACCTCAGTTGTCAAGTCAATCCATATACATGGTTCCTTCAAACAACCTAAATCCTTCATACTAAAGGCAAAATTGTTCCTAAAACTCCTCAAAAACCTCCACATCCTATGTCTTTCTCCTCCTATCAGTTTTGGACCAATCTAAATATCCCAAATCTCTTCTCCATAGACACTAGAGATAGAAGACGTAGTATCTGGTTGCTAAACAACAACCTCTTAAGTAGAAAGCTTTTTTTGCTCTCTCATACTAGACTCCACTATCTTAGTGCGAACTCAAGAGGTTACTCTAGCTGTAACCTCTTGAGTTGTATCATAAAGATATGTAGTGATAACCACTGCTTGCTCCATGCAAAAACTTCAACCATACTTGGAGAAGACTCCACCTCTTATTCTCTAACATCCTCATAAGACCAAGGATGAGATCTTGGCACTTCTCATCCCCAACTTTTGCCTCCACCATCTTGATAGGCAAAGAGCATACCAATGGTCTTGTAGTCACACATGTGGACCGCATACATCTTTGCTCAACCAATCCAAGGCTCACAATCCATGTCAAACAGTTCAAATTCATAGCATGATCCAACACTTGAGGTGATGATGCCTCCAACAATGTAGGTTCTATTGTAATTTCTTTACAAAATCCCATAGCTTGCTCTCTCTCTTCAACGTTGGGTTCCACCAATCGTTGTAAGAGAGAATCCTGTACAAGTCTATGTCCTTCCTCTCTATAGGCATGGGAAGTTGGATAACTCAACAATATGGATAATGCAGCTCTTGGCTAACCCACTAGGTTCACTACTATCATGAGTGATCTGTCACCATAGACCACTACATGGAGTGTCTATCCACATCCAAAATACTCTCCATTGTGAGATGAGAGGGCCTTTGCATTCCGTCATATACTCATAATAAAAGCTCCCTTAGAAGAAGGTTTGTCCACCATAGACGTGGATAATATGCACGAGATCTTACTCTTGCTGCATCCAACAATACCATTGGTCCAATCCATGAACGCGTATGATCTGCATTTATCATCACTCCTACGCTTGGATCATCCAACAAAGGAACATTCTTCAAAATGTATGCTGGTGAATAGATTTGTTGTGACTGGAGAGATTGTAACACACATAACATCTTTCAAAACATGAATCATATAGTCCATGATCATTACCAGCCAGTGTGGATCCCTAACATGACCATCCAATAATAATCAAATGTATGGTGTTATGCCAAGCAAGATGTTGCGCCCCCAACAACAAAATATCTGACGCCAAGGTTTGCTGATATCCTTGAAGTGCCAATAATGGTAGAAGATATGGGTATCGTCGCACCAACTATGCCACATGTCGTAATGAAACACTCCTCGCAATCTCATCTCGCTCCACATACAAGTATCGATGTATTTGTATGCTTGATTGCAAAACAACAACCAAACTTGTGTCAATCCCTCCAAACATATCTAACACACATATCCCTTACTCTAGATACTACCAAGAAATAGACGTTGTATCTAAAGGTAACAATATAGTGGAAGTGGGAATAACTTTCTTCGTCTCCTCCATCTCAAGAGCAAAAGACCCACTCCAAGCCTGATATTATGAGCAGATCTACTATCTGTTGTAGTTGCATACAGGAAGTACCTAGTGATTCATCCAACGTGGATGACACTACCCCACAAATGAGACCTTGCATGATAGTCATATCCTCTAGATAAGGATTATCATTTGCATCCATGTTACCCTCCAACACATCACCAAGCCAAGTAACATAACTGAAGACTGCAACATACGTCAAACCTCCATTTGATAAAGAGCTAGAATTGATAATGAATTATATCGATAATCGACTCACTTGGACCTCACCATATTGCCAACCTATTGGTCCGAGATGACAAACAATGAATCACACGTGCACCAAAGTAGTCGACACAAGAGATAAGTGGTTCACGTCTTTGAGGTTACATCCACTGGAACACATAAATCGCTTTACTAATCTTAATCTGTTTCTCTCTTGTTCTCTCAAATTGCTCCGTAAGAATGAGCTCTAGTGTGTCACATAGAGCTTCCACAAGCCCTTTTATATAGTAGTGCCAACTAACCTTAGTCATCATCTAACTAGAATAGTAGCTTAACTAGAGTTAACCAAGACCTAAGAGTAAACCCAACAATCTTCCTCTTGACTTTGGTCTTTGGGTCCTTAATCTCTATTGCCTCTGTGTGAAGTTCTAGAAGGAAACCTAACATAGGTCCTTCCCTAAACCTCATTATCCCCGAGGAGTTTACCACAAAGTTGTTTGCATTCTAGGTTGGACCATTTAGAATTCAAGCTAGATTAGGAAAGAATGTGTATAAGCTAGAGTTACCAAATAGCATGCATAACTATCATCATGTTTTTCATGTGTCTAATCTCAAGCCTTATGGGGTCAATGATGACCTAACTAGGATAACTAAGTGTGAACGTGCCACTCATGCTTTACTGGATCCAGATGAATTTTGTATAGAAGAACACTAGATGAAAGGTTGGTTAGAACCCCAGAATGCACCTATCAAAAAGAATATCTCGTGAAGTAGAAGCATTGTGAGTATGCGTCTACTACTTGGAAGCCTTTGGCTTCCTTGCCATTCAAAAGCAATGTCACTATTTTGAGATGTTGGTTGTAGACTTTCATCCAAAAGTTATCAAAGTTTTAATAAACATTCTTGTAATTATTATCAAAGCAATGTTCGGGTTGTGGAGGACGTTCTAACAAGGTCTATGCCCAATCTGAGAAGGGAAAGGACACCTAACCATAGAGTGCAACTGGCTACTATTCGATCATATCTATGGATCATTGCACCAATGTTAGTAGGCCGAGAAAACGTTAATTCTTGTTAGGTACTCTTTGATTAGATCTATGGATCATTGCATCAATGTTAATAGGCCCAAGAGGTACTAGTTGTGGCCATAAATCATAATTATATTAACTTATGATAAACTATGATTGTTGTTGATAAGTGTTTGTGATTATGATGATCCAAAATAGGGCAAAAACAGACTATGTATTGTTTCTTGTTTGAAATAAAGTTTAGTTGTTATTAATATATCGTTTTTTTTATAATGTTCTTGGTGATGATTATACAAAACCGCTATTGGTTTGCCAATTAGAAGAACGTGATCTTTCGTGGTTTGGGAGGATGTCACATACCCATATATCAAACCCACATGTCGCAAATCCACCCCAAATTTTTTTGGACCACTCATATTGATATTGTATGGGCCCCAACCACATCGTTGGACCTTTTTCCCCTCCTAGATATTTAAACCCTTGCACAAAACTCAAAGGCTATAATTTAGATTTTTTCACAAATAAAGGGCTACATATAGTGATAGAGTTATAGAGAGACAAACAGAGAGAAAAGAAGGGAGAGAAGAGAGAACTATGAATCATACTGACCAAACAGCCTATCTGAATATATAGAGGGGAGGCCCAAGACCAGATCAGGTTAAGGAGTGTGGCGGGTGGAAGAGTGTGACAGCACAACGGATGGGTCACGTCCTCCTATAATTATGGATATTCTGAGCCTAGGAAAAGCAATTCTAACCTGCAATATGATGAGGGAATGTGTATGTGAGGAGTGGTTTTGTTTGTTCTGAAGGCGTTAAACCAACCTGTCGCAATACCAACAGGTTGGTTTGGTTTGTGTGTGTTGTGAGAGGTACTTGGAGAGGAGAAAATGAGGTACATAGAGGAGAAAGTGCGTTACAAAAAGGTCCTATTCTTCTTTTCTAATCTTTTATATCCGTTTGCACTATGGAGGGGTAGTTAAATTAAACAAGGTTTCCAAGTAGCGCTTCATTCAAGTACGTGGTCGGTCCCTTAAACATGGATTCGGTTGCTGTACCACTGGCATCTGCCGGCATATGCTCACTCGTCTATAACACGAGCGGGTGGCTCCAAGCCGTAAGAAGCATGAAGGACTGCAACAAACAAGCCGGGGCTGCTTGAATAAGACACTTTGGCGGAAGAATCAAAAGGAACAAGGGAAAATGATATAAATAAATTTGCACAAGGTAAATGGCTAATCAATATATGTAAAGCTATCAGTCTAGCTACATTAATGGGTTTGGGTGGTCCCATACAAAGTAATTTGTTCAATAGTTGAAACTGATGCACTTTGTAATGCCGTAGACACACTTAATCTGTAATACTAAATTAGTATGTAACCGTTGAGGATTTTTTCAAATTAGCTATTTATTTCTTTATTATGCTACTAACATTTACATTCCCTGCAAATTTATGTCATGCTTAATGGATCTCCAGGGACAAAGTCTTCTATTCATTCAAACCTCAAAGGCAGGGCTGAAGGAATCTATCAATCTAGATCCTTACTGAGAATTCATCATCGTTCCATCAAAAGTCACCATATGGGAAAAGGGACTGTAAGCTACTCACATCTTTGTAGTTTTGACCACTTCTTCGACATTAGTATCGGTTCTGGTAAGGACTTGCGGCCGTCTCCGAAGGCGCGAGTATTCTCGTAAACTCCACAACTAATGCAGATGGGCCTTCAAAGGATTTCGAAACCTTCAATTTCGACAGGCCACAATGCATCATTCAACCCGGATTTATTCGACCAAGCGACAGCCGCATATGAAACTACGCTGTTGTTCTTTCTTTCATTTCACCACGTTCTATTCGAGCCCAAGATATTTAGGCTAGGTTAGGACCTACAGAAATTGAAATCAGGCAGTGTGAACATGGTGCGGACAAGAAACTCTCGACGGTTTCTTGCAAGCCTATGTTGAGAAGGTCTTCCGTCAAATGAAAGAATAATTATTTCAATTCCGTCCATCACGAAGAGAATTCATTCCTAAAGCATAAGGCAAGCTTCATTCTCTAGGCATAGCATCACCTAGAGACAAGATAGGAAACGGTACAAAGTAAAATACAAAAAGGAAGGGAAGACTCCATCAACTTGTACATGGATGAAACCAAACGGATAACATGGGGCTAGGCCCCAATAGCATCACAATGGAAAATATGTCTTACAACACCTAAGATATCCGAACTATCTAGGTCAAATAGTCTACAAACAACGTGAGCATCCAAAAAAGCATCACCTAACGTGATTGTTCTCCTATGGATTGCACCAACTAGTGCTCTCTCTATAGCAATGGAAACACTTTGCCTAAAATATGCTAAACAATAAGCTAAAGAGAATGATACACCATGCGGCCTAGTATGGTAGTTTCTCCAAACTTTCTCACGAACATGTGAAAGTCAGTGTCCATAGCTCCATATAACTCCAAAGCTAAAAAAACAAAAAGATGATCTCTCTATATTTGGAAATCTTGGCTGTTGCCACTCCACTCGCCGTCCGTCGAGAAGGATGGGCAATTATCCTCTCTGTAAATGTATCACATGTAGGATCGGTAACCATCACTTATGCAACAATAACATGCCAAACCAAACATGTTCCTCCCAAACCAAGTATAGATTTGCCCTAACACTAGTCTACTATAAGATATACTAATGCTCCCTCCATGTGAGGTATCCATGCTCTCGCACCATAGCAAACTTCCTCGTCGAGATCTCCATTGAGAAAGGCGTTCTTGAAGTCCATTTGATGCAGTCGCCATCCCTTGTTGACAGCAATAGCAACCACCGTACGAATGGTTGCCATCTTGGCAACTGGACTAAATGTCTCTTTGTAGTCCACTCCATACTGTTGTGCGTAGCCCTTGGCTACCAATCTGGTCTTGTATCGAGATATAGTGCCATCCAAGTTGCGTTTGACATTGAAGACCCATCTGCAACCAATCACTTTCTTACCTTGAGGTAAGTCCACCAATTCCCATGTTTGTTGGTGACGAAGTGCAGCAAGTTCTGTCTCCATGGCTTCAATCCACTCATTTTTGTGCATCGCCTCCTCAAGCGTACTCGGTTCTGGCTCAGCAAGAATGTGAGTCATGTATGCATGATGATCAGCAAGGAAATTTTCATGCATAAATCGCTGAACAAGATGCCGAACTCTCTCAGATTTTCGTAGGGCAGTATCAGATGTACTGTTTGTCGTCCCTTGCTTCGGATCTGAGGTACCAGCAGCGTCATACTGGGATGCTTCATCCAACGGATGAATACCTGTAATCCGTGGTGAGGACATCATATGTTGCAAAATAAGATGATCCTCAAGTCTAGGAGTCGGTCTGGATGGTGCTCGGTGAACTTCATCCGCTCTAGACTGTGTGACTCCAGAAACTCCAGTTTGTAAAGGTACAATGGATGGACTCCTTGGTGTAGTTTCAGCATGAAGAGTGGGTATGGCCGGAACAATCGCAGGTGCATACCAAGATTGCAACTCTTCAAATACAACATCTCTACTGATATAGAATTGCATAGAGGAAGGATTATAGCATCTGTATCCTTTCGTATCTAAGTCATATCCAAGGAAAATACACTTCTCAGCTTTCGGATCTAGCTTCTTGCGCTTCTCATCCGGAATGTGTACATAACAGATGCAACTGAAAACTTTCAGAAATGAGTAATCAGGCTTGTGGCCTGTGAATACCTCCATCGGGGTCTTGTTGTGAGCTAGCTGCGGTCGGAGTTCGATTCATCAAGTACACCGCAACGGAAACGCCTTCTTACGCCTGCAGCGGTCTAGGCGAGGTTCTTCTCGTTCAACATAGCGGCGGCTACGCTATGTGATGATTCTTCCTCTCCGCAACACCATTCTGTTGTGGAGTATAACTGCAAGTCTTCTGGCAATGTATGCCATGCTTACGTAGGTTAGCAGTAAATTCTCCGATTTAAGCTTCGCCTCCTCCATCGGAACGTAGACAAAGGATAGATTGTCAGCATTGTTTCTCCACCAAGGTATGGAAAATCTGGAAAGCTGACAACACATCTGAAAAGCTCTTGCTCTTAAGGAAGTAAACCCAGGTGTAGCGAGAGAAATCATCAATGAAGGACACAAAGTACTCAAAACCAGATAAACTTGGTTGAGAAGAAGTCCATACATCTGTGTGCACCAGCTCTAGAAGCTTGGTCGCTCTCCTACCCCGATCCCTTAAAGGGTTGTCTAGCTTGCTTGCCGGCCGACAAGCGGGACATCCGCAGTGGAAATTTGGAAGTAGTGAAGTTGGGCAAACCCGTGACTAGATCCCCGAACTCGGAAGAGTCTTGAGTTTCTGAAAGTTCATGTGCCCAATTCGCTTGTGCCAAATATCTATGTCAGAAACTACAAAGCCACTTTCTGTAATGACACGAGTTGGCTGTTTACTAACATTAACTGTAGCATCTAGCTTGAACAGTCTACCACTCCTGCTACCTCGAGGTACAACAGTACCTGTGGAATCTTCAACAAAGCATCCATCTTTGTTGAAACACACTTGGAAATTTTGTTCTACCATCCGCCCATCGATAACAGATTTTTGAGTCAGAGTAGGAACATGTAAAACATTTCCGATTCCAGAAAGATTGGATCCTGGAATGTCAAGCGGAATTTTACCCTTATGCTTGATCTCGTGCTTTGTATCATCTCCAGTCACCATAAACTGAGGAGTCTCCACAGTGTCGAGCGACACAAACCATTCTTGATGCGGCGTCATGTGGCTGGTAGCTCTAGAATCGATCACCCAATCTGTATCGGGTGTGAAAGCAAAGATAACTACGGTGTGTCACAATGAGTAGTCGTTCTTCAGCAGACTACATGGCCCTGTATCTCGAAGCGGCGCGAATCGTTCGACGCTTGTAACAATTTTGGCATAGTGGCCATTCTTGTGACAATAGTTGCGGTGTTAACACGCCTTCTAGTAGCCGGTGGCGCACCCGGCTGGTTGGGTGCCTTGTTCGCACTGCGACTTCTACCACCACCATATCCGGCTCCTCCGCCACGACCTCTACCTCGACCTCCGGAACCTGCAAAAACACACATTCTTGCGAATTTGGGACGAAGCACTAGTACTGCCCCGAGTCGCACTTCTTCTCCCAACATCATTGGGACCAATTCGTTGAACGGAAGAGGTTCTCTCGGTCGAAATTGGCGTAATGAAGCGCTTGTACTTTCGAGGCGGTCCTTGCAATGTCGCACCAATAATCACGATCGGATCAAGTTGAACATTGACAGATGCTAAGCGATCTGGCGGTTGCTTGATGTGATTGACATAGTCACTAGCACACATCGAGCCTTTCTTGACCGTATTAATTGAATTGCGGCGCAAAGAATCGCAGGCTTTCCGAAGCCTGTTCCCGAATGGAACATACGTGACAATGCGTCCCAAAGCTTCCTTGGGTGTGTCGCGATCTTGAATGTGACCGATCATCGAGCCTCGAGATCGTGAGCGCAATGTAGTGGATGGCTTGATACGACCGCTTTCTCCACTCACGCAATGTCGCTCCCACTGCGAAGATCACCAAAGAACCACGATTGGTGCTTTCTCCTCCCCGGTCACAAGCTCCCATAGCCCCTGGCCTTGAAGGAAGATCTTCATTCGAAATTTCCACGTTTGGAAATTATTCTTGTCGAGTTTCTCTCCAATGATCATGCTCACTGATTCTGCCATGGTTGTGGTTAGAAGCGGAAATCAGGACTCCAACACGGCAAGTATCTGCACAAACACAAAACGAACAGAAAAAACACCTCCGCGACTAGGGCAGAAAAACAACTCCTCTGCACCTCGATCAAGAAACATGTAAAACTCCAGAAATTGGCGAAATGTGTCTGTCTTGACCCGCAGACAAAGAATGAAATATGTTCGCGATTCTGCGCCTGCGCAGTACTTAAGCGAAAATGACAAAGAAAGCTCAGATTGAGCTGAAATTTTTCGTGGTAGGAGCTTTGACAGAGGCGAGCATTGTTCAGTAAGAGCAAAGTCATAGCCTTTGTTTTTGTAGAAACCCTCAAACCTCTAAAAAATCTCGTTTAGGCCTCCAAACAGCTCCTCAAAGATTTTGGAAAAGGCGATAACTACCACCAACAACTCCAAATCGCACGAAAACTTCATGACTACCAAAATCGACCATTTTGCGCAAGACAATTCTCTTTAGGGAGTTGGGCGATCAGAAATAGGTCGAAAACGATCATCTTGACCTCCGAAAACGCGATTGAAGATTCCTAGAAAACACGAAACAGTTCCTAACAATCTAATCGCTTCATCGGGACAGCCTCCAACTTTGAGGCTCACTCCTCACTGATCTCCAACACTCCTCTATGTTTAATCTACATAACTAATGCTCCCACCATGCTCTGATGTCGAGAAATCGACTCTTCAGGAATCACTCCAAGAAGAGGAGAGCACACCAAAGGGACAAGAGAGAGTGTTCAGGAATGAGATGAGGAAGGCTTTGTCTTCCCTTGTATATATATAGGGTGAGTACAAGGAAACCCTAATTTCGGATTAGCCCTAAACAGATCTGTACCATAGGTCCGTAACAACCCTAAATCAACTCGATGAGCTTGGGATATTAACACGGCGGAACACGAAAGGTTTTCCTATGAATAAGGCGAATTAGATTCAAGTACGAATAAGTGCTTCAATCACCAGCGCGCGGAAAGAAAAGGGGGATACCACAACATTTTAACCAATTCAATTTCAGAATGAAAACACGACCCTTCGTAAGCAACCGATAGGAAGTTCGACATTGAGATATCAAGAGAACGGCAACTGCCATGACAGGAAGAAAAGGCATTGCAATGCCACCGGTCAGGAAGATGACTATGGGGAGAATTCGGCCGCTTATCGTAATGGCGGATTGGACGGTGGCGGAATTGCTGCGCCTGTGGAACATGGGGGGTGCTTTCTTATCGTGGAGGTGGGATTTCATCTGCCCTGAACTATGCAAGGAAGTACAACGAGGAAGAGCTGTTTAGACCATCGGATATCGAACGCAACCGGAGAAGTGGGACGCCAAGATGTGGGCTACTGCTTTGGGGTGCTCGTACGAGAAGGAGAAGAATGGAGAGGATTGGGAAGGTTTGGCAGTGCATACGGCCTTCACATTTGATGAATCAAAGTGGTTCAACCCTAGGGAGAGGAAGGGCACAAACGACTACAAACTCGATTTGATCAGGGACGTGTTCCGCCAAAGGTGGCTCTCACATTGAACCAACTCTTCTCTCCTCAATGCACTACTTATGTCAGTATGCATAAGGTGCGAATTGTGGAAGGCTTTATTGGAGGAACGATCAAGGTCAACTGGGGAGAAATCTTTGCACGAAACATTCAGGCTATGGCTAGTCGACTTTGTCAAGACAACAAATGTGTGGTTTATCTATCATCGTTCATGGTACATTTGTACTCAAAGATGGAGTGGCTCCTTAGGCGTGAGCCACGCCTAAGGAGCGGCGACTGTACAAGGTGGAGTCGGGGTTGTCTAATCTAGAGGACGAAGATGACAGCAGTGGGTCCACTAGGAGTGTAGGTGTCACTCTTTCGATTGTGGAGGAAGCTCCGGAGGTGACCAGCACCCAGCAGAGGACTTCGGCACCAGAGGAGATGGTGGCGGAGGGTTCGAAGAAGAGGAAGAGACCAATGGTGGACAGTCCTCCCGAGCGTGTGCCTCTGAAGAAGAAGGCAGTTGATGCGGCGATAGAGCCAACACCCCCCGGCAGTATCGAGACTGAAAGTGAAGGCCTTGAAGGAGATAGGGGAGCCTCTTGCCTCTATTTTGCAGCTCTCGCAGAAATTGGAAGCGGTGGTAATTCTTGTCCTAATGGAATTAAACGAGATGGGTCATGTGTATCTATTAGGTTGGGACCCACAGGTGGATGGATACATGGACCTTGTGCAGGTGATGCATCGAATAGCAAAGACGAAGATGGATCAAACTCATATGGTGAAGCAGTTAACCAAGAATGTGGAACGGTTGACTAATCAGAAGACTGAATTGGACCGAGAGGTTGAAAAATTAAAGAATGGTTACGGAGAAATTTGCAAGGTACATAGTGCAGAGATCCGATACGTGGAGAGAGAGAATCTCCAGCTTCAGGAAACGGTGCGGCTTGAAGCAATGCCTGAATCGAGTGGACGTTGAGGCGTCAGACGATTGGAGACCCTAGCGAACAAGTGTGCGTAACACCTCTTCGCAAGATGTGATGAAGAAGAGTCACGACGATTGGAGCGGTTAGTAGAAGTGATGGAAAATCCAGGGGATTTCAAGGACAAGTGCAAAGAGATGTATCGAGCGATAGGGAGGGAATTCCGGGAAGCGATGTGTCTGCATCGAGAGGAGATCGCTACCGACATTCAAGAGTTGCAAGTAGGAATCGACACGTTCACTCGGAAATTAGAGGCACGATCGAGCAACGTAGGTAGTTAACGTAGGATAAGGAGAGGTCGATCTGTGTAGACATCATTTAGGAGTAGACACTAGAAATCTATATAAATAGGCATAGGACTAAAGAGAAGGGGATCTCCTTTCTTGCAAGTGTTCGCCTGATTGAACCGCAATTGTAGTCAGGGTAGAATGAGAACTTCGCAAAGCTGGTGTGTGCTGTATGCAACAACCAAGAGTGATGCTGAATACCTATGAAGTTACCCGGGTATTCGTCCATGAGTTGTAGCCACGATGCACATATCACGAGCACTTCTTTGAGCTTCTCGCCTCGACTTCAGCTTGTAAGGGAGAGATCCCCCAACTCAGTAAAATCGTTGGAACGATTCATTGATCATCAATCAATTGAACTTACTGTACTGATGGATGGAGTTTGAATTGATCAAAAGTGGATTTGTCAGTCCCCTATTCGTAGTACTCTTTGGACTGAGTAGTCCAAAGTAAGCTAAAGATGTGTAAAGACCTAATATTCGTGCTGGTTGGTCTATTCGGGTCCCTCATTCCCTTGGGAACGAACTTAAACACTACATAACTGCTTTATCCCACACACCTATGTTATTACACCCATCCAATAGTATTTAACATCCAAAAAACTACTAAATAAAAAGCTAGCGAGGCTGGCCTAGTCTACGAGTTGCCCGGTGGGCACCTAGAAGAAAGACGCGGCACTACGCGCGATTAATATCAATTTATATTGATTATATTATGACAAAGTAGTGTACTTAGGTTAGTTCTTAAGCTCTAAATTAGTATGAAATTATTTTAAACACTCTACAGTAAAACAAATCACTCTTCATTATCATTGGTCATGAAGATTGGACCAATGAGGGCACTTTGATGAAGTATTTTGAGGTTTAAACAAGTTTTGGAATCCTTTCTTGGGACCATTTGCGGAATTGGAGATGGTGTTGGAAAGCTCACAATGAAAACTACAAGAAGTGATATAGTGTATGTTTCAAAAATTATTTTGAGATTTGGGAGTGAGAAACAATCGAATTTTGTTGAGAGCACACAAAGATTCCACAATTACTTGTGAAGTTTGATTTAGAGTTTATAGTCCAATTGTGAGATCTAACAAGCTTTTTAATAGATTGCAGTCGAGTCGAATATGAATTGGTATGGCGGAGAGAAAGAGAATTGCAGCTCACACAAGGATTAAGAAGGTTCTTCTAAAATCAAGTGTTCATGCATTCTCAAAGTGAAGCAAAATCCTTATGACATTGTGCCATCAAGTCCCAATCCTACTAATTTGATTGATACATGGATTTCAATTTAACCTATCTGCATCACGATTCTCTACTTCAGATCTATGTACAACCATGAAATCATATTGTTGTAAGATAAGTACCCATCATGCAAAGAGTTTCCAAACAAATAACATATGAAATGTGTCATATCTTGTAGGAGCGTAGTTCTTAAAATAAGTAGGATTTTTTTTGGTTTTTGTGAATAAAGAGTTATATTCGGGTTCTCATGAGGGTATTTGTCTGAATATATGTTGGTTAGACATGAATAACATTAGGGAGTTCACACGAGTGAATTGAGAGGAAATTTAAGCGCGCGTTTGGATGGCGGATTGAAGAATTGTCAAGAGAAAGTCGATGCCAAGAACTTGCGGAGTGACCGGAGCGAGAGAAGAGAGCTGCAATGTCGAAGCGTCGAACCGGAGGAGTTCCAACAGGAAGAAGTGCAACGATGGGGAGAATTGACCGCTTATTCTGATGGTGGATTGGACTGTGGCGGAGTTGCTGAGGTTGAAGAATCTCAGGGGAGCAATTCTATCATGGCGATGGAACTACATATGCTCGAAGCTGTGCGATGAAGTCCGGAGAGGGAAAGCGCTGACGGCAATTGGAATCAAAGCTCAGCCAGAGAAGTGGGATGTGAGGCTATGGGTGAAGGCTATGGGGCGCAACCACAAAGAAGACAAAGCTCCATTACGCTTTCTTCTTCCATTATCTTTTTACCCGGCTCGGCAGGTGGCGTTGATTGGGAGGGATCGGCGATGCATACATCATTTACCTTCGACGAGCAGAAGTGGTTCAACCCCAGAGAGAAGAAAGGGACGAATGGCTACAAGCTCAACTTGATCAAAGATGTCTTCAGGAGGAAGGTGGTTCTCACCTTGAATCAGCTTTTCTCACCGCAGAGAACCACATATGTGAGCATGCATAAGGTGAGGATTGTAGAAGGGTTCATCAGAGGAACTGTTCGGGTGAACTGGGGAGAGATCTTTGCAAAGAACGTACAGGCGATGGCGACAAAGCTTATTCTCTTATCGTATTCTCTTGGCGACTTAGCTTTGTCGCCAAGAGAATACGATAAGAGTGTAATCTATCTCTCGTCTTTCTTGGTGCATTTGTATGTAAAGTTCGAGTGGCTGACGTATAGAGAGGCAATTGTATCAACTGGAGTGCGGACTGTCGGACTTGGATGCAGACCTCGACAGTGCCAGTAACGGGTCGACGAGGAGTTAAGGGACGAGTGCTCCTCCTAAACCAAAGAGAACGGGAGAAGTCAGGCCGGCGATGCAGAGTAACCCTTGAAGTAATAGGAACTTCAAGAAAGAGGAAGAGAGTAATGGAGGACAGTCCGCCAGCCACTCTGACAGTTCGAAAAGATGTGGGGAAGAAGAAGGTGGAAGAAGTAGGAACGCCAAAGATCTCTCGGCCAAAGATGATGGCAGTGAATCCAGGGCCGAAAGCCTCGAAGGAGATTGCAGAACCTATGGCCTTAGTATTACAGCTATCGCAGAAGCTGGAAGCTGTGGTGGTCCCGATGTTGCTAGAGTTGAATGCGATGGGATCAATGTATATACCAGAGTGGGACCCTCAAGCCGATGGGTATATGGAGTTGATTCATATGATGAACCGGCTGGCTTTGGGAAAGGAGGATCAATCCATTACAATCCAAAAGCTAACGGAGAATGTAGATAAGCTGTCTAAGGAGAAGACTGAAATGGAGCAGAAGGTCCAAGAGGCGAAGAAGGCCTACAAAGAGATTTGCCGTATTCGGGGTGCGGAGATCCATTTTGTAGAGAAGGAGAATGCTCAACTTTGGGAGACGGTGCATGACCTAAAGCGAAGATTGATTCAGGTAGACCTGGAGGCGCCTGCGAAGTTCGAGAGCCTCGCTAACAGATGTGCGCAGCATCTGTTCACACGGTGTGATCGGGTTGAAGTGCATCGGTTGGAGCAATTGGTGGTAGCGATGGAGAATCCCGGTGACTCGAAGGATCGGAGAAAAGAGATGTACAAAGCGTTGGGTCGAGATTTCAGGGAAGCCATGGCTCTTCATCGACAAGAGATCGCAGCCGATGTACAGGAAATGCAGTTAGGAATCGACACATTCACCCAAGCAGCAGAGGTGCGATCGAGCGGCTTAGATCAGAGTAGAAGACTTAGAAGAGAGCGATTTGTGTAGAAGCAGTTAGGAGTAGCCGTTAGAACATTCATTATAAATAGTCATAGGAAATAAAATGATGGATCTTTCATCTTTGCAAGTGTCTAGTCTGTTGGACTGCAAATTGTAGTCAGGGTAGAAAGAGCACTCGAGGAGCTGATGTCTACAGGCCGACATTGTGATGACTGAAGCGTGTATCCGTGAAGTTACCCGGATATTCGTCCACGAGCTTAGCCTGTCTGTAGCAGCAGAAGTACTCTAGAGAGTGTTTTCGCCGAGACGCAAACTTGTAACGAGAGAGATCCCCATCCCGAAGTAAAGCAAACTGTTGAAATCTATTTGCTATGTCTGTGGAATTGGTGATGTGATGGGTTTGTGAAGGAATTGAGCTTGGATCGATTGCCTTCTTTGTGAATACTCTTTGGACTCTGCAGTCCAGAGTTAGAAAGATGCTTAAATGCACGTTTCTCTTCTTTGCTAGTGTGGTTTGATCCCTCATTCCCTTGGGAATGAATCAATCTATACGAATTTGGACTTAGTAATGCATACCCGTGCTATTACATATCCCAAACAGCTACCAACATTCTTCTTCGTAAGAACTATACTTTGACTCCGTTGTATTGTTGGAGTGACTTGCATAAACTACTACAAACTCCTTCCTCTCATCATCATGTTGGACAAGCACTGCTCCCAAATCCAACATACTCCAATCAATATGTATTTGGAAGGGACTACATGTCATTAGTCTCCTCAAAATAAGGGCAAATGTCAAACTTTCCTTGAAATCAAGAAAAGTTCTCTCATGTTCATCTTCCCAACACCACTCTTGATGTAGATTTGTTGGTTTTATCAAATCTTTGGCAATAGTGATAAATCCTTGCATATATATATATATATGAAAAACATTCACAAGTTTCAGGAATGCATGCACCCTACTCACATTTGAGGGTTACGGAATATGTCAATTGCCTCCACCTTGGTTTGTTGAACTCCTAACCCTTCTGGATATATGATATGACCAAATGTTTGTTATACTCCATCATTGTAGCAATATATACCAAAATATCATCGATGTAGGCTCAAACACAATCAAGTCTAGCTAGAATCCTATCCATCACTCTTTGGAACTCAACAAGTACATTCTTCAATCCAACCTCCACTCATATAACACATCATTGCAATGCAAATCAATTGCCTCAAAGGCCGTTTTGACCTTATACTCATATTGAATCCTCAATTAATCATCATTACATTGGATCCAATGTACTGATGTAGACATAACATATCAATCAAATTTTGTTTGTCAATTGATAGATCAGTAGTTACCATACATGCGTCCATTTGTATAAGTGCCATGCATATTCTTCTTGATTGACATCTCCACAACATACGCATAGTCTCCATATGATATCTCCACTAATCTAGACTTAAAAAGATCTTTGACACCTACTTTGGATCAAATATTCTCCATATTGTTATATTGATAAGGACAACGAAAGACTCGTGAGTCAATTTTAAAATCAATCTGCATATCGGGTCCCTTCAAAAAACCTAAATCCTTCATAATGAAGGCAAAATAATTTTTGAAACTCATGGAAAACATCCACACTCTACTTTTTTCTCCTCTTGCCATTTTGAGACAAATCTTAATATCCCAAATCTCCTCTTCATCTACACTAGAGGAAGAAGACATAGTATATAGTTGCTAAACAACAAACTCTTGGATATAAAACTTTTTTGTTCTCTAATACCAGGCTCCACTAGCTCAGTGGGACCAACTCCGACTGTACTAATGGTAACCTTTTGAGCTTTGTCATAAAGCTCTATTGTGGTAACCACCACTTGTTCCATGCAAAAAACTCCAACTATATTAGAAGTAGACTTCATGTCTCCTTTTCTAACATCCCAATAAGACCAAGGATGATGTGTTCATCACTTCTCACCCTTAGCTATTGCCTCCACTGTCTCAATAGGAAAAGAGCTCAATAATGGTCTTGCAGTCATACATGCAAGACACATATCTCTTTTCTTGGCCAATCCAAGACTCACAATCCATGTCAATCAATTTAATTTCATAGCCTGACCCAACACTTGATATTGTGATGCCTCATATAATGTAGGTATTGTTATAGTACTTGTACAAAAATCCATAACTCGCTTTCTCTCATTCATATTATTCCACCAACCACTGCAAGCAAAAATCACATCAAACTATAGGTCGTCCCTCTCTGTACGCATGGCAAGATGGATTATTCAACAATGTGGATAATATAGCTCTTGGATACTCCACAAGGTTCATCACTCCGATGACAAATTTGTTAGCATAAATCACTGCCAGGCATTGTCTATCCACATCCAAAATACTCTCCATTGAGATGTTGGACCTAAACGTCATGTGCTCATAATAAAACCTCCCTTTGAGAAAAATTTATCCATCATAGACGTGGATGATGTGCATGAGATCCTACTCTAGTTGGATTCAACTTGAGTAGGATCTCATGAATATTTGTCATCACTCGTGTACATGGATCACCCAATGAAGGAACATTTTCCAAAATGTATGATGATGAATAGGTCTATTGTGTCTAGAGAGATCATAACACACATAACATCTCTCATTACATGCAAGAACATGCTACATGTGATTCTTGTAACCCATGATCATGACGTGTTTGTACATGTACATCACATGGCCATCCAACAATAACCAAATGAATGATGTCATGTCGAGCAAGATCTTGCGCCCCAAATGATGAAATATATGATGGCAAGGCATGTTGATATCCTTGAACCGCTGATAATGATAGAAAGTGTGGGTATTGTTGCATCAATTGTATCACATGGCATAATGAAACAAACTTCATTATCTCATCTTGCTCCACATACAAGTATCGATGCAAATCAGTAGGTCAAGTAACACAAGAACTAAAGGCCGCAATATATGCCAAACCTCCACTCAATAAAGGATTAGAATTCAATAATAAACTAGTTATCAACTTACTCAATACTCACTAGATTGCCAACTTGATCGATAAGAGGTTGTCTCATCCCAATAATCAATGCTAAATCCCATATAGTATAACACTGATGTATCCACCAATACATCATAAGACTCTATAAGTGTAACAACAACATGTGTGCGTATTGTAGATCTGTCTTTGACATGATCCGTTTGAATTTACTCAATCAACTCTATCTGGATAATGTATGGTGATGATGCATAACTAGAATCTCCAATAGATGTCAAATCTGAAATGGACATCTCTCCACATTGATCGTTTGCAAACCAAGATCAAGCAATGCATCCTTATCCAACATAAGGGGTTGTGCAGAAGAATCCAACAACACTCGTTGAGGTTGATTAAACTTTCATGAAGGTCCAACCAAACAGAAAACACCGCTCTTATTCTCCAACATCATTGCACTTGATGATAATATGTTAGATAACAAAAATGGTATCTTCTGTTATGCCATAGTACCGTCTTCTATCACCATCCTTGTATGCTTACATGCCGGCCTCGCTGGTAACTCCAATATTTGAGCGGCGGCATCTTGCCAAGTTTCACTAGTAGTAGTCTTGATCCCATGATCAACAATATTAATGTGGTTAGGACCAGAAGCAACCAACATATACTCTTTGCTTTCATATAGTGTGACTGCCAATTGTAATATATGGGATGATGACACCCCCAACACCAATAAATCCTTGGCGGAGAAATCATGAGAATCAACAAGAGTTTTTGCCACCCCCTACATTGTGTTGAAAGCTAGCTCAGACGATGTAGACCATACTTTCTCCATCTCCAAATACATCAACTTTGACTTCCACCCTCATCTCTCCAGTAGGCAGTTTAAGAGCCATCAGAGTGTGAAAGATTGAGGAAGTCTGACTTGATGGCCAACCTCCCCTCTTTGTGCATCCAACTCCATAGGCACTCCTCTAGATGCAATAGTATATTTTGCACTACTAATTACATCAATTGCACATGGTTGTGTCGCTACACACATGAATTATACAACATCTCCATCATAGTAACCAGAGACACCAGCTCAAGAATCTAATCTTTGCTAGGATATAGCCATACTTGCTATCTTTTACTCTAGTCGACATGCCATGTTCACCTCATGACTAGCATAATGGGATATCACTTGACTAGGAGCTAGTCCTCTACCATCACCTCTATCACCTCTTTAAGGGACAAGAAGTTTAAGAGTTGTCATGATAGTCCTTGAAAAAAAACTAACATGACAACTCTCGTTGATTGCAATTCTCAATGAAGATCAAAATATAAATCAATCATGTGACCATGTCTGCGACAATGCTCAAATGATTTTTATCCAACATGATCCACTCTTTGACATTGAAGTCAATCCTTCTTGTGATGTGACCCACCACATGTCCAACACACTAACGCAACAATTATTGTTGACTAGAAAATGATGGCAATGATCTCAATCTGACACCTTCAACACTTGATCTGGATGGTCAAGATTATCCCACATGTCTTCCATAACCAGTCTAGGTTTGTGTTATACACTACTAATATGAAGGAGTTGATGAAGATGATGAATCCT
Source organism: Marchantia paleacea (assembly GCA_014180765.2). Taxonomy (NCBI): domain Eukaryota; kingdom Viridiplantae; phylum Streptophyta; class Marchantiopsida; order Marchantiales; family Marchantiaceae; genus Marchantia; species Marchantia paleacea. The sequence goes on from MUAA02000064.1 coordinate 305,759, forward strand.
TACTTAATCTAGCAATCATCACTCTTTCCTTCTACATGAGCTCAATACACTCAACAAAACAAAACACAATGTCCAATGTAGGTGATGTTTTATGTACTAAAGTGACATCTCTCACTCTACGTCTCAATTTCTTGTCCAATATCCTATACCAATATTGGATAGATTGTGCCTTTGTCATCCCATAGTAACACTTATCAACCAACGGTATAGGTCTCTCAAAGTATATGCTTCTCAAATACTCTTCAATTTTCCGCTAGAACTCATGCAAGTCTCTAATCTTGTGAGTCCTCACCCATGGAAGTATCTCCTCATCGGTGCAAAGAACTCAAGAATAAGGTTAAAGGTTGAAAATTCTGAACTCTTCCCACCTCAAGTATATTCTACTAAATCATATGTTACATGTTGAGAAGATGAATTCATCCCGTCAAACAATGTATCAGAAGTAATAGAAATTTAGTTCAGAGACCAATATTGTCTTCAAAACTCAATCTCGTCAAGATATTCACGCCGTAACTCACGATAATCGTCCATTGTAAGATCCTCCAAATGCTGGAATAGTTGCTTCCAAGCCATAAATGACTTAAACAATGTAGAGTTGTGCATTTGTTGCAAATCACACCATGAGTCGAACTCACAAATGAAATCATCCAACTCAGTGATACCCACTGTACTAGAATATCGTCTAACATGACCCCATAGATATAATCTATGTCCCACAACAGCAGTGTGGGGACACACTCCAAGATATCACCAAGCTCAACTTCGTCACTCTCCGATACCAAATCAGAGTGTTTTGTAAACCTCAATGGCTAAGGTTGGTACCACATTCCACTACAATTGCACCCTTTGCTAACCCTAGCAATCTCTCCTTTGGAACCTTCAAATAACTCCAATGTGACACAAATGTATCACTTCCATGAAACTTGCCATCACCACATGCACTCATCTAGTCTACATGTCCGCAAGTTTTATTTCATAGAGGAGAAACATAAATAGTATGACTAGCTTGCAAATCCAACCTCATTATTGGCAACACACATGAACACTAAGAATCCAAACAACAAAGCACCAACACCAACAAACATGATACAGGTTTATCACTTAGAGGAAACATAAATAACAATCCTTCAGATCAAAAATATCCATCAAATGGATCAAATCAATCCAACCTAGAGTAACTTAATTTAAAAGTTACTTTGCCTCATGAGGGTATTTAAAAACACTAAAACTTAATTTTGAAGTCCATTTATTTCCCAGATCAATAATTTAACATTGATAACCCATATTTTTAATGTATTATATTTTTAATTCTCTAAGTGTCAAAATTTTATAATTTTGACACCGTTAAACTTGTGCTTGATGTCTATTATTTCACGTAATCTACTTTATATCTTGTATGACTCTATCAAATTTCAAATCAAACAGACGCTATTTGATAAACCTATAGCCTGCCATTGCTATTTTTGATTAAAAAATTTTGAAATGACAAATCTTGGACTTAGATCACTTCTAATCGAAATCTTTTTTTCCTACATCATCACAATCATTGACCAAATTGATCAATTTTTAGCAGTGCTTCCACTCTCCAGATTTAAGCACTCAATTTGAAAAAAAAAAAAAAAACTCAAAATCGATCACACAAACTTTGAATCAACTCTACTTCTGGATTGCCACCATGGTCTTCACTCCATCAAGTCCCTACATACTCAACAATAAAAAGATCAAAATTATCATCGATCAAAATTCCGAAAATATCTTCACTACTCCACAAACTCAAGTTCTCTCTAGAGAATTCAATTTGAATTTTCAAAGGTATCTTTCCTAGTCTCAAAACATCCACAAGGACACTCGGCTTATAACCATGTCATAAAAGAGAGATTACAGTTGAACCAAATCAACTTTGAGCTTCAAAGACTCAGGGTTCCCGCACTAGCTAATATCCACCATAGCCATACTTTCAAAGTCTCAACTGCAAAAAAGTACTCAAAAAATGCACTTGAAAATTAGATTTCTAACTAATGTCGTTAATATTGTGAATATTTACAATATTAATATGGATTAAAAATAAATTATAATTATTTAACAAAAAAATTAGCATTAAAAAATATAGAAAATTAAATATTTATTATTGTATGATTTTTTTAAAATTTTTAATGCATTTAGAATTAGAAATTCAAGCATGAATCTTGTCATATGTCAAAAAAATCATAATTATTGGAAGAATCAAATTCATCTTTTCTAAATGTTTAAGAATTAAACTATTAATACCCTCCTTTGAAAAATTTGATTAACTCTGTATAATTTCACGTATTGGATTGAATAGATTTAATTTATTAATCAAATATAATTTTGACTTATATTTTTTTTAAATTAACCACTTGAACATTTTTTATGAAGAATATATATTTTTTGATATTTATATCGATCATATATAGTTAAACTGAAATAAAATTATGAAATATACTGGTAATAAAAATTTTGATTAAAATTTAAAAAATAATTATAATACTATAATTATAAATAAGATCATAAAATTTATCATATGAATTTTTGATTAAATTTTTTTTAATTATAAAATAAAATAAAATAAGATATTTTTAATTGAAATGAACATTTTCTACAATCAATATAGAGATTATTCATGTTGATTTATGCATGCGTAAATAATTTCTCTCATCCTTCACATAATATTTGATGTTTGAAAAGATTCAAGCCTGGTTTATACTACTGTAAATATTATTGATAAGTTATGACAATATGTATGTGTAGAAGTTAGGTTTCAATTGTCATATAGCTTCAATATAACTATAGATATTATTGATAAGTTAGCTTTTAATAAACAATTGAAAACTAAATTCGAAATTTTCAAAAATAAACTTATGTGGCTACACGTGTTTATCTATATTAATTTTGTTGTTTCACACTTTCATATATGATATTTGTCAATGTATTTGCAAAATAATTTTAGATCAAAGTATACATTTCAAAAGGAACTCTCCTTTTAGTATTGCTCATCCTACCTTCACCTGTATTCATATCACGCCTGACATCCTTTGATAAGAGGATCATTGACGTCTTTGGTGATATCATTGGACTAGGGGCCTTTGAGTGTGTGACAGGAGATTTGACACAGAGATAGACATCTTTGCCGATTTCATGTGGAAAGGTAGACTTATTATCGATGGAGGAGACGACACCTACATCATTTTTGGCTAAATGGACACTTTCGATACCTTTATTTTCTTCTTGATTTATTATTGTAGATATATGCATCCTTGAGATAAATACGAGGGACGTGGATACTAGACCATTTCCTTTACATGTATTATTACATGTAAACGTACTACATGAGTTCCCATCTTTATTCTCTATGCCCACCGATTGGACTAGAGATCTACATTCTACCTTGATGGACCAACAGTTTCAATAGCTCTTCATTCACTCTTAATGAATCCATCAATTCTTCATACTACTAGGGCTCGTCTATGCTCTTGCTCCGACAAGGATGCAGGTTCATGAATCTTGCCTCGACCATGCATTAGAGTTTTTTGACTCGATCTAGCTATTTTTTCTACATTGAGGTTCCATCTTGGCTTGGTCCATCCATCTACATCTTCATTACTCACATATGAGTGTGGTACTCTCTTAGATGTAGCAGGTGTCCATATGACTCGTTGTCCATTCGGAGGGTAGAGGATAGCTATCCATGATGCCATGCAACAACCACCTGGTTACGAAGATCCGAAGTTTCTTTCCCGCGTTTGTAAGTTAAGGAAATCCCTCTATGGTTTGAAACAGGCTCCGAGAACATGGTATGATAAGATCAATTCCTTTCTCATGTCTCTTGGATTTGTAGTCTGTCATTCCGACTCATCCATATATTGCATGAGATCAGGAGTTCATGTAGTGATGATTTCCATCTACGTAGATGATCTTATTATCACTGGGAACCATGAGGAGATGATTTCCCGCATCAAGAGTATCTTATGTTCCGAATTTGAGATACAAGACTTAGGGTATCTTAAATTCTTTCTTGGTGTGGAGTTTATTACAGAGGGAAAGGATATGTGGCTAATACAACGCCAATATGCTTTAGATAAGCTTAAGGAGTTCAAGATGTCTGATTGTAAACCAATAGACACTCCTCTACAACAAGGTCTAAAGCTAGAGTTAGACGATGGAGAGTTACTTGCAGATCCCCGCATGTACAGACAGATGGTTGGGAGTTTGATTTATCTGACTATCACTAGACCGGATTTGAGCTATGTTGTGGGTCTAGTCAGTCAGTTCCTGCATGCTCCACGGGTACCGCATATGATGGCGGTTAAGCGGATTCTCCGCTATGTGAAGTCCACACTTCATTTTGGACTTCGATACAGATTTGGAGGTGAGCTAAACCTGCATGGCTACACCGATGCTTTGATTGGGGGGAGACATTTCCGGCGGAGAGATCCACGCCTAGATATGTGTTTGGACTTGGGATACGGCCGTGAGTCGGGCTTCTAAGAAGCAACCGACCGTGGCAATTGTCTTCCCAGAGGCGAAATATCGTGGTGCTATGAATGCCACTTGTGAAGCGATTTGGCCGTTCCTTGCTTTTCGATATTGGAGTAGATTATCCTAGTCCTACAATTATCCTAGGCGATAACATTAGCGGCATGATATTAGCTAACAATCCTATTTTTCATGCTAGGACAAAGCACATTGAGGTGCATTACCACTTTGTTAGGGAGAAGGTCCTTGCAGGAGTTGTAGATCTTAGATATATACATACATGAGATCAGGTTGCAGATATCTTTACCAAAGCTTTGCCTAGAGAGTCGTTCGCTACATTTCGACATTGTCTAGGAGTTCTGGATGTACAGTTGAGCTTGAAGGGGAGTGTTAATATCCCAAGCTCATCGAGTTGATCTAGGGTTGTTGCGTACCTATGGTACAGATCTGTTTAGGGCTAATCCGAAATTAGGATTTCCTTGTACTCACCCTATATATATACAAGGGAAGGCAAAGCCTTCCTCATCTCATTCCTGAACACTCTCTCTTGTCCCTTTGGTGTGCTCTCCTCTTCTTGGAGTGATTCCTGAAGAGTCGATTTCTCAACACGCCGAATATGACTTTTTACGTCTGAAACCATAAAAAATTCCTACTGTCTTGGTATACTATGCCCCTATAATGGGTTACTTTTTATTGGCATTGGAAACATATTACATTATGGCAAGGAAATGCAGCACGCACACAATACCCGGCAGGTCTTGTGTCCTTTGGACCAAAAAAGTGTCCCAAGCCATTTTTGATTTACATAATGACATCTAGCTTTTAGAGCAGATGACTCAATTAAATGAGGTGCTTGATATTTTGTTCTTATAATTAAAAATTGTTTTCCTTTACTTGATGCATTTGCAACTAAATCACAATCTGGCATCTTAAAGTTTCCGGTGTTTCTTCATGGTGAGTTAAGAATCGAAAGCGAAAAAATATAAATTTTTTTATTTCAAAACAATGAATAAAAATAATAATTTGAAACTGATTAAGTATGAACAAAACTATAAATGGAACCGATATTAGTTGAGAGTAATACTCCTTGCCAAAATTACTAACAATCAACTTTATATGGCTTGCTATTGGTAAGCAATAGTGATGGATTGAAACCCATGAGTTGAAAGTCACCACCAATGAAAAGTTTAGATCCATAGTGTTCAAACTAAATCAAAATGTATATTGTCAGCTTCCATATTGCTCTATAGAAAAGAACTAGAAAAATAATCTTATATGGGAGCACATCATTTGTAGCATAAAGTTATTTCTAAAGTGATATATTAACCATGTCCAAAAGTGATCACGACGAAGACACCAAATGTTGATCACAAGTAGATTTGACATTAGTATATCTAGAGGATCACGTTGTCCTCTATCCATGTTCCATATCGGCTCCACTTCATTCATATAAGCTCCCTAGTCAACAGAGCAATATTTCTGATCTCTTTTTTTCCCTTTGCATCCTAATCAATCTTTATATTTGATAAAGTTCAAGATAATATCTCTGGAGCCATATCAATATCTTCACCCTATAAGATCAATCCAACTATGAGCTCTTAATAGCTTTACAATAAATATTTGGTTATCCTGACCTAAAATATCAATCATTACAAACGGCTTTGAAGATGACACATGTTATCATCATCTAGTGCCATGTCACAACACAACAACGATGATACGGATGAAGAGATGGAGTTGGGTTGGCATGCATATGACTTTTTGAGTATGTTGGCTCTTGAGAGCTATATGCTATCCCTCTTGGATTAGAGAGTGGATATGTTATCCCCAAACACTTAGACTAAGAACAATTCATTATTAAGCCAAAACATCCATGATGACGTGATGGTGTTGGAGTGTCTTCTTACATATGCTTTGGTGGACATTTTGAGTGTCAAGGAGCACGATCAAGATCTACAAAAAGCTCAGCATGAAAAGGTGGATAATTTTTTGTGTATGGAGAGATGCAAGCGTTCGTATTGTACCACTTTCATCTTAGACAGCGCAGTTGGTTAAACATGCTCATGAGGAGTTAGGTCATTTTTTAGTGAAGGGGACATATAACTTAATTCAAAGTATTTTTTGATGGAAAGGTATGCAAATTGAGTTGCATCAGGTTATGGTCAGATGTATGATATGTGATTGTGTTTGGGCATCATTCAAAGCCCTACACCACAATTACATCATATACCAATTATGGAATTGGAGCTTGGATTTTTCACAATCTTTATCATTGACTATATGACATCATCAATATATATTGATCATGATCAAATATTTTTTCAAGTCGATTGAATTGATGGCATTGGCTAAAAAGTCAAGTGAAGGCACAACTTATGTGTTTTTAGCTTTTGTATTTAGCCATATTTGGTGCACTAACTAAGGTGTAGACTAACTAGGACATTGATTTTTTGGACGAGTTTCAAGCTTTGTGTGAATAAGCGTTAATCAATCATCATACCATCTCAAGAGATCATCATGAAAGTGATGCTCTAATAAAGAGAGTTGTTCAGATGGTGAAGAGAAGATTAAGAAAATTTGGCTTGGAGAAAGTTCATATATGACACTTGAACATCTAGCTATTCTAGTAGGCCATGGATTATCAATTAAACAGGAAAAAATTTATAGTGTACTTCTCACCTTACTTTTTACTATATGGTAGAGATCTAGACTTACCTGCATCTATTTCTCAAGAGTCATCTAAAGTCTTAGACTTGAATAACCCTAATGTTTGGGTTAGGATGTGTTCTCATAGGACAAAAGTCTTTCGTAGAGTAATGTCCATGGCATTTGAGAACTTGGCTATTTCTCAACGTAGAGATACTTTTTATTATACTACCATACGAGGGGATGGATATCAACATTAAATTCACATATTTCATGTTGGTGATTACGTTTACTTGCAATAGAGTGCATCAATCACATTGGATGTTATTGTTGGTCGCACGATTCTACGTATAAGAGATTTTACCTTCTAGAGTTTTGATGGTATGATTTGGAAGGATCATATGCATAATTCTGCACTATGTCACCTTCCAAACATTGATGCTACCATGGATCCAAGCGTTGTGCAAGCAAGTTTGAGAGGTATGTTATGTGAATAAGCTTGTGGAGCAATCATGATATTCATTTGTGATTCTTGTTTGAAAAGATGACATATGTCATGTTTGGCACCTTCTCTCAATGTAATGCCCAATGGGTGGTGGAAATATCTTTGATGTGGTTAGCATGCAAGCTTGTTTGACCTTCTTATGGTATGAACTGCAAACAGACGATTAACGATGGGGCATTGTAGCACTCGTCCTCTTGATCTTAGCCTCACGAAGAACATATCATGTTAATGGACTAGATGTCTACCTGATATTAGAGGGATCTAACTATTAGTTAAGAGGACGACTGTGATGTGATACATTGTAGTGTGTATGACAATCTATGCATTGTGATGTTTGATGTGACAATGATATATATTGTGATACGATATGTATGTACACAACAATTATCACGACTTATGTAATGGTACCCTTAGTTAGTTAGATGCGCGCATGCAAGAACATATACCACAATTAGAGCCGATAGTGCAAAAAGTGTCATTCAAACTTGACATAACATAGGATCGATTGCTCAATTAGGAGACCTAAGACTGCGTAGGACTACTTGGAGTACAATTTTTTAAGTTGAGACTTTGAGAATGTGGTTATGGTGGATATTAACTGGTGCAGGATTCTTGAATTTTAAAGCTGAAAGTGTGTTTGGCTCGACTGTAATGGCTCCTTTATGCTATGGTTATTAGTGGAATGTCTTGGTGGAAGTTTTGAGGGTAGAAAAGATTATGTGCACGACAAGTTTCATTTCATCAAACTCTAATTAATGACGATTAGTTAAAATAATGGCATGCATATGAACCACGAATGTTAAAATGACCAATAGCAAGATAAGATAGATGGCAAACTTGAAACTTAATTCTCTTCCAAAGTCTTGTGGAATCTAGGCTACAACATGCTCTCCTTGGTCTGATTTTCTATCCAAACAACATTCAGCATGGTGAAAATACATAGGAGGATGTATGTTATGATATCTAAGGAAAGAAATAAATGAACTTACATTCACAAACACCAAGGAGAATACAAAGTGCACTACAACACTGATTTACTGTAGGTGATCACTCTATGTTCTATCGAAATGGAGCAGGTACATCCTAAGTCAAAGAAGTTGATTCCCAATAAATGAGGCATAAAGTTAAAAAGCTTTATGAGATATTGAAGTTTTGTTGGCCTACACATTGAAGTGAAGGATGGCAAACTCCACTTTCCAAGCCCGACTTAAAATGAGGAGTAACTCTTGGTTGGAATTATTGGCCCATAGCTCCTAAATGAAACTTCATTGAGTACTACTCCAGGCTACACTAAGGAATCAACATCATTTGCGCTGCATTTACTTAGAAGAGGATTTGATGTCATCTTTCTTCCTACAATTTCATGTCCCTGTTAAAGTCATTACAAGCAAGAAACACCATTGTCATCTTTTATTTTATTCGGGCCTAGCCCCATCTTACTCCTTTGGTTTCATCCATGTCAGGCTTGATGGGGTCTTCCCATCCATTTTGCTATATATTTCTTCCTTTCCTCTCTTTTATTTTTTGTTCTTCTTAGAATTTTGAATTCTGTCAGAACTCTTTGCCGATTAGTATTCAAGTTTATCTTGACATAGATCTCTTTAGTTTGCCGGGACGGTGTAACCGCATTCTATGTCCTAGTGTCCATCTGGTAGTGGGCATTTTCACCAACAAGTATATTGCAATTTGAAACCTACAGATTGATTTATATCCTTTAATTAGGGATGTTTACACATGGCCCAAGAACACTCAAACTTTTAGGTTGCCCGAGTTCCATACGAGTGTACGTGATTTGTAATCTGACATGGATCACTAATCCAATTTCTACTATGAACTCAAGAAATGATATCAAGACTTAGGTCGCTAATGCACATAATTTAACCAATTAAGGTAGTCTAATCCAATTTCTAGTATTACCTAAAGAAATGATATCAAGACTTAGACTTAATGCATATAATTAAACCATTTATTTTTGTCTCCACGTAATAACATGACCTCGGTCCAATTTTTCTGATGTCTGAAGATGTTTGGTTGGTCTATGATAAATCAAACGATGGAGAGTGAATGAAGGGGTGCTGTCAGACAAGGTTGGGCCATGTCTAAACAAGCCCAGGAGTGAACTTCTAGTCATCTTTCATATCTATATTCCGCGGGGTCTAGATATAAACTGCAATTATGTTTTATTTTATTTTATTGAAAAATAATTTTGAATTTTGAATTTCCTAATGTGAAAGTAAAAACAATAGTCTTTGTCCAGTTTTTTGTTAACCATCTGAAGTGAAATAATGCTATCTACAGTTCAACAACCCTCAATGTGATAAGATTTCTTCATAATGATCATTTTTATACCAATTCCTTTCTTTAAATAATATTTTTTATTTTGATATTTTATGTACTCTCATTTTGATTTTATGTATAGATACATGTGCATGATAATTTCACATATTCTTGGATTTGAATACCTTGAGTATGATACTCCATTACGTTCACTAGGTTACACATGTATTTAGGCAGATTGTAGGAGCCTAGTAGAGTCGAAAAGTGAAACATCGAAACGTGAAATTCTAGGTGAATGAAAGCTCTTCATCAGCCTTGCATATATATACACGGGGATACTAAAATATTTCACATTTTGCTGAGTGAAAGATTACTCCAACTCTTAGTAGCTATAGAGCAAATTTACAAGTACAATCTGCAAGTTTGTATGTATTGCAATTTGACAAGAATGATGCTTCAAACCTGCGAAAACACTATGAAATGAACCTCCAAATTTTTAGTTACTAATTCATCAATGAGAGAGGAGTAATTGATAAATAAAATCTTCCTAATATCGAAAAGTGACATTCCTGGATTACATTTATCAGTCACATCTGGCACCGATTGCATATAGCCAGGTTCGACTGTCACATCCTCGAGTGGAAGTTTTTTGAGTCATGCATACAGCGAGACTAATTACTGAGAGTGCTTGCATCTGTAGTAATGAAATTGAAAAAAACTTGTGCCGTAGGGCACATTACATCTTGTACTTTTGATTTCTAACCACAACCACGGAAAATCAGATTGCCCGTCGTAAGTACTATCTTGTAAACTCTTCGATCTTTCCTACATTCAGTTCTACAAATTTGCATCCAACGTGCGACCAGCTTTTTCTTCATGCGAGAATTAGTTTCCTAGAATTTGTGACCAACACAATTTGGATGTAAAACACGTAATCCAACTGAGAACTGGAATGTATGCATATAAAGATCTGAGTATTTGAAGGTTAATAGAAACCAGAAGCTGTGTACGAACTGCGTCCTAATGAGCTGTAGGGTGTTTTCACCGTGCGGAAAACTGGGCAACGCGACCAATTAGACGCCAAGATATTGAAACACTAAGGCAACTAAGAATGAACAGCGGACTTTGACAGCTGCGTCAGAGAAGAATTTGTTAAGTTGGCTGACAAGTCTTTCCTCTGTAAGTTCAAAATATCACTAGGTCTACAATTGTCGGTGGTGATTATGGCCGACACAAGGCTAGAATGGGCTCTAAATATGTCTATCTGCTACTTTCTTAGTTCATACCCTACAAGTAAAAACTATTGTAGGTTCAATCCTAGTTCACAAAAATTCAAAAGACGTTGGGCATATTTATTCCAGAGAAACCTTCTGATGAGCAAAATTCTGCTTTAGGCAACTTTCGTCCACAAGTTTGAAGTCGAGAAAGGTCGAGAAGTACTCCACTAACTTTGCTCTTGCAGAGAGGGTAGACACTATGCTACTCAGAAAGGTGCTGTACAACGTGGTACAACTCGTCAAGTTCCCGACGACACGTTTTGAAGGGAAGTTCAAACAAAATTTGATGTACTCTGTCCAATTCTTGACCAAGTAAAATACGGCGAACAGCGCAAAGCTGGAAGACCTAAACTTGAGAAACATGCGAGTGCATGTAGATGAAGCAGGCTAGACAGTTTCTCAATGTCAAGAGAACTTGTTCAATAGAACTGGAGTAGCACGCAAGTTCCAATGCTAGCTAGAGACTTGGTGTATAGAATGTACAAACCTCTTACGCAACATCGAAATCAACCCGTGATTGCAAGAGTAAAAGGTCACGGTGGGCGACTAAGAGCCAATCCTGGCACACGTTAATACCCACAATATATTTTCTAGTGTACAAGGGGGCACACTGTTTGTTGAAAATTCTGGCTGGCATGCCCTCATAGAGCTTGTGTGTACTGTGTAACATTCAAAGAGCGACCATAAATTTAGAAAAGTTCCGTGAGTACAAGTGTAATCTAAGCGTTGTCACCAATTTCACTTTTTGACTGTCCATCGTTTACCTCCTGTTCTGAAGCCGCCTAACCCTTGGTCACTGCTTTCCCCACTGCTCTCTGCTCCACTGCCATACGATATAGACTTCTTTCGAATAACACCGCTATCGCTCATACTTCCAGCAAGTAGGGGATCGTCAATACCTCTTACTGGCTGTCCAAAACTGCTTTGCGGAGAGATGAAGAGGTCATCTTTGCTCATTGTCCTAGACTTTGTCTTTTCCTTTTCCTTTTCTTTCCTGTTTTTGCCCCAGGGCAGATGGTGAAAAGTTTCGTTGATTTTGTTGATGCCCTTCTCCATGGGCTCGACAGCTTGGTGAACAGTCAACCTCATATCTTGCACAACCTGCCTCACACAGCGGCAAACCTTAGCACTATAGTAGAGCACTTTATACTAGAAAAAGATTTCATCAACTTTTTAGCATACCACCCACAAGCACAGGCAGAAAATGAGGGATACAACGATATCACAACAGTGACAAAGCAGAGCAACTATGTTCTACATCTCCCGGACCATTGTAAGAAAGAAGTTTCCAGATTCCAGAAACAGATGTCAACACGTACATGACCACCTCCAACAATCACTATGTCTTGGACACTCTCCCTAACACTTGTCCCGCCAGCTTTATCTCCCTGCTTGTGCGAGAACTTCATTACTGTAGGTCGTTCACTCTCTCTGACTTCCTCAGGATCCAAAGGGGAATCCATGGATGCATAATCAGCAAGCACTGACACACTACCACGCCTCCGGTCTTGACCCATCATCTGATAAGGAGTTGCTGGAAAAATATATATGTGGGCAATAGCTGCAATCGCCATCTGCTTACCACAGGCGCCAAACCTTAGTAGAAGCTAAAATACTTAGAATAACAATCAACTCTCAAGATAGGGCAGAGAAAGCTGGAAGACATGTATATTAAATCTAGCCGTGACTTCAGACCGTCACGACGTACCATAGAAATCAACTAGTGGGCATTCTCACCATGCCTAACTTGTAGGTTTAGAGGATCATAGATGATCACAACGTGTACTTCTATGGGACTACAGTATTTGTTTGAAAAGATAGAAAGGTTGTGAGATCACAAATACGACAAAACACATACACCAGTCTTCGTTAGAAATATGCCACGTTTCACTAACAATCATCAAAAATTTGGTTCTTTTTTAACAAGCATTCCTAACAAACCAAATCAAAGCACGTAGAAAGGTGTAAGTACTAGGTTTCAACGAAAAGAAAGTTTCTATAACTTACCATATCAAACGAAAACGTACGTAACACAAATACAAGAATCTTTTGAGTCCCACTTTTCAAGACTGGATCATCGCTACATTGTTTGTTTCTAAAAGGAAACTAAACGGATATATCATTGTGGATTTTTGTATTTACTGTCTAAAGTTCTGGTTGTAATAAGAAGCAGGAAAAGGCTGAAAATGTACAGACGCAAACATTCGTGAAACTGCTATCACGACTCTTGTACAGCCAGGTTACAATCACGGAAATAGCTTAAACGACTTGGAAAAAAGCTTCCGAACACAAAATAGTAGCTTCTTACTTCAAAGCAAACGAGAAAGTCCTGTAAACCAGTCTGAAACTTTCCACTGAAAACATCCGAGTCGATCTTGAACCACCCAGAACCGAAAGCGAGAGATATCATGACGCCCTGCCACCAGGTCGCAAAAACAATCGACTTGAAGCAGATGAACTTTGCGAGAGGGTTGATAGACTTCAGTTCCTCGTGTGTCTGACCATAAAATTGAATCAGACAATAAAGAGCCCATGTTTGGCTGAAGTTCAGTACCAGAGTGATGTAAGGATACCTACAGAAAGGAAAAAAGCCCGTTATGTGTTAATGCACAGATATATAACCGGACAAACTTCGTTCCTTAGAGTCGAAACCCATAATTGCTTCGTTCCGCATATGACGTTCAGAGTTTCATACTGTGCATGTAACGCTTTCCTTAAAAAGCAAAACAGAACCCTTCTCATGCGAAAAGGAAGCTCGACCTGATACCTTCTATGTGAAAACATGATCTGCAAACGCCACTCAGATATGTGCGAAAACTTACGCGCTATCTACATAACAAGTTGACTGCTTAATCTGAACCAGGTGAACCACACTTGAAATAACTGAAAACATGCTCACGTAATACATATGAGCACAGACCTGATTTCACATAATTGTCTAGACAAAACAATTGAAGGAAAGAATTCAACGCAAAATTATCTTTCTTCTCGGGGTATAAGTGTAGACATCAAAGCCGTATAAACTGTCTCCTAAGGCTACCATGGCGACAGCCTTGAAAACATTACGATCACAACTTACCCATCATAAGGGTGGAAGTCGCCTTCATTGTACAGGTTCACTTGATTCAACAGCAGTGCTAACAAGGCACAGAAAGTCTTCAGTATCATCTGAGGACAGTCACATATAAGACTATTAGAAACACTGCACTGAAGAAAACAAAGGAAGCTAAACCGCTAGCTCACCGCCCATCAAGAAAATAGAGTCGTCCTTCACAACGGAAAACCTAAAATCGTTTTACAAGTGAGAAACAGCCATATCAACAATAAATTTTAAAAGCAGGAGACCAACCTGTACAGGTTTGTCACCTGAGATTTTACAGAGCAGGAAGACCAGACACCAGAAGATTATACAGTGAGCATGATGGCAGCCAAGGTGTAGAGATGTAAATGGCACTAAGCTATACAGCAGCAATTTTAAAAGTAGGACACCAACATCATTTAAAGAGGCAGAGTGGGCGGGCACGGTGGATGCATCCGACCCAGTGACCATCTCCAACAAAGAATGGCAAGCATCACTTTGCCATCATGAAGCCCGGCGCGTCATAACTTGTGTAACAAGACGCATGGGTTTCTGCCCACATCGCGCGAGGTAGGAGTACAGTTTGCAACACACGACTGCATCTGTACAGTATCGGGCAGAGCCCAGTGATTGCCATGAAGTAGGCAAGCCTGGGGCTGCTTGCACAGATACATATCAGATGTTGGCTAGCACAAGGAGTAAATAAAAGTAAAATAGGAAACGAAGCTTCTAGAATAAGAGAGCAAAGTGCTCAATCTGCACATACGTAAACAAATGTAGACAGGATGCAAACGGAAAAACAAATTGTGCAAGTAAAGAAGATGAGAAGTACATTTGAAATAACACGTGATCTACTGCAAGGGCTTAACACGCAAGCAGACCGAAGAGCGCAGATGAGAAGTACATGGTAGGAACAAAGATGAAATGAACGACCCGAGTCTCACACCCAGGGAGGTGTGTTAAAGAGCTAGTAAAGCCACAGATTCAAGAAAATCAAGTATCACAAATTGTTATGTCTCATAAGACTATCTCCTGACAAACCAAGCTCCAAAGCATATCTTGGCATTCCAACATCGGAAACTCGCATAAGATAATAATTAAGAGGTAGAACACTAAGAATGGAACCACTGTCTTACTGTCCAACTCAAAGAAAATTCTGGCGAGAACTTGTTAGAAAAAAGCTGCCTGTAAATTGTCCTCGCAGTATACGAGATATTCCTCTCCACATGCATTCCTTATTCAGATGTTTTTCTTCTCAACTCATGACCTCTTTTTAATCTACTCGTAATATACGGTTGGAAGGCTACGGCACGGAGAGCAATAAACTGATAACTCTACTGGTCAGTTTAGAATATTGAAAAATGCATGTTTTATACAGAGTTCCATTCCTTGTGCCTGATTGCAGAATTGGGTAAGAAAAGTGTTAAATAAGAAACTATTCAATCGATCTGTCCTACACACCACCTAAAAGCAAATTCGTCTATCATTGCCTTCAGTCTCCTCTCCAATTTTACTATCAAGGTGGATCAAACATCCATACATATCGATATACGTTACCACAGTTGATCATTTAAAGTGCCTATTGAAGATAGAAAGAATAAAATTATAAAAATCACGTTCAAGCTACTCACATATTGGACAATCCCAAACTTTGCAGCTGTGTAGAAATCTTGCCCCAGTTCCCAGGGCTCAATGCACCAATTTAAAGGTACCGGATGCTCCACATCTGCTCTTTTCCCAGATTTGTTCTCTAATAAAGGCGTGCGAGCACCTTTCGTTCCCTCCTTTTCAAAAAGCTCTACTACCTTCTCCTCGCCACCTGCCAATGATTACATATGTGAAATACTGTTAGCACCAACACTCTTGACAAATGTCCTTTTAAAGAGCAATACCTTCTCTGCGAAGAAAAAACCAGAATATAAAGCATGAAAACCAGCGACATAAACTTTTAGATTTCGTCGCTATATTAGACGACGAACCAAAAGAACCTGGTTTGCAGACTTGAAAAAGCGAACATGTGGGCATGAGGCCTACTACTCAGATTTCAAATGACAACAGATAGATCCACGTCAACCAGAACAAGTAGCCACACTATGAATGTAAGTTCTTACCTAAGCAGGCAATAAGGTAGCATCCAAACGCGTATAAAGCATAGGCCTCATAGCAATTGCCCAGTATGTTACAAGCTAATGAATACTTTGGGTGCCATAACGAAAAAAACTGCAAGACAAGCGTTCACACTGTCAACTCATGAATAAAAATCATGAACCACTTTCGCGACGACTACCTTGCACACTGAAAGACAAAAACTTTTTGACCAAAATAATCTTTCGATCCGGATGATGCAACAAACTACAAAGTTGTGGCTACCCTACGCGAGCACCTGGATTCAAAGGGGGCTAGCATTAGAAATAGTTACCGATGAAAGTGTATATACAGGGACCATGAAAATCAGTCCAACCAACCACTTCTGCTCCTGCGCATATAAATCCAGAGTATGGTCGGCATGGTCAGTACAGGGGAGATTAGGTCAAGTGATACTTCGCTACAGTTACAGAACTAATCGAGTTACTTCACTATCTGTACTACGTGGACTATGAACCCAAATAAATAATATACGAACCAAAACAAGTTTCAAACAGATGTTGTGGATCTTGAAGAAAGGAAGAGCTGTAAACTTGTTTTAAAGCCATCACCTTCTCAGCTTGGTAGGAACTGAGACTCTGCGAGTATATATAGTCTATATACAATACAAATTCAACGGATAATTTGCGGCTGGCAGACAGTACACAGTGCTCAGGTTGGATACGTTAGAAACACACATGCGTGTCCCTGCAGAAAAAGAGAAAGGAGTCTCCAGATTCGCGAAATGTAACTGCGTGTTGAATGAAGTCAAATGACGTCAAAGAAACTGACTTGGTTCCGGCCAGTGCACATTTCTCAGTCTTGTATTCGCCAGAAAATAAAAGTAAACAGACTACCTTGTCGACAGGACTGGGATCAATGTAATAGCAGACAGAGAGAGGGTTTGAAATTTCAGCCTGGAGAAAACAGCTCAAAATTCACATGAATCAAAATCCCGTGGAATTCCTACACAAACCCAGTCGTGCTATATTCTAAATTCCCAACAAACATTGCAAGTCAACAGACTTCAAAGAGTGATAAGAACCAAGAGCTTAATTCGCAAAACGTTCATGCATCACATCTTGTAAATGGGACGGTGTATTACTTGCACTGCCTCGAAATTATCCTATCACTGCAGCTAAAGAATGGAACATCATGGCATGACAGGAAGATGGAATGATGAACAAACCTCTGGATCTTTATAACACGTGAGATGCTCAAACATGAGGAAGGTGGAGAGAGCTAGAGCTATGAGGACGAACACTCCCGCCACAATCACGGCCCATGTGTGAAGCGTCGACACAGGAACGGGAAGAGCAGGGGCAGGAGCAGCGAGGGCCAGCCGCATGTGCCCGACAATCCACCGACCCCTCCCAAACATTGCTACCCCTTCAATAAATTTCCTTTCCAAACCCCAAGCTCACAAATCCACTACCGAAATTACCCTAAAACCTGCATCCCAAGCTCAACTGTCGCGCCAATCATCGTGCATGGCTCCGAACTGCGCAGCCCTGGGAAACCACATGGCATAGAGGTGTGTCCCGATCACCACCCTGTATGGCAGGTCACAAAGGAAATTCGTCCTCGAAAATCAATCACTCAGAGTTTCGATAGCACCGACTCCAAGAGCATCTGAATGCTTATCTCCGGCTCCCGCTTCTTGTAAATTGAACTCAGAACCCTGAATGAACTCTTTCTCGTCCAGACTCCACAATTTGCCCCAGTAAAATTCAAAACAAGTGATTTATTACTACCTGTTCCTTCTGCTGTACATCCAATCTATGTAGGCAGGACATTTCCTC
Source organism: Marchantia paleacea (assembly GCA_014180765.2). Taxonomy (NCBI): domain Eukaryota; kingdom Viridiplantae; phylum Streptophyta; class Marchantiopsida; order Marchantiales; family Marchantiaceae; genus Marchantia; species Marchantia paleacea. Next base: position 323,963 of record MUAA02000064.1, read on the forward strand.
GACCGACCTGCACCACCTCCCCACTGCGCAATCTTTTCCAGACCTCAAGAATCCTCCACGCCACCTGCTGCTACAACCATCGTCGACTCGTCGCATCCTAGCAAGGGCCATCATGCGCCCCCCTGACTCCTCGCCCACTCCTCACTACCTAGATCCTGCATGAAATCAGCTGATTCCTTTTTCTGCTCAGATATTCTTCCGCCTCGTTCGCTCTGCTGCTGCGCTACGATCGCTCCGTGCAGCCATAGCAGAAACTCTCAGAATCGAAACAACAATCAATCACCGACGACTACAGTAAAATTCTATGGCGCCAGCTCCTGCTGCTGCCGAGTCCAATTGGTTTCCTGCTTGGGCGAGAGAAAGCGTTCCGTTGATGCTCTACGTCCTCCCTCCCTCCCTTCCCCGTCTCCTGTACGCTGTATGCTGCTGCTGCTCTTGCTCTGCTCTGCGCTACGTTCTTGCCACCACCACCACCACCTCCTCCTCCTCCTCCACTGTGGAATGCAATGCAATGCAAATAGAAAGAGAAAGAGCCGCCATGCTGGCGTTTCTTCCTGCTGCCACCTCGCTACGCTGCGCTCCAACTTCATCACGTCCTGGGTTCGGCCCACGGACAGCGCAGCAAGGTCTCAGTCGGAAACGCAGTTTCCGACTGAGACCTTGCTGCGCTGATTGGCACCATTCTCGAGCTCCTTTCGATCGTCGATATCCTGATCCACCGGCAGAGATTTGCACCGAGATGCCTTATTTTATTGACCGCGGTGTTGTGACGTCAGGATGTGGATGGACTGATATTGCTGCGCCACCACGTCTTCACCGTGGTAAGCCGTACTGAACTGAACTTTCGGAGGGAGTGTCCGGACCCCAGTTTCGAGTTCTATTTTTACGGTCCTGCCCTCCGTCGGCCTCGCCCGAAACCTTGACTTTTACCTTGACCCTCAAGTTAGTAGGTTAGCTAATTCTAGTGCTATTACCCTCATTTAATGGGCCGATTTGTTCCGATTGAGATTTCAAATGTGAGACCAGAACCACTAGGTCAGCGGTGCATTGTAACTGCGCGTCCGGAACCTAGCCGCGCCTCGTGAAACGCGTTTTCCGTATCGACTCACCTTCCTTCCTTACCGCTCTGCTCTGCGCTGCGCTTCAGCTTCCGCTTCCCTACAGGTTCCTAGCCTCTGTATGCGATCCATAAAAGTTGGACGTTCTTATCTTGGGCTGCAGTCTGAGGGAAAACGTATTTGACAAATTCTTCGTGGCTGTATAAATATTTTCACCTCCACTGCATCTCTCGGATTCTCACAGTGGGGGATATCCAAACGAACTCAGCGACTTATGCATCTTACTTGCTATATTACTTGGTGCACTATATTACCCTCTAGTAAATTGTGCATCTTTACATGTATGTGATCAGCGATCTTTGTGGCAAAGTTTTTGCATCGTTTCATAAATGACAGAATTTCCGTGAAATGGAAAAGGCCAAGTGCCTACCGTAGTAAACCACGGTTTACTTGAAATGTATTGCATTTGATCACCTGATCAAATATACGACATGAGTTAAGAACTCATACATCATCGAGTTTATTATACAAAAGACCATATTGTGGTATGCCATTATCCACAACTCTACTCTTACTTGCAAATCAACAGAAGTCATATTATATATGTTAACTTGGATCTGTTTATCCTTTTGTTGTTCTAGAAGCCGAAGGGTGCAGATTATCAATTCAACCTAACCGTGTGAAATGCCACACAGAGATTACAAAATTTCCACATTATCCACTTCAAACTTTGTGAGATCAACAAAACGTTTTTTAACGAGCAGAATACAGCCGTATTTGGTATATGACATAGCATATACTTTCTGGAAGCAACCGTCGATCCATTCCACCACCTGAGTATTATTGCGTAGGTTGACTGGCAATGAAGGCGAACGAAGTATTGCGCTCAATACGATCGTCAGTCAAATGCCTGACAATCGCAAAATTTGGTGGTGGTGGACCTCGAAATCGGTGGTGCTTCAATTGCTAGGAATCAGCTTTGCAAGGGTAAAAACGTGCTCCTCTTCCTTTTCCGCCTGTGCATGGTGACAGGTCAAGAAAGAGAAAATAACCTTCAATATCCTTATTATGGCGAAGGTTTTTCACTCTGTTCAAAAAACCCCCATTATTTCACACAAAATCGGATTACAATCATCTTAGGAGTCTAGCGGCCAAGTAAAATCCGAGAAGCCTTGCAATTTTCCTTACATGCACCATCATGAAGAAAGTTTTGATCCTTACAAGCCACTAAAGAGCACACTCTAAAACGAGAGGAGTTCAATGGAAAGAGACACCACCCTTTTAAATTTGTAAAATTTTTTTTAACGAAATAACAAGACACTAGAGGCAACTGCCACGAGAACAAAGAGACACCTCCCCAAATGTAGGAGTCTTACACCTCTTAAGTTTTAACATGTTTCTATTAATTGTTGATGTTATATTAAAGAAAATCTAGCATTTTTTAACTTCCACATCCTCCTGGTTTCCAGTCGGACCATTTGTCCTGACAGCAGTACCAGTAGTAGGCCCGCTCAGATGGCTTCAAAACGCCTGCCGAAGACAGAATTTTAGAGGTATATGCTGCTTCCGGGTCCTTCTGTCCGAGAGGAAGTACCGTGCCTGACTGATAGGAGGTCAGAGGTCTCTCTCCTCCTGTCCTTCAGGCAGGTTGACACGGCGAAACCCTTCCCGCAGCTCCTTTCCTTACCTATATTATTTCATTGAAAGGGGCGACTAATCAGTGTTGAGTGACCTGTAATGAGAGGCTTTGGTGCTTAAAGTTAGTTACCTCCCCCACCAAAACAGGTCTAAACTTACTGAGTATGTCACCCATACGTTTGTCCATTCCACGTATTTTCTCCCGCCAGATGCTACTAGCTTGACGTACGAAAATTTGCTCTATAAGCATATGAGTCCCTCATCTTTGGAGCGCGAGGGATTGTCTTCCCTTGCAAGAAGGCAAAAGCCGCAAGACACTCTTGTCCGGCCAAAGGGTCGGATCCCCGTCCTACTCCCTCTGTGGACGGATGGAAGTAGTCTTATTCCGCAAATATACCTTAGCCCGTGTTGCATACTGGAATGGTACGTGCAGCTTCACATGGCAATATGCTGATATGGACATGTGGATGTGCTCTTTTGCCAATCAAAGTTTTCCACACAACACAGTTTGCACGATGCTTTTGGCCCGCGAGGGTCTGACAACTGTAATTATAGCGGATAATCACTGAAAAGATTTAGGCCCAGGTGAACGACTCTCGGACACCTAGACCAGTAGCGACTAGCTTAGATTGAATTGTATGTTTGAGTCAGAGGTTTGAGTCTGAAGTAAATAATCACTCGAAACGCCTCGACACTTCCAGGGAGCTGAGGGAGTCCTGATGAAGCTGACGATGAAAAGGATTCGGTGGATTCTGAGACCTTGTTCATGTTCAGGGGAAATTGATGACCAGACCAGGGTAATTTTTTCCATAAATTTCTGTGTTGATTCTTTCCATCAATTAGAAACTAAGGCCATCTCAAGGAAAGGCGCTTCTGAAACCTTTATATTGTTGGAAATTGAATACAGTACATGCTCCGCCCCTCTACCGTATAAGTCTGTTGAATAGGAATACTATTTTTTTTAATGCTTTTAGTCAAAAACAATAAAATCGCATGAGTGGACCATACCAATCTATACAATAATTTTTTTGAAAACGAAATTGTATCATGACTAAAGACATAAAGCTATCTCCAAAGTGATACACTAACCATGCCCTAAAGTGATCACGATGTAGACACCGGATGCTTATCACAAACGGATTGGGCATCGGTATATCTGGAGGATCATACCGCCCTCTATCCATGTCCCACGTTGGCTCCACTTCTATCGGATAAGCTCCTTAGTCAGCGACGTTCTAGACCTCCCCCTTTCCTTTTCGACTCCAACCACGTTTTTATATCCGATAAGGTCCAAGATGATATCCCTTGATCCTTATCTACATCCCGGCCCTAGGATGACAATCCAACCGTGGCCTCTTAATGCTCTTTTACACGAGCCGTCGGCCATCCCGACCTAAAAATATCGCCAAAATATCGCCGTCATCTCAACAGCCTCAAGATGACACATGTCATCATCTTCATAAGAGTCGTGTCACAACACGACATCCACCCCCCTAAACTCCGTGCATCCTCCGGTATGCACCAAGAAGTTAACCAAAATGTGCGTGGCATCGATTATGTCAACCCGATCTTCGATCCCAATAGATCCTCCCCACATGACTCATCTTCACCAAAAAGGTCAAACTCCTCCTCAAGTTGGCCAATGTTGATCTCCTTATTCGGGCTTTTGAAGATCTTGATTCGTTTGCACGCAAATAAGCACCTTCATCTTTGTGCCATCCAACTCTCTCAAATAAGTGGCATTGTCATGGACATTGACTACCACATATGGCCCAAACCATCTCTTCGAAAACTTCCTCAAGTGCTATGTTGGTTATCGAGACTATTGTCATACACCAACACCCAATCACCGTCCAAATTTCTTCCCTACATGACTTCACAATTGCTTTGACAATAGGTGGATGACCCCGCTCACTCTTTGCATTCCCTTCTCGGATTATAAGCGTGGTGGTGAGAGACAACTTGACTCCACATCTCTCAAAGAAGTCACGTGCCTCTTGAGCATTCAACTCCCTCGATCAGCGGTCATCTTCCCAACACATCCATAACGACACACGACGCCCTCCAAAAGAAATCTGCCAAACCCCTTTCGTTGCTTTTCGACCGTAGCGCTCTCCCTCCACTTGATTGGATAGATCCTCCCTCGCTAACACCGTGCACCTCATCCGCCTCTACTCCCATTGGCATGACCACTAAATCCACAACCCACTTGTAATGGATAGCAAGTGGATATGTAGGATGCAAACCATCACGGTGTCGATTCCGTATCACATCCGACACGCCTCACAAGTCTCCACAAATCCCACTACATCTTTGTAGATGTTCTTCCACCAATATCTCTCCTTCAATTTCATGAAAGTGGCGATATACCCCTATGGCCCCGCCCATAAGCTTTCATGAAACTCTCGTGATCAATTCTCGTTGAGCCTCTTGTCCACAAATCACACGTTGTGGCATATCACCCTTCCGCTTTGGTCTCTTCCATAGGTATCCATCCCGCAACATGTAGTTGTAGGCTTTCCTCCTTACATGTTTGAACTCGTGATCACTCCAACCACTGTGTTGCAAGTGTACTTAGATATTTTCCAATATCTAACCACTCATCCTCATACAAATCCTCGAAAAACAACTCCAAACCTTGTGTTACTCCTTGTCGATGAGCCACGTAATAAAACGTCGTTCCTACATCATCGGTATCATCAATCATCTCTTCTTCTCCATCATATCTAGCTCTTGACAACATATCCGCCACCTTGTTATCCTTCCCCCCGCCACATGCTTGAACTCCGGATTAAGTGTCTTGATGTAAGCTATCCACCTCAACATTGCAATATCTGGTGTATTGCAATTGGTGATCATCCCCAGCAATGGTAAACAATCCGTCTCAACAATCACATGTGCTCCAATCAGGTAGTTTCTCTCGGACTTCATAGCTGTAACAACACCCCACAACTCCTTCTTCACCTGAGGATAACTTCGTTGTCTTTCACTCAAGACCTTGGCTCCAAATCTCATCGCATATCTCATCGTCTTCATCTTCATCATCTTGTCCCACGGCCCATCCTATGGCAATAGGATCTGGTATCCACCGTCAATATCACCGGGCTTGTTACCATGATATTCTATCCTTCGCAAAAACCGAGGCGATGACATACACCTCTTCAACTTCCTCATGGCCTCTACATGCTTATCCTCCCATACAAACTTCTGATTTTTCTTAACAACTCATATAACGGATCCGTTATATGAGCAAAGTGAGGAATCCATATGTGATAGAACACAACAAAGACCTAAAAACCGCCTCACCTCTGTCAAGGAAGTGCAGATCTCGCGTTCTTTGGATAGCATCCACCTTGCCGGGATCAGGTTTGCGGCCAAACCATCCACACAAGTGGCCAACAATCACAACCTCTCGAACCCCAAATGAAGACTTCACCCCCCGACAATGTAAGATGAACCTCTTCCAATCGAGATAATATCCTCTCACAATCTTCAATGTGATCCTTCACGAACTTCCGACAAACCCCTTTGATCCTTGGTTTCATCCTTCTCCTCCTCTATACATCCTTTGATTGGAATATCATCCAAGAAAGGCATGGTCTTCTCCGGAATAAAGTCCCGAAGAACTTTATTCATCCCATTCATCATGTGTGCTACAGAATTCGTCGCTCCTTGTGGTAGTGTGCACATTCTCACCAACCCTAATGGTGTTCTCATGGTAGTAACATCCCCGCTTCCTTCCGATAGTTGAAATTGATCATATCCAGAGTAGAGATCTCCTATAGAATAGATGGCTCTCCCGCAAAAGCTTCCGCAAACTCGGCCCACAATTGGTCCCACTCCCATATTTTCGATAGTCACTTGATTCACCGGCTGCATATCCTGAATAAATCGTAATGCACCATTCTTCTTAGGCACTGTAAACCAGCGGCTAGAATACGGTGCAAAAGATGGCTCTAGGATCCTCATCTTCATCTTCTCCTTCAAAAGCTCCATGAGTTTAGACAGATGTGCTCTAGGTACCGGAATTGGCCTCAAGTCCCAAGGAGCATGAGGTACCGTAAAAATGATCATGGGAGCTACCACATTAGGATCCACACACCCTATCTCCTTTGCTTCAAAGTTTAATGCTTTTCCATGCCCGGAAAGCATCTCTTTGAAACGCTCTCTCCTCATTTGCAAGAAGGAAACCATCCGATCCAACCTTCAACTCCTTCAAAGTGGTTTCAAAGAAACTTGTGTCCCATTTTACTAGGATCCCTCAAGCTACTTTTCTACTCGCTTGTCGCACCTTTTTTCCCTTGAATCATTGGGTAAAGGAACAGCGATTGGTTTCACCTTCTTATCAACTGTTTATACCTGGTTTCCACGAACTTCGGGTGCTTGGAATGCCTCGATAGTGGAATAGAGCTCTCTAGAGTGAACCTCCACTATCTTATCCTCATCGCCAAATCCAATCTCCATCATCTACTTCAATGGATCTCCCAACCCAAACTCCTCATAAACTCCCGATATACACTCATCTTCCTCAAGAAGCTTCAGATCTGCAAGTTTCTCTTCATGTCTCGCAAATTCCTTCTTCTCCCATTTCTTCAAATCGAAACCTCCTTGTATGTAGCATATCCATCTCGCGAAAATCCCACCAACCCTATACAATAGGTACCTTTCTCTCATGTAGGTGAGAGTACCTTCTTCTCCGTACCACTATATCCTCTCTCTACAAGTTGGTACCTCTCCAAAATCCTCAAAGTCTTCAGATTTTGGGAAAGCTCCTCCTCTCAATTGCGCTTTATTCCTCTCATGATTTCTTTGGCACCGTTAAAAACCGCACCAACCGCTTTCCATCTTGGCTACGAATTCGTGCATATGTCGATCCATCATCAAGCACTCTTGTCTCCATCCCGAGTGCTATGATATAGGGTTGCCCAAGAATCAATGGGTATGATGTAGAGTCTTGGACAAAGAAATTCTGTATTCCTACTACATCCCCAACCTTCATCGGAACATCGGGCATGTCTGCATAAGTCCCCTCGAGTGTTGTTCGCTGCCCCGATCATCCAACCATGCTCGGTGTCTATGGGCCATTTCCCCTTCTTGTAGAGCTCTCTTGACATTATGTTGATTTCTGATCCATGATCAATCAACGCCAACACCGGTTCCTTCAGATCCCCAAGCTTTACAAGCGTTTTCAAGAGTCGCTCTTGCCCAATGCGGCCGGGTGTAGTGACTAGACACCCTTGCACCTTCCCCTTGGCCTCCTCAAAACGGACTTTCTGAGATTTCACCCCACAACACTCCACCAATGCATCCTCTTCATCCTTTGATACCTTTGTACCTAGTGCATGAAGTAGAGCGGTTTCATTGGAAATCTGCCGTTTCCTCTTGATGGTATCGATGATAACATCATGAAACTCCCTCTTGGCTATACCAAGTATCTCCCTCAAGGTAAACTCTACCTTGGCACTCAAAATCCTTTCCTCCAAGACTCCTTCAGATCATTCGCCACTTCAATATCGATTGTAGCTTGTACGCCGGTGATTTCCCCTTTCCTTCTCACCCCCTTTGGCCCTTTCCTTGGACCTTGAAGGACCCGGCTTCTTCCATAACATGATCAGGTGGAAGAGGTGTATCGTGTCCGACACGCTCTCTAGCCAACCTCTTTAGCGAGAGTCCTTCACCGTAAACTTCCTCTTCCCTCCGTCGCTTTTCTTCCACCGATGCTTCATATTGAGTCTTGGCAATATAAGCATGAACCGACATGCTTTCTCTTTGGATCATCCCATCCGGTGTTAGCACGAATCTCTGGCATTTGTTTTCAAAAGAGTTTCTCTAGCTACTTTCCCTTTTCTATTGTAGCGAGAGCACTTGACCATAGACCATTGAGTGGTAGTTGTCCCTCAAACCCCTCTTCTTCTCCTCTAACCTTAACACCATAGCTAAAAGCTTCAACTAATGCCACTGCATGTGCACTATGGTAATCATCCACAATCTTTCTCATCCTCCTTTACCAAAATTGGTTTGGATGATTGCTCCGGTGTCCTTTGAGGGCTACCTTCCCTTCTTTTCAAAAAAAATTTCTCCACTTTGCAATGTTTGTGCAAAGTCCCATAATCTCTTCGTGCATGATCGGTGCTATCACACCATATGCACCGTTGCACATACGCTTGCTTGGTGGGGTTCTTCTTCTCCCCTCCCCTATCCTTCTCCTCTAGCATTGCAAATTTGATCTTGAGCTCCTTCATCCCACGCACGATCTCATCAATGGTCGATTCCTCTTTCCTTGAGTTCACAACCGAGCTTGGACATTGGCGGTTGGAACAACCGCCTAGTAAGCAGTGTTGGGGCAATGTAGTAGCCGTTTGAAGAGGCCTCCCGTCACAATCTTCTCTCTCCTTCTTTCTCTCTTCGCCAAGAGACCAACCGCCTCCTCCACATCCTTCCAACTACTTGTTAGTCCTTCTTCCTCATTTTTGTCTTCAAGAAGCAACCCGACTTCTCTTGCAACTCAACATCAGCTCGGAGAAACAACTCGCTTTTATGTGACTCCAAGGTGATCTTCTCCAATCGAGACAATTGTGAGAATTGTCTCTCAAACTCCTAAGAAGCTCGGTTGCATGAGACTTCTTATTGGGCCTTTCGACCCACTCCATGAAGGACTTCTTAGTGACTCTATCGAGTCTTCTAAGAAGTACTCATCTCTCAAGGCACGAGAATACGTCTCCCAATTCTCACCAAATTGCTCCCCGTAGGGATCTCACATGATCTCTAATCTCCGGCACCGCAAGCAAGACGGAACACCTCGATCATCTCCTTTCTCCGGGACACGGTTCAGCTCCATTTCCCCGACGTAATATCTCAAGTACTTTGAGACATCCCTCCCATCAAACTGATCCATCTTCCCTACTATAGCTTGCAACGCCCTTGTGGCTAAACTCTCCCTTCGGTCTTGTAATTGTTGTTGTTGAAGGAAAAGTGTGAACGCTTGAAACATCTCCGCTGTTGCCGGATCAAGTTGCACCTTAGGTATTTCGTTTGCTCTGCTCGACCCCTCCCCACTCATTGTAACCGCCCTTATGATCTTAAACACCCACTCAACTTATTGTCGATGAAAAGCCACCTAGACCAGTAGCGACTAGCTTAGATTGAATTGTATGTTTGAGTCAGAGGTTTGAGTCTGAAGTAAATAATCACTCGAAACGCCTCGACACTTCCGGGGAGCCGAGGGAGTCCCACGATGAAGGCGGCGATGAAAGGGATTCGGTGGATTCTCGAGACCTTGTTCATGTTCAGGGGAAATTGATGACCAGACCAGGGTAATTTTTTCCATAAATTTCTGTGTTGATTCTTTCCATCAATTAGAAACTAAGGCCATCTCAAGGAAAGGCGCTTCTGAAACCTTTATATTGTTGGAAATTGAATACAGTACATGCTCCGCCCCTCTACCGTATAAGTCTGTTGAATAGGAATACTATTTTTTTTAATGCTTTTAGTCGAAAACAATAAAATCGCATGAGTGGACCATACCAATCTATACAATAATTTTTTTGAAAACGAAATTGTATCATGACTAAAGACATTTCTAAATTTGGCACGACTGTCCAAAACTTGGCTTTGCACCAAAAACTACTGTATCTCATTAAATTTACAGTCAAAAAACTACTCAAAATAGAAAAACCATAAAATTTTCAATATTTTGCCATATGAGAGTAAGTAGAGTATTAACCATAAAATTACAAGTCTCAATAAAATTATGTGTATGTCTCACCATAAAATTATATCTGCCAATCCTGAAAGCTCTAATGAGACAGCAGTATGTAGATCCATCATTCCTCACTGCCAAGGTTTAAAGATACTTCAAGAACAAAATGGCGGAGTTCGAGTTCTGTCTATCAAAAAAACACCAAGGAATCGATGATAACTTGCAATTGTATTCGTTCGAGAATGGAACCTTTCTACGAGTCAAACAACCAGTTGTATGTGCAGCAATCAAAAGGAGATTTAAACTTATAGACGTTTAAAAAAAAATCAAGAATTCAGAAGTTAAGCACTGACTTTGGCATCATTTTGACTTATCGACCACTGTCAAACTCGTCGGGAAAACCCCTCTCCCAGAAATGACTGTAGTTGGGAATGAATATATATCTATAAAATTAAATAATTAAATTACCACAAGCACGAAACGGAACACTCAGTGTTCGACTACAGTACAACTGACATCCGAGAGTATAAGACATTCAGTACAGCACCAGAAAGCGAGTCTTTGCCTTTTCCAATCTTCGAACTTTGTGTGTGGGTTTTTTTCATATGTTGGCACTCTTTTCCTCTTGAATTCTGTTTCCAATTTCCATATAACACGTTCTCAAGCGCAAGTTAACTTTTAACTTCATGTGCGCTGTGGACAGGTTCGTATAAGAACTTGTCCAATTGTGACATTGTTGAATAAGCTAAACCTTTTTTAAGATCTTTTTGAGCTAAAGCAATAGTAGCTCCTAATAAAGCTGTAATGGCACCTGACCAAGAAATGATACTCATGACAAATGGTAACATTTGAAAAAGAGGAAACATTCGAGCAACTAGAAAAATACCAGCTGCAACCATAGTTGCAAATCAAAATTCCATGGCTATACTTGAAGCTAATCAATTACAAATACCTATTGTAGCTTTGGTGGATTCTAATATTCCAAACAGATTACATAAATTAATAACTTATCCCGTTCCAGTGAATGATGATTCTATAAAGTTTGTATATTTATTTTGTAATTTGATTACCAAAACAGTCATTCTTTCAAAAAGATCGCAGAGGCCAAAGGTTAAAGTAAAAAGGCTTTGAAAGAATCAAACGCTGTGATTTTGTCTCACTTGATTATCGAATCGAAAAAAACTTGTCTTTGCTGTGCCCCGGTCAGCATTTCAGCAGCCACGGGTAAGCCTGGCCAATCCCGTAGATTGGCAAAGACTCCGCCATAGGAGACGTCGCAGCCCCACGGGCCGAAGGTTCGGGTCGAGCATACGTGCCTCTCTCTTTGGTCGAGAGCTAAAGCCCCAAAAATGACAATGTAAGCGCTTGTGCGGGACATAGAGTCCCGCGAAGCGCTTTATAGACTTCCAATCCGGAGGGTTTAAGAGATGAAACTGCCAAGCGGGCCGAAAAGAATCAAACGCACAGAAAAGCCAAAAATATTTTTGGCTGGAATCCGCACACGATACCCGAACAGGCTCCCCGTGCACTACGTGCCTATGGGTCCGAAGGTGCGTATAAGAACTTGTCCACGTCAGAGAAATGTGAGAGGAACGACTCAAGAACAAATCGATGCAACACTAGCATGGAATGACTTACTGGCCGAAAACCCCAGTGCTCACCACAAAGTGTTACAAAGTTTGAGCCTCAATCCAGCACTTATTGCCAACTGCAAAAGGAAATACTTTGTACCTTGAAAATGACACTAGCTGTTACCGGAAGGTAAAAGCGATTGACGTGCCCTGTGCACACAAGGACAAATTCTAGTTGAGATTCATGATTGGTTGAGATCATTTGGCAGTGGTGGTGGCGTTCCGACAGCTCAAGAAGAATGTATATATCGTGCTATGTACGTTTGCTGTGGTGGCAGCGCCGGTGTTTACCATCTGGTATTAATATAGTGGTTGTTTGTTCTTCCGGGTGTATATTTTACAGGCGCAAATGCCAGGTGACAAATTTCGTGATGTAGGCTTCCCATACATGTCTACTTTTTGACTTGAAAAACCCATTGGTGGAATTTTTAGTGTATAGACTTTTTTTAATCAACGTGTTTCATTGCTCTACCAAGAGCACTAACTAGCTGACTCGGTCCATAAAAGTTAAATCACGTTAGATGATATTTATAAGGATGTTCTATTGTTTGTAGACCGTTTATCTTAGATAGTTAGTATATTGTAGGTGTTCTATTACATATTTTCCAAGGTTACCCGTTTGGTTACATCCTTGTATGATTTGATGGGGTCTTCTGTGACAGCCTACCGACGCCAGCTCGCCTGCCCACCGACGCCAAGGTGCAACGTGGGTCACATCGCCAATATAAGCGGTGCGAAAGCCATAATTAGGAGGTGGATTTTCCCCTCCCACAGATATAAAAGGGCCGTCGGCACACATCATCACCATTCATTATCACTATCACAGAGAGATATTGTTCACACATAGAGAGAGAGAGGAGATCACCCATGAGAGGTTGGGCGGCGGTGTCGCATGGACAAAGCTTTACTCTGAGAACGCCGCGGCGTGCGGGGGTAGAAGAACTCTCCTCGCCCCCTCGTGTGAACCGACAATCACCCTCTCTTTCATCTCCTCATCTCTCCATGCCCAACTCGTTGCACCCGGTAAACTCTGGGCCGAAGACGATCGTTGTAACCAACGATTGAACCGTTAACTCTTAGCCAAACTTGGCAGAAAAGTACTTTGCAACCATTCATAACTCTCGGGAAAGTTTCACATGCTTTCAATTCTAGATCTCTCGTTACAAATGTCGAACTATACCCTATGTCACAAGGCGATATGCAGACCCTTGCACACTAAAACCACTATAAACTCCAATCCTTTGATTCAATTGCACTCAAATTTCGCAAGAAAACGACTTATCATCCAAGCTTCAACTCTGTCAAGTTTTATTGACCAATCTTATCGATAGCATGAGTTATGATCGTCGAACTAAATCTGTAATATGCAGGCAATCCCGCAATTCAGATTGTGTACATAAATTTCAAACTACTGCTTTGCACTCAAAACTCAACCAATCGAGCTGATTTCGAGTTGTAAACTCTGTGTCTATCGAATCCGATCTGTCAAAGCCTTCATAGAACGCTCAGAATTCACTCAAACTCTCCCATCGGTCCAAATTTCACTCTCCCACTTCAAATCACCACACCGGAGTGTCAACTTGCTCAATCGCCTTCATTCTTGAGCCAAAATCCTAGCTCTCCTCGTCAGCTCTCCAACCCTATCCTTCAATCCTGAAAAACTCCCTTCGAAGGCTCCCGAAACTCCTCAAAACCCCAAAGAATTTATAAGTGCTCTCATTGGTCTAAATTTCCCAACCAATGAGAATGAAGAGTTCCATTTTGACCTCTAGTGGGCCAAATTAGCCACAACTAACTTAGAGCTTAACAACTAGCCTAAAAACACTACTTAGCCATCATATAGGTAATACGAAGTTGTTGCTAATAAAGAGTCAAAATAACCACTCGAAACCTAGGTTAAGTATAAACGAACAACAAAAGGGACCGGGAGTTTATAACTTGAGTATAATACTCCTCACCAAAATTCCTAACAATCAACTCCCTATGACTTGCCTTTGGTAGACAAGTAGTGATGGACAGGGACCCATGTGTTGAAAGGCGCCACTATCTATCGGCAAGTTTAGGTCCATAATGCTAATATCAAATCAAAACATAGATCGTTAAGTCCCAAGTCGCGCCAGAGGAAACAATTGGCGTAATGAAAGGATCCGGGGAGTTTATCACCACTTCCATAAAGCTATCTCCAAAGTGATACACTAACCATGCCCTAAAGTGATCACGATGTAGACACCGGATGCTTATCACAAACGGATTGGGCATCGGGATATCCGGGAGGATCATACCGCCTCTATCCATGTCCCACGTTGGCTCCACTTCTATCGGATAAGCTCCTTAGTCGGCCGACGTTCTAGACCTCCCCCTTTCCTTTCGACTCCAACCACGCTTTTATATCCGATAAGGTCCAAGATGATATCCCTTGGATCCTTATCTACATCCCGGCCCTAGGATGACAATCCAACCGTGGCCTCTCTAATGTACTTTTTACAATGAGCCGTCGGCCATCCTGACCTAAAATATCGCCAAAATATCGCCGTCATCTCAACAGCTCTGAAGATGACACATGTCATCATCTTCTCATAGTAGCCGTGTCACAACACGACAGCGGTGGCAAGGTGTTATAGTACCAACGGAAGAATCACCTCCATTTTTGCAATTGCGGGTATTCTAAGCCGTCACAAGTACTCTAAGCTGAGTTTGTTGTGGGAAAGTGGTTTCTTGGGAGTGAGATTTTGTCAGACGTAGAGGCGGTGTCGCATGGACATTTCTTTGCTCTGAGAACGCCCGAGCGTCTGGCTGTAGAAGAACCCTCTAGAACCTCGTGTGAGTTCACAATCTCTACTTCTTCTCCTCAGTACTCCACATTACAACCGGTAAAACTTCAGCGGAAGAAGATTATGATATCCAATGATTCGATCAATAACTTTCGCTTCAACTTCACAGAAAATTTATCCACGACCTTTTCAATCTCTCAGAACAATTGATGATTTCTACACTGTATCACAAGGCGATATGCAGATCCCTGTGTATAAAACCCATCACACATCCCAATCCTTGATTTCAATTGCTCTCAGATTTCATGAGAAGGTCATTCATCATCATAACTTAAACTGTGCCAAGTTTTATTGACAGAACTTTCTGATATCAAAAGATATGATCTCCGTACTAACTTCGTGACAATCAGTGCAGTCTTGCAATTCTGACTGTATACACAAACTTCAAACTATCACTCCGTACTAAAAACTCATCCAATCGAGTCAAAACTTTGATCAAAACACAAGCCTGAGTTGAAAAATATATCTTTATTGACTTTGATCTCCCAAAACCCTCGTAGGATTTTCAAAAACTCCCCAAATACACTCAAAGGTCTAAATTTCTCACTCTAACTTTGAATCACCACTTCAGAGTGACAAATCCTTTAAATCCATCCATTCTTGAGCCCACGTTGTAGCTCGTCCCGTCAGCTCTCCAACCCTATCCTTAGATCTCCGAATGTCCCCCTGGAAGGTCTCCAAAACTCCTCAAAACCTCAAAGAAGTTGCCTTAGTGCCCTCATTGGCCCAAACTCCAATACCAATGAGAATAAAAAGTATTATTTTGACCTCTAGTGTGGCCAAATTAGCTCCATTTTAACTTAGAGCTTTACAACTATCCTAAACACACTACTTAGCCATCCTATACACAATACGAGTTGCCACTAATAAAGAGTCAAAATGACAACTCGAAACCGGCTAAGTATGAACGGAACTACAAACGGAACCGGGGAGTTTATAACTTGAGAATAATACTCCTCGCCAAAGTTCCTAACAATCAATTCCCTATGGCTTGTTTTCGGTAAGCAATAGTGATGGATTGGAACCCATGTGTTGAAAGCCACCACTACTGGTAAGTTCAAATCCATAGTGCCCAAACTAAATCAAAACGCATTAATCGTTACGTCCCCAAATCGCGCCAGTAGGAAACAACTGGAAGAATAATCGGGTCTGTAGAGTTTATCACTTGTTGCAGAAAGTTATCTCCAAAATGATACACTAACCACGCCCGGATGTTGATCACAAATGGATTAGGCATCGGTACATCTGGAGTATCATGTTGTCCTCTATCCATGTCCACGTAGGCTCCACTTTGATCAGATAAGCTCCTTAGTCAGCAAAGTGATGTGTCTAGCTCTCTCCCATACCCTTTCCATCCTGACTGCGCTTTATATCTGATAAGGTCCAAGATAAAATCTCTTGGAGCCTTTTCAACATCTTGAGCCTACAAAGTTGATCCAACGGTGGACTTTTAACAGCCTTACAGTACGTCGTCGGTTATCCTAACCTAAAGTATCGCCGTCATGACAACAGCTCTGAAGATGACACATGTCATCATCTTCTCATAGTAGCCACGTCACAACACGACATCCACCCCCTCTAAACCTGTGCATACTCCGGTATGCACCAAGAAGTTAACCAAGGTGTGTGCGGTGTCAGATAAGATCAACGTGATCTTCTGCTCCAGCTAGATCCTCCCCATATGATTCATCTTCACCAAAAAGGTCAAACTCCTCCTCAAGTTGGCCGAGGTTGATCTTCTTATCCCGACTTTTGAAGATCTTTATTCGCTTTCCTGCAATAGGTACCTTCAGCTTTGTACCATCCAACTCTCTTAGCGAATAAGTAGCATTGTCATGGACATTGATCACCACATATGGCCCAAACCACCTCTTTGAAAACTTCCTCAAGATGCTATGTTGGTTATCCAGACTGTTGTCATACACCAACACCCAATCACCTTCTTTAACCTCCTTTGGTCTCAACCTATGACATTTGTCAAATCTGTCCTTGTTTTTAAGGCATGCCTCTCTAAGTCTCTCCATTGCCAATTGTACATCCTCCGTTCTCCTCTCCAATTTGCCGAATGCGTATCGCTAAAAGATCTTCTCTACTCAGATTATCCTCCCAAGGCAACACACTCCATGTGGGAATGTTTTCCTCTATTGGCATAATCAGCTTTTGGCCTTGCATTAACTCTGATGGTATGTAGCCGGTCATAGAGCTATGGGTTGTACGATCAACCCATAATGCAAAAGGTAACAAACGAGGCCATTGTCCAGCCTTCACCCTACATGACTTCACAATTGCTTTGATAATAGGTGGATGACCCCGCTCACTCTTCGCATTCCCTTCTGGGTTATAAGCAGTGGTGAGAGGTAGCTTGACTCCACATCTCTCAAAGAAGTCACGTGCCTCTTGAGCATTCAACTCTCCTCGATCAGCGGTTATCTTCCCAACACATCCATAACGACACACAACATCCTCCAAAAGAAATCTGCAAACCCCTTCTGTTGCTTTTGATCGTAGTGCTCTCCCCTCTACTTGATTGGATAGATCCTCCCTTGCTAACACCAGATACCTCATCTGCCCTAATCCCATCGCCATGACCATCAAATCCACAATCCACTTGTAATGGATAGCAAGTGGATATGTAGGATGCAAACCATCACGGTGTCGGATTACCGAATACATCTGACATGTCTCACAAGTCTCTACAAATCCTACCACATCCTTGTAGATGTTTTTCCACCAATATCTCTCTTTCAATTTCATGAAAGTGGCATATATCCCCCTGTGGTATGCCCATAAGCTCTCATGAAACTCCCGCATCAACTCCTGTTGAACCTCCTTTCCACAAATCACACGTTGTGGCATGTCACCCTTCCGCTTTGGTCTCTTCCATAGGTATCCATCTTGTAACATGTAGTTGTAGGCCTTCCTTCTTACATGTTTGAACTCATGATCACTCCAACCGCTTTGTCGTGCTAGTGTGCTTAGATATTTTCCAATATCTAACCACTCACCCTCATACAAATCCTCCAGAAACATCTCCAGACTTTGTGTTACTCCTTGCTGATGAGCCATAGAATAAAATGTCGTTCCAACATCATCAGTATCATCAATCATTTCTTCTTCTCCCTCATATCTAGCTCTTGACAACATATCTGCCACCGTGTTATCCTTTCCTGCCACGTGTCTGAACTCCGGATCTGAACTGTCTGAACTCCGGATCAAGCGTCTTGATGTATGCTATCCACCTCAATATTGCAATATCCGGTGTATTGCAATTGGTGATCATCCCTAGCAATGGTAAACAATCCGTCTCCACAATCACATATGCTCCAATCAGGTAGTTCCTTTCCGACTTCATGGCTGTAATAACACCCCACAATTCCTTCTTCACCTGAGGATAACTTCGCTGTCTTTCACTCAAGACCTTGGCTCCAAATCTCACGGCATACCTACTCCCTTCATCTTCGTCATCCTGCCCCACGGCCCATCCTATGGCAATAGGAGTGGTATCCACCGTCAATATCACTGGCTTGTTACCATGATATTCTATCCTTTGCAACACCGGAGGTGATGACATACACCTCTTCAACTTCCTCAAGGCCTCTACATGTCTATTCTCCCAGACAAACTTCTGATTTTTCCTTAACAACCCATATAACGGATCTGTTATATGAGCATAGTGAGGAATGCATATGTGATAGAACACAACAGCACCTAAAAACCGCCTCACTTCTGTCAAGGAGTTGCAGATTTCGCGCATCCTTTGAATAGCATCCACCTTGTTGGGATCTGGTTTTTTGCCATACCATCCACACAAATGACCAACAATGACAACCTCCCGCACCCCAAATATAGATTTTGCTCCTGACAATGTAAGTTGAACCTCCTCCAATCGAGATAATATCCTCTCATAATCTTCAATGTGATCCTTCACAAACTTCCGACAGCCCCTTTGATCAATGGTTCCATCCTTCTCCTCTTCTGTACATCCTTTGATTGGCACATCATCTAGAAAAGGCATAGTCTTCTCCGGAATAAAGTCCCTTAACACTTTATTCATCCCATTCATCATGTGTGCTACTGAATTTGTGGCCCTTTGTGGTAGCGTGCACATCCTTACCAAGCCCAAGGGTGTTCTCATTGTGGTAACATCCCTGCTTCCTTCTGATAGTTGAAACTGATCATACCTAGAGTAAAGATCCCCATGGGTAGATAGCTCTCCCCGCAAAGTCTTCGCAAAACTCGTCCACAATTGGTCCCACCCCCATATTCCTGATAGTCACTTGATTCACCGGTTGCATGTCTTGAATGAATCGTAGTGATCCATTCTTTTTTGGCACTGTAAACCATCGACTGGAATATGGTGCAAAGGACGGCTCCAAAATCCTCATCCTCATCTTCTCCTTCAACAATTCAGTGAGTTTTGAAAGATAGGCTCTAGGTACTGGGATCGGTCTCAAGTCCCAAGGCGCATGAGGCACAGTAAAAATGATCATGGGAGCTACTACATTTGGATCCACACACCCTATCTCCTTTGCTTCAAAAGATAATGCTTTTCCATGCCTAGCAAGCATCTCTTTGAAACACCTTTCCTCATTTGCAAGAAGGAAACCATCAGATCCAACCTTCAACTCCTTCATAGTGGTTTTAGTAAACTTGTGTCCCATTTTACTAGGATCCCTCAAGTTACTTTCTCTGCTCGCTTGCTGCACTTGTTCCTTTGAGTCGTTTGGTAAAGGAGCAGCTATCAGTTTCACCTTTTTAACAACCGTTTTATATCTAGTCCCCACTCAAACCTCAGGTGCTTGGAACATCTCAATAGTGGAGTAGAGCTCTCTAGAGTGAACCTCCACTATCTTGTCTTCATCCCCAAATCCAATCTCCATCATCTCCTTCAACGTATCTCCCAAACCAAACTCCTCATAAACTCCTGATATATATTCACCTTCCTCAAGAAGCTTCAAATCTGCAAGGTTTTCTTCATATCTGTGCAGTTTGTTCTTCTCCCATCTTTTCAAATAAGCAACCTCCTTGTATGTAGCATATCCATCACGCGAAAACTCCATCAACCTTGTACAAAAGGTACCTTTCTCTTGCATAGGTGAGAGTACCTTCTCCCTCAGATCACTATATCCTCTCTCTCTGGCCGGTACTTCTCCAAAATCCTCAAAATCTTCAAATTTTGAGAAAGCTCCCTCTCTCAACCGTGCTTTGTTTCTCTCATGATTTGCTGGAATTGATAGAAATTGCACCAACCACTTCCCATCTTGGCTGCGAATTCGTGCATATGCCGATCCATCATCAAGCACTCTTGTCTCCATCCTCAGTGCTACGATGTAAGGTTGACCAAGAATCAATGGGTATGATGTAGAGTCTTGCACGAAAAAATTCTGCTCAGCTACTACATCTCCAACCTTCACCGGAATATCAAGGCATGCTCCATACAAGCCCCCTCGAGTATTGTTGGTTGCCCTAATCACCCAACCATGATTGGTGTCTATAGGCCACTTCCCCTTCTTGTAGAGCTCTCTCGACATTATATTGATCTCCGATCCATGATCAATTAGTGCTAACATCGGTTCACTGAGATCCCCTAGCTTCACAAGGGTTTCAGTAGTTGCCCTTGCCCAATGCAATCGGGTGTAGTGGCTAGACACCTTCACACCTTCTTTTTTTGCCTCATCCTCAAAGGGAACCTTCTGAGATTTCAATCCACAACACTCTACCATGGCATCTTCTTCATCCCTTGATATCTTTGTACTCATAGCATGAAGTAGAGCGGTCTCATTGGAAATCTGCCGTTTCCTTTTGATGATATCAATGATAACATCATGAGACTCCCTCTTTGCTATTCCAAGTATCTCCCTCAAGGTAAACTCTACCTTGGCATTCAAAATCCTCTCCTCCAAGACTCCCTTCAAATCTGTCGCCGCCTCAATATCCGATTGTAGTTTGTAAGCTACTACCTTCCCCTTGTCCTTCTCACCCCCTTTGGTTCTTTCCTTCAACCTCGAGGGATCAGCTTCCTCCATAGCATGATCCTCCTCGGTGGGAGAGGTGTATCAGGTCTGATACGTTCTCTAGCCAACCTCTTCAATGAGAGTACTTCGCTAGAATCCTCCTCTTCCCTCTGTCTCTTATCTTCCACCGATGTTTCATATTGAGTCTTAGCAATATAAGCATGAACCGACATGGTTTCTACTAGATCTTCCCATCCAGTAGTAGCACGTATTTCCGCCGATGTTTTTAGAAGAGTCTCTCTAGCTACCTTCCCTTTCTCCATCGTAGCGAGAGCACTTGACCATAGGCCATTAAGCGGTACGTGGCCTTCAAACTCCTCTCCTGCTCCTCTAATCTTAGCACCATAGCTAAAAGCTTCAACTGATGCCACTGCATGTGCACTATGGTAATCATCCACAATCCTTCTCATCCCTCCCTTACCAAAATTGGTTTGGATGATTGCTCCGGTGTCCTTGAGGGCTACCTTCCCTTCTTTCCAGAAAATTTCTCCACTTTGCAATGTTTGTGCAAAGTCCCCACAATCCCTCCGTGCATGATTAGTGTTGTCACACCATATGCACCGTTGCACATACGTTTGCTTGGTGGAAGTCTTCTTCCCCCCTCCCATGTCTTTCTCTTCCAACATTGCATATTTGATCTTAAGCTCCTTCATTCCTCTCATGATCTCATCGATGGATGATTCTTCCTTTCTGTAATTCACAACCGGAGCTTGAATGTTGGGGGTTGGAACCACTTGCCTAGTAACAGGTCTTTGGAGCAATAGAAACAAATTTTGTAGGGGTCTTCTCATCACAATCTTCTCTCTCCTTCTTTCTCTCTTCGCCAAGAGTCCAATTGCCTCCTCGACATCCTTCCAACTACCTGTTAGCCCTTCTTCCTCATTTTTGTCTTCGAGAAGCAACTCCAGCCTTCTCTTGCAACTCAACATCGGGCTCGGAGAAACAACTCTGTTTTATGTGACTCCAAGGTGATCTTCTCCAATCGAGACAATTGTGAGAATTGTCTCTCAAACTCCCTAAGAAGCTCAGTTGCATGAGACTTCTTATTGGGCCTTTCGACCCACTCCATGAAGGACTTCTTAGTGACTCTATCAGAATCTTCTAAGAAGTACTCATCCCTCAAGGCACGGGAATATGTTTCCCAACCCTCACCAAAGTGTTCCTGCAAGGATTTCACATGGCTTCTAATCTCCGGCACCGCAACAAGACGAAACATTTCTACCATGACTTTTTCAGTAAACGGTTCAGCTCCATTTCCCTGACGTAGTATCTCAAGTACTTTGAGACATCCCTCCCGTCAAACTGATCCATCTTCCCCACCACAGCTTGCAATGCCCTTGTGGCTGAATTCTCCCTTCGGTCCTGCAATTGTTGTTGTTGAAGGAAGAGCGTGAACGCTTGAAACATCTCCGTTGTTGCCGGATCAAGCTGCACCTTAGGTACCTCGCTTGCTTTGCTCGACCCCTCCCCACTCATTGTAACCGTCCTTGTGATCCCAAACATCCACTCAGCTTGTTGTCAATGAAAAGCCGTCTTGATCTTTGACCCCTCAAATTCCCCAAGTATCCAACCTTCTGCGTCTACCTACTCTGATCTAAATCTAGATCCCCGTGGTCTATGCCTAATGGATTGGGCAACCTAACCTACCATCACCTCAAGCACTCTTGGGAGAGTTGGCCATCACTTCCAACTTCTCACAAGAGAAATACGCAGCACGCACTAGAGTGGTAACCGGTGATCAAGTCCTGAAAGACTCCTATAGAATCGGCGCCCACACAAATCAAAGCATGGCGCACACACAAGAAGCCAAGATGGAGGGATTCAAACACAAGAAGCAAACAGCGACCCTCCATACTTGAATTTTCCCAACCCACCCATGACTGACTCTTGCCAGCACTTGGCATTTGATATATCATAAAACTCAACGTTATGCGCTAAGCTATCACTATAGAGTTCTTACAATCTGATTTCTGACTAATTTTATATCTCAAGTCCAAACAAAACTTGAACTTGCACCCTAATATCTCAAGGCCAACCCACAACCTAACCTTGCAATCTACACCTAACTCTAAACTTGGAACATCCAACCATAAACCGAAACTCATGAACTGAAAACTCGCAACAAGAGAACTCATGAAAGTTCCATAAGTGGTTTCACGTCGAGTTCACCACTTATGTCGCATGGACATTTCTTTGCTCTAAGAACGCCCGAGCGCCTGGCTGTAGAAGAACCCTCTAGAACCTCGTGTGAGTTGACAATCTGTTCTTCTTCTCCCGATCGCTCTACATTACAACCGGTAAAACTTCAGCGGAAGAAGATTATGATATCCAATGATTCGACTGATAACTTTCGCTTCAACTTCACATAAAATTTATCCACGACCCTTTCAATCTCTCAGGAAAGTTTCATATGTTTTTCTCTTCTAGATCTCTTAGAACAATTGGTGATTTCTACACTGTGCACAAGGAACGGGTTTCTGACCAACGAGGTCTTTGGCTGCACGCTATCGTTCCTAATGGCTAATGTTCCAGACTCTCAAGCTGAGGAGCACACACGCAAGCGAAAAGTCTCAGATGAGTTTGACGTTGGTCCCTCTGTTCGAGATACAGAGTTGATAGCCTTGCATGCACAACTGAAAACTATACTAGAGAAGGTGGAAGCAATGGAAACGGAGCAACGAGCGTTGAAGACAGACTCGGTTGAGAGGGGGGGATAGTAGACGTCCGACTGACATCCCGCCTACTAGAGTACCTATCGCTGTTGATTATGTTGCACTTCCGGTTAAGACAGGGCAAAGAGTTATTTTGGATCAACCGGAGAAGTTCTCTGGTAAGAGATGTTAATATCCCAAGCTCATCGAGTTGATATAGGTCGATCCGTGCCTGATGACTACAGGCCGTAGATCTAGGGTTGTTACATACCGATGGTACAGATCTGTTTAGGGCTAACTCGAGATTAGGCTTTCCTTGTACTCCCCCTATATATACAGGGGAAGGCAAAGCCTTCCTAATCTCATTCCTGTACACTCTCTCTTGTCCCTTTGGTGTGCTCTCCTCTTCTTGGAGTATTTCTAGAAGAGTCAGTTTCTCAACATGGTATCAGAGCATGGTGGGAGCATTAGTTTTGTAGATTAGACATAGAGGAGTGCTGGAGATCAGTGAGGAGTGTGCCTCAGAATTGAAGGCTGTCCCGTTGAAGTGATTAGATTATTGGGAAACCGTTTCGTATTTTCTCAGAATCTTCAATTGCATTTTCGGAGAATATCCGTGGGAGTGAAAATCCACCTCCTAATTATGGCTTTCGCACCGCTTATATTAGCGGTGCGACCCACGTTGCACCTTGGCGTCGGTGGGCTCTCACATCCTCCCCAAGCGCAAAAGATCACGTCCTCGTGATTGCAAATCAAGAGCAGTTTGGTATTATCATTGCCAAAAATATTATAAACACAAATGACATATAAAGAACAACCAAACTTTATTTCAAACAACAACTTGTACAAAGTCTATTTCTGCGTTATTTCCTGGCATCAGAACCACAAGCGCTTATCAGCAACAATCATAGTTTGCCTTAAGTTAATATAACTGTGACATATAGCCACAACCAATCAGTTTTCACTTACAGAGAGAGATTGTTCACACATAGAGAGAGAGAGGAGATCACCGAGGAGAGGCTGGACGACAGTGGCAGGATGTTACAGTACCAACGGAAGATTCACGTCCATTTTTGCAATTGAGGGTATTTTGAGCCGTCACAAGTACTCTAAGCTGAGTTTGCTGTGGGAAGGTGGTTTCTTGGGAGTGAGATTTTGTGAGACGTAGAGGTGGTGCGTTTGTTTGTGGTGTGACAGGTATTTGGGGCGGAGTCAGCGGTTTGACATTGTATTTGTAGCGGAGTAAGCGGTTTGACATCTTCCGTTCCTTTTGTTATTTTAGGTGTCTTTCTTAGTGGACTTTCACATAAGAACTACACCGGGTCTTCTTGCAAATCGAGGACATGAGCATTGGTATAAACCTATTATTAGCACTTGAAGCATTTCTTCTTCTTCTTTATGGTGGAAACGGAAAACTTTATGTAAGAAGAAAGAAACCGAAAATGGAACAATATCGCGGCCCTAAGGGGTCATCAACAGAATTGGAACTGAGGAGTCCTCTTTCTTTTTATGTAACAGGAACTATTTTGTCATACTCTTTCATATTTTGACTAAGTTGTAATTCAACTTTGGAATTATAGATACCAATTTTGACATGTTTCATAACTTGACTAAGTTGTAACTCACCTTTGGAATTATATATACCAATTTTGAGAGAGCGCGCATACTAGGTATAACATGTTTACATTGTTGTCTAGATAGCACTATCTAATGCAATCCATAGGAGATCGGTCGGTTATATGATGCTTCTTAATGTGATGCTACTGGGGCTAGCCCCATGTTACCGGTTTGGTTTGATCCATGTAAGTTCTTGATGGGTCTTCCCATACTTTTTGTTATTTTACTTTGTACGTTACAGTTGTCACCCATTTCCTCAAAGCAATTAGGTCCACATTCGGAGACTTCTGGGTTTATTACTTTTACTCTTAGGAAATTCTAGGTCTTCCAAAAGATATGAATTATTTTTGTTTCATGCCGGTTATGTAAATATATCTGGGACAAGTTTTAGCTGAAGCTATCGGGTACTGACAGAATGAGACGATTCGGGCATCGCAGCGCAAATTCATGAAAAACTAAAAAGAGGACAAGGGAGACGTATCGAATAAAAACCGGATAGCGAAACCATCAGAAAAAGAGAAAAGAGAGGCCAAAACGACGAAGGGCAAAAGAAACCCCGAGCACACTGGCAGGGGAAAGAGGAGAGGTAAAAACACATGGTGCTTCCAGCTTCTACTTTCGAGCGAACTTCTCGATGGTTTATCCAATGAGTCACTGATTTTTTCTGCCTACATTGAGCTTAGCATTCTGGTAACTCTGGGTGACGCAATTTTCAGTTATGAGTTGTGACACATAGGAACAAGGTCAATGATGTCAGTGGGTAGATGCCGAATCACTTCAAAATTCAGCAGTGTAGTTGAGCTCGAAAAACCTGGACTGACTTTGATTTGCGACAATGCATTCAATGCATTGTCGCAATTTGATGACAATGATTTGCGACAATGCATTGTCGAGTAATTTGAAACTTTCAGAGGACTTCCTCTTCACGGCTTCAGATCTGTTTTGGACCTAACTGTTGTTTATCGATGTTCAGCTGTCGTGCTTGTCTATCCTGGGGGTTTTAATGTGGTTTCCAAAATGGGCAAAAGGAATCACGGAGGAGCCGACCGCCTGTTCTCGTAGTCTCTCAGTCCGAGCGAGTGTCTTAGCAACAATGCCACGAGTGTCTGATTGAAAGCAAGTGGTCGAAGGATTGCAGCTGGGATGTTTGAGGGATTGACTGATCATGTAGGGATCGGGTGATTGGTGGAGGAGAGGTTTGGGCTAGCAATGAGGTCGTTTTTTGGTGAATGTACACCTCCGATGTTACTGAGTTCCAACACTGATTTGCGAGAGGAACAGGGCATGGGATGGAGAGAAGATGCCGTGTAGTTGCTCAACTTAAAGTTGCTTGGAACAATGACTCGCCGGTGGCAAGGATTTGGTAACCTTAATTGTTTCGTTGGAGATGACAATTCTCCGGCAATTATGCCCCCAGTGCTTATGTCCATCTGTCGTTCCTTAACGAGCTGCTCCCATGCTGATTCTGTTGCCTTGTACAGGCATCTGACCGTGGACGTCAACTTGCTTTTCAGAAGCTACAACTCTGCCGGTTCAGTGCTCCGAGAGCTCTATTACTCCTCCAGGCGGAAATACATGGTGAGACTCTTGAGGATTAAGGTTTGATGGTTTATTCTTTGTATTCGTCCTTCTGTCAGTTTTCCAGTGAGTAGCTGTGTGTAAGGTCTTCCTTTTCATACCTCCCTTTCGTGTCTGGTAAGTTATATCTCAAACTGGACATGGCCGGTGAAGAAATAGTCTTTCATCACTGTTGCCACCAATCTGTTCAGGTTCCCATGATTTTTCGTTTGAATCCCTACGAGGATTAGATGTAGACTCTGGACTAAGGCTCATCACATTATCTTGTAACTTAGATTTGATGTCTGTCAATTAATGGTATCTGCAACATTTGTCGATTTCTAGACTTAAGGGGCAGATTTTCTTCAATTGGAAGTGGCGCCATAGCTCCTGTGCTTGTCATTGAGGAGTAACCAACACTACCGTGAGGCTTTACATCTTGCTGTTGGAAATTCATCTTATACCCATCTGATTGTACAGATTGATGAAGGCACACGGCTTCATTCCTCTGCCGTGTGCATACCTCTATTCACGTGCTTTTTCTTAGTTGTAATAACTTGGGATGTCAACCTCTTCTACGATGTAGGCTGTCTATTGTAAATCTCTACAAGAGAAAATGGACCAAGCACCATCACAATAAACGTACATTAACACATTGTCCTTCTTATCCTGGTACTGCCCTTTCTAACTGCCTCCATCATCTCCGTGTTCGTATAATCGCTCTTTCTGACGACTTGTTAACTCGACTGAGATGAAGTGACAGAATCGTCTGATACGTCCAAGGTCCTGAAGGGTACGGTTCTTAATAACCTCTTCTTTCTTCTGCTGGATGTTCGTATGCAGGATGATACTGTTGAACATGACTTGTCTTTCTCAAACTATTTTTGTCTTTCTTCAGAGTGTTAAGTAGCTTTTCAAGGGCTTTAGTTGTCACATCTGCACATCAGGAAAGGTGAAATGCTGCGCTCAAGGCCCCTGAGTTTTATGAATCCCAACAACGACAAGGAGCTAATGATGAAACACTTTGAAGTGTTTTCCTGCTATTTCTTGCTTTTGTAATCTGAAGTATCATTTGCACACTGCAATAGGATCGTAAAGGTTTAGGGTTTACAATAAACTTTGTGATTTTTCCACCATCCAGTTTTCTGGTGGCTAGCTCTTTCGAGTGATGCTTTTGATGCTTTTTGCGTTTTAAACGAGTATGAACTCTGCTCCATGGGTCCAATGAAGCATAGTTCATACTTGTTTCCTTCCAGTTGCGCAGCAGAAGTTTGGGTTGTTAGGTGATTTGAGTACAGGTAATGTCTTTCTGCTCATTAAATCTTCAAACTGCTGCCAGTGATGTCGATAGGCATAAAACATCTGATCAAGTTTGAGTTGAAAAAGAAGCTGACACCATGTACAGGACTTTTAACATCACATGTTAGATACTTTTGAGTACTCACGTTGAATTAAGCCCAGTAAACTTCAAGTGCACGAAGCGTTGGTATACGAAAGTAGGTCCATGATAAACAGTTGTAGAGGCCCAAACTAGAGGAGATTCATTCATCGAAAGAATCACACTCTTTTTTTCATCAGTGAGCTATAAATTATTTAGACGATTCACTTCTATTCTGCCCGCTGCCAACAGCTGATATCTCGTATTTTCAGCTTTCTGAAGATAATTTGCAATCTGTGGTCACGACAACATCGAAGGAATATGAGCAACACATGGTTAGAGTTTCTCCCCGTCTTAGGACCGAGATTACAGCCTACCAGTAACGCACCTGATCAGAAATTAAATGTTTCTTTGTGGAATCAGATTTTTAACTTTTTTTCGTTTGATTGTTTCATGGTCTTTTCCTGTATATATAGACAGCTGCCATGAAACCCAAAAGGCTCTATAGGATGTGTTGACTTACTCCAGGGTTTAAAGTTATGCAGGGTGGAGTGGAATATAATGCCTGGCGTTTATTAACTCTGTGAAAGCAGTGAAGAGCGACCTTAACTATCGGGACATCAGTTTTTTCCATAAACTAGATCTGACTTTCTGTGATCTATTCTTTTCTGAGAAAACTAGTGGATATGTGGAGTAGATGTGGACATAAGTCTGGCAAACATTCTAATTAAGCAAAGCGCTAAGTGTGTTCTGTTGTCTTCTTGAGGATCCTCCATATCATAGGTTTCTGCCACTTTGAGAGATGAATAATGCCTCCCAAAAAGAGTTGGAAGCGATGAGCTTGTTAGTCGTCCACTGGAAACCGTGATGTTTGTATCTTCATGTTTGCCATATTTCCTGACTACAATGATCCCACATTTACTGGAGGGAGTGATCTGCTTGAAAGTTTCTCGAACATGCTTATATGTGACGACGAAAGTTTGCGTCGCAAACCATATGAGCAGTAGTAAGCTGGGGTTTATGCTTCCTATTTGTAGACATCTCCATTTGATAGACTACTATCTTGGAACCCTACGCCTTCAACGCTACTGCACCACATATGGAAGTATCAAGGATGCGGAGAATGGGTGTCTTACTCTGGCATGGTAGGAAGAAGTCTGGTGCTCCTTTGTGTGAGAAATAGTTCTTTCCTTCATCTTTGGGATAATGGTGCGCATACAATAACTTACACATGGTGTAAGTTGTTGAATGAACAAGTGTCTTGAAATTTTGTTGAAGGGCTTCCAGGAGGCAATTTGCCAAAGCTGTGGAGACCCAGACAATCATAAAAATGTACACGCAGCGCTGATCTCATAGGACCGAAGTAATCTTATTAAGTACGAAGAGTTAGATGAGTTGAGGCCCTCGATTTCTCTCCATCGATGAAAGGAAAAAGCGATGATCATTGACATGAGGAATACTTCAGTCATCACCTCCATGTGCTCGTAGGACACTTAATGTGCAATGTTCTGATCGAAGTTGGTTTCGTGTTTGAAACCCAATTGCTTCATTTTAAGTATTATCGGAAGTATAACAAGATACTCAAAAGTATAAAGTGTCTTCAAGAAAACTCTGCGCTAGTTTGTGTCGGAAAAGGTTGACTCTGTGTGGCGAAGAAGTGCTTTTCACCGTCACTGTTAACTCCCGTTCTTTCATTCTTAAAGTTTGTTTGCTTATCGATCATAGTATTTGATTGTTTCGTTAGTTTGATTTTGGTAACGAAGGAGTTTTCGACCCTTGTACTGTGAATCTTGTTCGAGTTTTACTTTAGACAGTTCTCTGATTGCCGATCACAAAACCCTTTATATATTTCTTTAATTTGGATTGTTCTCTCGAATTTTCGTTCTCGACACGTTTGTCATCTATCACGTGTTTTCACACTAGTATTTCACTTCTTCTATTTCCCGACCTTTGGGTGTCAATATTTTGTAAGGGTGATGTTCAATCAACTTTTAAAGCGGAAAACGCGGGGTTTAGAACCTAAAAGATCTGCCTCATTCTTTTTCAATATCCAGTGATACAGATTGGAATGGAAAATAAGACATTTTATTTTATATTGTTTTCTATTCCAAAATTTTTTCCTTTTCTTTCTGAATTAATTAAAAGAATAAATAAGTCAATTAAATTCGAGAAGTTTCACAAAGAGCTTCTTGTACCAACCATTTTTTTTCCTTCTCGCTGGTGATATCCTTTTGCTTGCGCATTTGATTTTTTGTTCGAACAATCGAGAAATAGCGAACCCGATTTCATGCTCACGTCATGAAATAAACATCCATCTACTGTAGGACTAGCTGCTTGACAGGCACACTTCAGGGATTTTCAAGGCAGCACATCAGATACCTCTCCCTTCCTTAGTAACATGTACATTTCGTCATATACCAGAAGTTATTCATCAAAGACATGTGAGAGGGCTCTAAATAACAGTTCGTTGCTTTGCGTTCTTATGATCCCGTATCACGGGCCTTGGTCTGCTGGGTATGTGCTCTATCACACTTTTTTACGAGTTAATTCCAAGTCCAACGTCAATTTCTTCGTTGGTGTTAGTTGGTGTCAGTTGAGAATTCTTTGTTGCAATCCTCACGGATGTTCTAGTACAAAACCTGCGGACATTCTTATTGGTTCATGTTGAAGACAATTTTTATTTTTAGGTAATTGAAAAAAGATGAGTTAATAACTCAAAGCGAAAAACTTTTTGGGAGAATTTTCAATAAACCAACGTTGATATAAACAAACCGGAGTAAAAATTTGTGGAGAGTTTTCGCACATCTGTACTTTGCAAAGTGTTAAACTATTGTTTTGATATTCTAAACTTTGTTGCAGCATTTCATTAGGATGTCTCCTAGATGAATCACCATCAGTGCCTAACCTCTCAATTGACTCTCCTGGAGTAGCCATAGTTTGCTATTACTCTCCCTTACCCTCAGGTGGGCTATGAAGAAAAACACTGAGATCAAACTCTAGATAGTACTCCCCACTCCTGAATTGAGATTCAGCTCGAAATTCAGCTAGAGTATTAATTCCACCCTCACTTCCCAGCAATCCAACACTCAAGGTGTGATCAATACCTGAGGCAATGACCATTGGCAAGGTGAACACTTGATCTGAGTGCTTTACTTACAGACTAGCAATATATACACTTCTCATGTTGAGCTTTGAGTTTGGTCACACAAATTCGAAACCCTAAACCATAGTGGTTGAAGACTCCTTAGCCACAAAGGTAACCCTAAATGAAAAACCCTAAAGTAAATTTCTATTTACTGTTAGTCCTAAGTTACTAATCTGGTCTGACTCTGAGATTAATTCACAACATATTGGATAAGGAAATTGGAATTATCGCTTGATTTAGGCCAATACACTACTATACCGTAACCTTTGCAGACACATTTGTAAGTATGGGAACAAGCAGAACCTAGAAATAACTTCTGAGAATCCGACTTTCGAATTTTCAAATTATTCAGTAGAATACCATTGTGCCGTAAGTATTGCATAACATACGGTACAGTAGAAACATTGAATGTTAGAAACAAGAAAATATAGTAACTATCAATCTTTACTAAGTTACTAACGCAACGAACAGTGTTCTCGAGAGCCAACCTCAAAGCTTAAATCTATCTGGCTGACCTTCAGGGATGAGCTAGATTTGACAGATGAGATTACCCATGCACTTTTTGAGAAATCTTTGGTTTCCTTACTAAAAAGTATGTATATCATTGCAGATGTGTAAAGCTAGAGTGTCAGAGCTAGACGGGTGCAGTTTCGTAGGAATTTACTGTCCTTTCATCTGGAGAATCTCTTGTCATGAGTTTGTGTATGAGATCTTGTACTGTTGTGTGACAGAGTTCAACTGCTTCAGTCGATAAAGTACAAAGTGGAAGAGATACATGACTGTACCTAGATGAGTCATTTAGTCAGAAAGTGACTTGCCCGTTCTTCTCTTGGACAGATCACATGTAACGAATTGTTACTGTAGAGATCCTAGTTGTTTCTGAGGAGTCTGAGAGTCTGCGTTTAGTGTGGATTGGTGCATTCGCCGTGAGTAGACTCAGTGGGAAATATTTAATGGATTGAGAACAGATGTTACACCAGCACGTCAGACGAGCGTAGGAACTGCAGAGTTTTCATATTAAATCGTACAAAATCAGAATCCCATTCGCCGGTTAATGTTCGGGGTAATAGTCACATATTTTGGCTGCGTCTTCTCTTTGTATAAGTTTCATTAGAAGCCACTAAGAGTATTAGTTTTAAGGATGCGCAGTCATGATTTAACTTGCTGCAATAGAGTTTCATTGTCTTTTCACTGCTTTTTCAGTGTATAAGTTTACTTATCACGAAGTAAGATGTTTATGTTGTTCATTTTGGTTTCCCTTGACATTAAACCACTTCCTCCAGGTTTGTTTTTAAAAAAACCACCCACCAATACTAGCATTTGTGGCACCTCAATCAAGCTTCTATGGTCTTCAACTTATGATTAGAACGGAGTACGCTGTACATCTAGTGCAGTGCACGTTCCAGTCTGATTGACAACACTTAGTATCTCCGCGACCTCCACGGACGTTGCAGCAGAGGAAGTTGTCTTATGTCGAGAATTTTGTATTATCAAGGGAAATACATGTCGAAAAGCTGAAAATTTCCACCTGCATTATTTCTGAACGCATTTCTTCGTCCGTTTTATTAAAGGAAACTCAGAGCAGACACGACTGTTAACGCTTAGTAGTATTGTACGGAATAGATGCTGCAACCGTCATTGCTAGTCAAGTTATTACAAACCAACGTACTCGTATGCTAATATTAGTGTATAGCATGGGATAAATTGTACTTTTCTCAATACGGAGGTCGTTGCCACCAATTAAACATTGAAATCTAGCTGTGGAAAGATGGTGCTACTACTAAGTATGTACTTGACTATTACCAACGACCTTGTACTCGACCTAACCCCACACAAATAAGGAGCATCACTCACGCTCAACTCTTCGGTTGAAAACTCTTTACGCAACATAGGTGTTCACCGAGCATGAGGATACTCACCATTTCCTTAATTAAAGGGAGCACCCCAAAGCAGTTTCAGAGAGTTGGACATCTATTCCTCCTCGAGACTACACGCAAATTTCTTGGAAATCTCTTGGGCAAACTCAACCAGTTGAAGGCGAGAGTTCTATCAACAAAAGAAACTAATAATATTCCTACATGTGGGCCATGTCATGAGCAAGACATTTAAATGTTGCGTTATGGTGGTACGATTTTCATGTGAATTTTTTTTAACTTTTTGCGATAAGGTAGCTTTTGTAAAGACGTTCTTCTCTACCACCTCCCATTTCTTCGGCTCGGTTCAAAGATGTCCATTGTAGTTCTCCCATAATATTCTGCAATCCATTCCCCTTAAAAAATATTCGTATTCACTATCTTTACCTGAAAGTGCCTTTTTACTTTCTTCTCAACAAACTTTTCATTGAAAGATGTCCATTTCAAGGTGAACACCCAATGGTATAAGATTTGCATAAAAAATAGAAATAACGTTCACTTTGTTATAAGTTTTTGGAGCTCAGACTTAATTAAAATTTGAAATAGGAAAACTTTGGCGTGATTTCCCATATTAAAATTCCCTTTTTGTTATGAATTTACCTATATGCTAAACCGCATAGGAAGTTTTGTTCAGTTCATTTGGAAGAAAATTAAAATCTTATGAATAAACTCAAAAGCTTTTAAATAAAATTCGTATGCATTAAAACATGAGGTTATGTATAATTATTTTAAATAAATTCAAAATAATAATAAATATAGAATTTTTTAGTAATTGAATAAAATAATTTTTTTCAATCTACTTATTTTTTGCCTATTTTGAACTAAGATTAACTATCTATCAATCTTATGAAATATCCAAACACAAAAAAATTACACCCAAATTTTTGTTTAAAAAATATAAGTGTAAATTTCAACTTGAAAATATTACTTTTTTTTAATTAATTAAATTTTGATATTTGAAAGTATATATGTCTTACATTTGAAAAACAGAATTTCAATGTTACTCCATGTTTTTGTATTTTAAGCTATATTATTACTCATTATATTAATTAAATTTTGAAAAAAATTACTTCTTGATCAAAAAAATTGACATTCAAATAAAATAAAATACTTACAATTATAAATTCACGTAAATTTTACAAAGTGTAGATGGATATGATATCATCCTCATTACGTATATCAATCTAATGATTAAAATATTATAATCACATGCCATAATCATAATTATATAAAATTTAAAGAAAAATATTTTTTTCAAATAAATTTATGATATTAATAAGTAAATAATTTTTTAAAAAAAATTATCTGCATTAATTAATACATATTTAAATACAATATTATATCTCAAATGAAACATGTTATCAAAACAATGTAGCTTTCAAAAAAATTCATCATATTTCAAAATAATATTTCAATATTAAAAAATATATTGTATTTATCAATCTCCTTGTTTATAAAGTATAATGCAAAAATAGAAATATATTTTTTACATTTATATTAAAATTTTGAACACAAATATTTTTTATCTATAGTTTTTTAATCATAAAATGAAATTATTTTTTTTGAAATTTATAATTAAAATAATCATCTTATATTTAACATGAATGTATAATTTTCAAATAATATATTAAAAAATTACATCATAAAATATTATGTATGCATTTTTTATGCAATCAATTATTTTCACAAAATCAATAAATATAATATCAGTAGAAAAAGTAATATTTATTTTTTATATACATCAAACAAACATGATGCATAATTTTATTCTTCATTATTGATATAAAATTTATAATTTATTTTTATCAGATATTTGATTTTTATAGATATTTCATATATTACAAAATTAATATATCTAGATGAATATTTTTGCACATGGATTAAAATTGTTTTATCTTCATTTATAAAGTACTGTTAGATTCATATGACAAGTCTCAAGCTATGATGTTTTTAAGAAAATCTCATATATTTATAGAGTTAAACATGTAAAACTATTAATCCTGTAAAATTTTATTTAGTGAGTTATGTTATAAAATATTATTATTTTTATCTAAAATTAGATGAATTACTTTTTAATATAATTTGTATTGATCAAAATAGTTTAGAGTAAAATTTTAAATATTAAGTGATATACATAAAAGATCTATATCATTGAATACTAATAAAGAGTTATAAACTAAATAAAAGATTCCGTTAGATACAAAAATAATAGTTAGAAAATAAATATCCCTCGATAGATTTTACTGAATTCATTATGTTCTCCTTCTCAAGCTATGTAACACTCTTTTTCTCTATCATCAAATGTAACTATTAAAGAAAATATCTATTGAAGTGAAAGTAATTGTACAAAAGGAGAGAAAAATAAAAGTAATGAGTAAGATAGCAGAAAAGATAGGAAGAACCATCAAGTAGTCTAGGAAAAAACCTAGGGGGTAGGGTGGGGCTAGGTTCCAATAGCATCACAATGTGAAATATGTAATACTACATCTAATATATATGAATGATCTAGATCAAACGGTCTGCATACTATTGAAACATTGGAATACTTTTTCTCATATATTACCAAATATTCCAAGAAAAAAATTCACGTACCGTGATTATTCTCCTATCGATTTATTGATACTATACTTTCTATACTATAATAGATAAGCACTTTGTATGACAATGGATATACATCACCTAAAATAAATTACACAATATGTATTGTAACTAGTAATTGTAAATCAAACCGTATGCATGTATGGGTATGCATCATCCTTATTCAACCAAGAGTAGGTCTTCATATGAAATCAACAAGTAATATGTGTCATCAGAGGATCATTGCAAAAGTTGAAGTTTCTCTTTGAATAGACTTGGATCTCGTTCGGGGCAACCACCTAAAGTCCGTACATACATCATGCGATACGTCGAACAAAATCTGCGTAGAGTTTGTGAAATTACGTGGAAAGACTCCACGTTTCGTTTGGATCACATAGCCTACATCAGCATTGCAAGGTTATACCATATCACTCACATCTAGATCTAGTTGTCATATCATCAGTGCAAGATCATATTTATTCATGTGCAGTTCTGATACCCAATCTTTGATATTATATGCTGCCCTTTATTCTTCAGGACACATTAACTTTCTACCAGAAAATTAAAATTTCAGCGTGGAGTGAACGTAATGACTTTCGCTCCATGAATTTTGTGAAAAAAGAGAACTTTTACGTTCATCTGGCATCTAGTCATGGACAAATAAAAAAACTGTTGGTTTAAATGTGGTTATTTCTGAAATGACCTTCTCCGAGACGATGTTTAATTCTCCATTTGTTTACATCTATATTATTTCATTTGTCTTTGTTAAGCTCGTAGTGGCGGAAGAACCACAAGGGAAACGTCATGGCATTAGTCTTTATAGGGTAGATTTTGACATTTGTGTTCGACTTGTGCGAACAGTTTGAGTTCAGTGAATCACCACTTCATATAGCAAATCTCCTGTTAGATTTTATGAGGGAAAGATGGAGGATAGTTTTGTATCGTGATGTATATTGCATAAAACAGTAATATAATCTGCTCAAAAAGCTTCATGAATGAACACATGGGAATCTTACGGCCCTGGTCGTGGGAAGCAAAGTTACTGAAGCAAACGTTTTTCCGTTTTATATATTTCGAGAGAAATGATGAGGCTAGTCCAAAGGGTCTTCTGTTTTCCAATCTACTATACGAAGAACTTCAACTTTCATTAAAAAAAATCAATTATACGTGCTGTCACGAAAATAAAGATGAATTCGATCAAAGTTTCGACGTAGAGAGCTTAGGGATTTTCTTTCTTCTTTTCTGAAAGAAGAACGACATCCGTATAACATTATAAGGATGGGGGATTTTTACACGTGGCGTTTAGACTTGACTTGGGTTTCATGTATATAAATAAATATTTTTTATTATCGGTCGGTGAGACATGTGCTTGAATGATTTTCTGTATAGTTCATTTTAGTCGTGAAGTATCTTGCAAATACTCTTTACTTTTTTCCGTGATCAGGATAGGGGATGCCCCGTGAGTTTTCCAGCTCCATAGATTTCTGGGCATAGAAACCAAATTAAAGTCATTATCAAATCTTAGGAAAAACTTGAGGCCTCTCTTGTTAGGATAAAACTGAGCTCCCAAAGATCTCTCGAGTTGTAGACAATATGCTCTCCTCAATTGCATGGATTCTAGAACGGACAAATTGGGAATATTGCATCCTCTTGCATGCATGACCAAATTCCAGGAACATCAGACGTCTAGTTTCATGGAATTGTTAGATCCATGGTGCTCCATCAGGCGAAAACCAGAGTCAAGAAATCAGACAAAAACTAGACAAACGTCGTCGCCTACTATAGGCTACATAAATTGCATACATGCACAATACCACTGAAAATATGGAAAAGTGAAAGCATGAAGACAAGGCTTGTTGCTTTCTACTATAGAACTCATGTGTTCATGATTCAGGAGAGAAAACTCATGTTGGTGGACGAAGCAGAGCTCGGATCCTCGGAAGGACCCACAGGCATACAAACATACCCCCACCGCACTGACTCAGACCCCTTTGCCCGGCGGCCCCAGCCTTCGCTTACAACTGCAACTGACAAATTCTTGCCACTCCTTGCACGTTTTGGCAATCGTTCCCTTTTGATCTTGATCCGTGAACGTGAAGCGGGAAGGGAGTTGCGTTCGGAGCCTACATTGGACTCACAGAGTCACGATCCACGGTCATCCACTCGCGGATCATCGGATGATTCACCGAAACAAACATCTCTCAAGTACTTATAAAAGTCTTCTAAAAGTGTTGACCGGGGAATGCATTAATGGCATCCTATTGCAAAGAGAAGATTCCTCTTCTGTGGGACCAGGGTACCAAAGATGGCATGAGATTACCCAACCAGAATGCACCCTGTCATCACCGGTAGTTATTCAAGTGCCCTACCAAATAGGAAAAATGGTCTTCCGTCCTTTTTGTTATTTTGCTTTGTACTAGTTCCTAATAAGAAAAACGTTGACTATTTTTCTTGTCATTTTATCCATCTTTGCAAGAAACAAATGTTGACTGCTTTTCCTGCCACCTCCCCTCCCCCGTCCTACAGCACATTGCAACAAAGCATCAGAAAACTGTACTCCGAACCATGGACTCAGACCTCTCAACGGAGATAGCTTCGAATCAACATCAGTCAATGAGACCAGAAGGAGCTCCTATGAGTCAGGTTAGGCGAAAACTCGCAGAAGCTTTGATTCTGTTTACCAGCTGTCTCGACAGTCTCCTAGATGAGCTACTCCCGGGAGAGACTTCCTTTGTGGCAGCTTCTGTGATCTATTTGCCAGAGACAGACTCTCGTGGAGATCTGATGCAAGGTTTCAAAGCAAAAGCTCAGACATTTTGGAGGTGAAAAAGTCAAAAAGGAACAAAGATCTACTTGAGGATGTGATACACTTATCAAAACCAGCTCAAAAGATGCAAAATCTCAAGAAAAGAGACGAATCATGCACTTACAAATCGCGTCGACAAAGTTCTCCACTGCAAAAGAATAAAATATTTGTCGATAAGCAATCTACTGCACAGTAGCCCGAATAAAGTTCGATGGA
This sequence comes from Marchantia paleacea, assembly GCA_014180765.2. Taxonomy (NCBI): domain Eukaryota; kingdom Viridiplantae; phylum Streptophyta; class Marchantiopsida; order Marchantiales; family Marchantiaceae; genus Marchantia; species Marchantia paleacea. The sequence continues at coordinate 362,694 of MUAA02000064.1, forward strand.
GTCAAATCCCCAACTGCCACGTAACCGGAGAAAGCATCATATGGTCTTCTCCCGGGGAAACAAATCCAGAAGCAAGAGCACATTGTTAATAGAATTGAATAATGTGGAAAAAGAAGAGAGACATTTCCAGGAACGAACCTGTGCTGGGTGTACGTGGAGGAAGTTTTCTTGGGAACTTGCGCAAGTATGACACTTTCGTTTGACTACTCTATCGGACTCGGTGATGCGGAATGATTAAAGAATTACCTTTCTGGTATGTATAGCACAAAAACGTTGAGCTTCCCCAAAGCTTAGAGGCACACATTTGAAAATTCCGTGCTCAGGAGGTTGTTCGTGTAATTACCCAACAACCTAACCAGCTGTAATTTGTACGAAAATGCATGACTCTGACTATGTGGAGCCTTTTCTATGTATTTCCTTCGACTTCAGGAAAACAAGTGGCAACTTGCCATTTACATCTACCTAATGCCGTAAATATGAAAAAATGAACCTCATATCTCAACCTCTGACGGCTGCTTGATTCCACATCCCCATGCTAATCTGGTGTTTCCAAAGCTTCCAGTTTCTTACAGATGTAAATATATCTGTCATTGTGAGGAAGGACCAGATTTTTTATACTTCATCTTCTTTGCAGTCCTGCTTTTACTTGAGGTTTTTCCCTCTCCGGTGCACGCAGCTAACAAATTTAGAGGGCACAACGGTGCCGCGGATCGATATCATGTTTATCATCTGGCTGTTCTCAGTTGCGAGAATCGAGAATCGCCCACCAATGGCGTGTGAGAATGGCGGCTGGCAGCCCATAGTCCAAGACGTACCGGTGCATTCCGTACAAGCCACTATCTACTCTACGATACTTCCCTCAAAGAATTACTTCGATTTAATTATCTTACATGGTGAAGAAACGGTTTCATTTTTATTTTTCTTAAATGCCCTCTTAAGACAAAGAAATTTATTTTTTTAATAAAAAGAATATTTTTTCATCTTATATAATTATATTACTAAAAAATAAAAATTATATCTATTTTTTTTTATTAAAAAATAAATAAAAACCGTAATCAATATGCAGAAATAAATAATGCTTTAAGATTTTTCTTAATTGAATCTTTTAAATTTAAGACAATCTTTTTTATTCAAAATTTTGAAATTGAAAAATAATTATGGATAATAAGTTCCAAAAAATTTCACATTAATTTTCAAATTTTTTAAATAATAAGTAATTAATTATATAAAATCGAAAAATTAGATATCCATAGTATGCATAGATAGTATTTTTTATTGATTGACATGAACTTTAAAATTTTAAAATATATTTTGGGTACATAAAAAACTTTACTTTATCAATCTATCTTTCATTTTTTTACAAATTTTATTTTTACACATCAGATAAAAGAAAAGATTAAAATTCAAAAGTTTTACTGAACTCAGATAATTTTATTTGGAAAGAATCTCATGACATATGTACGAAAAAGAATAGAATTTTAACATGTTAAATTTAAGACATCGTATGAATAACCGGTTCCTCACCCTATTGACACATTTGTTAGAACTGTAACTGCTGATACTGTAAAAGAGCAGCAAGAACTTTGATCACAACCGACAATTGATTGCAGGCGAGGGAGAAATACTTAACTGAGGGGAGAGTGTTGTTGCGATGTGAAATGAATTCACATGACGACAACAGTCTGCTGGCGCAATGTAGGACACAAGCTGGTTAGAAATTATACCGATGGAGGTATGAGGCTCTACAGATTTGCAGCATGTACTCCGCGTTTAGCAAGAGTGGATCATCAGAGAGTGTGGTGCCACCATTGACTTTTTTTGTACATAAGCAGTGGGAGCGAGTCCCTTGCTAGATGTAACTCCTGGAGGAGAATTGGTAGTATGCGGTGCGCTTTGCAGTGTATCCTCTATATGAAGAAGAGAGATGGAATCGTGAAGCTGGTCAAGTGGCCCAGGAAGAATAAGGAGGTTAGATCTAACAGCAACAAGGCTGTATGTGGTGACTAAGAGCGGTTTATGATTTTAGCTTCTCATATAAAAACATTTCATGGAATGATTAACATACAAATATATCATTCTAGATACAATAGTTCAACCTCATCTAGATATAAATATGAAAATTTCATTTTTTCAGCACTTTCACAATATTATGTTCTTGTCATTATAATTTTACATCAAAATATATAACTGGACATGGTCAAGTATAGATGCACATGGAAAACTCAATGTTGAGCTTTCCATACAACAGTATTGTTTTTTTCCTTACACAGTAGCAGTAGAAATTACTTTTGAAGTATTTGATTTTTATTGAATTTATATAAAATATTATGATTATTTTAATAGAAAATAAATATATTTTTAAATACTCAAATATCTTACAAGAAAAGTGAAAACTAATGTGGACTATCAAATGTAAGATTACAAACTTGAAGTAGAACGTATGTCATTTATACACATCTAAATTTCTTCCACTTTGGTTTCACTAAATTCTAACACCTTTGTTACACATGTGAAGACCACGTAGATAGGTTGAAAACGATTACACATATGTTGATTTCTACTAAGGGTACATATTAAGTAAATAATAATAATATCATACTAACTATTAATGCCATCATTATGAGTCTCATTATTAATACATACAAACTTGCCTCCACGTATGGAGATTTGCTGACAAGGTTAAGCATATCTGAAAACAAAAAATCAGTGTCCTCCTTGACATCATTGATGATGACAAAGCTACAACTGTCTCCAGACGAATACCGAGAGTCTTCCTTGTGAATACTATCCAACGAGTGTCTTCAATTTTCCTCCAAGAAGCTTATTACATTAAACTGATAAGTAACATTATGTAAGTAACGACTAAGTGTTTTACATAAGAAGTGAATATTTGACAATCATATGTTAAATTGGGGAGTAAAACAAGAAAAAGAAGAAGAATTGCAGCGAGCTAAATAAGAGACGAATACTATATCAATATTGAGTTTGCACGTGTGTGAATTAAATCTCTGAGCGTGGGTAGTTTTCAGGATGTCAAGGACCCGTATATATCCTGTCCATTTTCATACGTGGTGAGAGATAACCTATAATTACTGCATATTGCGGGTTGCTTCACAAGCGAATTTGGCCCCTTCTTGATACCTTTCAAAATCAGATGGCATGAACAATAGCAATATACAACTTCTCTGCCTTTATATGAAGAAAGAATACAAACAATCCATGTAGAATTCCCAGCCACTTGAGGCCCGTCATATGATTTCATCTTCAGAGTGAGCGCTTTGCTGATTAAATCGAATCGGTAGATTTTCTTGCAAACAGTGGGGAGCTCGAGTTAGTAGATGTACACTTTGTTATGCGTCTCAGCCGAGGAAGGAAAGTGACATGTTGGAAGATCTTCCTTAGAAGGCTAATCTCTTCTTGAATTAAATCTACACGAACAGGTGGGACAGCGTAAGAATTCGAAAGTGAGTGCTTTTCTTGTTGATTTGTGAGGATCCAAAATTATTTCTGTACTTTGTGAATCGATAATCCGTTGCATGCGCATCAGCAACGAAATCAATGTAGCTTGACAACTACATTCACATAAATACTCTTATATGGTTCGAAGTAAGAAGCTGCACGTCAAGGGGACCATCAAAACTGGAAGTCAATGTTCAACATGTGTATCTCATAGTTGACGGTATTCATCGTCAGCTTCGGCCTGGAGATCAAATCAGGGGTTTACTGTGATAAAGGCATTTCCCGAATATCTAAAAAAGGTTGGAAAACACTGTGACTCAGCATCGATTTTGCATAATGTGGACATCTTTTTTGGACTTTCTCTACCTGCACCACACATTCCTTCACATATGTTATTTTAATCGGGTAATCGTTCCAAATCCTAATCTCGGCAGTAAAGCAACATTCGCTTCTGCTCTACGCAGGTGATGTGATCCTGTTGCAAACAGGTGATGAAATCCTGTAAGGAATTAGGTGAGGCTTCATGGGAATCCGAAAAATATGATTTCCTCTTATTTTATTGAGGCTGAGTATTCGAGGGGTGATGCGATTATATGTTGTTACCGGCTTTTTAGTTCCCGACGAATAATTACCTCAGACAAGAACTCATCTCAGTATCGAACCAGACAGTGGCACGTGCATGTAGGGATCAAGCTTATGAAGATTCAGGTAATTGATTTGCCAAACATTATCGTTAAGGAAAAGAATGCAAGGCAATACACTAAAAGTGAGTTTTAGTTTAGATGTTCAGATTTTGTCGCCGATATATACCTCATTTGAATACTTCATTTGTCACCGATATATACCTCATAATTCGAAACGCACACTCTAGTGTTTTCAACTTGTTCAAATCTTGAAATATCAATAAGTGAACTAAAAACAATAATCATAAATGCAATATGTATGTATATATATATATATATATATATTAAATTATTCAAAATTTTCCAGATAATATTTATCTCATAGCTTTGGCAAAATATATTTTCTTTGAACAATGATCTTAATTCAAATTTTATAATATATTTCACTTTTGCAAATTGAAAAACACTCTTTATACATTACATTATATAAATATATATACATACAAGTTCATTAACTTTCTTATATTGATAAAGTAAATAAAAAATATCTACATATGATCTTGACAAAAATCTTCAAGTTCATCACACTTTAAAAGCACAGAATTAATTCAATATTCATAGCATAATCATGAAAAAAAATAAATTAGCTTAATAATAAAATTAAGCATAAAAAATTACTTTTGTTCACATTGACATAAATTTATATTTTTTTCATTTATTTTATCAGTTGTATTTATGTCAAATAAATAAAATAAAAATAATATAATATATTATTAGAAAAATTATATATTTAAAAATGTATCCTAATTTCATAAAAAAATTATTATATCTATATAATTTTAAAATAATGCAATAATGATCAATTAATTATTATAAATGAAAATTTTAAGATGATAAAAAATTTTCTTTGTTATTTTTTATTTTTGTGTTTTAATAAAAAATTATCAAAATGAGTACAAAATTACGTTTTTTATCTTTTTTATTTCAATATTAATCTATTTTTATTATATTTTATTTTTTATAAAAGTGATTTAATTTTTTTTAATTTTTTTTTAAAATATTACGACATACATACAGATATATATATTTATTTATTTATTTACTTACTTTCTTTAAGCTAAAATTCAGTTTTAAGCATAAAAATATACTCTTATCACCATAAACTTTATACAATATATATGATATATATTGAGTATATAAAATGCATTATCAATATTTGAATTAATTTTTAAAAACTTGAAGATTTGGATAATATCTCATATTTTTCAAATAAAATATGAACTGAGTCTACTTGAAATAATATCAATCTTATTAATTTTAACATGAGTTGAAAGTGTGCATATGATTTATTTTTACAAAAATGATATATATAATTTATGATGAATATAAATGAAATCATCAATTTAATGAAATGATTGTGGCAAATGATGATAACATTTATCACATGTGCATGTTTAAAATTTAATTTCGTTTATTATAAAATTTTTTCATATATTTTAATATTTATATTATAAATAAGTATATTATTGAATTGATTGTACATATCAATATATTTATGTTTCATTCTTATGATATTCAGGACATTGAAATCATCTACAATCAAATGACTATAGCATTCTCATACCAAAAAAAATTACTTAGTCATCACATTTTGATGATGGTTGTAATCCTGACTTTTTGCTGTGACATAGTCCACATATGTTTATTGAGAATATAAAGTGTATGAATATATAAACCATATCGTAAATCACTTGTCATGGTGATTTCTAGGTTAAAGAGTTTGGACATCATAAGTTTTTTGTACCTTCGTTGTCATGAATGCTGTCACTGATATATGTGAGCGATGTGTATACGCCTTATGAAGACCATCGATAGTGCATTTTTCTGCTCACTGCAATGATTGTGGAAAGAAAGCCACGGTTCACTACTATACAAAGTTTCGCCTAGTGAACGGGTGTTTAGATCTACCATAAGGGAATGTATTATAAGTGTCTCTCTGATACAGTTCATGTAAACAAATAAGATTGGTCAATTGCATGTGCAAAAGTCGAATTTTAACTTATCGACGTCAAACTCGTCTTCTGCTTATTGCAAGCGTCCTCATTTTATATTAGCAACACAGTACATGGGTTCACTCTATGCCAAACACAGGACATTTCTAAGGAATAGATTAACTATCGATTGACGGGTACACTCAGCAAAGCTATATGAGAGTGAATCAATCAGAGAATCCAGAAGTCCGGACATTCATCTAACACAATATTATTTTGAAGTCTCCCACGATTTGACATGTGGTGTAATTTTCCTCGAGTTCTCACGTGTAGACTTGTCCCCTATTTCTTGTTCCCCCGACTTGCACCTTCATTTAAAAATTCTCACTTCTTCCTACACTCGCCTCTCGTGTTTTTAATGCTCTATACTTTGAATAATCTTCTCAAACTAATTAGGATTCAGAATTGTCTTTGCAAATCTTGTGAAATCATGTGAATAAATAAATCAGCTTTGAGAAAGAATATTTAGACTCTAACGGTGTGCCATTGACAAGCAAGTGTAGGAAGAAGTGAGAATTTTAAGATGGAAAACGATTTTGAAACTCATTATTTTTATCATATTATGGAGCAAGAACCTCATCTATGTTCGTGCAATGTATCCAATTATAAAATAAAAGTAAAAAATTAGCAAAATAAAGAACCAAAGCTTGTGTGAATGTTCTGAAAAAAAATAAAATCTGCCCTATGTTAAAGCTGTTGCACATGCAGATCACGTGGATAAAACGTCATGTAAGCCGTCACAGCATCATAGCATGTGCACTTGGTTTGATTGAGGAGCAAGAAGGGAATGAAACAAGGCAGAGAAATTCCTTTCTCATCAACGTGGAAGATCTATAGTGGCTCTCTTGAGCCCCGTCGGGTTTTTTGAGCGACGACTATGTTATGACATATATAAGTGGCAGGAGGAGTCGTGAGTCCTCTCACAATGTAATAAACTATTGTGAAAGAAGTTTAATTGTACTTCTAAATTAATTATGGAGGCTATTGTCACTATTGAAAGTGAACCTTTACAGATGTGAATCTCCTCAGGCATACCAAGTGTCGAATGCAGACATTTCCGAGAGTAGATTTTTTGTTCTGAATTTAATCATGCGCATAAGTTGAACTTTTTGGGTTGGAGAGCTAACGGCATACAGCTGTTCGTAATAAATCTGACCCAGCAGGTTTGGGACTTCCTCCCAAGCATGTACCTTCCTTTCATTTCATCCTTATAACAGCACGAACTCCTCAAACCCAGAAAGTACACTTTACAGTTTTTTAAGCGTAGGAAATCGAAGGTGCCTCCTAGAGGGAATATCACGTGCCGAAAAGAAATGCTTACATCACCTGGCCTCAAGGCTCAAGTGGATCGTAACTCTTGTTGTCTAAATGGGAAAAGAAGAGTTTGACTGTTGGTCAACACCCAATTCTGATCTCCTTTTCACTCACGTTTACTAGGAGATTAGATATTTTCAGGTTCCTTCCACACGTTGGGTGGTTATGTAATCCAGGATTCAAACTCCAACCTTATCTTGAAAGCAGAAAGACAGACTCATACAGAACTTGTATACGGAGAATGCAGAGTCAATACACAAGGACAATCATGAGCTTGGAAGGACAACCTTTCACCGCCCCAGTTGTTGGCGTTGTGTACTTTGCGTCGAATAGTCACAGTCCGAAATATTGCCATTCTTCGAAACCGTACTACTGTACTCTAGTTCCATGTATAGGAGCTTTGTCGTTCCAAAAGAATAAGTCCTACTATGGGTAAATATTCTGGGTCTATCCTCTTATGTTGATACAGTATTTTGCTTCTTTTCCTCATGTTAAGGGTGTTAGCATCACTTCGGAGAACAATTACTACCATTTTGAACGTGCGTTCTGGTAGTAAACTTCATCCATTTTTAGAATGATTAGTTTTGCGGATCTTAAACTTGGAGATTTTTTATAGCACATAAAATGCTAGTGCCAAGAATGAACTATAATTTTATAATCAAATCTGCTTTACCGTAAGGTGGACACATGTGTCTGAAACAACCAGTTTTTTTCACTCTACATTTATCGGTGTTCCTGTAGAAATGTCTATAATTATTTATTTAATTTTAAATATGGGATCTAGGAAATTTACTCCATCTAATTTATTGATGTTCTTGTATATATCTTAGTGATTACACTTCTCGTTGATGTAAAATTACATCAAGGAGAAGTGTAATCAAGCGACTCGGAGAACATATTATAAGGTAACGATGATAAATAAAAGCAATGATGATAAAGCTAAGAAGTCTAATTCTGTTACAAATTTTCGTTAGTTCACATAGAAGTTCATTGATCTACTAATTAGTATATACTACATTACCAGCATTCTTTGACTCTGAGTCCCTCATTAGTGGATATTACAATAATATACATTAATTAGAGTTAGATGTGCATATACATCAATTAAAGTATTTTTAATAATTGTAAATTTTTGGATTATAAATATACAATGATATTGATATATTTATTAGCGTGTAAAATTTTATATCAAATTATAATATGTGATAAAATAGCTTTTTGATTGAAATATCCAATCCAACTTTTAATCAGATATTTTATTAAATAAAAATTATTGGTAAAAATATTCAAATATAAGAATTTTTGTTAAGTATTTTCAATTTTTATATAAATTAAAATTAAAATTTTTATATTATAAATTAATTTCTATATTTTTAAGCCTTGAAGTCACTTAAAATTCAAAAAATTAAATTAATTTAATTTTTAAAAAAAACGGAAAGAATATATTTCATGAAAGTTATATTAATGGTCAAAGATCATCTAATTAAACCTTAATTAATATATGTCAATTTTTCAAAAATATTTATCATTTAATTAATGTTCACTAGTATACAATTACTATAGATCCACATTAATAAAATATATATATTTATTACCAAAATTTTTTATAGAATGAAAAATTGCAATAATCAAATAACATAAATTAATAGTTGCAACATGATTGTAAAGGATCAAAAGAGATCATCAACCCAAAAAAATCATAAAAATTAGTATTGCACTAAAAACTCAATAAAGAATAATTATTTTATGATAAATTAGTTTTAAGTGCTTATTAAAAAAATCACAAGCTACTGAGGTCACATTATTTCTTGATTTATAAATTAGTGATCTTTTATAATCTCTATAATAAAATAAAAAAAGAAAAAATATATTCCATGTGCCCATATTGGCTAGATCTTCAAGTGTCACAATAACCACACAATCCATTGATGATCTTCATTTTTTTTCCCCGATTTTGCATAAAAGTTACAATGTTGTCATATTGTGAAGAGACTACTATGAAAACATCACAACAATAGTTGTTATTATCAGAACTCTTTACCACACTGTACACTTTTTGGTTATAATAATTTTGCATCTCATAATAAGATTATTAAAAGTCCATGATTTAATTAAGCTTATAACGATTAGAGTTTGATAAAAATTCCAAATATAATTTTCTGGATTTTGTTATATATAATGACTGATCATGATAAAAATGAGAAAAATAAATTCCAAATCATTTAATGATTTGGACCTTGAATCCTTGATGAATGAAAATTTTATATGATTCACATTAAACAACATATGATATAAGTATAATATAAACTGATATTCTATATGTATTTATATTTGATTTATTTTAAATAATTTTAAAATATGATTAGTATATCATTTTTATGATAATTAATGTTGGAGGATAAATATATATAATTTAATTAAAATTTTGATAAAATAGTCTCATAGGTTACATTTTAAGATTTATTTGTTTACAATCTACTTCAAAAATATTCATAAATATTCAAAAATAAATTTATAAAATAATTATTTTTTTAAATATTTCTAATTTCAAATGATAATTTACTTTATTTTTTTAATGATAATTTATTATTTTTATCCTATATTGATAAGAATTTGAATTTTTTATATTATTTGTATAGTGGATTTAAAGTTTAAATTTTTTAGAAAAAAAAGAATCGTTGTACTAACAATATGCATAAATGATTATCAATTTATTCTTATTACCCATGATGATGGATCTAATGATTCTAGTGGATAAATTTTTTTTAATTTATCACAAATTTTGAAAGTTATTCCAAGTACTATTTGAAGGTTCGTAGATCAGTTAAAAAACTCACATTAAGCAACATGGGTCGGATGCATAGATTAGAAGACCTCCAGTTTTTTTTTTTTCATTTAGTAATGGTGATTTGAAATAAGTAGAGTAGAATTAATTCCAAAAGGTTATGGGTGATCAAATTGGACAAGCATACATCTCATGAATTGAACTCATATTTGGAATAAAAAATAAAACTAATTTGTTGACATTTCTTTTGCTTGAAAATTATATAAAGTTTATATTTTAACTTAAATTTGTAGGATCACATTAACTATCATAGTTTTAGATTTTAGCTTTTATTGACTTTTTCAAAATTTCAATCAATAAGATTTTTCAAAAACGTATTTGAGATTTGCAAATCATTGTACGTGAAAAATCCATCGACTACAATCATTGTGCTCCTTATTTTTTAAATTGATTGCAATCGGTGCAACCTAGAGTAGTGTCATGAGAGTGTTTTCACAGCGAGAGCCGGACGTTTAGGCATTCTGATAGTGAAAAAATATCTTTGTAATATTATAAATATCGAAGTTACCACACTTGTTAATTATTTTCTTTTTATCCCTTCTTTTTTTAAAATATCCTTCTCACACACATCAGGACTTTGACATGATGGCACAAAAATACACAAATTCCTTTTTGCAGAAAAAATGATGAGTATAAGTTTGAGAGGGGGATTTGAACCATGTTCTTGGGTGTGAGGTGGAGTTCTAACAGATGAGTAGTTGAATAAAGAAAATGAAAATAGAAGAAGAATTCTATGATACAATTTGTGAAATGGACTGTATTGTACTCTGTGTAGGTACTTGTTGGTTGTTCCTTTGTAGCAAACAATTATGTACATCATCATCATTAAGGGCGAACATATTCCTTTGCTTGAACTCATTGTTCTTTATGTACTATCAAGCAATTCCAGTTCGCTTGGTGGCACAATTTTATCTGAGTTTGAGGGTAAATCATGGTGTGTGACGTAACTCGGGACCCTATGCTTCCAACCAGGGCAGTGGAAAAGATGGAGTGCATATAATAGCTAATGTGTTAATGCTGAAATAAGTTGTAAAACATAGACTGATGTGCCGTTAGAAATGTATATTTTATTTTGTGTTATAATTATATATGACTTATATTTTGAAAGGTCTGAAGTCCTTGACGGTGAAGATGAAATGCGTACATATACAATTTGTCTGAGTAGATGAGACACAGTTTAGGATGCTTACATATCCTAGAAGCGAAAAAGACGTGAAGAGCTTGGTAACTCTTTTGCGGGGATAAAGCGTTTGGAGGAAATTGTAAAGTAGTGAAGCTGTACATGTTTACACTGGCATTGTACTTTAAACAGTTATAGAGTGTAAAGAGGGATCCTGCAACGGACGTCAAAGTTTTTATATATATATATCTACATACGTACATGGATTGCAGCCAGCTTTCCAATTCTGCTCCATTTAGCTAGGTAAAGATCATTTTTAATGTTGGCATTGTACTTTAAACAGTTATAGAGTGTAAAGAGGGATCCTGCAACGGACGTCAAAGTTTTTATATATATATATCTACATACGTACATGGATTGCAGCCAGCTTTCCAATTCTGCTCCATTTAGCTAGGTAAAGATCATTTTTAATGTTGGTGCAATACTGCACGAATGAATGTTTATTACATATGAAGATGAATTCCAAAAGGTTATGAGAGTAGACGTGTTTTGCCTTTAGAAAAAAGAAGAGAAAAATACCATACAACTGCCGCAACAGTGCACGAAGAACTCAGTGAGGGAGACCCGCGAGGGTTAGGTAGGCCCGCCGGCCAGCCTAAACTCAAAGCAGCGAAATGCGAACCCAGAAATATAATTTGTCTTACCCTTTCTAAAGTCCAGTGCCATGCACTAGGGTACGATGAAGTAAAACTTTAAATTCCAGGTGTACGGAAGCAAACGGACCTAAGAAAGAGTACGAGGAAGTATACTTCTGGACGCGAACCTCCAGCCCGAAGTTCTAAACTCATAGTTTTCAATATACTTGTAATATGGAATTTTAGCAGGGGAAATTGCCAATTGTTCATGTGCACACTTGTTGGAGTTCATAGAATCTGTTCTTACAACATGATTTAACTCTTCTCTTGTTACGTTGAATTTCGTAATGCATTCTAAGCCCCGGATTCTTATGGCATCCTTCATCCTTTGCTTCATTGCTGATCCTTTTAAACGATTTCACACTTTTGCTAACTTTCCATTCGATCTCTCTCCACTCGTTTTGTTAAAGCTTTGGTCTGTAGGGTTGTGGCGTCTTAGCCTTCGGGCTTCATCGCCTTGTGAAAAGAACAACCAGCACATGTGGTGCACTCCATAACGACATCCGTTTGATGTGTCGTTAACAGATGACCATGAGATCCATTCATGGTGGGCCCAAGGCCGTAAAATTTGGAGCGAAACTGGAAAATCATAACATTGACTATCTTTGGGTACTCGGAGATGATGCCAAATCTGTGTTGGCGAAGGGTACATATAATACTACATCATACTCTTTGACCGAGCTACTGCTCTGGGGAGGACTCACCTGCTGCTGTCCTGAACACAAGTTTGTACACCGGTAGTCTCAATATATGTCTGACAAATCCGAGCTGGGCACTGATCCGTGGGTAGTGAGAGTAGACCGAATAAGCATTTGGAAAAGAGAAAAGCGAACACCAGGCTATTAACCGGCGAATGTCTACGCCAATGTCTGGTTCACTCTGGAGAAACCCGAGGTGTCCGAGGGATAAGCATTCACCGGTTCCGAGGAGAGCTGAACACACGGTCCTACATTTTCTATCGGGTACACAAGTACTAAACCGGTCAATGATAATGTCCATATATTCGTGTGTTTCCATTGATCTATACAGATCACTAGTTGATTCAATTCATAATAGAGCAATCACCGTTAGTTAATGATCCATGGGATACTGTTGTTATTTGTATATTGTTTGACATAAACAGTTTGGTACTATAAATTGGATACTTTAGTATATATTTCCAATATGATGTTATTGGGTACTAGTCTCATGTTACCAATTACAGTGTCTTCCCATCTATTTTATTGTGCCTTTTACCATTTACTCGTGAGAAGAAAGGCAAAAGCGAACTGTTTATGAAAAGAAAAGACAAACTCTTGATGTTTGTTATGCTCGCCGATTGCTGGAATGGTCTCACAAATATGCGATATGTACGAGTTGCAGATTCTGATATCGAGTATATCACGAAATTTTCCCAGGATTTAGTTGGGTCGCACACGCTGTGTGGAGGACTTACGTCACGTATAAAATATGCGAGTCCCGCAGTTCAATGAACGTTTCGCTGTAAACGAGAACCGAGGCGAGGCACGTGTATGGCACGCTTTAGAGTCCGAGATCCGAGTGGCGCTACACACGCGCATTTCGTCACGAATTGAGGAAATCGACGGCAAGGAGCTCTTCGCATCTTTCCCAAGCTCATCGGACGATGGAGGTCGGTCCTGTCTCATGAGCTGTGTGTAGAACTAACGCAAAGTCATAGTCTGTCAGTTTGGCTGCAATTTTTGGACGAACGAGAAGGAATACAGTTAGACATGACATAGATTGCAGTCACAGTGGGGGCGCCAACAAGCTGACCCCGTGTCTCCCAGGTTTGAGCATGATCACCTGGCTCCCGGTAAATTGGTGATGAATATACCTCGCGAAAACCTTCAAAACCCGGTCCGGTAGCTGTGTAGGAGTTAACAATTTGCTACATCATCAGGTACAGTCTGGAGCACGTTTCCTTCCTCTCCTGCAGTTTCATCTGTGATATGTTACTGGTTTGCGACTCTTCCCAGAGTCATTCCACGTCCTTCCCTGCATGCATCACCACCCACATATAGTTCTGGATCGACCCACCCGTTCCTGATGTACTCAGTGCATTCATTCCAGCGCGCGCGGTTGCCATCTCTCTTCTTCCGCTTGTACAGTAGACCTGTTGTGGCTTCATATTCTGCGTCATTGACTTTGATTGAATTAAACGACGTGGGGCCGGACGACTGTAGTTCAGATGTATACAAATACGGGGTCGGCCGGAGCGTATACACTTTATAACCTTTTTATTATATACATAGTCTGTCACATCAGAACAATCCCTAATTATATTGGGGCCTCGCCCCATCCTACCCCTTTGGTTTCATCCCTGTACCACTTATGGGGTCTTCCCATCCTTTTTGATATATTACTCGGTTCACTTTCAAAAAAAGTTACATTGCAGAACGCACGGAGAGGAGGTAAACGGGGAAGAAGCTCACAGGGAATAGCCCGTGCACAAGAGCTAACCAACGTTCACGTGTAAATATAACCAACAAACAGAAACAAAATCGCTGTTGAGACCTGGAATGCTGCGACGGGACACTGTTTGAAATGATCTTCTGTTGTTGTGATGGAAAAATCATGAGACGATGTCTGCAAATATCCAAAAATCGCTCAGATTTGTCTGACTGCAAGACGTCAGCCCCGCTCTCTTTCCACGGTAGTACTCTGATGTGAACAGATTGATCCGATCAGCGATCGAGCTTTCGATTTTGTTGTCCAAGATCATCCCCTCCCCTCTTCCGACATTTGTCCTTGCGTCACTCTTCCTGGTCAAAGTGACGCAACTGTGAGTATACAAGGAGAAAGAGTACCTGAGATGGTCTTGACTGATTCTTCGATGTTTGTGTTCTAAAATCGATTCACCTCTCTAGTGTACAGCGGCTGTATGGCCACACGCGTACTGAAAGACATTAGCATATGAGATTTCTGCTTCGGCTATCAAATTCTTAATGGTGTCGGATTCGAAAGTCAAACAGGCACAGCATTCACAGCATTCATGTTTGAAACTGTTCAATTATGAAACATTGATAAATTCGATCCACTTGCGAAAGACGTGCCGGATTGATGCATGATATGGATCCTTAAGACATACTATTGAAGCTGGTCCGTTTAGGAATTGAACTGTTGTTTGTCGAATCCATCTGGAGATCAACTTCTAAGATGAAAGTTGGCGTCTAAATGTCAGTGTTTAATCAAAACAGCTACCTACGCGGGGCTGCGGGAGGAATACCCTCCCCACGATTTGGCATATGTCTGGAACCATTGGCGAATGTCAACGCTTTATCCTTACTTTATAGCAATCATGTTCAATGAACTGCAAGTCCATGTGGGTACTTTTGCGGCTACGTTCCATCGTGATGATGTTATCAAACAAGGAAGAGTACGTAAACTCGCAGCCGACTGCAAGTTTCTGCACGGACTTGCTTCTTCGCATTATCAAAAGTCAACTTTCGCTTGCTGCGATGGCAAGGGAGAGCTTGAACGTGATGTTGCTGCCAACAGTTTCCAAAAAAATCATATGAAAGTGTTCACATACTGAAAACCACCTAATTTTGAGTAGTTGTTGTATACTCGACGGATGGCCATGCGTATCAGAGCACAGTTCTAGGACCCTATGATTGGTCGAATTCTTGTGGGGATTCGCCTGAGTGAGTGACTTAATTTGAGATTCACTTTCCTGCATCACGTCCATGCGCTTGTGCGCATGGAGGTGATGTCAATGTCAATGACCTTTGTCATTCTCTGTCATCAAATGCCTGCGATTTGCTGCGGGGTCACGATGCTGGAGATGGCGAACAAGAGGAGCTTGGCGGTAACCAAAAGTCGTCGATCCTCGGTTCGCAAGATGCTACAATGAGAGTACGTTATCGGCAGACAAAGATGGGTAGGCAGTCGCCAAGCTCTTCTCCTGAGCTTTGTGACTGGAATAACGTCCAAAACATATACTGTTGTGGATTTATAAGCCATCTTGAGATCCGAAGAGGAAAGGGAGACGACAAAACACTCTATGAAAAAGAGAAACTGGGGACGTAAAAGTGGAGGAGTGTCTGATGTGTTATCTCTACGTGCATGGTGGCACCGGTTATTGAGTTTGTTATCTTGAGTGGAACTTTATTTAGGATGTCCATTAAATTTGGCACTGTATATGATAACCTCTATGGCATTTCTTCCAATATATGAGAAGATGCCCAGCGTATGTGAAGTCACTATTGCGTTTGAAAGTTGATTTGACCCCTGTATCGCGACCTAAATATACAGGACTACAGGCAGTGGGTGATGGACGCAATACATGCCAAAATGTGCCCAACAATTTTGGAGCTTAGCTAGGCTTTTCATCAAAAGGTGAGTACATAAATGCATCTGAGCTCATGGGAGAGTTGGTACTTGCGTTTGGACCTTGCACGGACTTGCTTCGAAGATGCCAGCAACTTGTTGCCAGCCTAATACTTTGGTCCACAACGCATTGCTATCCAGTGATGTGTTTGTCCTATGCCTTGTACTACCTTTTCTTCTTTGCTCCGCCTGCCGATTGAACTGAACCCAAAACCTCAGTGTAGTTTTCGGTTTAACCCTTTCCTCCGGGTGCCACATGGCCATTGGATTATAAGGCCTACCATCTGCTGCAACTTCTTGACTCTTGCAAAACCGGCGACCACCGTTTTCGTTTCATCCCATGAGTTGGGTTTCATCCGACATCTTCGTGGCAAGCTGGGCAGGCCCGTTACTCCAGTAGGAAGGTAGAAACCGAGTAGGCACCTGTGATCAAGAGCAGGAAATCAAGAGCTAAATGTATTCCCTGGAGGGCCAATGAAATTCTTTGGATGTCATAATCAAAACCTGACAGTGGCCTACTGCTTAGCGTTTTTAGGAACTCAATGCACCTCACCCTCCATGAAGCAGGAGAGCAAGGGACAGAAGGGGTACAAGGTCACTCCAGTAACTAGTAGTTGTGAGAGCAAATTGCACGAAAAAGATGTAAAACGCTGATTCGTGACGTGGAGACTAATTTTATGAATGCAGAATGCTTGAGCGGATGAAACACTAAGGTGCTCATAGTCTATATCGTACAAGGTACCTATCAGACACTAACAAAGCACAATTTACACTGTAATTCTCCTAAGCATAACGAGCTACTTCCGGCATGGTGGGGTTATACTAGCTTGATCGTCAATGACAATTTCAAGTCCATCAAAGCTCCAATATGCTTGATGTTTTCTCGATAATGTTGCATTTTTTAACCTTCAACTTTAGACATTCTTGTGCAGAGTATTTTTTTTCTTGAATGACAAAATGGAAACAATATTTTATATTATGTTGTGTACAGCGAGAAAATGCGGTAACATCGAAGAAGACATTGGGGTTACGACTAACCCAGGACACCATATTTCCAAACCCTATATGAACATCCACAATTGTTTCCAAGGGGGGAGCCGGGCGTTAGAACTGTTTCTAACGACCGATTCGGCGTTTTAGACTTTAGGCCTTCAGTTGCCTACCCAAAGAAAACCTTAACATCAAACTCATGTCCAAGTCTAACGAGGGTTTGTGCAAGTCCAAACAAATATGTAGAATATCTTCACTTTTGTTTGAGGTGCAAACATGGCACCATCTCTATGGATCATAAGGTGGAAGACCCGGGAATGTCCAAGCTTGTGAGACGACTGCTCTGTATGCTATAAGGAGTGCTGTTTGCTTGCTTGCAATTTTTTGGAACAGCCACAATTATGTCCAAGACAAAGTAGCCTTTGTTGTCTATCCAAGTTGAGCCATTGATTGTTTGAACCTTGCCGGATGTGGCTTATTTTGCTTAGCAAGCAACCTTCTTACTTTACCTGTCGTCGCAAAGTAGATGGAAGTGTCCGATTTTCACTTTAAGTTGGCCATCGGTTTTGCTAAATTTTCTCCTGTATGACATGTAAGAGGGATGGTTTGATAGAACACTTGAGTTTGGTGTTGATCATTGTGGCTTCTCTCCATGTGTTGATTTGTTGTTGAATGGTCAAGATTATTCTTTTATCATTAATTGTAACAGCCCTATTGGCATTAATATTCATGCAAGATATTATCATATGTACAAAAATAAAAAATCTATCTTGTTGAATTCAGAGCATTGCACTCTCAAGGGCAATGCTAACTTGAGATTAGGATGTGATTATCGTTATTTTCAATGTCATCTTAATAAAATATCTTTGGTGGTATGATATTGATGAACAAAAAAAAAATTGTATATGGATAGTTTGTCTAATTTTTGTTGCAATCTCGTTTTTTTTGTTTCCATTGTTGCAATGGTAATACAAAGTCGTTATGTCCATTGCTTTTGGAGAACTTTTTCATAAAGGATGAGATTTTTATCTTGTGGAAACTTGCTTTGTACAATGGTTGTTATGTTTATTTGACATAAAGTAAGTGTGAAGTCTCATGCACCCAAATGCTTGTATCCTGATATTGATGAAAGATTTTTGGTGTTTGCAGCTATAGTAATAATTGACTGCACTTCGAGTTTTTACATACAATCTATAGAGAGCACTAACTGGTGCAATCCATAAGAGAGCAATCACGTAAGGTGATGATTCTTCAGATGCTCTGTTGTTTGTAGACACTTTGACCTAGATAGTTTGGATGTCTTAGGTGTTGTAAAACATATTTTCTAGTGTGATGCTATTGGGGCCTAGCCCCATGTTACCTGTTTGGTTCCATCCTTGTATGTTTTGATGGGGTCTTCCCATCCCTTTTGTTATTTTACTGAGTCTCAAAAAAATAAAATGTGAATGATATCGCTGACTAAAGCTGTTTGTTTAAACACCTGATCCTTAGTTCCTTTTTGTCCAAAAGGTTACAAATCGCAACCAGGACAGTCTTATATGGCTACCGATTCCAACCAGAAGAGGGCGGAAGAAGGAGAAAAAAATTACAACATTGACAGCCTTGAACATAGCCTGTGAACGTTTCCAAACATTGCTTCCATTCTCCTCGTGCCGCTGGCGTACAGGACGGATCTACTAGCTTTAGAGAGAGAGAGAGTGAGTGAATGACAAAATGACGCAAGAGGACAAGGACGACCCCTCGGAAATCAAAGAGTTCCTGTTGAAGTCCGGGAGACGATTCAAGAATAGTTTATTTATGCAATGTGCCAATTTTTTAATTCGCAACGTTTTAAAACATATTTCTAGTTTTTACATGTGGTGTATTTACAATAGAGGTAATGATTAAATATTGATACATTGAAATTTTTATGAGTAAATCATTCAAAAAAATTTCATATAAAAAACTATTTCAAATCAAAATAATTTTTTCATTATTTATTTTTTTTAAATAAAAAAAAATTTAAATAAATATTTATAATCACATCTATATTTCATTTCAGCTTTTTGGCAAAATAAATTCAAAAATTAAATAAAACGTAAAAAAATTAGAAATAAGGAATATTTTTTATTATAATTTTCAATTATTGATTCTTTGGATAAATAAAAATATTAAAAAATATTTAGACTAAAATTTATAAATTTGTCTAGTAAAATTTAATGAAAAATTATAAGTACAATCTATAATCATTATATTCATTATAATATATATCATTACTACAAACAAAGATTTATTATTTAAGAGAGTACAATAAATAGCCTTAAATAAATTGCAGTTTTTCAAATAATAATTAAATTTTAAACTTATTTGATGCATTTTTTTATGATTTTAACTTAAAAAATCAATTTTTGTGAATATATTTCAATGTCAAATATGAATAAAATAAAATAAAAATTGGAATTGATATAGTGATATAAATATATTTAATCTTTCATAAATAATTATTTTTGTAAAAATTTGAATTCATGGATGATTGTTCATGAGAATGGAATATGGCAAACAAAACATTATTCACATATTTTTCATTAGAAAGATTTATACTTAGCTTTTACTCAGTAATTTACAGAACGTTAAAAAACATAATTATTTTTTTTCCTATGTTGATTAATACATACTTCTATCAATGTTGATCCTTTCGATCAAGATCTTGGAATTGATTAATGAAAATCAAATAAATTTTGTTAGCACAAGTAAGCAAGAGCATTGTTTCTGTTAACTTTCCGTTGGTATAATACTAAAGTCATTCAATACCGAAGGTTTTGACTACCCAGAAATTTGTTAAAAACATATTTTTACAAGAATCCGTTTTTATATGATCAATACAAGAAGAAGTTTGAGACATAACTGCAGGATATAGATGCGGGATTATCATATTTGCTCAAACAGGCGACGTTTGTTGAGTTCAGATTTACAAAAGAAACAAAATCCACTCAAATCCATCTGTTCTGTCTCCTCCAAGCGATCTATTATGGAACAAAATTACATTGTAATTCGAATCAACATAAGATCCATACTTATATTTGGTTCACGCTTGCCGGGACGAAACTCAATTAATCATATGGCTGGGCACAATTCTCTAAACTATCCAAGAACAGTGGCCTAGAGGAAAATCAAGCCTCGCCTGTAGAGAATGAAGTAGATAGGCTTAGTTTTAGTTGCCCTAGACTTGTATCTGGCTATTGGATCTAATTCGATATCTTCTGCCCGTATGGTCAAATGCTAGATGAACAGAAATTTGTCATTGACCCTTCCCCATTCCACGTGGGCTAGTGATGCCTCCGAGCGAGGCCTTAGCTAGCACTCTCTAAACACAAACCAAGTTTTTATTTGTTACTCAAATTAATGCTTAAAAACAAATATTCCTTCACTTACAGATTTACAAATACGTACATGGGTTTACTGCCTTCAACTGGGTAGCTGTATTGATCCGCCCACAATCTGCAAACATTAGCCCTCCTTTATTTTAGCGTGGTTATCTGTTGCACATGTGCTTTATCTCAAGTTCTCAATCTCTACTGGATCCGATCTCCCAAGTTGTGGGTGGCCAGGTTTGGCAATAGTATGGGTACAGTAGCTAGGTTTGATGGCATTTGACACAAGGGGGTCAAGTGAAACTACCTTTCTAGATACACCCCCAATACTGTCAGGGACCACTACTGTAGTGTCTCGTCACCAGAGAAGTCACAACGAGCTAGTTGTGAAACAACGCGCAAAAGCCTGAGCAAAATCCCATCATATATCCTCCATGTTGCTGCATGAGAATGTGACCTAGATACCACTTTCGCGATCTAAAGAGCAGATTCGAATCTCAATGTGCAAAACTTAGTAGGAGTGAGTTCTTGTAGGTCATCCTCAACTGTACATTCATGCAGGTTCTTTAAGAGAATCTACCGTGTCCAACACAAGGCTAGCACGTTGCCGGATTTTTTTTCCCGATCAGCGGGTGCTAAAACTCGTCACAGACAACTTATTTCCGGAGCCCATGGTCCCAAGGATGATATGCGGAACGTTGGATCTTATATGATTGTGAGTGTTATCAAGTCGCATTCCGTGATCCATGTTGGGTGGTTCTTTCTCTGAACAATGGAATCGGTTGATTATAAAAAGGCATTTTTTTCATGACTTGCTAACGTCTCAGTTATGATTGAGCTGGCTTGCCTTGTCTTGGATTTAGCTCTAGGCTGATCTGAGGACCCCTGATATGAGGTAAGTACTGCACTGCGGTCAGAGTAACCATGCTACGACGACACGGCCAGGCTGAACATAAGACATGTTTGACTTTCAGCTCTTCCTAAGGAGAAGGAGAGGGAAGAAAATCGAGTCACAAACATCTCCCATGATCCCAGACTCCCAGTTGGGAGTTGGGGGTTGAGGGTGGAGGGATTGATGTGATTAGATCGAAAGTATTTGTTAAGCCGGAAGTTCGGTCAAAGTCCCATCCCACCACTCCCATGTTGTTGTGGCCCTTGTGGGTTTGTCTTGTTTGCTGAACGGCACGAGAGAGTTTGATTGATAGTCTCGCCCTACGGCGATGTGGTGGCTGTTAGTGGCCGATGGCAGGAGCGCGGAAAAATGCTGGGAAGTAAAGCTGGGCAAGTGTCTCGCAGAGGAAGGACTCCCAACGAGTCCCCACGGTCGATCGCCCACAACGAACGCCCGGCGCCCACAGGCCCAGGGCTCGAACACTGTCTTTCTTGCCCTTGAATTGACGGGTCACATTGCAATACAATAACATAATCTGCTGCTCGAGGACCAGGAAAGCGGCCCCGATTCGGTCAGCCAGAAAAAAAATCTTGTTGGACAATTGTTCGCTGTCCAATAGCACTTAAGAATTGGATACGGGTAGTCTCACAACGTTTCCGCTGTATGTAACACGCGAGATGTAACCTTCCTGCCCGACACAGCTGGCTCTCGTCTGGCAAGCGGGGCAGGCGGCCGTTCCTCCACCCTGCCGTACCTTCTCCTCAAATCCCGTTGCCGGTGTTGTCTCCATTCATGGTTCGACGCACGTTCGTGCTAGGTTCGGTTACCCAAAGCTGAAAGACCGATGTGCAAAAAAACCCTCCCGTGCTCCTCCCACCAGATCTCCCATGGGTCCGATGAGACCCGGGGAAGACCAAGGTCTTCAGCAAAACGGTGATGCCCGATAGCGCTATCACAAGCGAATATGAATGTCGTGGAAACCCGACCCCACCCAGAAGTAAATTACAAGCAAGAATATTCTACATGTAGATTACGGGAATTTGCTTTGGATTGCGATATTGTTGCCAGCAATTTGATTGCCATTAGGAACTGGGTATAAGTGGTACATCATAGCGGGTGATGGACGGGGGAAAATGGTGACGGGTCGGGCTGGCAAAGGATAGAAGATTATGTCGAAGTAGAAAGGTGTCGAAGCAACAAGTGGGACGGAAACTGGACCGCCCCTAGCAGGAGCCCTGGGTTTCTTCTTTGAAGGTATATATAGAGGAGGGTTGTGAAGGTCAAGGTAAGGCAATCTCAGATTGCGGAGTGTTGAGCAGATGAGCACGACGAAGAGAGCTAATCACACCCAAGACTGTCACTGAGACTGCATGTGTGCTTCTCTGTGACGATGTCCTGAATTTTGCAATTTGTAACATAGCCCTTTTAGCTCCGGGGTGCCGGACTCTTTCGCTAACAATTTGAGAGGCAGAGGAGATTTTCGTTACATCCACAAGCTTCGTCACATTGCGAGAGAGTGGGCCATATTCAAGAGAAGTCGAATTTCTCAAACTTCTGGCCGAGGGCGGGCAAGGAGTAGATTGGAACTTAGCTCCTTCTGAGGATAGTAAAGCTCCTGCTGAGGATAGTGGGCTCCTCCTCAACTCCTGAATTTTCACCGCGGCGGGAGTTACAGCATGGCAGGAGTCGGTATTTGGTTCATGGGATTTGTTGCAGTCATTTATGTGTACTATCGGGTGCAAAAGCATCTGGCGCGGTCCCGAAGATTGCCTCCTGGAACCATGGGGTGGCCAATCATCGGCGAGACCATGAAGTTTTACACTCAGCATCCAAATTTGTTCTTCAGCTCGAAGCAGAAAAGGTGCAGCTCCCAACTCTTCTACTGCGCTGCACTCTCAAGACTCTACCTCTCATTGTACTGCACTGCACTTCACTTCAACAACAATGACCCAGCTAGTTTTTCATCATTTTCCTTGGCCTCAGTGAGCTAATTGAAAGTGTCTTTTATCCCTGACAATTATCTCTCTTCACAACTAAGGCAGATCACGAACCGTTGGAGATATCCTATCTTAGCAATTCTTCGTTTGTTGTTCGATCGACTTGTCGGTAGAACCAAGAATACTCTTGAGAGTTTGTCAAGGTTAATCCTGATGACAGTCTACCGTGATCTCAACTGATGAAGCGAATTAGTTTGCAAATTTCAAAGTCCAGTTTGTAATCTCACTAACAACTGCAAGTGACTGGTATATTTTGGGAGGCCAAGACAATAAGAGGAGTGATCAAATGGAGAGAAAAAACCTTATGTGTGAATGTCTTGAACAGATACGGGGAGATTGTGAAAACAAGGATTCTGGGATATCCTGCGGTGATGATGGCAACTCCTGAGGCCGCGAAACTGGTCCTGGTCACTCAGGCTCACCTCTTCAAGCCTTCTTACCCTGTAAGTAAGGAAAAGTTGATTGGAAGATCAGCCGTCTTCTTCCAGCATGGTGCTCACCATCAGCGCATACGCCACCTTCTGCAAGCTTGTTTCACACCCGACGTCATACGTGAAAGTGTCGGGGAGATTGAGAGCCTCGCGCTGATGACCATGAATTCTTGGGAAGGGCGTTCTATCTGTACTTTTGCCGAGCTGAAAAAGGTTTGTGTTGTCTGTCATACATGGGGTCAAGGCTGGAAAGAGAGAATCACGACCCAGGATGTTTCAATGCGTGATCAATGTGGGGATTTACCTACTTGAGTATCATACTTTAGTAACTATGGTATATTCTTCTAGTATGTCATTTCTTGGTATCGAAATCTACTCGTATGCCCATGCGTCATGTTTGAGACATTGGGACTTCAACAATAGGTGTTTACAGCGTAAATCTCAACATTTTATTTTTGGATTTGAAGTCTTGTTTCTGACCTGAGAGATCACCGCAGGATCGGCATTAAGTATTGTTACTGCATGCATTTACTGTACATTACAATTGACAGTAGCGAACGTAATCAGTGTGTAAGAGGAATTCACTCATGAGCACGACGGTAATGGCTGACGTACCATATTCTTGTATGAATTGCTGTGCAGTTTTCATTCGAAGTTGGATTTCTGCTGTCTTGTGGTAAAGATGACCACGTAGACAAGGATGAATTGCTGCAAACGTATCGCACCATGGAAATGGGCTATAATTCGATGGCCATCAACTTTCCTGGAAGCAAGTTCAACAAGTCGATGAAGGTAGAAACTATAAATCAGCTGCTGCGATCCTTCCATACGCTGAGTGAAACTTGTCCAGTTCAGTTTGTGTTCATTTACAGCGACTACAATGTACTCACCGACTTTGTGGACTGTACAGGCGAGGAAACGTTTACATTCAATCATAGCTGGCATGGTCGAGAGAAGAAGGGCCAGCGGTATCGTGAAGACAGACGTTCTAGGAACTCTCATGAAAGATGCAGCGTTGACTCAAGATCAAATAGCAGACAATGTCATTGGTGTGGTCTTCGCGGCCCAGGATACTACTGCTAGTGTTATGACGTGGCTTGTGAAATACCTCTCTGGAAGCCCCTCAATACTCGCAGACGTGAAGGTAAATATTTAATCGAAGATTAACGTTCAAATCTGAACCGTTTGCCTCAGCCGTGGAGTTCAAAGAACGCTTTTTAACAGCTACAACGTCACATTCCTACTAATATCTGTGTTTCGACAAATTACAGGCCGAGCACGATGACATCCGGGCGAGTAAATCTTCTGATACTGAAGGTTTAACTTATGCCGACTGCAAGAACATGCCCCTCACTAATAGAGTAAGTGCAGGAATAAAGGATTAGCTAATCTGAAAGTATCAGTCTTGACAGTTGACTCTTACTTTCAGGTTGTCAGTTCATCATATAAAGTCTATATTTTGCAGCTACTGTATGTGACTCTTACTTTCAGGTTGTCAATTCAACATATACAGTCTGTATTTTGCAGCTACTGTATGTAACTAACTCACATTTCTGTGTTCCACAGGTAATCTTGGAAACTCTAAGAAATGCAACTGTGCTGTCATTTACATTCCGGGAGGCAACTGAGGACGTGGAATACAATGGTGATTTCCCGACTTATGTGCTGTCACGCATAAAACATTGACCAAGCTTTTACTCTGAAATATTTTCATGCAGACAATGTGAAGGAACGGATCAAAAAATTTGATAGGTTGGTGTATATATGTTGGTGCACATGCAACGATCGTGTAATACATCATAAAAAAGAATATAGAGGATTCTCATCTCGACTTGTCTTCGATTACAGGTTATCTGATTTGCAAAGGCTGGAAGGTGTTGCCACTCTTCCGCAACATACATCACAACCCAGACATCTTCCCTGACCCATACAAATTTGATCCATCTAGATTTGAGGTACACCTTTTTGAAGTCTTAACGTATTGGGAATTGCAGTTCTTGTTTCCATCAACTGTTGTCTTTGTATCCCTTCTACACATTCTGACGGATGATTTTATATGTTTGCAGAAAACACCCAAGCCCAACACATTCTTACCTTTCGGAAACGGGGTGCACTCATGTCTTGGCAGTGAGCTGGCTAAACTAGAGATGTACATCTTCGTCCACCATCTTGTCACGAAGTTCAGGTATTGCCACACATCTGAAACCATGATACATATGCAAACAGATTACGTTCGTTGCTTGAGCAATCACATGTAAGCAGCTATTTGTGACTCGAAACATAAAACCGTTTTTTGCCTTAATAGAATGTGAAGGTTGGCTCACTTGAATTTGTTGCATTTACAGGTGGGACCTCCTAGAACCCAAATCAGGAATTGATTATCGGCCATTTCCAGTTCCTAAAGATGGAATGCCGATGCGAGTATCCCAGAGGAGAGCTAAAGCTGAGTGAATCTGTCTGAAAATCTCCTCAAACACCGTCACTACTTATCATGTCGGAGATCTCTATGTGCGAAGCCGCGATTTTGCCAAGCTACAATGCAAGTGCGAGATATCGACAACAGTTCATCCTCGCCCTTCGTAAGCTGCAATTACCGTACAATCGACTCCGACCACACTCCATATCTTCTGGAGAACTATCCAACACCTTCTTCACAGAGCGTCCGGGAACAAATTTGGTGTTTTCAAGCTTATACATATCCAAAAGTCTCATTACCTCGACAGGTTACCCAATGCAGCTGCGAGAGCTCGTGTTAGAGGTACACACTAAATACAGTAGGCATGCATAAATTGCCTTCCTTCTGTGAGGGTTCGAAGAATCAGCTTACATCAGTGTTGTTTGGCTGAGTTGGAAACACCGACGTCTGAGTGAGGTCTGGCTGAGCACATTGCTTCAAAGTCATAGTACACAGTCAGACACACTTCGCGAATACAGTAGATCTAAGGATTTAGTACCGAGAGGTCGATCTTATCCCCTACAGAAGCCGAAGGCGGGGAGGTAAAACGACTTCGTTGTTCTCCGTCAATTGAGAATAGTAAAGTAATATTAGACAGGCGAAATTGCCAATTTTATCAGCGCGGTTACTCATAATTCCAGTGATTTGACACATTTTTCTAAATGTATTTTATCAGTGTAAAGTGCGTCACCCAGTGAAAGTCCACTTGCCTCCTCGCAGTGGATGAAAGTTGTGTGGCCAACTGAAATTTGTGTGGCCAACTGAAATTCTTACAAAGTAAAATGTATTGTGAGTATAATATGCGCGTCCATTACAAATGTCTTCGAAGCTGGTAAAGTCCGCTAATTGAACATTTTTGCTTGTAGTCTTCACCAACTTTCACCAGGTCATGAACATTACTGCCTTTCGGAATGAGCGTCTCCCTGAGAATTCCTGCTAAATGAGATGATAATGAGAGTCATTTTTCATTCGGTGAAACCACGTGGCAGTCCTTTCCAGCTGAAGAACAGTATGAAGGATGCGAAAGGAAGTATGGCTATATGAATCAGCTATCTGTAGCCGTGTAACCGCTTGTGCAAGTTTGAGAATCGAGTCTTTCGGGAAAGATCTTTCGTATGTCAGTTTCCAGCTGTCGGCTACCACAAAATCAAAACAAGGTACCTTCCAAATCATCGGAGATTTGGAACGTACCTCATTTCAGATAACACATAGACCAATCACGGCGTCCTACTTTCTTCGTGATATGATATTTGAATGTCACGAAATAAAATCAACCTCGCCGGGCTTGCCCTGCGCGGAACGTACAGATGAGAGCTTCATGACATCACTGATCCATCTTGAATTTGTCAGCCGCTCACCACCTTTGACGATAGTCGCAGTTCAAATCCTATTAGGCAAGCAGCTATCATCAATTCTTATCGCTTTCCACAGCAGCAACAAAGATTCATTCGTTCAGCTGTAAGTAGATACGCCCTACGTTTTATACTTTTCGCTACACTTCATCTTTTTGACACGGAAACCCCAGGCAATTTTCTGTTTATGTCATTGCCACTTTATGTTATCTCACGTATATTCATAGCAGTTCCGTGCAGTGCCTGCCCCCATGTCGAGGCGTCAGAGGCGCATCCTTCTTTGACATTCACACCTCTGGGCTAGCTTTGTGTTCAGTGAGGGGAGATTCGCGGTTCTGCCGCCTTCGCTTTATCCTTTCCCCGTTCTCAAAATCTTTAACGTCATTCTCATTGGCAAGGATTTTGGTGTCAAAAGATCATTCCCATCCTCCAGCCATTTGCATTTCGGCCATTCAAAAGATCTTCCCTTCGATTGTTGATATGTCTGTTACTGTAATTGGCACCCGTCCAAGTGGGGCAAAAATCTTACTCAGCCATCCAGTCACCGGGGACTTGCTGTCGATGAACTCTCCACCGCAACTGTAGGAACCGACATTTTCATTCCAGCCACTAGAAAGATCTCACTACCTCTGCACTGGTCTGTCGACTGAGCACACTCGCATCTGCACTTCTTTTGGCAACCCCGTGGACCAGTGATCGAGAAGCCCGTTCAGACGTGCACGTCAAGAGTAGCCAGGGCCTGCGGTGTTGTGGCTGCGAGGCGATGCTCCTTAACCACGTACATAACAGTACCTTCTTCTAGCATGTTCTGCACAGAGCTGTACCCGGTAGTCCTGGTGGCTTCAGGAAAGGAAAGGAAAGGAGTTTCCAACTGATCCCTCTTCGCATGGATTCTGTTGCGAGTTTGAAACAGTGTGGCACATCTGCCGCTGGAAAGGTTCATGTTACAGATGCAGCCGGACCCACAGGGAAGAGAGATTCACCAACAGGATCATCATAAATTTTGGACTTCGATTTACAACAACAACACACAGACAAGCCGTGGCGGTAAGCTTCTCTTTCTCCTCGAAAGCCAAACATCCATCTAATGTTCCACATTCACGTACCGAACGTACAGCTCTTTTTATTGTTCTCCGCAAACGACATTCCTTCACATGTTTCATGTACCGTATGTGCCACTTCCGGTATTTGCCGACCTTCCCCCAAATGTCTCATGCGACGTTCATACAGACAATATTTGGCCTTTTTCTCTTGCTGCCCTTCGGCGAGGGTCGGTTTCGTCGTTGGATTTTATTCGATGGTTTGCCTTTTTTGTACGGTGTGATCGGTTCTGGTATTGCATGTCCGCGGTTTCCAGCCAAGGTCCTAGGCGATTCTCGTAGGCAGTTTCTGCTAAAGAATGTTCATCTGTCTTTGAAGGACTTCCCGTTTCCGACCCGAGGTGGTGAGAACCGCAGTCGCAGTAAATGTGGTGCTGTATCTTCTTGCTCGGTAGCACCTCTCGAAATAGAGGTGAACACCACCTTCTGTACCGTGTTGACCTCCCTCTGAGCTCGATTTTGAGGAGACAGATAGCTTACCATATAGTCTACCACAGTACCCAGTTTGTTTGTTACCATGTGGGACGGATTACCTACAGTGGCCCTACTTTCCTTGACAACACCCAACGACCATTCCAGAGCATTGGGATGAGATCTCAACTGGAAAATTATGGGTACAGAAAGTTTTAGCTTTACACATGACCACATGTCTATATTGGAGCATTCGTACGTGGGAGCCTTACATACGCCACGTACATGGCACCGACATGGACGTGAACGGCGCCAAATTTTAGCTCCCAACTCACAGTCGTCTGACGCCTTGTACTGTTTTTATTGATGGAATACATTTTCGCCCATCGAAAAGATAGTATCCTCATAATGAGTTCTAGATCAAAACCGATAAAGTATAATAACAAAAGGGATGGGAAGACCCCATCAAAACGTACAAGGATGGAACCAAACCCGCAACATGGGGCTAGGCCCCAATAGTATCACTCAGAAATATGTCCTACAACACCTAATATATCTGAACTATCCAAAGGTCTACAAACAACATATCATCCTAAGAATCATCAGCTAACGTGATTGCTCTCCTATGGATTGCACCAGCTAGTGCTCTCTGTAGAGCAATGGAAACATGTTGCCCGAAATAGGTTATACAGTAAGCTAAAGAGAGTGATACCCCATGTCGCATAGTATGGTAGGTTCTCGCACACTCCCTCACAAACATGTCGAAGTCGGTGTCCATAGCTCCATATAATTCTAAAGCTAGAGGAACAAAGAAGTGAACTCTTTGCATACCTCTATACTTGGAGACCTTGGCTGCTGCCGCTCCACTCGCCGCCCATCCTAGAGGATGAATGATCATTCCCTCTGAAACTGTGTCTCTAGTAGGATCGGTAACCATCACATCAGCCACAGTGACCTGGTCCTCCCGAACCAAGTACAAGTCTGCCCTAACCCTAGCCGACTGCAAGACATACCAACGCTCTCTCCATGTGAGGTATCCATCCTCTTGCGCCATAGCAAACATCACATCCCTAATGACATCATGGATAGCTATCCTCTGCCCTCCGAATGGACAACGAGTCATATGAACACCTACTGCATCTAAAGTGATACCACACTCACATGTGAGTAATGAAGATGTAGATGGATGGACCAAGCCAAGACGGAACCTCATCGTTGTGGAGAAAGTAGCTGGTGTGAGTCGGAAAGCCCTGCTGCATGGTCGAGCCAAGATCCACCAGCCTACACCCTTGCCCGAGCAAGAGCGTAGACGAGCTCTAGTAGTACGAGGAATGACCGGATCCACTAAGAGTGAATGTAGAGTCTCCCTCGAAACTATCGGTCCATCAAGATAGACTGTAGACCCCTAGTCCAATAGGTAGCTAAAGAGGAAAAAGATGGAAACTCATGTCGTACCTCCCGTGGTAAAGCATCTCTCGTATGTCGTAATAATACCTGTAAGGGAAATGATCCCGTATCGATGTCCCTCATTTATATCTCCAAAATAGGTTTATCTGCGATCACAAATCTAGAAGATAACAAAGGTGCAACAAACGCCCAACTCATCAAGAATGCCGCAAATGTTGTCTCCTCCATCGATAATAAGCCTACCCCTCCACACGAAATTGGCAAAGATGTCTGTCTCCTTGCCAAATCTCCAGTCACACACTCGAATGTCCCTGGTTCGATGATGTCACCAAAGACGTCCATGATACTCCTATCAAAGGCTATCAAACGTGATATGAATGTAGGTGAAGGAGGAACCGTGTGAAGAAGATAGATGGGTCGACGAGCAATACTAGATGATAATATACCAAACGTCACCTGCGGATCCCCTAGTAGAGGAAAACATCTACATGCAAAACATCCTCGGCCAATGCAACATCAAGGTAATGTAAAACAAAACAAAATCCTCATTCCCTACTGACACTCCTAGAATACGTAGGTCATCTGTCGATATCATGCATCCCTCTAGAAGCTGAAGATGAGGCGGAATGCCCAAAGGAGACCAAGCCATGCACTTTGTCACTTTGATTTTCAAGCATTAGGCAGGTCTTTGATTACTTGACTACCAGATGAAGCTCGGTAGTCAAGTAATCAAAGGCCTGCCTAATGCTGTGTATCATCCGCTAAGGAGGGGAACACACAACCGGGCACAGTCAAAGCAATAGACACAAGAGCTCTATAATGAGCCATGACAAATAAGGGTCCTCCCAAAGGATCTCCCCCGAAAGTGTCAACTATGGATTGTAGAACGGTGACTCCCTCCTCGGAAAAGCCATGCTGATAAAATAGAGAAGAATGTGAACCGTAAAAAGATCGTATGAAAGGAATGAAGCTTGATAGGGGTCCACCAGCCTCTCTAAGCTCTCTAAAAATGGATGCACGTGAGACGCTGTTAAAAGCATTCTCACCTGCTAGACAACCCAATCCGGATGGATATCTAGAAGTGCTCTAATGCCCAACGATACTTCCTCACAGCCTCCTGGTATTGCGACTCCAAATTGATGTGAACAAAGATGCTCCTAGAAGTGTGAGCGATGCTGCAAGACAACGGTACGGCTGACTAATCGCCATAAGACCTCTCCAATAGCAATTGATCTGATGTCCCCAGTGTCCTCCATCGCGAGAAACCGACTAGCACCCAAAACTTGACTAACTGACAACAGAATCTCCCCCCTCGCAATTGATGCAGCCACCTGGAACAACTCCGTGAAACCACTAGAGGGATCATCTATCTGAAAGCAATCTCGAAGATGCTCATATACCATCCCTGACAAACCCCAAGAGGATAAACGTGGGGATGTGCATAAAGAATGAGCAAATAATGATCTATCAAGACATAATGGCTCCTCTAGCTGATACTCCAAGACCTCTAATGGTATCTCCTCGCCCATGGATGGATGTAGAAGGCATAAAGAGGAAATCGTCTCATCAGTAGAACTAGTCATGGACAAAGGATGAAGGGTCCGTGCAACCTTGCTATACTCCCCGGCCTCCCCCAAGATCCTACACCATTGTAATCGCACCGAATCAGGAGTATCATGTGACTGAACCCGACTCCTAACCTGTGTGGTCCGAACAGACTCCTCCTGCAATGTAGCCCAATCCCATGCTCGTAATCTCCAAAATCTAGTTTGCCTCCCTATGTCCAAAGACGTCCCCTCTAGTATAAGATAAAGACACCATCACGGAAGTAATAAAAATAAAAACCATGCTAACTCGTCCATGGGATCGCGCGCCAACCGATCGAGCGGTAAACAAAAAGCACTTCTAGCCTCATCTTGCAGTGCCCGAGGAAGCCTATGGAATAAACGTGGACATGAAAATCTAGTCTCAAAAAGCCCTAGAATTGAACTTGCATGGGAAGCTAACCACTCCCACGACCCTGACGGTATACCCGAAATGCTCAACGAAGGAGTCGATGTAGTCTGCGTGTTCCCCGAAGTGACAAAAACCGATGTCGATGTGACCGTCCTCCTCACATGCATCCCAAGTGGTCCAATCATAATCTTTGTGCATCTTTCCCATGTGGATCTTTACTCCTTGCGAGGTAAAGAAACGATGACATACCGGACATGGTGTATCACGCACCGCTTTTGGCGGTCCCATGAGAGAAAGTCAAGCTATAGCTACCACAAAGGGAACGATAAAGAAACCCTTCACTCCATCATGTATCTCCTCTCACCTGTAGAACCACAACCCCCTAACACACCACCTCACATTGGAAAATGCTAACTATGGAAACCCTAAAATCTAAAAATACTCATAACTTTTTATTCAGATCTCCATAATTTTCCAACTAGGTTCTAATAGAACCAATGCACGAAAAGGAAGAGATGGGAACAAAAAAAACTCGACCCATATGTTTAATCGAAGAAAAATCACTCAAAATGCACTCAAAACCCTAAAAAAAATAAAAACAATCATATCTCACAATATCATTCTCCATAGTCTTCAATTTAGATATCAATGGAACCCAAATTGAAAGACGAAGAGAATGGACTATTCACTCTCCATGTCTTGCAAAGTATGGCCGAAGAATGGAACTAATACTCTTCTGGCACTCTCAACACTTGGCTCACGCTCACACACATCCAAATACGAAGGCAGGTGCGCACCTCGTCCATGTCCACAGATGAGTTCTAGATGGTGAATTGGGATTTGGTTGAGATCGGTGTGGGAGTCCAAAGTGTAAAGCGACCGGTAGTGACAAGAAGCACCCACAACCAATCACACGGTTCCTAAATACATTTTTTACAATGAAACTATAGATATTATGACGGGTGGCACACCATGTAGAATTGCCAGGTCTACTCTTAAAGTTTTTTCCATGTGAGTAGCATGTTGAGCTTCTCACTTTGCTGAATTGCGAAGTCATTAGCACCAGCATACAAGTTGTGATTTCTTTACTTCATGCAGTCCATTCCATCCTTTTTGCTATATTACTTGATTTTTTTCCTTTCCACTTCTTGCAGTCCATAACTTCTACTTATCACTAGGAAGGGATGGAATGGGAACCCTATACTATATCATCGAGTATAATAAGGTTTCATAACCAACCATGCTTCAATGGTTGCGCTTGTAGAGATTATATTTGTGTTAGACGTCTTCTCTCATCAAATGGTGATATTATTATCTTGATGGTTACTCCATGAGCTCTACTCTCAAAAGTAAGATGACAATCTTCACATTGAGTATCACACATGTTTTTACATGAGGTCCATGCTACAAGGAATAGTTTGAAAACCCTACATTTGCATCTTTGTTCTTGCTTAATTTTCAATATTCCTTTGATTATATATATATAGTTTTGAGCCGTGAGCCTTCTACCTCCACGCGGCATCGCTCCGTCAGGCTTTCATCCATTGCGGAAAATTCTCCACTGCTGCCTCCCGTAAGAGTATGGGCAGCTCCTCTTTTCATTACTGAGGTCCTGAGGCAACGTGTTTCCATTGCTCTACAGAGAGCACTAGCTGGTGTTATCCATAGGAGAGCAATCACGTTAGGTGATGCTTCTTCGGATGCTCCTATTGTTTGTAGACCTTTTGACTTGGATAATTCAAATATCTTAGGTGCTGTAGGACATATTTCCCAGTGTGATACTATTGGGGTCTAGCCCCATGTTACCGGTTTGGTTCCTTCCTTGTACGATTTGATGGGGTCTTCCCATCCCTTTTGTTATTATATTTTCTCGGCTTTTGAGACTGAGGTCATGAGTTTACATGTATTTGGGTTTAAAGCTTTAAGAGCGTTACATCTTTTTTTTTAACATAAAATATTGATAAACTGCATATATTTATAAATTATAATTTTAAAATATTTTTAGACTTAAATAAATGCTATTTAAAAAAAATATTGACATACTATGCGGATGCTTTTTTATTATTAATAAAAAGCATCGAGAAAGTATTTAACATCAAATCAATAAGCCGTATAACATATCCATATTTCATAATCAATTGATAAGTGTGAAATAGATGTTTGTTTTCTATTTACTTTTTTCTTACTGTTCCAATCTGCTTCTAGAAAGTAAATATCTAATGAAAATAAAATCAAAATGAATTCATAATTTAGTAACATAGTTGATTTTATTCCATTTGAAGTATTCATCTCCTTTTCAAAATTTGACATCAAATATTTTCTTCTCTAAACATCCATAGCCTACTTGCCACTATGTCATAAAAAATTATGTATTCATAATACTAAACTTTTTGTGATAAATCATTGATTAACTATTCTGCTTAATAATCATTTAAAATATATTTTAAGAAAAAAAAATCATTGATGATTTAAACAATAAAATGGAATAGAGATGTAACATAAGGATTGATGTTATCAATCATGACATAACTTACTCAAAGATATTAGAAATATTTCATGTCAAATAATTTTTTTATAAGTATTTTAAGATTGATAAATAAATTAGTGTCGTTTAGATTGTATGCCTCTGTTATGGTGATGCCAGTCAAGAAGGATATACATGATAATTATACAGATAGACGCATGTGAGGTGACTACCGATCTATCAATCGATGGATAAAATCTGATCGATATACTATGCCTACACCTGAGGAGATCTTTGATGCGGTTGGACATGCAAAGGTTTTTAATACATTGGATTTACTAGCAGAATATCATCAATTCTGGATTCAAGATGAGGATAAGGCCAAGACAACCTTTTGGGCAATTGATTCGCATGGCAAGGATGTGTTGTATCACTGGAAGTTCTTACCATTTGGATTGAAGAATGCACCTACTAAGTTTCAAAGGGTGATGGATAGGATCCTAGCCGGACTTGATTGTGCACGAGCCTATATAGATGATATTCTAGTATATAGTGCTATAGTGAGGGAGCATGAGATACATTTGCATGAGGTATTTGAGTGACTGATTGCTCATGGCCTCAAGTTGCATCCTTGAAAGTGCAACTTCTTTTAGGAGCAAGTAGAGTACTTGGGTCATACCATATACCCAAGAGGATTGGGAGTTCAGCGAACCAAGTTGAAGGTAATCTTGCGTATTCCATAACCCTCATATGTGAGTAGGGTGCGAGCCTTCCTTGGACTTGAAAACTTTTGTCGTTGATATGTGGAAGGACTTAGCATTATTGTCAAAGCCTTGACAAAGCTGACAAAGCTAGATCAATAGTGGCATTGGGGAGAGAATAGGAGAAAGCTTTTGTTGAACTCAAGGGAAGCTTGACATCTGCCCCTATTTTGACAAGACCTGTGAGAGGTCGTCTATTCCAAGTACATACGAGTTGAAGTATGTTGGGTTTGGAAGCAGTGCTTACCCAATATAATGATGAGAGGAAGGAGTTAGTGGTGGCTTATGCAAGTCGCTCCAACAATGCAACAAAATCAAAGTATAATTCTTATAGGATAAGAGCCCAGCTTGCATGATGGGCTCTTATCCTACAAGAGTATGATTTCACGGTTTTTCATAGACATGGAGTGGTGAACCGTGATGCGTATGGGTTAAGTCGAAATCCATGTAAAAGTCAAGTTGACAAAACCGGGGCTCGATGACATGGTGATACTGATATGGAGATGGTATCGGGTTGGCATGCAATGCCTTTTTGAGTATGTTGGTGCTTGAGAGCTGTGTGATATCTCTCTTGGGTCAGAGAGCATATATGTTATCCTTGGACGCTAAGACTGAGGACGGTTTGATGGTAAATCGAGACATCCATGACGACATGATGGTGTTAGAGTATCTTCGTATATGTGCTTTGGTGGGCACTTTGAGGGCAAAGGAGCGGGATTGAGTTTTACAAAAAGCTCGATGATTCATATGGGAAGGTAGATATCTTCTTGAAGTATGAGGAGATGGCAACGTTCGTGTTGTGACACTTGTTGGTCAGACATGCTCATGAGGAGTTAGCTCATTTTGGAGTAAAGCAGACATATAGCTTACTTCAAAGTCACTATTGGTGGAGAGGTATGCAAACTGAGGTGCAACAATTTATGACCAGATGTATGGTATGTGATCATGTTTGAGCATCATTAAATGCCCCTACATCACAATTACATCCTCTACCGATTATGGGACTTGGTTATCGTTGGAGCTTGGATTTTGCATGACCTTTGCCATTGACTATACGACATCATTGATATGTGTTGGTCATGGTAAAGCATTTCTCCAACTGGATTGAGTTGGTGGCTTGCATGACAAGTAAAGTGAGGGAACAACTTATGCGTTCTTAGCTGCGGTGCTTAGCCGATTTGGTGCACCATCAGAAGTGTTGACTGATTAGGATACTGAGCTTTTGGATGAGTTTCAGGCTTTGTGTGATCGAGTGTTGATTGATCATCATACCACATCAAGAGATTATCATGAGGATGATGGTCTAGCAGAGAGAGTTGTTCAGACAATAAAGAGAGTACTAAGAAAGTTTGGCTTGGAGAAAGGTCATCTTGAAGACTGGAACATCCATCTACCATGGTTGGCCATGAGTTATCAATTTAACTGCCAAACATATCTTACGTCATTTTTACTGTACTTTTTATTATATGATAGAGATCTAGATTTACTTATAGTTATTTTTCGAGAGTCAGGTGAAGTTTTGGACTTGGATAACCTAATGTTTGGTCTAGGTTGTGTTCTCAAAGGGCAGAACTCTTTTGTAGAGTAATGCCTATGGCATTTGATAACCTGGTTATTGCTAAAAACTAAAATTTATTATAATAGTGTATATGCATATATTCCAAATAGAGTTTAAACTTATGATTATGTTATGTAATCTTTTTTTTTTAACTAAAATGTAACAAAAATTAAGCAGTTATATTTGAAAATGTCACAGTAATATTGATTATCTTAAATATATAATAACAAAAAAATTTGAAAAATCAAGAGATAATAATACAAAATATAAAAAATAAAAAATTTCATAAAATATAATAAAATATATTAAATTTTTTTAGTTCAAAGACACTCCCAAAATTCCAATGACATACAACTGCAATGCTATATCGATGACTGCAAGGATAATAATGACATATTCGAATGTGTAGGGTGAGTAATACCTGAGAGTGATCTGGATGTGCCACATCTATGTGTTGGATCATATCTAGTCAAATCATGTGCAGTGTATAGCAAATCATAATACATGCACATGGTATCTCTAATAGGATGAGGCTATTGAGAAATAATATTTTGAGCTAGCCATGGTGTTTGTGAGGAGGCCATGATGCATGTGAAAAGCAAACAAACCCAAAAAGGAGAGAAAGACAATACTGAAAATGTGTGTAGTCAAACAATGAGTCGATGAAGAAATCATCATCATCATTCATCTTCATCACCTTCAACTTGAACTCTTCTCCCTCAATCACACATCTTAATATCCCCTCCTTTCTATTTCCGCAACAATCATATGCTATCAATAAGAAATATATTGACATAGTTGTCAATCCGTGTCACCTTGGATGGCTCGTTCTTGCTTTGTTAGTAGATCAAACGAGCTTCAAATCCGTCTCAATCCAAATCGAATGATAAGTTTCTTCCTTTTAAAAGTTCAATCTCATATGCTTAAGTGCTCAACAAAAATCCTCCAAGAAATGAGTGGTATGAAGGTTGACATTGTGTGTGTAAGTTTGAGAGGCAGTTATTTCCGATGTCTCATTGAAGCCCCAAAGTGGCACAAATTAAAATGACAACTCTGGAGAAGCGACAGCCTATATTCAATACATAAGAGTCTCAAGAAATGAAGAAACAAGACTGACGTCTCATCGATACATTGTTGATCCGCTATCTTGACTGAAAAAACACCTCTTATGTTTGTTTCTGAATTCTCCATCCACGTAGGTATACTGTTCGAAATCCTACAAGATTGTTGCCTCGCCAACATTTTCGTTCATCGAATGCTCCGTTTCTTCCTCCAACAAGTTCAATCTCAAATGATAAAACACTAAAAAACGAATGATTTACTCCTTCGGAGAAAAGTTGCATACCGATCTATCCACCAAAGCTACCAGGGTACATTTGGTGGATACCTATTATATTACATGCATAATACAATAGATATTGTATTATGCATGTAATCTCGGTTTTAATCGGTCTAATAACGGTACAAGACTCTAGTTTACATCGCCATTATGTCTTTTGGGGAACAAAAGATGTGTATGCAAGAAGATTTTATGCGCCTTGTTTTTCTTTTATGCAAGAACCAACATCATGTGAGAACGAAGTAATATAGCAAAAAGGATGGAAAGACCCCATCAAATCCTACATGGATGAAACCAAAGGGGAAAGATGGGGCTAGGCCCCAATAGTATCACAATGGAAAATATGTCATACTACACCTAAGATATATGAACTATCTAGGTCAAAGAATGTACATACTAAAGGAGCATATGAAGAATCATCACCCAACATGATTGCTCTCTTATGGATTGCACATGGTAGTGTTTTATGTAGAGCAATGGATACTTGTTGCCTAAAAAAGGCTATACAATAAGCTAAAGAGAGTGATATACCTATACTCTAGTATAATAGGCTATCACGCACTCTCTCACGAACGTTGTCGTATTGTGACACGACTACTATGAGAAGATGATGATATGTGTCATCTTCAGAGTTGTTGTTATGACAATGATATTGTAGGTAAGGATGACCGACGGCTCATTGTAAGGCTGTTAAGAGCCCACAGTTGGATTGACTTCCTAGGCTCAGTATGTGGATAAGGCCCCAAGAGATATTATCGTGGAGCTTATCATATATAAAGCGTGGTCTGGGTGGCAAAGGAAGGGGTGAGATTTAGAATATCGCTTTGCTGACTAAGGAGCTTATCCGATCGAAGTGGAGCCGAAGTGGGACATGAATAGAGGACAACATGATCCTCCAGATATACCGATACCCAATCCATTTGTGATCAACATCTGGTGTCTACATCATGATCACTTTAGGATGTGGTTAGTATATCACTTTGGAGATAACTTTATGCAAGAGGTGATAAACTTTCTAGATTTGTTCATTCTTCCAATTGTTTCCTACGGCGCAATTTGGGACTTAACATGTTATGGATCTGAACTTGCAAGTAGTGGTGGCTTTCAACACATGGGTTCCAATCCATCACTATTATTTATCAAAGGAAAGCCATAGGGAGTTGATTGTTAGGAATTTTGGCGAGGAGTATTATTCTCAAGTTATAAACTCCCCTGTCCCTTTTGTTGTTCCGTTCATACTTAATTGGTTTTGAGTTGTTATTTTGACTCTTTATTAATGACAATTCATATTGTTTATGTGATGGCTAAGTACTGTATTAAGGATAGTTGTAAAGCTCTAAGTTAATATGTGGCTAATTTGGCCCCACTAGAGTTCAGAATGACACTCTTCATTTTCAGTGGTCTTGGAATTTGAATCAATGAGAATGCTTGGTTGAGTTTTTCGGGGTTTTGAGAAGTTTCGGGAGTCTTCAAAGGAGAGATTTTAAGATTGGAGACATGATTGGGGAGCTGTCGGGAAGAGATATGATTTGAGCTCAAGAATGAACGCAATTGAGTAAATTATCACTCCATCATGATGATTTGAAGTTGGAGAGTGAAATTCATACCATATAAAGAGTTTGGGTTCATTTTGAGTGTTTTGTGAAGGTTTTGATAGATCGGGTTCAATAAAAATGTAGCTTACAACTCAAATTTATGTTTTGATTGAAATTCCAGCTCGATTTGATGAGTTTTGAGTCCGGAGTGATAGTTTGAAGTTTGAATATACAGTCTGAGTTGCATAATTGCACTAACTGTCATAAAGTTAGTACGATAATCATAACTTTTGCTATCAAGAAGTTTCATTAATACAACTTTACAAAGTTGAAGCATGGATGATGAATGATTTTTTCTGAAATTTAAGAGCAATTGGAGTGAAAGATTGGGATTTGTGATGGTTTTAGTACATAGGGATCTACATATTACCTTGTGATACAGTGTATAGTCCGACATTTGTGCCAAAAGATCTAAAAGAGAAAAGCAATGAAAATTTCTCGAGAGTAACAAGAAGTTTGCAAAATAATTATATGTGAAGTTTGGATGAGAGTGAATGGTCCAAGTTTCGATTACCATGATCTTTTTCCGCTGGAGTTTACCAGTTGCAATGGTATCAAATGTGGAGTAGTGAGGAGGTGAAAGAAAGAGTATCAATTCTCACGAGGATCAAGAGAGTTCTTCTACATCCATGTGCTTAGGCGTACTGAGAGTAAAGCAATGTTCATGCGACAATGTATCAAAGTAGGTGTTTGTAGTTTCATATAACTCAAAAGTTAGAGAAATAAAGAGGTGATCTCTTTGCATATCTATATATTTGGAAACCTTGGCTGTTGCCGCTCCACTCGCCGTCCATCTAGAAGGATGGGTTATCACCCCTCTAAAACAATATCACGTGTATGATCTTTAAACAAACTATCTACAATAGTAACCTTATTCTCCTTAATCAAATATAGATATGCACATCAATGCTCCCTAGATGTGAGGTATCCACCCTCTTGAGTCATAGCAAACATTGCATCCCTAATGATACCATGGGTAGCTATCCTCTGCACTCCGAATGAACAACTAATCATATATACACATACTGCATCTAAGATAATACCACACTTCCAAGTGAGTAATGAAGATGTAGATGGATGGATCAAGCCAAGACGAAACCTCATCGATGTAGAAAAGATAGATGGTACGAGTCGGAAAGTCTTGATGCATGGTCAAGCCAAGATCCACAAGCATGCATCTTTGCGTAACCAAGAGCGTTGACGAACCCTAGTAGTATGAGGAATGGTTGGATCCACTAAGAAAAAGTGTAGAGCTTGCTAAAGCTATCAATCCATCAAGATAGATTGTAGGCCTCTAGTCCAATTGGTGGACAAAGAGAAAAAAGATGGGAGCTCATGTCGTACTTCCGGGTATAAATCATCTCTTGTTTGTCATAATAGTTTATGTAAAGGAAATGATCCCCATACATGTTCTTTGCATACATCTCAAGGATGGATATATATGCAATCAAAAATCAGGAAGATAACAAAGGTCCAAAGAGTGATCAACTAGCCAAAAACACTATAGGTGTAGTATCCTCCATCAATAATAAGCCTACCCTTCCACACAAAATTGGCAAATATGTTTGTCTCTTTGCTTAATCGCATGTCACACACTCAAAGGTCTTTGGTTTGATGATGTCATCAAAGATGCCCATGATCTACTATCAAAGGCTGTCAAGCGTGATATAAATACAGATGAAGGAGGACCTGTACGAAGTAGGTAGGTAGATTGATGAGCAATACTAAAGAGAAGAGTATACCAAACAAAACATGTGGATCTCATAATAGAGTAAGATCATCTACATGCAATACATCCTAAAAAAGTGTCGTGTCTAGGTAGCATGAGACAAAGTCCTCAGATCCTATTGACATTCATAGAATGTGTAAGCCATCTATCGATGTTATACATCCCTCTAGAAGCTAGAGATGAGGAGAAATATCCAAAAAAAACCATACCATATATTTTGACACCTTGATTCTCATGCGTACAAAATGAAGCTCAATAGTGAAGTAATTAAAAGCATGCCTAATGTTGTATACAAGGCCCACAACATGTATATTTTCCGCTAAGGAGTGAACACACACCTTGACACGGCCAAAGCAATAGACAAAAGAGGTCTATAATGAGCCATGGCAAATAGCCATCCTCTCAAAGGATCTCCTTGTTGAGTACCAACGGTGGATTGTAAAATTGTGACTCATTCTTATAAAAAGTCATGTTGATAGAAGACAGAAGAATGTGAACCATAGAAAGAACATAAGAAAAGAATGATGCTAAAAAGGTCCATCAAACTCTCTAAGATTTCTAAAGATAGATGCACATGAGACATTATTAAGAGTTTTCTCAACATTCATCTGGATTGGGTCAAATCTAGATGGATATCTAGGAGTTCTCTAATATCCAACGATACTGCCTCACAATCTAATGGTGTGACGACTCCAAATTGGTGTGGACAAAGATACTGTTGGAAGTGGTAACGATGGTGCAGGTCCACGATACGACTAACAAGGCACAATAAGACCTCCCAAATAACAATCGGTCTAATGTCTCTAATATACTTCTCCATTACGAGAAATCGCATCTAACATTTGACTAATTGATAGTAAAATCTCCCCTCTAGAACAATTCCGTGAAGCAACTAGAGGAATCATATGCTTAAAAGCAATCTGTAAATGGTTATATAGCAGCCATGACAAATCCTTTGAGGATAGACGTGGGGCTATGCATAGAGAATGGGCAAAAAATGATCTATCAAGACATTATTGCTCCTCTTGTTGATACTTCAAGACCTCTGATGGTACTCCGTGGTCCATGGGTGAATGTAAAAGGTGTGAAGAAGAAATAGTCTACTCAATAAAACTAGCCATATATAAAGGATGAAGGGCTTGTGCGGCTTTGGTATAATCCCTAGCATGCTCTAAGATCCTACACTGTCACAATCAAGCTAAATCGGAAGTATCATGTGACTCATGATATAAGTGGTACGTACAGACTCCTCTTGCAATGCAGTTGAATCCCTTCTTGGAATCTCTAAAATCTAGTTGCCACCTCTCTATGTCAAGCATACCCCCCGGTATAATGTAGACACCATCGTGGAAGTAAGAGAAACAAAAATCATGTTAACTTGTCCATGAGATCACATGTGAACCGATTGAGCGGTAAACAAAAAGCTTGTCTAGCCTCATCATAGAGTGCACGAGGGAGCATACATACATGGGAATCTAATGTTCAAAAGCCCAAGAATAAAACCTAACCGGGATGTTAACCACTCCAATGATCTGATTGGTATGCTCAAAACGATCAACCAAGAGATTGACATAGTTTGTGTAATCTCCAAAATGATAAATGTCGATGTGATCATTTGTCTCATGTGCGCATCCAAGTGGTCTAGTCATAATCTTTGTGCATCTTTCCCACATGGATCTTTAGTCCTTGTGAGGTACAGAGACGATGATACATCAGCCATGATGTATCACGTATCGCTCTAGACGGCTCCATGAAGGGAAGTGAAAGCTCTCAAACCTAGCACAAAGAGAACGATAAGGGATAAAGACATATGATACTCCATCATGTATCTCATCCCACGTGCACAACCACAATCCCACCTCACATGAGTAAATGTTGACTATCAAAACCCTAAAATCTAATAACATTCATAATTTTTTATTCTGATCTCCATAATTTTCCAATTATATTTCAATAGAACCAAGACATGAAAAAGAAGAGATTGGAATAACAAAAATCTGTTCTATCGGTCGGATTTGAAAAAAATCACTCAAAATCCTAAAAATGACAAATTCATCATTATTTCTTTATATAATTATCCTTTAGGCACCAATGAATAAAAAACTAAAACAATTGTTTATTCAATCTCAACTTTAGGTAAAATATAACCCTACAATGTGAGAAAAACTAATCCCGGCCTCCTAACCTACTCTCCCCGGTC
Organism: Marchantia paleacea; assembly: GCA_014180765.2. Lineage (NCBI taxonomy): Eukaryota > Viridiplantae > Streptophyta > Marchantiopsida > Marchantiales > Marchantiaceae > Marchantia > Marchantia paleacea. Next base: position 407,117 of record MUAA02000064.1, read on the forward strand.
CCCTACAGTCCAGCGAACTACCTTACAGGTTGATCTTACCACTTGATGCATGTAATCAAAAGTAAGGCGGGGATGTCTTCTTCAATGAGTATGCAGTCGAACCTTGGGATCTATTTTGCACTTCTTCCAGAAAAGGTGCACGACCGATCTGCAATCCCTAAACTAATGCACTCTCAACACAGTAGTGCATGGCCTCGCAAGACCTCGGAGCTCTCCAACACCAACACCGTCATGGGTAGAATGGGATGCAAGGGAGAGAAAATTCCCTGCATAGAAAGTGCATAATAACCATGGATTATGAATATATACATATATCTCTTGACGCTCTTAGATTTTTTATTTGTATACCACAAAAATGATTTCCCCGGCTGAATAAATTTTGGAATCAAACAATTTCATAAGCTAAATTCCAAATTCTAGCCATTTCTTTCATATCTCACATAGTAGCAGTGGAAAACGGTTACTCTAGCAGATAACTAAAAGATTTGATTTCCTCTGTCATACTTTCAGCTAACTGAACTAGCTGGTGACAATGTGAATATACATGTAATCCTAATTCTTTGTGGACAAAATATCCGAAGGAGTTTCAGCAATAAGCTTACTAAGTCTTTTATGAAATATTTTCTCTTCTCACCAATAGCTTTAAGCTTTACTTCTTGAAACTCTGCTGCAAGTTGTGCTGGCAGTATAAACTAGTTACCATTGTTAAAAGCATCTCTCCTTTTGACCTAGATAGTTAGTATATCTTAGGTGCAGAGGACATATTTCCCATTGTGATGCTATTGAGTCATGGCCCCATATTACTCCTTTGGTTTCATCCATGTAAGGCTTCATGGGGTCTTGCTATAATTATTTCTTGGACCGTTAAAAGCATCTCCACTCCCTCTTACTCCATCCAGGCCCCGTAAATGTCTTTGAAATTAGACCCGAGAAAGTATAATAATCGTACAATGATGGAACATGGGGCTAGGCCCAGGGAAATATGTCATACAGCACCTAAGATATCTGAAGTATCCAAGTCCAAAGGTCTACAAATGTCTTTGAAGGGTGACTTTAGTGTGTAGTCTAATGAGAAAAGTAACATGTGCCCCTCTAGTCTCACGGTGGATTTACCTTAATGAGAAGCAAAATACGTTTCATTATAAAAATGAGGTACACGTCTAGAAGGTACAAAATTCTTCTCACTCCCGCTTAAGTTTCACGCCAGTTGGAATGTGACCGTCTGGAAAGTTGAACGAGCAAAAACAATCCCGTGTCTATGTCCAGGGCACTCGGGAAATTTCATTTACCGGGGCTCGGAAGCAGAATTCCACTTTCAGCATGTTTTAAAGTGTGCGATGGACTCTCTCTCTGGAAGAAGATTAGGGCGTGTAATTAGAGGGTGCTCTACGTCTCCAGCGGTTCCGGGTACTATAAAGTCCATCCGTGGCATGATGCGAAGCAAGAGTCAATTTCGCAGCTCTACCTTGGCTCTGTGTCTCTGTTTACAACCTCGCAAGACTGCACGGACGCTACGGCCATCGACCCAAAAGCCAAAGCACTTGCGTAAAGCGAGTGGCAGCATTTCATAATCCCCTCTCATATGCTGTTTCACGCCATCTCTGCCGTCATGCTGTCGGGTTATTGATGATCATCTGATCCAAATCGGTGTTTTTATGATCCCCGATCGGTGAAAGGACTTTCATCGTGTCAACGAGGTTTTAGCCGCAAGTTAAAGCGAATCCTTGAGAATTGTAGTTGGAAACGAATCATGTATGGAACACCAGCATGACCTGCAATGTATCTAAGGTTAGTAAACAAGTTCTCTATGAAATCTTCGCGCGGTTTTTCTAGTTGCTGACGCGCTTCGTTTGAAGGAACTATGTCTACACAGCATTTTAAATTCAGATTGTTGCACTGAATTTTGTTCTGCCCGCAATGCGTCTCCGCCACCACGACACGCTGCTTACGCATCGCGTGTGTTGGTGGGATGGATGTTTTCCGTATTTACCACTGTGACAGCTTGTAGGAAGCCTGCATATTGAGTTTATAGTTTGAGAACTTGAACGAAAAAGACTTCAGTTGCTGACATCTTTGACTTGTCAACTTGCTGAATATGTTGCCTCCCTGTTTACCATGCCAGGAATTTGCGCTAGGTTCAGAAAGAGGCAGGAGAACGTGCAGCAGAATGCCGTGTCTGAGATACTTATTACCATGACGAGCAAGGAACTCAATATCCGCCGTAGAATCTCCAACATGTGAGTTTTCAGAAGTTTCGCTTTCTTTTTCTCCTGTCAAAAGGATGTGCTTATTTGTTGACTCGAGCCGCTATTGGGTTGCTTGTATTGTTGACATCATGGAGGCAGTATGTCATGGATCTATCAGCAATAGTCAAATACACTATCTATTGTCTTTGTTATGGTCATGGAGAGGTTGATTGTATTTTGGACATGCCTGCACATCCCTTTTAGCGACTCGAGGACATCACGGGAGCACCACTGGTCCTTGACAAATACTGCTTAACTTCGTCCGTGCCGTTAAGTAATCCCTTAAACTCGAAGGTTCATGTCTGAAGAGGCTTTAAACATGAACCTCAGTTTCCTTCAACTGAGTTTAAGGGAAGATGGCAGTAACCCTGGACGCCGAGAATGCTGCTTAGCATCTGCTGAAAGTCGACGTGCGGAACTGATGAGATTAGTGGTTAGTCACGGTGATGAGGCTTAGACCTTGCTGTATTGCTGGGGAATGTTAAGGTCTGTTGAATTGCCAATATTCAACTTCCACAGCTCGATTGAATGGTCTTCTCTAATTGACAGTATTCACTAAAAAAAAGCATGCTCCTGTTTGGCTAGAAAGTAGACTGTCTCATTGTTAAGAGCTTTAGAGGATGGATATCGCAGGATGGTACTATTCAAGAAGGTTCAAAGCTATTGATGTTTCGCGAGAGAAACAAAAGCACTTGCAGAGAACTGTAATAATGAGGGAAGTATCAAGTAATGGTGAGAAGACTTGACAACGGGAGAAGTTGCTGAGTGGGTTATCTGCTTTAGGATGTGTGGGTTGTCATCCGCTGATCTCCTTCAATGTGCTTCCTTCAGAAGCATGAATGCACAGGTTAAGACTCGATAACCTTACTAGACGTGGAATCAGTGGGCACTGTAGTAGGGGAGGCGGTTGACGAGATGAGAATAGTATGACGATAGTCTTCATAAGTACCGCGGTTTTATTAACAACCTTGTATGAGCCCATTATTTTGCCCCTAAAACTCTAAAAATTTGCAAAGTTCTGTGTTTAGTTATATTTAGTTTCTCCTAGAGCCCATGATTTTTTCTCACCCTCAATTCCCCACCTTACTCCAGATATCAGATCTTCAAAGGTTGAGATGTGGATAGCCTGAATTGTGACCTGTGCAATCGCAGAAGGTTCCAAGGCTGTTGTGGAACGCACTTAGTCCCACAGTACTGGGCAGGACGTCTGACCGACTGCAGGGAGACTGAAAGGTTTTTTTTTTGAAACGTAGTGAACCTGGACTGTTCGGTATTTTTCCCTGACAACGTTGACAAACAAAGACTGAGCCAAGCTAACTACTTGCAGTCTCTCACATTAGCGTTAGCTAACTTGAAAGGTGTTTACCTGTTCCTCATCACAATATGTATACTTGATTAGCGATGTATTGATCTTCAGTAGGGTCTAATTTAACCTTTTTGTGCAATCGTTACCCTTGTGAAATTAATGGCAGAACAGAAAAGAACCAAATCAAATTTTTATAACTTGCTATCTCCGTGGACATCAATGGAATAGGTTATTCGTTCTATGTGCATCGATGAAATCCCAGGAAAGTAGTCTATCTTGGGTGTAAATGAACGTTTTTGCTGGAAATCTTTCTACATCCAGATCTGCAGTGTCTCAGACTGCTCGAGGGGCTTAGCTTCGAATGCTGGAAGTCTTCAAGCATTTGCCACATTCTATTATTATTAAGTCTTTCTTCCCGTGGTGTTTGCTTCCCTAAAGTTCATATGTCTGTTCTGCTCTCTTGCTGTTCAACTTGGGAGTCTGCTCTCGGTACGTACCTTACTGTTTACTGTACGTACCTTATCTTGATTGACGGATAAGTTATCGGGAATATCTGTCGTCGGATATTGCTGATGTGTTTAAGGAACACAACAATTTATTTCAGTAAGTTCTTCTCGTTATGGTTGTTGGCAGTTGATTTTGCGGGGATTGTCAAGATGCTTGGCTTCGTTATCAGCTGACATGTATGTGTAAATTTTTATGCTTGTTCATTATTCATGTAAAATTGAATTCTCGCATAGAGCTGATCCTTGTACATCTCATCTTCAGCATATTTGTCAGTTGTCATGTGAGAGAATTTCTTCCGTCTCCGTTGTATTTCCCTTCTTTCTTACATATTCTTCGTCACCAGTCGGTAGTATCGTACAACTAGGTCGCGTGGTCAGTCTTCTAGTCCGGTCTCCTGCATAATAGAAAAGTCCCCAACCCCTAAAGCATCGCCTTTTGGTAGAGACCAAAAACCATTCCAACTCCCGAGTAATCACCTTTTACTGACTCTGTTTCTGAATTACGGTGATGGTCACTGGAGGACTTTCTTTCTGTCGGACTGGATCCTCTATGCTGCACACTCAGTGACCACTACTGTCAATTCGATGTATTCCACCATTTTACTACTTCTCGCCTCATTTACTCATGAATCGGCTTGTCTTTCCTTCTCGTTTACAGCTTCAGTCCATCCATGACATGCCCCACGTTCAGTATTGTCTTCTTGTTTCTTGCTATCAAGTATATTTCGTCGGCACCCTTGAGACGTAACACCTAGATTTGCGTTGCTTCGGTCTCTTACATGCTAAGACCTTGCGGCTCATCATGTACTATTTTATCTGTTTCTGAATTATCTATCAAATTCTTCCACCTGCATGCAGTGAACTATTTTAAGCGTGCTAATATAAGGTGCATAAGAGAATGGTTGTTTCGATGTTACCGTTTTCTGATGTCATCAGACGATCGTCAGACCTCATCCTAGACTTCGTGGTATGAGTTTCTGTTCCCAACACTCCGAGATCTTTCAAAGGTGGTGAAAAGTAATTTTTTCAAACGGAGCAGAACGAAATGAAGTTAACACAGGAAATAAAGAAACAGTTGTCTTCAATAGATTTTATGCAAAATACCGAGATACTTGGAGTAGTTCAACAAAGAAGCGATGCCCATTCACAACTCTTCCGTGAGATACCTACGGAGAAGGTAACCTCCAGAGTACTGCCACAGCAGAAGCCTACATTCTTCCCACCCTTTCAATATGGTAGTTTGGCAAAAGAGAAGGATGTGTTCACTTTTTGAGCAGTCTCATGTTTCTCTTATGTATGCATTGCATCACCTAGACCTTGTTAGACATGTGTCTTGAGAATAATCGCATTTTAGACATGTATTCTCCAAATAATGATGCCTTGATGAGTATCAACTCTCCAGTGGCCCATTTGAATGTTGTGGTCATCAATTTGTTCAGTAGGATGAAGTAGCATCTTACGGAGTTGATTATGTGTGACCCGTTTTTCCAGCCCATTTTTGGTTTGTTTGCGCTCTTGGAATCCTCCGCATTTCTTAACTTTTCGCTTCACACCACGTATTTTCTTATACACGGGGGCATATGCCTCTCTCTCGCAAGTTCATTCCTAGATAGTTTCTTTGCGGGTGATTCACTCTGTATACTGCTCACCCTTCGAGACACATTCTTGCCACTGTAAATTATGGGTTGGAATCCAAACTTTAGTTGGGACTGGTGTAAGTTCCAGAGCTTGGTATTTTTCTCTTCATATGACTGTCCCTTTCAAATAAGTATGTAAATGGACCTCATTGCGTTAGGGGTTTTTTTGTAAGGCTGGGATCATTTTTCATGGTCTATTAGAACATTTGTTGCCCTGTCGCTGCCATTTTGGTCTTGAGTTTCGCGGAACAGATTTTTGCAGTCAGAGGTGCCACCGTTGCAGATTTTTATCACTCTATAATAGTTAGTTATGGGATGGATCTTTATCTTTCAATGGGAATGGGGAATTGCCTCTCACTGAAGTAAATCTCTGGAGAAGATTCATTGAGAAGTAGCACCTGTTTCGACAATGTGTTTCACCTCTCTGTGCTGTCTACTTACTGAGGATCGGTGTTCTCGATGGGTGAAGAACACGACTCCTAAACGATCCTTTAGAGTCGTGTCCCCACAGTCTCATCTGGAATTGTCTGTGGAATGCACAAATAGATGGCAGCAACTAGATGGAAAGTCGTAGGAGTGTCCCATCATGGTAGACTCCCGCTAACCCCGTGAAGGATGGAAAGGTGGCTGTGAACGCTAAAACTTGCTTTCCTTTCTCTTTTGTAGAAATGATTTTTTGGACCGCACTCCACAATCGATCTTTAAAAACTGAATACGTGTTCATGATAAAACTTCACGGAATGATTTGGAAACGATATATCGTGCTTGAAGCGAAAGTAGCGATCCCAGAACCATTCTTGCCCGGTTTTTCCAGTGATACGGACCTAAAGTTTTTCCATTGTGATTCCTTGTAGATACAATAAAGGAGAAGACGACTTTCCAACCCTCCGGGAGTACAACGACTATCTGGAGGAGACAGAAGATATCGGTACGGTATAAGAGAGTCAAACGTCCTGTCCTTTTACTATTGTTTTGATAGTCTTCAACATAATGTGTAAAATCTCAGGAGTTCATTCTTTTCAGTCATTCGTTCGTTGTTGGACGCTGGTGGGAATTTTGGGAGCTTCGTGGGCTCCAGGAACTTTATCCACTCTTAATTTCTACATCTAGTTCACAATAGTTTATTCAAATTCCAAGTTTATGGCAATGGTGAATGAGTCTCAGTAGTCGTGTTTGTTCGAGTGTTATTGATTGCAGTGTTCAACCTAGTAGAAGGGATTGACGTCCAGGGAACTGAAGCTAGGATAGCCCTTTATCAGGAGGAGCATGCTGAACAGATAATTGCATCGCGCGCAAAGAAGGTATCTTACATCAATATAGAACACAGTTAACCAACGTCTAACACAAATTAAACGACTAACAGTAAATTTGTGTTCAATTTATGTATTTTTATAATTGATGCCACTTCATCATGAACCTAGACTATGTTATCCTAAAATCCATGCATCCTTTACTGTGAATTCTAATCCTTTCAAAGGACTTACATTTTAAACTTGTTATATTTCAATGCAGGCCGAAAGAATATCAGCATCTTTCAGGGCGGCAAATGCCAAGAAGAATCAAGATAAAGAACCAGATGTGGAACAGGTACTACTCCCACTTATAGACCTTCTATCGTTTTGTGATAAGCTATATGGCTTCAGTCGGTATCAAACTTCCTAGGGAGACGGTATGTCTTGTTAGCACCACCGAGTCAACTTGTTTAATATTTCCTGATGAAGGTTAAGGAAGCAGCTGGAGGCACCGGAATACAGGCTGGTGCGGCAGGACAGTATGCTCCTTCTATGGTAGCTGGAAGTATGTTCATGCAACCTCGGCCAATGGGACCTGGTGGACAGCCTATGCCTCTGGGAACCTCAACTTACAACGGGGAGGGTATCGAGGACCCAGCTGCTCAAAGGATCCGTGAAGAAAGGGGCGCACGAGCTGGAGGATGGACTCCAGAGCTTGGCCGGAGGCGGGCATTTGAAGAGGCATTCTGCAGTGTTTGGGTAAATTAGTCTGAGTACTGTGAACTTTCAGAGTCCAATAGATAAACGATGCGTACATATGGCTAGTTGGTGTTGCAAAACATCACTAGCTAACAGCGATGTTTCTTCCTGCTAGCAAAGTGGTAAGTTCTCACCTACATTTAGTTGTTGATCTCTCTTCTCTTTCTTCTCTCATGTTGTTCCTCCTTTTTGACTACGTCCATGTCATTCACTAAAGGTGCTGTTTCTTTTTCCAAGTGATTTTCTTACTATCTACAGCGTTTACTTTGATTGTTTTTCTGTCTTCAGTAATTTGTTCCTTCAGTTTCGCAATTGGGCTTGTACTTCAGTGGAGTCTAGAATTTTGAAGTACAGCAAGGAAGAGGAAGAGTTTCGAACAGCTTCTTACGATAAAAAATTTCCTTCTTACATGAGCGGTCTTCGCTGTTCTATATATTTTGCACGCTTTCTTATGCTTTTATTTTTTATCTGTTTTCAGAGTACAGAGACCTGTTCGTGGAAGAACTCATGTCTGAATATCTTAGAAGTTTCTCCTTAGTATGCCAAAGAGAAATCACAATTGATGAGAGTTTGGAGCAGATTCGACGTACTGCTACTGAAATCTCCAGCCATGGACGAGATGCATTTTTTGTGTGGTACAGCTCATGTAAATGAAAAGTTGATGAGCTGGCGATATTATGAACATAACTTTTGTTAATGTCGAAAGCAGTTTGGTTAATTTTATTTTGCCACATACTTGACGGACTTGTAACTATTAATAAACACCTTGCAGTTCATGAAATGGTCGGGTCCCCTCTATACTTATCTCTGGAAGTTTGAATTCATGGTTCATTCTCTGTGGGACGTACATTTTTTAAGGTGATTGTTTGTTTGATCTATTTTTTAAGGTGATCTATCATAGAATATCATGGTTCAAGGAAAATTTTATTATTTCATCGATGACAGCGAATGTTCGACAGAACTTTATGCTGATTATAGCGCTGCCGAATTTGATGTTTATCTCTTGTATCTTACAGAAGAACTGCATATGATTGTGCTTTTCCCCACGGGCATGGAAGGAAAGTGGACGAGAGCCCAAGGCTTGGACTTTCCACCAGCCACTCCTATAGAAGTAACCAGGGGAAAACTTTCAGTCGGACATCATGAAGAAAAGGGTTGCGAAATTATCAATAAGCGAATTTGGCGGTGTGAAATAGTACACAGGGTTTGAGGTCATATTTGGTAAATTATTCATCTAAAGAGATAATTTGTTTATGCGTTTGAATGTATCTATCAAGCGCAAATAAATTTACGAAAATTTCTTGTACCGATGATATAGTATATTTACTGATAAAATATTACCAAAATGTCATATGAAAATTAAAACTAAAACTTTGTAAGAAACGAGTATTATGGTATTTGGATATATATATATATATATATAAAAATTATTATAATTATGAATGTCAAATATATTTTAGTTATATCAATTCATTCATTATAGTTTTAATATAAATATATGTATTGATAATGATTTATCTGTTATTGAAATTTTTAAAAAATTTATTAATAATTTAAATGATATATTTATATTAAAAATTATTTTTACTATAATTTTTCAAAAATATTTACTAAAATAATAAAAATATTAAAAATCATTTTCCAACATATTGTTATCACTTAATATATTCATACTCTCATCCATATAATATCTAATCTCATAAAGTTATATGCATCTTCCTTTTCTTTCTAAGTAACTGAATAAGCAAAAAATTGGATGATTATAAAACTCAGTTTATGATCATGTCGAATGCTGGATTGTGAATTTACTTTGTGTGGTTTCTGCCATTGTTTGTTGATTTCAGAGGTAGTCTTACCGATATCAACTTTTGGGTTATCTTATTCTTATTTATCGTTGTAAGGCATTTTTTGGGGGTCAAAATCTGTGCACCAGAAATCCTTTTTGCACTCCTTTAAAAGTATCCGTAGTACCGGTAGATGCCTCGCCCCCTTACGACACTAGAAGCGTAGTCTACACGGGGGTGTAGCCAAGCGTGGCTATCCCGTGCGTTCTGTCCACCCTAAGGCCCCAAGGGTCATTAGCTTTCTGGGAAGGTACAAGAGTTATGGGCCACCATATTAGATCAATGGATGAACATTCTCAAGTTTTTTCAACCATTCAAAAAAATGTTCCACCAAAATTGGTAGTATCAATGATAAAACTACCTTAGAATTGGGAGAGTAGCCGCCACTTGTCTGCCTAGATGACTTTGATCTTTCCCCTAGTCTTCTATGGGAGCTGGATGAGGGAGAAATTTCCTGAAATTTCCTTTTAGAGACTCCGGGCTACTCTCTCGAATATTTTTGGAAACATACCTCTGTTATCATGAAAGTCAACCTGCTATTAACATGGGATTATCTGTGAGTATCATTGGCTCAGTTGAAAGCCATGAAACAAGTATGTTGTAGATTAAAACTAGAATTAGCACAATATTGTGAAGTAGCCGCTTGTGCTCAATTTGGTTCATACCTTGATGATGAGACTCAATATTTATTAAATCGTGGGGCTAGGTTGAATTTTGTTTGTATGTTTGTTAAACTCATGAATTTGATTATTGGGCAGGCCAGAGGACTTCTAGGAAAATAAACTTTGTGAAAGAAAACCATACTTTTATCGAGCAGAATAGGTTGGGCTAGCAATAAATGTCATTTTTAAACAAGGGGTTGCTATTCGCGTAGAATTCGTTGCTTTTGGGGATCTTGAACATGTAATTTGTTATCTCGAGTACACAAAAGACTCTCCCGTTGGTCTCTATCTTCAGACCTCCAAATATAAAAGATCTTCATCGCCCTGGAGACTCAAGGCTGGATGAAACCACTCTGTGGCCTGCTGTTGTGAGTGATGTGCCGTACTCTAATTGAAATTTTTTCTAAACACTTCAAGGGGATCTTGAACATGTAATTTGTTATCTCAAGTAAGCAAAAGCGTCTCCTGCGGGTCTCGACCTTTGGACCTCAAAATAAAAAATAGGCAATTTTATTCTACTTAAAATCTTTCTAAACACTTAAAGTGCAATACACTGTTTGGGTTGTAATCTCAAACAAATTTGTTGAGTATAATTTTAAGTGAAAGTAAAAAGACCTATAAGAAGTCCTTCATGACTTTGATATCTATTTTCATCGTGACTCTCTTATAGTTTTCATGCTTGGAAATCGACAAGCCATTTCTGGTGCGTAGTTGTGTAAGGGAACTTTGAGCATGAAATGGAGCTATATGTAGGTTAACTTTCATGTATAGTTCTTAGACGATCCCTCGCAATGATGGCCTGAGATGAATGCTGGATGAGCGATCACTAGGATAGGGCATGCGCAAGAAAAAGTTCACAACCCGGATCATTTCACTGATCCGGGTTCTGCAACAAGATTTGTTTGTTTTTATTTTTTGTCAAAATGCTTTTTTAGCCATTCATTAAGTTATGAAGTCACAAGATAATTATAGGTTTGTATGCTGAAAAATAAGCGATGAGGTCATCCAATTGGTTGGATTTTTGAATGAAATTGATAACGACCCCAACTCTCTTAACAACGATAGGCTATCCTTGCCCCGACATTCTTAGATTGCTAGGTCCAAGAAGTTTTGAAATTAAAATGAATAATAAATCAAATAAAAAGATAAGGAACAAAATTTTACAAAATACTACGTTGCACAAACTATAAAAATCTCAAATCTTTAGTCAAATGGATGACATCTAAGTCATTTAATGTAATTAACTAACACATAATTTTTTTTAAAAGAACTAGCCATAAAAAAATAAATAGTCACCATTGCATCAACAAGGTCTAAAGAATAGCAAACCACTGCGTCATTATTGCTAGTCTATAAATCCTTCATACTGCAATTACTAGTGGGATTAATAGGAAGAAAGTTGAAGTCTAATCTAAAAACTTGAAGATTTGAAGTTAGTTAAAATCTTTGGGGAAATTTTTCAGTCCTCTACCATTAACTATGCCAAATTTGTAATAAATTATGGAGATTAAAAGTAACAATAAATCCAAACAATATTAACCTTGCCATCAAGTTCTTACCTAGAAAATCATCATTTTGCCAAAATATTTGATCTCTCGACCCATTATCATTCTCAATTATGTTCAAGCTTAAGATTCAATTGTTTCTACATAACACTACAAAAATAATGATGAATGGACATACCACACAAATGATTCATTATTTATAAAAAAAACTAAATATTATTAAAATTAAAGAGAAATTTTCAATCTTACACAAAAGTATGCAAGATCAAATCAGTTCATAAAATATATAAAAATATTTTCATATTTTCTCAAATCATAAAAATATAAAAATATACACTAATTACTATTCCTTTCATCATGCATGAAAAATAGTTTGTGTTTAAATAATTTACAATAATAACGTTATAAACTCTCCATCTTTTTTTAAAATAATAAAATGACTACTTTGAGATTCACATTGTCATTCCTTGATGTGATGAACATAAAATTCTATGTTACATTCAACAAAATCAGTAATATTGGACATGGTTATATAAATATTACTCTCTTTTATCAATATTAAAACGGCGATAAACAAATATCCCATACAATTCAAACCTTGATTCCTTATTAGTATAGAAAGATAAATAATTCAATAATTTAAAAAATGATGTTCTTGGTGCTCCATTTGGTTTATTAGTGTCACTGATGACTTATTATCAAAAATCACTACATAAGATAAGATCACTACTCGCATTTGAAATTTAAGATCCAATAAATAGAAGATATTATTCATATTATCCAACAACATCACATTCGGTGATATCCTAATACCCTTTTATGTCGGCCTCACTAGTAAGTCTTTCGATCTAATGACATCTGCTTGAAAATTTCTATTCCTATTTCATATCCTTGCAAGTTAAATGTGGGACATTTTGTAAAATCTGAAGGTTTATCAAACTATTGAAATTTTATAGAGAAAAAATATAGCTATCAAATGAATTTAATAAATATTTAAGTGAACATGTTTTAGTAAGGCAAGTCAACACACAACTTATATTTTTTACTTTAGTAAAGTTGTAAAGAAGAAAAATTGATACATTGGATAAAATCTATTGCATGCGATGTATGACTAATAAATATGACTTCAATAATAGCAATATTAAACAAAACGTCAATTAAAGTATTTACATATAAATAATTTGATCTTTTCTATCGTAAGATTTTGGATTTTTTTTGTTATATGTATATTTCGGATGAAAAGAGAAAAAATCTAGATGATAAGGTAATTTAATGTATCTTTATATGATACGAGTTCAAAAGTTTAAGTAAATAAATATTTTTATTAAAGATTAAAAAATTACTTATTAGACGAGATGACATTGTTGTGTTTGATAAAAAAATCATGATTTACAAAAAAATAAATTATTTTTATAAAGGAAAAAATTCAAAAGATAGTTATTGTAAAGAGTTTACATTATCTGGTGCCTTTAATGTATGATCAATACAAGTTGTGAACTTTCAAAACAATCATTTCCCTTGCATAGCATAAATGTACTTTTCTACACGTGATAAAAGTAGAACTAGAGAAAGCTCAAAAAGGTTTAAGTAGTTTGTTACACTTGCAAGTTTAAGTACCTCAGAAGCTACAAGGAGATCAATCAAGATCAAATAATCTATAAACAGACAGATGCATGACAGATTTCTAGTTATACATCATCCATACATGATCAAAAAATATAAGTACAAAGACTCATCAGATTTCAAGGAAGTTGTGAATATAGTTTGATGTCAACAAGTTATGCGAGAGGAAATTGCATCATTAGAATAACAATAGACTTGGAATTTGATTGAACTTCTAGAAGCTAAATATGCACGGCCTATTGGTTACAAGTGATTGTACAAAATTAAGAGTACCTTAAATAGAAGAATGAATAAATACAAGATTAGACTTATTACAAAGGACTATTTGAAGTAGAATAAAATTTGTGATGAAACACTCAATCATATTGTTAAGATATTTATAACTTGTAATAGAGTATCCAACTAGATGGATAATGTGACTAACCTCCCATTATTCACATGGATGAAAGAATGATATAGGAAAAAATATTTAACCATAATCAAGGAATTAAAAAAAAATCTGATTTTTTTTTGCAGGTATAAACTTTTGAAAAACACTTGTTTTGACACACATAGAGGAATCTGCATGTAAATAAGTTCAAGAAAATTGAAAACATATGTATGTATTATTTTTTTTATAATTTTCTGTGAAATTTAAAAAATCAGTGATGAATGAGAAAAAAAAATATTAAACAAAATTTTCAAAGCTGTGAGTTTGTATTATAAATACATGAAGATGTATCATGCTTACACACATCATTTTAATAGTAATATTGCAATTCAAAAGATTGACAAATGCACTTGATTATTATATATTATACCATCAATTGCTCCTTTTGAAATTAAGGAACCAACAAACTTAGAACATAATTAACAAGGTTGATTATGGGAGAAAAAATGTTAAACATAACTATCTAACAACGACATTTTGAGAAATGAGCGATTCTAGTAATTTTTGATGATAGAATCTATCAAACTAACATTAGATTTAGATAGTTTACGAACTCAAGATTACATGAATAAGATATATTATTTCATCCATTAATTTTTAATATCTATATTATATTTAATGATTAAATATATTTAGAGGATAAAGAGTGCACAAAAGACTTAGGATGAGTCAACTACGTTGTTTGATACATATATCAAAGCAAGTTTTAAATATATTTATCATCATATAATTTAAAAGATAATAATTTAAAATTTTATATATGTTGAGATTTAGTTACTAGACAACTATTTAATTATTGAAAGATTGTGTTGAATTAAAACAAATCATGGTTTATAACACTAAACCATTTTGAGATCATAATCTTTTGTACATGTTGTTTAAGGTAGTTTTTTATTTATACTTCTCAAGTAGTATCAAGACATATTATGAAATCTCAAATAGATATATTTTTTGGCAAGGCAAAAGCTACATTGACTATACATGATGGTGTATAATTCGAGAAGGTTCAATAAAGTATAAACAATTTACCACAAGCTATAATTTCAAAAATTTTAACAAAGCATAAGGAAATCATACAAGGTCATTTATCTTGTAAAAGAGTGATGCATGATGGATTTTTATTTGTATATTTTGCACATATGATCAAGGAAACTAGGAAAAAAATCATTATATTTTAAAGAAGAGTCTATATATATATATATATATATATATATATAATGGCAGCAAAATATGTAAGAAAATATTTCAACATTGTATCAAAAATACTATTTGAAAGTTGATTAAACTTCTAGAAGATAAATGTACTATTTGTTACAAGTGAATGTACAAAATTAAGTCTACATCAAATAGAAGCATAAACTGATACAAGACTAAACTTGTAACAAAGGGCTATTGTCAAGAAATTGAGATTGATTTGAAGGAGACATTCAATCTTGTTGATTATATCATGTTTAAACATGATTATTATTAGAAGATGAGGACATGTTTCATGTTTAAAGTCGTTTGTTATATCGATGATATTTTAGGTTAAGATAATTGATGGCTCATTATAATATTAACAAGAAATCATAATTGGATTAACTTTATAGGGTGAGTATATTTATAAGGCTTTGAGAGATATTATCTTGAATTTTATCAAATATAAAGAGTGCAGGTTGCCAAGGAGAAGGAGGAGATCAAGAACATCATTTTGCTAACTATTAAGCTTATATAATCACAACGGAGCTAACATGTCACATGGAGAGAAGACATCATGATCTTTCATATGTTCTAATTTACAAATCAGAACATATGAAATCATGATTAATTTCATACATAGATAGTATATCACTTTGAATATATCTTTATGCTAGAAGTGATGAACTCTCCAAACCACTTCTTTCATTTGTTTCAACGACACAATTTAAGATATAAAAATATACAATTTGATTTTGTTTAAACGTTATGATCTTTCAAGTAGTTTATCTTTCAAGTTATGATATTTCAAGTAGTGATGATTTTTAATATATGGGTTTTAAACTATCACTATTCTTTACCAAAATCAAGCCATAGGGAGTTGATTGTTATGAACTTTGACAACGAATATTACTCTCAAATAATAAACTTTCCAGTTTTATTTATAGTTTCCTTTATACTTAGTTTGTTTTAAGTTTATATTTATATTTTATATTGATTATAACTTAATTTTTTTATATCATAGCTAAATGATGTATTTAGATTACATTTAAAACTTTAAATTAGAATGAAATCAATTGGGCCACACTAGGGATAAAAAAAAATCACTCTTTATTTTTATTGATTATGAAGTTTGGAACAATGAGAGCAATTGACATAACTACTTTGAGATTTTTACAAGTTTTGAAAACTTTCAATGCCATTTTTAGATTGAAAGAAAGATTAAGTAACTTCATGATGAGAGCCACAAGGTGGACTAAAGAATGGAAAGAATTGAATGGACTGTTGATTTATTGCGGTGATTTGAAGTTTGAAAATAAAATTCAGACCTTAAATTATATTTGAAAGTATTTTTAGAATCTATGAATATTTCAAAGGATCAGATTAATTTACCATATAGTTACAACATTTGCTATCAAAAAGTTTGAATCAATAAAGCTTTTTACATTTGAAATTTGGAAGATGAAAAATCTTTCATGAAATTTGACATCATTATGAATAAATTTATGACAGTTTTAGTACATGGGAGTCTGCATATAACCTTGTGATATAATGTATATTTAAAGAATTATTTTGAGAGATCCGAGAGTGAGTAACACTGTAAATATTTTTGAGAGCACATAAAAATCTTAACATAATTACTTGTAAAGTTAACAGTCCAATTGTGAAATCTTACAAGCTGTTCATGGGGAATTTTGACCAACCATAATTAATTCAAACTCATGAAAATTATAATTCAAATGAGGATCAAGAAGATAATTCTACATCTTGATGCTCATGCATTTTTTAAGTATTTACTATTTTGGCTTTTGATCATTTGTATGGTACTTGAGGATGATAATGCATCTTTCCAACTGTTGCCAAGTCAAGATATTGAGACAAATAATCACAACTCATATTCTATTCAAGAATTTCTTGGCAAACTTGTATCTTTGATTTGACAAAAAAAAGGCATTCATCAAGTGACTGGAGTGACATTTTGGATTGTCTATATACTCACTAGCCACAATATTAGTAAAGTATATATGTGTAACAAAATTCAAACTTCACAATAAAAGATAATAATCAAAATTACTACTAACTTCAAGAATGCTCTATCTTCTATATGTTTAAACCAAAGTATTTTTCTTACTTCTTGTGAAAGTTTTTTCCTTTACATGCAAATTTAGTTCTTAAATTCTACTTAATGAATCAAAAGTTAATTAAGAATAATCTTAAACTATAATCTTTTTGATATTTTTTTTAGCATAAAAAAAAACTGATTTAAATGCCAAATAAGGCAAAAAATTCCTTTATCTAATTCAAGGTCTAATTATTTTGCTCCCTTGATTAGAATCTAATGGGAATATTTGAATTGACGTTTGATTATTAAATTTCAAAAGGATATTGAATAAAATTTCTATGCCACTCCTTCACATGACTGAATTCATGAATATCTTTGATAATGAAATAATATTGTTTAATGTCCATATAAATGATCTTCCTTTCACATAACCATGTCATGAACATGTTCGTTCTTAAATAAATATATCGTCTTACTGTGAAACAATGCATTATTTAACATAATTAGAAGAATATGGAGATTTTTTTATGAGAATGATGGTTATTGATATGAAATATTACAATACTTTACTTGAAGTCGATCATTATGTGGTTGTCTCAATCTTCATTTTTTATAAAAAGAGTTTGCTTAGTCCATTTTCATCTTTTAGCTCTTTAAATCTCATAACTTTCCATGTGAAATAAAAAGCTCATCTCCAAGCAAGTTGATTAAGTTTCCATATGCCAAATCTACCTTTTTTATATTTTTTATAAGATTGTTGTTGCAAAAATATTAAGAAAAACAATAAAGATTTCACAACCACAAATTGTGTATATGGTTGTCTCTTTGACTTTCCCTTTGTCCATGTTAAAATTTCCCCATGAGGACCAAACCTCATGATGATTTGCCAGGTCAGGCTATCTTTTGGTTGCCCTTTCCTTTCAAGGGCTAAGGCAGTCCCATCAAAAGCCAGATGTTGCAAGGTCAGGCTCTCTCTTGGCTAATCTGCCCCACTCAAGGTCTAATGTAGCCACATCAAATGCCGGACTTGGCAAGGTCAGGCTTCCTTTTGGCTGTCCACGTTTAAGGCTAGGGCAGCTTCATCATGTTCATGAAATTCGATTACCTCATGGACAAAGCCCCCACCTCGCCCCCCAAGGGATTGATGTATTCCATTCAAACTTTTGTTCTTAACGATACTTGTATTTATTTTGATGCTAGCTTATGTTTTTTAGCATATTAAATTCGGTTTATTTTCATTAAGCTTTTTCAAAAAATCTGTAGAAGTTTTTTTGTTTCAAGAAAAAAAATTGCATAGCATTTGATTTTATTTTACAAGCCATGTAGATGATAATTTTCAAATGCTTGGTTGTATGTATGAAATTTATTGAAATTATATATAAAGTGTAGTTTTATTTATGCCTAAGTTTAAATACCAAGGTTTCTTTAATCATGAATATGTTTAGCTAGTTATGATAAGGTTGAAAGAATATGTAATATAATTCTTGATATAGTAGAGTGGAGCATGAGAACAACATGACAACAAATATCAAGGGCAATATTCCATAACATGGCTATCATGACTTTCCTTGATTTGACTAATATGTGATTGGTTTGACTTTATAAAAAATCCTAAATCTATGATCAAGATTGACTTGATACACCAAAGTCAATATGAGTGTAGTTGAACTTGTAGAAGATCTAAGTGTACCAAAAACATGTTGTCATGTGACCATTCTCATTAGGAATTGTGATCTTTATTTTAATAAAACTTGATAAAAAAAATTATAAAGTAGTTACATTTAATTATTAGACTAAAATTCTAAGTAGTGTTAATAGAGAGTTTGATTAGGAACTCTCAAGCCTTGTTTTGAGAATACCTTAAACATCAATGAAGAATATCGATTTGTTGAGTAATACTTTAGCTCTTTGTGAGATTTTTTAGATAATTTGAGTTGTCACTAAAGTCTGATGTCTAATGAAATCTTCTTACAAAAACTTTGAATTTTTTAAACCTATCTTTTTTCAAGTATAAATATATATATAATAATCTTACACATGACACAATTTTAGAGCAGTTAATCATCCATCCTCTTGGATAGGCGGCAAGTAGAGTGCCAACAACCAAGGTTTTTAAGTATAGGGGTATGCAGAGAGGTCATCTATTTATTCCTCTACCTTAGAAGTTATATGGAATTATAGACACTGACTTCGACATGTTTGTGAGGGAGTGTGTAAGAGCATATCAAACTAAATTGCAATGGGTATCACTCTTTTTAGTTTATTGTATAGTCTATTTTAGGTAACATATTTTCATTGCTCTACAAAGAGTACTAGCTAATGCAATGCATAGGAGAGCAGTCATGTTAGGTGATACTTCTTTGAATGTTCCTATTGTTTGTAGACTATTTGACATAGATAGTTTAGATATCTTAGGTGTAGTATGACATATTTTCCATTGTGATGTTATCGAGGCCTAGCCTCATATTACCCTTTTGGTTTCATCCATGTACAACTTGATGGGATCTTACCATTCTTTTTATTATTTTATGGTGTTCCATTTCATTCGAATTGAATACATGTATAATAGAGGAGCTGAAGTGAGGTTTCATGACAATAAAGGGTTTGAAAAAGCCATGGTCATTAATGATGATAAAAAAGTATTTTTGCATAAGTTTTACAAACAATAGGAGAAGTTATGTGTTATTTGCCATTTGAAAATTCTGGAGTAAATAATAAATATGTTCATACCTACATGTTGTCATTTTGTTGTATAACAAGATGAGATATTAAAAATGATCTAGATCAAAATGAAAACTAATGACGTTCATTCTTACTCCAAAATAACAATTATATATTGTGGGCTGATTTTTTTTTCAAATTATCAAATTCATGAGACAAATGCGTTTGTAAAATATAAAGTTTGTTGTGTGTTTAAGAAACAATAATTTAGGGAGGAGAAGATCAAAAAATATACATAGAAAGAGCTTCATTTTTTCAACTAGCAATCATTATGGATAAAATATTATTTTGATTCGGGTTCATTCAAATACTTATATATTCATTACAAAATGGATAAAATTAAAACTTAGTTTCCATCATCTTTTGCTGTAGGTCATCAGTCAATAGAGCACTTACAACCTCATTGTAAGTGATCGTTTGTCTATCACGATGGATCAACACTCGTGACAATGACTGATATGAAGCAGATAATGAGCTTAATAGATGAAGGGTCTTTCTCTCATCAGTTATCTCCTCTCCAAGATTTTGAAGATCAATAACAAGATCACCGAAGGCATCAAGGTGATCTTGTATCTTCGTATCTGATTCGTTCATCTTGAAGCTCATCAGCTTCAAGGAGGTGTACAACCTGTATGATAACTCTTTGCGATGAAACTGTCGCTGAAGAGCCTCAAACAATAAAGTACAATTGTCATACTCATCAATTTGCTTCAGAACTGAAGGTTGTAAATGGAGTATTACAATACTCACTGCTTGTTCATGAAGGTCCTTCCAGTCTTCCTCATTGAATGTAGAGGGTTTAGGCCTCAATGACTTGCCCAAACCGGAAGCCTTCAACTTGCCTTTGACTTGACTCTCCCACAAAAGATAGTCACCACGTCCATCATATTTGACAATGTCAAATCCGGCTCCTCCTGTCTTCATGACTACCATCTCGCTCCATCTAGCCCTTCGCTGGAAAGCCGAAATCAACGCCTCTTAGCACAACTCAGGCACAAGTTCCAAATCTTCGAACTTCAAATCTTCAGAAATGCTTTACACTATTCTTGGCTTGAGCCAAATCCCAACTCTTGGAAAATTTGCTCATGTACAGAAACGGAAGCGCGCAAGATGGATTCTGAAGTGACTCGCTAGTCATACGATAAACCCGAGCAACGCAACAATTTTGGTAGCAGAGGGAAGAGGGAATAGTCCATGGAACCTACTCCCGAGATCAAGGATTATACAAACTATACTAGTTGAATTTTTAGCCTGTAAGGCCTGAAGTGGCAGACCAGTCCTCATGAATGTTTTTGACACAGAAAGGGACCTGGATCGCAGATGCCATTTGAAGTAGGACTACCTCATGTCAGGACAATGCGCCTGGATAGAAACTATCACGACATCATCGGGAGTTGCTTTCACCTCCGTAAGAACAAAATCATACACGGTTATGAAACTCGTCAACTTGCTCAATCATCCATCTTTCTTCTTGTGGGTGTGTTCACCCATCTCATCTCTCTTGTCACTAGCGAATTCCTGATACTCATACCTTCCTTGTGTCAAGGTTTATCGCTTTGCGTAGCACATGCTTCACCTCCTCTTGCTCCTCCTTCAAAAGCAATTGTTCTTTTTTCAAACATCTAGACCGTGATACAAAAAAAGAATAGAAATAAGATTTTGGCGAGGTTCTTCGACGATAAGGAGGAGACAAAGAACAAAACGATCTGCTCAACGAACGACGCAGATCGTCGAGATCAATCCAACAATCAACCAAAAAACTCTAATACAGAATTTAGACAACTATCAACCATAGCTGAGGCTGCTAGCAATCCACGAGGAACCAAAAGCAAAGTTCAACACTCCTTGGTATCGATTTGAATCCCAACCAGCTTCAGTCTTGTCCTTCCTACAACCTCAATTTCACTGCAAGGACATTATTATCTTGGGATCCGCTCTGCTACTACTGCTCCTTCTCCGTCAAAATCAATTGATGCGCTCTCCATAAGCGTGGAGCTACATCCTCCATACCAATGAATCATAATGATCCAATTGCTCTGATACCAATTGTAGGTCCGAAATAGAAATACACGAAGAACACCATGCAATCAAGAGTCAACACATGAAATACGTGGTTCACCTCACAGAGGCTACGTCCATGGAACACACAGAGTCATTGTATTGAATAACCCTCATTGTGTCACAGAGAGCTTCTGCCAGCCCTCTTATATAGTAGTACCGGCCCTAGCCCTAATCTTATTAAATATAGTCAAACTAACCAGAGTTACTCAAGACCTGAGTTAACTCCTAACAATATGTTGTCCTCCCATGAGTCATAGTCTAGAATGCATAACACATGTCTCCCTTCAAGGATTGTGTCATAGTGATCTAAACTTCAGTATCATGTGTGTCTTGCCAAATGTTTGAGAGATATAGAGAAATTCATCAGCGACAACTATGAAGACTTGAAGTTAAAAGATTAGAGTAGGCGACATGTTTTTTAGTACTTTATGAGATGAGGATGTTTTTTTATAAAATATTCTTAAAATCAAATAACAAGATATGAGAGGAGTGTCTTGAAGTTTCCTAGGGCGGCAACAAGGAGGATGTGGTGTTAGAAAAATAGAGAGAGTTCACATCACTTCTTGAACATCTTTCTTAGTAGTTGGATAACTCCTTTAAGTACAACAAGAATTGGATGATGATGACTTTCTTGAGTGAACTTGTATCATGAGGAGTGTTTAAAAACATAAAGATGTCATTTTTGATGATATGACATATACATAATGATATTGATGCATTGTTCTCTAGATTTCATCTTTCTTGGAAGGGAAGGAATGTGTCTATATTGATGCAATTGATGACAAAAATATTTGATGCAAAAATAGTGAAGCCTATGCCATTTTTTGTTTAAAAACTTATAGATTACAAATCGTATGCACATGATTCCTTGCAAAAAATCAAAATTCAAAATTAGCCATATCCCTTTAGATTCTTCATGAAAACTAAAGTATGTATATAACTAGCAAAAAAGAGTATCAATTTATCATTTTTATCCCTCAATAATAGATTTCAATAAAAATGAGTGGGTAAAAAACGGGCTACAAATTATGATTTAGTCCTTCCTAGCGATCCCACGAAACTTCTCTCTACTATATACTTTTTAGTCATTACATTGACTCTTTTATCAAACATTAGAATTGTGTCATAACTCTTTTTCATTATGAAGGAGGATGGGAGCAATTTTTTGATAATGATGAGTCATCAAAAATTTTGGTCTTTTACAAATCATGATATCGGATATAAATCCTACAATTCTAGAATAATTGATGGGGAAGATCTTGCTCTGTGAACTTGTAGAAGAGTTGGTTGAGAGAGTTTAAATATTTGTCAATAATTGACAAGAACAAAAAAGTTATGTATTTGTTCCTATTATGAACATAAAAAAGGAAGTATGTTGATTATTCGATCAAATAATAAATTTCTAATAAAAGATCGGTGTGAATTACCAAAGTGTTAAGCATGGTCAATAATGAGCAAGGTTTTGCATTTTTCAATCATGTGGATATTGAATGATGTCATCAAAGACATCATTTGATGAATGCAATCAAAGATCAACTTTATGCAAGTTGTATTGCAAGGAATTGTCAATGGAAAAAGGATCCAAAAATATGATAAGACAAGGAGATGCAACTCATCATCCATGCATATGTTCTTGTGTTTGTTTGGATTACATGAGTCAAATTTAGAGCATAATTCATCAAGATGGCCACAACATTGGCCAAAGTTGCCAAAAACTTTTTACATCTAGTTGTACAATAGTTCTCTTGATAGAACATTTCTTTGCATAAACTTATTATGATCACTTCTTATCAATTTCTTCTGTTTTAAAATCATGTTTTAAATATATACTATATTTTAACTACATCCATATACATTTAGTACTATATCTTGTGATTAACTATTTTAATTTTAATTTATAAATTTTTTCTTTCTTTTTTTTAATTTAGTTTGTTTGTATAAAAAAGAGTTTGAAACTTGTCAAACCAGGACTTGACTAATTTTCAAACCAAAAATTTGAACTTCATCTTATAAAATTTAGTAGGATTATGTTGTGGTTAATTTATTTTCAAAAATTCATGAATATTTTTTGAATTCAACTATAATTTAATTACAAATTTGATGTGTTGAATTATTATTATATTATATTTTTATTTTATTTTTAAAAATCATCAAAATTTAAATAATTTAATTATTTCATATAACATATAATAAATATTTTATTTTTTGATGATTATATTTAAATATATTTATTTGAATATTTATTATTAAACATTTGGATATTTTTAAGAGTATTTTTTGTTTGATTTTAAATTAAAAAATATATAATAAATTTTTTACATCAATAATTTAATAAATTATTTGGATATCATTAATTTAATTGAATTTAACTAACCTGTAACATTATTTTAAAATATATTTAACTATAAATATGTTTATTTTTGTATTATTTTTATTCAATAAATAAATTAAAAAATATTTATTATAATCCAAAATATTTTTATTAAATAAATAAATAATATTCATTATAATCCAAAATATTTATATACAATGATAGTTATATTATTTAGATTTAATTGAAATATTTAACACTATACATGTATTATATATATTGCTAATATAATATTATTAAAATTTTTTTTTTGAGGACATATATTTGTCATTGATAAAATCTTCAATTCCTCATAATTTTTTTTCATTATTATGCATATTTATGCCAATGCTATGTATTCATAGTTTGGATAGAATAGTTAATTTTAACTTGATTTTTGTTTCTATTATTATGTATAAAAATAGTGATTGTTATATATATATATATATATTAAATATTATAATTTATAATTATATTTAAATTAATTTTGAAAATTAAATGATATTGCATAATTTTTATTTAAAAAAAATTAGATTATATATATAAATTTATTTTATTATTAATTTTGATAAATGTTACTTATTTAAATAATATATCATATAAATATTTCATTTCATAATAAGATTTTTTTCCTTCTTGTTTTCATAAATTTATTTATAATATTTAAAGGTTTAATATTTTATTAATTTTAAAGATATATTAACAACATGTTTATCATTTGGGTCTATTTTTTTAGGTTTTATTTTTTTTACATATAACATAACATTAAAAAAATTTGATTTATTTGAATATTTCGTTTAATTATTATAAAATTATCAAAAATTTAAAATTTTTGTTTGATTTAAACACATATTATATGTTTAATTTTTTTTAAATTGATATATGTAGTAAAAAAATTACTCCATAAACTTTGTATATTTTAAATATCTAAAGTATTTGATTTTTTGAAAACAAATTTGATAAATTTTTTTTTCTTGATGTTAAGTATAAATGCATAATTATTAAAAATTCAAGCTTTATTCTCTCAAATCCAGAAGATAGTTGAATCTTTAAACTATTCAAAAAAATTTGATTAAAATTACTATTTTTTATTTATGAATAATTTTTATTCATGAAATAAATTAAAAATTATTTTTTATGTGATTTTATTTTTATAATAAATTATAAATATTTTTGATCTAATCTTATGATTATAAGATCTAA
This sequence comes from Marchantia paleacea, assembly GCA_014180765.2. Classification (NCBI taxonomy): domain Eukaryota; kingdom Viridiplantae; phylum Streptophyta; class Marchantiopsida; order Marchantiales; family Marchantiaceae; genus Marchantia; species Marchantia paleacea. The sequence continues at coordinate 432,440 of MUAA02000064.1, forward strand.
TCTATAATTTTCACATTTTCTATTAATGTTACATCATATTTTTCATTTTTATTTTACTTAGCAAAAAAAATTTAAGTTTTTAAAAAAATATTTTTTATCCTTCAATTTTATCAATTTTTTAAATTTTTTAAATTAATATTTGGGTACATATCTTTGTAAAATTTGCACAAAAATTTATAATTTCAATGATTGTCATTTGATCTTAAAAAATTATGATTTGAAAAATAACTATTTCTATACTATTTTTTTCTTTTAACTATTATATTTTAGTTAATTTTATATATTTTTATTCAAATAGATGTTTTATTTTTATATTAAAATTTTAAAATATCCAAAATATTTGACTTCAAAGTATGTTAAATCTATGTGAATATGAAATTAAAAATGCTTATAAAAAAATTTCATTGTGCACAATATTATCACCGTGCACAAATTATAACTATATCCTAGAATATTATATCTTTATTAATATCTTTTACATTCATGTTCTTGTTATTTTTGTTAGAATACTTTTAAGACTCTTCAACCATTTTTTAAAGAGTTGGTGACAAATATCAATAGTGGTCTAGATCTTCAACTTACAAAATTTGTAATCTATCAATCTAAATATTTTCTGCTCAAATGTACTTGGATTTGATTTTTAGAAATACTTCAATTTCAGAGATTGTATTGGATTTTTAAAGTATTTTATTCATAACAATACTATCTTCAGATGATGCACTTGTTGTATCATTTGCCATATATAAAAATTAATACCTACAAAACTGAAAATGATCTTTTACAAATATTTTTAGCTTAATATCATGTAAAAAATAAATTTTAATTAAATTTTTTACTCATGACTATCTATATTAAAATTTATAGTTTAATATAGGTAATGATGAGTAAAAAAATTTATAAATCATTATTTACATTATAATCAGATGGACCGCATAAAGGAAAAGTACAGGAGTTCTTGTCGTACCTCCGGGGATTAAACATCTCTCATCTATCCTAATAATATATGTAGGGGAAATGACCTCTCCTCCACATCCTCGCATATATCTCAAGGATGAGTCTATATGCAATCACAAATCGGGAGGATAGCAAAGATGTAATGAGTGTCAAACTACCCAAAAACGTTACAGATGTCTTTTTCTCTATCAATAATGAGTTTATTCCTCTGCATGAAATTGGAACACCACATCCCTAATGGCATCATGGGTAGCTATCCTCTGACTTCTGAATGGATAACGAGTCATATGAACACCTACTGCATCTAAAGTGATACCACACTCACATGTGAGTAATGAAGATGTAGATGGATGGACCAAGCCAAGATGGAACATCACTGTGGACAAAGTAGCTGGTGCGAGCCGGAAAGCCCTAATGCATGGTCGAGCCAAGATCCTCGAGCCTGCACCCTTGCCTGAGCAAGAGCGTAGACGAGCTCTAACAGAAGTAATTAGAGCTTGACAGAAGTAACCATGCTATGTCCAAGAAGAAAGCAGGTTCCGGAAGATTCGCTTGTTCTTCCAACTATTAGTGGAACAACTGTGTCCTTTACACCGGAAATAAAAATCGGATTTGGTAGTGTAACAGATTAATCTCTTATGTCAGAACAAAAAGAATAAAACTACTGTTTCTGATTAGTACATATAGACATCACAACACAATAATTGTTTCATAGACTGAAGAGCTTGCAAGAGCACATCCACCTCTTCTTTAACTTGTTATTCGTACACCCCTTAGTACTCTTCCATGGCCAAGATTAAAGTATAGTTGACTCCACTTGCTGATGGGAAATGGAAGTGGGACCCGATGTTACTTAATCCATCTAAGAGTAAAACTTCATGTGATGTTCTAAGGCTTCTGCCGGTACTGCGAAAACAACACTAACCGTTGAATCTTTTGTTTTTTTCTCATGATCATCCATTGAATATATTTTGAATTGATACTGCCTTTTAATTATTGATGTTGCATCATATATCCATGGTGTAATTTTTAAATTCATCATTTGATGTCTATTGATTACAATTAAGTCACAAAAGTCATTAAAAAGATGAGTTTAAGTCATTTATTTTAGATATTTTAAACCACAACAAGTTGGATTGAAGTATGATTGCAACACCATACTAGTGATTAACTCATTTTGGCTAGATTAAAATTGAACATATTGAAGAAGAACAAGTTTTTTTTTTTAATTTGATAGTTGAAAAAAATTTATGGAGAAGACTTCATGTGGCAAAAAATTGGAAGTAAATGGGTATTTTGAAAGAATTTTTTATGTAAAAAAAGTTGATAGATGGCAATAACTTCATAACATATATCAATGACACATAAATCAAACCATTTAAAAAATGAGTGAAGCATTCAAGGACAAGAGATTGCTCATTTTCACACATATTGTTAACCATGGCTAAACATTGAAATAAGGTATGATGAGGTAAGAAGTAGAAAAAGGTGAAACTTAAAGAAAGCAAATTTGATTTGTTAAAGAAGTGTTATATTTTCTTTTTGTTGATCTCAACAGTGACGGGATATCAGCAAATCTCCAAATATTATTAATACTTAAAGATGTAATATTGGAATTTGAAAGTATTTGTAGGGCCCAACTCAATATGATCAAATGGCTATTCATTCTCTTTTACAACTTCCAAGTTCTAAGGGGGATGATATATGATGGATGTCAGGTACTATAATAAAGCTCTACCATCTTGTATGTAGGAATTATTATGGGTAATACATTTGACAAGATATAATCACAAGATTTGTATTGAAGAGTATAATCAAAGATCTATCACATTGGTCAAGTAAATTCATATCTTGGTGAAGCCGAATGATACCGTTGAAACACATTTTGATGGCTATCCCAAGCTATCATTGTTTATTCATCAGAATGTCTTGAGAAGAACTACAAAAACTAGGGAAGGTTGTGTACAGTTCTTGGCCAGTTTGGTTAGGAAGGAGTATTAGCAAATTCACAGGATCAAAGGTTGTTCACTACTTAGCAGGCTTCTAGAAACCTCATACGAATCCCGTCCTCGAATACACTACAGCCCGCAGACCGGTCCATCCCTCTTCGCACGTCCTGCATTGAGCTCAGTTTCTTTAATCTCCAAAAACAGAAATTGAGCTACGCAACGAATTGGATCTGATAATCACATTTTGCAAAGCAGATATAGAATCAATCGGAGATGTGCAAAATCCCATGTAAACAAGAATCAACATGAAAACCCATATATGGTCCAAGAAAGAGCTTGGCATTAGACGATGCAACACATGTCAAATTTATGGCATGTTTTACTAGTTTGCACTAAGTTCCATGTCAAATGAAAAACTAGCTTGTGCCTCTTTGTAATAGCTTAGGATCCCATGGGCTTCAGATTTAAACCACTATTTAATAGTTAGATCATCGAGATTGAAAAAAAAAAGTGACCGCAATAGATCTTCGGGTATTCTTGACAAACAATATTTTGGGACGGTAGACATTCCAGTAAGTGAGATATTGGGCATCTTATATAAAAGTTGACCGAGACTATAGCTACACTCTTACCTTTATACGTATCTTAGATGTATCATACTATTTTACCTCAGACTAGAGTCTAAGTTGTCCAAGAACTTACTGAGTTCCTCCACCTTCTCCACAATGTCTATCACATATAGATGTTTCGGGGCTTGTCTAACTTCTTGTTCGACCGTGAGATTTCCAAGGGATTTAGTCTCTCGAATTCACTACCCAACCACTTCCCTTATGCTTACCGAACTATTACGGGAGATTTATACTGGTTTCTATGATACCATATGACTTTACGTCTTTATTTGTTAATTTCGGGGGACAAAAGGAAGTTATTCATATGTTTGAAAAAGTATACAGTAAAATAATAAAAAGATGGGAATACCTCATCAAGTCGGACATGGATGAAATCAAATAGCTCACATGGGCTAGGCCCCAATAGCATCACAATGGAAAATATGTCCACAAAAGGTCTACAAATGAGAGAATATATGAAGAAACATAACTAATGTGATTACGGTCCTATAGATTGTACCATCTAGTGTTCTCTATAGAACAATAGAAATATATTGTCCAAAATAGACTATACAATAAGCTAAAGAGAGTGATATCCCTTGTCGCCTAGTATGGTAGGCTCTTGCACACTCCCTCACGAACATATCAAAGTCAGTGTTGATAGCTCCATATAATTTCAAAATTAGAGCAACAAAGAGGTGACCTCTCTGCATATCCCTATACTTGGAGACCTTGGTTGCTGCCACTACACTCGCCACCCATCCATGAGGATAGTTGATCAACTTCTCTGACACTATATCACATGTAGGATCGGTAACCACCACGTTTGCCACAGTGACCTGGTCCTACCAAACCAAGTATAGGTCTGTCCTAACCCTAGTCGACTGCAAGGCATACCAAAACTCCCTAGATGTGAGGTATCCATCCTCTCATGCTATAGCAAATAACATATCCCTAATGACATCATGAGTAGTTATCCTATGCCCTCCAAATGGATAACGAGTCATATGAACACCTGTTGCATCTAAAGTGATATCACACTCACATGTGAGTAATAAAAATATAGATGGATAGACCAAGCCAAGTGAGAAACTCATCGATGTAGAAACTCATCGATGTAGAAAAAGTAGCTGGTGCGATGCATATGTTAGGATGCATCAATTCCAATAAGTCAGTTTCTGTAAAATAGTCAACCTCAAAATGATCCCAGCACAAAGATCACATTACTAACCTGAGCTTGAGGTGAGAAATTACGTTTTACCAAGAAGAGTGGGCAAAATCGTGAAGAGGTCTTTACATTAATAGCTTCAACCACATAGCTAAACCTTGATAGAGGAAAACAATATAAGAGTACTATAAATATAGAAAGGTGACAATCACTGTTGTCGTTGTAAAAATTCTTTAGATGCCATGTGGTTTGTGTTATGAAAATGTGCAAAGGTTTGCCAGCGAAGGGAATTGCTAAATCGATATCCATGATCTGAATTTTCTCCAAAATGCACAAAATTTCCAAAAAATATTGCTTGGATCCTCAAAATTGTGATTTTATCTTGGAAGTAAGACATTTAAAAAAATCTAAACAATCTTTTAAAATGCTTCTGATGATTTGAATTTTCTTTAATTGTTTCTTTTTATATATAATTACTCAAAATAGTATTATAATAATTTTATCTCACCAAATTTTTTTGTAACCATGTTACAAATTGGAACAACACATGGGCAAGATAAAAAAAGAAGATATGTAAACTCATTATGAAGAATTATAATGTAAAACTTGAAAAGAGTGAAGCATATACTACATATGAAACATATGATTCCTAGAAGGATAAAATAATTAAAAACATGTTAAAGTGACTAAAATTTCCATTTTGATTAGATGGAATATAGCCAATATATATGAAATCATTGGTAATCATTTATAATTACATACAAAATATATATTAATATTTTTGAGTTAAATATTCTGAAAATAATAAGTAGTTCACATAGATATGGATATATAATATTAAAAAATTATATGACGAGAGACTAAAATAGTTCAAGATTTATATAACTGAGGTATCATCAATGATTTTTCTTTCATATATATGCTCAAAAGGAAAAAGATAATATCAAATTATATCAGCTTGACTCATCAAACTTGTTATGGATTGATAATATGACAAATATCAGTATGAGCACATATATTGCTAACATTGGACTCAAACTAAACATAAAAAATACAACACAAGAAGCATTTGGACTGCTGATGTGACATTTCAAATAATTCAACGAAAATCAACACTTGATTAATTATATACTTACGAAATAACATTTACTATAGCTTCAATTTTATTAAACATCATTTATAAATATTTTTTATATCTTGTGATAATTGTATATTTCTAAAATATCATTTTTTATAAATAAAATATAAATTTTTTTTATAATAAAAGAAAAAAATCTCATTTAATTTTTAATATATCATGAGGACATAAGTTAGTAATTGACTTAATTTTTTTAATTTTATTATTTATCTCAAAAATAATTTAAAAATTTTAATCATCAATTATTATTTAAATATGCTCAATAATTACATCTTATCTTATGAAATAAATCAATGATATTTCAAAAAAAAATATTTGTAAAATTACTTGTGCAATTTTTTTGAAGAGTTGAATATCATATCTTGCCAAAAACACAAGATGTCACAATGAAAATAACAAAATAGAAAGGAAAGACGAAGTAAAATATCAAAAGGGATGGGAAGACCCCATCAAATCGTACAAGGAAGGAACCAAACCGGTAACATGGGGCTAGGCCCCAATAGTATCACACTGGGAAATATGTCCCAAAAGACCTAGGATATCCGAACTATCCAAGTCAAAAAGGTCTACAAACAACAGGAGCATCCGAAGAAGCATCACCTAACGTGATTGCTCTCCTATGGATTGCACCAGCTAGTGCTTTCCGTAGAGCAATGGAAACACGTTGCCTAAAATAGGCTCTCGCGCACTCCCTCACAAACATGTCGAAGTCGGTGTCCATAGCTCCATATAACTCCAAAGCTAGAGGAACAAAGAGGTGACCTCTCGCATACCTCTATACTTGAGACCTTGACGCTTTGCCGCCACTCGCCGCCCATCCCGGGAGGATGGGTGATCACCCCCTCCGAAATTGTGTCTCTAGTAGGATCGGTAACCACCACATCGCCCACAAAGTGACCTGGTCCTCCCGAACCAAGTACATGTGTCCGCCCTAACCCTAGTCGAGTGCAAGGCATACCAACGCTCTCTCCATGTGAGGTATCCACCCTCCCGCTCCATAGCAAACACCACATCCCTAATGGCATCATGGGTAGCTATCCTCTACCCTCCGAATGGACAACGAGTCATATGAACACCTGCTGCATCTAAAGTGATACCACACTCACATGTGAGTGTTGAAGATGTAGATGGATGGACCAAGCCAAGACGGAACCTCATCGCTGTGGAGAAAGTAGTTGGTGTGAGTCGGAAAGCCATGATGCATGGTCGAGCCAAGATCCACGAGCCTGCACCCTTGCCCGAGCAAGAGCGTAGACGAGCTCTAGTGATACGAGGGATGGCCGGATCCACTAAGAGTGAATGTAGAGACTCCTGAAACTGTCGGTCCATCAAGATAGATCAGAGACCCCTAGTCCAATCGGTAGCCAAAGAGGAAAAAGATGGGAACTCTTGTCGCACCTCCCGTGGTAAAGCATCTCGTATGTCGTAATAATACCTGTAAGGAAATGATCCCGCATCGACGCCCCTATATATATCTCCAAAATAGGTCTATTCGCGATCACAAATCGAGAAGATAACAAAGGTACAACAAGTGCCCAACTCGTCAAGAACGCCGCAGGTGCCGTCTCCTCCATCGATAATAAGCCTACCCCTCCACACGAGATTGGCAAAGATGTCTGTCTCCTTGCCAAATCTCCAGTCACACACTTGAATGTCCCTGGTCCGATGATGTCACCAAAGACGCCCATGATCCTCCTATCAAAGGCTGTCAAACGTGATATGAATGTAGGTGAAGGAGGAGAAAAGGCGGAAGAAGATAGGTGGGTCGACGAGCAATACTAGATGATAGTATACCAAACGCCACATGCGGATCCCCTAGTAGATGAAGGTCCTCTACATGCAAAACATCCTCGGCCAATGCAACGTCAAGGTAGCGTGAAACAAAATCCTCAGACCCTACTGGCACTCCTAGAATACGTAAGCCATCTGTCGATATCATACATCCCTCTGGAAGCTGAAGATGAGGCGGAATGCCCAAAGGAGACCAAGCCCTACACTTTGACACCTTGACTCTCAAGCCTACAAGATGAAGCTCGGTAGTCAAGTAATCAAAGGCCTGCCTAATGCTGTCTACATGGCCCACAATGTGTGTATCATCCGCCAAGGTGGGGAACACACAACCAAAAAAGACGGCCAAAGCAAGAGACACAAGAGCTCAGAATGAGCCATGGCAAATAAGGCCCCCCAAAGGATCTCCCCTGCCGAGTGCCCAAGGCATCGTAGAACAGTGACTCCCTCCTCAGAAAAGCTATGCTGATAAAATAAAGAAGAATGAGAACCGTAGAAAGATCGTACAAAAGGAATGAGGCTTGATAGGGGTCCACCAGCCTCTCTAAGCTCTCTAAAAATGGATGCACGCGAGACGCTGTTAAAAGCGTTCTCAACGTCTACCTGCAAGACAACCCAATCCGGATGGATATCTAGAAGTGCTCTAATGCCCAACGATACTGCCTCACAGCCTCCTGGTGTGGCGACTCCAAATTGATGTGGACAAAGATGCTCCTGGGAGTGTGAGCGATGTTGCAAGACAACGGTACGGCTGACTAATCGTAATAAGACCTCTCCAATAGCAATCGGTCGAATGTCCCCAGTGTTTATAAACCCATCGCAAGAAGCCGACTAGCACCCAGAGCCTGACTAACTGACAACGGAATCTCCCCTCTCGCAACTGCTGCAGCCACCTGGAACAACTCCGTGAAACCACTAGAAGGATCGTCCGCCTGAAAGCAATCTCGAAGATGCTCATATACCATCCCCGACAAACCCCCAGAGGATAAACGTGGGGCTGTGCATAGAGAATGAGCAAATAATGATCTGTCAAGACATAATGGCTACTCTGGCTGATACTCCAAGACCTCTAATGGTATCTCCTCGCCCATAGGTGGATGTAGAAGGCGTAAAGAGGAAATCGTCTCCTCAATAGGACTAGCCATGGACAAAGGATGAAGGGCCCGTGCAGCCCTGCTATACTCCCCGGCCTGCCCCAAGATCCTACACCGTCGCAATCGCGCCGAATCAGAAGTATCATGATCCGCATTTTCGACTCCTAACCTGTGTGGCCCCGAACAGACTCCTCCCGCAATGTAGCCCATCCCCGCTTGGAATCTCGAAATCTAGCTGCCACCTCTCTATGTCCAGCACGTCCCCCTCTAGTATAACGTAGACACCATCGCGGAAGTAATAAAAATAAAAACCATGCTAACTCGTCCATGGGATCGCGCGCCAACCGATCGGCGGTAAGCTTAAAAGCACGCCTAGCCTCGTCATGCAAAGCCCGAGGAAGCCTATGGAATAAACGTGGACATGGAAATCTAGTCTCAAAAAGCCCTAGAATCGAACCTACATGGGAAGCTAACCACTCCCACGACCCCAACGGTATACCCGGAATGCTCAACAAAGGAGTCGATGTAATGTGCGTGTTCCCCGAAGTGACAAAAACCGATGTCGATGTGACCGTCCTCCTCACATGCGCATCCCAAGTGGTCCAATCATAATCTTTGTGCATCTTTCCCACGTGGGTCTTTACCCCTTGCGAGGTAAAGAGACGATGACACACCGGACATGGTGTATCACGCACCGCTTTTGGCGGTCCCATGAGAGAAAGTCAAGCTAAAGCTAGCACAAAGGGAACGATAAAGAAACCCAAAGACTCCATCATGTATCGCCTCCCACCCCTGGGAACCACAACCCCTAACATACCACCTCACATTGGAAAATGCTAACTATGGAAACCCTAAAATCTAAAAATACTCATAACTTTTTATTCAGGTCTCCATAATTTTCCAACTAGGTTCCAATAGAACCAATGCAGGAAAAAGAAGAGATGAGAACAAAAAAAACCCGACCCATATGTCTAGTATAAGAAAAATCACTCAAAATGCACTCAAAACCCTAAAAAAATAAAAATACTCATATCTCACAATATCATTCTCCATAGTCTTCAATTTAGGTACCAATGGAACCCAAATTGAAAGACGAAGAGAATGAACTATTCACTCTCCATGTTTGCCAAAGTATGGCCACAAAAACTACAAATCAGTTCCCGCACCCGCAGCCTCTCGCCCTCTCAACACTCGGCTCTCCACGCGCTCCAATCCAACTCCCGACTCCCGACGTCAGTCTATGTGGATTACGATAAATAACAAAATAGAGCTTGTTTGATTTTAAATCTATCAATTTTATTTCAACTAAGTATAAGTGACACAACATTTATTGATAGACAATAAATATGGAATATTTTTTTAAATAAAAATAAAAAACGTATAGAAAGAAATATATATGAGATTATATGAAAGATTTTTTTTTTTCCTTACATTTGGCTTTGGAAAGTACCAAGTATATTTTTAAAAATATTTATGTAGATGTTTTATTTACATTCCATCATTTCAAATCAAACAAAACTTCATGAAAATACTCTTCCTAAAAAAATAGATCCTAATACACAAAAAATCATAACAAATTCAACAGGATTTTCACAAGAAAAGGTTGATGACGTAATAATTTAAGCTTGAATAAAAGTATATATTTCATTAAAATTTTTAGTTAATATCAATTTAATACTTTTTAAGTAATAGTTAAATGAAGTTACATTTATAATTAATGAAATAAAAATAAATAAATAAATATATGATAGCCATCCACACCAGAATAAATATAATTTTTCAAAAAAGCCAGTTAAAGGAGTAATTCTCCTAAAGATAATAAACATGGGAGAGTTTTAGTATGAGTAAGTTGAACACCTTATTTTTTCATAACACTCATCTAGTTTTGTTTCTTTTGTTTGTAAATAATCATCTCCATTTGCAATATTGTCAAGGCAAGATTGCATGACCCTTGAAATTCTCATTGTTTGTTAGAGTGCTTAATTGTTAAGGTGTCACTGTTTCAAATAATTTTCAGATAATTGTATGCTCTTATTGTTAAATGATATCATATTTCATTTGATATTTATACTTATGTGACAATCTTTGATTTTTGTGTTAAGTTTAATCTTTTTTTAATTATTATTCACATGAATAACTTATTTACATCTCCCTATCTATAGTTAGGAGATAATATAGATCTTTACTAGTTGGAACTATTTATCAATTTTGTTAAAATTATTTTTACCTTTGCAAATAGTTGCATCGTTTTAAGTGTGAAAGCTATAATTTTTGAAATTTTTACTAGATGATTCTTTGTCGTCTCCAATTAAGTTAAAAGTGATAGGTATTTAATATATTTCTTTAGTGTTTTTTGTTATCACTTCTTTCCAATATCATGTAAGATCATTGCTATATGCTCTTGTAAAATCTTACTCCTTCTTTTTCATGTTAAATTTATTAGTTGTAAGAAATAATTTGATTCTTAGATTTTTTTTCCTTGCCAAATAATATTTAATTCTATTATTTCCCATTTTATTGAGTTTCATCTTCATGTAAGAAAGATTTGGCTTATAATTTCTTCTATTTTTCATCTTGAACAATTTGTTTTGCATACACTTGACATGATTAACCTCCTTATTATGAAATAACTTTGACAACGTATTTGTAGAAAAATGATAAAAAAAATATGAAAAATTATCATCCAAAAAATATTTCATAACTTGATTTTCATTCCAAAATTGTATCTTGTTCATTCTCATCCTAGACATTTTTTTAGTTTCATTCACTCCATATATCATGTTTTTGGTTCTTTTTTTTTCTCTTGTGTAAATAAACTTATGTATTATTTGTTATAAATATTCCAACTATTTTTGATTCTAAACCCTAAATCCAACCTACGGACCTTATGCACCCATCTACATCAAGCATGCTAAGCTATTTTCTTCCTCATCTAGCTAGAGAAAAAATTGATTTATTTTTTTATTTATGTACAACTACATTGTTTTCTCTCCCTCTCTTGTTGTACTAACCAACTTAATTTTTTTTATAGCTTGAGAAAAAAAATCTAATGTTTTGGTTATTTATGTGCAACTCATTATTTTTTCTTCCTCTTTTGTTGTACTATTTAAATTTAATTATTTTTTATAGCTAGAGAAAAAGGATTTATTGTTTTGGTTATTTATGTGCAACTCATTATTTTCTCTCCCTCTCTTATTGTACTATCCACCTTTCATACTTTTTATACTATTGAGATTTCAATAAGAACTATAATTCTCAATACAATTTAATAACTTTGTTTGATCAACTTTAATTTTATACAACCTTTATTATATAATTTGCAGGTAATCTAAACAGAATCTAAACCCTAAACCTAATCTTCAATCTAAACAGTTGTAACATTGATGTGAGTATGGACTCTATTTTTTTTTCATTTTTTTTCATTATAATCAAAACCTTCTCACTTCACTCTAAAATTCCTTCATTGTTGATTTGATTTACTTCTCTATATATTTTTTATTCAAGTGTTTGATTTCATCTTATATAACATATATCACTTTCTCATCTATAAAAGATAACATTCAATAAAAAAGTATAAATTATTATAAAATCTCATATTCTTAAGAAATCATTCCCATGACTTTTGAATCAGTTTAACTTTTTTAATTAAAAAGAAAATATGTGGAAGGGGTGTTGTGCACATACATATTGTTTCATAATATACATTGTTGGCACATCAAATATCATCATTATAGCATACAAAAAAAATTACATTGAGCTAAATGCACTTTGTGCTCCAAAAAATCCACGTTCCTCCATTTTTTAAGTTTAAACTATAGTCTCATTATCCAAGGTTTAATTTAAAAAACTACCCTTTTAAGAGCCCTAATTTAAACTCTATCCCGTTAAACCCTTTGTCTCCTCATAACACTACTGGTTCTAATGGCATCTATATTGTGAGCTCGCTTATTGCATCATCAGCTCTAACTGCTATATCTTCTCCTACATGTAGACATTGACCTAAGTGACTCTACATAAGTTGTGATAGGTGTATCCCTTTCCTTACCATGCTCTGTTTACTACATCTCTTCCATAGTATCGTATGTTCACATTTTGTTTGTGCTATCTGCTCCTTAATGCATTGTGGGGTCATTGGAGAGCTTCATACTACTACTCTAGAGATTCATAAATTGTTTTGCCTTCAGTATGAAGAATTTTGACTGTTAAAGATACATGGTATAAGGATTGACTTGACAAGTGATGCAATAGTCTTATGTCATTCATATCAATACAACGATATGGGGAGAGTTGTACATCGATACAAAGATATCCAAAGTAGATGTCAAGACCTTCTTGAGACTGGATTAGTGGAGATATCATATGGATAGTATGCCTATGCTATGATGATGCCGATCAAGAAGGATATACATGACAATTATAAAGATAGATGCATGTGTGGTGACTATTGATATATCAATTGACAAACAAAATCCAATTGATTTGCTATACATACACATGAAGAGATCTTTGATACAATTGGACATGCAAAGGTTTTCAGTACATTGGATTTACGAGCATGATATCATCTGTTTCATATTTGAGATGAGGATAAAGCAAAGACAACCTTTTAGGTAATTAATTTGAATGTCAAGAATGTATTGTATTAATGGAAGTTATTACCATTTGGGTTGAAGAATGCATTTCCTAAGTTCTAGAGAGTGATGATTTCTTCCCTTTCTTGTCTAATTTGCTTCTTTCTAGCTTGCAACCCCTTCTTTGTTGTTGTTCATTGCAGCTTCCAATCTATGAATACATCTCGGTGTTCCCTGCCTCCTCCCATACCCAAATCATTGTTTGCCTACAGTTTGCTTCCTAAGTTAATTTATGACTTGGTTTGAGGTATGTTCCTGTTCTAACTCCGTCCTCTTCCTTTGCTGAATTGACTGTACATACCACAAAGATATGACATGACATAACTTCCTTCTCATCATCTGAAAGTTTTATTTTGCATTCGGTTCAATGGGATCAATAATTGCGGAAGTATCATGACAATCGACTCATTATGAAAAAAATAGAGACTTTAAAAAAAAATGATATTTAATATTTTACAAATGTATTAGATATAAGAGGGCTAAAAAAAAGTTTCTTCCAAAGTACTTTGATCCTTTCATAGTTCACAAAGTGTGATAAAACTAAATTTATGATTTGAAAGAATTGGGAAAATGACATTTTGGTTGAGTGAATGTTGTGATATGAATACCGATCAAGTCTTGCGTGATTCACTCTTTCTCTCCCATTTTGTTTCGTTGAGTGAATGTCCCACTTTGTACTTTTGCTAAGTGGAAGAAACCTTTCAAGCTTGTTTTGCACATTATGATTGAAATACTGTATTCTTCTTGAGTTGTATTACCATTGTGCGATCAATACTATCTTCTTGCTCCATTCTCATTCTATGATCCATTTCCCAACAGCTAATGTACCAATCTCTCCCTATGTATATTCTATCTTCAACCAAGCCATTGCACTATAGCTTCTTCCTCTGCATTTTGTAATTTTCCTCCTTCTATAAAATCCATAACGTCCAAGTCTCTTCCTACCAATTGGTCTACGTGAAAATGAATGTTTGAGGTTTTAGCCTTACTAACCTGTAAGAATAAGACATCAATTTCAACCCTTTGTTTCCTCAACTATGTTTTGAGTGTTTTCAACTTTTTCGCTCCCGTACACCTCTTTTGTTCCACGTTGCAATTTAGATTGTATTGCATCATTAACTATGTGTGATGAGATTCATGTTGGTAGGTATCCTTACCCCCATCCTTCTCGTTCCACTTCTGAGGTTTCCATTGTCTTTAATCCTGAAATATGTGGTTGCTGGCCTAGTGCTATATCCTCCTTCCTTGTAAGAAGTAGCATCCCTCCAAACTGAGGTGGAGTTTTTATGTTTACTACTTCCATCCCTTGTCTTTGTTTGAAGGCTTGACCATGGTTTATCCCTCCTAGCGACTGATATCTTTCCCCAATTTTTGGTTTCCCTTTTTGTTACGATAATTGTTTCATCATCTGTATCCATGCCAATGAACGCTAGCTCTTTATCGTTTACTAGTACTGCCTATGTCTCCTTCCTAGAATCTATCATCTCCGTTCGTTTGAAAGTTTTCATCTTCATGCTAACTTTAGACTACTCGTTTCTGACTTGCATCTGTCAATGCTAAAAAATAATAATTCCTTCTTCTGCTTCAACATCTCTGTCCGTAGTTCACATCCTATCTCCGACAGTAGTTCCTTCACTAGAGCTTCCCATTCCCATTCCCACTTGTAACTCCATACATACTGAAGTTTTTGTCATACTCAATGTTGCGTGAACATATGAGGTTGCCCCATAAAAGTGCAATCACGAAATGTTTTTCTATGAAGAGCGCCTTGGTATGAAGAAGCAAATATTTCATTTCGTCTGTCTTGAAGGTTATCATGTAACAGCGTGTGCTCATAACCTCCAGTACTATGCCTAGGTTCCATAAAAGTCCACACCTCTTATGCCCATTCCATCACCCTATCCCTACTGGACGTGATATAAAGCAATCTGACCTTGTAAAGCACTACCTTAGTTAGTATCTTGACCCAAACATCATTCCAGACCTAGAGGTATCAGGTCCCTCATCCCTACAACTCGAATGGTCTCCTTGAATTTTATGTAATCCGCTTTATGAAATATGTCCTCATGATACATTTTGTGATATGGATTTAAAATCTATATCACAAAAATTCATATACCAATCTTAGGCTTTGAGGTTCACATAAAACTTTTTGATTTGGTGTTAGAGAGTGACGAAGTTGAACTTGGTGATATCTTGGAGTGTGTCCACACACCCTTCTTGTGACACATGGAAAATATCTAAATTGTTTGATATGGATGGATTGTGAACCTTGGATTGACTGAGTAGAGACACATGTGGTCAACATGTGTGACTGCATGACCATTGGATACCTCTTTGCCTACCAAGACAAAGGAGTCAAAGGCTGGGGGCAAGAAATATCCAAGATTTGATACTTGGTCTTATGGGGATTTTAGAGTAGATTACTAGATTAGTCTCCCGCATTGCACCGATTTAATGTCATTTTATCATGCATTACTTGCTGCTTTATCCTCTTCTCTTATTTTGATTTTTGGATTGCTTTTTCCAGCGATTCAGGTCCGTTTGGTTGAGCCTCCTACTGCGATGACGGCTGTGTGGAACCTGTTGGCCGTGACCCCTCCCCTGTGGGCCCAAAAGGTTGCTAAAACTTTTGCTCTAGCATGACTATCAAATTCACTTTAATTGGCCATATCCGACTCTTTGAATCCTTCTCAGTCCATCGCTGACTACTTTTGGAAACCTACCACATCTTTGAAAAGTGCATGTGTTGTGCCGCTTGGTTTTCACTCATTATCCGAGATTGCATAGATGCAGCTTCCAGGACAACTTGACGTTCCATCTCCGCTTGATATTGCCAGATTTTTGTATTTTTAATTTTAATTTTCTCTCCTGAATCTGCTTCGCCGCCATCCTCTTGATTCCCACATCTTAGTGGGTTTAAAGCGCTCTAGCGTTTGGGTACCTCTCAGTTTTGAACTACAATCAGATCGATTTGCAACTATCAGCTTAACATTTCGCCTCGCGTGATTTAGCGCATGCCAAATCTGAGGAGTTATTCTACTGATTTCTCATTGCCGGGCCTTTGCAAATTTGGACAGAACTCAACACTCATGCCAATATTATCATATTATTGTTTATCGAACGTGAAATTTTTCCCGACTTTGCAGCGCAGATTTGAGGTGTAGTCTTGAATGTTGTGTTCCACCATAGGCACCCTTAAGGAGGAAAACACTAAGTCTCTTTGCCACACTAATCTCAAAACAAGGAAGCTAGACGATAAACATCCCACCTCCTCTCTCTCCCTCCACCCTAAAGTGCTGGCGGATCTAACGAATATATTTTCGCTATAGATAGATGTAGTAGCTCATTAACTTAACGCGGTGCACATACCAACCGTGACTACATATGTCCTCTTTTTTTCTAGCTGGTCAAATGAATAACTGGAGATGGGAATCCCACCATAAAAGATGTACACAGCACAGAAATACCACACAACGAAGCACATGTCCCCACTCCACAAGTGGTTGACATAACCGCGGTTTGTTTCGAATCAAACCAGGTCAACACCCTAGACCCAGATCGACGCATTACTGACTGACTGTTCACGTGGCGGCTGTCCAGACATGAGATCACAGTTCAGCTAAGCAAATGATAAGCAAACAGGACCGACTAAACCAAGTACAACGTTACAGTTCTAACTAACTTCATTCTTTCTCGGAGCACATTACACTTACCGGTAACTTAGTGGAAAGACCGTTAAAACAACCATAAGATATTTCTTCGAGACGTAACCAATCATTAGAATATTCTTTAATACGCCAAAGCGGTAGATGTAGAGGTAGCACCGTAGGATCGACATCCAGAATCCCCTCAGTCTCCACGACGTACTCGCTAAATTTATGTTCACGTCTATATGGGGTGGACCGGATAGAGAGGGCGACGGGCGGCGAACGTGTGGCGGGCACCTGTGATTGGAAAATATCATTCCGAGGTAGAAGTCGACGCAGGATTGCAAGTGTAGTTGCGTGACGGTTGACAAGATATCATTAAGGACGGCCACCTCGGCTTATTGGAAGAGTGCATCAACCCGGACTCACTTTTGCGAGCGAGATTTGGGTGAGGAGATTAATCACAATCATCAAGATCCCGCGTTCATATTCAAGAGAATTACAAGGTCCGTGTACACGGCCAACTGAATAGGCCTCTCCAAAGTTTTCATCCCTTGGAGCTCTTAAATTTGACGCTGCTTTTGGTGCTCGTTCCTCCTACAAGGCCGTAGTCCCCATACATGCCATGCAGCGCAATCGACGGACTGCGGGCAAAGTTCGGTGACAGATTCTTGTGATGACGAGTGGAGGCGGTCGATATTGCACGCGTTGCCTCATTCCGGGGAGCACTCTTACTCTACTTCACTTACTCACGACGGACACGATGCATCAATTTCCGTAATAAATGTGGATCATTGACAAGGGCTTGCTCTATCACGAGACTGTGCTAAATATAAGTTGACCCCAACGTAAACTTGTCGAGATTCATGTATCATTGGAACTCATGAATCTGCGAGCAAATATAGGTTGGAATAAATCATAACTGTCTCTTACCAGGGACATACGAAGCGCATTCACGAAATTTATGATATGGATCCCGGAACTCGGATAGATTTCAACGGTGATACATCCATGAGTGCAGATTGATTGGTTAACAACATAAATGTTCGAATGTGTCAAGTTTATTGTTTCGCAATCAAATTTTCTTCCAATGAATATGACACTTCTTTTGTCGTCGTCAGAAACACCCCAACTTCCCTACATTGTTTGAGATTTTAATTTGAATGCCACTCGTTTTCCAAAGCCAACTTATATTCGCAACCCATAAAACTTTTCTTTTTAGTATTTAAAGCACACTCACTGCACTAAAGTAATTCTTTCGACTTTCCCAGTTCAAGGTTACACCGAATGCTGCAACCAGTTCAGCTACAGTCGTTAAACCTTATTCGGGGCCCACGGGGCAGTTCCATTCGCTTGCATGATCAGTCATGCTATATGTTTCCTTCGTGAAGAGAACTCGTTGCTCGTCTGTAGTGTGGTAGGGATCGTACTAAAGGATGGCAGCAATTAACGTTCTGATTGAAGAAATGAATGCAACCTTATTTACTTTTGCTTCATTACTAATTTTGGGCTAGTGTTAACCAGAACTCTATTAGGTGTTGTTCGTTTTTAGCAACAAGCACTCAAGTTCCAAATCTGTATGCTCCATACGGTTTGTGCAATCGCTCGATTGATTGATGAAACAACATGTTTAATTAAGGGGAGTGAATGCACCGATATTACAAGGGTAACCATAAATACAACATTTGGTGCATGGCCAGAACAGGGAAGCGAGGTTGATATATTACAGATCACGAAGGTACAAAGTAAAAATATTACAGTACTAGGCATTAATCAACAGCTTGGACATAGCGTAAGAAAGTGTGAATCACCAAATGATGAGAAACCACTGAGTGGTACAACCTGCGGAATAAAATCAGCGTGTAAACATATCAAGGCCTCTTTTATGTGTACAATTAAGTTACAAGCAACACTGGGCAACTCCCGTTTTCCAGCCAACGTCATCCAGTAGATCACACAGCAAGCAAGAAAAGTTGCGTTCGATCTACTCGTAAGCTCGTAAGGTCAAGTCTAACTTCAATGCTTTTGAGCTCTGCAGATGTTTAGCAACCATGCCTACGGTGTTTTCAATAGAAAGAAACCGAACCAGCAACTGTACCACGAGACCTACAGAAGTTAAGGTCGCGGACATTGAAAACTGTGACTTACTGGACAATTATCATAAGGCTTTAAAGGTAAAGTTGGAGTGCCTGTCATTCACTTTCTATTTCTTCCATATTGATCATATTTGATAAAGGACATACTCGGATACAAAGGAACCACTGCAACCGATTGTTATCCCCTTGAAAGACATGTCTCTTACTGTATCATGGTTTATTGTTCTCATCAAGATCGTCTTTATATGACCATAATGATTCCTTTTATACATTATCTTCATGAATGTGTTATGCAACATCTCATAACTTGTAGTCTGTACGGAGAAGCAAAACGTGTATTATGTATTTGTCCACAACACAACCTATATCAGGCCGATCGATTTCTGCAGCTTGATGTCAAGTGGTTGAGTTAAACCAAGCAGTTAAGAGGCTTGCTAGTTAGCAGGATTGATTCTCAGGTCCAAGTAATGTTTGTCCAACTACTGTATGCCCATATGAAGGTTATGGTGGCATGACTCATTGAACAGCCCTCACTGGTAACTATAAAGTGGACTTCTAACACGAAAACAATCATTTTACTCGGGATCCACCAGGGAGAGCTCCACATGTATATAATTGAAACATCAATTGAAAAGTCATACACAAGGTTAGGACAATGTCCCCCACATGAGTGGCGAACAGAATGTTTCGAAACGGCTTTGAATGGTGATAGCCAAGTAAAGAGATCATTTTAATTGAGAAAATAAGTTCAAGTGAAATGTATACCTCTGCCTCTTACAGCAATAAACCAGAGAATAAATCATTGTGCTCAGTATTTGCAATTGATGATCTTGGTTCTACTCATGCTCAATCACTACGAGACTGAGACACACGCAAAGTTACGGAGTTGTTCAGGTTACCTTTGTGGTTGATGAGTATGATTCTCTCCTTTTTCACATCTTATGTGAAAACTATATAACCTCTTTTCTTTGGAGCAGTTCCCACATTAAGAAGGTAAATTTAACTTGGAACAAAAGTTTAGTGACGATTTATTATTTTATATTATTGTAACCGCTACGGAGCAAAGCCCGCCTGATATATATATATATATATTATATTAATTAATCGTACTGCAAATCGGACATGAGATGTGCTTCGCTTCATATTGGAATATGTTGAATTCTTGTCATAATTGTTGACCGACTGTGGAGGTAATTTGAAATATATGTAAATGTCTAATAGTCGATTTGGTGACTGCCTGTAGGGTTCCAAAAAGTGCGGTTGATGTCACGATAAACATATAGCGGTTGAACATATAGTTGACACGATAAACATATAGTTGAAACGAGATAAAAAGTTGTCATAAGTTTTTGTAGATTTCAAAAATAAGTCTTTTTTTTAGGGTTTAAAAACTAAAGAATGTGTTATTATGCTAGTATATCTTATCGTAATCAACAAAAAAATGTATATATAATAGAGGAAGATGAATCCAAGGTTTAGATAGTCATAAAGTTTGCTTTAAAAATCAAACTCAAGATTAGTTTCAGTAAACTATATTTCTAAAGTTAGACAAAGTTATGTTGAAGCCAAAAGTGGTAGAAACAATAGAGTTGATGGGAAAGGAATAATATCATGGTACAAAAATGACACTTGTAACTAATTCGGCATTAAACTTCATTAGATCAAGGAGAAGGGAAAGAAGCAAAATGATATCATATCTAGAGTATTTTAATTAAGAGAACTATCCGAACTATGGATGAGGAATGAAAATTTCATAATAATAATAACGCATGAGCTCAACATGATATATCATTGTATTAATTGCAATTGATATAATGATTCAAAAACTACAAATCATGAGACAAAGTGTTTCATATTAATGTAAAAACAATAAAAATTTCAGTATTGGTGCTCATATTTGATGAGACTCAACAACCTTTACTCACATGGCATCATATGATGTTAAGACACTTAGAAAATTAATGATTATTTCTAGTATCACTAGTAATCTAGTCTTAGTTGGACATATGGTTGAAAAAAATTAACAAATTTATTTCAAAAATGTTGAAGGTCATGGAGATATGAAGAAAAAAATGAGGGAAGTAACTTCTAGTGTAATAATAGTAATGATTTAAATGTGATTCAATTTGAACATGTAGGATGCATGTTCAAATGAATTTTTTTATACCTGTTTAGGGGAATATAATATATGATCAGAATGTGCATTAAGTGTAGATCTTGATATTTGGCAAATAAAAAAGCACATTAACTAACCAAATTTACCTACCTCAAGTCTAATGACAAGCATATTCAACAACATGACTAACAAAATCTCTTTATATGTGCTTCATGCCAACTTCAAAAGAAAACAAGACAAAATTTTTTGCACAAGGGTAGAGAATAAAACATATCTTAAATCTCATACACACATATAGTAAAAAAATCTAGAATTAGCTTGAGGGAAAAAAGATACTTTGTATCCATCACTGATGATTGCTATAGAAAGTCATGTGTGATTTTTTAAATAATAATTCAAAACATTTAATCTTCAAGGAGTTTGAGACTCTTGAGCAGAAATAAACATAACAAGTCTTGAAGTACTTAAAATCTGATGTATAAGAAGAATACATGTCAACTGAATTTGATAGATTCTTGATTAAGTTTGATATTGTAAGGCAAGTGATCAAAATTTACAGTTCTTAGTATAATGAAGTAAAGAGTACAAATCAACATATTGTAGAGTAATTTTGAATGAAAGTGTCATGATTAGATCATATTGGATTGAATTCATTATTTACGATATATGACTGATGAACATAACTTCAATAAAAATAATCTTAAATAAAAATTCAATTGTAGTATTACCATACTTGAAATATGATCTTTTACCTCTTATAATTTTTGGTTATGTTTGTTATGTGCTGACTCTTAATGGGTAGATGATAAATCATAAAAATGTATCTTTTTAGGATATGCTACTAATTCAAAAATATATAGATATTGAGATCATATTACAAAATATATAATTATGAGTGGAGATGTTGTATTTGACTAAAATAATCATTATCACAAAACCACATGCTTTTTTGATTCATCTTATAGAAATATAAGTTTAAATTATAATTTTTGGTACCTCTATTGTAGGATCAAAATAAAGTGTGAATTTTCTAAAATGTGCTACCCATTATTTTCGATTTCCTTCATGTTACCTCAACAAGTGTCTTCATTTTTGCAAAGATCTTAAGACATTAGCAAACTTGCTATGGAAATCCATTCTAAAACGTTAGTGGATTTATTTTAAAAGTCTACAAAAGTTTATTGTAATACATTATCAAACATGCCATAGAAGTCCAACCCAAGACATTAAGTAACTTGCTTTGAAAGCCCACTCTAAGAGATTAGCGGACGTGTCTAATGCCTATCCAATCTCGAATTTATTTTTGTTTTACTTTTGCAACTATATTTGTGAAACAAAGACAGGAAAACACTAAAGCATCTGTCTAAAAATAAAACACATGCCTAAAGTCTACCCAAACAAGAGTTTCTTGACGTTTTTACTAAAGCAAATGTCTCCGCTTTGGTAAAGTCAAAAACACCTTAACTGACCTACCCAAAATTTATCCCATCGAGCTATTATAGCTATCCTTGACGTTTTTATTGAACATGATCTGTCCACTTCTATGAAATCAAGAATTCATCAGCAAATCAGTCTAGAGCTCACCCTACACCTACCCAAATGAGAGTTCATATTAAATTTTTCTGAAGAAAAACTATTTGATGTATGTTAATATCATGCACAAAGTCTTTAGCAAGAAATTACTCAAATGAGAACTTCAACTGCACATTATGAATTTAATTAACATTTATCAACCCTTCCTAATTAATATTGATCAAAGATGAAATATTTTTTTAATTGGTCTAAGAACTAATACAATGGATTATACTTGAATCTATACTAATCTAATCCATGAACTCTTCTATTAATCTAGTGCTGTAATTTTCTCTTTCATCACTAGATTAACATAAGATATGAAAGTTATTTCAACTATCTAAAGATAAAATGTGTGTTTATAACAAATAGTAGTAAAATCTAAAACAAAAATGAAAAATTCATCAAATAAATATGAAAAATGTGTTTTTGAATAATAATATAACAAAAAAAATATACATGGTGTAACTACATGGATACGAGAATCCTATGCATCATGATTGGATATGTCAATTGCAAAAAGATGGATTGAAATCCACAAGGCATGGTTTAAATGGATAAATATGATGATGATGAAAATACGATTCAAAATTTGTAATATTGATTTTTTCTTATATGTTTATTAAGGATAGTAACAAAATCTATATTCATGTGTTTGTAATTAATTTAATCATCACATGAAACAATGATCAAAAGATCCAACAGTTGAATGATTGATTGCAAAGGAAATTTGAGATGAAAAACAAATATTTCTTGATTCTTCATTGGTTTAGAGATTAATCCCTATATGAGATCATATGTAAATGATGATAAAACATGATGCAATAAACTAAAATAAACTATTACAGATTGGATTGATAAGTTGTAAATCATTCTCTATTTATTTGGAGCAAAATTTGAAACTTCTTGTACTTGTAGATTCATACTATATCTGCAAATGATAAGAAGTTTGATATGTCTTTTAACAACTAGAGCTGATTTGATCTACTCATTTGGAATTGTAAGTCAATTTATGCAAATTCTAAAGAAACCTCATTTGGATTGTGTGAGGAGCATTTTTTAAATATGTGAAGTTCAATACCTCCCCCCCCCTACTTAATACAGTTAACGTAGTTTGCACTAGACATGCCATTAGGGTTAAATCACCGTTAGGAGACCTAGGGCTCAAGGGGTAGATTTTGAATTAGGGCTCATTGAAATATACTTTTTGAAGTTGAGGCTATTTGTTAGGATTCATAGGTAACTCAAGCGACAGAGATCTAATTAGGACTCCTTGGAGTGCAGTTTTCAAAGTTGAAATTTTGATAGTATGGCTATGGTGGATAGTAGCTAGTGCTGGAACCTAAAGACTTTGAAGCTCAAAATGGATTTACCTTGATTGTAATCTCTTTTTTATGCTATGGTAATGAGCGGAGTGTCCTTGTGGACGTTTTGAGAATAGAAAAAATTGATTGTGATATACTTGTGTAGATGTATGATGATCTATGTATTGTGATGTTTAATGTGATATGTATGTGCATGACAAAAGAGCTATCAATGCAACATGTCAAGTGGCATGGTTGGACTAGATACTAGCTGGTATACATCATTCAAGTTTATTTTTTCACATAATAATAACATAAGTTACATTTAGTTTGCTAGTAATATAATGTTTCTTGCTAAGATTGAGCACATTGAGATGCAATATTATTTTATTCGTGAAAACGTCCTTGCATCTAAGATAGATTTCATATACATGAACACTGAATATCATATTTATGTATGTTTCTAATGCCTTATAGAAGAACAAGTTTAAGTATTTTAGATTTTAATTAGGTTACAAAGTTTTTGCTATAGCATTGAGTAGATGTATATCAAGCTTCATTCAATATAAATTTGATAGAGTATGTTAATACATTCATTGTATATAATTACAATTAGTATTTATCTAATCTATCTTAATGATATATCACATATGCAAGTTAGTACTTTAATATTTTTATTGCCTTTAGCATTGTTTAATCCAATTAGAGTTTATTTATTTTGAATTATGTATCTCTTTCTTTCTCTTCCCAATTTTGAATTTTACCTCAAAATGATTGTTATTAATTTTACTTATCTTATTTTTTACATATGTTGTTTACAAATTGGATTAAAAAACAAATACCTATGTATTTGTTGATCCAATTTGTATTGGACATGACAAAAAATTGATATACATATCTATATTGATTCCTTATTATTGTCAACCAATATCAATTCATCTTACTCAACAAGATGAATAAGTAACATCCATATCTATGTTAACCATGAAAACTTACTATTATCAATGCATATACATGATTTTGCAATGTTATATGCATTAATTATTCTTTATATGGTGTTTACAATATATGTACTTTGATCGTGTAGGACTATCACATGTGTCATTTATATATATGTTATAGAGCACTTTTATCTCTTCATGGGTGTTTTTATTTTCATTGAAATGGTATTGATTTTGGATTTTGGACTCCTTTTTTTTATGAATTTCTTTCATCTATAATAAAAAATACTTTAAATTATATTTTCTTTTAATATGTAATCTTCCAAAATTGTTTCATCTCACGATTCACAAAAGGAACACAAAAATTGATGAAGCAAGTGGAAAAAAATATGTGCAAAAAAAAATAAGTGTGGAAGGTATCAGCTTGAGATGTATTTTCAAAGTTTATATTATGAAAATAGTGATTTAATCAACATATAGATATTAATTTAAGTTTTATAAATAAATTTGCAATAGATGGTTACATATTTTTATTTGATTATATTTCAAATTTTTAGAATAAAAACACTTGTATGACTTCATAGTCATGATGAAGTAAGTATCTATGCACCAAATTGACTCGCTAATTTTTTTCATTATAACAAAGTTAGTCTAAATATAAATCTGGTGGATTCATTATCTATATCATTAAACCTAATACATTTATAAGCTTCATATAATACTAAAAGATATTTTTATTTTCATATCTGAAATTTAAAATATTTGTTACTTAATTATTTATTTTAACTTAAAATATATTAAAATAACATTTGCAATAATTTAATTTAATTATTATAAATATACACTTATTCATATTGAGCCAAATTTTTAACAAATATCATCTAGCTAAAGATATATTTAGTTTATATGATTATGCTGTAGTCTATGATTGACTATAAATTTATGCTTAAGGTAAACAAAATTTGATATAAAATGAAGATATGATCAACTTTGAAAAATTATATTCAATTCAAATTTGTAAAAATGAAACCAATTTTTAAAAAATACTCACATGCTTAACTTTAATTACATGCATCTCATATAATTTAAATATATGCACTTTAAAAAAAAATTAGACATATCATTTACATTGATTTCATGTAACATATTCATTTAAACAAAAAGACAAGCCACATATAACATACTGATCAAAACCAACCCATAACTTTTCGAGCTAGAATATAAAATTCACACAACCATCTTGATCATGCGTAATAAATAAAAATAAAATTAAAAAAAATAGATCTAAAAACCTTTGATGATATTTCGGGTTTAGGATAATTAAAATTCATAGTTTAGAAATTTGATGATAATACATATATTTTTATATAGTGATGATAGTTCTAAATAAATAATAAACTAAAGTCCATAGAAATCATTTTAATCAAAAAAGTTATTTAATAAAAATTAAAAGTTTTATATTTATTAGAATTTAAATTTTAAAATAAAAAATTTGAATACTTCTTTAAAGAAATAGGAACAAATACATCAAAATAAATTTTGACATATTTTTCAAATTATTATTTATGTTGAGAAAAATTAAAAATATATCATTATAATACAATAATTCATTGAAATTTTTATGAAACTGAATCTGTAAAAAAAAAATTTGAACTATTAAAATGAATAACTATCCTGATAAAAAATATATAATTTTTGAAAAAATAATTTTTAAAATATATAATTTTTTAATTGAATCATCATAGGTAATCATATTTTAATTTTGTTGGTTGCTGATTCAGGAGATAGAGTTAGTGATAAATTTTGAGGCTCAATTCATTAAAGTATAAATTTTCATTTTTTAAATACCATGAATTAAAAAACTCCAATTATTTATTATTTTAAATATTGATTATAATGAAAATATTTGATTTTTTAATTTTTAAAGTAATGAATAATATTATAGTATCAACATTAATATTTTTTTTCAAATAAAATATGTTTGAAGACTTTTTATCAATAATATTTATTAAAAAATGCTTTCAAACCAAAAATTTTATTTAAAATTAAAATATTATTTCGGAGTTTGAAAAAAAATTTTAATGTTTTAAAATTTTATATTTTATTTTAAATTTGAAAATAAATGAAAATAATATTTTAAAATTAGGTTTGTATTTTTTCTAAACATATAAAAAAATTTGATCATTTACTGCATCAAATTATTTTTAAAATTGAATCATTTAATGACACAAATACTAAATTTTTTGAATTGAAATTTTTTTCAATAAATTTTTTCACCAATTTTTTTCAATATAATTTTGATGATGTATATATTATAAATTTATGTATTTAAATTCCAATAAAAATTCAATCATATTTTTTTTCGTTTTTTTATTCTTTTTGATGATAGTGTATTTTGGTTTTGATTTTAAATAATGTATTATACATTGAATTTATGTAAAATATAGGTTGATAATTTCTTAGAATTTCATGGATAAAATCCCTGAAATCCCGTCCCTTGTAGCTATAAATCCAATTTATATTCATATTAATTAAACTAATTTTTTTATTAATTTTTAATCATTTAATTATTATATAATTTTTTTTGAATTTTTTAGTACTGAATACAGAGATTTTTCCATAAATTTTATTAAAATATAATTTTAAATTAAATAAAAAAATTTAATTAAAGTGATGTTCATATTTTTACGTTTTTACTTTTAAAATTTTTTCCTTAAATTATTATTTATATCACATTGAATTTTTCTTTAATACTATAATTTTTGAGCTAATTTGAACAAGTTTGACACTCAAATTATTTATGCCAATATTACGTGTAATATTTAATAATACTCAATCATCAATTGTGACAAATACCTCTCAATTTTTTAAAAATTTATTTAATTTCTCTGAATTAAGATAAGGTTCTAAAACTTAATGAGGATAATTGATAAATAACTAGAGCATATATTTTTTAATTTTTTTTTCAATTTTAATTATATTTTATTAATATTATAATAAAATAATTATCATCATAATTAATCCAAAAAATGATGAGATATATTATATTGATAAATAATTTTATCAATATATTCAGTCTGATTATTTAAATTTATTGTGATTTTAAGTTTTTTTCATATATTTGAAGTATTATTTCATGTAAAAATATGATTTTTAAATAAATTGACTTAAATATTAGTTATTTTTAAAATAAGTTTATCAATTAAATTTGAACTTCTTTCAAATTTAAATTTTTAAAATTCCAGTTTATACATTAAATTTTTTTTTATAATTAATCTATGATATGAATTTCTTAAAGTTATAGTTTTGAATTATTTTATATTTTTTGAATCTATAAATTTATGATAAGATTATTTATTAATTTAAATAATTTTTATTTAGTCATAGGTTATAAATTAATATAATAAATCTTATTGCAGACTCTTTACATAGTGAAATAATATTTTTAGATAAATTTTATATTATCATATTGAAATAACTACTTCTTTTAACATAAATATGTATTTAATAATTTAATAATTTGTTTAATATATATTTATGAATATATACATATTTATCAATCTACATGTTCATAATAAAAATAAATATTATCAATTAAATCTTAATCTACATGTGAATGATGTATTCATTATATAATATTGATTGTATTCATGAATAATTTGTTGTTTATTTCACATGTATACAAAGCTAGTTAAATCATATATTGAATAAAAATAATCCTTTTTGACATATAAATTATATATTTTTTTTAAATTTAAAAAATTGAATTAAGTTCATTGTAAAACTGCATAGATTTGAATTTTTTTTCATAAAAGATAGAAAAGATGTTATATATTACTACAAAGTCCATTTACCACAATAAATTTTTCTTCAAAATATTAATTATATCATATGTTTCTTGTGCATTTATATGATGTAACACATGGTGTCACCTTCAAAATAATAATACTAGTGCATGTGAAGTTCTTTAAATTTCAAATTTCAATCTATATGAAGGTGCATTGAAATACCACTTTCCAATGCCTTGTGAAGCCACTGGTAAGTGAAGGCATTGACACATTGGACTCTTTTCCGAACTGTGTTCTTATTTGACTATTTTTGCAAAGAAAAATCAGTTGTGCTCTAAGGTGCAAAGTCGTAAAACAGCATCATATTCCAGTTTAAGCTTTACTAGAAAAACCTTGTAGAAGGAACTCTGGGAAACTGCCGGCAACGAGCAGCCCCTCAACCTATCAGAAATGGAAGACAGGCATAGGAGTGAAGGGAGTGCTATACATTCCATATATTCCACCCTCACTTTCTGACATAATTCATTCTGCAGATTTCCGTTTAAAAACTTTCACATCTTGTCTTTATCACGCTCATTCTAAGCAAGCGAGTCCTGGTGCAAATAAGTGGAGGCAGGAAACTACTTATCTGCCGGTACCATGATCAAAGACCGACCTTGCTATTCCCTGCAGATTCCCGTGCACATTCTGAATTGTCAAAGTGTGACTTTCGTTTGTCGACCCCAACAAATGACTACGCATGTCCAGAAATTCAACTCTAGCACCTAATGGGAAACGGACGGTGTCCATGTGACATGAGAGTCCATATGCTACAAAGTTTAAACATGTCTTTATCTCCCACGGACCCACGGGCGAAATTGGAATTTAATTAAGACAATAAATATTTGTTAATATTAAAGAAATATTTTTTGTCTTCCCTGTTTCAGAGTATATGCCTAAGAGATGCATTTAAAACTCGACTTGTTTCTGGATCAAACTCTTCCGTTTCGCTAGCTCAATTTTTATTCCTTCCTTACCTTGGGGCAAATTTCGGCCTTGAGGCTTGTGCCCTTGGAGGCGCGTCACCTCCTCCGCTGCCCTGCGGTGCAATCGGGTCTTGATTCCCGAGTCCACCATCCACGAGAGTAATCTTGTGACAATGTGCCAACCCTGGACCTAGCCACGGGTGTGGTTCGAGCCAGACAGCCGTAGTACCAACCCAGATAGGATCGCTTGGTTTGTTTGTCTGGCTCCTTACCGTGTTTCAGTTCTCCAGAGTGGACCCACGATTCAGCGACCGCTGACTGGTATTGGGACGGTCGGGAGCAGCAGAAGGAGAAAGGCTGCATAAGCGGCGTACCGTGAGGTTTACAAGAACGTCGCTTCGCTGCTCCACTTAGTACCCTAAACTTGACCATGTACCGCATTTGGGTTTGTCCGCAGCTTGAAACTAGGCCACGGTTGTCCAACCTTCAATATTGGTTCTTCTCCCCTGTACAGCATAGAGTCTAGTCTCTGATGCCGCAAATAACAAAAGAGTCTAGTGTATGTATGAGACTGCAAGTAGAAGTAGAGGTGAATTCGATTTGAAGTAGAGGTGTACAGACTAGAAGTACTTTGGGGAGAAAAAGAGAGCTAACTGGGTGCAGTAGGTACGAAGGAAAATGTGGCCAAATGGTGGAGAGTGAATCAGGTCTCAAAGGTGAGGATGAACAGACGAAATTGCAACGTAAAGTATGAACCTTTGACGTAGAGATGCTGGCGGCTGACCCAGCCTGGTATAGAGGAGGCCTTCTCATGCGCATACGGTAGTCCACAGTACGCATTTCACAGAACAGCAGAGAAGACTACCGACAGTCAAAAACACGTAAACACACGATGATTGTGTCATATTCGCTTCGTATGTCGGCCGAAAGGAGTTGGGATCGAACGAAGCAGCAGAAGATGAAGATGAAGCTGACACACGGGGTTGGATCTCGCTTAGTCAAAATAGTGGGCGGAAATGGTCAAGAATGCGAGAAATATATGAGAAGAAGCCAAACCAAATATTCTCACATTATACAGCAAGTTGAGCGATCGATGTGAATGGAAAGTCTGCAGTACATCTCGGGAAAAAGAAGTGATTCTAACTAGTTCCAAGATATTTATCTTATATTACTGGATTTTTGCAGTCCACTGGTCAAAGCAGAGTAGGAGATGAGGAGTAAATGGGCTGATTTCCTTGAAGACTTATATATTTCATTACACTAAACTCGGTTACCGTAGTGGGCCCAGGAAAACTCAGTATTAGTGCTGGGAACAGTTGTTTGGCTGGGAGATTATGGAAATTGTTTCAGTGTTAGCTGGCATGTACCTAGAGGAGCACTTTCAAACTAATGCATGGAAATGAGATTTAAGGATGGTTTTGGATAAGCTGCAAGTAACCTGAGGTGAAGCAAAATAATAAGTCAACCACGGCGTGAGCTAATCTGTATGGAGAAAGCAAAGGAGATGGTCATTCAGATTAAGTGAAGAATCGGTTTCATGGTTGAAATAAAGGCGATTACAGGAGAAGTAAGCCTGGGTTGATGTAAACGGTGGAAACTCACCGTGTTGAATAATTGATAGATGAGATGATCTATTGGACTCTACAGGCCAGGGTGCCTGATGCATGCGAAGGTCGGCAATAATTACCCATAAGAGAACGGGGCCGAGGTGAAGAGGGAAGACTGGTGATTTGATGAAGCAGCCACAGCCAAAGCTAAAGCAGATACATGTATGTGGGGTCCAGCCAGCGCAAGAAGAAGAGTAAAACGATAAGGCCAAAGAAGAAGGAACATCCGGAATCCGGATACCGGTGGATCCAGGGACCAGGGTAACCTAGGCCAGATAAGGGCACAAGCAGTGCAGCTGTGCTTTTTTCCCCCTCCCACCCCCTCGAGTGCTGCAGTGCTCTACAAACTCCAGAGAGTCCGGAGAAGGATCCGCGTAGCTAGAACTTGTATGTATGGTGGTCATGAAGTTGGTTTGTGTCAAGCCTACTGTCATTGATAAGTTAGGTAAGAACTAGGCGCTAAACCGGTCTCCGGAATGCTACAATCTTGAGAGCTGTGTGTCTCTAGCTCTAGTAGTAATAGTAGGTGCTCGACGTCCATTTATAACCGGACGCTGATGTCATGATCGACATCCCCCTTGCCTTCTTCTTGTGAAGCCGTTCTCCGCAATCTGAAGATTCTCTGAATCTCTCCCATTCATGTCAAGCCCCCACCATCCAGGAAACTTCACGCTTTTTCACGTCGCCTCAATCTTCTCAGTTCCCTACTCGTACGACTGCGCCTATATATGTAGTGGGTTGGTCGTCGTCTACTCCCGCAACGTACGAGTATTCATCCTCCTCCTTCCGCCAGTAGACCTCGCACTTCACAGAAGCAAGAACGTAAGGCAACAGGTGTGAGTATATCCGCTGGTCGGTCTGTGTGTGGACAGGTGGTCCGTGATCCTTGATCGTAGGCAAGACAAGATTTCAGAGTGGACTCGATCGGCGGTGTAACTATTCGCGATCGGATTTGAAAACTGTAGACGTACGCGCCTCTGGACTCTGCGACGTAGAAGAGAGAGTTACTCGCGCTGTATACATCGGTGGTGAAACTCAAGGGGAAGGGACCGACTTGACCTGTATCTCGTTGTCCACGTCTACTGGCGTTTTGCAAGGAAGTCTCATCTACTTTATACGGATGCTGCCCCGAATTATCAACAGAACGCGTTTGTGTACGTGGACTTGAATATCTCGAACTTGGGGGCGAGTTGAGGAGCTGAGAGCCGGCAGCAGCGAAAATCCTGGAGGGGAAACTCGACCGGAGAGAACAGAACAAAAACAGCAGGCGGCCGCTAAGTGGCTGGGTAGGCAAGAGGCAGTTGGGACCACCACAAGTTTCCGCACTTCGTCCCACTCGCGAGGAGGAGATTGGAGCCAGCGAGCCCGCGGCGACTCTTATAATTCGGACTCGTTCTCAAGGCTTGTCATAGCCGTCCACGTGAGTGCCCCTCGCCGCTACGGCCTCAGCATTTCTCAGCGTCTGTCATTGTTTCTGCAGCTTGTTGCCTTGTCCGAAATCCAGAACTGTGAATCCTCTTTCGAGTGAGCCATTTTGGAGCGAAAAGCGAGCAATTGTTTCCCAATTAGAGCGTAGTTCACAAGACTCATTGCAACCGCTGTTGAGTCGGGAAGCTGCAGGACTTCGGTCCAGCATTCCAAGGGCTGCCTGTGCACTCTTCGCGCGTCCAGGATGCCAGGACCGTACGCCAAGGTTGGCAATACACGCTTTCGTTAAGATGATCAGATGGCATTAAGCTTGTGCAATCCAGATCTTGTCCAGCATTGAACGTTTAGAACAAGTCGGAGGCTGCTTCTGACGAATTTTGTCGCTGTCTGTGATTGTTTGGCATTGCAGCTGGTTCATGAACATTCTGTTCGATCTCCATTAATGGCTTCGAGCTCCATCAAGCACCCAACTCGGCTTGTCTTGCAGGACTCTCGCACAGCATACCCCGTAAGAATATTTTCCCTCGTTGTTCTCTGGATGACTTCGTTCGAGGTTACAGGTCTGCTTGTGAGGTATTTGGATGCAGAGAACGGGGTTTGGAGCGCTCTTCAGTTTACTATGCTTTTCGTAGTTTTGCCAGTCCTGACATTAGCTCTTGTCCACCCAGGCAACTGTTGAATTAAAAGTTTCTCTCAGCTCCGACGTCGGACTCCAAAAGTTGAAGAGCAAGTTGCTGCAAATGGAAGGTGTCAAGCAGGTGAAGATGGAATTGAGGAAGGAGAAGTTGACGGTAACTGGTCACGTGAAAGCCGCAGAAGTGTTGAAGACTGTCCGGAAGGTGCAAAAGGGAGCCGAACTTTGGATAAATTAACTGGTCTTGTACTGATCGCTGCATGGAAGATATCAGGCAATGGACTGGGTCATCACATTCTCAGATGACCCACTGCGACGACAATTGACATCTCTTCCTGATAATATCCCGGACATTGATGCGCGGCGCGTGATCTCACCTCACTCGGTCCAAGTCATTTCCGGTCCCTAGCTACGGATGCAAGCAGGCTACTAATTTCCACGAACCTCATGCACAAAATCTCCAATGGCAAATGTTTGGCCAGGGCCCGTGCGCTCCATGATTCGACGCCAGACACCCGCTCCCTCCAGGTTGGAAATTTCGAATCCGAAGAAGTCGATAGAAACTTCCACAATTCCACTTTCTTGCCAAAGAATTTTGCGGGAGCAGTTCGTTCAAAGATACTCCAGTGGCACTTTTCTATCTACCCAGTCACTGAATTCGACGGCCCTCATTGATTATACGTTTACAAATCCCTTCCCTGAACGAACTGCCACGAAGTTTCATCAGCCGCCCCCTGCAGCCGGAGCTGCGTAAACGGCCTCGCTACCAGTCCACGGCTCTCTAGATTCACGCGTATGTTTACTCATCGCTAAATATACAGATTTGCAAACCAAAGTTTAAGATTGTCGACGTGGTGCTAGCTACCAGTAAGCCAACGTGTGAACGTTGACTTCAACATGTATTCTTCTCTTCTGGGCAATCTGAGTAGGTTACTCCAACGTTACTGTTTGAGTATCCACTTCAACGAAAACTTGAAGTACGATAAATCTGTGAGTGGTGTAAGTGGGTTTCTCATGTGTCTCCGAGATTGTCGTATAAGTGAGTGTTCGACTACTCAATGATGGTAGACAAATGGTGTTTGATGGTCACCGTGGCTTGACTGAATCGTGGACTCGTGTACCATTGTATGGCAAGCTCGGTACGCATTAGTTTTTTCTGGGTGTTGTTAATAACTAGTGTAATTTTGGCATGTGCTTGACGTTATGACCATTGCTGATCAGTTTCGGTGTTCAGGCCAATATTCATGATGTGATCGTCGAGGGCGATGCCCGACAAGGTAAGCTGCAAGCCGGAAGCATCCGCTCCAAATGGCAAGCGATCGGGAAAGGGTCGGAACGTACGCAAGAGGGCCGTAGATCTTTTCTGCCCCCATCAAATAATGAACGTAGACAGAAAATGTCGATAGTGCTTGCCAGCTTCTGTTCAACGTGTGACGTGAAAAGTACGAGCGAAGTCCATCAAACTACATGCGCTGGAGCAGTGGATGGTGCAGTCACAGTTTGTCCGTGTCCGGGCCTGCAGCAATCATCCGACGAATCCCACACAAGCTCTTCCGGTGACTTCTCCCGAAATCAGTCGTGTACTAAAGTATTAGCACGCGTGCAACAGTTACGACCATAGGTACTACAGCGATGAAGGGGTTTCGATGAGTACACCTCGAAATTAGCTCAATGTGCAAACTGTTCACGGCAACTGTTATGATAGTGTTAGTCTTCCGATGTGTCGTGTGGTTGACGTCTAATATCGTACAGTTTCTCAAAGGTTACGTGGATGGAAAATGACGGCAAGTGAGGTGGCACAGTTGACGAAAATCATGAAGCCGAAGTGGAGATATGGAGCGTTGAATTCTAGTCATTACCTGTAACCTCAAGCCGTGTAGAACAATCGTCTAGCTCATTGCCTATTGCCTATTCGGTTACAATTCATTACAATTCATTACAATTCACGGTGATTCGACGGCACTAACCTAGTCCATTGATTTTGGAGAAGAAAGGTATATGGTAGTGATCAGATCAGATAATCCTGCGCAAAAGGATTAGACTATCGGCGTAATTAGAATGGAACTGAGAACATTTCCTCTCTGAACGGTCAATGTGACGACGGTGAAATTTGCCTGAAATTGGCTCGTCAGAATGCCGTTGCTATGGACGCTGCAGCGGATAATGGGATGGGGCAGTGAGAACAACTTTCACTCAACTTCCTCTCTTAGCTTAAGCGATGTTCGAGGGAAGTTCTGGTTGTATACTGGATCCGCATCCGCAATTTTGATTTTCAAGTGTCTACACCAGGTTGATACATCACTAATGTACGAGTCTGCCTCGGCAAACCGTTTGCTTCTTGACCGCCGATCCTCTGTACATGAGGGAGGTGCACGCTGATGCTCAGTTGATATGTTTTTTCTTCGGATGGTGGTTGCTCATGCCGCGAAACCATGTTATGCCGCTGCCGCGGGGGATGTTTCTCGATTTCAGCGTTTTTGTTGTTGTCTGTTTGGTCATCGTTTTGGTAATGTCTATTGCCATTTGTAGTTATACGATCCAGCTTCCATGTGAAATGTCATGAAGTTGTAATGCATTGCTATTCTGATAATTATTGGACTCACTGTTCTGTTAGACGCCAATGGAATTTTTTGTCATCTCTGGCTTTTCATTCTATGTCGGATGGTTGTTTCTCCTTCTTCTTTTTCCCCTTTTTTCTGCCTGACTCGGGGCTAAGAAGAAAGGAGTGTTGTACCCTTTACACGCATGGCTGCTCCGCTGTTCCTGCAAGTGAGACTTTCGGCTGAAGGTATTCTTAAGAGGAACATGCTTCCATGCATTAAAACATGCATGCATGAGTCTCCATCACGTCACTAGAAGTTTCTCTTCTTCCGCCGCGAGTGCAGAAGAGCTGTTGAAAAATACTCTAGAATCGTATATCGTGACACATTTGCAGGAAATCATGACAACGTGTGTTCAGGCTGAGAGATCGAATGTGGCCATGGTCTGAAGTTTAGCGAGGTTTTTCAAATACAAACCCTTTCAAGTACGTTAATTCTGGCCTCTACACGTAACTTCTGTGCTACATTTATAGATATTCGTTTTGCACAATCTCATGATTGTTCTGATCGTAGCGACAGCATGGGTCTCTTCGACGTCAGAGCGAGTGGAGTCCGACTTCTGTCCAAAGTTCACATTAGCAAGGAGCTTAATAATAGTACAGTTTCCATCGCCATAGCATCGAACTGACAATCCCATCCAAAGCGAAAACTTCATGTCGGTCGTTTCGTTTCTTCTGTCTCACTGACATTCCTCCTGTACACATCCATACGTCCCGAAGATACGATTTGATGATTACTCTGTCACAAAAGCAAGAATTCCAAGTTTAATATCTTCGGTAGAAGGGGTTGCGTTCTGGTTGGGGGATACAGGATTTCGATCATGATGACATATCCTCGATGCAGTGCGTTGCCACTAGCATTGGCTGATCGCGTAACGCACATCTTGTCATAAACTGCAAACTAATAGAGTATTTCTCCTTTCCTTCTTGGACATCAACCTTCGTCGATCCATAGTCAACTTTTGCAGTTCTTCAACACTTGCCGGATTTGGAACTCGGTATCTCATGAGGACGAGCAAAAGTTGAGTGACTGTCACTGGATATTCTACTCCTGAGTTTTAGATCAACTAGAAACAGAGGAGGATTACACAGCCTCCAAACCTTCCACTCCGATTTTCAAGCTCTTAAATAAGTTTTTAGTACCCTCAGCAAGGTTTCGCTTATCGATGTCACTGTTCAGTTTAGAAACAGCTAAGAATCAAATGCAAGATCAAAGGACTGGCGAAATTCAATCACATGGTCCACGCATGGAGCAGTTTCAATCACTTTGTGCCAGATGATGTACATCTACATTTCTACACCACCCAACTGATACCAAGCAAGATCCCAGAGGCCATGACAAAGCTTGCTGGACGATACTTGTCTTACGTTTCACTGTCCAGTATCCCTAACAACGTTTACTATCTCCTTGCACGTAATGTCACCCACAAGAGTTTTGTGACTAGAAATACATCGTTTCACCTAGATAGTTAGGATATCTTAGGTGCTGCAGGATATTCATCCTAGTGTGATGCTATTGGGGCTAGCCCCATGTTACCTGTTTGGTCCATCCTTGTACGATTTGATGGGGTCTTCCCATCCCTTTTGTTATATTTTCTGTGTCTCTTCACTAGAAATGGTTGTCACGGATGTGGAGAGGCCTACTACAGCATGGGATAACGTTGTAAATAGACCAGTTGTGCTTGTGATCACATGCTTCTTCTTCTACGGGGTAATATGAAAGCCACAGTAGCTGGAAGCACATTGCTGGAAGGATTACTAACGTTATTATCTTTAGAACAAGTACTTGTAATCATTACGACATGGACCCCAAATGAGCGCGTTCTGATTGAAGGTGCAGCTTCGCCTGCATTAAGTGCATGCTTCCGAAAGCTTGGAGGATGTTGGACTTTTACAACAGCATAGCATTCCATGCTTTCACGTAACAACATAATGGTTGTGATCTTTGCTCTACTGTAGATCGAGACTATGATTTGACAAACATGCCTTTTTGACTACGTCTGTCGCATACGTCAGAAATCAAAGTGGAAACTGTTTATGTTGAATCCAAGAACCTTGAAGTACAATGCAATTCCTGGGAACTATACCGTTATCGCAAATGACGAAGCATTGAGTAACTGTCACATGTAATCTGTGTCGCTCGACGTCGTAATTTGCCATGCCCACCTCAAAAGACGTGCAAGTCAATGAACCCTTCGTAGCTTCGAGGACCAGGACGAGGACAATGGAAGTACATTCAGGAAAGTGGATTGAATGGGGCCTACCGAAAGGGAAGGTGCTGCTCCCAGCAGCTGCTGCGATGTTTCGTATGCTGAGAGAGGAGGATTACAATTGTGGATGGGATGCACATGTCCAGCATTGATTGTGATTGCAATCACTTTTCGCGTCGTATGCACAATACCGTGTATGGCTCCCATCGAGATCACGAGATGAGGGGACCCGACTCGAATGTTACTATACCCACCGGGTCCACATGGGCCCTTTTTTGACAGCGACAAGTTAAGTTCTCAGGTAAGGACAAAATTCACGCCTTCTCATTCCATTCCTTCTTCACGCGTTTTTTTAATTTCTCTATACGGACTGAGAATAGTAAAAACCGATGGTATTGACGGATGGCTTTAAGATCAGTCAGCAGATTGTCTGGTGCCACACATTCTGCTAATGATCTATACTGGTAACTGGTTTGCTCTAGCTGGTCATCATCTTCGCCACACCAGACGCACACCTCTAATGTCAGCCGAATGTTGGTTCAGATTCAAGTGACAAACTCGATTTGAGGATTTTCTTGTACATTTATCGTGACTCTTGACCTTCATTATCAAATGCGAATAGGAAATAAAAAGCTTCATAATGTAAATAGGTCAAGCACACGAATGATCACATGACCACCGTAGATTTTCCGACTTCGGAGTCATGATATTTAACATGTCGTGAGAGGGAGGAAAATAAAAGGAGAGGAGTTCATTCAGCTTCTTTTTTTCTTTTTATTTTTTCCTTTCTTGACGTTCAAATATAATTAACACAAATTCTGGAATATTTTTGTTCTTATTATTATACTCTGAAGCTGGTTTGTTTTCATTATTTTTTTCAAACGAAATTAACCTTTTTTTCTATGTGCACGTGCAAAGGAATTCTATGTGCACGTGCAATTAAATTGCAATCCTCATCATAATCAAGTGGTCCCATTGGGATATAATTAGTGGGATAATTAGCATAAAAAGACAGCAACTTATAATAATTGAAAGCTAACAAAATATTTCAGAAAAAGATATTGAAATGAGGAAATAAAATCTTGCTGAAATTTATATATTGTATGAAATGAGATTCTTGTCTTGGTCACCATATGGATTGTTGATGATGCACGAGGAAATGAAAGTGCTTAACATGTTGCAGAATTCATTGAATGGATTGCACTTCTTTGTAGGTTTGAAACTCGTAGGTTCTCTTACTGTCACACCGCTGTTGCATGGACATTTCTTTGCTCTGAGAACGCCTGAGCGCATGGCTGTAGAAGAACCCTCTTGAAGCTCGTGTGAGTTGACAATCTCTTCTTTTTTTCCTTAGCACTCCACATTCGAGTTCATTACAATCGGTAAAACTTTAGTGGAATAAGATTATAATATCCAATGATTAGACCAATAACTCTCGCTTAAACTTCACAAAAAATTGCTCCACAATCCTTTCAATTTTTCGGAAAAGTTTTATATATTTTTCTCCTCTATATCTCTCAGAACAATTGTTGATTTACACACTATATCACAAAGTAATATGTATATCCTTGTGTACTAAAACCATCACACATCCCAATCTTTGACTCCAATTGCTCTCAAATTTCATGAGAAAATCACTTATTATCCGAACTTCAATTGTGAAAAGTTTTATTGATAAAAATTTCTGATATCAAAAGATATGATTGATGTACTAACTTCGTGATAGTCAGTGCAATCCTGCAACTCTGACTGTATACACAAACTTCAACCTATCACTCCGTACTCAAAACTCATCCAATTGAGTCGAAATTTCAATCCAAACACAAGCATCAGTCGTAAACTATATCTCAGTTGACTTAGATCTCTCAAAATCCTCGTAAGATTTTCAAAAATACCCTAAATATACTCAAAGGTATAAATTTCTCTCTATATCTTTGAATCATCATTTCAGAGTGACAAACCCATCAAATCCATCAATTCATGAGCCCACGTCGTAGCTTGTCCCGTCAGCTCTCCAACTATATTTTCAAATCTTCGAATGTCCTTTTGGAAGGTCTCCAAAATCCATAAAAACCTCGAAGAAATTACCCTAGTGCCCTCGTTGACCAAAACTCCTAGACCAATGGGAATGGAGAATGTTATTTTGAACTCTTGTGTGGCCAAATTAGCTCCATTGTAACTTAGAGCTTTACATCTATCCTAAACACACTACTTAGACATCCTATATATAATATGAGTTGTCACTAATAAAAGTTAAAATGACAACTCGAAACTGGTTAAGTATATTCAAAAGTGATCACGATGAAGACACCGGATGTTGATCACAAATGGACTCGGCATCGGTACATATGGAGGATCATGTTGTCCTCTATCCATGTCATACATCGACTCTACTTTGATCAGATAAGCTCTTTAGTCAGCAAAGTGATGTATCTAGATCTCTCTGGCTCTTAATAGCCTTACAATGCCGTCGGTTATCCTAACCTAAAGTATCACCGTCATGACAACAGCTCTGAAGATGACACATGTCATCATCTTCTCATAGTAGCCGCATCATAACACGACACCGCGCAATTGTCATTTGGCTTCTCGGATTTGTGTAACTCTCAATATGCTTGTCCGTGTAGTGCTTACAAAATCACAAGGTGAGAAAGCCATGTGATCACACATGAGTCAAGAAGAACAAACAAAAACCATCTATGTTTATAAAATGTGCCCAACTAGAATTTACAACGAGTAGTGAATTTATCAAATGAGAAACTGAAGCTCGCCCATCAAAAATTGTCACCCCAATTCTGAACCCTAGTTTTTGCAAACGTTTATGAAGAGGTTCAAAAGTGTAGATCCAAATACATGCAAGTTGGATAACGCAAGAGGTGAAAGTTGGAAGAAGTTGGGAATTTTGAATGGAGGTGCAAGTTGGGGAGCAAGGTTTTGGGAGAGATGCATATAAATGGGAACTCGTCTGAAACTGCACTATGTTTTATTTTGTGATAGACTTCAGAAAAATGTTGAGTTAAATGAATGTAAAGACTCCTTGATGTCACATGACAAATCTT
The DNA here is from genome assembly GCA_014180765.2 of Marchantia paleacea. NCBI lineage: Eukaryota > Viridiplantae > Streptophyta > Marchantiopsida > Marchantiales > Marchantiaceae > Marchantia > Marchantia paleacea. Next base: position 473,739 of record MUAA02000064.1, read on the forward strand.
GCAAAATCATGTGATTGCATAGGGTTATGCATAAACCGCATGTAAGAAAGAATGTTTGGACTCAAGTGTGCGTCTAACACGCACATGTGAGTCATTGGAGTCCAAAATATTCAATGTAGAGTATGTAGATTTCGAGAATAAAATAATCCACCGAATTAACGATTTTGACCGTTATTCCTTAGATAACCACCTAGTGGCTACAAGGCATTAACATCATATGCAAAGAGAAACATTTGCAAGACTACATAAGCTTTTAACCACAAATTGGAAGTTCTGAAAAATTTCAGGTTGTGCAAGATGTGTTTCAAAAACTATTTGATCCCAAAAAATATCATAAAATTGTAGAAAATTTAAATCATTTTAGAAAATTAAAAATTTCCAAACATACCAAAGTTTTAGTTATCAAAGATAAGCATTAAACTGAAATCGGATGAAGGAAAAAAATTCCTAGAAATTAAAGTATAAAAAATAGATCTGAATTGTTAATATTTAATAAAAATGATTTTAAGATTTTATATTATTTTATACATTATATCTACTGTATTTTTTGACACAATTGACATAAAATACAAAAATTTAATAGTCAGATTTTATTTAAAAAATGAATTTAGTAAAAGAAAACGTGTACAATAATATACATGAAGTACAAAAAAATAAAAGGAAAAAAATTTGAAAAGTATAACAAATGGATAATTAAGCTATTTTAATTATAAATTAATAATTTTTTATGAAAACACGTATTTTAAAATATTGGTCACATATTTCAAAACATTTTGATATATATTTGAGATATATGATATTATTTTGATATCATATATTATATTAAATCAAAAAAATCAATTTTTTTGAAAGATATTAACGTTTTAAAATATATGAATTTATGTGAACAAATAGAAGGCTTAAAATTAAAAAATGAAATTATGATCTCCACAGAAGATAAACATAATTTTGGGATATAGTTTTGGCTTGTTTTGAAGAAAAAAATAATGTGGAAAATTTATGACTAGATCTTCAATCACATGAAATATAATTTGCAACAAAAAAATCAATATATATTTATTTAAAAAAAATCAATAATTTTTGATGGATTTGGATTACTTAACATATTTTTTTTAATTATTTGAATCTATTGTTTACTAATACATATGAAGTAGATATAATATATTGATGCAAAAAAATATTTTTATTATTTTATTGCAAATATGTCGTTTATATATATAAAATTGCAATAATTTTCAAATTATTTTTTGCTTGTGCAAGGTATTTTTCACGTGTATAGAGGCAAGATGAATAATTTCAAATCAGCATCAACAACATCAAACGTTGATTTCTAAAGAGGTCATGTCAAAAGAAAATGTTGATTTATTGTAAAAAAATAAAAATATGCTATGGAGTAATTAATCATTAATGTTTAAATTCACTTTAAATTTTCTTTGTTGATAAAAAATATTTTTTCAAAAAAATCACTTTAATCTATTTGTATTATAATTAATTTGAAAAATAAAACATAGATATATCAAATTAAATTGAATTGAATTAAATAAAATAAAATAAAATAATGATATTTGTTTAAGATATTTGAGTTCATTTGCAATTGGTTTATAAGCTTTGTAACATGAGATATGATCACACAATTTTCAAATAATCTATAATATCGTATTTTTAAATAATTTTTTTATTTATAATTTTAAATATTGATATAATTATTTTTTAAATTTTTTTTTAAGATATAAGTCATTATACTAAATTATGTACAATCATATGGTGCACCATGTTCATTTGTTGTAGGATCTTCGTTAGGAATTTTCAGTTTATTTTTTTGTTTTTCGGAATAAAAGCATGATATTCGGAGGAAATGAGTAAGGCCAAATACAAATATGCCTCTTAATGCGAATATGCATGTTAAGCGTGAAATGAGTAGATGGGAGAGGGCGGGAGAAATCATGATATTAACGTAACATGAATTAGTAACTATATCGACAAGCAGTTGTGTGCCAAACTATTAGGGGTAACACGATGAGGAGACAAATGGCAATTCAATCGGGAGCAAGAAAGGCCATTCGATTGCCTCCTACACAAAAGATGTAGTTAGGAGTAAATCGACCTTTGGTGCTGAAGCTAGATTAGACGGTGAATGAATTGTTGAGATTAAAGAACCTTGGAGGTACGTTCTTAGCGTGGCAGTGGGATTATATATGCCCAGAGTTATGTGAGGCCGTGAGAGCCAAGAAGATTGCAAACCCTATCAGGTTGAGAGGACATCCCGATACATGAGATACAATCCTGTGGGCAGAGACATTGGGGCCGAGATTACACAAAGGACAAGAATGGTATCGATTGGGAAGGATCGGCGTTGCATACCAGGTTCGAGTTTGATGAGACTTAGTGGTTTGATCCTCGTGGAAGGAAGTGAATTAATGGTTTCAAGATTGATTTGATCAAGGACGATTTCCGGAGAAAGATAATGTATACATTGAACTAGCTAATCTTACCGCAGAGGACGACTTATGTTAGTATGCATAAGACGAGGATAGTAGAAGGTTTCTTGAAAGATTCAATCAAAATCAATTGGGGAGAAATATTTGCTCGAAACGTGCAAGCAATGGGGCAAAAGCTTGATTAGGCAAGAAGGGACTTGTGTACATTTACTCATTTCTGATACACATGTACTCAAGGATGGGGTTGTTAACCCCAAGGGAAAGAATGAAGTATCAGTTGGATACGGAAAATATCCTGAAAGAGCCATATATGAAATATGAGTGAAACCAATAGTGGTTCGACCAGAAGTATGGGACCCAATGGAGGAGGAAGTTTGCAGTCACATGTAGTAGAAGATAAAGATGAAATGACTTTAGAAGAATTGGATAAGGTGATGCGGGAGATTGAGAAGAGTGGAATTGGACGAGAAGACTCAACAGGAAATTTGGGAAGGAATGTGAGAAGTCCAAGTGTGGAAGAAGTTCGAGAATCAGTAAGTAAGAAGCGCAAGTTCAAAGAGGTTGCTAAACTGAGAAGCCCAGTACCAAAAGTATCGAGGCCTAAGGTGAAGGCATCAAAAGCAGATGGTGGAGAACAACTTTTTTCAATATTGCAGAAACAAGAGAATGTCGTTGTTCCAGTTCTCATGGAGCTGAACAAAATGGGAACAAACTATATCCAAGGATGGGATCCTCAAGAAGACGGTACATGGACATGATTCAGATAATGAATCGTTGTAATAGCACGGTAGGTACTATTCAGTCCGAATTCGTATAGATTGATTCGTTCCCAAGGCAATGAGGGATCAAAGCACACTAGCAAAGAAGGGAAATAAGCATTTAGACATCTTTCTAACTCTGGACTGCAAAGTCCGAAGAGCATTCACAAAGAAGGCAATCGATTCAAACTCAATTCCTTCACAAACCCATCACATCACCATTTCCATAGACATAGCAAATAGAGTTCAGCAATTTGCTTTACTTCGGGATCGGGATCTCTCTCATTACAAGTTTTCGTCTCGGCGAAACACCCTCTAGAGTACTTTTGCTGCTACAGACAGGCTCAGCTCGTGGACGAATACCCGGGTAACTTCACGGATACACGCTTCAATCGTCACAATGTCAGCCTGTAGACACCAGCTCCTCGAGTACTCGTTCTACCCTGACTAAAATTTGCAATCCAATAGCTTGGACACATGCAAGGATGAAAGATCTATCACTTTATTTCCTACGACTATTTATAATGAATGTTCTAACTGCTACTCCTAACTATCAAGCTAACCGTCTCCTACATGGATCGCTCTCTCCTAAATCTTCTACTCTGATCTAAGCCGCTCGATCGTACCTCCGCTGTTTGCGTGAATGCGTCGATTCCTAACTGCATCTCCTGTCGATGAAGAGCCATGGCTTCCTTGAAATCCCGACCCAATACCTTGTACATCTCCTTTCTTCGATCCTTCGAGTCACCGGGATTCTCCATCGCTGCCACTAACTGCTCTAACCACTGCACTTCAACTCGATCACACCGTGTGAACAGATGCTGCACACATTTATTAACGAGGGTCTCCAACTTTGCCGGTGCCTCCACATCCATCTGAATCAGTCTTCGCTTCAGGTCTTGCACTATCTCCCAAAGATGGGCATTCTCCTTCTCCACAAAATGAATCTCCGCACCCCGAATACGACAAATCTCTTCGTAGGCCTTCTTCGCCTCCTGGACCTTCTGCTCCATCTCAGCCTTCTCTTTGGACAACTTGTCCACATTCTCCGTTAACTCTCTCACTGTGATGGATTGATCTTCCTTCCCCAACGCCAGACGGTTCATCATCTGAATCAACTCCATATACCCGTCTGCTTGAGGGTCCCATCCTAGCATATATATCGGCCCCATCTCGTTCAACTCCAATAGCACGGGGACCACCACAGCTTCCAACTTCTGCGACAGCTGTAATACCGATGCCATAGGTTCTGCAATCTCCTTCGAGGCTTTCGGCCCCGGCTTTACTGCCATCATCTTCGGACGAGAGGACTTGGCCGGTCCTACTTCTTCCACCTTCTTCTTGCCTACCTACCTTCGAACGGCTAGAGTAGCTGGTGGACTGTCTTCCACTACTCTCTTCCTCTTCCTCGAAGTTCCAATCACCTCCAAGTCTGAGTCCGATTCAGGCTTTGTAGGACCCTAGTTAGGAATTTTAAGCTTGTTTTTTTGTTTTTCGGAATAAAACACATGATATTCGACGGGTTTGATTGTGGTTTGATCCAACGGGTTCAAGATTGATTTGATTAAGGATGATTTCCGACAAAAGATCATGTATACGTTGAATCAGCTGTTTTCACCGCAGAGAACTACTTACGCTAGCATGCATAAGGTGAGGATAGTAGAAGGATTCGTCGGAAGAAAGATCAAAGTCAACTGGGGAGTTGCTGATGGTTGGGGAAAAAAGTTTATACTTTTTTAATAATAAATTGAATTAAAAATAAATATATTTATAAATATTGTGATAAAAAGGGTTTTTCATGTTCTAAAATTCAGATTCATATTAGAAGATTTTAAGCCCTGTTTATATTTAAATATATTTTAGAAATCTGCCAGAAACCAGATTTGAACTGGTGCCACTAGGATTTTCAGTCCTCTGATCTACCAACTGAGCTATCCCAAAAAATTTTATTTCTTCTATTTTAACATATATAGCAAACATATGTCAACTTTCTTTAACATTTCAATAAAAGTTTACCTGAGGGTAGAGGGAATTGAACCCTTATTTCCTTTAAGCCACCGATTTTTCATATTAATACAATATTCATTGTTATTAACTTGTAAAACCGGACTCTATCTTTATCCTCGTCTATATTAAAAATTAAACAATCAGTTCATGATTTTATTATTATTAATTGATACGTTAATTAAATTTTAAAAAAATCATAAAGAAATTTGTTATGATATTTTTATTTAAGTCCTTGCACCTCTTTTGTTTTAGCAAAAAAAAATTTGGCTCAGGATTAACAAGTTCTATTTTTTATTTTGTAACCTATGTTCGCCTAAACTTGAAAACAATCATTCAGTAAATTTCTCAACTAAAGCTCAGTTAAATTAAGGCTGCAGAATCTACCAATTTTGCCATACTCCCTCTTGTATACAGTGAGCCATTATTATTTTTTCTTGTATTGATTTTAATTATATTTGTATGCAATAGTTCAAAAATTAAACAATTAAGAAAAAATATAATTATTTCTTTTTAACATATTATATACAAGATATATCTTTCATTCAAATATATAAATAGTTTTGATTAGCAGTCTAAATTTTTAAGAAATAAAGGTATTTGCCTGTTTAGCTCAGAGTTCAGAGCGTGGCCCTTGTAATGCAATGGTTATTGGTTCGACTCCAATGGCAGGTTTTTTTCTATTTTGAAAAAAAAAATGAAAAAAAATTGAATTTGAAAAGTTACGATCAAACTTCATAACATAATATATAATATAAATTACATTTTACGAGAATATTAGCATGCTAACTTAGTATAACTAATATTCTTTGTATGCAGTAAGATGATTTCAAACAACAATTGAAAAATAAGTTAAAAAAATAATAATTAAATAGATGTATTAAAATTATGTATGTATGTATATACATAAAAATTTCTAAAAATAATTTATATCATTCATACAAATAAATTAAGTAAGTTCAATTTAAAAAAATGCAATATTTACATATTATTCTATATGAGACTCTACACTCATAAACAAATATTTTGTTTATATTTTTGAATATATTATTAAATTATATAATTTAATTTATTCAACTTTTTTTTCAGTTTATTATATATTTTTGGTCAACATAATATATGTATAAAACTATTATATAAAGTATAATTTTTTATTAAAAATTATATATATATATATTAATACTTTTAAAATTTTAATAATATTTTGATATTAATAATTAAATTTTAAATTATGATTAGACTTTTTATACTTACAATAATTAGGCATTTTTTTTTCAATTGGTGCTTTAAAATAAATATAAGTTTATTTTTAAAAAATAAATAAATAATAAAAAATATTTAAAAATTACTTAGATTTCATTGTAGATCTTAAACTTTTTTGAGATTCATAGTAAACTACAGTTATAACTATTATTCATTTGATAAAAATTATGATTGAAGTTTTATTTTTTGAAATTATTTTAGGTTTAATTCTTATAATTCTTTTTGGATGATTTGTAATATGTATTTGCAATTTCAATGTGGTGATCAATTTTATCTTTAATTGAAATTAAAATAATTTTCTAGGTGAATTTTTATAATATTTATTATTAATTTTCTTCTGTTAAAAATAATAATTTGACTATTTAAAAAATTATAAGACTAGATTTTGAATACATACGTGAATTTAATGAATTTGAATTACTTTTTAATTTATTTGGATCATAAATTAAAAATAATAATTGGTATATATGTAATGTCCACACAATTTTAAAATAAAATTGTTATAAAAACATAATTCAAAATGCAACATATAAAACCAAAATCAATTTATTTCACCTGTTTTAGCTTTATTGTGGTTTGAAATTTTAACTGGATTGTTAATTAAAATTTATTTTTTATTTCCTGATGCTTTAGTTATTTTATTTTTCAAAAAATTAAAATCCAAAAAATTTTAAAAAAATGATTGTTTCTAAATTTTATTTATTAGTTTTTAATTTTTGAATTTATTAATTGTTGATAGAAATTTAAAATTTACAAAAATTATGGCAAAATTAAGTTGTAAGAATAAGAATAAAATAAAATTATACTAATTGTGCTCAAAAGGATAAAAGAATTGGATTCTTGCATTTTTTTTGAGGAGGTTAAAGTGCAAATCTAAGAGTTACCATTGAGATTAGTGTTGTTATTTATCTAATATGTATTTTTGTTTTTTTATTTCTAAATTTAAATAAAATAATATAAAAAATCAAGAAAAAACATTAAAATTTCATAAAAATTACTCAAGAAATTTCTGAAAAACCTCAATATAATAATAATGTTTTTTACTTTATTATATTAAGGTTAAAATAAGGTGAGTATATCATAATGTGCTTTGGCTCTCCATAATAATAATAATAAAGAATGAGCTAAACCTTTTGCAAGAATAGATTTAGGATTAGGGAAATCATGGCAATAAAAAATTACAATATTTTTTTAAAAAATTAGCCAATCCACAAATATACCATGAAGGTACAAAGTTTGAATCACCCCATGAATGATGATTGTTTATCAAATAGTAAAAACATTGGGCATAATGATATAGTCTTCATGGTTTGATTCCATTAGGCTTCATGATCTATCTACATTGACCAAAATGAAATTTAGTGAATTTATTTGAGATTAAAATTTTTCATTTTTTTACAAAACATATTGAAAGATATAATTTTGAAGCTTATGTAAGAAATCAAGGCGAGGATTATTTAGAGCTAGAGAGATGAATAATGGAGATAATTCTCCCTTGACTCATAGGGTAGATCAAGAAAAAAGCAGTAGTGGCATCAATTGGAGCTGAATATGCAACACCAATTGAAGAACACATACCTAAACTATAGCTATATTTTTATTTTATTAATTATTATAATTTTTTTAAATAAAAAATTTATTTTAATAAAAAAAATTTTATTTCAAAATATACGTAAATATAATTTTTTTACTATTAATAATTCACACTATGTAGGATTTGAACCTACAACATGAGGTTTTGGACATCTACATTATACCAAATTGAACTAAAAGTGATTATTAATTCTTTTGTAATGAATTTAATTTATATCTATAAACATAAAAATTAATAACTTGAAATTATTTATTTAAAAATATTTCAAATTTTTTTTATTTCTTAATATCGTTAATATTTTAAGTTGATTTTTCTATTATTCATCAAAAAATGGAGAATTAATTTTAAATTGAAATTTTTCCCATACTAAAGGTTTATGTTCTACATCACTCATAGATCTCTTGAATAATTTTTGACAAATATCAGATTGTTGTGAAAAACGGCTTATTAATTTTCTTCTTTTATCTTTTTCTTTTATTGGGTATCCTAAAATTTTAACTTATCTATGAAAAATATCACTAACTCTGATAGCTATAATGTCAAATTTATCATTTTTAATTTTGAAATCAATCTAGATATTAATTTTATTTATTTCTTGAAATGGAAGTTTTGATCAGGTTTAATTATCTTTCTTAATAAAAAGGAATTATTTTTTATTTAACTAAATCACCTTAAAATACGTACACTTACAAAATATGTTGGACAAGCAGATTCACATCTTTTGCAACCTACACAATCTTATGTTCGAGTAGCAGAAGCGATTTGCTTAACTTTACATATATCTCATAGTATCATTTCTGATTCATATGTTAGACAACCTCTTACACATTGAGTTGTATAAACTTGTCCAAAGTAGTACTAAGAACTACATCTAAATTGATGCAATGAAAAGACTCAAATAACAAAAAAATTAAAAAATATTTTTCATCATAAAACCTATAACTATTACTATAAATCATAATCACAATTGCTACTGTAGTTAATTAATACTAACATAATTGAGGTAAGTGGATAAAGTAGCCTATTTCTAAAACAAAGTTTTATTAAGTAGACAAAACAATAAAATTCTATGAATTGAACTAGTTGTAATTTATTGCCAAAAAAATGAAATGAAAGTAAAAAAGCTATGTTAAAAAAACATAAAACCAAAAAAAAAATTTGATAGAATTTGGGGAAAAAATCCAATTATTAATAAATTAGAAGCTAATTTTAGCTTCTAATTTATTAGGCGCTCCTTTTTTAAAAATAAGATTTTTAATCAGATAAAAAAAATAATTATTGCACCAGAGATGCCATTACGATCAAATCATATAATAAAATCTCATATGAAAAAGGCACTGAAAAAGTAGGTACGAAAAAGATATTGAAAAAAATAATCAACGCAGTCTACTTAAAAAGTAAGTAAATCTCTCTCTCTCTCTCTCTCTGGTCGACCCTTGAATAAAATAAAGAGAAAGCAATTTTTACTTCATAGACAAACTCTATGTTTTTAATCAAAAAAGACTGTTCCGTAGATAGATAAATTTTGTTTTTTCATAGATTAAAAAAAGAATTATCCTTCCCTGAAACACGGGAATTGAAAAGAAAATACAATTAGTTTTTTTTAACTGTACATTCATACACTATACAAGAACAAAATCCTTGATAGTCACACGTCTAAGATAAGAGATGGTGTTGAGTTGGATTTTTTTAATTGGAAAGATAGTTTGTACTCAACGTAGAATACCCTCCGGCCGGTTGACCATACGTTCACAGAATTTTTAGTAACACATCATTTTTCCATTGTCACCATAGACCTATCCGCCTTAAATCTTGACTCCTTTGAAACCATCCGCATGCATCAACCAAATGGCTTGATCTCCATAAGCGGAGAAAACTAGCAAACAGCTGAACTGGATAAGGAAAAAATTATAAAAGAACACACATCTCATCTTAGATCAATGTATGTTTTATGCGTATGTTCATATTCCTTATGAAATCCATGTGTCAAAGAAAGCTAGAGGTGTATCTATGATTGCAATTACAAACGAAGAAGCTACCTTAGGAAGAAACACATGGAGCGATATCTGATATGGAGTCAAAATGACAAAGAGAACCAAAAAAAATGGAAAAAGTTCCTGCATCACAATTGCATGGCTTCACATGATAAAACTTAATATGAAAATTAAATCAGAATGTATGTGCCTTGTGGCAAGTCCATTCTCAAGAAAAGCCAAAACTTGGAAGAAAAACGATGGCTACATGAGAGGAAACATGATGTCATAACATTGATAACTTCCAAAGAAAAATATTGTATTCTAGAGATTATTGTTGTATTATAGAAATCTTTTTTAAATTCTATTTCAAATCATCTAAACTAATTCACTTAAGCTTACATACTTGAAACATATATTATGTCACCATTTTCACATCTAAAATTTCATGTTTGATTGGTTATCATAAATTTTCATGTATTTTTACACATATTAAAATTACATGTTGATAGATGTAAAAATAACTAGAAACATAAAAAGACACGTAAAGAAAATAATACAATAAAATAATACAAATCTAAAAAAGATAATTCATATTATAAAAATTTGTAAAAGATATTTAATTAAATCAACACATATATATATTTTTTATGAACAAATTTGATGTAATACACATCAATTTTTTTTTATCAATGTAAGTGTCTCTTAATCAATTGTAAAATATTAATAATAAATATGAATAGAATTAGATAATTATACAAGTATTTATGTTATTATATTTCATGCAAACAATATAAATGAAGTACTCTAAAGATGCAATATCAAGGTTCTCAATGATAAGCAAGCTAATAATCAAATCTTAACAAATTATTCTTAGAAAATAAACAAACAAAGTATAATAATAAAAGGGATGGGAAGACCCCATCAAATCGTACAAGGATGGAACCAAACCGGTAACATGGAACTAGGTCCCAATAGTATCACACTGGGAAATATGTCCTACAACACCTAAGATATTTGAACTAGGAGGGAGTGCGCGAGAAACAACATGGTCTACAAACAACATGAGCATCCGAAGAAACATCACCTAACGTGATTGCTCTCCTATGGATTGCACCACCTAGTGCTCTCTGTAGAGCAATGGAAACACGTTGCCTAAAATAGGCTATACAGTAAGCTAAAGAGAGTGATACCCCAAGTCGCCTAGTATGGTAGGCTCTCGCGCACTCCTCACAGACATGTCGAAGTCGGTGTCCATAGTTCCATATAACTCCAAAGCTAGAGGAACAAAGATATGACCTCTCTGCAATCCTCTATACTTGGAGACCTTGGCTGCTGCCGCTCCACTCGCCACCCATCCTGGAGGATGGGTGATCACCCCCTCTGAAATTGTGTCTCTAGTAGGAACGGTAACCACTACATCAACCACAGTGACCTGGTCCTCCCGAACCAAGTACAGGTCTGCCCTAACCCTAGTCGACTGCAAGACATACCAACGCTCTCTCCATGTGGGGTATCCACCCTCTCGCGCCATAGCAAACACCACATCCCTAATGGCATCATGGGTAACTATCCTCTACCCTCCGAATGGACAACGAGTCATATGAGCACCTGCTGCATCTAAAGTGATACCACACTCACATATGAGTAATGAAGATGTAGATGGATGGACCAAGCCAAGACAGAACCTCATCATTTGTGGAGAAAGTAGGCGTGCGAAGTCGAAAAGCCCTGATGCATGGTCGAGCCAAGATCCACGAGCCTGCACCCTTGCCCGAGCAAGAACGTAGACGAGTTCTAGTAGTACGAGGAATGGCCGGATCCACTAAGAGTGAATGTAGAGCCTTTTGAAACTGTCGGTCCATCAAAATAGACTGTAGATCCCTAGTCCAATCGGTAGCCAAAGAGGAAAAAGATGGGAACTCATGTCGTATGTAACACTAGGGAAGTGAGGAGAGACCACTCGAATAGCTCAAGAAATTCTGAAGTTGAGAGATACCTCAATGGTCTCTCTTTCTCCATATATAGTTCTCAAAAAGGTACAAACAAGATAAGGTTACACAACCACCATCCACTCAATTCCTTGTGGATCGATGACGTGGCGGACATCCCTATGAGCACATGGATTGCTGACGTGTACTCCAACTAAGACACAAGAAACACAACCTAAAGAGCACACGGATTGCTGACGTGACACCTTTAGATACTCCACTAATAGTCAACTCAAGACCATCTATCTCCTCCTTGCGTAACCTCTACTTTAGTTCTCACTAACTAAAGATGGTTACAAATCTCCCTCCTTTTAAGATGCAACGTCCTCGTTGCACACGCGTTCAAACTCTTGAACGATCAAAGGTGCATTGGCTAAGTTCTTTGCCGGCTCCCAAGTTGATTCGTATGATGGATATCCCTTCCATTGAACCAAATACTCCGTTTTTGGGTATCTATGACCCCGAATCCGTTTTTTGAGAATCTTGTCAACCTCAAATTCTGCCTGATCTGCTACCATAGTAGGTAAAGGAGGAGGGTTTGATGGATTTGTGAACTGCTTGGGACGTGGTACATGTTTTCGCAATCGTGACACATGAAATACGGGATGTATTTTCATATGCAACGGGAGCTCTAACTTGTAAGACACCTCGCCAACACGTTTCAACACCACAAAAGGACCGATGAATCGAGGGTTAAATTTTGGTGTTCCTACAAGTGACAAATTGGTCGTGGATAGCCAAACTTGATCTCCTTCCTGAAAATTCACCTCCCTGCGATGAGCATCTGCATATTGCTTTTGTCGATTTTGAGCAATTACCAACTTCTCCTTTGCTTGATGCAGTCCTTTGTGTATGTGCTCCACAAAATCATTGACTGCCGCGACTTTGGTTGAAAACTCCTGCCTCTTAGGAATTCCCAACAAACTAGAAGGTGTCAAAGGATGAGCACCATACATGAGATAAAATGGAGACACTTTTGTGGATGCATTAACATAATTGTTATATGCAAATTCCACTAGAGGCAGAAGAGTATCCCACTCTTGTTGTTCCTCCCAAGTGAATGCTCGCAGCATATCCTCTATTGTTCTATTGGCCCTCTCTATTTGACTATCCGTTTGAGGATGATAGGCTGTAGATATTGCTAGCTTTGTTTTGAATAAACCAAACAAGGTTTTCCAAAACAAACTAGTAAAATGAGTTCCTCTGTTTGTGATCAAGACTTTGCTTAATCCGTGATTCACAAAAACTGCATCTAGGTACAGATGAGCAAGTTGTGGTGCCGTCACTGTCTTTGTGGTAGGTCGGATGTGTATCATCTTACTCAATTTATCCACAAAGACCACAACTGAATCATGTCCTAAAGAGGTTTTTGGTAACTCACATACTAGATCCATGGTAACATGTTCCCATCGTTGTTCAGGAATGGGAAGAGGTTGTAATAAACCTACTGGTTTTTGATTCCCCGCCTTATTTTGTTGACATGCGACACAACTTCGAACATATGCCTCCACATCTTCCCGCATCCTTGGCCAAAAGTACACTCGTTGGATGCTCTCCAAAGTCTTTTCAGCTCCCACGTGCCCCGCAATGGTCGTATCGTGGCCTTCGACAATATCATTGTGCGTAAATTTGGATCTTGTGGGATCCATATATCTTGCTCCGAAATGCTAGACCTCAAACCTTCCTTGCCATCTGTGCCTGAAGTGCTTTCATGATCTCCTCATCCTCCTTTGTTGCAACCATCATTTGAGACCACCAGTCAACTTGGATTTTCACCTCTGTGATGTTGTTGTCACACGGCATCCGCGTGAGAGCATCTGCAAGTTGTTTCTTGCCCTCCACATACACTATCTTCATGTTGAACTGTTGACGCCATTCTGCCCATCGAATTTGTCGTTTGGAGAGATCTTTCTGAGTTTCCAAATACACCAATGGTTTGTGGTCGGTTTCTACCACAAACTCCTTGTTTCCCAGGTAATGCTTCCAATGTTTCGTGGCCAGAACAATGGCTAACTCCTCTGGATTCGTTGTGTGATAGTTTTGCTCACCGCCACCAACTTTCGGAGAAAAAAGGCAACCGGATGCCAACCATCCTCCCACTCCTGTTGAAGAATTCCACCCTTCGTTGTACCCGATGCATCAAGTAGCCAACTTGATGGGTCTATTCGGATCATACCACTTGAGAATGGGTGCATTCAAAAGTGCATCCTTCAACGATTGAAAAGCTATCTCTTGTGCCGTTCCCCATCTCCATTTTTGACCCTTCCTAGCATAGATGTTAAGGCTTGGGCAAGGCGTGCAAAAGCTTTAACAAATCTACGATAAAATCCTGTAAGACCTAAAAAACTCTTTAGTTGAGTTTGATCCTCTAGTGTTGTCCATTTCTGTATGGCTTCTATCTTCTCACTCATCACTTGGATTCCCTCCGCTGTGACTCGATGGCCTAAATAATCTACTTCTGATTTGCCAAATTCACATTTTGAAGCTTTGGCATATAACTCATTCTCTCGCAAAACCTGGAGTACCTCTCGTAAATGTCGCCTATGATCTTCTAAGGTTGTACTATATACCAAAATATCATCCAAAAAGACAATAACAGATTTGTCTAAATAAGGACGAAAAATATCATTCATTAATCCCATGAATGTGGCAGGTGCGTTGGTGAGACCAAAAGGCATCACTAGATACTCAAAGTGACCGTACCTAGTACGAAAAGCTGTCTTATTAACATCTTCATCAGCAATTCGAATCTGGTTGTACCCGCTCCTCAAATCCAATTTGGTGAAGTACTTCGCTCCTTGAAGTTGGTCAAACAAATCATCCATTCGAGGCAATGGATACTTGTTTTTCACTGTTTGTTGATTCAACCCACGATAGTCAATGCACAATCTCATACTCCCGTCCTTTTTCTTCACAAACAACACAGGGGCTCCATAAGGTGAAATGCTCGGTTGTATGAATCCCTTTCTCAACATCTCCTCCACTTGAGCTTTACATTCCTCCAACTCATTTGGAGCCAAACGGTATGGAGCTTTGCACGTTGGAGTGCTTCCGGGTATCACCTCAATCTTGTGATCTACACGCCTCTTAGGTGGCAACCCTGCAGGTAGATCATCTGAGAAGACATCCTGATACTCTGTAATAATATCGCTCAATGATTCCGGAATGTATAGATTGTCCTTAGAACCAGCAACATCTCTTATAAGTCCCAAGAAACATACATCACCTCTAGAAATGGCAATCTTACCAATCACAAAGAGAGGTAAGCTTCTATTCTGATATCTACTTCTATCTCCATAAATCTTCCATCCACCACTTTTTACTACTTTCTTTCTCCAATCTACCTCCGGATTGTATTGCTCCATCCACGGCATTCCTAGGATGACATCATATCGAGCTAATCGGATTACTCTCCATTCAATCTCTTCCTGGTACCTGCCTATGGCTAGTTGTACACTCCGTGCTAATGTCTCAATTGGTTCAGTTTGGCCATTTGGCAACTCCACTTCCTCACTCACATCCTTCGTCAAACTCAATCCTAATTTCATTACAACATATCGTGATAGAAAGTTTTCTGTTGCTCCAGGATCAATTAGGACTCTCACCTTGTGTCCTTCCATCATCCCATCTGTGACAATCAATCGTGCTTGTTTCTTGCTCCCTCCATGAGCTTCCAATCGTTGTCTTCTTCCAACCCCGCCTTTTCTTCGTTTAGTGGAACCAGTAAGGCCGCGAGGCAAGTTTACTGGTGATCTTCGTTTCCCTGCAAGATCTCATCTTCATTGTCGTACTCCCTTCCTTCCATATTGTTGAAAGCCCTTCGCAACATAGGTCTTCCTCCGGGTGGTCTTGATCGAGTTCTACAAAACTTGGCAATGTGACCTATCCTCCCACATGTATAGCATTGACGATTGTCACGAATCGCCATTCCTCCTCGATTAACCATTCCATTATTTGCAAGAAGATCCGGCAAATTTGGAATAAATGGTCAACGATTATCACCTCCATACCTAGGCGGTGGTCCTCGTGGTGGTGCATATCCTTCCCTACGTCGAAGGTTTCCCAACTCCATGGGTGTTGGGCCAAATGGTTCTCGAACATTGCTTGATGGTTCACCGTGTGTGATCCCATAAGCACCCGAAATCCGTTGAGCAATTGCGATTGCTTCATTCACTGTGGATGGATTACTTACCATCACCTCCTTTCGCACTCTCTCCTTCAGACCTCGTTTGAAGACATCTAAGGCTTCTGCTCCACTCATATCCATAATGGATACTTGAAGATCACGAAATTCTTCAATGTATTCATGTATGCCTCCTTTCTGCTTCAAATCCCACAACTTCATTCTCGCGGTTTGAAGGGAATCCACCGCTTGAAAGTTCTGAAGAAGTCCCTCTTGCATCCCACTCCATGAAATAGAAGCACCTTGTTCTGAAAGCATTCGTTCCCATGTAGTGTACCATGTAAGAGCCTTATCCATGAGGTAAGACCGCATGAACATTCCTGCAGTAAAATCAGAAACATGAAAATGTGATAGATGTATATTCATCCTCATGATCCATCCCTCCAAAACTCCCATGGCCCTACTGCCCTTGTAGGCTTCCACTTTACATGACTTTCCCATCCGAAGTAAGACATTGGCTTGATCTTCCATCTCTTGAAGTCTTCTCCTATTTGCCTCTTCGTTGGCAATAGCAGTCGCTTGCGGTTGGGGTTGAGTCTCTTGTATCGGAGTTTCCACTTCCATCTCACCAACTCTCTCTCTCTCTACCTTCTCACTCTCTAATGCCGAGATCTTGTCCTCCATGGCTTGTTGCTTTGTATGTCCATCTACAATAGCTTTTCTTAACTCTTTCATTTCTATCATGATTGAGTTCGGAACTTCACTCATAAACCGACGCTTCCATGCTTCTCCACCACTCAAACTAATACAATGTAAGTATAATAACAATCCAATCTCTCAAAATAGGGATCACAAAAGGCCGAGGTGATCATATTACGACTCTATAGTACTCTTCACCATAATTCCTAACAATAAAGTCCCTCCATACTCTCTTACGTCGGGTAAATTGTTCTAATTTCTACATATGTGTTGAACGGAGGCTAAGTGCGGGTGGTTCACGATTCAAATCCATCCAACATTCAATATAGAATGTAAATGGTACAATCCCATGTTTCTCCATAACTGACAATCGGAAGTATCATTGGTATTGGTGATGCCATCACTCGAGCCATAAAATCTGCACCCCAATTTGCCACAAGGTACACTCTGAAAACATCCTTCTCCATGAATCGAATATGGATGTTGAATAGATTGGGAAATGGAAAGTTCGGTACAGGATTTCCCTCAGGCACATCCATACCTACAGCCCACAATTTTCCCTTTCCCCCTTACCCTACATGCAGATCAATGACCTCTGCCAGTCTCTATAAAACTCTCAAGAACTTAAAGTTATCATCATGATCTTGCTATTCCTAGAGGGGTAGTCCACACTCAAGGAAAGAGCATCGCTCTGATACCATTGTAACACTAGGGAAGTGAGGAGAAACCACTCGAATAGCTCAAGAAATTCTGAAGTTGAGAGATACCTCAATGGTCTCTCTTTCTCCATATATAGTCCTCAAAAAGGTACAAACAAGATAAGGTTACACAACCACCATCCACTCAATTCCTCGTGGATCGATGACATGGCGGACATCCCTATGAGCACATGGATTGCTGACGTGTACTCCAACTAACACACCAACTAACACACAAGAAACACAACCTAAAGAGCACACGGATTGCTGACGTGGCACCTTTAGATACTCCACTAATAGTCAACTCAAGACCATCTATCTCCTCCTTGCGTAACCTCTATTTTAGTTCTCACTAACTAAAGATGATTACATCGTACCTCCCGTGGTAAAGCGTCTCTTGTATATCGTAATAATACCTGTTAGGGAAATGATCCAATATCAACGTCCCTCATATATATCTCCAAAATAGATCTATCTGCGATCACAAATCGAGAAGATAACAAAGGTGCAACGAGCACCCAACTCGCCAAGAATGCCATAGGTGCAGTCTCCTCCATCGATAATAGGCCTACCCCTCCACATGAAATTGGCAAAGATGTCTGTCTCCTTGCCAAATCTCGATCCGACACTTTCGAATGTCCCTGGTCTGATGATGTCACCAAAGACGCCCATGATCCTCCTATCAAAGGCAGTCAAACGTGATATGAATGTAGGTGAAGGAGGAATCGTACGAAGAAGATAGGTGGATCGACGAGCAATACTAGATGATAGTATACCAAACGCCACCTGCGGATCCTCTAGTAGAGGAAGGTCGTCTACATGCAAAACATCCTCGGCCAATGCAACATCAAGGTAGCGTGAAACAAAATCCTCAGACCCTACTGGCACTCATAGAATACGTAAGCCATCTGTCGATATCATACATCCCTATGGAAGCTGAAGATGAGGCGGAATGCCCAAAGGAGACCAAGTCCTGTACTTTGACACCTTGATTCTCAAACCTACAAGATGAAGCTCAGTATTCAAGTAATCAAAGGCCTGTCTAATGCTGTCTACAGGGCCCACAATGTGTGTATCATCCGCCAAGGAGGAGAACACACAACCGAGCACGGCCAAACAGTAGACAGAAGAGCTCTGTAATGAGCCATGACAAATAAGGATCCTCCCAAAGGATCTCCCTGTCGAGTGCCAGTGGCGGACTTTAGAATGGTGACTCCCTCCTTGGAAAAACCATGCTCCCTCGTATATATCTCATGGATAGGCTTATATACAATCAGAAATCGAGAATATAACAAAGGTACCGAGAGTGTTCAACTAGCCAAGAATGCTATAAGTGCAGTCTACCCCATCAATAATAAGCCTACCACTCCACAAAAAATCGCCAAAGATGTCAATCTCTGTGTCAAATCTCCTATAACACACTCGAAGGTCCCTGGTCCGATGATGTCACCAAAGACGTCCATGATCCTTCTATCAAAGGATGTCAAACATGATATGAATGTAGATGAAGGAGAACCGTGTGAAGAAGGTAGTTGGATCGACGAACAATACTCGATGAGAATATATCAAACGCCACATGCAGATCTATGTAGCGTGAGACCAAATCCTCGGACCCTATTGACACTCCAAGAATACGTAAGCCGTATGTTGATGTCATACATCCCTCTTGAAGTTGGATATGAGGAGGAATACCCAAAGGAGACCAAGCCCTACACTTTGACACCTTGACTCTCAAGCCTACAAGATGAAGCTCGGTAGTTAAGTAATCAAAGGCATGCCTAATGTGATCTACAATGCATACAATGTGTGTATCATCCACTAAGGAGTGGAACATACAACCTGACACAACCAAAACAGTAGACAAAAGAGATCGATAATGAGTCATGATAAATAGGGATCCTCCCAAAGGATCTCCCTGGCGAGTGTCAGTGGTGGACTAGAGTACAAGTGATTCAATGAGGAGGAAAGATGTACAAAGAAGCAACAAATTTAAGGAGTTAAATGGTTTGAAAAAAAAATATATGTTTGATTGGGATGGATAAAAAATGCAAAGAGTGGAAGTGAGAATGTTGATTGATAAATCTACTCCTACTTGCATGCATCTACCTAACTAGGGATGACGCTACATACATAGTAACATACTAACTTATGTGACTATAGAACTTAAATTAGTAGTTTAATAGATGATACATCCACCCATGGGCGAGGAGATACCATTAGAGGTCTTGAAGTATCAGCCAGAGGAGCCATTATGTCTTGATAGATCATTATTTGTTCATTCTCTATGCACAGTCCCACATTTATCCTCTAGGGGTTTGTCATGGATGGTATATGAACATCTTCGAGATTGCTTTTAAGCGGATGATCCCTCTAGTGATTTCACGGAGTTGTTCTAGGTGGCTGCATCAGTTGCGAGAGGGGAGATTCCGTTGTCAGTTAGTCAAGCTATGGGTGCTAGTCGGCTTCTCGCGATGGAGGACACTAGGGGCATTAGATCGATTGCTATTGGAGAGGTCTTATTGCGATTAGTCAGCCATTTTGTTGTCTTGCAGCATCGTTCACAATTCTAGGAGCATCTTTGTCCACATCAGTTTGGAGTCGCCACACCAGAGGCTGTGAGGCAGTATCGTTGGGCATTAGAGCACTTCTAGATATCCATCTAGATTGGGTTGTCCTGCATGTGGACGTTGAGAACACTTTTAATACCGTCTCACGTGCATTCATTTTTAGAAAGCTTAGAAAGGTTGGTGGAACCCTTACATGTATTATTACAACATACGAGAGATGCTTTACCCTTGGAGGTAGGACATGAGCTCCCGTCTTTTTCCTATTTGACCATTGATTGGACTAGAGGTCTAAAGTCTACCTTGATGTACCGACAATTTCATTAGGCTCTACATTCACTCTTAGTGGATCCCGTCATTCCTTGTACTACTGGGGCTTGTCTACACTCTTGCTCCGGCAAGGGTGCATGCTCGTGGATCTTGGCTCGAACATGCATCAGGCTTTTTCTACTCGCACCTGCTACTTTCTCTACAACGATAAGGTTCCGTCTTGGCTTGATCCATCCATCTACATCTTCATTACTCACATACAAATGTGGTATCATTTTTTATGCCACATGTGTTCTATGACTTGTTGCCCATTCGGAGATAGAGAAAAGTTACTCATGATGCCATTAGGGATGTGGTGTTTGCTATGGCACAAGAGGGTGGATACCTCATATGGAGTGAGTGTTGGTATGCCTTGAAGTTGACTAGGTATAGGGCAGATTTATACTTGGTTCGGAAGGACTAGATTATTGTGGCATACGTGGTGATAACCGATCCTACTTGTGACACAATTTTAAAGGGGGTGATCATCCATCCTCCAAGATGGGCGGGGAGTGGACCGTCATCAGCCTACGTTTCCAAGTATAGGGCTATGCATTAGGATCACCTCTTTGTTCCTCTAGCTTTGGAGTTATATGAAACTATAGACACGACTTCAATATATTCGTAAGGGAGTGCGCGAGAGCCTATCATACTAGGCGGCAAGGGTATCATTCTCTTTAGCTTATTGTATAGCCTATTTTAGGCAACGTGTTTCCATTGTTCTACACAGAGCACTAGTTGATGCAATCCGCATGAGAGCAATCACGTTGGTTGATGCAATCCGTAGGGTAGCAATCATGTTAGGTGATGCATCTTTGGATGCTCTTATTGTTTGTAGACTGTTTGACCTAGATAGTTTGGATATCTTGGTTGCTATATGACATATTTCCCAGTGTGTTGTTATTGGAGCCTAGCCCCATGTTACCGGTTTGGTTCCATCCTTGTACAACTTGATGGGGTCTTCCCATCCCTTTTGTTATTTTACTATATATGCTTCAAAATATGTATATTCAGAAGTTTCAAAATATATCTTTCTAGTAGCTCCATAAAAGTGTTTATGTCCGATGATGGGATATTTATGGGTTTCATAAAATGCACTTTGTAATTTTCACAATAATGTTATTACTTTGAAAAAGTTCATAATAGACATTCAATTTTTGAATTTGAAAGATGACATGCACGACATTTGCTCCCAATTCTCTTAGAATAACAAGCCATATCACGTAAAACAATTCTCTGACAAGTTTAAACTCGCAAGATGAACCTACTAACATGAAACATTTTTTCATGAAATTTTCATTAACATGCCATATCAAATATAACTAATAGTGAGATTAGTTTCATGGTTGAAAATATTTTTTGTGTGCACACTTGATGTCCTTTCCAAAGGAATAAAAGATATTTGATGATGAAAATCATAAAAAATATATTCCTAGCAAATTAGATTCATGTGAGAGCAGAATTTATAAGATTCTTTGATATCAATTTTCATATAAACGGACAAAATGCTGCTTTTTACGATTCTCCACTAGATGAATACAATAGTAAAAAATTGGAAAATTAAAAAGCAAAGTGATTTTTATTATGTAATAATTTTGATGATATCATCATTTCTTATTGGTTGAGCAAGTTAAAAAATTATTTGATTGGTTGATCACGTCAAAGAATAATATAAATGTTATTAAAATATTAAAAGTAGAAATATTGGATGCATTCAAAATATAAATTTATATATAAATTCTGAAAGAGAAATTGTCATACAATCTGAAATGTATATGATATTAACATAATATGAGTCATAGCCTTTTGAAAAACAAATTGGGTTTATGAGAAATATTCAATATTCCAAGAAATGGAGACTAAGTCTATTTAAATAACTTTTTAAAGCTTATTTCTAAAAAAAAAAATCAAAAAAATATTTTTTAATATTTAATAAAAAATATTAAACATAAATTTTAATAAATATTTTGATAAAAATATTAACTTATTTTCAATTCAATATTTGATCTTAGTATTTTTAATTAAATATTTTTTCATAATTCATGAAATTATGACAAATTGAGATTTATATTTTTATCTAAATATGAAAAAAAAAATTATTTTTATTTTATTTTTTTGCAAAAAATAAGCAAATATAAAAAATCTATATTATTACTTGACGGAGTCAAAAGTCATATGGAAAGAGAGTTCAAAAGTAAAAAAATTATTAAAATTGATAGTTTCATCAAGACTTTTTATGTTTGTGATATGAACATTCTTATTTCATCTCATAATGTCAATTTTTTATAAATGTAAGATGGACAGACGTGAAGATGCAAAATTTAGATAATTTTATATAATGGTCTCCACACAATAGTAGCAAAGGGGTTTGACTAGGTCCTATATAGCAAAAAATATGACTCAAACTTTGAAACCAACTTTTGGCCAAACAGCCTAAAGCGGCAAAAAACAAATAGAATTTGCTCATGTTTTTTCAAGTGGCTTTGATTCATTCACAAAGAGATGTAGAGATTGAGGAGAACATTATATTCATAACATGTTTGACATGGTGACACTAGTACACGATCCGCCTCACAACTTCTCTGAAGAAGAATGCGTTGCATTAGATAATACTGAAAATTGATCCATGCATTTAGGGGTTATAGCTGCGCAGCTTAATGAATGAATTACATGTACTCTCATCTTTTTTGAATTCTATTCATCTCTTATAAAATCAACAATTCCAATGTTTTTTTAACCCAAGGTTGTTTAACTTTAAAATTTTATATGTAAAAAATATGTATTTAATTTTTAATGAGACAACATAAATTAAACTAAGAAATGTTTGAAGAATTTGAAGAGATGAATTCTAATAAGAATGTGGGAGAAATTTTTTAAAAAAAACATATTTTAAAAATATATTAAATGGCTTAAAATTAAGAAATTAATTATTTAAAATGGAAAAGATTACATTTTTTGATTTGACATTTAAACGGTTGAGTTTATATTTATATAAATATATATTTGAAATAAAAAATAAAATTTATGTAGAAAAAATCTATTAAATTTTTTTAACTCTTGCATTATTATAAATAAAAAAATATTTTCAAATTTTGAAATACATATAACATAATTTTTATAAATCAATAAAATATTTCAAATTTAAAAAATTAATTTTAAAAAAATAATTATCATAAAAATTTTTAATAAATTTTTTTGAAATATTAATCTACCAAAATTTATGAAATAATTTTGATATATGAAGAATGTTTTCAACTTGTGCAATATATTTTAATATTCATAGCAATTTATGAAGTATCTATCTCTAAATGAGAAAAATAAGCCTAAGTATTATCATCTTTGATCTATTATGATTAATCTTTTCAACAATTATATTTACATGGTCACCTTGTAGACTCACACTCCTCATTCATACTTTCTTTGATGAATGTAAATTGACATGTAGTTACAGAAATCTGAGATTTCTTTCAGCATTAAAGTGGTACATTGATGTCATAATCCACATCAAAATTTGTACAAAATTATAAATTTTCATGTTGCTTAACCAAAAAATAAATAATGTGAATAAATAAACTCAATTATATTCATTAATAAATCATTTTTAAAAAAATTATTAATAATAATTATGCATTTATGAAAAAAAAAATTATTTAAGTCTATTAAATTTGACTTGGCTTTGCCTGCATGAATAAATTACATATTTGAAATTTGAGAACTAGACCTTCAGTTGGTGAGTTTCATATAGAGTTGTAACGATACATAAACCATGTAAATCAATACTTTTCACAACCTCTAAATGATTTTTTTTGTGCTATATTATCCTCAACTAATATAAATATTTTAATCTTTTCACTCTAATGATTACATAAAAGTAATTTCTATTTTTTTTTATTTAAATTTTAATTTTTCATGATGTCTTTTTTTTTATATTTTTGGATTTAGATTTTTTGATTTGAGTGACAATGTTAACAAAAAATCATCTTGTGCTTTTTAACATGTACAAATATATTTCTCATATGCATTATAACTATGTGATTGCTAATACATACTTGATCTTGATTTTATGCAATCTTTTCTTCATACAATGGAATTAGTTTTCATTTATAGGTGTATATTAATTTTAGATGATGGATAATTTATTTACTTTTTTTGTTATGTAAAACACACTTGTGAAGTTTTTTTTTTTCCTTTCACATTTCCACACCATCAAAATATTTGAGCAGTAAAGCTTGAAATTTCACTTATCTTCAAGCCTCTAGTCATACAAATAAATAAATTATTAATTTTTTTCAAAATAGTCATAAATTATTTTATTTCAAATATATAAGAATACATCATTTGTAAGGTTAATAATCGTAATAGAGCTTATCAAGTTTACTATTGAGGTAGGTAAGAAGAAAGCATCTTCAAATCAAGATATTTCAAAAAATAATTTGATAATCTTCTCAATGATTTCACTTAATTTTTATCCTGGAACAAGTTTAAATTAGTAAGATGATATCATCATCAATAAGAAAAAATTGAAATTTATGAGATGTGAAAATATAATATTTTTTATTTATCTTTTAATTTTTTATGATGTTTACAAAAATATTTAATTAATTAATCATCAATATTTAATTTTAATCATATTTTTAGAATATGAATTAATCATAATAAATCATCAATTTTAAATGACAAAATTATGTTAAATTTACTTCAAAAACTATTTCATCATTCAAATTAAATATTATTACCTTTCAAAATCCAATTATCATTCAATAAGTCTTAAAATATTATAGAAGTTCAATTAATATGTAGCTTATATGATTTATATATAATATAAAAAAAATTCATTTAATTTCTTACTTTTTTGTTTTTTTTAAATAAATAAATAAATAAATATTTTATTTTTTAATATTAAAAAAATTATTAAAAATTATTTTATTTTTAAATAATAAAATTATTTTAAAAATTTATAATTATTTAAAATTATGAAAATCTATAAAAAATTATAATTATTAAAAAAAATTATTAATTGATTAAATTTCATAAATTATCTTAGCTTAATTCTTGTCTTATTAACCATGGTTAGGTTAGTTATTTGCTAGCCTTAGGGCTATATATATTGACTCTCACTATGGAGACTTATGGACTTTGAGTTTTGTGTTTACCCATGGATGTAGCTAATTGTTGAATCATTCATATATATATATATGATGTTTGTGTCGATCCTCACAATTGGTATTAGAGATGGGTTGAAAACTTAATCTAATCTTGGGAAAATCATGAACGAGAGGAGAAGAGATCAGAAATTTTAGATTTCTCCATAATAAATTTTGAGAAACATTATTAGAGCTAAATTAGCTCTCTTCTACATACGAGCATCAAGACCATTGGCTAGAATATCAGATAACAAGGGGAACAAGAGATTGTCGGAAGGTAAATACAACCTAAATGTCGTCTTTTTTTCAAAGACCTTATTTTCAACCAAATTTGAATGGAGCCAAAACTAAGACAATCATGACATTGAAGCTAATAGGAAGTACATCAAGTAATATCGCAAAAACGATGGGCAGCCCCATCAAGTAGTACATGGATGCATCCAAACGGGTTAGACACTCAATAGCATCATTCTTTTTTTCGTTCAAACGGCTTTTCCTAATCCTCAACTGGATTGTGCTTGGAAGATCAACGTTGTACAAGAGTATATGATCTAATGACATGCATGACATTTTAAGAATTTGGTTTTAAATCCAAACACAAAACTTTTTTTAACATTTGTGTCTCCCAAAAATATTGAGGAAAAAAATGATAATTGTTTCACCTCTTTGTTAGTCAAACTCAAGGGATTTTACAAGCACATTGTTCTATGCAGTAATATAAACCTATGAAATGCATTGTTATCTCCATTTTGAGTCATGATGTGAGCTTATCAAACTTGTGAAACAGACCTCCATACAAATTTTTATTTTTTTCAAGTATTTTTTCTCTTATCATGATGCATGCACATGCTTTTTATTTGTTATGCCAACCAGTTTCATTGTTTAGCTAACCATCATGATGTAACTTGCATTTATCTTGCATTCATATCATCTTGCACAAATTCCCAAATGAAGAGACTAAAAATGTTCCTTTTATGGGAATGAGTAATTGATGGATGTTGGGAAGATAAAATGTTTTCCAACGTTATTTTGATCATGGTTTTCACAAAATTGATTATTCTAGATTAACTATGGGTTAAGTACGGGTTACTCAGTAATAATTTCAACATAGTATCTCTAATTTAACTATGGTGAGTCCTAATGAAACGGAATGTCATCATTCAAAGTGTTGATCATCAACTCCATAACTTTGGATATTACTTTGAATGGATCGGAATGTTATATGAAATTTTATGTTTTTTCATTTCCATTTTTTCAAAAATTGATACATGTATCACTTCTCAATTTTCTTGACATTGTTTACATACGGGTTATGTTGTGTCCTTCAAAACAAGTGTTTTTCAAAAAATTTCACTTGGAAAAAATTTAAAAATCATACTTTTTACCAATTTCTTCAATGTGGTACAAAATTCTCTCATGTATCATCTTTTTCAGCCATGCGAAAAACAAGAGGTTGGTCATATTACCCGGCTAGTTCGTCACTATGTTCAACATGGTTTTGGAATTTTATAATTTCTGCCATTGTGAAGGTCAATAGCTTTAGTGAAATGTATTGTCGATTTGAAAGCTTCTTGAGGTTATAATTTTCCTGCACCGCTGTAAAGAGGTTCGTTATAGTATCATGTTCTTCCCTTTGTTGAATATATTGGGCTTGATGTAGAACATAATGATGTTTACCACCTAATCTTGTATTTTGCTCCAATCTTCATCATCCACATCAATTGGTTTGGGCTTAAATAACTGTCCTTAGCCTATTGCCCAAATGACAGTGATCATTTGCTGCTTCAAAAGACATAGGCAATATAACCATCAAACTTCTCCACTTCAAACCTCGGGGCCACCAATCTTAGTAAGCATTATCCATCCCAATCAAATATGTTTTCTTCTTGCTCAAACCATTTAAATTCTTTTGTTAATTTTTTTTATCCATCTTTAATCCTTCTCATTAAATTAATAAGATTGCAAGGCAAGGTTATTGGTCCGACAAAACAAATTTTGAGGCTTATTCTAAAAAAAGAAGTCTGGCTTTAGGGCTTGTAGAACCCAAGCATTGGTATAATTATTATTTTCTTAATTTTTTTTAGTTATTTTATTTTTACCTTCCAAGTTATTGTCGGGATGTCAATATATTCTTACTATCCATACTTTATTTCTGCTCTAGTTTTCACAACCTCACAAATGTATGGAATATGAAATCAACTATTTGAATTTTTAAAAAAATTCCTTGTTACTTCAACTTGTTCAAGTCCATCATCGATCCTTAAAATCATATAAAAATTTTATTCAATAATAAAAAAAAATATTTATAATGTGATTATTGATGTCGAATAAAATAAGATGATATAATATTCTCTCAATCAAATCTTCCAAAATTATAATTCATATACTTTTTTAATACAATTTTATTTTATAAATTTTTATCATCTTCATGATCATTGATGATTGGAGATCTAGATTTCTTACTTTTTGTGTCATTTGAACTTCAAGAGATTCAACTTTCATTTTTTTTAATTAAATATTATTGTTGATGATGATATTACTTTCATTTGTGCTTTTCTTAACGTCTCATTTTTTATTTTCATAGCTTTGAGACATGTTTCCTTTTGAACTAATTTTTGCACTTAGTTTTAATTTTGCTCAAATGAGAGTCTCAAATTCCTCAACTTTTGAATCATGTGTTACAAAGTTTTATCCATAATTTTTTATTTTCAAAACTAATCTTTCTCAATATAAGATTAAGATAAATTAATTGATCATGATTGACAACAAAAAAGATCTTTTTGTGTTATCAATTCTTGATAATAATACTCTTAGAAATTTAGTATTTAGGTAAAATTAAATTTTATAAATTAATTATATACATAATAGATTTCATATTTTGTGTTGAATTTTATTAATAAATTTTTATTGAGTATTATTTTTTAATAACATTATCAATGATCTATCAATATGATGATAAGATCTTAAAATCTTATCAATAAATCCATAAAGTTGACACCAAAATAATAAACCAAGCAATGGATTAATAATTTAAAATAAAAATGATAAAAAAATAAAATTTTTAATTTTTTTTTCATCATTCACATGCACCAACAATAACTTTATTTCACTTATTGCAACTCAATTGTCACTGCCAGACTTTAACAAAGATTCTTTCCAACAAGTTATCAACATAAATTATTTTTTTTAAAAAGTTGATCCATTATTTTAAAAAAATAAGCTTGCTTTATCATTGTAATACCATGGATAATATAGTCTAAAATTTCTTCAAAATATGAAATGTGTTTCTATGCTCCTCTTGTTCTTTATACTATGAGATCTTGTAGAGTCCAAAATCTACTTCATGACACATGTCTATCATACATAAGTTGTATGTTTCATTATTTTGTACTATTTAATCTTAAAAAAAAGTCTAACATCTTTATCTAGTTCAAAAATATTATAAATTGGATCAATGTATATACAAAAGAAAGAAAAAGATGCAAGAGAGAGAAATATATATGTAAATTGACTATGGAGCAATATGGTATAAAACTCAAAATCAAAAGACAAGAGCCTTAAACTCAAAAAACATATGAAACCTAGAAGGACAAAGCAACAATAAAGGTCATAATCTGCCTATGTGGGATACTATGTGAACCAAGACAGATGAAACTAATAAAAAGTAATTGTAACTATAAGATATCAACAACCCCCAAACTCATACTTTATGAAGCTTGATATTTTTTAAAATAATATTATAATATATATACATCTCGTTGAAATTTAAAACACTAAAATCAATTCTTAGAGAATGCATATGTGAATATATACAATGTTCACACATCTGAAATCTAATGAATCTGCATGAACTTTCTCACAAATTAAGTGATAGAACATTTTATGTGATTACTTCTATTGAATGCAACATATGTTATCATAATATAAAATAACTCATTTGGACAGTAATCATTTCATATTGAATATAAACAGTTTCAACTACATCACTTCACATGTTCCATTGTCAGCTCCTCCGTACTTCATCTATGTAGATGACAAAGATATTGCATGTTGATCTAAATTTGTAACAGATAGCTGCACTTTTAAGAATGATAATATAGCTTGATGTAGAACACAAATTTAACATATCATTTCTCCAATCTGAATCTATAAAGCCTGATGGGGAGAAAAATCCAAACTTAACAATGTAGTTCACATTTCTAAAGATCCTACTCACACTATGCAAGGAGTTTGCATAAATTGATTAAGAAGCCCAGGATAATAGCTAGAATTAAGTACACTTACTAAAATATTTATCAACCCTCCTTCCACCTATCATTACATGATGAGATTTGTATTTTCTTCACATACATCTTATAATAATTTCAAATCTTGTTCTAAATGAATAAAGATAGTTTTCTTATGAATAATTGATGCTACTTTATCTTATGCATACTCCTTGGATGCAACTTAGCTTATAAATTTTTTGTTACATTATCCAAATATGTTCTCCAATGGAAGCAATCTCAATACTAAGAAAAAACTGAAGTGTATTCAAATCTTTCATATATAATTTTTTTTGCAGAGTTTTTTTCTTTTTTGGGATCTTCTTAATCATTGCTCTTGATCATCAAATAATCTACAAACATAATAATATAGATCTTGCAACTATCTTTGATAAACATATAAAAAAAAATTGATGTTGCAAACGTTTAATTCTAATTTGATAAAAAAATACACTATTGTATCATATCCTTAGTGCTTGTGTCAGCCCATGGAGCACTTTTGGCAACAAAAATATCAAATAAAAATACCTATAATTTTAATATCCAAGTGATTGTATCATGTATACCATTTTTACTCAATCATCATTCAAAATTGCACTTTTCACATTTATTGGATGCATCTTTCAATTTTTTTGTGTAACAATTGCAACAATAACAACATTTATGCATGGTCAAGTCAAGATTCATGAGCATGCACCCTTGTGTAATACTGATGGATTGCACCAACTAATTCTCTATGAAAAATAATGAATACATGATGCCTAAAATAGGCTATAAAACATACTAAAGAGAGTGATACTTCTTGTCGGCTAGTATGATAGGCTCTTACACACTCTCTCACAAACGTGTTAAAGTCGGCATGCACAACTCCATATAACTTCAAAGCTAGAGTAATAAAGATACTTATAGAGACTTGTGAGTCTTTTTTAAGAGCTTCTGTGAGAAGAAGTCAACTGTCTGCCAACCATCTTCCCATTCTTCTTCTAACACTCCTCCAACTGCCACACATGGTGCATCCGTAGCAAGTTTTGTTGATCTACCTAAGTTATAGCATTTAAGGATTGATACATGCAAGAGCGCATCCTTCAAAGCCTAAAATGCGATCTCCTGAGCTATACCTCATTACCATTTATACCCTTGGCCTAAGAGATTTGTTAAAGATTGAGCAATACGAGCAAAAGCTTCAATAACCCTTGTATGCAAACCAATTAAATCCAAGAAACTACGTAGTTGAGTTTGATTCTCCGCGACACTCTTGTTTTGAATGAATTTCATCTTGTCATTCATAACTTACATGCCCTATTTAGTAACTCTATGACCTAAATAGTCTACTTTGCTTTTGCCAAGCTCACATTTTGACATCTTAGCATATAGCTTATTTTTTCTCAACACTTGGAGTACTTTCTCATAGATGTTTCTGATGATCTTGTAAGGACTTGCTATATATCAAGATATCTTCTAAAAATGCAATCACTAATTTATCTAGATACTTACAAAAAATATCATTCATAAGTCCCATGAATGTGGCAGTGGCATTGGTTGAACCAAATGGCATAACTAGATACTTTAAGTGTCCAAATCTAGTTCTAAAAGCTATCTTCTGTACACCTTTATCAACTCCTCTGATCTGATTGTACCTACTTCTAAGATTGAGTTTGATGAAATACTTTGCTTCATGAAGTTAATCAAACAAGTCGTTCATTCTCGGTAAAGGATATTTAATTTTCATCGTTTGTTGATTTAGGGTATGATAATCTATGCACATCCGCATGGAACTGCCGTTCTTCTTCACAAACAGCGTTGGAGCTTAATATGGTGATACACAAGATGGATAAACCCTTTTTCTAACAACTGCTCCAATTGTGTTTTGCATTTCTCTAGCTAGCATGGTACAAATCGACAAAGACTTTTACAAGGAGGGGAACTTCATGGTAAGATCTCTATCTTGTGATCCACTCTTCTTCTTGATGATAAATCTAAAGATATATCATATAAAAAAACATATTAAAACTCGTTCAAGACATAAATTAACTCATGTATAAAAAATTGCACTTTTGAAGCTCTTATATCTCTTAATAATCCCAAAAAATATACATCTTTTCAACCGATAGCGGTTCTTTCTATCACATATAGAGGTAAATTTTTTTATTCTGATCTAAATCTATCTTCAAAGATTCTCTAACTAATAGTTTTCACTATCTTTCTTTGGCAATACACATCAAGATTATATTTTTCCATCCAAGGCATATCCAAAATAATATCATAATGAGCTAATCGAATTAATATCCACTCCACCGAATCAATGCTCACTTTTACTCCTTTTATTTCAATATCTGTCACAATCAAACATGTTTCATTCTTTCTCAAATCATATACCTCATATTATTGCTTTCTTCCGCTTTCATTTTTTCCTCCTTTTCATCAAACTAGTAAGGTAGTGAGTCAAGGTTAATAGTGTTTTGTTATTTTCCAGATTGTCATCGGTCATTTCATCTCCAACTTTAAGATTCTTGATGGGACATTGATAAGGTGGTCTAACTCCTCTTGCTGGATCTCAAGATTGACATTTCATACCAATATGATCAAATCTTCCACAATTGTAGCATTGTCTCATTTCTCTTCTCCCATCCAATCCGACTACTCCTTGAATTTGCAACTTGATGAATACTCAATATCTACATATTTGAGTTACGACGATGTCCTCCTTGAGCATTCACTCCTCTTGAAAGAAAATCTTCTCCCCTCCTTATGTTGGCCAACTCCATAGGCATTGGTCCACA
The DNA here is from genome assembly GCA_014180765.2 of Marchantia paleacea. Classification (NCBI taxonomy): domain Eukaryota; kingdom Viridiplantae; phylum Streptophyta; class Marchantiopsida; order Marchantiales; family Marchantiaceae; genus Marchantia; species Marchantia paleacea. The sequence goes on from MUAA02000064.1 coordinate 506,342, forward strand.
ATATTGATTTGTGGGAACAGATACCTCTCCACTGTTGTGATAGACATTGACCATCCATTGTGCACAAGCAATAGCCTCGTTTAAGTTACTTGGATTGTTCCAAATCACATCTTGTTGAATTTTTTTCTTCAATCCTCTCTTGAATAAATCAAGGGCGACTCATATCTCGTATCTAAATTTGGAGATCTTGAAATTTCTCAATGTACTTTTCCACACTTTCATTTTGCTCCAGTTTCCACAACCTCATCCGATGTCGTGTTGTGACGAGGCTACTATGAGAAGATGATGACATGTGTCATCTTTAGAGCTGTTGTCATGACGGTGATACTTTAGGTTAGGATAAACGACGGCGCACTGTAAGGTTGTTAAGAGTCCACCATTGGATCAACTTTGTAGGATCAGGATGTTGAAAACGCTCCAAGAGATATTATCTTGGACCTTATCAGATATAAAGCGCATTCATGATGGAAAGGGTATGGGAAAGTGGTAGACACATCACTTTGCTGACTAAGGAGCATATCTGATCGAAGTGGAGCCGATGCAGGACATGGATAGAGGACAACATGATCCTCTAGATGTACCGATGCCCAATCCATTTGTGATCAACATCGGGTGTCTTCATCGTGATCACTTTCGGGCGTGGTTAGTGTATCATTTTGAAGATAACTTTCTGCAGCAAGTGATAAACTCTCCAGACCTGGTTATTCTTCCAGTTGTTTTCTACGGTGCGATTTGGGACGTAATAAATTAATGCTTTTGATTTAGTTTGGGCGCTATGGATCTGAACTTACCAGTAGTGGTGGCTTTCAACACATGGGTTCCAATCCATCACTATTGCTTACCGAAAACAAGCCATAAGGAGTTGATTGTTAGGAACTTTGGCGAGGAGTATTATTCTCAAGTTATAAACTCCTCGGTTCTGTTTGTAGTTCCGTTCATACTTAGCCGGTTTCGAGTTGTCATTTTGACTCTTTATTAGTGGCAACTCGTATTGTGTATAGGATGGCTAAGTAGTGTGTTTAGGATAGTTGTAAAGCTCTAAGTTAAAGTGGAGCTAATTTGACCACACTAGAGGTCAAATTAACACTCTTCATTCTCATTGGTCTTGGAGTTTGGACCAATGAGGGCACTTGGGCAACTTCTTCAAGGTTTTGAGGAGTTTTGGAGACCTTTGAGGGAGACATTTGAAGATCTGAGAATTGGGTTGGAGAGCTGACGGGACGAGCTACGATGTGGGCTCAAGAATGGATGGATTTGAAGGATTTGTCACTCTGAAATGGTGATTCAAAAATAGAGTGAGAAATTTAGTCCTTTGAGTATATTTGGGGTGTTTTTGAAAATCTTACGAGGGTTTTGGAAGATCTGAGTCAACTGTGATATAGTTTACAACTCAAGTTTGCGTTTGGATCGAAATTTTGACTCAATTGGATGAGTTTTGAGTACCGAGTGATAGCTTGAAGTTTGTGTATACAGTCAGAGTTGCAAAATTGTACTGACTGTCACGAAGTTAGTACAGAGATCATATCTTTTGATATTAGAAAGTTCTGTCAATAAAACTTTGCACAGTTTAAGTTCTGATGATGATTGACGTTCTCATAAAATATGGGAGCAATTAGAGTCAAGAATTGGGATGTGTGATGGGTTTTGTACAAAGGGGTCTGCATATCACCTTGTGATACAGTGTGCAAATCAACAATTAATCTGAGAGATCTAGAGGAGAAAAACATATGAAACTTTTCTGAAAGATTGAAAGGGTTGTGGAGAAATTTTCTGTAAAGTTTAAGCGAGAGTTATTTGTAGAATCATCGGCTGTCATAATCTTCTTCCGCTGAAGTTTTACTGGTTTATAATAAACTCGAATGTGGAGTGCTGAGGAGAAGAAGAAGAAATTGTCGACTCACACAAGGTTCTAGAGGGTTCTTCTACAGCCAAGCGCTCGGGCATTCTCAGAGCAAAGAAATGTCCATGCGACATAAGTGGTGAACTCGACGTGAAACCTCTGAGGTGGAGGAACTTTCATAAGTTCTCTTGTTGGGAGTTTTTAGTTTCATGAGTTTCGGTTTATGGTTGACTGTTCCAAGTTTAGAGTAAGGTGTAGATTCCAAGGTTAGGTTGTGGGTTGACCTTGAGATATTAGGGTGCAAGTTCAAGTTTTGTTTGGACTTGAGATATAAAATTAGTCAAAAATCAGATTGTAAGAACTCTATAGTGATAGCCTAGCGCAGAACGTTGAGTTTTATGATATGTCAAATGCCAAGTGTTGGCAAGAGTCAGTCATGGGTGGGTTGGGACAATTTTAGTATGGAGGGTCGCTATTTGCTTCTTGTGTTTGGATCCCCTCCAAACTGGCTTCTTGTTTGTGCGCAATGCTGGATTTGTGTGGGCGCCTGATTCTATAGGAGTGATGCGGACTTGATCACCGGTTACCACTCTAGTGCGTGCTGCGTATTTCTCTTGTGAGAAGTTGGAAGTGATGGCCAACTCTCCCAAGAGTGCTTGAGGTGATGGCATGTTAGGTTGCCCAATCCATTAGGCACAGACCACGGGGATCTAGATTTAGATCAGAGTAGATAGACGTAGAAGGTTGGATACTTGGGGAATTGGAGGGGTCAACGATCAAGGCGGATTTTCATTGACAACGAGCTCAGTGGATGTTCGGGATCACAAGGACGGTTACAATGAGTGGGGAGGGGTCGAGCAGAGCAAGCGAGGTACCTAAGGTGCAGCTTGATCTAGCAACAACGGAGATGTTTCAAGCGATCACACTCTTCCTTCGACAGCACAATTGCAGGACCGAAGGGAGAATTCAACCACAAGGGCGCTGCAAGCTGTGGTGGGGAAGATGGATTAGTTTGACGGGAGGGATGTCTCAAAGTACTTGAGGTACTACGTCAAGGAAATGTTTAGATGTACCGTGTACCGTGTTGTTGAAAAAGAGATGATAGAAATGTTCCGTCTTGCTGCGGTGCCGAAGATTAGAAGCCATGTGAAATCCCTACAAGAACACTTTGGTGAGGGTTGGGAAACATATTCCTGTGCCTTGGGGGATGAGTACTTCTTAGAAGATTCTGATAGAGTCACCTTCATGGAGTGGGTCGAAAGGCCCAATAAGAAGTCTCATGCAACTGAGCTTCTTAGGGAGTTTGAGAGACAATTCCGCAATTGTATTGATTAGAGAAGATCACCTTGGAGACACATAAAACAGAGTTATTTCTCCGAGCTGCTGATGTTGAGTTGCAAGAGAAGCAGGAGTTGCTTCTCGAAGACAAAAATGAGGAAGAAGGGCTAACAAGTAGTTGGAAGGATGTTGAGGAGGCAGTTGGACTCTTGGCAAAGAGAGAAAGAAGGAGAGAAAAGATTGTGATTAGAAGACTCCTTCAGACAGCTGTTTCTATTACTCCAGCACCTATTACTAGGCAAGTGGTTCTAACCTCCAACATTCAAGCTCCGGTTGTGAATTACAGAAAGGAAGAATCATCCATTGATGAGATCATGCAAGGGATGAAGGAGCTTAAGATCAAATTTGCGATGTTGGAAGAGAAAGACATGGGAGGGGAGAAGAAGACTTCCACCAAGCAAGCGTATGTGCAACGGTGCATATGGTGTGACAGCACTGATCATGCACGAAGGGATTGTGGGGACTTTGCACAAACATTGCAAAGTGGAGAAATTTTCTGGAAAGAAGGGAAGGTAGCCCTCAAGGACACGAGAGCAATCATCCAAACCAATTTTGGTAAGGGAGGGATGAGAAGGATTGTGGATGATTACCATAGTGCACATGCAGTGGCATCAGTTGAAGCTTTTAGCTATGGTGCTAATATTAGAGGAGCAGGAGAGGAGTTTGAAGGCCATGTACTGCTTAATGGCATATGGTCAAGTGCACTTGGCCTATGGTCAAGTGCTTTCATTCCATGCGACACCGTGCAATGATTATGGGATCAATTGCTTAAAAATTTTGAAGAAAACCTCATTTCACTGCACTGCAAATAACTTGATGGCCCGACTTGTTGAGCTCAATCATCATGAAAGCTTTAACTTGGTTTCAAGTTAAAGCTGTCTCAAACAATAAAGTACAAACAAAAAGACATGCAATATGATTGTTGATGTTGAATAAAGCAAGGTGGTACTCCATTCTCTCAATCCAACCTTCCAAAGCTTCCATGTCCCGACTTCCTTGATAACGTTCTTATAAACTTTTGTCATCTTCATGATTATGGATGTATGAAGATCTAACTCTCTTGCTCGTTGTATTGCTTGATTCTCAAGAGCTCAACCTTTCAGCGTTTCTTCACTCTCCAACAATGATGATAATTTTTCTATCTCCATTTGGGTATATTTCATTTTCTCATTTTTTATTGCTCTCGGTTTGATTGATATCAATTCCTGAGCTAGCTCTTGTACTTGAGTTTGGCTTTGTTCAAATGAGTTTCTTAAATCTCTCAAACCCTGAATCATTTCTCTAAAAGTGTATTTCATTATTTGTCTCCGTCCACTCTCCTCTTAGTATAGTGCTAAGATGAACATTCTTCAATTTCTCAAAATTGGCAACACAAAAGAGATAGTGGATGTTATCACCTCTTGGTAATATCACTTTCCAAAATTTCTAACAACTAAGCTCCAAAACATAGCTTTGGGATGATAGACATAATAGATTTCACACCTTGTATTGAATCTCATCAGTGGTGGCCTATTGAGGTCCATCTCTAAACTAAAATTTAGATTGTGAGATCTCAAGTAACATTGTAGATGACTCGAGATCTCACCACTTGGTCCATAAAGTTGGCACCAAATATTGAATTAATCTTGCTCTCTCAATATAAAATAGTTTGACATGAAATTGATTAAGAAACAGGAATCTTTGTACTATTCAATCTCCCCCTTCCATAATCTACATCCACAATAACCCATTTCACTACTTGCAACTAAATGGCCACTGCCAATTTCTAACAAAACATTCTCTCATCAAATTATGATATCAATCAAGATTACTCTTTCAAAAGTGTTGATCGACACTCATAGGAATAATAAGCATGCTATGATATCATTGTAACACTAAAGACAATGATTTCGGATAACTTTCAAGATGAGATGTCTTCTCGAGACCTCTCTTGCTTTATATACTATAGGATTAGTATAGTCGGAAATCAAATTCATGCCACATGGCTAACATGTGTAGGTTGAGTGCATGAGCAGATACAGCAGTTAGAGCCGGTTGTGTAGTTAGCGCCGTTCGAACTGGAACTATCCTTAGGGCCGACAATGCCATTAGAGGTCCTAGGGCTCAAGGGATAGAGTTCGAATTAGGGCTCCTTGGAGGGCAGTTTCCGAAGTTGAGCCTTTGAGAGTGTGGCTATGGTGGTTAGTAGCTAGTGCGGGAACCTGGAGTATTTGAAGCACAAAGTGGGTTTGGCTTGATTATAATCTCTCTTTTATGCTATGGTTATGAGCGGAGTTTTCTTGTGGACATCCTTGTATCCTAAACGTCCTTGTGTCCTTGTGGACTAGATGACTACCTGGTGTTAGAGGGATCTAACCGCCAGTTAGGGGGACGATTGTGGTACACTTGTGTTGGTGTATGACAATCTATGTGTTGTGATGTTTGATATGACAGTGATGTATGTTGTGATGCAATATGTATGTGCATGACAGATTGTGGTACACTTGTGTTGTGTACCTAGGACCCCTAACGGCGCTGTCGGCCTTAACGGCAGTTCCAGTGCGAACGGCGCTAACTCCACAACTGGCTCTAACTGTTGTATCTGCTCCTGCATACGTGCACCTACCTAACTAGAGATACTACTACATAAGTCGTGACAGCTATCGTGCACATACATATCACATCACAACATACATCGTTGTCATATCAAACATCACAACACATAGATAATCATACACCAACACAATTGTACCACAATCGCCCCCCTAATTGGCGGTTAGATCCCTCTAACACCAGGAAGCCATCTAGTCCATAACATGATATGCCCTTCGTGGGGCTAAGATCAGGAGGCCGGGTGCTACAATGCCCCATCGTTAGTCGCCTATCTGCAATCCATATCATGTAACGGTCAGACCTGCTTGGCTGCTAAACCCATCGAGGACATCTCCACCGCCCACTAGGCATTGCATTCAGAGGAGGTGTCAAACATGACATATGCCATCCTCTCGAACAAGAATCACAAATCAACATACTGGCTGCTCCACCCGCTGATTCACATAACATACATCTCAAGCCTACACGTACAATTGTAAGGCTTGGATCCATAGTACCATCAATGTTTGGAAGGTGACATGGCGCACAATTACGCACATGATGCTTCCAAATCACACCATCACGACCCTCCAATACCAAAACTCTAGAAGGTAAAACCTCACGTACTCGTAGAATCGTGCGACTAGCCGTAACATCCAATGTGGTCGGTACACTCTGCTGCAAGTAAACGTAATCACCAACATGAAATCTACAAATTCAAGGTCGATATCCACCTCCTTGGATGGTAGCATAACGCAAAGTATCTCTATGCTGAGCAATAGCCAAGTTCTCAAATACCATGGGCATGACTCTACGGAAGAGTTCTGCCATTTGAGAACACACCCTAACCCAAACATCAGGGTTATCCAACTCCAAGACTTCACCTGTCTCTCGACGGATAGCTGCAGGTAAGTCTGGATCTCTACCATATAATAAAAAGTATGGTAAGAATGGCGCTAGAGATGCTTGCCGACTAAATCGATAACCCATGGCCAACCATGGTAGCTGGATATCCTAGTCTCCCAGATGATCTTTCTCCAAGCCAAACTTTCTTAGTAATCTCTTCACCGTCTGAACAACTCTCTCTACTAGACCATCGGCCTCGGGATGATCTCTTGAGGTGGTACGATGATCGATCAACGCTCGATCACACAAAGCTTGAAACTCGCCCAAAAACTCAGTACCCTAATCAGTCAACACTTCTGCTGGTGCACCAAATCGGCTAAGCACTGCAGCTAAGAACACATAAACTGTTCCTTCACTTGACTTTTCGGGCAAGGCCACCAACTCAATCCACTTGGAAAAATGCTGCACCATGGCCAACACATTTCGATGATGTCGTATAGTCAATGACAAAGGTCATGCAAAATCCAAGCTCCTATGATAACCAAGTCCCATAATCGGTAGAGGATATAGTTGTGGTGTAGGGGTATTGAATGATGCTCAAACACGATCACATATCATACATCTGGCCACAAACTGTTGCACCTCAGTTTGCATACCTCTCCACCAAAAGTGACTTTGAAGTAAGCTATATGTTTGCTTTACTCCAAAATGACCTAACTCCCCATGAGCATATCTGACCAACGGTGCTCTCTAAGATGGAAGTGGCACAACACAAACGCTGCCATCTCCCCATACTCAAAGAAGGTTTCTACATTCCCATATGAACCGTCGAGCTCTCTGTAAAACTCGATCCCGCTCCTTTGCACTCAAGGTGCCCACCAAAGCACATGTACGAAGATACTCCAACACTAGCATGTCATCATGGATGTCTTGGTTTACCGTCAAACCGTCCTCAGTCTCAGCGTTCAAGGCTAACATATATGCTCTCTGACCCAAGAGAGATATCATATAGCTCTCAAACGCCAACATACTCAAAAAGGCAAATGCATGCCAACCCGACATCATCTCCTCATCAGTATCAACGTGCCATCAAGCCCCGGTCCCATCAACTTGAATTGTACATGGGTTTTGACTTAACCCATCTACATCATGGTTCACCACCCCAGGTCTATGAACAACTGTGAAATCATACTCATGTAGGATAAGAGCCCATCGTGCAAGCTTTCCTGTAAGCTTGTCTGATTTCATCAACCATTTCAATGGTTGATGATTAGTGATGAGAGAAGGAGTTTCCAAACAAATAACATCTGAAATGTGCCACCGTCCAAATAGCTGCCAAACATTCTCCTTCATAAGAACTATACTTCGACTCCGCTGCATTGTTGGAACGACTTGCATAAGCCACTACAAACTCATTCCCCTCATCATCATGTTGGATAAGCACTGCTTCCAAACCCAACATACCCCAATCAGTATGTACTTGAAACGGACGACCTCTCACAGGTCTCCTCAAAATAGGGGCAGATGTCAACCTTCCCTTGAGCTCAACAAAAGCTCTCTCCTATTCATCTCCCCAACTCCACTCTTGATCTAGCTTTGTCAGCTTTGTCAAGGCTTTGGCAATAGTGCTAAATCCTTGCACATATCAACAATAAAAGTTTGCAAGTCCAAGGAAGGCTCGCACCCTACTCACATCTGAGGGTTGTGGAATACGCAAGATTGCCTCCACCTTGGTTTGTTGAACTCCCAATCCTCCTGGGTATATGGTATGACCCAAGTACTCCACCTGCTCCTCAAAGAACTTGCACTTTGCAGGATGCAACTTGAGGCCATGAGCAATCAGTCGCTCAAATACCTCCTGCAAATGTATCTCATGCTCCCTCATTATAGCACTATACACTAGAATATCATCGATATAGGCTCGGGCACAATCAGGTCCGGCTAGGATCCTATCCATCACTCTTTGGAACTCTGCATGTGCATTCTTCAACCCAAATGGTAAGAACTTCCACTAATACAACACATCCTTGCCATGCGAATCAATTGCCCAAAAGGCTGTCTTGGTCTTATCCTCATCTCGAATCCGTAACTGATGATATCCTGCTTGGAAATCCAATGTACTGAAAACCTTTGCATGCCCAACTGCATCAAAGATCTCCTAAAGTGTAGGCATAGCATATCGATCAGATTTTGTCTGTCAATTGATAGATCGGTAGTCATCACACATGTGTCTATCTGTATAATTGCCATATAAATCCTTCTTGACTGGCATCACCACAGGAGAGGCATACTCTCCGTATGATATCTCTACTAATCCAGCCTCAAGAAGGTCTTGACACCTACTTTGGATTTCATCTCTCTCCATATCACTGTATCGATAGGGACGACAGAAGACTGATGCATCTGTTGTCAAGTCAATCCATATGCCAGGTCCCTTCAAGCAGCCTAAATCTTTCATACTCTGCTCAGCCAATCCAAGGCTCACAATCCATGTCAAACAGTTCATGTCCATAGCCTGAAGGGCAACGAACAAGACCTACATTCAGATGTCGTGATGCCTCTGACAATGTAGATATTGCCGTAGTACCGGTACAAAATCCCATAGCTCGCTCTCTCTCTTCAGCGTTGGGTTCCATCAATTGCTACAAGCGAGATTCCTATACAAGTCCTAGTCCTCCCTCTCTGTAAGCTTGGGAAGCTGGGTAACTCAACAATGTGGGTAATGCCACTCTTGGCTAATCCACAAGGTTCACCACTGCCATGGATGACTTGTCAGCATAGACCACTGCTTGGGAGTGTCTGCCCACATCCAAAATACTCTCCACTATGAGATGTGATGGCCTCTCCACTCTATCATATGCTCGCAATAAAACCTCCTTTGGAAGAAGGTTTGTTCATCATGGACGTGGACGGTGTGCACGAGTTCCTACTCTTGCTGCATCCAGCAATACCGCTGGTCCAATCCATGACCGCACATGATGTGCACTCGTCATCACCCGTGCACGTGGATCACCCAACAAGGGAACATTCTCCAAAATGTATGTCGGAGAATAGGTTTGCAGTGATTGGAGAAACGTAACACACGTAACATCTCCCAAAACATGCCAGAATGTGAATCGTGTAGCCCATGACCATTACCAGCACGTGTGTGTCCCTAACATGGCCATCCAGCAATAACCAAATGTATGGTGCCATGCCGAGCAAGGTCTTGCGCCCCCAACAACAAAATATCTGACAACAAGGCCTGCTGATATCCTTGAACTGCCAACATTGGTAGAAGATCTGGGTATCTCCGCACCAACTGTGCCACATGGCGTAATGAGACGCGCTTTGCAATCTCATCTCGCTCCACATACAAGTATCGATATACTCATATGCCAGACTGCAAAACAGCAGCCAAACTTGTGCTAATCCCTCCAAACAGATCCTATACACATATATCATCCTCTAGATACTGCCAAGCAATAAGCGTTGTATCTAAAGGTGCCTAGTAACAGGTGTTGGGGCAACAGAAGCAGCCGTTTGAAGAGGCCTCCTCGTCACAATCTTCTCTCTCCTTCTTTCTCTCTTCGCCAAGAGTCCAACTGCCTCCTCCACATCCTTCCAACTGCCTGTTAGTCCTTCCTTATTTTTGTCTTCAAGAAGCAACTCCAGCTTCTCTTGCAACTCAACATCAGCAGCTCGGAGAAACAACTCTGTTTTATGTGACTCCAAGGTGATCTTCTCCAATCGAGACAATTGTGAGAATTGTCTCTCAAACTCCCTAAGAAGCTGAGTTGCATGAGACTTCTTATTGGGCCTTTCGACCCACTCCATGAAGGACTTCTTAGTGACTCTATCAGAGTCTTCTAAGAAGTACTCATCTCTCAAGGCACAAGAATACGTCTCCCAATCCTCACCAAATTGCTCCTGTAGGGATCTCACATGATCTCTAATCTCTGGCACCACAGCAAGACGGATCATCTCCTTCTCTGGGACACGGTTCAGCTCCATTTTCCTAACGTAATATCTCAAGTACTTTGAGACATCCCTCCCATCAAACTGATCCATCTTCCCTACTACAGCTTGCAACGCCCTTATGGCTAAACTCTCCCTTCGGTCTTCTAATTGTTGTTGTTGAAGGAAGAGTGTGAACGCTTGAAACATCTCCGTTGTTGCCGGATCAAGTTGCACCTTAGGTATTTCGTTTGCTCTGCTTGACCCCTCCCCACTCATTGTAACCGTCCTTATGATCTTGAACACCCACTCAACTTGCTATTGATGAAAAGCCGCCTTGATCGTTGACCCCCTATGATTCCCCAAGTACCCAAGTTCCTGTTTCTATCTAAACTGATCTAAACCTAGAGCCCCGTGGTTTATATCTAATGGATAAGGCAACCTAACCTGTCATCACCGCAAGCATTCTTGGGAGAGTTGGTCATCACCTCCAACTTCTCACAAGAGAAATACACAGCACGCACTAGAGTGGTAACCGGTGATCAAGTCCGGAGCACTCCTATGGAATCAGGCGCCCACACAAAGCCAACATGGCGCACACACAAGAAGCCAGTATGGAGGGGATCCGAACACAGGAAGCAAACAGCAACCCTCCATACTTAAATTCCCAACCTACCCACGACTAACTCTCGCCATCAATTGGCATTTGACATATCATAAATTTCAATGTTATGCGCTATGCCAACACTATAGAGTCAATATAAATCCAATTTCTGACTAATTTAATATCTCAAGCCCAAACAACTTGAACTTGCACCCTATCTCTCAAGGCTAATGGACAATTTGAGCTTGCAATCTACACCTTCTAAACTTGAAACACTAAACTATAAACCGAACTCATGAAATTGTAAACTCGCAACAAGAGAACTAATGAAAGCTCCTCCACCTCAGAGATTTCACATCGAGTTCACCACCTATGTCGCATGGACAGAGCTTTACTTTGAGAACGCTTGAGCGTCTGGCTGTAGAAGAACTCTCCTCGTCATCGTGTGAACTAACAATCACCCTCTCTTTCATCTCCTCATCTCTCCATGCCCAACTCGTTGCACCTGGTAAACTCGAGCGGAAGAGTATCGTTGTAACCAACGATTGATCCATTAACTCTTACCCAAACTTCGCAGAAAAGTACTTTGCAACCATTCATAACTCTCGAAAAAGTTTTACATGCTCTTTGCTCCTAGATCTCTTGTTACAAATGTCGAACTATACCCTGTATCACAAGGTGATATGCAGACCCTTGCGTACTAAAACCACTATAAACTCCAATCCTTTGATCCAATTGCAATCAAATTTCACAAGAAAATGACTTATCATCCAAGATTTAACGTTGTCAAGTTTTATTGACCAATCTTGTTGATAGCATGAGTTATGATTGTCGAACTAAATCGGTAACGATGCATTGCAATCCCGCAATTGCATTTGTTTACACAAATTTCAAACTACTGCTTTGCACTCAAAACTCAACCGATCAAGCTGAAATTTCAATTGAATCGCAAATTCAAGTTGTAAATCTGTGTCTATTGAATCCAATCTGTTAAAGCCTTCATAGAACGCTCAGAATCTACTCAAACTCTCCAATCGGTCCAAATTTCACTCTCCCACTTCAAATCACCACACTGGAGTGTCAACTTGCTCAATCGCCTTCATTCTTGAGCCAAAATCCTAGCTCTCCTTGTCAGCTCTCCAACCATATCCTTCAATCTTGAAAAACTCCCTTCGAAGGCTCCCGAAACTCCTCAAAACCCCAAAAAACTCGCCCAAGTGCTCTCATTGGTCTAAATTTCCTAACCAATGAGAATGAAGAGTCCCATTTTGACCTCTAGTGGGCCAAATTAGCCACAACTAACTTAGAGCTTAACAACTAGCCTAAAAACAATTCTTAGCCATCATATAGGTAATACGAGTTGTTGCTAATAAAGAGTCAAAATAATAACTCGAAACCGGCTAAGTATAAACGGAACAACAAAAGGGACCGGGGAGTTTATAACTTGAGTATAATACTCCTCGCCAAAATTCCTAACAATCAACTCCCTATGACTTGCCTTTGGTAGACAGTAGTGATGGACATGGACCCATGTGTTGAAAGGCGCCACTATTGGCAAGTTCAGGTCCATAATGCTAATATCAAATCAAAACGTAGACTGTTAAGTCCCAAGTCGCGCCGTAAGAAACAATTGGCAGAATGAAAGAATCTGGGGAGTTTATCACAACTTCCATAAAGCTATCTCCAAAGTGATACACTAACCACGCCCTAAAATGATCACGATGTAGACACCGGATGCTTATCACGAACGGATTGGGCATCGGTATATCTGGAGGATCATACCGTCCTCTATCCATGTCCCACGTTGGCTCCACTTCTATCGGATAAGCTCCTTAGTCAGCAACATTCTAGACCTCCCTCATTCCTTTCAACTCCAACCACGCTTTATATCCAATAAGGTCCAAGATGATATCCCTTGGATCCTTATCTACATCCTGGCCCTAGGATGACAATCCAACCGTGGCCTCTTAACAGCCTTACAATGAGACGCCAACCATCTTGACCTAAAATATCGTCAAAATATCACCGTCATCTCAACAGCTTTGAAGATGACACATGTCATCATCTTCTCATAGTAGCCGTGCCACAACACGACATACGGGCATCACTAGAACCTCCAAGAGATGTCTGAATCTAGAATGGACATCTCTCCACATCGATCTTTCGCAAACCAAGACCAAGTCGTGCATCCTTACCCAACATAAGGGGTTGTGCACCAGAATCCAACAACACGCGTTGAGGTCGATAAACCTTTCCTGAAGATCCGACCAAACAAAAGACACCACTTGTGTTATCCAACATCACCAAACTTGGTGACACCGTAGTACACTCGTATGCCAACCTCGCTAATGACTTCATCATTCGAACGGCATCAGCTTGCCAAGTTCCACTAGTAGTTCTCCTGATCCCAGGATCAACACTACTAGTGCTCACACTACTAGAAGCAACCAACACATCCTCTTTACTTTTGCAAAGTGTGGTAGCCAATCATAGTAAATGGGATGATGACACCCCCAACCATAGCATAAAAGAGAGATTACAGTCAAGCCAAACCCACTTTGTGCTTTAAAGGCTCCAGGTTCATGCACTAGCTACTATCCACCATAGCCACAATCTCAAAGGCTCAATTTCAAAAACTGCCCTCCAAGGAACCCTAATTCGAACTCTACCCCTTGAGCCCTAGGACCCCTAACGGCGCTGTCGGCCCTAACAGCAGTTCCAGTGAGAATGGCGCTAACTGCACAACCGGCTCTAACTGCTGTATCTGCTCCTGCATACGTGCACCTACCTAACTAGAGATGCCACTACATAAGATTTATGTAGGTTGCATGCTTTGCTATCTTATCATAACTAATTCCTAAAAGACATCTAACACACTATTAAATCCACCAATGCATGGTAGCCACCTCGTCATGTATCTCTACAAACCAAAGATTTTCTTTTGCTTTTTGGATCATGCACACCACTATTTTGTCATTAAGTGATCTAATGACCAATCTAAGATTTGGTTAAACTAACTATAGCTAACCAAGATTGATTACACCTTGCCAAAGCAAGAGGGTAGAGTAGCCCTAGTAGTATGAGGAATGGCCAGATCCATTAAGAGAAAATGTAGAGCATGCTGAAACTATCAGTCCATTAAGGTAGATTGTAGACCTCTAGTTCTATCAGTGGACAAAGAAAAAAAGGACGATAGCTCATGTCGTATCTCTAGGAACAAAGCATCTTTCGTTTGCTATAATAGAAGTTGTAAAGGAAATGACCCATATCCACGTCCCTTGCATACATCTCAAGGATGAGCCTTTTTGCAATCATAAATAGGGAGGATAACAAAGATGCATATAGTGTCCAAGTAGCCAAAAATGCTATAGGTGCAATCTACTCTATCAATAATAAACCTACCTCTCCACACAAAAATGGCAAAGATGTATGTCTTCGTGCTTATTCTTCTATCCCACACTTGAAGGTCCTTATTCATATGATGTCACCAAAGATGTCCATGATCTTCCTACCAAAGGTTGCCAAGCTCGATAGGAATGCAGGTGAAGGAGGAACCCTGCAAAATAGGTAATTGGATCAATGAACAATACTACAAGAAAATATACCAAATGCCATGTGTGAATCCCCTAGAAAATGAAGGTCATCTACATGCAATACATCTTTAGCAAGTGACGTGTCATGGTAATGTGAGACAAAATCCTCAGACCCTACTGACACTCCAAGAATTCAAAGCAGTCTATCGATGTCATGGATCCCTCTAGAATATGGAGATGAGGAGGAATGCATAAAGGAGACAATGCCCTATACTTTGACACCTTGACTCTCAAGCATACATGAAGCTTGATAGTCAAGTAGTAAAAAGATCAGCCTAATGTGGTGTACACTACATTACACATGTAACAAGGATCTCCCTGTCAAGTATTGGAAGACTGTCGTACAGTGACTCAATATTGTGAAAAAGCCATGGAGAGAAGAATGTGAACGATAGAAGGACCATACAAAAGTAATGAGTCTTGACAAAGGTCCACCACACTCTCTAAGCTTTCTAAAGATGGATGCATATGAGATACTATTACAAGTGTTCTCAACATCCATTTGCAAGACAATCTAATCAGGATGGATATCTAAGAGTGCTCTAATTCCCAAAGATACCAACTCACAACTTATGGTGTGGAAAAAGTTGCTACTAGAAGTGGGAATGATGTTCAAGGTCAATGACAAACAAGTCACAATGTGACTAATGTGACTAATGCCCATGTGTACTCAGGAAGGCAACTAGCATCTAGCTTTTTCATGGGTAATTGGCAACATAATTTCCACTCTTGCAACATTCGCAGGAACAACTTTCTGAATAGGTATGGAGATCTCGACTGATTGGGATGATCTAGACAGTACTGAATATGGATAGTGACTCTTCTGACTTATGACACATCGTAGTTGACAACTCGCAGCTATCCTCGTTACTGGTCATGAAGTCTTCTCTTGGCAAATAATCAGGGATGAATCTTCTTCAGCGACGCGTGCGAGTTCATGAAGAGCAGACATAAAGTACTACAGCAGCACATCTTCTACAGCTTAGTAGGATGCAGGCTAGGGTCTGTTACACTCTGTTGCAAGGAATTAAACCCAGGGAGTAAGATTATTCAGTTGAATCAAAAGTGCTCAACATTAGAGAAGAAATCAAGCATGTTATTTGATTTCATAATCGGCATGACCGATGAGCTTCCTCTTGCGTGGTCCATTGTTTTGGCTGAGTAGTAGAAGTTCTAGAAGTACAAGAACATGTTCCCTAATTGGTTCATAAAGGTGAAAGAAGAGAGTTGAAGGCATTGCGAAAAAAGAAAAAAAAGAAACACAAAATGCAAGCTCAGCAAGAGGAGAAAGAATGTGAGGAGATGTTGCAGGGCGTGGAGGAGACGAAGAGAGAAGAGTAACATCAAGGGTAATACTATTTACTAGTTATATGGGATTTGACGTACTACACCTTGTCGCAAACAATGGGCTTTTCTCGAATACTGACACCAGTATGTTAAAGAGAGGTACGACTACTTATATGATCTATTCGCAGAGGACTAAAAATTATACAATGTAATATTTATCAAAGCAATCATTGTAGGTTTGGAGATTATTCAGAGTAGAGGGGGAAATGCAGTGAGTGGAGATATAGTTGGTGGAGGTCTGTTGTTCATCGATATCGAAAGATTAGTGACTGTCGCTTTTCTACGTTAATCCACGATTCTGGGGAGAAAGGCTTGTACCTACTACAGAATGTGGTGTTTGCTTGCATCAGAATCCTGACGACATGCTGCCGGAATTTCAAGCTTTCAGACCATCACAAGCATATTGTGCTCATCATCGATCGTCGTATAACGTCCCGTACATACTTTCTGACTGTTTCTCAGTTGTAATTAGTATTAGATCCCAGATCGTAGGAAGCCCTTTTGAAACATACAATCCACTTCAGAACTCAGAAGGCTCGTGCCACAAGTAGTAGTAACGCTACAAGGACATGACCATCATTTGCCAACTATCTACTGTTATCGCGAATGCTGTACAAAATTTCAAAGATGGTCGTTTCACAGCTAATGCTAGAGTTGGACCACATGGCTTGAGATTCAGATTGGATTGCAGTGTCAACAAGATGCGATCCGGAGATATTCTCTATGTATAACGGCATCCAAGATTTTACTTGGTTATCTCATTGAGATTTGTTGACTACTTACAGTGTCGCTTGAAAATCTTACAGGGCAACCAATGGCATATGCTTCATTCCAGTATCCAGAGAACTTTGAGATAGAAACGCAAGTCTAAAGAGATGCACTGAGTTGGGTACGTAAGAACTCTAGAGACCTCTCCGATTATTCAGCCGTAGGTCGGATAACATTTTATATCTGTATCCACAAATACGACTTCATATTTCCATGTTTTACGGCATATCTCATCATGGAGATATGTTAACTCTAAGTCATTCCATCCCCACTGCACTGCCTGATTTGATTGGAACCAGTCGGGTCCCAAGTCACGTCACACACCATGACAAATGCGAATTCATGGAGAGGACAAATACTACTTGATTGAGAAGCTAGTGTATAATATCCACCTTAAAGATTCGAGATGAGTTTCCCTTTGACGGTGCTGTGCCCAAGATTCGACCTCTCTGTAAACATTTGCATGTCCAGCGCAAGGACCCTCTATTGATTTCTTAGACAGATCGACTGATCGTCCTGAATCAATGATCGGGAAGTCCCAGAATGGCGGAAGTGAAGTTTTGTGGCGGTCGGAAGTTAATAATTACTTGCATCTGCTCCCTGTTACTTTGAATTCCAGTGCGGGTATGGGTGAGCTGAGCAGGTTGTAGACCTTCCTTACGAGGAAATACACAGCATAATCACTGGCCCATTCTGTATGAGACTGAAGCATGTGTGAACCCCGTCATGTGTCAATTTTCTCATGCTTTTGAATTACGTGACTGTCGAAGCATCAACCCTCAGCTATTTTCGTCTACTTCAAGATTATGCACTGTACCATGACCACAGTCCAGTAAGCTGTACAACTCACGAGTCGTCATAGTTCTCTTGTCTGCTATCAGCTTCTCTGCAGGAATCGACTAGAAAACCACCAAAGCCATTTTGTGCTTTCAGCATTAACATTTCTTGGAAGCTCTGATTATCGCATACTGGTATAAATGTCAAGAATTAGGAGGTGAAAATCGACTCGGGCCTATAATTGCTCAATATATCAAGTGTTTTATTCATTTCATTTCTCACAAGTGACTTCATTGTCACTCACTCGATAAATCAGCGTCAAATTTTCAAATTTTCAGTTTGCTGGCGCATGCAAAGCAACAGGATTATACTCTGCATGAACATCAGATTTTCAAACATATACCCCCAAGATGGCAAAAAACCTGAAACCTCCCCTATAATAGGGTTCTCTATATGGCCACTACATTGCTCCAAAAGCTTGATGAATCCTCTCCAGGCAATACAGCAGTACAATATTGTACCCTCACTTTGGATAGTGAAGGAATTCAGAATACAGTGTCATAGAATCGGAGATACATTGATCTTTTGTAACCTTTAACATCAAAATGAAAAAGTTATGTGGACCACTCAGTGATCAGATGGGAAGTTCATCTGATCACGTAATTTGATTCTGGCCACATATCACTGAATCTTAAAAAGCTTCAGTAAGCAACCACCGACAGGCTAGACGGATATGTGAGTCATACCCGGGATGGCACAGAGGTCAAACATATGACATGAAGCCGACACGACACAAAAAACTGAGTTGAGTAATTAGTTCGCTGCAACAAGCAAGACCTTGCGTCCAGTCCTCTGCTTATTCAAACATGAAATGCTTTGTGAAAGGAAACGTTTGTGTTAAGTTCTCAAAGTAAATAAAATTTTGAGTATCTTTTCCCAGCCGGTCAGCTGTTAGACCACCTAAAATATAAGTGGTCTAACCCCAGCCGGCATTTTATTCCTTGAAATTCTTCTATTTCCTCTTCTCTCTCTCTCTCTCTCTCTCTCTCTCTGTGTTCCGGAAATTGAGCTTCTATCCACTTTTCGAATTCCAAGATATGTTGACATCATACGACTGCTGATAGACAATGATTAATTATGTCATACGATACGTTTGTGAGGTAGACTGCTGTCCCTGAATGCTCAAGATCAGGGAACAATCCATCGGTTGTTTGGACAATATCCAAGTTTGTTCAGACATGAAGGACTCTAACCAGAACGGTATTTATGTCTTTTTCCGCTAAGAGTCTGAGATGCATTCTTACCTACTCTGATTCAACTTTGCCACTTTAGCAGATCGGGATTTCCCTTCTATTGTAGATAACTGGTGACACCCTCATGATACACTACCAATTCGTCTTATCCTACCCGCTTGGCAGAAAATCCAGTGCAGAAGTATCAGTTGATACTACGAGTCCCATGTTTCGCGCTTAGTATACAAATCGAGTCTCGACAAGTCCAGATGTCCTACTGAAGCCACTATATGACAGCTTGAAATGATATTCAGAATATTCAAATAAGTCGAGAAAATGATTCCTTATTGGATATCGAAATATTTCCCAGAGCTGTGTCTCTCTGCCACGTGTATGTCAGCTGAAGACAGGAGCAGATTAGAACGAGTGATAGATCGATGGTTTTCTATTTTTGGCTGTAAGACAGACAGTACACCAAACCAAGAATGGAAAGGTTAAGCATGATAACCTATATCGAGGTGCATATCTGCTAGAATGTTCAAGGCCGAGTTACATCACAAAATCTACTGGTCAGTCGGTGAAAAGCAGAGGTGGGCTATCGCTGTAGCTAGGTGGCAGCAGAAAGGTCTGCAGGTACTCACCCTTTTTGGACTTCTACTATCATATGTTGTTCATACGGCAGTAGAGTGAAGATTTACATTAAATCTTTGAGGTAAGCGAGCACTGAAAAGATAAGTAAAAGTTCTCGAAGATGAACACTAGCCACAAGTCGAAAGCTTTAACCTTTCGTAAAATGGCAAAAAGGCAAGTCTCTTGTCTGAAGTGGTGATTTGTCCACCAGACTTTTTCTTGACTCCTTGTACACGACAGTCCATGTCCACCATACGTAGAAGTTAGACTTATACCCCTACTTTCCATATGAAAGAGGTTTGCCTTCAGCGTAGGGTGCACTGCTGTGCCATGCTGAACAGTAAAGCTTGAACGTTCTGCCGACACTTCGAGGGCCTTATGCCACGCTGGATCACCTGAAAGCAAACGTGGCCCTCTGTGGCTGGAAGGCTAAACGTGAACATGCCCAGAACGGGGGAACCAGGTTCACATATACAAGAAAAAGTCCAAATATCAGCAGCATAGGCTTCACAAGTCACACATGCTACTTTCGAGTCGTCTGAGTCAATGAGAGGCGATGGTCCAGCTACCGCTGTCAAGAGGTTTGATCCAGGAAGAAAGCTAGCCAAGCTACCTGTGACGGATCGCGACCCCTTTCTGTGTGTCTCCAGACCAAAGTGGATGTCAGAATACTCGGCGTGAGGCGTATGTCTGATACGTGCGTGGTTCGGTACTATATAAACGTCGACCCTGCAGCATTACTTCTTCCACTTCACCTTCACCACTACAGAAGCTCATGTGCAAGACTTCCTGGAGTTGAGAGCCAGCAGGACATGCTGTAGACACTGGTGTACCCAGAGCGGAGGTGATCTTGATTGACATCAACAGCACAGTACGGAGTTGCTGCCATCGGTATTATACTGTCCAATTGTCGCGCCTTCTGAGTGGGGACGTCGATTTGCAGCAGACCTCCAGTCCCTACAGCGATGTCTCGGCAACCTGTAAGCAGAGCAACAGCAACTGTGTCACCAGCGTTTATGAATGCAGTCACGGAGCCTACGGACCTCGTTCGGTTCGTAGCAGATTTTAGCATGGTTGAGACGTTGACAGTACGATATATTGTTGTGGGATCGTTGAATTTGGCGGAAGGTGCCACTGCAAAGCTGATACTGAATTCTTTCTGTCATGTTGCAGCTTTACTACGACGGCTACGATCCCGCATGGGTAATCGGCACAGGAAAGCCGGCACCCGTAAGACCGGCTCACGTACCACCACTTTTACCTCCGACGATTGCCCCAAACCGGCCAGTCCAAGCTGTACCTCCGTTTGCACCCGTACAAGCCAACGGGATACCCCCACAAGCGCAGCTGCCCCTTTCGCACAAGAAGAAATCCCAAGGCCATTCCCATGGTGGGAAGGCAGCGCCTGTTGCACAGAACCACGTACACACAATCGGGAAAAGCAACTTAGCGCCCATGGCCAAGTCCCAAGTGCATGTCTCAGGAGCTCCTCCTCTTGGAATGATAGGGACCAATCCAAACCCGTACTCACCGTCCGCTGTCATTCAACATCAGGCTCCGAGGCTCTCCGCCAATGCACCAGGTCCTCCTGCCCGCGTCGTCCACTTCCAGGAGCCGGTCATCGCCGGCCCCGCCCTTCCATCCAAAGGCGCCGTTGTTCTTCCTGCTTCAGCCACTCGCGCTCTTGTCAATCCGGTAATGGTTTGCCCCTCTCGAATGGCCCTCTCCATTACGTCCGAGCTTCGAATTCAGCACGCCCGTGCGGTGTCTTCGCCTTCACATGCGTTCTGAAGCAGTCTGGCTCATTTGTCTTGCAGATTATCAAGGTTGTGATGTGGGTGCCACTGTGTTGCGATGCATGCGAGGAGAAATGGAAAGACGGCGTCACTGATCTCGAAGGTAAGACTGCTGATGTGGTTCAATATCCATGTTGAACCATCTCCTGTGCGTGGTGTCCTCGTTCTTCGCTAGTTAGAAGCATGCAGTACACAAGTTCTCGGTGGGAATTCCGAGGCATGTAACAGAGGCCTAATCATGATCGCGATGGTGTTCTGGCATACCAACTCAAAACTTCACGTCAAATTACTTTCAGTTTCAGAGTTTCCTACGAACCATACGACACCTCAATTCCGTTGTTCCAGGCGGAAGCGAGTTCGATTGTTATGGAATAATTCACGTCTGTTCCACTATCATGATTCACCAATGTATATGTTTACATGGATTACACCGAGGGAAGTCGCCGTGTATTGAACAATTTTTATTGGCTGTGTTCCTTCAGGGTTTCAGGGATGTGATGTCGAAAGAAAAATTGAGCGAGTTTCTGTTTTCGGACATAATTTGTCTCCTACAGCTGTGCTAGCAACAATACAGAAAGTTGTGTCCCGCGCCCAAATGTGGAGACTCTAAGTCCACGTACGGTATATTCTGCAAAAAATCATCTTGTGCAAGATGTGCAAGGAGACACGAAAGCTGCAGAAGAAGCACGGTGAAGGGGATTTCCCCCTCCAAGAATCAGGCAATCAGGATGGACACGGCACACATCACGAACGAGATTTCGCCACCCCCCGCCCCCCAGCCCCCAGTATGACATACACACTCATGTCGCTCGATGACAGGGCCATGAATATCTTCAACAAGTGCCCATTGGCCGGGCCGTCGATGAAGTCTGGAAGTTGATGTGACAGGTCATGAAGATCCACAGCCCTGCACAAGTATGTACATATTCCAACTGCTCCGCACTACGACACAATAAGAATAGGTGTCGATGAGTTGACAGTAGATTCTATACCTGGTAAACCTGACTTGGACAATGCTTTGTACATTCTTGTCAAGGTATCCATGATCAGAAGCACCGAATATCCTGGTCGATCAAGAGAAACCTATTGTACCTTGACAGCGGCAACTGGGAAATTAATGGGTTGAGACTCCCACAGCAACAAGCATCTCGACATCGCACACGAAGGCATTGAAAGTAGGTCGACTTAGACTTCGACCAAGTAGAGATTGACAACATTCTTAGAGGGGAACTCCACTTCCGACACCTTTTGTACATAGGAAGTGGGCAGAATCTTGTGGTTATTGGTGTACGCCCCAGGCCCTCACAAGCTTGAACACATTGGATTTAGAAATGCAATATGTCATGAAATTTTGATTGAGAATGTGAAGATTTCTCAACACCTTACACATCATATCTCTCTTACAGATAAATTGCGAACTCCGATCGGAAATTCATTCCTTGTCTTGAATATTATCATGCGATTATCTTTATGATCACGAGTATCCGCTCGGTTATCCAGATCTGTCACAAGTCAACATATAAGTACCTCGATTATGGTGTTTGAGGATTTCACTATTGCTTAATATAAAAATAATTTGCAGTATGTTTTCATCCGAGGAAATATATCATCATTAATTAATTTTTTTGGTGTAAATGTCCAAAAAAATACTCAAAACCCAAAAAACAAATCATCTAGTTTTTTGGAAGAATAAAATGCCCAATTATGCACAATATCATCTTTCAAACATCTATGGTACCATGAATCCAAACATGAATATTGCATGGTCGGGATTGAAATTTATGTGATGTAAATCAATTGATGAAATGTCCAATATGTAAATATGTGCTTCTTGTCAAGAGTATGACAAATAACCTATTGTCATTTCACTGCATCATGTAACACCATAATGGTATCTTGTATACACCATAATTGATCTTAGCCTCATTAAAATACATATTATAAAGTTATTTAGTAAATGACTAAATGTTTTAGAAGTATCAAACCATGAATTAGGGAGATAATTGTTATACACATGTGTTATATTTTGATAGTTCATTCTCATTGTCTTGTATTATTCTAATGTCTAGACACAACATTGTAGTGTTATGATGCAAATAGTATAAGAAGATGATGACAAGTGTCATTTTCCAAGAAATTTGTCATGATGATGATAATCACCAATTGCAATACACTATACATTGCAATGTTGAGGTGGATAGTATATATCAAGACACTTAATCAAGAGTTCAACATGTGACAGTAAAGAATAACAAGGTGGCAGATATGTTATCAAGACTTACATATGATGGAAAAGAATAGATGATTGATGCTACATATGATGTAATGACGAGGTATGTTGCGAAATAATATGTATCTACACAACAAATATCACAAATTATGTAACATTGTCTTTGGTCAAATAGGTTTGTGTGTTGAGAATAATTTATTGCATATGCATGCATTATGTTTTTTCCCATGAAAAAAACTTTTGGCATAAAAAATAGATAATTGCAAAGAAAAAATAGAAAACTCAAGAGCAAATATGAGAACTTTTAAATGCAAGCAAAGGACAATTTGAATGTGTTTACAATTATATGTTCATGTCTTTACATCTATAAATTTTATCATGGTATAATATTTAATTTCTACAATAAATGCAATAAATCATAAAATAAAATAAAAATTGACTAACCAATTGACAACAATCATATGAAAAAAATTAACATAAGATATAATATTTAAAAATTTTAAACAGTTAAATAACATAAAAATTATAATTAAAATATTAAAAGATGTAAAATTAAAATATTTAATTCTAAAATATGTTTAAATAAAGAAATAAATTTTATTTTTTATGTTTATTTTTTAATTGCAATTATACTACATATA
Organism: Marchantia paleacea; assembly: GCA_014180765.2. NCBI lineage: Eukaryota > Viridiplantae > Streptophyta > Marchantiopsida > Marchantiales > Marchantiaceae > Marchantia > Marchantia paleacea. The sequence continues at coordinate 530,491 of MUAA02000064.1, forward strand.
ATTTTAAATTGAAACAAGACATTAAGTATTATAAAGACAACATATTCAAAAAAAATTATCAAAATATTTTAAAATAAATTTAAAATTTAAAATATAAAAAAGTAATTATATATTTTTTATTTTATAAAAATTTCGATTACTTAAGTTAAATTTTTTAATATTTTTTTATATTCAATTCATAAAAAATAAATTTGATTAAAATATTTAATTTGTAGTTTTATTATATTTTATTTAACAAAAATAAAAATTATTTATCAAAATAATTTAATAATATGATTTAAATATATTTTTTAATATTTTAATAATTATTATTATTTAATATATAAATGATTAAAATAGTAAAAATTTTAATTAATAATTTCAATAGAATTCCTCCCTCTATATGTACATGAGAACAATGTGAACACTTGTGAAGTAAGAAATATAGAGCAAATAGGATGGGAAGACCACATCAAGCTCTACATGGATGAAACCAAAGGGGTAAGATGGAACTAGGCCCCAATAGCATCACAATGGGAAATATGTCATACATCACCTAAAATATCCAAACTATCTAGGTCAAACAGTCTACATATTATAGGAGCATCCGAAGAAGCATCAGCTAATGTGATTGTTTTCCTATGAATAACACTAGCTATTGCCCTATGTAAAGCAATGGATACACATTGACTAAAAAAGGCTATACAATAAGCTAAAGAGATTGATACCCCCTTTTGACTAGTATGGTAGGTTCGCCCGTACTCTCTCACAAACATGTCATAGTCGGTGTCCATAGCTCCATATAACTCCAAAGCTAGAGAAACAAAAAGATGACTTCTCTGTATACCTCTATACTTGGAAAGTTTGGTTGTTGCTGCTCCACTCGTCGCCCATCCTAGAGGATGTATAATCACACCATCCAAAACACTATCACATATAGGACCTGTAACCACAACATATTTAATAGTAACATGATCCTCCCGAATCAATTATAGGTCTGCCCTAACCCGAGTCGACTGCAAGACATACCAACGCTCCCTACATGTGAGGCTTCATCCTTTCATGCCATAGCAAACACCACATCCTTAATAACATCATGGCTGATTATCCTTTGTCCTATGAATCGGAAATAAGTCTTATGGACCCCTATTGCATCTAAGGTAGTACTACACTCTCAAATAATTAATGAAGATTCATATGGCTGTACCAAGCTAAGGCAAAACCTCATCACTATAGGAAAGATAGTTGGTGCAAGTCGAAAAGTCCTTATGCATGGTCGGGCCAAGATCCACAAGCATGCATCCTTGTCAAAGCAAGAGCATAGACGAGCCCTAGTAGTATGATGAATGGCCAAATCCACTAAGAGAGAGTGTAGAGCATGCTGGAATTGTTGGTCCATCAAGGTAGATAGGTGTAGACCTTGAGTTCAATCGATAGACAAATAGAAAAACTATCGGATCTCATATCATACATGTGGGAAGAATCTTTTGTTTATCATAAAAGTACCTATAAAAAAATGATCCCCATCCACATCCCTAGCATACATCTCAAGGATGGATCTATATGCAATCATAAATCACGAAGATAACAAAGATGACCAACTGACCAAAAACGCTATAGGTGTCATCTCCTCCATTGATAATAAGCCTATCCCTCCACATGAAATCAACAAACATGTCTATCTTTGTGCGAAGTCTCCTATCACACACTTGAAGGTCTTTGGTCCGATGATGTCACCAAAGACGTCCATGATCCTCCTATCAAAGGTTGTCAAGCATGATATGAATGCAGATGAAGGAGGAACCGTGCAAAGTAGGTAGGTGGATCAACAAGCAATACTAGAGACGAGTATATCAAACGCCACCTATGGATTCCTTAATAGAGAAATATCATCTACATGTAGTACATTCTTGGTAGGTGCTGTGTCTAGATAACGTGAGACCCTATTGGTATTCCTATAATGTGTAAGTCGTTTGTTGATGTCTTACATCCCTCTAGAAGCTAGAATTGAAGAGGAATGCCCAAAGGAGACCATGTCCTACACTTTGACACCTTGATTCTCAAGCATACAAGATGAAGCTCGGTAGTCAAGTAATCAAAGAGATGCATAATGATGTCAACAAGGTTCAAAATGTGTGTATTATCCACTAAGGAGGGGAACACACAACCTAGCGCAGCCAAAGCAATATATTAATAGTTAAAAAAATTTAAATTTAAATATTATAATCATCATTCTAAGAATGTCATTATAGTCATTAGCATTGTTAAAAGATATAGAGATTCTAGATGGGGTTTAAATAAGTCTTGCAAGTATTTTAGTATCTCCTATTGAGACTTAAAAGATATAGAGAATCAAATCATGTTTGTTCCAATAGTATAGAAATTGAAAAAAAGATTAAAAAAAATCATAGAATTGGAATTCATGTCAATTGTGATCACTATTATTGCTTTAATTTTGCATGTGATGTTCATATGTATTGTTAAAATTACTTGATATTAATTTCATGTATCTTGGTAATATGCCATATAAGTATGTTTGTACCTTTAGTTCACTAAATATTGCTTTGCAATTTGAGGATCATAAATTTCAAATTGAGTGTCTTTTTCTTGGACATCTATTTTAACATCAGAGAGCTCTCTAATGAGCTCACATGTCTCATTCTACTTCTTGTGTATATGTGGATCCGATTTATACATCATATCATAGTGGAGATTGTGAGAAATTTTTTTAGCAATGTTAGAAAAATATAATATTTACTAAATAAAGATATTTAGAACAATTCTAGCTAGTGGAGAAAGTTTAACTCACAGCTAAAATTTATCAAAATTCTAAGTGTGTAAAAGAAAATCAAAATTTTGATGATATAAATGATATTTTTTGAAGATTTTATGTATAGAATCATACATATTATTTAATTTCACCCAGTGGCTATCAAATTTTGAATTACTTTAACATAGGAACTAAAATTATGAGTTGCATTTTTAATACATGTGGTGCTCACATGTAAAATTAAGGGTTATGACTTCATAAAGTTCCAAACATGAGATACCTTCTCAAGACCTCCTCTTATTTTCTACATTGTATGACTAAAAGGAGTAAAAAATCCAATCTATGCCATATGGCTATTATACGTAGGTCACATATTTTATTAGAAATCCTATTCAATTCCTAAAAGACATCTATCATCTTTATCTATTTCACCAATGCATGATAGCAAGCTTGTCTTGTATCCATGCAAGCCAAAATTAGCTTTCATTTTTTGGATCATATGAAATATTATCTTGTTGTTTACTGATTTAATGAAAAATCTGCAATTTAGCTAAATTAACTATGGCTAATCAAGATTGGTTACAAATCTCCCATCATTTAAGATGTAACGTCATTGTTGCAAGAAGACTCAAAAGTCTCCACAAGTACTTTGACATTTGCAAAATTTGCTAAAGATTCCTGAGTAGCTTCATAAAATGGATCTTCCTTCCATAGGACTAGATATTTCACTTTCAGATTTTGCTAACCTTTAGTACATTTTTTAAGAATTATTTTCACCTCATATTTACTTAGTTTATCAATCATCTCTAGTGAAAAAGATGATTGATGTGGATTGTCAAAGGAAAAAAATAATGGAATATATTTTGAAATTGTATGTGAAACAACATCCAGTGGTATCTAAATCTTTCCCTTATAGGAAGCCAATCCATGTTTTGATTATGGTTTACCCTCTTGAATGGCTTGTGCAATCTCATCATCCTACTTTGTTGCTTGATTTAGATTTTTCTACCATTTATACAGAATTTTAACCTATGTGATGTTATTAATGATGTTATGTCATCTCACATGAAAACAAGATGTATTTTTATATGATATGGCAACTCTAACTTATATGCAAATACTCAAATCCATTGAATTATGAAAAAGGATTCAATAAATCCTAGATTTTATTTTTGAATTCTTATTAATGCAAGATTGATGGTAAATAATCACCACACATGATCTTTTTCTTGAAACTCCAATGAACATATGCATATTATTTTTGTCGATTTTGAGCAATGGCTAATTTTTACTTTGCATGATGCATTGCTTGCTAAATTTGTGCCATAAACTTGTTCATTACTTCAACTTGGGTTGATGGTTCATGCATGTGATACATTTTAATCAAACTAGAAAGTGTGAGAGAATGTTTTTAATACATAAGAAAAAATGGCTACTTTTATGAATACATTCATTGAGTTATTATAAGCAAACTCAATCAAAAGTAAATGTACATCCCAACCTTCTTGCTACTCCAGAATAAAAGCTATGAACATATATTCAATAATTCTATTGGCTAAAATATATCCTCTAGATACCTCCGATAGTCTTCTCCACTACTCCTTGACCAACAATAATAAATCATGAATCTCTACTAACATTTGTGTCAATGTATTACCAATACATTGACAAGAATGCTATACAAAATCAAAAGTAGCTTGCCAAGTTGTTTTTTTGTCTCCACATGCATAATATCCATATTGAAACATTGAATCCATTTGGTTCACCGAATCTATCATTTTGAGAGATCCTTATGAGTTTCTAAACAAATTAAAGGTTTATTTCTTAACCATAAATATTTTATTTCGAAAATAATGCTTCCAATGTTTGATAGCAAACACAATGGCTAACTCCTCTTCTTTCATGATATGGTAATTTTGCTCCACTATTAAGACGTCATCCAATTTCTCATTCATGTTGTAGCACTCTTCCAACCATTATATTAATATCAAGTTTTGTTATTTTATCCATGTTATACCATACTATTTCCTAGTGTGATGCTATTGGGGCCTAGCCCCATGTTACCGGTTTGGTTCCATCCTTGTACGCTTTGATGGGGTCTTCCAATCCTTTTTGTTATTATACTTTGTACCCCTTAGTACCATTTAAGAATTGATGCATGTAAGAGGGCATTCTTCAAAGCTTGAAATATAATCTCTTGAGCTATACCCCATTGCCATTTATGACTTTGGGCGAAAAGATTTGTTAAAGGTTGAGCAATATGAAAAAAAGATTCCACAAATATTCTATAGAATCTAGCTAAACACAAGAAACTATGTAGTTGAGTTTGATTCTCTTGAACATTTTATTTTTCAATGGCTTCTTTTTTTTCAATCATGACTTGGATGACTTATGCATTAACTTTGTGATCTAAATAATCTACTTTATTTTTGCCTAACATATATTTTAACATCTTAGCATACAACATATTTTTTTTCAATATTTGGAGAACTTTTTGTAGATATTTTTGATGACTTGCTTTTTATCAAGATATCATCTAGAAATACAATAATTGATTTATCTAGATGGTCATTGTAAGCCTCTAACAAACATTCAAATTATAGTACCAACCAAGACTAATATTTCAAGAGGAATGATCCACACTCATATAAATAATAAATTTACTCTATTACCATTGTAATATTAAGGGTAATGACTTCCAAATCATATTTTTGTAGGATAAAAGCCCATTGTGCAAGCTTTTTTGTAAACTTGTCTAATTCCATCAACCATCTCAATGGCTGATAATTAGTGATGAGAATCAAGGAGTTTTCAAACAATTAACATTTGAAATGAGCCACCATGCAAATAGATGTCAAACATTTTACTTCATAAGATATATATTTTGACTATGTTGCATTGTTGGAGCAATTTGCATAAGTACTACAAACTCCTTCCCCTCATCATCATGTTGGGTAAGCATTGTTTCCAAACCCAACATACTACAATTAATATGTACTTCAAAAGGACGATCTCTCATTGATCTCGTCAAAAAAGTGCTAGATGTCAACCTTTCCTTGAGTTCAACAAACTCTCTCTTATGTTCATCTCCCCAATGCCACTCTTGATCTAGCTTTATCAAGACTTTGACAATAGTCATAAATCCTTGCATATATTGACGATAAAAATTTACAAGTCTAAGGAACGCTCTCACTCTTCTCATATATGAGGGTTGTTATATACGCAAGATTGCCTCCATCTTGATTTGTTGAACTCCTAATCCTCCTAGGTATATAGTATGACCTAATTACTTTACCTGCTCTATGATCTTCAAGCTCACTTTCACTCAAATTTACCTCCGATTTTTGAAAAGCTCATCATGAATCTAGAAGTACATGTTCAAACCCGATGACCATGCGCCCTCTTACACAAAGTCTCAAATTCTAGACTTCATAATCTCATGACAACTCTCACAAAGACTTAAATATCACTCAAAAGTTAGAGATCTTTTATTGATGATCAAACGTTTACTTGAAACAAGTCTCCAATCCTAAACAAGGTTTCACTCTCCGAACAATGCTTTGTCAAAATCCACTTGAGATGCTTCTTAACTTCTATATTTATACTAGTTAGAATTTTATCATAGTAATTAAAAGTAATCACCATATAACTTTCTCTTATCAAGTTTAATGGAGATAAAGATCACAAACTCCAATGAAAAATATTAAATGGCAACATGCAATTGGTACATTTGGATCTTCTAGAAGCCCAACTACTCTCTAATTTACTTTGGTGTACTAAGTCAATCTCGCTCCTATATTTAAGGGTCCTTACCAAATCAATCCAATTAAAAATTAGTCTAAGTCAAGGAAAGTTAAGATATATTTGTGATGGAATATGTTCCTTGATTATCTTAAAATATTGCATAATAATTTTTTCAAGGGCAAGGGGTTTTTGCATTTTGTGACTGGAGAACCTATCAAACTAACAAAAATTTAAAAAATTGATTATTATAAGATTCATGCGCAATATAACTAGATCATCCATTATCAAATTTGATAATTATAGATATTCAAAGTGTTTAAAAGGTTAAGCACTATGAGTTGATAAATTTAAAACACCTTGGATATTTGTTATGTCATAATATTACTAGCTAATGCTCTTTTATATCACAATCTTCAATTGTATTAAAACAAATATAAAAACCTCTTTCTACCATTTGTCTAATTGAGAGTATTTTTTTAATTGATACTAGGAACAAACATAATTTCTTTAAGTGCCTTGACATCACTTGATGTAATGTTAAGGGTTGAAAATTGACTAGAATTGAGATTTGTCAAAAAAGATTTTAGACTGAAGTGTTCAAAGTACAAGATTTGGTGTTTTGAAGTTTAAGGGTGGAAAATAGGAGTGACAAGCTGTAAAATTATCATATAATGTCGATTTGATATGAAATTTGATGAAATAATTAAGGACGTAAAAAATGTTATGCATGGATAGACACATGATACATTAGGTCGACAATGTTAGAATTACTTTTATCAAATAAAGGTGACAAGTTTGTTGGAAGCATTGTACAAGTCATGTTAGGTGATTTTTTCATCAAGGCGGATGTAAATACTTCCTTTAAATCAAATGCTAACGTGATGGTAGAATAAACCAATTAGACATTTTATATGATGATAACCGAGGATGTAGACATAGATGGGAATAAGTAGAATTGAGAAAACCGTCTACATGATATTTTGTAAGTGTATGTGAGAATTTGGAAGACATCAATAATTTACTTTTTTTTTTTTGTATTATATATAGTGTTGAGTCAAAACATCAACAATTATTGAAATTAGAGGAGGTCAGAATTGTGACCATAGTTTATATGGAGTTGGGTATACAATTACAAAAGAAATATCTTTTCACCCAAATGGAGGCTTTTAAGAAAGGTGATTGGCTAATAGTATATAACTCCATTAGATATAATAAAGCTAGGAAAAAATTCTTTTCTAAATACTTTAGTTCTAATAAAGTTCACAAAGTGTGAACATATTTAACTTATAATTTGAAGATGTTGAAAGAACAACATTTTGATTGGAGGAATCATGACAAGTTGAAATTATTTCATCAATAATTATATTATTTCTGTTGAGAACAAAGTGAAATCCTAGTTTGGGTATAAATATAAGATTCAAGATTATATTACTAATTTTTTTTATTAAATATAAGCTTTAAATTTATTTATGATCAAATTTTATCATTAAGTATAGTTTTGTCATGAATATATTTAGATATTTATAATTAATTTAAATAATAAATAAGATATTTTTTAATACAATTAAAAAAAATGTTTTTATGTAAAAATTAAGAATTATATTTCATGACATAATTATCTTAATTTTAAATTAATTTTTATCATTTGATGAGTATGGGGTTAATTTGATTTGGTAAGAATCATTAAATCTAAAGATGGTATGGACTTGATAGATCAGTATCAGTTGAGGCTAGTTGAGTTTCTTGAAGGTCAAATTGGATCAATGATATGTTATCATGTAATCATCCTCATTAGAAGTTATGATTTTTATTTTGATTAAATTTGGAGAGAGAAAGTTATGCACTTGAATCCAACAATACTCGTTGAGGTCGATGAATCTTTCCTAAAGGTATGACCAAACAGAAAATACCACTCTTGTTATCCAACATCACCAAACTTGGTGACACCGTGTTACGCTAGTATGCCGGCCTCGTTGAAAACTCCATCATTTGAGCGGCAGCAGCTTACCAAGTTTCACTAGTAGCTGTCCTAATCCCATGATCAACACTGCTAGTGCTATCACTACATGAAGCAACCACCATATCCTCATTGCTTTCGCAAAGTGTGGTTGCCAATTGTAGTACATGGGATGATGACACCCCCAACGCCAATAAATCCTTGGTTGAGAAAACATGAGAGTGAACAAGAGTCTTTGTCGTCCCCAACATTGCGCTAGATGCTACCTCAGACAATGTTGATGGCTAGGCCCTACTTGCTCCATCTCCAAGTACATCAATATTGGCTTGCACCTTCATCTCTCTTGTTGGTTGTATAGGAGCCATGGATGAGGTATTGAATGCCTCAAACAACGTGAATCCAACATTACTAACGCTCCTCTAAACTTAGTTCATCTCATGACTAGGCTCATGGGCTAACGCTTGACTAGGGGCTGGTCCTCTACCATCATCCATGCCATCTTGTCCTCTTCCAAAGACTGTCATGGCAACTCTCGTTGATCAAAATTCGGAATGGACATCGATCCATCATGTGACCATGTCTATGACAATGCTCACATGATTTTGATCCAACAAGATCCATCCTTTGACCTTGAAGGCAATCCTTCTTGTGATGAGGTCCACCACATGTCAAACACACCATCCCAGTAACTAATTGTTGATTTGAAAAGGATGCTAATGGTCTCGATGCGGTACCTTCAACACTATGTCTGGATGGTCGAGACTCTCCCACCAGTTTACCATAACCACTCCGGGTTTATGTTGTAGATTGGTAACGTGAAGGAGTCAATGAAGTTGGTGAATCCTTGCTAAATCAATTAGTCACCATCCTCTCTTCTTGCATGTTGAGTTCAATATGCTCATCAAGACAAAACATAATGCCCAACGTAGGTGATGTCTCCTACAGTAAGGTAGCATCTCTTACTTTACGTCTCAACTCCCTATCCAATATCCCATATCAATATTGGATAGCTTGTGTCTCTATCACCCCATGGGTAATACTGATCAACCGACGCATTCGAATATATGTCTCTCAAAGACTCTCCCCAAATCTTCCATTGAAATTCTTGTAAATCTCGTAGCGTTTCAGTTCTCACCCCTTGGTAGTCTCTCTTCAACCGTGCAAAGAACTCCAGAATAGGGTTAATGGTTGGGACCTCTGAACTCTTCCCAACTCGACTAGCTCAAACCGTATCATTAGTGTTAGGTAAAGAGGATGACCTCCCACCACCAAACACTATACCCGATGCAATAGAAATGTAGTTTGGAAACTAGTACTATCTCCAAAACTCAATCTCGTCAGGGTGTTTACGGCGGAACTTGTGATAATTATCCATCGGCGGACCCTCCAAATGCTAGAATAATCCCTTTCAAGCCATAAACAGACTAAACAATATAGAGTTGCACATTTGCTCTAAATCACACCATGAGTCAAACTTCATATAAGAAGTCATTTAACTCAATAGTGCCAACTGTACCCAAATATCATCTTGAACCCTTGGTGGCCCCATAGATATCGTCCATGTTCCACAACAACGGTGTGGATACACACTCAAAGATATCACTAAGTTCAACTCTATCACTTTCTGAAATCAAATCAGAGTCTTCTATGAACCTCAAAGGTCAAGGTTGGTACCGCATTTTGCAACGGATACTCCCAATACTAACCCAAGCAGTCTCCCCTCCGAACCCTCAAGTGAACTCCAATGTGATACCAATGTGTCAACTCCACAACTGTACAAGAACAAGTCCCCAATTGAAAACATAAATTGTAACAGAAGGTACCCGAGGCAACACAAGGTGCTAACACAAGGGCAACCTAAAATCTGCCATCATCATATGCACTCATCCAATCTACAGGTCCATAAGTCTTGTATCACCGGGGAGAGACATGGATAGTCTGATTGGTCTACAAATCCAGGCTCACTATCGATAGCACACAAGAGCACTAACACTTCAAACAACAAAGTACCAACACAAACAAATATGGTGCACAAATCGGAAGCCAAGATGAAGGTATATCAATCACAAGAAACATAAATAACAATACTCCATCTCAAAAATATGCATCAAAGGGATCAAACCAACCCAACTCGGATTGATATAGCAATATAAGGGTATTTAAAAACACAAAAACTCAATTTTGGAGGTCTTCTGCTCTCCATATTGATAATTTGCACTAGTGATTTGGTTGTTTAAGGCGTTGCCTTGCAACCTAACGCAATTTTTTTTGTGCAAAGTGACATCATTTGAAACTTCTGCAGAACTTTGAAAATCTTCAACTCCAATTTCAAACCCCTAAATGTCAAAATTTTGCAATTCTTACATTGTTAGCCTTATGTTTGACATTTTTACCCAAACGAGAGATACTTTACATTGTCTATTATCTTACCAAATTTCAGATCAAACAGATATTATATGATAATCTGATAGCCTCCCGCTTCTATTTCCGATCCGAAAACTTCAAAACACCAAATCTTGGACTTCAAGGACTTCTATCCGAAATCTGTTACAAAAAATCTCAATTTATAGCCCCAAGATAACTATGAGCATTGACCCACTTCGTCAATTTTTAGCAACACTTTTGCTCTTGAAAATTCTCGATTCGGATTTACATACTAAAACATAAAATACAGAAATTCAAAATCAATCACATCAAACTTTGAATCCACTCTACTTCTAGATCACCACTATGGACTTCACTCCATCAACTCCATGCACACTCAACAAAAAACATATCGAAGCTATCATTGATCCAAACTCATCAAAACACCTTCAGCGCTCGAAGAACTCATAATTCTCACCACATAATCCAATTTGAGTTTTTGAAGTAATTTTTTCCATTGTTAAAATGTCCACAAGGACACTCTATTCATAACCATAGCATGAAAGAGAGATTACAGTTGAGTCAAACTCACTTTGTTACTTTGTTACTATCCACCATAGCCACACTCTCAAAGGCTCAACTTTGAAAATTGTCCTCCAATGAGCCTTAATTTGAACTCTACTCCTTGAGTCCTAGAACCTTTAATGGTGTTGTCGGCCCTAATGACATTTTTAGTGCAAACATCGCTAACTGCACGATCAGTTCTAACTATTGTATCTGCTCTACATACTCGAACCTATCTAACTATAAATGTTGCTACATAAGTCGTGACAAAGGAGTCAAACATATCTTTCCTTACTTACAAAGGATGAAAGATTTGGTACTTCAATACAATGGTAAGGATGTTATACTACAATTGGTAGGATTTAGTGATGCATATTGGGGAGGTCGTCCAAGTACATAATGTTGAGTTAATGGTTGTGCTTTCATGTTGGGAGATGATATAGTATCTTGGTTTAGCAAGAAGCAAACTACAATCACCATCTCATCATGTGAAGCAGAATATGCAGTTGTTCTTATTGTTGCAGTTGTTCTCTTTGATTTTGTAAAACACTACACGATTATCAGTAGAGCAATCACTTGCTATTGTGATCTATGAGGATAATACCTCATGTATAGAGATTGCTAAACATCCAATGCACCATGGATGTACCAAGGTGTTGAATATCAAAATGCTTGCAGATAGTGTTTACATGATAACTGAAACAAAAATGACTAGTTTTAAGAATTCAAGAAATTTAGTTCATAGTTGCAAACTATGTGAAGCTGAATTGAATAGCTTTTGCTTCGACAGCATGAAATAATAATATCTAATGGAGCCACGCAGTTATCCATTTGTTTTATTTATTTGCATAACTTTGAATGTTTTGCGTAACGACATCCAATATTTAGTTGTATATGTGTCTAGGAGTTGGTGTTAAATATTATGCACTCTGGTTATATTATTGACGTGAATGTACAGTTACGTTCATTTTTCATTTGGCACGCATACGACACAATATATCTTTTCCTGGTAAGATAAATCCTTTTGAAATATGAATTAATAGATAATACGATTTGACATATCTACATGGATAGCTTCCGCATATACTAGGGGGAATATTTATTTCTAGTAAATGCACGAGGTTATTGTTCCAGTATCCAAGTTGGTTCAATTTTAGCATCTTGGCTATACACGAATTGATGACATTTTAGATTTCATCTACATTGATATGTACATCCCTGGCATTCTTAGTATATGCGTTTGTCTTTGACCTCGCTGTACTGGAGACGCCTAAATTGTTCCTTGGTGGTGTACTTGTGGGTTGCGCTTAGAATAATTGAAGATTGAAAAAATCTGATCAGTTGGTGTTGCTAGCGAGAATTGGAATGTAATCCTTAATCTAACATTCTCAAACATTCGTGCATGAATGTGTTCAGACTCCAAAGAACCCATATAATCCTCGAACGAAGGAAAGGTGAGTGTCACAGTGAGGGCTTCACATCTTTCACTTTTATAAATTACTTCCAAATCTAGCACATCAGATTACTGAATACATTCAGGTCAAGGTAGTATAAACTCAATGATTTGCCACATTTTGTGAGCTCTCTTCCTGTGTGTCTTACAATGCGTTCCTTGATTGAAGTCTTATCTAAGTTCGTTACCACAAATCCGAAGGGAAAAAGGATACAATCGTACAAGGTGGAAGTAAACTACGACTCCGGTCAAATGATCACACTTGCCATGTCTTTTGAGATCGGAGTGTGACAGTACCTACATTTGGCTTGATTGTTGACACTGTTAGGTCTCTAAAACATCATTGTAAAATATATAGTGCTAGAGGGATGGTGTTGGTCCGAATTATGAATACACAGAGAAACATTCATGCAATCAAGAAACGAGACAAGAAATACGTGGTTCATCTCAATGAGGCTACGTCTATGGAACACATATAGTCACTTTACTAAATAACCCTAATTTGTGTTACAGAGAGCTTCTGCCAGCCCTCTTATATAGTATTACCAGCCATAGCCCTAGTCTAACTAAATATAGTCAAACTAACCAGAGTTACTCAAGACCGGAGTTAACTCCTAACAATCTCCCCTTGACTCATGTCTTGGGGTCTCTAACTCTTGTCACCATATACATACTCAGCGGGAAGTCCTAGAAGGAAACCTGAAGCATAGGCCCTCATGTAAACAAGGATTAACTAGAACTAAGCCGAAGCCTAACTAGGAAGGAGTAAAGCATATACAAGAATCAAATAATTGCTAGAGTAACTCTACTAGTGCTCCTTGTGCAAAACTTGCATAGCAGCAATGTTGGTTTTATCGCCGCATCCATTGCCTTCTTCTTCAGAGACACACGCTCGGGTGGACTGTCCACCACTTGTCTCTTCCTTTTCTTTGAACCCTCAACCCCTACCTCCTCTGGCGCTGAAGTCCGCTGCTGGGTGCTGGTCACCTCCGGAGTTTCCTCCAAAATCGAGAGAGTGACACCTACACTCCGGGTGGATCCATTGTTATCATCTTCGTTCTCTAAATCAAACAACCCCGACTCCATCTTGTACAGTCGTCGCTCCTTAGGCATGAGCCACTCCATCTTTGAGCACAAATGTACCAAGAACGACGATAAAGAAACCACACATTTGTCATCCTGACGAAGTCGACTAGCCATTGCTTGAACATTTAGATGCGAAGATTTCTCCCCAGTTGACCTTGATCATTCCTCCAATAAAACCTTCCATAATTCGCACCTTATGCATGCTAACATAAGAAGTGTGTTGAGGAGAGAAGAGTTGGTTTAATGTGAGAGCCACCTTTCGCCTAAACACGTTCCTGATCAAATCGAGTTTCTAGCCGTTCGTGCTCTTCCTCTCCCTAGGGTTGAACCACTTCGATTCGTCAAATGTGAAGGCCGTATGCACTGCCGAACCTTCCCAATCCACTCCATCCTTCTCGTACAAGCGCCCCAAAGCATTCGCCCACATCTTGGCATCCCACTTCTCCGGTTGTGCTCGATATCTGATGGTGTGGAGAGCTCTTCCTCGTCGCACTTCCTCGCATAGTTCAAAGCAGATGAAATCCCACCTCCACGACAAGAAAACACCCCCCAGGTTCTTTAGGCGCAACAATTCCGCCGCCATCCAATCTCCCCATGGTCATCTTCCTGACCGGTGGCACTGCGATGCCTTTCCTTCCTGTCATGCCGGTTGCCGTCCTCTTGATATGTCGATGTCAAACTTCCTATCGGTTGCTTACGGATGGTCGTGTTCCCATTCTTAAAATCGAACTAGTTAAAATATTGTGGCTTCCTTCTTTTCTTCCCACACACCGGCGACTGAAGCCCTTACTTGAACCTAATTTGCCTTATTCCTAGGAAAACACTTCATATTCCGCCGAATATGACTCTTTTTGTTTGAAACCACAAAAAATTCCTACTGTCTTGGTATACTATTCCCCTTCAAACATACATCGGCATTCGGGCAGAGCTCCAAGGGTCAGGCTAGGCAACCAAAGATCCAAGGTAAGGGAAGAAGAAGGAGAAGTCCTTCCACGATGAGCTCATCTTCGTTCGAAGAGGTGACAAGCTCTTCGGATGAGGAGTGGAAATACGCACCAAAGAAGAAGGAGCACCATCGCATGAAAGGAAGCGATGAGGGAAGAAAGTGAATCTCCTCCAAGGTAGACAAGTTGACCAAGTCTTTGGAGGAGTTGAAAGTGTACTTGGTCAACAACAAAGATAGACGGAAATTGCCGATGCAGAGTAGGGTGAACGTCTGGTGTACCATATGTAGGAAACCAAGGCACACCAACTCGGAACATCAGCCGAGGGAGAGCTACCCCGCCCATTAAGTAAGTTGGGGGAACTCTAGTGATGCCTTGTAGTACGATCAGTCCCACGAGGATTACTCCTATGGGATACATGAGGCAAGTGGCACCCCCATTCCATCCGTGCATATTCCCCGATATGCACCCGTGGAGATGGCCACCACTGTTCCTCAAAGAAGGATAGGGGGTGGACCTCCTCCACCAGTAAAGCCTAACACATGTTACAATTGCGGGGTGCTAGGACATTGGTCACCTCAATGTCCCCGACTCAGGAGAAGAATACCTTACCAGCCCATGTGCAGCAATTACCGAAGACCAGGGCACCTAAACATGTTCTATTTTTTTGTGTTTGGACTGCAAAACTTTTCTACACATCCAAAAAAGTAATTTTCATCCATCCATGAAATAAGACAATGAAAATCTTTTACATTGCCCAACAAAACTCACTCATTCATTCAAATTTTACATCCACAAAATTTTGATTTTTTAGGCCTAAAGCATACATTAGAGTAAAAGTCACAAAAATTTCAAAACCATAATGCTACTATCTTGTAATTTTTACAAATTTCATATATCACATACTTACAACATCATACAATATTTTTGAAACTAAATGAATCAAAAAACATCCATGTAAAATCATCAAAATAAGACTCTATAAACATTACAAGGACTTCAAGTTCCTCAAACACAAAACTGGATGAAATTTAAATTTTAACATGCTAAGAAGTAAGGATTTTGAATTGTTTGTTCAAGTAGAGACATAGAATGTATTTTTTATTGATTTATATATCTCAAGGTGCTACAAGCAAGCTTAAGCATTACTTCAACTATCTTGTTTATCAATCAATCATTGTTAAAGTAAAATGAGAATTGATCAGTGTTAAAGTAGACCAAAAATACATTATTTTTTGTATTGTTAGTACATAAAAAAATCACCATAGTGAATTTGGGAACTTTTCAACTATCTTTTCTATTTTAAGTACATAATACATATCATCATTCATGTAATTTTTTCACTAATAATAATAATTCATCATCATCTTCATCAAGATCTTAAACATTTTGAAAATGTTTATCAATTTTGGCTACATCTATGATCTTACTATTGCAAAAATCAAAAATTTTATCTTGAAATTTATTTTTTCATCAATACGATGGCTCTCATTCCATCTCAATATAATTTAATTAATGCAATAAATTTTTGAAAGTTTTTATGGTTATGTATGATAAATTGTCTAATCCATCAAATCTTTTCAAAATAATTAAATTTTGAGTGTATGTAAATCTTTTATTATTTAAATCAAATTTGAATCATAATTTAAAAATAATTAAGCATCTAAATTTTTGAAGTAGTCTTATATTAAAATTAGTGCATTAATAATTTATGAAACACAAAAAAAAGTATTTTCAACTTTATAATCATCATCATTATTTTTTTTTCCCATGCCATCATTTATTTTAACAACTTATTATAACTAATATATCAAGGTATTATCCAGATTATAGTTTTAAAGTTTTTCAAAAATCTAGACACAAAATAGATTTAGACATCATAACAACATCTCACAAAATCAATATTAATCATAAAAGAATCATTGTGTTCAATAGTCGTAGGAATAAAGAGGTGGGATCTTCTTTCTTTGCAAGTATTCAATTGATTGATCTGCAATTGTAGTCAGGATAGATCGAGTTTCAAGAAGGGGCTCTAGCGTGGTCCCCTTCTTGCCCTTCTTGCTCTTCTCAAGCTTTATTAAGGTGGCCACACCTTGGCTGCGGGTGGACACCTTCAGTACTTTAGCAACTTTCTCCGGTCATGCCTGGCCCATCGGTAGGGGTTGAACTTCTAGGTTGACCCCCACATCTCGTTTGGATGGAGTTACAAAGTGGACACCTTGGGCTGGGTATCTTTCCGATTCCGCTCAGGCCTGGGGTGGCTGGTCACACTCCATATTTGTATGCCCCGGTCTTCGGCACTACAATGCCCGTGTCACTATAATGCAAGAACTTGAATCCTATAGCTCATGACCATTACCATCCCGTGTGTGTTCCTGACATGGCCATCAAGCAATAACCAAATATATGGTGCCAAGTCGAGCAAGGTCTTGCACCCCCAACAACAAAATATATGACGGCAAGACTGTTGATATCCTTGAACCACCAACAATGATAGAAGATTTGGGTATCTCCGCACCAACTATGCCACATGGTGTAATGGGATGTGCCTTGCAGTCTCATCTCGCTCCACATACAAGTATCGATGTACTCGTATGCTAGACTTCAAAACATCAGCCAAACCTGTGCTAATCCCTTCAAACAGTTCCAGCACACATATACCCTCCTCTAGATATTGTCAAGCAATAGACGTTGTATCCAAACATAGTGGAAGTGGGAATAACTTCCTTCGTCTCCTCCCTCTCCAGAGCAAAAGACTCGCTCTAAGCGTGATGTATGAGCTGATCTACCATCTGTCGTAGCTGCATACATGAAGTACATAGTGATCCATCCAACATGGATGACACCACTACACTAAGACTTGGCATGATAGCCATATCCTCTAGACAAGGACTATCATGTGCATCCATGTTGCCCTCCAACAAATCACCAAGCCAAGTAACACAACTACTGAAGGTTGCAACATTCGCCAAACCTCCATTTGGTTAAGGTCTAGAACCGGTAATGAATTGTTTAGGTAATCGACTCACTCGGCCCTCACAAGATTGCCAACCTGGCCGATAAGAGGCTGTATCCTCTCAATAATCAATGCTAAATCCCATCGGGTATAACACTGTTGCATCCACCAATACATCGTACGACTCTGCAAGTGTAACCACAACATGTGCTCGCGTTGTAGAGCTATCCGTGACATGATCTGGTTGCACTTACACAGTCAACTCCATCCGGGTGATGTATGGCGCCGGGGCGTCACTAGAACCTCCAAGAGATGTATTAATCTGAAATGGACATCTCTCCAAATCGGTCTTTGGCAAACCAAGACCAAGCTGTGCATCCTCACCCAATATAAGGGGTTGTGCACCAGAATCCAACAACACGCATTGAAGTCGATAAACCTTTCCTGAAGGTCCGACCAAATAGAAGATATCAGTCTTGTTATCCAACATTACCGCACTTAGTGACAACCTTGTACACTCGTATGTCGGCCTCGCTAGTAACTCCATCATTCGAGCGGCAACAGGTTCCCAAGTTCCACTAGTAGCTATCCTCATCCTAAGATCAACACTTCTAGAAGCAACCAGCATATCCTCTTTGCTTTCGAATAGTGTGGCTGTCAATCGTAGTACATGGGATGTCATCATTACCCAACATCAAAAAATCTTTGGTTGAGAAAACAAGAGAATGAACAAGAGTCTTTGCCGCCCCGAACATTACGCTGGATGCTATCTCAGACGATGTTGATGGTTGGTCCCTACCTGCTCCATCTCCAAGTACATCCACATTGATTTGCACCTTCATCTCTCCAATAGGTTGTCTGGGAGCCATGGATGAGGTGTTCAATGCCTCAGACTGAGGAAGTCTAACTTGCCAGCTAGGTTCCCTTTGTGGATCCAACTCAACTAACGCTCCTCTAGACTCATTAGTATGTGTTACACTACGAGTCACAGCAACTGCACATGGTTGTGTTGTTGCACACATATACTCCACAACATCTCCATCATATAATGTAGAGGCACCAGCTCCATAATCTGATCTTTGTTGGGCTATACACATACTTGCTATCTTATGCTCCAACTGCTCCAATTGAGATGCCATGCTCACCTCATGACTAGCCTCATGGGCTAACACTTGAGTAAACTTACCATCACCACAGGCACTCACCCAATCTACAGGTCCGCAAGTTTTGTCTCACTGGGGAGAGACATGGATAGTTTGACTAGTCTGCAAATAGAGCATCACTATCAGCAGCACAGAGGAACAGTAACACTCTAAACAACAAAGCACCAACACAAACAAACGTGATGCACAAACAAGAAGTAAAACTGGAGGTATATTGATTAAAAAAAACATAAATAATAATACTACATCTCATAAACATCCGTCAAAGGGGTCAAACCAACCCAAGCGGGACTAACATAGCCTTAGAAGGGCATTTAAAAACATAAAAATTTGATTTTGGAGGTCTTCTGTTCTCCATATCGATAATCTGACACTAATAATCCACTTGCGTAAGGTATTGCAATAAACTAGCATTTTTCAATTTGCTACCTAATGCAATTTTTTTTTTGCAAACAAACACGTTTGTAACTTCTGCAGGACTCTGAAAATCTTCAACTCCAATTTCAGACCCCTAAACGTCACAATTTCATATTTTTACACTGACAGCCTTGAGTCATACATTTCTACCCCCGCGCAAGAAAAATTAAGAAACTTTACATCTTCTATCATCCCATCACATTTCAGATCAAACAAACACTATATGATAATCTAATAGCTTGTCGCTCCTATTTTCGACCCGAAAACTTTGAAACATCAAATCTTGGACTTCGACCACTTCTGCCCGAAATCTTTTTTGGTCAATCTCAATTTAATGCCCCAAAATAACTATAAGCATTAAACTACTTCGTCAATTTTCAGCAGCGCTTCCGCCCTCAAAAACTTCTGATTCAGATTTACACTAAAATAAAAAATACAGAAATTTAAAATTGATCACATCAATTTTGAATCAACTCTACTTCTAGATCACCACCACGAGCTGCACTCCATCAACACCCTGCACATTAATAGCCAACCGATCAAAGCTACCATAGATCCAAACTCACCAAAACACCTTCAACGCTTCAAGAACTCAAACTTCTCACCACAAAATCCAATTTGATTTTTTGAAGTAATCTTTTGTACTCTCAAAGCGTCTACAAGGACACTCCGCTTATAACTATAGCATAAAAGAGAGATTAAAGTGGAGCCAAACTCACTTTGTGCTTCAAAGATTCCAGGTTCTCGCTCTAGCTACTATCCACCATAGCCACACTTTCAAAGGCTCTAATTCAAAAACTGCTATCCAAGGAACTCTAATTCAAACTCTACCCCTTGGGCCCTAGTACTCCTAATAGCACTGTCAACCCTAACGGCAGTTCAAGTATGAACAACACTAACTACACAACCGACTCTAACTGCTGTATCTGCTCATGCATATGTGCACCAACCTAACTAGAGATGTCGCTACATAAGTGGTGACATGTCACTTCACTTGAATACATCAACATTCAATCATTAAAAAGGTAGAGAGTAAGAGGACTTGAGAAAGTTTCAAAGATCTTCAATTCAGTCCTTTTGTAAAACTCATGATATCAAAAGTCTGTTTTCGGATAATTAAAAAAAATAAATAAAAATTCGGTTAGAAGGATCATTTTAGATTAGTTGTCTTGCAACATTAATTTCTAACTTATTATTGCATGGATCGTCTCTTCGTTCCACACTATTCTTATGCAAGTTGATGTTATTTAATAATTTCAAACTTCAGTAATTTCAAACTAATTAAAAAAAAATAAAAATAAAAATTCAAACTAATGGGAAACTTAGATTAGAGTTACGTAGTGTAGTATCCCTCACTTCGTTTTCAAGTAATAATTTCAATCTTCAGTAGTTAATACTAATTTTGATTAATTCTTATATTAAAGTTTCGTTTCAAAATTTTCAAAATGCAATTTAAAAATTGATTGATAAAATAAATAATCATTATGATCAAATTTGTTTTAAGTTACTAAAGGTCTATAGTTTTGATGTAGTTAGCATTATATCTCAATTGTCACGTAGTCCTAATGGAAGCAAGCCATTCCCGATTAAACAATACTAAGTGTTTTTGACTATGGCATGAAAACATTCGCTCTCAAGCGGGTTTCAGTCGAAATTTTCTTACACCTAAATTCTTGAAAACTTCACCGAATCTAAGCTAGTGTTTTGCGTGATCGTTAATTTCATCTCTCAAAGAGTTGGAGCTTCAAGACATGAGTATGACTGATCGAAAGACTACTGTACTCTCAAGTTAAAATTCTGGACCATTATACATATTCAAATACTAAATCTTGATTGATGTCATCAAAAGTTAGACTTCATTGCAAGAGCATGAAATCATAGCAATCTCTTAGAGTCGTTAAAGTCTTTCCTATATGGTAGACTTGTCCAACCTAGGCTTTAAAGTTTTACATCTATTGTACAAGAAGCGTAGAGCAGAAATCTGTTCTTGGTTACGTATGGTTCGCTTCACAATCGAAGCAATTGATGTTCATTTTGATAGTCTAATTGCGTTGCAGCTTCGGAATAAATGTATAATCAATATTTCTACGAGGGCAGGCAGTCGAGACTCTGGTACCGGTGAAAACTGTATAAGACACCTGGGTAAGCTAGGTATAGTATAATGACTAATACTTTATCCAGCAAGAACTCAATGCCAGACTTGAGTGCATCGATCAGAGGTAAAGTCTCTTTAATAGTGTTTATTATCTTCGCCCATATATAAATATATATATTTCAAGCAGAAAAACGATCTTAATCAGAAGTGAATGTACTTATGAAGTTATATAAATGTATGATTGAAATTTTTTTATACATGAAAATGCAAGCAGATACTGAATCTGTGGGGAATTCCTGACTTCGATAGTCACTGGTTATTCAGAAATTCCAACATGGTTTCATGTGATTAATCTACTATAAATGTCATGAGAACTTCAAGGTTAGTACTGCGGTAGTTAACATGAGTGTTCTTGAGCCGGAGCTTAATTTGGCTATCTTCCAGCACTTTTAAGATAATTAATCAACAGGGATTCAATTAACCTCAAGCTTAGCTGCGACTCAAGTAGTATTCCGCCAATGTCATCCAGATATGACGCCTTATTGTCAGTTTCAGCGTCCTATTGGATGGACATCATTGTTTAGGTCCAAATTTCGCAGGTGCACAGAATTGTTATGATGCTAATGGTGTTTAGACAGAAATCTTGCAATCAACCTCTAGAGTTTAGTTTAACTTATGCGCACTATAGAGCTTATTATCGATGAATGGCATTTGAAATATGCAAGATTCATCGTTTGTACATCTGTTACATTTGTATCAGGTCGTTCGTTGGTCTTCTCCATAGCTCGTTGATCAACTTGATACTAACTAAGGTCTGATATATAATTAAGGACGAGGAGCCGAAAGCTGATACACGATTGAGTGGGAGTAAGCAGATGGTACCTGATTAATGTACACTGTATCCACTATTGAAATGACTAGTGGAAAGCACATGCATGCATGACAGAGTTCTGATTCATTTAAGCTATTATCGTGACTTTTATACCTCGTTACGTCGGGCAATGCCGGATGTTTTCATTTGAACAAGTGTTTAGAGAAACAGGAAGCAATTTCTAAGTACAGATTCCAACAGTCGGCGTTCGAGATATTGGCAACTTCATGAGTGGACCTCATTGCTATTGGGGAGGCACGCAAATGGCTTTATGCTTTCAGGAACCGTAAAATGTTATTACAGTGTATCTCTACACTAAGTAACCTCTTCAATTGATTCATATTCTAAGAAAAGCTAAGGCTTGTTCTATCACAGCGGTTCTTAATATAATGGGAAGATAGCCTTTATATGCTATGAAGTTGCTCGGTCCCCAGGCTGGGCTGCAGTTGATTTCTGAGTAGTAGCCTGAAGTTTACTAAAGCCTGACAATACTGACCTCATCTTACCAATCATAACTGCTAAGGAACGTAGGTTTCATGAATAAAAGAAAATTAGGTGAAGAAATAGATGCCAGATTCCTAAAATTGACAGATCTCTGCCACGAACAAAGCTGTTGGAAGTAGACGAAATAACAACAAAATCTCGTGGGCTTTCACAACGTGGGCTTTATTCCGAATGATTTTAAAAGGAGCTTGTCAAGCTGATCGACGCGTTTCCAGTAGCAGATTTATGTCACTGAGCATGAGACCTTTTGCTTTGGTTACCTAGCTGAATGTATCACTATGCCGTTCGATTGCAACATCATAATGCATACATGCATACGCTATTCTTCTTCCTTGTTATCAAATAACAGATAAAAAGTGATGGTACTGTCAGTCCTGACCATAGGAAATTTTATCGAATCTGAATCATGTAGTTCGATAGGGAACCATTGGCCAACACTCCTCTGGAGTTCTCACAATATGGCTTCTTTGTCGAAGTTGCAGAAGCTGTCCTCTGCTGTCGCGGAGTAACCATATCATCCGTAAACTCACTGGTGCAGATACATGGAAGCTTTTCCGTCTGATTATCCTGGTTATAAGGTTCACGCTCTTCTTCTCCGTCGTTTCTCGTTTCGGTCCATGTGGAATTTGAATGTCATTCATCCTAGCCAAGAATGATGTTAAATCAGGTCAAAGGTTTGGGTTTCTGATCTATCGTATCAACGCAAGAAGGTACGTTGGCTATTCGGTTTCATTGCAGTTGATCCATGCGCGCACTGGCATATGTCATCAACACTGGAAGGTGTGGAAATAGAATGCATCAAATCAGTGCATTCATCATTTTGCCTAGGTACAAGAGCTCAAAATACTATAGTAAAGCCATTGTAAGTTTAGTCATTGGACTCAAAGCTAAGTTAAGTTTTGTCGACTTCCTTCCTGGCTGTTCTCCTTCCTCGGTACTGAGTTGAAGAAATCTCCTCAATATTTTGACAACGCATAGGATTCATAGTATGTACGCAACCTTTGCCCTTGTCTAGAATGAGTATCTTTTCAGGATTGGACACCGATTGGCGTTGTTTGATGCCATAGTTCGTCCTTATTTAGAAAGGCACAGCCAATTTCTGCGACTTTGAAGGATTTGTTGATGCAACTGTCAGGCAAATTCAGAAGCTAAATGTTGCAATTCACCATTCGGAATCTAAGACCCTTTGGGACTTCTTCCGGGAGCAATCCACATGAAACCAGAAATTATTGTAAGACGAGATATGTATGAACCGCATATATCATAGTATGTGTATGTGCTGCATCTGCATCTGAACACATAAGCAGGATTTGTATTTTGGCTCCGTGATCTATAATCAAGTCCTCTGGTGGAATATATGTCTGTATTCCTAGTTTGTAAAACGGATGAAAGAAGGCAGGTAATATACACATTGTTGCATGACAAGTACGTAAACCGACACTGCTTAAAATGCCAAGCCCAGGCTTTCGGAAACCGTAAGATCTGAAAATGCACTAGCTACAACTCTGATTTGAAAAACCTTAGATCCCAAAGCCTGAACGACATATAAAACTTCCAACCACAAGGCTCGGGAAGATGGAATTTATTGAAGTGACTGTTTGTCCACATCAAGCAACAGAGTTAGATACGGAGATAACTAAATTATGATACATAGTGCTAGTTGTTTATTCGGTGTTCGGTGGTACGTTGGGGCTTACTCGCCATCTAGTCTGAGGTCTTGAGTCAGACATAGCATCCTTGCAGCTTACTTGAACTGGCGATGAACTCGTCAAACTTGATCTACTGAACGGAAGAACCGCGGAGGTCTTCTACCAGACATTGAGCTCCCAAAGTTCTGGTACATACTTTGCATGCAAGGTTCATACTGAACCAAGATCTAGAGTAAATACTACCTTGACCTGCTTTTACTCACAAAGGGCATAATCAAATCAAAATGACAGGTTAACCGTGTACCTGAAGACGCTGTCAGTCTGATCGGTGACCGGGAGGGCAACGACATCAGCGTAGCCTTTAGCACCAACAAAAGCACCCGTTCCACCCGTGATAGAGACTTGCCATGTAGTTGTAGCAGGAGTAACTCTCCCCTGAGCGGAGAATGTGCCTATGCAGAACGTCGTGTTGATTAGATGGGTGAACGAGATGTAAAAGATATTGGGCTCCAAGAACGAGGCATCGGCAAGAGTTCCAGTAGCAGCTCCAACAAGGTTCGAGTTTCTGTCTTGAGTCTCTCTTAACGGACTGTTGAAAACCCTGACGTCACCGAATCCAGCTGATTCTCCGTTTGCAGAAGCGGTTGCAACCAGCACTGTAGTTGAACTTCCTGGAGTCAGATTGTCATGAAGATAGTAATCAAGCGTTATCGGTTCTTTCGATGTGAGAATGCTAGCTTGTAACGGTATAATCTCCGTCAATGCTATCAGAGCGAGCAGACTGCAGCACAGGATTGACTTTCCCATAGTGCTTGTCAATCACACACCGTGGCTTCAGCTGAAGAAGGGGACGACTAAGAAGTGTGAGCAAGGCAGAGCTGCATGCATATGTTAGGACGAGTTGAAACAATCTCCAAAACTGCCGAAACTATATACATCCTCGTCTCTTACAGCAATGAACTGAACCAGTTCTTCACCCGTTTGATTCACTCGAGGTCCAATCCTCTAAGGATCTCTGTTTCATCTCCTTGCTGTCATAAATAAAAGCAATTAAACATTTTTTTTTTTTTACATGTGTCTCAAATGTGTAAACCCGTGCCGTTGAAGGACTAAATATTCCATCAATCAAAGAGCTCTTTTAATCTGAACTCTGGAGAGAGAGTAAGAGGATAGCTCCTTAGTGTTTGTGAGAATCATTAACTGTTTATACAATTAAATTCCTGATCGCTAACCAACATTGGACAGGGCGTGTCGTAAGCTTCAGGAATGAGGAGAATCAAGATAAGCCAATCTGGCGAATGTCAATCTCAAACATGCGCCAACCTGTGCTATGTGCACTTGACAAACTTTAGATTTGTTCTAAGTGTTACGACCCTCGTTAAACGTTAATAGGACTTGATAAACGTATATAGCACAAAAAGCTTACATATTAAAAATTGCAAAACTTCCAAAAATCTTTTTACATCTTAGCAACATTACCAAAAATCAAATTGAATATGAATCGTAATACAAATATCACTATCAATAGAATCATAAAAAAAACTCACACATAATAACACACTCTCTTTTGCCTCCTTTAAAGCACTTGGAATTTATTCCATGTGATATGTAATTTTTTAACCAAGTTACAAAAGCATATCAAGATTCTAACTATATTTCTTTGGATTTTAATCATGAAAGAATCATTTTTTAATGTTTTATAGAATATTTTAGCCTAGATTCAATAGTTCTTATGAGTATTCTATCTCTTGCTTAGAAGCACTTAGGTCATTAGTCACATCACACATCATAGGCTACCTCAAGTTGTGATTGACCAAATACTCAAACATATTTGTTAAGTAGTGAGTTTTTTATTTATGTTTTGATGTTTTAATTAATTGTATCAACATGATCTAATATCAAAAAATTTTAGTTTATATTCATTAATGTTATTTTTATCAAGATTGTTTAAATTTTTTGAGTTATTAAAATACTTATTTTCCACAGAATGTCAAATAACTAGCATGAAAAATCACAATTCATGAAATTTTGTTGATTTTAATATGAATTTAAAAGATCGATTTCATTATTTTGAAAAAATTTATTCATATTTAAAATTCATATTAAATCTGTATTTTTTTATTTGTGTGGAATCATACTTTAAAAAAAAATTGGCATAAAAATATCATAAATTTATTTTTAAAAACGAAAATATAATAAAATCAGACAATTTTTTGATTTTTTTATCATAAAAATCAAAATGAAATTAAATACAATAATTACCACTTAAGAATAAGCTTGCACAATAGATAAAAATAAATTCATATAATCAAATTGCAATAGAAATTCCCAAAAAATAAAAAAAATCAAAAAAATTCAAAAATGTAAAATAAATTTTTTTAAATTTTATTTTATTTTATAATTTAATATTATATTTCATATATTTTTAAATAAAAATTTTATAATGTAATAAAAATAATAGGTTATTTTAAAGTAAATTATATTTATAATATACATAAAAATAATTTTTTCAAAATAATATTCTATTTAAAAAAAATTAATATGAAAAAATAATATTATATTTTAAATTAAAAAATTTAAAAAAATATGCTTAATTTCTATTACAATTAAATATGATCTAAAAAATGTGAAAATTTTAACTAAAAAGCATCATGATTCAAAAAAAAAAATTAATTTTTTGTTTAAAAAGATCTCATTGTTAAACAAATATGTCAAACAAAAAATTGATATGAAATATTTTGAATGATAGAATAAAAAAATTAAAAATAAAATTCCATGGATTGTAGTTAACTAGTCTTTACATTTTAAACATGATATTGAAGTAAAATTAAGGAAAATAAAACTGATCCTTGTAAATTTATGCTAGATCTGATTAGAATAGAATAAAAATCGCTTGTAGTAGTTGCTAAAGATTTTATAAATCTTTAGAAACTTCAACTCCTGTTGTGATCTTGATGAGTTTTGTTGTGGACTTGGCTTGATATTTAATTGAAAATACCACACAAACTTCTGCATGCATTATTGCACCTCATCGTATTGGATAAATGTTTGACAGACAATTTTTTGTTTTACAACCTGCATATTACTGAGCTTCAGTAGTATTTGTCAAGTGGCATTTGAATGCCACCATTCAATATAGACATGGTTGAAAAGTGAAGAAAGTTATTTGTGATTGACTCCTCCAAATATTTTTTCAAACCACAAACAATATGTCATTTATTAAAAATTCATTATTTGGTCAAATAATCAACATCCTTCCCTTTTGGATGTCCATGAAGCAAACAAACCTACATCTCTTTTGCTATGGTCATTTACCAAAAATTAATTGTTTCTTTTTCTCTTGACCATCTCTTTTGCAAGTTCTTGAGCAAGAGGATACCCTTC
Source organism: Marchantia paleacea (assembly GCA_014180765.2). Classification (NCBI taxonomy): domain Eukaryota; kingdom Viridiplantae; phylum Streptophyta; class Marchantiopsida; order Marchantiales; family Marchantiaceae; genus Marchantia; species Marchantia paleacea. Next base: position 558,391 of record MUAA02000064.1, read on the forward strand.
ACCTTTGTTTCCTACATTGTTTGATTTGCATTCGCTATCATGGTTATTATGAAGCAAAAAAATTGATGTCTTGTCACTTATACAAAATGTCAAAATAGAGTCATGACACCTACAAAATGTCAAATGTACACAATAGTTCTTAAGGTAGAGAAGTATATTTATTGATTTTATAGATGTAGTTTTCATTGAAAAAAATAGTAGATTAATAAAAAAACTACATCATAATTTATAGCGGACTCCCATCCACTTAATCTTGTAAGGACTTACTGTTAAAGGGCAAAAATGGCAAGTTAATATTTTTATTTGCCCGATATATTGACATGTTAAACTTTTATGAAGAATTGAAGGAGTATGGCAAACTTTAACCTATAATTCTTTCCTTTAAGCCTTGATGAACTCAAGTAAACAATGCATCAATATACTTGTGTATATGCATCATAATAAAAAATGATATTTTTATATTTCAAAACATTCCTCTAGCAATAAACTTGCTCAAGAATGTCATCATCATCCAATTTTGTAATTTTTTTTTGAATTGTTGAACAGAAATAATAAATGTTTAAAATTTGATTATAATTCTTCATCATCTTCAAAATTTGAATCTCCTTATTGGTGCACCATGAGAGTCCAAAAATTTCTCTGTGTTTTATTTTTAGAATTGAATATTATCATGCACATACATATCGCATCACAACATACATCATTGTCACATCAAACATCACAATACATAGATCGTCATACACCAACACAAGTGTACCACAATAATCTTTTCTACTCTCAAAACATCCATAAGGACACTCCGCTCATAACCATAGCATAAAAAAGAGATTACAGTCAAACCAAATCCACTTTGTGCTTCAAAGAGTCCAGGTTCCCGCACTAGCTACTATCCACTACAGTCACACTCTCAAAGGCTCAATTTCAAAAACTGCCCTCCAAGTAGCCCTAATTCGAACTCTACCCCTTGAGCCTTAGGAGCCCTAATGGCGTTGTCGGCCCTAACGGCAATTCCAGTCCGAACGGCGCTAATTGCACAACTGGCTCTAACTGTTGTATCAGCTCTTGCATACGCACACCTACCTAACTAGAGATGTCGCTACATAAGTCGTGACAGCTATCGTGCACATACATATCGTATCACAAAATACATTGTTGTCACATCAAACATCACAATACATAGATCGTCATACACCAACACAAGTGTACCACAATCGCCACCCTAACTGGCGGTTAGTTCCCTCTAACACCAGGTAGCCATCTAGTCCATAACATGATGTGCCCTTCGTGGGGCTAAGATTAGGAGATCGGGTGCTACAATGTCCCATCGTTAGTAGCTTATCTGCAATCCATATCATGTAAACGGTCAGACCTGCTTGCCTGCTAAACGCATCGAGGACATCTCTACCGCCCACTGGGTACCGCATTGAGAGGAGGTGTCAAACATGACATATGTCATCCTCTCAAACAAGAATCACAAATCAACATACTCGCTGTTCCACTAGCTGATCCACATAACATGCATCTCAAGCATGCACGTAGAACTCCCAGGCTTGGATCCATAGTACCATCAATGTTTGGAAGGTGACATGGCGCATAATTACGCACATTATCCTTCCAAATCACACCATCACGACCCTCCAATACCAAAACTCCAGAAGGTAAAACCTCACGTACTCGTAGAATCGTGCGATCACCCATAATATCCAATGTGATTGGTGCACTCTGCTGCAAGTCAACGTAATCACCAACATGAAATCTGCGAATTGAAGGTCGATATCCACCTCCTCGGATGGTAGCATAACGTAAAGTATCTCTATGTTGAGCAATAGCCTGAAATATCTTCCCGTACTTTATATAATGTAGAACTAAAAAGAGTATAAAATTCAATCTATGCGAGATGGCTATCATGCAAAGGTCTCATATTTCATTATCTTATACTATTAATTTAAAAAAAACATCTATTAATTTTATCTATTTCACCAATGCATGATAGCCAGCTTATCTTCTATCCATGCAAGCCAAAGTTATCTTTTGCTTTTTGGATCATATGTATGACTATAAAATCGATTAATAATTTAGTGACAAATCTACAATTTGATTAAACTAAGTGTGGCTAACCAAGACTGGTTGACCACACAAGGATACTATGGTATAAGAGTGTATTCTTTGGAAATGTTCTACTATTGCATAGAGTAATTTACAAGATTAACAAGTGTGCTAATCTTTTGTGTACTATTGTCAATTGTTGCTCATGAAATAAAATATTTTTTTTATGTTTGATTTAGCAAGTTTGATAACAATCAAAAAACTAAAAAAACACAACCATTCAATATGAAATTTGATAACTTGAATTTTCTGATGGACAAACAACTCTAGTAGTTTGTGATTAGAAAAGTTATCAAACCAACAAGAGATGAAGACAAACACGCCTTCAAAACTATGTGAGTAAGATAGATTAGATCATTCATTATATTTTGAAAATCGTATTAGATTAATGTTTGTACATATTCATTATTTAGAGTTTACAAGAGTCATGATATGATTTTACTAAATTTTTAGATACATATACCAAGGCAAAAAAAAACAATTTGTACAAAAATTAAAATTTATTAGACAATGATCTTCAATATCAATGATTATGTACTTCATATTTAAGAAGTTGTTAATTAGGTTAGTGACATACTAGTTATGTTAAAGATAATATGTTTATTATGACCATTTTTTAAATAAGTGGATAAGAAGGTTAATAGAATTTCTATCAAACTTTGATTATAATAATTTTTGAATTTTTTAGAATTTAAAATTTAGTATTTTTTCTAGTAGTTGAAGACAAGAGATTAGGTGTTTAAGCTAGCATTGCTTTTAATAATAGCATAACTATGTAGTAGGAAAAGGTAGAGCAATATGATCTCTAAGTAGAGGTTGTCTATATATTGCTTCAATAATTTAACTCAACATTAATATGAGCAAAATTATTCTTTTTAAAGGTAGAGGAAGCTATGATGCATTTAGAGGTGATGGTAGAGGATCACTTTCAAGGTACAAAAATGAGTCTTGTAATAATGCAACATATGAGGCCATTGAGCTAAGGAATGAATGAAGAAGCAAAATGCTATATTGTGTAGAGTTTTTACTTAGGCGAATTATATGGATAAAGATGAGGATAGAGAATCTATTTGTTTCATAACGTATAAGCTCACTATGGTAATACTTTTAATCAATATACTGATTTAGGAGCCTCAAATCACATGATAACAAACAAAGAGGACTTTACATTCTATGTCAATAATGAAGTGTCCATATTTGATGCTCACATGACATAACACTCAACATTGCATTACACACATGGAAGATGTATGAATCAATGTTACATAAAGTGATGTCAAGACATTGTGATTTTGTTCATAGTATCATCAAAAAATTATTTTTAATTAAACATATATTAAAAATATATCATAAAAAATTTGAAAAACATCATGCAAAAAATAGTACAAGTGTGATGAGCAATTGTATTTTCAGTTAAATAATATTATACATGTTCAAAAGAATGCAATGAATGATGAAAGTGGTGCACAAAATACAGATAATGATCTTTGGCACAAGAAACTAGATCACATAACTATCTTAAGTTGGATTCACTCTCTATCTTAGCTTTAGTGAAGTGCATACTTATATTTAATGATCGACAAAATAACATTGTGTATTTCATTTTGAAAAGTAAGCATATCAGACTTTTTTTGTATGAAGGTGTATCTTGATTTTCTATATATGAATGTATGAGTTTCATAGACTTACATATATGTATACTATTTAAAATTAGTTTAATTAAAAAAAATACTTTGTATTCTTCATTAATGACTATTCTAGGTTAACTCCGTGTATTTTTTGAAACATAAGTAAAAAATTCTATTAGTGTTTAAAGAGTTCAAGACTCTCGTGAAAAAATAAACCTAAAGGTTTATCAAACTATTGAGATTTTATAGAGAAAAAATATATTAATCAAATGAATTTAATAAATTTTTAAGTGAACATATTTTAGTAAGGCAAGTCACCACACAACTTATATTCTTTACTTCAGTAGAGTTGTAAAAAGAAAAAATTGATATATTGGATAACATTTATTGCATATGATGTATGACTAATAAATATGACTTCAATAATAACAATCTTAAATAAAACGTCAATTAAAGCATTTACATGTAAATAATTTGATCTTTTTTATCTTAAGATTTTGAAATTTTTTTGTTATGTGTATATTTTGGATGAAAAGAGAACAAATCTATATGATAAGGTAATTTAATATATCTTTATATGATACAAGTTCAAAAGTTTAAGTACAAAAATACTTTTATTTAAAGATTAAAAAATTACTTATTAGAAGAAATGACATTGTTGTGTTTGATAAAAAAATCATGATTTACAAAAAAAAACTTATTTTAATCATTTTTATGAAGGAAAAAGTTCAAAAGGTAGTTATTGTAAAGAGTTTACATTATATGGTACCTTTAACATATGATCAATATAAGTTGTGAACTTTCAAAACATCAATTCATTTGCATAGCATAAATGACTTTTTCTACCCATGATAAAATGGAACTAGAGAAAGCCAACAAGGTTGAATTAGTTTGCTACACTTGCAAGTTTGAATATATTAGAAGCTACAAGGAGATTAATCAAGATCAAATAATCTATAAAGAGACGGATGCCTGACAGATTTTTAGTTATACATCATGCATACATGATCAAAAAATATAAGTACAAAAAGTCATCAGATTTCAAGGAAGTTGTTAATATAGTTTGATGTCAACGAGCTAAGCAAGAGGAAATTGCATCATTAGATCAACAATGGACTTGGAATTTGATTGAACTTCTAGAAGGTAAACATGTATGGTCTATTGGTTACAAGTGATTGTATAAAATTAAGAGTTTCTTAAATAGAAGAATGAATAAATACAAGATTAGACTTATTACAAAAGACTATTTTAAGTAGAATTGATTCATTATAATGAAACACTCAATCATATTGTTAAGATTTCTGTTACTTGTAATAGAGTATCCAACTAGATGGATAATGTGATTAACCTCCCATTTTCACGTGGATGAAAGAATGATATAGGAGAGAATATTTTACCATAATGAAAGATTTGATAAAAAAATCTGATTTTTTATTTTTTTGCAGGTGCAAATTTTTTAAAAATACTTATTTTGACACACATAGAGAAATCTACATGTAAACAAGTTTTAGAAAATTGAGAACAGATATATGTATTACTTCTTTTACAATTCTTTGTGAAATTTAAAAAATCAGTGCTGAATGAAAAAAAAAATATTAAACAAAATTTTCTATAACATTCAGAATCATTTGAAGATGACGGAACTCGCCATGATTAAATTAGAGTTGACAGTGTTATAAATAATATCTAGTTACCCCCACTCAATCTAGACTAATCAACTTTTTTAAAACCATGGTCAGAAGAATATTATATTTTTCCAACATCCGTCAACTATGTAATCCTACGAATAAAAGAATTTAATTCTGGTCATTTATAAATTTATGCAAATAAAAGTAAAAAATTTCATGAAAACTTGTAGGATCATAGTTAGATAGTTGTAGTCAATTTTTTCATTTTTGTTAGTCATTTAGCTAATATTCATACTAGGGAGATTGCAATAAATACAAATTCATTGATTGGAGGCGAATATCCAAATATGAGAAGTATTTGAACAAGTAAAGAAGAGAAGTGGCTCAAGACTTCAAGTGGAATTAAGGATTTTGAATCGAGGGAAGAATAAAAGAGTTCAAGATTTTCACGAGAAAACTAGAGCTGATTGTAAAACGATCTTGCTAGAGGTGAATTGAGAAAAGAAAGAGGGAATAACTGCTACATTGCTAATGAAAGATTGGAGCAGTTGATAGCTAATATCATGAAGAAGAAAACTCAGATGTGCTTGGGGATGAGAGAAGTGATCAAGTTGCGGTGAACAAGCTCCCACACGTGAAGATGAGACCTTGGGTGCCGCATGTTATGCACATACATATCGCATCATAACATACACCGCTATCACATCAAACATCACACTACATAGATTGTCATACATCAACACAAGTGTACCACAATAATCTTTTTTACTCTCAAAATGTCCACAAAAACACTTCATTTATAACCATAGCATAAAAGAGAGATTACAGTCGAGCCAAATCCACTTTGTGCTTCAAAGATTCCAAGTTCCCACACTAGCTACTCTCCACCATAGCCACACTCTCAAAGGCTCAACTTTGAAAATATGTCCCAAGGAGCCCTAATTAGAACTCTATCCCTTGAGCTCGAGATCTCCTAATGGTGATGTTGGCCCCAATGGCAATTCTAGTGTGAATGACACTAACTACACAATCGGCTCTAACTACTATATTTGCTCTTGCATGCGTGCACCTATCTAACTAAAGATGATGCTACATAAATCGTGACATCTATCGTGCATATGCATATCGTATCACAATATACATCAATATCACAATCAAACATCACAATACATAGATCGTTATACACCATCACAAGTGTACCACAATCGTCCCCCTAACTAGCACTTAGGTCTCTCAGATACCAAGTAGACATCTAGTCCATTAACATGATATGTCCTTCATGGGGCTAAGATTAGGAGACTGGATACTACAATGCCCCATCGTTAGTTGCATATTTGCAATCGATGTCATGTAATGGTCAAACCAGCTTGCATGCTAATTGCACTGAGAATATCTCCATTGCCCACTAGACACTACATTGAGAGGAGGTGTCAAACATGACATATGTCATCCTTTGAACAAGAATAACAAATCATCATATTGGTTGCTCCATTAGCTAATCAACATAATATACATCTCAAGCCTGTCCGCACAACTACCAGGCTTGGATCAGATATACTATCAATGTTTGGAAGGTGACATAACACACAATTACACACATGATCCTTCCAAATTACACCATCACGATCCTTTAATACCAAAACTCCAATTGGCAAAACCTCATGTACTCATATATTTGTGTAACAAACAGTAACATCTAATGTGATCGGGGCATTATACTTCAAGTAAACATAATCACCAATATAAAATATGTGAATTGAAGTTCAATATCCATCTCCTTGGAAGGTAGCATAATGCAAAGTATCTATATGCTAAGCAATAATTAGATTTTCAAATGTCATGGGCATTTCTTTACGAAAGAGTTTTGTCCTTTGAAAATACATCCTTACCCAAACATCAAGGTTATACAAGTTCAAAACTTCAATTGAGTCACTACAAATAGTTATGGATAAGTCTCGACCTTCACCATATAATAAAAATATTATGAGAATGACACTAGAGATGCTTGTCATCAAAATCAATCACTTATGGCCAACCATGATAGCTAGATGTCAAGTCTCCCAAATAATCTTTCTACAAGCCAAACTTTCTTAGTCCTCTCGTCACTGTTTAAACAGCTCTCTCTGCTAGATCATCAGCCTTATGATGATCTTTTGAGGTGATATATTGATTAAATAATGCTTGATCACACAAAGCATGAAACTTGTTTAAAAAATTAGTAAACTAATCAGTCAACACCTCTGCTCATGTAGTAAAGCTAGGAACGTATAAATTGTTCCCTCATTTAACTTGTCAATCAATGACATCAACTCAATCCACTTGAAAAAATGCTCCACCATGACCAAAATATATTGATGATGGCATATAGTCAATGGCAAAAGTTATGCAAAATCCAAGCTCCAATGATAACCAATATCCCCAACATTGCGCTGGATACTACCTCAGATGATGTTGATGGATGGGCCCTACTTGCTTCATCTACAAGTATATCAATCGCCTAGCCTCCCGTCTTTGTGGATCCAACTCCATGGACGCTCCTCAAGACTCAATAATATGTGTTGCACTCCGAGTCTCATCAACTACACATGATTATGTCATTGCACACATGTACTCTACAACATCTCCATCGTATGATGTAGAGGTACCAACTCCAAAATCTTATCTTTGATGGACTATATGCATACTTGCTATCTTATGCTCCAAGTGCTCTAGTTGAGATGCCATGTTCACCTCATGACTAGCCTCATGGGCTTACACTTGAGTAGGGGATGGTATTCTACCACCACCCTTGCCACCTTGAACTCCTCGTGCTCTTCCAGGGACTGCGATGGCAACTCTCATTGATCGTAATTTTGGATGGACATCAAAATATCGATCTATCATGTAATCATGTTTGTGATAATGCTCATATGATTTTGATCCAAAAGGATCCATCCTTCGACTTTGGAGGCAATCCTTGTTGTGATGAGGTCCACCACATGTCCAACATACCATCCCATTGATTGTTGATTTAAAAAGCATTGCCGCAGCCAGTAGTACAATTGGAAACCAAGCAACTCTAGATGCATATAACGTGGCAGCCCTTTTATTGTGTTATCATGCTAAGGAGTGTCAAGACTACATTTGGTATTGATCATGTGTGGAGCATATATGATAGCTTGGTTGAGAAGACCAGTGATAATATAATGGTAAACATATGGCTAGGAAGGTTTCAAATGTTTTTTTGTGGATTGTTGTCCGTGCTCCAGCTTTAAATACGTTGAGGTTGTCCATCGGCAAGCTATGTGATTGTAGTATGGAGACAAGTGAGTGTTATTTAAGCTTTTTCTTGGAGAATGCGTGTGTTTGAAAAAGTATCGTTGTAATGTGTGAATTCTATAAAGATGATATGGTAGTGTGTAGGATTGTGGGACTAGGGTCTGTTCTTGATTTTTATAATTGTTATATCTGGTTTAAGTTGAGACAGACATGTGCATCTTGTTCACATGGTCGCCAATGTTGTTGGTATACGGAACCACCACACTCATGACAACACCATTCCACAATGGCTATTACTATGGTTACTCTCTGCTGAATTTCTCTTTGAATGTAGTAGTTTTGATGTGGACTAGTTTGTTATGTCGGACTATAAGTATTTAATGGACGGGTAGTTACTTGTACATAAGAGATGTAAGCATATTTAGGTGGTTTGTGGAATGCCACATTGGGCAATATGAAAGCGGGTAGAGGGTTGAATTGAAGAGGTGTCGTAGGACGTTATCCATATATTGACAGTGTGGAAGTTTGAGTATTGATATCATGAGTTGGCTGGAGTATTTCTTAGAGGTCAATGTGGTACCCATCATTGACCCCAAACTGGCAAGAGCATCCGGTTTTTTCAGTCGCGGACTGGTATCGGGATTATTTTCTTGGCCTGTGTCGTCCGTCCTTACAGAAAAGAAGGGGTTTGAACCGAAGGCAAAAAGTCACCTGAAAAATCCTGACCACAGCTTTTAAGCTCCTCCAAGCTTTTAAGCGCGAATGGGACTTTGCTCTTTGCAAAAATCTGCTTAATGGAGATGCAAACATGTGGCACTGCTTTGCCCGGTCATGGTGGTTACTGGCATTTGAAAACAAAGTATTTTCAGACTAGAAAACTAGACGGATATGCTAGTATACAAATGATTTGATTATAAGACTTGAAAACATTAGCCGATTGAGGCTTATGGTGCAAACCCAATCTGGTTTGTTGTGTGAGAAAGTGCAAAGTTTAACTGTTCAGCCATTCAATTTAAGGTAAATAATTAGACAAACACTTCCGCCGCAAATGTGCTTATCGTTAAGTAGGCGGACGACTACAATATTTGAACTAGTGATTCTTCATTGTCTTACACATTTTGACCAAAAGTTAATTACTAATTTGGGCATTGTCCAGGTTGGTGCCAACTCGCCCAACCTGGACGAGTTGGCAACATTTCATCACGTTTTATATATATATATATGATAAAATATTTATTTATTTAATACCAAAAACCAAACCTTTACTAGCACTATCCGCTACATTACCCATATTTTTTTGTTTTGACTAAGTTGTCTATTACACACTCAACCAAAGTTTTCACTTGGCTGAAAGTTTGATTTCTTCGTAATGGTACAAATCATCGAGAGAACTACTAACTTGTTACTACATTATTTCATTTCGATATGAGTTGCATGTTGAGCTCAATACGCTCAGCAAGACAAAACACAATGACAAATCTAGGTGATGTCTCCTATAGTAAGGTGGCCAATTTTCAACTTGATGGGTATTTTAACTCGTTGTCCAATATCCCATACCAATCTTGGACAGCTTGTGCTTCTGTCACCCCATGGTTAACACTAATCAACCGACACATTCGAGTATACGCCTCTAGAAGATTCTCTCTAGTCTTTTGTTGAAACTCCTACAAGCCTCTTAGCTTGTCAGTCCTCATCCCTTGGTAGTTTCTCCTCAATCGTGCAAATAATTCCAGAATTGGATTAAAGGTTAGAACCTTTGAACTCTTTCCAAATCGACTAGCTCCAATTGTATCATCAGTGCCAAGTATATAGGATGAACTCACACCATCAAACAATGTACCCAAATTAATAGAGATGTAGTTTGGAAACCAATATTGTCTCCAAAACTCAATCTACTCATGCTGTTCATGCCAAAATTCATGATAATCATCCATCAGCGGATCTTCCAAATATTGGAATAATCCTTTCCAAACCATAAACATACTAAACAACATAGAGTTGGGCATTCGTTGTAGATCACACCATGAGTCAAACTCCTATATGAAGTCATCCAATTCAATGATACCAACTATACCTAAATATCATTTGGGACCCTTGGTGACCCCATAAATATTATCCTACAACAACGGTATGGATACACACTCAAGATATCACCAAGCTCAGCTGCGCTTTAAACTGTCTTTTTTATTACATTTTGAAGCATTGAAGATGATCACATCATTTCAGAAAGCAATGAGAGGACATGAAATTCACTGTCAAAGTCATTTACTTGTTGTATTATTTGCAAGATTAAATGGAGGTAAAAATAAGTGATAAGTGATAGATATTTAATAGATTACGTAATATGAACATAAGGAGTACTTTCAATTGCTCATAAAAAAACGTTGAAAAATTTGAGGACATTGGGTAGCACAAATTGCAACAAGCACTGAATTGTGATTATTATAGTCATGAAAGGATGGATGTTGATGAATGGTAAATTAAAATTTTCTTTGAATCTAAATCTAAAAAGGGTGAAATTCAAGTGGTTTTCATGCTCAAATGTATAAATTAGAATCAAAAGGTAGCTTACTGAATTCCAATTGGTAATGTTGGTTCTAATATCTTGTGGTAAACACAATGTTTGCAATTTCTCTAATAGAGATGACATGATAATTGCTTAGAGATGTGCATAAAAAAAATCAACAAAATGCCAACCATTGAAATTGGAAGGAAAAGTTGTTGTATGCCAAAGATAACCTATGTAGAAATTGAGGACATCACTAATTAAAAATTTAAAAGGTCCAACATAGCAATGATCTTTTCTGATAGAGCTTATAAAGAGACAAAAAAATATCACACCATTCAAGAGGAGGCCTTGGATTTGCACCTAAATGTTAAATAACATACATGACTTGAAAAAATTAGACAACGATGAGCTAAATGAAAAACAACTTCAATTACATTGAAAAAATTACAAAGTTCAAGATTAAGCTAGGGGCTATGGGGTTCTCTTAAAAATTCATGGGCCTACTCAAGCTCAAAGTTTGTATGCATATTGTATAACATAGTAATTTTTGGATCACCTGTCACTGAAAGAAGCTTGTCATGATCGGCGTTGAGAGGATCTCAAACATTTTTTCCTTTGAAATTAAAACAGATTCAATAGTTCTTGCAAGTGACAGAATAGATCTAGGTCAAACGGTCTATAGACAACAAAAGCATCCAAAGAAGTATCACCTAATATGATTATTTCCCTATGGATTGCACCAGCTAGTGCTTTCTATAGAGTAATGGAAACACGTTGCCTAAAATAGGCTAAACAATAAGTCAAAGAGAGTGATACCCCATGCCGCCCAGTATGATAGGCTTTTGGGCACTCCCAGATAAACATGTCAAAGTCGGTGTCCATAGCTCCATATAACTCCAAAGCTAGCATGACTTTGAAGTAAACCTCTTTGCATATCCCTTTACATACCTTCTTAAGGTGCAAATCCTTTTTTTTGTCTCATCAATTTTGTTCAAGCTGAAGATCCTAATGCTCATTCTTTTTACTTTTGTTCTTTTGCTCATTTCCATATAATTTTTCTTCTTGTAGGAGGCTGAACCGACATACGAATGTGCATTCACCATTTTTTGAAGGCTCGAGAAGAGTTTTGAGGAGTTTGGAAAAGTTGGTCTAAGCTAGGACGCAAGAGAAGAAGAAGTTGCAAGATCAAGTTAGCATACTAAGACAAGGACGTTTAAGTAGAAGTCTAGCATACCTCATATTTTTCAATGTGATGCTATTGGGGCCTAGCCCCATGTTACCTGTATGGTTCCATCCTTGTATGATTTGATGGGATATTTCCATCCCTTTTGTTATTTTAATGTGTCTCTCTCCACTCTTAAGAAGTGATACACGAATCACTTCTTTAGACTCTAGACTCTCATTCAAAAAAGTGATACATGTATCAATTTAATGGAATCTGAACTCACAATGTTTAACTTCTTTGATCTCTTAACTCTCACATGAAAGAAGTGATATATGTATGACTTCTTTGAACACTAGAGCCTCACCTTTTTGAAGTGAAACAAGGAACGCTTCAGAAGACTTTGAGCACCCACAGTAAAGAAGAGACAAATGTATCACTTCTTTGGACTCTAAACCTTCATGTGAATGAAATCACACTTCTAATAATAATTTTTGGCACTCCGAGGATCCAATTGAAAGAAGTGAGACATGTTTCACTTCTTTCAAGTGGGTCCTCAAAGTCTTGATCAATGTTATTAGAACCACTTTGTTCTCATGATGGTTTAGAGTCCAAAAGAGTGAAACATGTATCAATTCTTTCAAGTGGGTGATCAATGTTTCTAGAAGAGTTACTTGAACAACTTCGTTCACATGAGGTTTCAGAGTCCAAACAAGTTATACATGTATCATTTCTTTGAGATGGGTGCTTGAAATCTTTTAAAGTGTTAAGTTCGTTCAAGTGAGGATTTTGTGTTCAAAGAAGTGATACATGTATCACTTCTTTTGGGTGAGAATTCATAAACCAACAAAACAAAATATTGAGAGTTCAAAGTCCAAATACATAATACATGTATCATTTCTTTTGGATGAGGGTTAGATACCAAAGAAGTAATACATATATCACTTCTTTGAAAAGAAAATTCACAAGATTGAAGAGCTTGTGAAGTATCATATGATCACAAGAGTGCTACACTTATGCTTCTTCTAGGCTTGATTAAAGTGGCCTAAACACAATCAAATAATCAAGCTAGGATCCAATTATTAGGATGATTAAAAAGCAGACAAGACAACAAGTAGCTAGAGTCATTGTAACCATGAAATAAATTCGTGCTGAAATGTTCAAGTTTTATTCACTTGAGTTTTATTCTTCTTGATTGCCATATGAATTGTAAAGGACAAGGGAGATCTATACAAAATTGAAGTGCTTAACGTGTTATAGAATTCACTGAACTCATTGCACTTCTATGTAGGTTTGAAGCTTGATTTTGTTGATTATTGCATCGCGCAATTGTCTTTCAACTTCTCAGCTTTATGCAACTTGTAATGTGATCATCTTGTCAAGAAAGCCAAGCAAAAGTCAACAAGAACAAACATTTTTGAAGGGGCAAAAATGCAACCCAAAAAAATGCAAATATCAAGTGAGAATGCAGTTTACGTTTCCGCAATGTGTCCAATTACAACCTGCAATGAGGAACAAATTTATGAAATGAGGAACCGAAGCCCACACATCCAAAATTACTATGCCAGTTCTAAAACCTGGTTGGTTTGTGAGGAGGTTCAAAAGCACAAAATTGTGAGCACATGTTCAAAAAAGTAACAGTGAGATTTGAGAAAAAGTTACATTGGCAAGGGTTTGAGAGGACTCATGCAAGTGGAAACTCGTGCGGAAGGTCAACACATGTCAAAACATGAAAGACTAAGGAAGAATGTTGAACTAGATGAATGTCTAGACTCCATGACGTCGAATGCAAATCTTGCAAAATCAAAGAACACTCTTCTCGGGAGATGCTGACACACACTCGTGAGTCGTTGAAGCCGAAAATTTTCAATGAGAGTCTGTTGGGTTCCAAGAAGGAAATAATCTGCAATTAATGGTTTTGACAATTATTTCCTAGAAAACCATCTAGGGCTACAACTCATTCATATAATGTGCAAAGAGTTACATTTGCAATAACACTAGAATAACAGATTTTAGGATAAAATTGGAAATTCGGGAGTATTTCAGGTTGTGCATGATATGATGGAAAATTTATAAAGCACCAAGAAATAATCCCAAAAAAAATCCCACAACATTCTAGAAAATTTAAATCATTTAAGACAATTAAAAGTTCTGAAACACCTGAAAGTTTTATTTTTCAAAGATAAGCATTAAATTAAATGGGCTGGAGGATAAAAATTCTTAGAACTCAAAGTACCAAGAAGAATCAGATCTGAACAGTCAATATTTAATAAAAATGAGTTGAGAGTCTAATATATTGTTCGACACTTGGACATAAAATTCAAAAAATCCAACGGTCACAATTTAATTTTTTAAAAAAGAGAAAGTGTACAATAATGTAGATGAAAAACAAGTAAATAAAGGGGAGAAAAATAAAAAAATGTAGCGAAGAGATAATTCAGCTATTTTAATTGTAATTTCATGAAAAAAAATATTTAAAAATATTGATCACATATTTCAGAAATATGTTGACATTTATGATATTATTTAGAGATCATATGTTGTCTTAAACTTAAAAATCAAAATCAAAATTGGAGATTGAAAAGATTTAAAATATAAATTATTTATGTGAAAAAAAAGAAGATTTTATATTGCTTTATTTTGATGCAAAAAAAATACGAAGAAATATTAAAATTTTTAGAAAAATCAAAATTTGATCTCTACAGAAAATAAACATAATTTTGGTATCTAGTTTTGGCTTTTTTTGTAGAACAAAATTTTTAAAAATTTGTGACTTAACCTTAAACCTCAAGACATACGATTTGCAAAAAAGATCTTAATGGATGTTTTTTAATAAATGAATTTTGATAACTCCATAAATTTTTTAAAATTTTTTAAATATTAAAACACTTGAATTGTATATAATAGATTGATGCAAAATTTTTCCTATTTAATTGTAAATATGTTAATTATTTGAAAGAAAATTTATTTTTATTATTTGAAAAAAAATTAAAAATTTTTTCACTAGATTTTTAAATGTTATATTCTTGTAGAGATATTTTTTCAAAATAATATAATTTTTGGGGTCATATTTTGCCTAAAATATATATAAATATATATAAATGAAGAGTTTAATACATATTTTGGAGTAAAAATTCATAACTATGATTATGTAGAAATAATTTTTCAAAAATATATTAGAAATATTATTTAAAATGTTAAAACTATTTGTCATTTGTGTAAGGTATTTCTCATATGTATATGGGTAAATTTAATACCTTCAAATAAGCTTTGATAACATAAAATCGTGATTTATTAAAAGTTAATGTCAATATGAACAAGTGATTGATTGAAAGGAAAAAAATATATTATATTTCTTTCTTTTCAACTCGAATTATAATTTGATTTTAAAAATAATTCATCCACATATCAAATAAAATTGCAAAATGATACCTATTTGAAACACTTCATTTCATTTGTAAACAAACAAGAATATGCAGTCCGGCAATTCTTCTGGATCATTGTTTAACTTGTTAGTTATTAGTTTTATTAAAAAAGATTATAATTCCTAATTCCTCATGATTTTTATATTTTATGTTTTAACTAGTTAATTTTGGATTATTTTTTAAATTAAGTGTTACATTTAATTTAAATTATAATGGTAATATATGGATCAGATGAACA
The DNA here is from genome assembly GCA_014180765.2 of Marchantia paleacea. NCBI lineage: Eukaryota > Viridiplantae > Streptophyta > Marchantiopsida > Marchantiales > Marchantiaceae > Marchantia > Marchantia paleacea. The sequence continues at coordinate 574,345 of MUAA02000064.1, forward strand.
TTTTAATATTTTGGAGTAAAAATTCATAACTATTATAATATACAAATAAAGAAAGGAGAATACTTTTCAAAGTGTAAAATTAATTTGATGTGTGTAAGGTATTTTTTATGTGTTTATAGACAAGATTTATAATTTCAAATACTTCATCTACATCAGAACATGTCATCAATTTTGTATGTACAATTCTAAACTTTGAAAGAATTTATATTTTAAAACAAATCATAATATACAGAAATTTTGTACAATCTTCTATGTGGTGCACTAGATTCATTTGTCAAAAAAATAATATTTTCCATATAAAAATAAAAACTCTTATGGAATCTTATAACTTTTCTTCTGAATCATTATTTAACATGTTAATTTATTTTTATTATTTAAAATAATTTTTTTATAATTTCAAATCATGCATCTATAACATAACATACCATCAATTTTTTTATGTACAATTGGAATATCATTCAGTAAAATTGAATGATATGGAATGAAACTATCAATAAAATCTTTCATTTGTATTTTTAAACTTTATAAATACAGAGTCTTGGCTTTGAATATTCGTATAAATTGAAAAAAATTAACTTTTAAAACTCTCACTTCTTTGAAAGTTTGAACCAGAAAAATAAATTTATTCAATAAACACTCAATTAATGAGCATCTTGACAAAATATACATGGCATCCGATCTAGACACGACCTCGCAAGGATCCGTTGATCTTCAAGTGTCTGAACATAAATCTATTGTACTATAGGTTATCTTTTAATTGATTTTTCATGAGGAACGATAAAAGGGATTCAATCATTACTATTGTAGTCTTATCCATGGTCTTGCCTTCAACTCGTCACCACTAAAAGGCCTTACGAAATCTATGAAAGTTGATTAGCACTTTGACTTCAAATGGAAATTCCAAGAGTATAAATATTTCATATATCCAAAAAAATCTGTATTTTAAATTTCAAAACATATCGATAACAATATTTTTTATGTAAATTTTCGTTTTTTCTTTGATAATCAACTAATATGCAACTTCTAGCTTGGTTTGTCCGACAAATTTTACATCATGTAAAATTTTACATGATGGACTTCAACCGAACTCATTTGTTTTTATTATGAAGCTCTTGACTTTTCTTCGCGCAATAATTCATATTCTCAACATCATGCCATTTTTTTAAAGGTACAATAGTCTTAGGTTAAGACTTATGTTTCCATGATCCAGGTGAATGAAGATGTTATTCCACCCGACCTTTACAAAGCATAGATTTATGCCGTGGAAAGATCTCTTGGACATACTGACTAAAAATTGATACATGTATTCATGCATCCTTTAATATTTTATACTATCTACTTGTTGAAAGATATTTCATGTTCAAAAAAATCTGTATTTTAAATTTGAAGACTTGTTGACAACAATTTATGTTAACTTTTATTTTCTGTTTGGTAATCAACTAACATGCAACTTCTAGCTTCAGCTAACAATTTATTTGAAAAATTATACATTGTCTTTGAATCAACTCATTTGTTTTATTTTGAACCTCTTTACTTATCTTAGCAGGACGAATCACATTCTCATCATCATATTTTTTTTGGTAGGGTACAATAGTCTTACATTAAGCCTTTCATTGCCATGATCCACAACTGACAAGTGTAAATGCTCAAGGTGATGAAAATGTTATTCCCTCCGAACTTTATCGTGCTGACTCACAACGTAACAACCTTCATTATTATGTAGGCCGGTCAAGCACATATTAATCCCATCAAAAGATCCCTTGGACATACAACCTAAAAATTGATACATGCATTCATGCATCAGTCATAGTTTGAACTACATTTTACATTTTTTTTAGCATTGGAGGGATATGATTTTACATATTCCAATTGAGCAGGTAGCGCACGGTTCAAGCATTCTATATTAGGCTATGTTTTCAAACTTAGATTGCAACTATTTGCTAGGCACATAAGAACTAGCCCACATTAGATTTTTATTTAGAGAGTCAGAGTACAAAGATGCTAGCACTGCAGCATGCAAAGCAACACGATTAGTACAACTACTAGTTACCTTTGCAATATGTCACATAGGCAGACCAGGGATTTTAACCCTTTTACAACCCTAAGAGTTGCTTTGACCTTTTAGGAATCATAAGTATTGATTTGCCTCTTTCTTCCTTAGATTTCAAGTTTTAGATCATAGTGTTGAACATTGAGCTTACAATTATCTTTTTCTTTCTTGCGTACATGTAAATCCAATTAATAACATTAAAGCCAATGATCACATCGCATTATTAGGATCCATGTGGATTATTAGGCAATACTTGAAGCTCTATTTATATTTATAATGCCTTTTTATTTCAAAAAAATTCACTTGTTATATCTTAATTTTTTGTTGTTGAAAATATGCTCTTGAGAGCCACCTCTAATTGATAATTGGTTGTAATGTTTTACTTCATGGTAATAGTTGGTATATTCTTGGTGTTTGAAGCAAATTGTTGTGTATGAAAACATTTCAGGCTTGCTTTTCTTCAATTGAACTTTTATTGATTATTCTGATTAATCTTCTAAGTTTATTTTCTTATAAAGAAGCCTTCTAAGATCTATACATCACTTTTGACACTAAAATCAAGTACTTGATGTATGGATGTACTCTCTCGCTATTTTGTTCACTTATGCAAAATACGTTGATTAGCATTTGTTTCTAGTGATGATACCTTGGGAACCCACATTCTTTTGCAAAAAAAATCTCGATTCACACTTAATTTTGTTAAATTAAATATCAACTTTTGGCTTATCATATTTGAACTCACTCAGATGGTGAAAACATCCTCACAACCCAATGTAATGAAATAGAAATATTGATGAAAGACTCTAATAAAATGCATCTTCAAATATATATATATATATATCTCTCTCTCTCTCTCTCTTCTGATGGTTTTTGAGATCTTTGCATTTATTCCATATGTTTTTTTCTTTCTTTGTAGTATGACTTTAAATCATATTTTACCTAGTAGCTTCACATACCCCATAATAACTAGAGTTCGTGTAGATTCTTTAAAGCATATTCATAACGATAAACTTAAATGGTATAGTATACTGGTAAAAAAATCAACCGAAAGAATTACTTAGTGTTTTTTCTAAAGCAGTAAATATGTGTACATTGTAAAAACCTATATAGTGTTATACTCGAGATCAAAAATTTGAATACAATGTCATGTTAAATTTGAACGATGTTTTTGGAAACTATTCATAAGGCATTCATAAACATCGAAATAAACAGCTGAATTGTTTTGCAGTAAAAATTATTCATTTAAGTTTGTTCTCTTCAGTGCTGCTGTATTCACTCTGTTAAATAATGTCTCGAGTCAATTTCACACCATTATACTGATGAATAAAAACTTGCTGACCTAGTTCAGCAGGAACCCATCACTCAGTCGCAAACTGAAAAAATGTACTGTTCTTCTAACAGGGGCGGATACCCACAATTTCAAATAGAAAAATATTTTTAAACGTTTGTATTATTTATACAGCAATACCAGTATTTTCAGTTTTTGCGTCAGGTGTGTACGCATTGTGAACAGAGGAGTTTGAAGTTGCAAGTCACTCGAAAAGTAGAAAAAGACATTGACCACGCAGACTTGAATAAAAAAGTTCAGAACTTTCATATCACATATATTCCTTCAAAGACGTACTCCTGAATCTCTTACCCATTATCGCTCATCAATCATCTCGATTTGATGTTTATAATTACTGCATTGTTTGATACAAAGATTTTGATTGATTCAGTGACCATAGACGGCCCTCCGTCAATTTAGCAGTCTGGCTAAAGAGTACAGGTAGCAGACTTTCCGGTGAATTGTAAGATAATCTATGGTAAGGCTTACGATGTCACCAAGGACAGAATCCTCCCGTGTCAGTAGCTGTGATCTACTACCGTCCGGGCTTTACTTCCTATGTGGAGACGAAACGAAAACAAAGCTGACGAAACCTCCGACAAGCACAACAGACCTCTGGTCACGTACAGTCCTCCATTAGCCAAGTTTAATGCCGATGCAAATTTAATCCACTGGCTGAGTTTTCGGTATCGAATCGCACATCCTCCTACGACCGATGCGCCAGCTCTATCTTTGATTCACGGCACGTGGTTGCCTACAGCAAGCAAGCATGGGCTCCAGTTCACACACGATGCCGCGGAAGAAACCTAGAGCAAGCGCAGGAAAATCTTACCATGTTCGAGGAGAAGGAAGCAGCTCAAGTTCGCTGGTGAATGCAGCTCCAGGACGACAGGAGAATCCTAACGCTACGAGCTCACTGTATGCACATAGAAGTGTGCCTCATGGAAGTGCTAGCGCTGCGTGCTCACAGTCTGCAAATACAGGTTACGACGCATACGAAGTGATGGACCCAAGAATTTGGAGCCAGTTGCCAGAAGATATGATGGTTTGCGTCCTGGCGTTTTTACCGGTGAATTGTCTCCTGCGCTTCCGAGCAGTGTGTAAAAAATGGGACGCTATGATGTTTTCCAGACGTTTCCTATACACTCGTTCACAAGTGCACATCCAGGAGCCTTACTTTGAGTTCATAAATTTGATCTACTGTAGGATGACCCAACAGCTCTCAAGCTACAACCCTGTATCCAATACATGGCACAAAATGTCCATGGATTTCCTCCCTCCTCATTCAGGGATTTCAGTTGCTTCTTCCGGTGGGCTGCTTTGCTTTTCTGCACCACGCGAGTTCGGTGCTGGACTATCCCTGGTGGTCTGTAATCCTGTGACGAAAAGCTGGAGGGCGCTACCACCAAGGCCATTGTATGAAAGGCCAATGCTGGTGAGCATTGTCGCCGAAAATCGCCCTCCCAGGTACACAGTTATTACGGCTGGCATGTTATCGACCGAAATCTTTGACTCTACCACTTTGTCATGGCGTACAGCAGGCAGCTTACCTCAAGAAACTACGTTATATCCTCATTTTGCCTACTCTGCTGGCAGCTTGTTCTGTCTTACTCAAGACAGCTGGTCTATACCAGTGCTTGAATTCGATCTGCAGCAGGAGGTGTGGAGTGCGGTGCAAACGGGTCGACTGCCTGGACAATGGCAATCTCGCACCTTGGTTGGATGCAAAGGATCCCTTTTCATTGTTGCGAAATCCGCAAGAAAAACTGGGATATCCGTGTGTGTATGGAAACTTGACCAAGCAACCAGAAAGTGGAAAGAGATTGCAACGATGCCTCCATCAATGTCAGATCGATTTTTCAAAAGGCGCTGTCATAACATCTGTTGCACCGGTCATGGAAACCTCATCTTCCTCACTCGAGACAACTGCGACCAAGGTGCTTTGTACAACATTGAGAGAGATTCATGGGTTTCGGTGTACAAGTGCCATAATCTCGCACCGAAGGACCCCCGCGGTTTTGAGCCAGTGCTGGACGTCCTCGAGCCTAGTTTTGCTACCGCTTGACTTATCTCTAGAGGTGGGTCGGTGGCAGTACATATACGTATAGATCTAGTGTTGGAAACTTTCAAACTATCGAAACAAATAAAATTCTCAACATAACGACAATTCAGAGTTCTCACTATTTAATTCCATCGGACAGAAGGCCAGTACATAGGGTTCACGTTATTATGGTGCTGAAAATACATGACATCGGATGTTTTGTACTTCTCCTATCGAGCTTTTAAGATCCTGGGCGATATATATCTGTAAAGAGTTCGAAGAAGTTCTTGAAGTGATCACTAACCAGAAGTGATCAACGCATGTTGATCACTTCTGGTTAGTTACAGGTCTTCTTAAACTGTTTCGCTGGCTTCAACCACGACCCAAATATTCCAAATGAGGTGTTGTGATTTGTGTAATGTTGAAGCACAGGTCCACGTCTTCTAGAAGAGCTGAATTTGCCACAGTATATTGAACAGGTTCTCTCTTTTTGTTGAGCTCTAGCTTGTCTTGCCTGAAATGTGCATATTCATAGAACATAAGGATATATATCTCTTTCTTTACTTTAATTTACTTTCAAATTGGTGTTCTTCCATATATATCTATGTATGAATATGAACATATGAATATATCTATCTTTTTTTGGGTATATTTAACAATGTCATGGTGAGGTAACTCCTAAAAGTTTCCGAATTGTTAGAATTGTTACTCGTTCGCTTATCTTTGATGAAATATATTGTATTTCAGGCTTTCTGCCTTGTAAAGTTCCCGACGTTAAGGTTCAAGCAAAATGCCATCACTTACATGCCTAAGTTTACTCACTGCATGTCGGATGTTGCCACCACCTTGTGAGTCTGGTGCTTCAGTAAACACTTGTACTGATGTGTCCTAGACATCACTTAAGGTAGGTACTTGACGATCCTTATAAGGGATCATCGTCAAGATCATGGACGTTATTATACCACTCAAAAGAAGCGTAAATGGAGGATTAAACATGATGCAGGTTTGACATTGAAGGCCTCGACTCCGTTAGCATGCCTACTGTTTCACATTCCTTTCTTTGTTACACCTGAGTGGGAGTACCCATTTCCACAGTACACGTAGATATCAATCTCATGGCAGCACTAACCAGCACTCTGGAGCTGCAGACAATAAACAGATGCCTGGAAAGGAAAAAGCACGAAGAACCCTCAATGATGAACTGTAAAACAATGCTTGTTTATTTGCATTGAATGAGTAAAGGCAATCGGTGTGCGAAAATTTTGCTGATTAGCCCAACGTACAACTCATCAAATTTCACTACAAATTGTACCTGGAGTACAAATACTTGAAATTCAAGTCCTGTGGACTTGTCCTCAAATCATCGTCATACAATACGGCCTATCTGTTCTTTCGGTTCAACACAATGGGTACAATGATATCAGATGTCGAGGACCTTTATAAATTTTGGTCAGGTTTAGTTGATTTGAAGCTCTAACGGGAGCTTTGGGAAATCCAGAGTCTCAACATTTGCCTGTGCGATCAGATCTGATCCATGGGCACTTTCCAGATTGAAGTAGCAGAAAAAAATTCCATTTTGCAGCAAGCCCAGAAAATACTTTTCGATGGTTGGAGATGAGTAAACATGTGCAGTGGTCAAGATGTCGAGATGCGCAAAGATTCAGTCTCTCTTTCCTATTTCTATATGCAACCACCTTCATTACACGCATGTCACTTGCTGCAACATGCTATCAAGTTCATGTTGCAGTCTATCTAGAAGAACTACTGAATATTGGGACAACTGCTGCTATTTTTTTTTTGGTGTCCTGTTCATCACTCACATCCTGAGAGTTTCGAAGATAGCACTTGACTTTTTCCTCCGTCTCATCACATCTGAGTATAGAGTGGAGTCAGGATCCGAGACAAATCCGCGTTGATATGCTCCAGAAGTTCCATCAAACATCATCGTCGGCTATGAATTTCAAACTCGATGAAGACAGACATTTCTTCATATAGCAGCAGTCGTCTCTATGTCGCAATTTCTTACCTTCACTCGAGCAAATTGAGTGTATTTACGATGGATCGTTTCTCTCTACACGCCAGAATAAGTAATTCCTTATCTCTTGTATGATAAGAAACAACCAAGTAACTATATTTGTCATAGTATGTGATCTTATAGCTCACTCTCGATCCAGCGTCAATCGCATTCAATACTTATCCGTAAAGCCGATCGCATAACCCCATCATAACAATGTGAGAGCGTGAATACTTCAAAAAATATCGTTAATAGAAGAAGTTGCAGACTGTAAAATACATGGCTTCCAAGTTCCGCGTCTTTGAAATTTACTTCCTTTTTTAAGCATGTGATGCAGGAGTTGACCAGAAATTCTAAAGCTTTTCATCCATGCAGAATGATAGAAGTTCTTTCGTGGACTGACTCAATGATCAGATATGTCTCATCTTTTACACTCCTTGATGAACTACAGTCAGTGTGAGGATAAAAGTTACGAAGATATATATGTATATATTATATTATTATTATTATGTTCATATTTCAATTGTGATACGAAATACTTCCAATAGCCTGAAGAAAATTATCTAATTTAAATCTATCAAATCTATTAGAAAATGCAAATGTAAATAAAATCTATATTAAGACTGTAGATTTCAAAGAATTGCTCTATTTATTTGGTCGTCATGACTAAGATTTGTCTCTGAACAACACACATTCATCGTACGTTAAGCGGTAGTTTTAGAAGCTTCATCAGATCTATGATCGTAGTAAGATTTGTAATCATCTTGATTTCTTACACTCTTATTTTTGCATGAATGAGGATCTAATTAGTCAGTGTGAAATTTACATGCTTGATGGGGATAGCTACACAGCTGTCGGATAAAAGATTCTCTCTCCCTTTCTCCCTCTCGAAACTTGGACACTGACCTTTCTATAAAGTCCGTAGCTGCTGGTAAACAATACTTGCAGACTTAATCGAGAGAAAATTGAACATGTCTTCTGATGTGTACCCGGGGGATTTCAAAGTGGCTTGGCTCGAGAATCCAGGTGCAGGATTCCCGGACCTTCTTGGTTGGTGGGGTTGAATTCATCCGAGTTACTCTCACTCGTCATCCGACCCGGTCATCCGCCTGTAACGTATGTGGGTCTAGAGACATTGGAACCGCTGGTAGCCAAAGGAAACACAACTTTCCTGATTCCTTACAGCCGGCCTTCCGTCACGGTTGGACGTTATGTTAATTATGGGAATAGATCTCGTCGCTTCTCCTCTTGCAAACGCTGTTAGCTCACCCATATACTACTTCCCCAAGGCTAAGAAATCTTCCCTTGCGAGGGTTTTCTCCATCGTCGACTTAGAAGGAAAAATCTTCTAAGGGTTAAGTAAATTCTACCATCCAGTAAGAAGCTGGAAATGATTGTTATTGTTGTGTGTGAGTCTGTGAGTGGGTCTTACCTTAACATGACAAGTGCAAATCTAATCAAGCCCTGTTATTTGACATTCTTTTTAACAAATCTTTTCTGCTCTCTTGTGCATCCGTGATGAAAGAAAGTTGCTGACCGGAGTACTGCATGAGGATAGTTTAAGCCACCAGATATGCAGATTTGGGACATGTACAACATAACATCCTTCTATTTTAGAAAATATCAGAAGCACATATATATATATATATATATTGGGACAACACGATCAAGAAGTTGTGCTGAAATTTGTTGACAAAAATGGCTTTAAAGTATCAGTGCCCGCATAATAAGAATACCCAGAACACTGGAAGTGGGTTTGAGTGATCAAAGAAGTCATGTTGATATTCAGAGAAAAACGAAAGCTGGTATGTTATTATAGTCTAAACCTTCATGATCATGAGCAAGAAGGAACCAGATCGCAGATACAGTACGTACTGGATGGTAAACGAATCTCCAGTAGCATTCCTAACGAGGAAAGAACTTATTTGGTGTACTGAGGTCTTAAACAGTGCACATAGTGAAGAATCTGTTCTGATCTCCATGCAAATGGTGATAAACATTTACAAACCAGAACCAGAACTGAAATTCATTTTTTAGATACGCTCAAAAGGACAAGTGTACATAGTGTACTGTACACCGTATCTATTCTGAGCATTTTCAATATTCTATTAAGCTCAATTTCCACACAAAAATCGCGATGAACTTGTGCACAGCTTGCTGCAGTTGAGCACCATGGAACAGATTGAAGGTCAGTCCTGCCAGATGGTTGCGTTGGACTTGATAGCTTGTGCTTGATATAAAATGTCTTCGATTTTAAGCTTTCCTTTCACAGTCACTTTCTGCTTCTTTCGATCGACTTCAACAGAAGTCACTCCTGTTTTCATGCACGTCAAATCGACATAGATCAGATACAAGATACGCATCATATCGAAAGTGAGTAAAAAGGAAGACAGAGCTACGCTATAATGTCCAGGTACCCAAGAGTTGACATCCAGTAGTAAAAATGCAAGTTGCTCCCACCGAACGTAACATTCTTAAGTATAGGTCAGTCAACTTCACGGTTTCCATAATGATTTGATAACCCACATGACGATAGTGATGTGCTTCTTACGCGCGACAACTGACCCTGCCGACCTCTAGATGGAATATATGACTGAAGTTTATTAGACATGTTAAGCTGTTATCTTTTTTCCTGTTAAATATGTGACAATCCAGACAAGTACAAGTACATCTACTTCAGGTTTTACATGTACTATAGGTGTCCAAAACCTTTTCTGTGTGTACGGGCCGCAGACAATCAAGGAAAAGTATCGACTTCAAGGTCTGTCAATGAGCTAAATGCAGACGAAAGAAATGATGGTCTGAAGAATGTGTGAGATTCAGGGACACGGATATTTTCTTACCCTCCAGTGCTCCAAGTTTTTTGTGAATTTTCCCAACGAAATCGTCACAGCAGATTGGAATCGCCAAGTCCACAACCTTCTGCTCATGTCAAACGAATTATGTTCAAGCGTTAAGCGTTCAAGTGCAAAGGCAGAAGGGAGCTTGACTGCAAGATTCATACTTGTGATTCTTACCTCCCAGTTTTCAACATCTATATGTACATGCTTATACACTCTGTAAAGACAGCATCCATCTTTTGGCCGCTTATAATTAAATAATTGGCCTGATAGTTGTGATTCCATGTAGACACCAGCCAAACAGGTGTTTTTGTTTGAGGTGTTTTTGCTCGGAGAATAAGTTACGGAGTATACATGAGTTTTAGCAGCATGAGACGGAACGCGCTCTGAAACTTCACCAGATTTTCCGGGGCATCCGCGGGAGTTGTAAAACTGTGCAGACATGAAAATAAGCTGCTTAGACGATCAAATTATCAAAATCAATGCAACAACCCCTGATTTCATGTGGGCACAACTGTTACAATAATGGTTCAATTTTCATATCAACAATGCCTCTGAAGACTAAGCTGTTGCGGATAAAAGCACAAACTAGTAGTTTTAGTAAGAATTCAGAGTTTATCACGGAGCTGCTATGAAGTGGCAACTAAAGACATTGCTCCAACTAGAAGGCGGATACGTAGCATGCGTTCTACTTTGCAACTGCTCAGAATGGTTTTCTGCGCAGTAGTTTATGTTTACTTGTGAATTACCTGTGAGTGTCGATCAAAGGTCATGGGAATCTGAAAAACTGGTCTACCGATTATCCAACCGGGGTCGTTGCCACCATAAAACATCTGCATAGAGGGCAAATCCAACAAATTGAGCACATGAACATTCAAGCTTATAGCTTCCGTCGGACTCCTTGAATTTGCTGAATTTAGGTCATATTCGCTGCGCAAAACGGGTCCGGAGGCTAGGCAAAAACTTCGTGGACGACGGAACCGGACGAGAAAACCGATCAAGTTCATTGCTGCAGCTGGCATGTTCACGTGAAAAGCTGTAACTACAGTCGATGTGGCTGTCGACATCATATAAGACTTACGTACCGCATGAAAGGCCGCCATTGAAGACAAGCTGAGTATTTATTACTTGATGTTGAATCTATAAATCGTCGTAATTTGACTCAACAATGCTGCAAAGCTATTAGCAAGAAGAATGCATGTATACAGAAATCGACTTGATAAGAGGACGCTATTTGTAACACTTAGTGTTTAGAGTTGTGCCTTTAAGAAGGTTCATACAGAACTAGAAGTGTTGCGCTAGTCAGAGCAGTAAATACTGGATGGCACTGGTCCGAGGAATGATAGTAAGTATGTAGTAGCAAAGACGACACATTCGAAAAAATTAAAGGAAGGCAGCTACTTGAGAAGAAACGACGACCTGCAACCAAGATACAATGGAGCTCAAACGCATGACAGACTCTATGTCATCTAGTACTTTGTTGGGTGAGCACAGCGTTAACGCTATAAGATACAGGTGAAGGATAGAAGCTATATATTCTCCTAATGCAATAAGGTTTATCGCCGAATGTATTCCGTATCGAAGAACTTTGGACACTGATATCTGAACTAATGATTTCAAAACAGGCACATATCTCTACATTTATACTTCAAGGTAACCTAAGAGAGAAGGGGAGAGAGAGGGAGAGGGAGAGGAAGACCAACAAAGTCACCACTAATGACAGAGTCAACTGATTCCGTGCCAGCAATGATGTCAGAACTCCAGAAACTTAAAGCATATAGACAGGAATTATACTGTTGTTGAAGAGAACACCACTTTCTAATGAAGAGCGGGGGTAGCAGTTGAACCCACTTTGTTGCGAATGGTATGAATCAGTATTAGCATGAGTCATGGTAGTCCCCAACTCTGGATCTCCTTGAAGAGAACTACCGATACTATCACGGCTTCACCAACTCCGTCATACTGAGCTGAAAGTCAAGCTACCATCTTTCACGCAAAGATTTCAGAACACTATGAGCATATGATTTGCTAGTACCATAACGACCTCATGTCGCTCCAGTCATTTGGCACTCTTCCAGGAAACGAGAATACGTCTTTTCGTTTCGATTGACCTGGTGAAACAAATCGCTGGGTTGGTCGACGTCAGAAAAACCACACTATCGGCTCTCAAAGTCTACGCTCAAGACCCTTTCAACTGTATTTTTCCTCCTCGACATAAAACAGATATCCATAGTTGATTGCAAGGTACATACGACTATCGGAAACGCAACACTTACTTCACATTCAAACAAAAAGACGATTTGTACTCCGTGTGTGGCATATATATATATATATATATATATACGTATGTTTTCCAATGGTAACGTTGCAATTGCTGGCTGGCGTATTGTAAATCATTTGAAGTGCCCCCGTTTGATATTTGTGAAGTGTTTCATTTAAAAAAATGAAATTTAAATTATTTCAAGTAAATTACATTTATTAAGTTGGTGAAATTGGGTTAGGTTAATGGATACTCTTCATTATCTACGTTATTTATCCCATGTATTCATTGTAAAAAACGAACACTGTCATGTTTGTATATGTGTAAAATCTAAAATATAATATTTAGAATTGAAATATAAGAAGTATATTTCATGATTAAAGTAAAGATCTGTGTGCGTGTAAAAAACTCGGTAAATAGGTTATGTATCTATTGTACAAAAATGTTGATTCTATTAGAGGAACCGTAAAATAATGAGTGCAGGTAACTGTTACCGTAACAATGCTATCGGGTGAAGGTCCAAGAATTTTCAAACTGTAAAACTTGCAAATTTAAAGAAGAGCCAAATGAGAGGTCTTTTGCACATAGCACGCATATGTTAATTAATCCATAGATGTAAAGAAGGCACTGCAATCATTTTGTGCTTTCGACTTTACATGCCTCGTCGCAGCATACTTAGACTGACCGTACCGTATCCTTCTATGCCACGTGGATGTCCACGAGGGCCAGTGTCTGCAAGTAATGTTCGTATCTCTCCATGGTACCATTCCATTCGTTAGTCAGCGAGCTTATGGCTTGGATTTAGGGTCCTGACTCCTCAGTCTTTGTGCGGAATCTATCGTAAATCCTAGCTCAGTCTCTTCCAAGTTCCGCTCGTGCATGTGAATACAAAAATAAATTATATAATGAATGTTACATGACAGAAGTCTATATGTACAAACAATTCGTATAAATTTCTAACATTTTTTTGTCAAATATGTAGTATGATTTTTTTGAAAAGACATTAATTATAAATTCGTTGCGAAATTGAAAATCCGAAATTCATCAATTTTTTCCAGGTTCAATAAATTTTTTTATTTTTACTTATTTTATGTGAAAAGATGATTACATCATGGACTTTATGCTTGAACAAAGATAAGGGAATCAAGCAGAAACATCCAGCTACAAAATTACGTATTTTGAAGGTCAGAAACCTTATCTCGTGAGGTCCGAATTGCAAATCTTACCTTGCCAGGTCAGGATCGTTCCAATGGCTTTGACCATTCATGTTAAATTACATTCGTAGCTACCTTTACCGTCTTCGATAAACAATTTGCAGAAATTTTGTTTTCAAACGCCTTGAAGCTACCAGAAGTTTGCAATCTCGAGTAGAAAGAGGCGCAATGCGCTATTTGTATCCAGCCTTCTTCACATCTCATTAAAAGTTTTACAAGCCAGTAGAAGTTTGAAGTTTGATATGCGGGGATTAAGTTAGTATCTTGAACCCTAATTTTCTTTCCTGTGAAGTACTCAGTGGAAAAAAAGTGTGAATTTACTCAAGCGGATTAGTAGCCCAGGTTTCTTTTCCTCTCAGAAGTTCCAGGGGATGAAATAAGAAATACAATTTCAGTGACAACCAGATTCCCATATTTCTGCATATCTCTGCAACTACGGGATCCAAGGATGAAAGAGGATTTATAGCAAAAGAGCTTTGTCCAAGAAAAAACCTGCGCTGCGTGGCGCCCTTGACTTACCGCGCTTGTTGTCTTCCCATGAGTTACATTTTCTAAACACCATGGTCGAGGTTTTCAGACTCATAGTATTCAACAACAATCATCTTCAATTAGGAGTGGTGAACTCTGGATGCTAGCCAAAGGTTGAGTTTGACTTTGTTCAAGTAACATGGTAAACGGTAAATGGAAACGACTTTTACATATTGGTGTCTGTTGTGACGTATTTTTCTTCCATAAATCCAAATATTGATAAAAACTACTCAGCGATTCTCCCTCCTTACCTATGCCACTCTAGGTGCAATTTTTTCAAGTGCAAGACACTTGGTCCATTTCCTTTTGATGATCCCAAAGAATATCATAGTAGATTGATTTGGTAACAATCTTGGAAAACCTAGGAATGTGAGGAACTAGTGTGGGCCAGGTCCATCTCGGCAACGCGTAGATTGAGCTGCTGACCACGTCTTCTCTTGTCCTCTACTTGGCCCCAATTCAAGATCATGGAGCCGCTAAATCTTGCTCGATTCCCAGCTCGGTCGTGCATGGAACATGCACTTTCGAGGACCTGGAGCTTCTTGTCGAAATGCAAGTCCTGACTGTGTGAACGCACCGTTGCATCCATCAGCCGATTTGTCTCAGAGACTAAGACCCTTGTCCATGTGGCCTTCTCTGGTCTTGTATCTCCCGGTCGAGTTTTCTCCTGCCATGCCATGTCTTGCATCCGAATCGGTTCACTCATGATCGGCAGCATCATTGTTTATACGAAACACACCACAGCTGTAGGTGACGGAACGCTCTTGACAAACCACCTACGCCATGGTCCCAGAACCATTAAAAATTCTTATTCCACACTCGATGGAAGTTTTGATGATACACAAATCCTTGACCGCAGTAAAAAATTGTTGAGTGTGCCCGTTCTTTCCGATTTTCCAACTTGAAGAGTTTCGCCCGGAATCTCTTGCACTCAACTTGGACTCTTGGTCGGTATGCCAGATTTACGTATATCTTTATTTTTTCTTGGGCTTGTTTTTTTGCGGCATGTTTCGACCTGGAGCTTTTGCGCTCTTACAGGCACTGATTCCCTGCATCGCCCTGCGGTGGAGGCAACCGGGTCCCGACTGCGTTATCCACGAGGGTATCCCCCTTTCAATGTGCTAGTACTACGTTCAGCCACTTCGGCCTCCTGTGCGGATCATCTTCGAACCCGCAAGGTGTCCAAGCCTCATTCGGAATCTGTTCATGCTTACTTCACGTGAATCGATGTCCTCGATCGTCAATCAATCAATCAATACGAAATCAAGGTCTAAGGTCGGAGCCCGGTCGCAAGACGCAGGTCGCAGCCATGTGACTGTGTAGGGAGCGCAGTTCGATTTGAGAACTGTAGTCGACAGAGCTTGCGGACGGGGCCTGCAGCTGCCAACAGGGATGCCGTGCCAGGTGTGATGTGAGCGGGATCCACAATCTCAACTCGTAGTCCAGAGTGAAAATCACGAGAAGTCTGTGACGCCGTTGCAGTGATGGCCCAAGGCATGCATGCATATGCGTCAAGGCGACCGCGGGTAACTACTGCAAGTAAGCTAATTCGGGCATCGTTCCTTGACCTCTGGACACTGGGCTTGACGACGGACCGGCAGCCAGCCAGCCAGGGAAGGCAAGGATGACTGAGCCAAGACAATCATCGTACCATGTTCTTGGCTGTGCGCATCACCAGGACTTTCAGTCACCAGCTGTTCATGGAACTGTGGCAAGAGATCTTGCGTGCGTTTTGGGGCCCGGCAGCATACACACGCACCACGGCCTCTGCACTGGATCGCCCAAAGCATGGAAAGAAACGTATAAAGGCAGATGGACTGTATCTTGCAGCACAGTCAGTCAGTCAGACGGAGTGAGTGAGGGAGGGAGTGCGTGTCTTGGAGGTGCGCTGCGTTCTGGAGCCTTCTTTGTTCGGACTCGGTTCTCTTTGGGAAATTGGGTGAGAAGGTCGAAGAGGCGCACCTCCAGGCGCCGATCCGATCCGATCCGATCCGGTTGGAAGTAAGTAGTGAGCGGTGACCGTCGCCAGTGGACTAAATATTAAGTGACAACGTTGGTTTGTTTGAAAATCTCTTTCAGCTGCAGCTGATTCATAGTTCCAGCAGAATTCTGTTCGTCGTCGTCGTCGTCCGACAAGACAAGCAGAATGGCGGATGCTGGCCAGTGGGAAGTTGCTAGGACCCTGATCACAATGGTGGCTATCTGTACAACACTGTTCGTTGTTACAGATTGTAAGTGGATCCACGTTTACGCTTTTCTGCGGAAAGTGTCGTAGGCCAGTGCTAGTGTAGCTAGCAGTTGTCTGTCTTTCTGTCTGTCACTCACTGTGGTCGCATTGGACTAGTACTTTTTCTCCAAACTCTTGAGCTAAATTAGCTTTAGAGTCAGATTGGTGCCCACGTGCACGCACACGTATTTTGGCGATGAGTCTGACGAGAATGGGATGCACAGATTGAACTCCACTGTCGCATAATTTGCTCTTTGAACTGATGACAGTTTTCGCTTTTCCAATCGCATGTGTCTCAGATGCAACAATGTTCTCCAGGTTCTGTTACAAAGTGTATACAGGTGGGGCATCGCTGTGAGAGGAGCTTGTACAGATGTTGTTCGTAAGGCCAACACCGGCGGCATATGGCAAACTATACGGCGTCTAGCGTTAGCTTGTGAAGCAGGAGTGCTGTGTCTAAAAGTGTAAATTACTTGATAAAGCTAATGCTTCACGAGCTTTACTATCTTAGTGACGTTAATACCTGAAGAGCCTAGACTGATTCGGAAAATCTAAATATCAGGAGAGATGCACATTGCATGGAAATCATCTCCTTTGTACAGATTTTGATGTTAGAGATTGGCAAAAAAAAGAAGTGATAGCCTTTCACTGGCTTCATCATTAATATAGCTACTTTATTCCACGTGAAAGCCGTGTGTACTGCATGCACCGAGACCGCGCTGGTGAAATTCATAAACTGACCACATTCTGTTGCACATATATGTTCCTACGGTGCCTGCTTGACATACAGTTTCATCATTCCAAATTTCATGTCTTGTGCACGTCACTTATACCGACGGTTCTGAAGAGACTACCTCTGGGCCAGCAAATCAAAGAACATCTGTTATCTAGTCATCGACAGGGGCTCTAGGCTTGCATTTGCAATCACAGTTGGCAGTCTTCTGATGGAAGAGCAGAAACGAAGATGTCACAAAACTGTCAGTGCTGCTTTACCAAGAATCTGGATCCAAAGCACTGCACAAACTCGATTTGGAAGCAGATGTTGCCCACGGTTCATAGATGAGTCCTAATCTTTTCCAGAATTGCGTCATGGCGAGCAGCAAACTGAGAACAGGAATATTTCAGGCATGTGATTGTTAGTGCACTCGAACTCTGACATCAATATACTAAATGTGCTGGCATCTGTGTGAAGACCTGAATGACCAAGGCCGGCCAAGAAAACGAGCAGGAACTACTCAGAAAGGAACCAACCAGACAGGGAAGGGGCAACCAGTAACTCCATCGCATACTACATTCTGTAAGACGCACAGGTCAGCAACGAGCAAAAGATAGCAGAAGATATTAACCTCCATCGCTAAACTAGGTACTTCTGGTTGGAATTGAAGATATCAGTTGAGCACAGTACTCTGAAAATATTATTATATTCTTATGCAATCCATTTTATATATCTCCACATTGTTTTCATGACCGCAGAATATCTGCACACGAAAGAATAGAACAGTATTGTGCGATGAAAAGGCTTGAAATTGTCAATGGAATAATATAATACGAATAATCTCATGGAGATGTCAACGGAAGCCTTTTCTTTCAGAAAAACAAGTGAGGCGGATTGCAAGTTATTTCTAGTCACAAGTAGAGCAGTGGAGTCTTCGAAACCTTTTTGAAGCTGTTGAGTTTCCACGTTTCCACTCAGTTTAACTTCATACGCTCAAGGTCAAGGCGCTCAGCCGTTGTGTGGTTGACAATAATGTTGATGGTAGATCATTGCAACGGTTAGGTCAACTCAAATGATGCAATCGGAAATCACTGAGTCCTTGCACTATAATCATGCGATAGTCGCAAAGCAAGTTCTATTAGCCATTCATTTTTTGCCTTCACCACTTCTTTTTGTTGCCCTCTTTGACTCATAATGAGACATGTGATACTGTATATCGAGAGAGAAGGGGGGGTGGGGGGAACTCTAATCTAGCTGGAAGATTTCATACTAGGAGCCTACCCATGCATGAGACTAGTGGAGAGAGCCTTCGTTCCAGATGTGGTTTTCACATATCCCACGGGAGATGTTGGCCATTGACCTTATTAAAAGTCCATACGGAGTAGCTGTGGACTTTAATGTCAGCCCCCAAAGACACTCAATATAGAGGATTGCAAGAGTGAGATGTGTTTATTCTATTGGCAGATGGAGATGTACAGGGATTTGGTACATAATATGGATGTGTATGTTAAGGATTGCGGGATATTATATCATGAGAGAAAACATGGATCACATTTAGCATTATAGCGTTTAGACATCACATTAGCATTGCATTTCAGTACTCATTAGCTACAACATTGGTAGAAAGATTTTGTATGATAGTTTATGTTTGTTTCACTAGATGTAATATTTTCATGCAAAAGATATTAAAGTAGTGGTTGACAAGATAGAGATTTCTCATGATTGGATTTAGTTTATTCTCTCTCCCATGCCTGCGGGCTGGGCTACCCTTGGCTTTGTAATCTTTTCGATGGTTCTGCCATGTGCACTTTATCCATGCGTCGCCACATTCCACGCTTGAAAATGTAATAAAAATACGATGACCAAAAATAAAAAAGCATGGAATAAAAATCACAATGGTTAAAAACTACAAGAAAAAAAATCCACATAAGGTAAAGAATCAAAGGGAACCTCAAGTAAAAGGGGAAAAGAGAGTTCAAACAATCTCCATTAAATATCTCCCTATGCACGTTTGATATCTATTGCATAAAACTTGAAAGTCTTCGGATTCAGTGATAACGGAAGGTTTAGCCTCACCTAGCATTATGGCAATTTTCCTATCATTAGCCAATGCCCGTGGCATTGTAATATTATACTAAATTTTAGAATATTGTATCCAATAGTATGAGGATAGATAACCTCCATATAGTAATGATGTCATGTGCATTCCATAAAAAAATCGATCAAATCTCCAAGAAATGCTTCATATGTGAAATTTCATGTAGACCTCTCGAATTGTGAAGTTTAGAAAAGAAAATAATGAAAAAAAAACTTTAAATGCTCATGTCTGACATCTAATATCATCATTGGTAATATTCTTTTGTGTTGAATATTGGAGTTCCACAGCAATACTAAAACTTACAATTTTTAAGACATAAACAGATGGATCTATATCGAATTCTCTAATGTAGAGCTATATCCCCTTTCTCTCTATAAATATATTCTCGATCAATGTTATTACAACATCTATGAAAATATCATGATTGACTACTATCGATCTTCAAAAGACAAAGTTTTAAATGAATACCAGAGAATTTTAAAGTTTATTGAAAGAGCAACAAGTAATGTGAACGTTTGATTCAATGGAGTTATCATCAAAAATCAACATAAAAGAAATATCATGATATACATCCCTCAATCTAATTTAATAACAATCTAATCTACAAATAATTTTGGAATTTTTTTTCCATATACTACACTATATGGAGTTCGAATTTCTGAATCTTCATCCCTCATTTTATTTAGTGTATATTACACCAATATATATCAATTAGCATTTACACTAATTAGAGTTACAAGGCTGTATATACCAGTAAAGATATACCTAATAATGTGATCATTTGAATAAACTAATTAATATACACCTAATTAATGTGAACATTTGAATGAAAAATATCTACATTCAATATAAACTAATTGTTATAAAATTTAATATTTTTTGTAAAATTACTTACATATCATATTAAAACATGTGATAACAAAAATTTTGAAATAGATCTGCAATGGATAATTTGACATAAAATAATTAAATTGCTAAAGTAATATTTGTTGGTTAGAATATACAAGAATAGTTTATCTATAATGAGCACTTCATATTGTGTAAATTTTTATTCCAACAAAAACTTGCATTATTATACCATAACTTGATTTCTTTATCCTTAAGCTTTAAAATCACTTAATTTTGAATTATGTTTTGAATAAATGAATAAATTTTAGTTTTAAAAATTATTTTTAGAAAATTAGCTAGCAGGAAAGAATTGCTCATGAAAAATGCAAAAAATTTCAAAATTCATAATTCCAACTCTTATTAATGTTTAGTGATATTTCAAAATATTTCATACTTTGATTAGGTATACACTGATATTTATCAATTAACTATCTACACTAACTCAGTATATACTATAATTTTTGAATTTTCTGCAGCACTTGAATAAAAACATGAGTCAATAATAAATAATATTAATATTAATTATTTTTTTTTAAATCAAAATCTTAACATCCTAAAACTTGCAGCAATTCACAATCCTCTCATTTAATTTTTTTTGCAATTAAGTTTTTCCTCCAACAGTATTGTAAACCATGTCCTTTGAACATTTTTCTGCTATAAAAATTAAAAAATTTGTCAAATTTGTGACGTTGTTGAATCTTTTTTATAAAGTTGTAGGACTTTTAGCTTTTATATCACATGATACTTTGAGCACTTCCCAACTTCCTTGAAATCCAAAGGCATAAGCAAACAAAAATACTTCATTGAGATAGATCTTTGACTACTGTGTTTTTGTTCCTATGTTAAGTCCTTATAACTCAGCTTCTAAAGCGGTAACTGAAACGGTGTAGGCAAAGTGGTTAGTTTTGGCATTGTCAAGTTGTAAAAGAAAGCAGTATTCCTGTGTCTATTCTTCCTTATGGAATCAATGTACCACTCGGGTGCATTGTTCTCTATAAACAGCTTAACATGATGTGCTTGATAGGGGATAGATTCAAGATATGGCTGGAAAAAATTTTCAAAAAGACTTGGAGTCGATGTTGTGCCACCCAGATAAACAGGAAATTAATTGAAAAGAGAACCCCCAAATGCTGTAGCAGATGAGGATAAGCTTTCCTTCGGCTTTCGGCTTCCACATATTCCACTGGGAATGTAACATACGGAGTTGATGTCGTAGACTGCTAACAATCTGGGATGTCATTTCAGTATGGAGGTGTAAACCAAATTCCGAGAGGGTGCGATATTCGTGGAGACTGCAGGTAACATAAAAATAAAAAATTTTCTTAATTAATTTGCCAATCAAATGGTGGACACACAGGCCCACACTTGATGTCGGGTCTAACTTTCTTGTCTTTTCAAGACACAGGATGTCAATTTACATAAAGGTGTAAGAACGAGTGATCAGAAAGAACAGTCTGCAGTAACTTATGCTGATAGATTTTCCTCGTATTACCTCGACAAAGACGGCCTTGCGCTTGCTAAGTTGCATCAGGTAGCAAATAATGCATATGTGAGAGTATATTTTAAGTTCCAGAATCCATAACTGCGACATATGATAACTTATCTCAAGATGTTTGTAATTCTCCCTTATTAACTCTCAGCCTTTGTACTTACTGTTTCATGTCTCAAGATAACACCAGTATCTACTCCTAGTTTGCCCCGCAACCTTACCAGTACACGTTACCTGGTCGTTTTCAGTTCGTTGAGTATGGAAAACTAGATGGTAGTTTATCTACGTCATAACACGGGGATTGACAGTTACTGCCCGCTGGTCATCTCATGACGGCAGAACGCGATGATTGGGCCAAACTACTTGATTCAGATTGAAATTGTCCCGTGAGCAAGCACGGACACAGTAAGGGAGCAGTACAACTGTGCCATGCTCACGGTCACGTTGTCGCTCGTACTAGGAAGGCGCCTGTAATTTTGCTCACCACAGGTAACCTCAAACGAATGCTTAGATGGTATTACTACAACATGTACATGATCAACCTCGAAGGCTTAGCATGCATGAGACCAAAGCAACTCAAATTAGGTGGTTTGTATCAAGGGTGCAAACGAAATATACTAGATGGAAAGAAGTATGAAGACAGTGACAGATAACCTAGACCTGTCATGCATAAACTCAAATGTTGAGTGAATAAAAAATAAGTGAATGCCTAAGTGGGAGGAGACAAGGAGTAGAAGAACGGTGGAATATGGAAGGCAGTGCGAGCAGACCAGCTGTCAGATTGACAGTGCTGGGTGAACTAGGTGAGGAACCCCTCCGACGCAAGAAACCTCCAGTGACCATCAACAATATTTGAACGGAAAGCGTCAAGTTCCCGTACATAGCCTCTGCTGCTTCACCAGTGGACACCGAGATGCATAGGTTTCTGCACTGGACCGCGCAGGTGCTGAGGATAACTCGAAGCCAAACAAGTCAAGGTGAAAACGATGGCCGTTGCCCAGACCTGTCATTTATTGCCTAGCACTATCTACCTATGGAAAAGAACAAAATAGCAAATTGGAAGCAAAATCCCAGAGGACTGAGATAGTCTCGTTCGACTGGAAACATCCTTGAACGAAGAACAAATAAACTTAAGCATGAAGTAAGCGGCATTCAGAAAGAAAGAAAAAAACAATGTCATCATCATATACATATCAGCCAGGAAATCGATGAGCCCTTGTAACTGATTACAGAACATGTATTTCTAATACATTGATGAGAAGAAAAGTAAAAGAAATGTAAAAGGCCGAACTAAACTAGAAGACGGGCTTGTGCACATCTCCCCGCCGTGTGTAAGTAACCTGTCGTACAGATCGGAAAATTCCCAGAGCTGATAGCATAAAATGAACATTTCCCGATGCATATTACGACTACAAAATGGAGTCAACTCAGGGCATCACGTGAATGATGTTGGACCCGTACGGTATGGGACCAACTCGAGAGACCACACACGAAGAAAACCTGTGACACAACAGCTCCAAGATCATGCGCAAAGAGAGATGGGTGATAACCTGTTCCTTTCGCATGACCTTCATACTGAATGAAATGAAACCAATCCCCAAATAAGGCGACGGAATATTTGGTATCTGCCAGGTTGTACTGGTAAACGAGTGACATGCGTGGTCAAACATTGGGCGAGTCTTGTACAGGCTCAGGCCACAGAGACTGCATGATTTCAATCCTCCCACATGGTGGTGGTACTGTAGTCCTCAGATAACTTCCGACATTGATCCATATTTAATCAATGCCCTCTATGAGAAAATGGATGAGGGCTTAAAAGGCGAACTTACCTCTTACAGCAGGGAAGAGACTCGATATCCTCGGATTCAGAATTCGAAAGCTTTCACTATTTCACACATTGAGCTGAGCCTGGGCCGGCTCTCACAGGGAACACTAGACAACACCGCTGATGGCCATATCAACGACCGCTTAAGATATTTCAAATGTTACAATTCGACAAGTATCAAATCTACCTACCTAGGTATAAATATCTGAACGACTCTCGAGATACTTATCTTCTCCATCCACCTTACCCTCCGTTCCCCAGAAAGCGTTGGGCTGGGATGGCAGTCTGTCTGCATATATGTACAATCCAGGTGATGCCCAGTGAAGAGGGAAGAATAGAGCTTTAGTCGTTGGTTGCTGCCGATGCAACCACCCAAAGAACACCTACCTCGTTCTAATTTTTTGATTGGCAAAAATGACATCTGGATTACGAATATGTGGATTCAATGCCGCCACTTCTTTCCATTTCGAGCCGGTACCGTGCACTCGAGCAGAAATACTCCACAATGATTCACCTGGCTTGACAGTAGTTTTCGAGGCTTGAGGCTTGGATTTAAGTGCTGGGTGCTTCGACCCTGCAGCACTTTTCCCCATGCCATTGGCAAGCAGCCACCGCGAGCCTGATTGTTGTTGCTTTTGACTGCCCCAAGCCTTTTTCTGCTTGCTCTCTTGGGCTTTACTTTGTGACTCTTCGCTAGGCTTTAGACCGGACATATGAACAGCTGTTATCTTAAACTGAGGCTGCTGAGGAGCTTCTGCTTCAACTTCATCCTCATCATCCCACCTCCTCTCTGAGTTTCCGAGCAGTGAAGGCGCTCGTCTTGGAATCTTAGGACGAGGGGGAACAATAACCCGCTCAGCCTGGACCAAAGCCATCATGGGTGCGCCAACTGGTTCGTTGTTTCGCAGAGGATCTCGAAGCTGGACTAACATGGCAATAGTGAGCATATTGCCCATAAACCCGCCTTTCCCAAAATTCGCACTAGCCTTGGCACCTTGCAGGTACCTTATTCTGTCGTCCCTACTACCCCTAGTTACCAAATCCTTGTGCACCGCACCATGTGCAGCCAAAATCGCAAGTGTGTCGTCTTTCGTATCATTCTCATCATACATTCCAGCATCAAGTCGCATCCACTCATCGATTGAAATAACCTTAGACATCAATCCATCAGTGCCAGTACTTAATGTATCATCTCCCAAATCCCTCGCTCCAAGAAGGTGCATAGCTGCGACCCCATCCAAAGACCCTAGACCTCCCTTTCTGAACTTTCCTGTTGAATCAGAAGCTCCCATGTCATATGGAAGTGAATCGACACTATATGGCGCTGTTTCGTCAGTCATATCTGCTTGTATCTTAAGACCATCCATCGCCAAAGCTTCAATTTTCTGCATAGCCATTGGTGCAAGTTCCTCGAGATTCACAAACTCGTCAGACGGGTCAGAGAATCCGCCCGAGCCTCGCCGATGAGCAACACCCATAAAACCAGACCTTGAGCGACGACTTTGTCTACCGGAGTCAAATCCTTCATGGTATGGACTCATCTGGGAGTTGTATCTGAAATTCAAGACCACTTCGTTCAAAGTCCTGTCTTTACCTCATAGTCACACGCAATATTGCCAATTATAACAATTTTCGGAAGTGTGAACGAGAGAGGACATACTCTTGCGAATGAGACAAGATTGCATATAACACCATAGATGTGTGAAAGACCGTACCCGTTACTAGGCAAGTAGTTCTGACCATAACTTGGTCCCTCCAACGACGTTTTCGATTCGTAGGCGATTTGGTGCACACTTTTGCCGGTGATGTCCTCCAAGGGCATGGCGACCATCGCTTGGAGAGCCATGGTATCTAATCCGCCCGATGCCATGCGACGGAAGATGTCCAACCCAGTGGAACCCATTTCTGATGGTACAACAACGGGCTTTGATACCTGCATCACCAGCCTGCCATTACCCCCCTGATTGAAAAGCATGGGGTTCAGTGATCTCAGCATGCCTCCATCTTTCGTCTGCAGCACAGGACCGACTCCCTGTGCCAAGGCTGGTGGCTCTGATGGGATTCTATTCGCGAGTTGACTGTCAATAGGATCAAGAAAACCCTGGGCTGGCTTAGGGGGAGAACTCTGGAATGCTCGCTCATTCAGGCCCCACTCTTGCATGAGGGCTTCAGTCTCTGCATCTTCCAACATCTTTGCTCGGGTTTTACTTCGCATCGTCTGAGTCGCTTTTTGCAGCTCCGATTCCGCTGCTTCCATAATTGAGGCGAGTTCCATGTCGTCCTCACTTTGCCAGCCCCCATGAGAGTACTCGTCAGAGTGGAGACCAGATTCATACTGCCGGGAATCCTCCATCCCATCCAAACTGAGTTCTGGAATTTCGGGAACACCCATTCGAAGCCCGATTCCCCCTTCTAGAAGAGCCTCCTGCTCGAACTGCTTCAAGAGTAAAGCTCTTGGTGAATCGTTCTCACTGTCGGAACTCAATCCCATGACGGTCCCTCCACCACCTCGGTCGCCACCTTCGAGCATGTGCAGAAACTCTCCAGCAATAAGGTCGACTTCATCATCTAGGTCGTCGATCGGAGGTGGTGAAGGTTGAGGGTTATTATTATTATTGCGGTTGAAAAATCCAGGGGAGGGATTGTAGTTCTGCTCCGATGCCGAAGCATTCATGTTCCGCCACATCTCGTCCTCCTGCTGCTTCTCGTACGCTGGTTCCCTAATCTCCTCATGAGTGGCGGAAGCAAAGGAGTGTGCATGCGCAGTCTCCCATCGCTCAAATTCACCGTCCCTTTCCTCCTCGGCTTCTTGCCTTCTAAGCCCGGGCACCTCCTCCGCCCGCTCTTCTCGCGATAACCTTACTGTTGCCGGGAATTGCTCCACGTCTTGTACTCCCCGACTCTCCGACGCCACCATGTCCTCCTCGCGGGATTGTTCGCGCTCCACTGGGACTACCTCCCGTACTACAGTTACGTCGTCATCGGGTTGCTGACTCTCCTTGTCCGACGCTCGTCCTGTCGATCCGAAAACGACATCCAGGTGATCTGCCGCCGCTGCTGCTGCTTGATGTTCCTCAATCTCCACTTGATCCTGCTCCTCCAGCTGCTCTTCTTCGAACACAGGTTGGACAGGTCTGAGACGACTTTGATCAACGGCTGGATGAAGTGGGCTCTGTTGTTTCTGGTACTGTTCTGGTTGCGCTTGATGGGAAAGCACAGTCTCAAAAATCTGGACCACGGTTGGGACATGGACCGGTGATGTCACTTCCACCTCCGAATTCCCGCGTCTTAATCCTCTACTAAGCCCGCTGCTGCTGCTGCTGCTGGCACTGACTGGTGTCCTTTCAACGACGGATCTCTCAGAGGGTGGGCTCAATTCAACCGGCTCTTTGGTAATGGACTTCCCATGGTCAATGTACTCCGGAGTTGTTGCTAAGCGTTCAGGAGTTGATAAGCGCTCTGGAGTAGTGCACTGATAATCCGCAGCTTCTTTGGCGAATCTGGATTGAGAACTACTTGAGTGCGTAATACTGTCTGGCAAATGTCCAACTTCGACCCCCTGGTCAACCACAATAAACTCTTGTTCATCTTCATCAGAGCTAGCATATGAAGCAACTCGAACAGGGACATCCGCGGCAGGAAAATTTTTGGGCTCAGGCGGTTCCACATACTGCTTGGGAGTGGAAGGAGCCAGAACGGATTCTCCACCTGGAAAGGAGGAAGTTTTCAATTTTGACTCGGAAGGATAGAGACCCTTGGGAGGCTTACTGTTAAACTCTGGGCGCCCATAAAGCTTGTATCTGTGATCAGCGGGATTGCTAACGCTCGACCGGGGAGGCTCCTGAGGGGTCGATTCGTCGAGGTTCAAATGCTCCATGCCCATGTGGTCGTAATAATCACCGGGCTCAGACATTGTTGGCGAGAGGTACTGGTTCACGTCCGAGGGCCGGGGACGTGGGGTTCCATGGGCCGAGTGTGGCAAACTATTAAACGAACGAAGTGAAGGAGACGGCATCGAAGGGGAAGGCGAACCAATCACGGATCCAAAACGTCCACTCTTGTCATGCTTGTCTTTCTGAAAAATTTCGTAGCCAAATGTAACAACCAAGGTGCCTCCCTTGGCTTTCCCGGACAGCTTGAAGCTAGTTGTCCAACTCAAAGGTTTGTCCTCATCCTCGTGCTCGCTGTCGGGGGCTTCAGGGAGCAATCGGCTGAGGTCCAGACGATGCTCACCAAGATTCAGCTCGTCCACATCCAGGGCAACCACACAGAGAGTGAAGGCCTTGGGCATATACTTAACCGCATGGTGTGCACTCTTATGGCCGTAAACACTGCACCTGAGCTGCAAACTCTCCTCAAATTCTGCTGATCCCTGAAAAACACGAGAAGGCATAGTCTGTGCAGTTCTGTCCTTGTGGCGCCAATGTACTGTGAGTCGCAAACCATTCATGGCGGGTGGCAATCCTTCAATGGCGTGCACGTGCACAGTGAACAGACAATTATGCCTAGTGTGTCCTATGTGCGACAGTGTCCGGAATGGTTTCCAATTCCATATGCTCTTCTTTTTCTCAGGGGCAGCCTCCAGTTTCTTGCTGAAGTTGATGTTATCTTCCAGCCAAGCGGGAAAGTTCGTTACCTCTGGCAGATTTTGCTCAAACCCTTGAGAGTGCCATGGCTGAAGTTTCCTTTCAACACGTGGAACCGGGGCCTCTTCTGCATCGAAAGCTCGAGGGGCAGCAATGGAGTGCCTCACGGGTCGCGATTTGACAAGCAGCTCGCCTTTTTCCGGGTCCTCGTACAAGGGCGCCGAAGGTTTTGCAGATATCGAGTGCCGGGTATGCGGAGTTTTGCGCACGGTGCCCTGGCTGTTAGGGTGAGGGCCACCGTGCGAAGAGGGCGCATTCTTGGAGAAGACATCATTCAAAGGCCGAGCAGGCAACGTTTCTCTCCTCTGCAGATGGCCTCCAATCTCCTTCCTCGGAGCGACCACGGGGGGCGGGGCACCCACGGGACCAATGTTCTGCGCCTGGCTGGCCTTGTACAAAGCTTGGCTTAATGCCTCCAGCTCCTGCAGCAGATTTGCTCCCGTATCCTGCCGAGACCTGGCGACCCCGCCCGGCGAATTGGGCGCGGAGCTCACCATCTCCCGCTTGCCTCCGCCCCAGCCCCACCGGCCCCCGCCACTTTCTCTGCGTCCCCGCTCCAGCCTGCCCGCCTTTCAATCCACCTGCTTCCGCTTATTTCAAAAATGGTCGGATTTCCCGTGCTCCCTCCCTCCCGCACTGCACTGCACTGCACTGCACAAAACTCCTCGCCTCGGCTCTTCGCTCTGGCTCCTAGCACGGGCCGTTCACGATCGCCCTCGCTGCTCTTCGTCCATCGCCACTCCTATCCCTCCCCTCCTCTTCTTGCCCTCCCTCGCGCCCATCTCGGCCCCGTGCGCGAGCTCTCACCTTCTTTCCACGCTGGAATGCCAAATTTCCAAGTCCTACTCACGAAATCTCAAATCTGGGAGCAAAGCAGCGCCTCGTCCCACCAATCTTTCAAGGCCACCGCGCCTTCCGAAGCAAACTCCGGCCCTCGCCTCCTGCTGCTGCTGACGATAATGTCGCAGCTCCACCATCCATCCGCACCCAAATCTTTCCGCTGATTCCTTTCGATGCTCCCCCACTCCCTCCCTCGTACCGTCGCCCCGCTCTCGCCTCCGCTCCTCACCTCTCGATCGCCTTCTTTCCGCAACTCCCCCGCGGGCCTCAAATTCTCCGTCGTCTTGGTCTGTCTCTCGATTGTTGTCGTCTCCTCTCACCGCTCTCCACAACTGAGTCGCGGGCTGCCAAGCCTTGGTCTTTTGGGTGGCTGCCCGCTGCCCTGCGGGGACCGGCACCTGGAACGCCACCCAGTGAGCGTCGAGTCGGGGAGGGGGGCTACCGGGTGCAGGCGGTGCATGTGGGGATTAACCCGGGGTTTAGAGGGGGTTTCCGGGATGAGAGCCCGGGCGGGCCAGCATGTGGGTGGTGGGTGGGTGGGAGGGTTTTTGTGTGGGAGGCTGGCCGAGCAGAGGGGAGCTTGAAGCCACAAATTCGAAGCCTGTCGAGATAAGGCTTCGTCAAATCCCTGCAGTCAGCGGGAGCTCAGAGCAGCTCTTGCACTGTAGAGTGGAGCGAGGCGAAGCGCTTCGTCTGTGACTATTGGTCCCAGGCCCTCGGATCCGATCACTTGTCTTATTTTTGGCAGATCAGAGGATGAGTGGGAATATGGCTCCAGTCACCGGGTAAAGTCTATCGGCCTCCAGAGCCCTGTCTCGTCTCGTCTCCGCTTAAGCAATGAATGAATCAGTCAAATTACTCGCGCTTTCCTTTCTCGAGCTTTTACGCTATGCCGGTAATTCCCATCCTGACCTTTACCCGCGCCATGTCAGTATTGCCATCCTCTTTTGCCGCAACGAGATAAAAGTCAGAAAGTTACTTCTGCGGCTCTTTTGTAGATTGACGTGCAGCATTTCTCCTTGCTGTCTTGTTATCGTTGGAAAATCCACGCACTCAATCTCCGTGGCAGCCACACTGACCGCGAACTTACTCCAAACTCTCGGACTAGATCTTAGAGAAGGACCAGAACGTTTTGATCATTTCGATCATCTTACAATCCAGGAGGCACCTCTTCCACAACCATAATGTTGTGGCTGTTTTTGTTGAATCGTAAGGTGATGCAGCCTGTAGGCTAAGACGCCAACACCGAGCCACTCCCCCACTCAAGGGCTAATGTAGCCACATCAAATGCCGGACTTGGCAAGGTCAGGCTTCTTTTTGGCTGTCCACGTTTAATGTCCTCACTCAACCAAGTGTTGCTTCAAGCCAAACTGACACAGCTCCAACTAATCTCCTCAAGATATGGGTTTTTTGAGTTGCGTGTTAGAACAAGATGGAAATACTTTGGGTGCTACGAGAAGTGACGAACCTGTTTAAAATACAGCACATTAAATTTGTTAATTGTACTGCATGCAGATGTATGGACATCAGGTCAATGAACTTCGAGACTTCTTTTCTCTGAAGTGGATGGTCCTCGGTATTAGTTAAACCAAAGTCCGAGCTTTGGTTATTTGGTGGCTCCGTTGTAGAGACTGAATGCATGAAAGAGGTAAACAATCGATGTAGGTTGAATGCATGATAACGATGTTCGTAATTCTCGATAAAACAGGTGTGACTCCCAGAAGCTGATAGGTTACCCTGTTCTACCCTGTCGTCTGCCCTGAGCCTTAAACACAATTTATTACCTCAAAGTGGCACAGGCTCCTCCAAGATCTGCCGGACGCAGTATCTGTCAAATTGCAACTGCAGCTTGTTTCCACGACAAATCGTTATCGGTCGGGATTAACCAAAACGTGGAAGACTTTGTCCTAGGTCAGGAGGTGAAGGGTTACCGGGCTTCATCCACCACATTCCAAACGTTCAACAAGCTTACGCTAGCTATGACAAGGCGAGATGTTCTTGGACTGAACTGAAAAGCGTGATGTGATGCGGGATATCCACCCCACGATACACTGTAGATTAACTAGATAAGGTCGATCCATAGCTTCAAACGATAATGTAGCAATGGTTGCTATCCATGAACTTATGACTTGAAGAGCTGGATACAAAGAGCATTCGAAAAGCTGAAAAGGATGAACAGGTGGTTACTTTCGCATCAGAATCTTCCTCTTCTTGCTCCTCTGAATTCACTTCATGTCGTCCTGAGCTCCATACATGTTGGCGCACAACAATCACGAGGAAACATCGAAGGAGGAACTGAAAAGCGAAAGGAGAGAGCATGTGATTAACAACGCGAATGTCTTCCTTGCGCTGGGAGTCAAAAACTAGCAGACAGACAACCAAAGTTTTAGGTGGAAGGCAATGATGGCAGTGCTAAAATAGCGACTACTTTAAATAAGTCTTGCCGCAATGGAGACTTCACCTCATGCTCCGGATTATGAGCTTCTCTCAGACTGACGGATTTGAATTAGGTGTGCTCGAAGGCACAGAGGACACTTTCTTCACTTAGGCGACAATGGGAGAACGTTGCTCATTGTTTGGTCTGCGCACATGCAATCTCTGATTGACCGAAAATACGAACTGTCTTCAGCAGGGCTCATGGGCATGACAGCTCTCCTCCATGGTTGTCCTATCCGTCAACGAAGGAGGAGAAAGAGCTCTGCGCTTGTCTTTCCTGCTACGAGACACGGCCTGGCCTCCATGTGGCCGAGCCAGAATTCCGTGGGCACAGGTGCGAGACTTGTCAAGATCTGCGACGAGCATACGCCACGGTTAAATTCTCAACTACGGTCTGATCTAATAAAAAATGCCGATCATGTCTTTGAATGAGCACATTGCGACTGGATTGGCGCCAAAAACGAAGCCTAGAACTACGGTACGGTGTCGCGACTGGGATTGGTCATTAAGCATGGAAATGAACAGCCCATACTTCAACCAGCGGTTTGTGTGAGCCGTGCTGCTAGGGCATGTGATGATGGGATTTGATTCCTCTTCCTCCAGATTGATTCTCAATTTGGCTGCTTGCGTGACCTGTCAGCACGTTGACCCTGGTTTAACTAGGGCCTCAGTGGGCTGTCGTGCATAGGAAATTCCCCATGGTCAGTTGTTCGTGCGATGGAACCACTCTGATTGTTTGCACTGCCATCAACACATGCAGTCTTCCCACATTCCTGCAATCAGCGGACTTGGCCAGAGTCTCAGCCTCTCAGAGACTGTCAAGGCATGCGAAGCAGAAGAAGAAGAAATCGATCATACCCCAGGCTTCCAGTTTCGCAATCCACGACCATCGAGTAATTCGTACAATATGTGCCTACAATGCGCAACATAGGAAGACCATGTCGGCTACTGCGGAGGATTTCCCATGTCCAAGACAGATATGCAAGCGGAAAAACTGATATTAAAACCAAATTTTGGAAAATTGAGTGTTTGGATAATTCTTCCTGCATCGTAGACTTTTCAGCGTGGGCGAGATATTACGAAAAGGCTGTAGGCGGAATAGCTGACTTTTGTTCTTCTCTTGCGACTTGTCATCCTCCTTCAAAACGAAGTTGTCCATCACGCGTTTACAAATTTGGACTTAAGAAGACCTTCGGTTAGAGAATGCATTTGGGATTCAAGAATGTCATTTCTCCCAAATTACTTTCTTGTCATCTCTTGAGGACGTGATCGTTATGAATTTATCATAAATCCACCGTTGTCGAAGTGCTCTCATTACAAATCATCATGAGAATAGTAAAGTGGATGGAAAGAGAGAGTCGCAACCATTCTTGTGTTAGACCTTTCCTTTTCAGTCGCTTATAGTCCAATCATGGAAACGAAGAGTAAAACCAGTAATACAGCAAAAGGGATGGGGAGACCCCATCAAGTCTCACTTGGATGAAACCAAATGGGTAGAATGGGGCTAGGCCCAATAGCATCACAATGGGATATATGTCATCCTCTACTTAAGATATATGAACTAGATCAACCATTGTACATATTACATGAGGATATGAAGAAACATTCACTAACCTAACATGATTGTTATGTGTAAAGAAATACATGTTGTCTAAAATAGGCTACACAATATTAAAGAAATTGATATCCCATGTTGACTAGTATGGTATGCTCTCTCATACTCCAAAATTGTGTCCCATGTAGGATATGTAACCACAACGTCGGCAACACTAACATGGTTCTCCGAAACCAAGATTAGATTTACCCTAACTTGAGTTGATTGCAAGTCATACCAACGTTCCCTCCATGTGAGGTATCGACCTTCTCGTGTCATAGTAAACATCACATCCCTAATAACATCATGGGTAGTTATCCTTTGTCTTCCGAATAGGCAAGGAGTCATATGGATCCTTGTTGCATCAAAGGTAGTACCATACTCACATGTGAGTAATGAAGATGCATATGGGTGTACAAGCCAAGGCAGAACCTCATTGTTGTAGAAAAGATAAGTGGTGCGAGTCGGAAAGCTTTGATGCATGGTCGAGCCAAAATCCACAAGCATGCACCCTTGTCATAGTAAGAACATAACGAGCCCTAGTGATACAAGGAATAGATGTATCCAATAAGAGAGAGTGTAGAGCCTGCTGAAATTGTCAGTCCATCAAGGTAGAAGTAAGACCTCTAATCCAATCGCTTGGCAAAGAGAAGAAGGGTGTGAGCTCATGTCGTACCTTCGGGACAAAGCATCTATCATCTGTTGTAATAGTACTTCTAAGAGAAGTGATCGTCATTCACGTCCCTTGCATACATCTCAAGGATGGCTCTATCTGCAATCACAAACCATAAGGATAGCAAAGGTGCCGAGAGAGCCCAACTATATAGTTGTAGTCTCTTCCATCTATAATAAGCCTATCCTTCCATATAAAATCAAAAAAGATGTTTCTCTTTGTGTCAAATCTCATATCACACACTCGAAGATCCCTGGTCCAATGATGTCATCAAATATATTAATTATACTCCTATCAAAGGCTATCAAGCATGGTACGAATGCAGGTGAAGGAGAAATCATGAAAAGTAGGTTGATGGATCAACGACCAATACTAGCGAAATAATATATCAAACGCCACATGCACATCTTCTAGTAGAGCAAGATCATCTACATGTGGTATATCCTCAACAAGTTTTGTGTCTAAATAGTGTGAGACAAAGTAGTCGGACCTTATATGCACTCCAAGAATGCGTAAACCGCCTATCAATGTCATACATCCATCTAGGATATGGAGCTGAGTAGTAATACCCAAAGGAAACCATGCCTTACACTTTGACACATTGATTCTCAAGCCTACAAGATGAAGCTTGGTAGTCAAGTAGTCAAAGGCCTCCCTAATATGATCTAAAGGGCCCACAATATGGATGATACACACAACTTGGCACGGACAAAGCAATAGACAGAAGAGCTATTGATCCATGACAAATAGAGATCCTCGGAAAGGTTCTCCCTATCGAGTATGTGTTGTGGATTTTAGAATAGTGACTCCCTTCTGTGAAAAATCATGATGATAGAAGAGAGAAGATTAACCGTAGAAGTATTGTACAAAGGGAATGAGGCTCTATAAAGGTCTACCATCCACTCTAAGTTCTCTAAAGATGGATGCATGTGAGACATTATTAAAAGTATTCTCAACATCCACTTCAAGACAACCCAATCTAGATGGATATCTAAGAGTGCTTTGATGTCCAAGGATACCGCCTCACAACCTCCTCGAGTGGCGACTCCAAACAGGTGTGGATAAAGATGTTGCTAGAAGTGGAACAAGAACGATGTTGAAGGATCATTGTACGACTAACAAGGCACAATAAGACCTCTCGAATAACAATCGGTCTAATGCCCCTTGTGTCCTTGTCCATTGCAAGAAGTCGACTAGCACCTAGCACTTGGCTAACTGACAATGGAATCTCCCCTCTCACAACTAATGCAACCACATAGAACAACTATGTCAAACCACTAAGGTGATCATATGCCTAAAAGTAATCTCTAAGATGCTCATAAACCATCTTTGACAAGCTGTAACACTAGGGAAGTGAGGAGAGACCACTCGAATAGCTCAAGAAATTCTGAAGTTGAGAGTTCCCTCAATGGTCTCTCTTTCTCCATATATAGTCCTCAAAAAGGTACAAACTAGATAAGGTTACACAACCACCATCCACTCAATTCCTCGTGGATGGATGATTTAGCAGACATCCCTATGAGCACACGGATTGTTGACGTGTACTCCAACTAACACACTAACTAACACACAAGAAAAACAAGCTAAAGAGCACACGGATTGCTGACGTGACACCTTTAGATATTCCACTAATAGTCAACTCAAGACTATCTATCTCCTCCTTGCGTAACCTCTACTTTAGTTCTCACTAACTAAAGATGGTTACAAATCTCCCTACTTTTAAGATGCAACATCCTCGTTACTCACACGTTCAAACTCTTGAACAATCAAGGGTGCATTGGCTAAGTTCTTTGCCCATTCCCAAGTTGATTCATATGATGGATACCCCTTCCATTGAACCAAATACTCCATTTTTGGATATTTGTGACCCCGAATCCGTTTTTTGAGAATCTTGTCAACCTCAAATTCTTCCTGATCTGACACCATAGTAGGTAAAGGAGGAGGGGTTGATGGATTTGTGAACTGCTTGGGACGAGGTATATGTTTTCGCAATCGTGACACATGAAATACATGATGTATTTTCATATGCAACAAGCTCTAACTTGTAAGACACCTCGCCAACACATTTGAACATCACGAAAGGACCGATGAATCGAGGGTTAAATTTTGGTATTCTTACAAGTGACAAATTGGTGGTGGATAGCCAAAATTGATCTCCTTCCTGAAAATTCACCTCTCGGCGATGAGCATCTGCATATTGCTTTTGTCGATTTTGAACAATTATCAATTTCTTCTTTGCTTGATGCAGTCCTTTATGTATGTGCTCCACAAAATCATTGACTGCCGCAACTTTGGTTGAAAAATCCTGCCCCTTAGGAATTCTCAACAAAAGTATAAGGTGTTAAAGGATGAGCACCATACATCAAATAAAATGGAGACACTTTTGTGGATGCATTAACAGAATTGTTATATGCAAATTTCACTAGAGTCAAAAGAGTATCCCACTCTTGTTGTTCTTCCAAGGTGAATGCTCGCAGCATATACTCTATTGTTCTATTGGCCCTCTCAGTTTGACCATCAGTTTGAGGATGATAGGCTGTAGATATTGCTAGCTTTTTTTTGAATAAACCAAACAAGGTTTTCCAAAACAAACTAGTAAAATGAGTTCCTCTATCTGTGATTAAGACTTTGCTTAATCCGTGATTCACAAAAACTGCATCTAGATACAGATGAGCAAGTTGTGGTGCCGTCATTGCCTTTGTGGTAGATCGGATGTGTATCATCTTGCTCAATTTATCCACAAATACCACAACTGAATCATGTCCTAAAGAGGTTTTTGGTAACTCACATACTAGATCCATAGTAACATGTTCCCATCATTGTTCGGGAATGGGAAGGGGTTGTAGTAAATCTGCTGGTTTTTTATTCCCCACCTTATTTTGTTGACATGCGACACAGCTTCAAACATATGCTTCCACATCTTCTCGCATCCTTGGCCAATAGTACATTCATTGTATGCTCTCCAAAGTCTTTTCAACTCCCACGTTGTCGTGTTGTGATGCAGCTCCTATGAGAAGATGATGACATGTGTCATCTTCAGAGCTGTTGTCATAACGGCGATACTTTAGGTTAGGATAAACGACGGCATACTGTAAGGTTGTTTAGAGTCCACCGTTGGATCAACTTTGTAGGGTCATGATGTTGAAAAGGCTCCAAGAGATATTATCTTAGACTTTATCAGATATAAAGCGCAATCATGATGGAAAGGGTATGGGAGAGTGCTAAACACATCACTCTGCTGACTAAGGAGCATATCTGATCAAAGTGGAGCCGACACAGGACATGGATAGAGGACAACATGATCCTCCAGATGTACCGATGCCCAATCCATTTGTGATCAACATCCGGTGTCTTCATCATGATCACTTTCGGCCGTGGTAAGTGTATCATTTTGGAGATAACTTTCAGCAACAAGTGATAAACTCTCCAGACCCGATTATTCTTCTAGTTGTTTTCTAATTTGGATTTGGGACGTAACGATAATGCGTTTTGATTTAGTTTGGGCGCTATGGATCTGAACTTACCAGTAGTAGTGGCTTTCAACACATGCGTTCCAATCCATCACTATTGCTTACCGAAAACAAGCCATATGGAGTTGATTGTTAGGAACTTTGGCGAGGAGTATTATTCTCAAGTTATAAACTCCCCGGTTCCGTTTGTAGTTCCGTTCATACTTAGCCGGTTTCGAGTTGTCATTTTGACTCTTTATTAATAGTAACTTGTATTGTGTATAGGATGGCTAAGTACTGTGTTTAGGATAGTTGTAAAGCTCTAAGTTAAAATGGAGCTAATTTGGCCACAGTAGAGGTCAAAATAACACTCTTCATTCTCATTGGTCTTGGAGTTTGGACCAATGAGGGCACTTGGGCAACTTCTTGGAGGTTTTGAGGCGTTTTGAGGACCTTCTAGGGGGACATTCAAAGATCTGAGGATTGGGTTGGAGAGCTGATAGGATGAGCTACGACGTGGGCTCAAGAATGGATGGATTTGAAGGATTTGTCACTCTGAAATGGTGATTCAAAGATAGAGTAAGAAATTTAGACCTTTAAGTGTATTATGGGTGTTTCTGAAAATCTTACAAGGGTTTTGGAAGATCGGAGTTGACTGTGATATAGTTTACGACTCAGGCTTGTGTTTGGATGAAGTTTTGACTCAATTGGATGAGTTTTGAGTACGGAGTGATAGCTTGAAGTTTGTGTATACTGATCGAGTTGCGGGACCCGCATGCATCGTCACGAAGTTAGTACGGAGATCATATCTTTTGATATCAAAAAGTTCTGCCAATAAAACTTTGCACAGTTTAAGTTATGATAATGAGTGACCTCTTCATGAAATCTGGGAGCAATTGAAATTAAGGATTGGGATGTGTGAGGGGTTTTGTACACAGGGGTCTGCATATTACCTTATGATACAGTGTGCAAATCAACAATTGTTCCGAGAGATTTAGTGGAGAAAAACATCTTAAACTTTTCTAAGAGATTGAAAGGGTTGTGGAGAAACTTTCTGTAAAGTTTAAGCGAGAGTTATAGGTCGAATCATTGGCTATCATAATCTTCTTCCGCTGAAGTTCACCGGTTTATAACGAACTCGAATATGGAGTGCTGAGGAGAAGAAGAAGAAATTGTCAACTCACACGAGGTTCTAGAGGGTTCTTCTACAACCATGCGCTCGGGCGTTCTCAGAGCAAAGAAATATCCATGCGACAACGTGCCCCGCAATGGCTGTATCGTGGCCTTCTGACAATACCATTATGTGTAAATCTTGATCTTGTGGGATCCATATACGCTGCTCCTGAAATGCTAGACCTCGAACCTTCCTTGCGTCTTTGTCTAAAGTGCTTTCATGATTATCTCATCCTCCTTTGTTGCAGCCATCATTTGAGACCACCAATCAACTTGGATTTTCACCTCTATGATGTTGATGATACACGGCATCCGCGTGAGAGCATCTGCAAGTTGTTTCTTGCCCTCCACATACAATATCTTCATGTTGAACTGTTGACGTCATTTTGCCCATCAAATTTGTCATTTGGAAAGATCTTTCTGAGTTTCCAAATACACTAATGGTTTGTGGTCGATTTCTACCACAAACTCCTTGTCTCCCAAGTAGTGCTTCCAATGTTTTGTGGCAAGAACAATGGCTAACTCCTCTCGTTTAGTTGTGTGATAGTTTTGTTAACCTGCCACCAACTTTCGGGAGAAAAAGGCAACCAGGTGACAACCATCCTCCCATTCTTGTTTAAGAATTCCACCCACTGTTGTATCTGATGCATCAGTAGCCAACTTGATTGGTCGATTAGGATCATACCACTTGAGAATAGGTGCATGCAAAAGAGCATCTTTCAATGCTTGAAATGCTAACTCTTGTGCAGTTTCCCATCTCCATTTTTGACCCTTTCTTAGCATAGATGTTAAGGTTGGGCAAGGCATGCAAAAGCTTTAACAAATCTGCGATAAAATCCTGTAAGACCTAAAAAACTCTTTAGCTGAGTTTGATCCTCTGGTGCTGTCCATTTCTGTATGGTTTCTATCTTCTCACTCATCATTTGGATTCCCTCCGTTGTGACTCGATGGCCTAAATAATCTAATTCTAATTTTCCAAATTCACATTTGGAAGCTTTGGCATATAACTCATTCTCTCGCAAAACCTAAAGTACCTCTCGTAAATGTCACCTATGATCTTCTAAGGTTGTACTATATACCAAAATATCATCCAAAAAAGACAAATGATTTGTCTAAATAAGGACGAAAAATATCATTCATTAATCCCATGAATGTGGCATGTGCGTTAGTGAGACCAAAAGACATCACTAGATACTCAAAGTGACCATACCTAGTACAAAAAGCTGTCTTCTGAACATCTTCATCAGCAATTCGAATCTGGTTGTACCCGCTCCTCAAATCTAGTTTGGTGAAGTACTTCGTCCCTTGAGGTTGGTCAAACAAATCATCCATTCGAGGTAATGGATATTTTTTTTTCACCGTTTGTTGATTCAACCCACGATAGTCAATGCATAATCTCATACTCCCATCCTTCTTCTTCACAAACAGCACATGGGCTCCATAAGTTGAAATGCTTGGTTGTATGAACCCCTTTCTCAACATCTCCTCCACTTGAGCTTTACATTCCTCCAACTCATTTGGAGCCAAACGATATGGAGCTTTGCACGTTGGAGTGCTTCCGGGTATCACCTCGATCTTGTGATCTACACGTCTCTTAGGTGGCAATCCTGCAGGTAGATCATTTGGAAATACATCCTTATACTCCGTAATAATATCGCTCAATGATTCCGGAATGTAAAGATTGTCCTTAGAACCAGCAACATCTCTTATAAGTCCCAAGAAACATACATCACCACTAGAAATGGCAGTCTTACCAATCACAAAGAGAGTAAAGCTTCTATTCTGAGTTCTGCTTCTATCTCCGTAAATCTTCCATCCACTACTTTTTACTACTTTCTTTCTCCAATCTACCTCCGGATTGTATTGCTCCATCCGTGGCATTCCTAGGATGATATCATATCGAGCTAATCGGATTACTCTCCATTCAATCTCTTCTTGGTAC
Source organism: Marchantia paleacea (assembly GCA_014180765.2). Classification (NCBI taxonomy): domain Eukaryota; kingdom Viridiplantae; phylum Streptophyta; class Marchantiopsida; order Marchantiales; family Marchantiaceae; genus Marchantia; species Marchantia paleacea. Next base: position 614,614 of record MUAA02000064.1, read on the forward strand.
CCGCCTATGGCTAGTTGTACACTCCGTGCTAATGTCTCAATTGGTTCAGTTTGCCCATTTGGCAACTCCACTTCCTCACTCACATTGTTCATCAAAATCAATCCTAATTTCATTGCAACAGATCGTGACAGAAAATTTTCTGTTGCTCCAGGATCAATTATGACTCTCACCTTGTGTCCTTCCATCATCCCATCTGTGACAATTAATCGTGCTTGTTTCTTGCTCCCTCCATGAGCTTCCAATCGTTGTCTTCTTCCAACCCCGCCTTTTCTTCATTTAGTGGAACCAGTAAGGCCGCGAGGCAAGTTTATTGGTGATCTTTGTTTCCCTCCAAGATCTCATCTTCATTGTCGTATTCCCCTCCTTCCATATTGTTGAAAGGCCTTCGCACCATAGGTCTTCCTCCGGATGGTCCTGATCGAGTTCTACAAAACTTGGCAATGTGACCTATCCTGCCACATGTATAGCATTGACGATTGTCACAAACCCCCATTCCTCCTCGATTAACCGTTACATTATTTATAGGAAGATCAAAAAATAAATGATCGACGATTATCACCTCCATACCTAGGCGGTGGTCCTCGTGGTGGTGCATATCCTTCCATACATCGAAGGTTTCCCAACTCCATGGGTGTTGGGCCAAGTGGTTATCGAACATTGCTTGATGGTTCACCGTGTGTGATCCCATAAGCACCCGAAATCCGTTGAGCAATTGCGATTGCTTCATTCACTGTGGATGGATTACTCACCATCACCTCCTTTCACACTCTCTCCTTCAGAGCTCGTTTGAAGACATCTAAGGCTTCTGCTCCACTCATATCCATAATGGATACTTGAAGATCACAAAATTCTTCAATGTATTCATGTATGCCTCCTTTCTGCTTCAAATCCCACAACTTCATTCTCGCGGTTTGAAGGGAATCCACCGCTTGAAAGTTTTGAAGAAGCCCCTCTTGCATCCCATTCCATGAAATAGAAGCCACTGCGTCGAAAAGCATTCGTTCCCATGTAGTGTACCATGTAAGAGCCTTATCCATGAGGTAAGACCGCATGAACATTCCTGCAGTAAAATCAGAAACATGAAAATATGATAGATGTAAATTCATCCTCATGATCCATCCTTCCAAAACTCCCATGGCTCTACTGCCCTTGTAGGCTTCCACCTTACATGACTTTCCCATACGAAGTAAGATATTGGCTTGATCTTCCATCTCTTGAAGTCGTCTCCTATTTGTCTCTTCGTTGGCAATAGCAGTCGCTTGCGGTTGGGATTGAGTCTCTTGTATTGGAGTTTCCACTTCCATCTCACCAACTCTTTCTCTCTCTACCTTCTCACTCTCTAATGCAGAGATCTTGTCCTCCATCGCTTGTTGCTTTGTATGTCCATCTACAATAGTTTTTCTTAACTCTTTCATTTGTATCATGATTGAGTTCAGATCTTCACTCATAGAAACTGATGCTTTCATGCTTCTCCACCACTCAAACTAATACAATGTAAGTTTAATAACAATCCAATCTCTCAAAATAGGAATCACAAAAGGCCGAAGTGATCCTATTACAGCTATGTAGTACTCTTCACCATAATTCCTAACAATAAAGTCCCTCCAACTCTCTTCTATCGGTAAATTATTCTAATTTCTACATACGAGTTGAAAGGAACTTGTGCGGGTGGTTCACAATTCAAATCCATCCAACGTTCAGTATAGAATATAAATGGTACAATCGCACATTTCTCCATAACTGACAATCGGAAGTATCATTGGTATTGGTGATGCCATCACTCGAGCCATAAAATCTGCACCCCAATTCGCCACAAGGTACACTCTGAAAACATCCTTCTCCATGAATCGAATATGGATGTTGAATAGATTGGGAAATGGAAAGTTTGGTACAGGATTTCTCTTAGGCACATCCATATCTGCAGCCCACAGTTTTCCCTTTCCCCCTTACTCTATATGCAGATCAATGACCTCTGCCAGTCTCTATACAACTCTCAAGAACTTAAAGTTATCATCATGATCTTGCTATTCCAAGAGGGGTAATCCACACTCAAGGAAAGAGCAAGTTCGCTCTGATACCATTGTAACACTAGCTTCATATATAGTCCTCAAAAAGGTACAAACTAGATAAGGTTACACAACCACCATCCACTCAATTCCTCGTGGATCGATGACGTGACGGACATCCCTATGAGCACACGGATTGCTGACGTGTACTCCAACTAACACACTAACTAACACACAAGAAACACAACCGAAAAAGCACACGGATTGCTGATGTGGCACCTTTAGATATTCCACTAATAGTCAACTCAAGACTATTTATCTCTTCCTTGCGTAACCTCTACTTTAGTTCTCACTAACTAAAGATGGTTACACAAGCCCTCTAAGGATATGTGTGGGGTTGTGCATAGAGAATGGGCAAAAAGAGATCTATCAAGACATAATGGCTCATTTAGCTTATACTCTAAGACCTCTAATGGTACTCACTCTCCCATGGGTGGATATAAAAGGCATGAAGAGGAAATAGTCTCTTCAATATGAGTAGCCATAAACAAAGGATGAAGGGCTTGTGCAGCTTTGCTACACTCCCCAACTTGCCCCAAGATCCTACACTGTCGCAATCGAGCCAAATCTAAAGTATCATGTGGCTAAATCTGGTTCCTAACGTGAAGAGCCCGTATGGACTCATCTACAATGTAACCCAATCCACTGCTCAGAATATCCAAAATCTACCAGCCACTTCCTTATGTACAACAACACTCCTAGTATAATATAGACAACATCATGGAAGTTGCAAAAATAAAAACTATACTAACTCAGCCACTTCCTTATGTACAACAACACTCCTAGTATAACATAGACAACATCATGGAAGTTGCAGAAATAAAAACTATACTAACTCATCCATGGATCACATGCCAACACATCCAACAATAAGCAGAAAGCCCATCTAGGCTAGCCATGGAGCGCACAAGGAGACTATGAATAAACATGGACATGGGAACATGAAGTACGGTTGGAGTTGAGTTCAAGACGACCAACAAAGTCGGATTCAAAGAAAGATTGTGCCGTATGCATCGGGCTAGTCGAAATCCTCTCTCAATCCAGCTGTTAAATCATGAAGGTTATATTCACTCTGGAAAAGTAACATATAGCAGTAGTGCAGGCTGTTGAGTCAGATCAACAATATTTTGTTTCCAATTTGAACCAGCGTCATTAGTTTGACACAGATGTTATATAGAACTGCGCATTCTGCTTGTCCTTACCTTGACGACTCGATTTGCTAACTAAAGTTAGACTTGACTGTCAGTTCCAAGAAATTGCCCCTTCGGTAACTCTGCACAGGCTTATGTCTGGGTTGGTTTTTAAAAATTCCTCAGCCAGCTCTAATTCATCCTGTACGCTGTCACGGCAGATTAATTGAAACTGGCATTAAAAATAAATGTACTATACACCATTTATTTCGTTAAAGTTCGATGACACACGCTCTGATGGTAGTGTATTTGTAAGTTCTGAGGCCTTGCAGTGGATTGATTTGATCGGTGATGTCTAGATCGATCGAAGAAATGCCTAAGATAAGTTCGTTATGAGCTTACTAATGGATAATGACAGAATTACTCGCTTAAAATTTCGTACCGTAACCCAGCTCATGTACAAGTCCAAACAGCCCCAATTAAGGTATGTAGTAGGTACTCACTTTACGCGAAGTTCAAGGCATTGATCTTTCTTAACAAGGTCTGGCTGGTAGGTGACAGAGTGACAAAGGAGCACGTGATGAAGATCACACGTTCTAGTTTCTCGTTCAGACTCTTATCAAACACATGATACAAACTCAATACAATTTAATGCTGTCGTGATCGGACAAATATGAGCCAAAGGATTAAGATAGAATCGGAAGTGTGTAAAGTTAAAAAGGGGCCCACTTCAACTATACACCCGATCACTTTTCATCCGACGTCGCTAATTTCGACGTAGGGGACCAACCTGAGAACTCTGTTCTTTGTCGGAACTTTCACAAATGAAGAATGACGGAGAGAACGACCTCAATCTCTCAATTCTTCAGGCCCGAGGGGAGGTGAAGGCACAAGTTTCTCTTGTGCCTTCACCAACTTCCATGATCACACTTGTGATTCTGGAAACGCAGGGTTCACAGCCTTTGTACCGAACGAGCCTTCGAGCATCTCCTACAATTTTTGAACGATGTGAGTGACCTAGTGCTTCGCAGGAGTGTGCCGCTCCAGGAACAAAGTCAACACAACAATCCTATGAATTCCTGCACTATGAACACAACTCTATCATGGACGTACAGGAAACAACCGAAACGGACGAGATCGCGATTCAAAAAAGCCAGCCTCTTCTTTTATTCATCTACCTTGATGACAATTATATTATATCGAAATATGTAACATGCTTTGCTGATAATCTACTTTCTCCATCTTTATCGTGAATTTTATCAAATTTATCACTCCGATTGACCTTCCTGCCTGACGTCAGTTCCTCGTTGTGAAAGACACAGAAACGATGTAAGAGTTCGATGAAGTAGTAGCAAACAAATCTGGCTGAATGATCTGACGAACAATCGGGAATCTTCACCAGATTCTCTTTCAAAATTTTGACCTGTCAAGCAGCTGTATATGGATATCTGCCCAAGGAGTTCCAAAATATATATTCGCCTGATATCACCTGCAATTAGTGGCAAGCAGGTCAAGATAAGACTGAAATCGAAAAATGTTTTCGTGCATAACAAAAGAATTAATCCCTCGATTAGTTCTAAAAAATCAGTCCAATGCATCGACCATATTTGAAGTGTTCGATATACGTTAACCGTGAAATTGCCCCAAATTAAAAATCAGACAACTCCATGCCACCATCTTGTACCAGATTGTCTACTAAGCTTAGCACAACAAACTGGTATGAAATACTTTCACAACCTTCTCGCCTTCTTTATCATAACACTGTTGGTTTATGTGGCCTTTCAATGTAATTCATTCGTTCTGTCGACACTTGTTCACTAGACGTTTGTGCGTATACACTTGGTCAGCATAGAACACAGAAGAAGGTACTAGGATGATAAATTTGGCCCACTTGTCCGCGTATGTGTTTCTTATAACCAGCCGCTCGCCAGCCCTAATCCTAGACCTGAACTATATTGCAGGTCGTCAACCACAGTAGCATGTACAAAGACTATCGACTAACCGTTCTTCTCCTCCGTTAACCTACAGACTTCAGTCAAAGGGTGACAGAAACTAGAAAATTGCAAAAGAGCAAACAAACAAGCTATTGACCTTGATATTTTGAATTTTTAAAAATTTTCAGTTTCGTGTGCTTTGAAAGGTCAATACAAATACAGAATCTTGACGTACCTGAGCGGAGAAGTCGCAAGGTGGCTTAGCCATTTGCGGATATGTTGATACCTGCAGTGAAAATAAGATGCACAAGACCAAAGAGGTGAGAGGCTACAAGGTTCACAAGTTTTAGCTACAGACATTTTGAGCTAAGTAGGGAATTCTCACATTGCTAAAAGGCCTGAAAAAACAACTGATGGCAGGTGATCACAAATGAAAGTATCAACTAAATGAGCATCCATAAGAAGCAGCAAACGTTATTTGACGACGTAATCTTTCTAACTTCTGTTTCGAGTCCAAATTGTGTGGGGAAGAGGAACTAGCTGATCCAGGGCAGACGCTAATTGATCAATGGACTGACCCCGAGCCTAGTTATAGGCCGTTGAGAAGCTTAACATTTGACACGCACCGAAATGCCTTACATCGGGGGTTGGGGTAATCTATATGTTGATTAACTACAACAGAAGAAAGTCCCTACGTCTCGTACTCATATATATAGTTTCGGTCGACAAACTTAAAAAATTTCACAAATTGTGATCACAAAAACCGAACAGTAACTTGTCCAACATTCTTAGCAGCTCACGATTCTTTGAAAGTCGTAGACTTACATTTTTGGGATCAATAGAAATGCCTGACATTGTTCCTCCCAGTATTTTTAGCGAAGCCTGCAAGTGTTTGTCCAGTTTCATCAAATCAGCTGGAGCGTTGAATACATTTCAACCCCTTGATACAGACAAGTCAAGTAAATTAGGACCCGTTTGTAAGGAGAGCTCATAGTCTTCTGTAACAATCCAGCATCCTCAACGATATTAAATGGCATCGTAAACTTTGTTTGATGTCTACCTTTGCGTAATTGTAAGCCTCCCAGCAAAATGGTTCCTCCCAATCGGCAGGGTCTGCTCCACCATCTCCGGCTTCTGCTCCTTCAAAGTTGGTATTGACTTGAGCATCAGCTTCACCATCACTCTCCTCGTAGGGGTCTGCAGATGCGTACTGAGACACACGTCCTGAAGTGGATTCGGGAGCAAACTTGACTGTTCCTGAGAAGGTGACCTCATTGTGCTTCGAAGAATGCCCGCGTCCAGTGACAACAATTTTCCATTCGATAGCGTGTTCAGTAGTGACCAGTTGACCGTAAGATGGTACACCATCCACGGCAAGAATTCGGCGCCTAGGAAACGGGATAGTCAAAGAGCAGTTGTCCAACGAAAGGGGAGCCTTCCAGCCCTCCATAAGTTTCATTCTAATCAGAAAGGCTCCTTCGTTTTTTGAGACCATTGAGAGTTGATAGAAACCTTTCAAAGGAGGTTTCACAACTGATGGCAGAGCGGTATACCGTGCTAGTACAAAGTTGCCTAAAGGAGGTGAAAATGTTACAGTTAGTTTGTCCCGACCTTGCTCTGGAACCTGTGCACACGGATGGAAAGTGACCGCATGGGGCTGACCGGAACTAGGACAATGCATAGGAAGAGTGATATCGGGCAAACCCTCCAAATCTGCACGACACAAAATTTGTCCTCCCAAGGTGATAACATCTGCTACATTGTCCTGGTCATAAAGAGCTGCTGTAACCACTTCGTGCACTGTAAACAGAATTTTCGGCTTGCCTCTGTAAAGATAAGGCTTCCACGCCGGCTGCCTAAGCTCTGGGTGTGGAAGATCTTGAGATGTAAACCCAGTTGACCTGACAGTAAGAAGACTGATAGGGTTGAGATCTAGGGGTGTCCCTGCAGTGATAACCAGAGATGAAGGTATAGATATAAGCCTCTCGTGTCCAGCGGAAAGATGTACAACATACACTCAGGTGGATGAAAGTAATTAACGTGAGAACACAACACCACGATAATCAAAATCGGAAATGCTTCACTTCAGGTCGTTCCAAGCTTCTCACCAAAGGGCATAGCACTGGTGATAAAGCTCCGTAGAGCATCCTTGTCCGACTTTCCAAGTCCTTTCCCTCCATGATGTACGATAGCTGAAGTGGCAGTTGCTGCCGCCGCTGCAACAGCTGTGGCTGCAGCTGCTACTGGGACAGTAACAGGTTTTGCTCGCGCTCCAATCCCTGATATCCCAGCACCAATGCTGGAAAGTCCCATGCCACCGGCGAGTGTATCAAGGAGTCCTCCCATAGTGGATGCCGTGTTAATATACATTTCTGGTTCAGCAACCTCACCCGTGACCACCTCTCCCAAGACTTGAGCCAATGCGAGGGAGCTGCCCATCAAATATGGGAAAGATAATAAGTAATGTGCCTTCAACGATAAATGTCTAGCTCCTTCAACTATGAGCAAACCAGCACCGACTTATCAATCGTAGATACTGGCAGATAGCAGAAAATCCGACATCTGAAGAACAGTAAGTTAAAAAACAAAACAAATTGAACTTTTCCCGAAGTGAAAAAGCATATGGGCATGATTTGCTTGTGCATAATATTTTAAGACTTTCGTTGACGGCAAGCAATGTGGAAGCGTGCAGCAAACACGAGAAAATCATGGAGAATTGTAAATAACACCAGCATTACCCGGTAGGTAGTAAAGACCTGCATTACCCTGTGATGCAGGGAAGATCCAAGAGGATCGTAGAGAGGCTGCTCGCAACCTCTGTGTCTTCTCCTGTGGCGGCGCCACCACAATCGATTCTAAGGCAGAGGTCTTCATATTCGAGTAAATGCCGTGGTTCCACCAGAGGCAAGACCAGAATTTGATATGTACCACTCATGTGCAATACTACTGGCCACAACATGCCGGAACCTTCATTGCCTTCTAGTTGAAGGCTGATGACATGTCTCGTGATAAGTTCATCCAGCCATGAGTCAGATCCTTCTTCAGAGTGTGGAGTCCGAATTCCACATCCTGCGACTGACCCTTCCCTGAGTGACGGTTTCCGAGTCAGACGTTGATTGCATGTAGACCCTTATTTCAGATATATGAAACTCCTTCAGATACTTCAGATAAGCTAAAAAATGTTTGCTAAAGAGTGAAACCAAGAAGGCTTAGCAGCCTCAGACAACACTTAGATCAACACAACCGCACACGAAAGTAGCCAGATAAAGAGAGAAACGATCTATAAGCAGAAGAATGTCGAATAAACTTTTGACCTGAGACTCTAGATATCATGGACTCAACTTTCCGTTCTCACACCGTATAATATCAAGTGCACATGGAGAAAGGAATATCACCTTTGTTTGCGATCAAGAAATGCTTGGATCAATTGAGAATCCATGGGAATAGGAAGGTACTTCATGCCAGGAGTGCTTGGTACAGCGTCCTCTTCTAATTTCCTGCATGCTTGCTGCCATTGCCTCTCCACAGTAGGAAAGCGCCTGCTCATAACCACGGACACTGTCAAAGACTCCTGCTTCTGAAATGGAATCGCATTCTATTATGACAAACTGGATGTTTCATAATATTGAAGTGTACATCAGTACTCAACGCCACGGGCACATGCAACCTCTCTATCCATGAAGTATGAGTTTCTACAAAGCTGGTAAAACATTAGTCGACATTAGAAGTATCTTCTCGAAATTTCGACAGAGCATCTTGTTCTTAAGTGGAAGATGGAGTGCATCCCTAATTTCACTGGAGAATTCTGCACATAAACGATAATGACACGTAGATTTGTCAAGATGACAAATGTGCATGGGAATTTAAGAATCAGCGGGATCCGACTCATGAACCAGCTACATTTATACGTTAAGTACGTCCGTTGGTACACTTTCTGATCAGCAGTCATTTGGCAATCTTGCTCATACAGGTCACCTGGAGAACACAAGCTTCGATGTGCGATTCAGAATCCAAATCGCCCTTATGCTGCACCCACGCATTTGCAACGTCTGGTGCCCGGAGTCACAAACCCAATCTTCCCCCCTTGACACCCAAAGCTAGCAAGATTTCAAAATTCACAGCCCAAATGCTGCAGTCTGCGCTGATCTCCCGACATACACGGGCAACTGTTCCACAAAACTCATTTTCCGTCCACTAGTGCCCGAGGGTGTTGAGCTCATTGGTGAAAACGTCGGGAAACTGAGCATCAACGGAGAAAGCCAGAAACATGCACCTCAACCCAACACAAGATCTACAAAACAAGCACACAACCAAGACTCTCCAGGCTCGAACGCAATCGAGCCTTCAAATCCGAGGCCTTCTACCCGCGTGCGCGCCTATTCAACCTCGGAGGCCCAGCTGTAAAGAACCCGTCTGCGCCTGAAAGGCAATGCACTGCGACTGGATGATATCTTGTTTTGTTTGGAACTTTGGGTATGCCCTCCACGAAACCAGTACAGTAGCACGAGGGCGAGCGAGAATCAACAGCTGATGTCTACCACGCTCGATCTACAGCGTTCTACACAAGTGCTGAGTTTGCTGACTGACCGTACAGTACCTGACGACACGACAGCGGAGCGCAGGATGATGAGGCAACCCCTTTCAGATCGGCGGGCCCATGCAAGAGTTGTCCGATCTCCACCGCGTCGATGTATCATGATCAGGAGTCTGTGTGTGTGTTTCATATGGCGATGCAGCCCTAAGGCAAAGATACCATAAACAGCATCCGCAACTCAACACAGTAAAATAACAAAAGGGATGTGAATACCCAATCAAATCCTATAGGGATATAACCAAACGGTAACATGGGCTAGCAATCTATCACCCCAATACCCAATAGCATCACCATGGTAAATATGTCCCCAACACCTAATATATCCAAACTATCAAGGTCTAGACACCGCTTCATAGTAGATGATCACCCATCCTCCACGATGGGCGGCGAGTGGAGCGGCAGCAGTCAAGGTCTCCAAGTATAGGGGTATGTGGAGAGGTCACATCTTTGTTCCTCTAGCTTTGGAGTTATATGGAGCTATGGACACCGACTTAGACATGTTCGTGAGAGAATGCGCAAGAGCCTAGCATACTAGGCGGTGTCGTGTTGTGACGTAGCTACTATGCGAAGATGATGACATGTGTCATCTTCAGAGCTGTTGTCATGACATCGATAGTTTAGGTTAGGATAACCGACGGCGCACTGTAAGGCTGTTAAGAGCCCACCGTTGGATCTACTTTGTGGGGTCATGATGTTGAAAAGGCTCCAAGAGATATTATCTTGGACCTTATCAGATATAAAGAGTTGTCATGATGGAAATGGTATGGGAGAGTGCTAGACACATCACTTTGCTGACTAAGGAGCATATCTCATCGAAGTGGAGCCGACGAGGACATGGATAGAGGACAACATGATCCTCCAGATGTACCGATGCCCAATCCATTTGTGATCAACATCCGGTGTCTTCATCGTGATCATTTTCGGGCGTGGTTAGTGTATCATTTTGGAGATAACTTTGCGCAACAAGTGATAAACTCTCGGATCGATTATTCTTCCGGTTGTTTTCCTACGACGCGATTTGGGGACGAATAACGATTATGCGTTTTGATTTAGTTTGGGCGCTATGGATTTGAACTTACCAATAATGGTGGCTTTCAACACATGGGTTCCAATCCATCACTATTGCTTACCGAAAACAAGCCATAGGAAGTTGATTGTTAGGAACTTTGGCGAGGAGTATTATTCTCAAGTTATAAACTCCCCGGTTCCGTTTGTAGTTCCGTTCATACTTAGCCGGATTCGAGTTGTCATTTTGACTCTTTATTAGTGGCAACTCGTATTATGTATAGGATGGCTAAGTAGTGTGTTTAGGATAGTTGTAAAGCTCTAAGTTAAAATGGAGCTAATTTGGCCACATTAGAGGTCAAAATAACACTCTTCATTCTCATTGGTCTTGGAGTTTGGGCCAATGAGGGCTCTTGGGCAACTTCTTCGAGGTTTTGAGGAGTTTTGGAGACCTTCTAGGGGGACATTTGGAGATCTGAGGATTGGGTTGGAGAGCTGACGGGACGAGCTACGACGTGGGCTCAAGAATGGATGGATTTGAAGGATTTTTCACTCTGAAGTGATGATTCAAAGTTAGAGTGAGAAATTTAGACCTTTGAGTGTATTTGGGGAGTTTCTGAGAACCTTACGAGGGTTTTGGAAGATCTGAGTCGACAGATATAGTTTTCGACTTAGGCTTGTGTTTTAAATGAAGTTTGACTCGATTGGACGAGTTTTGAGTACAGAGTGATAGCTTGAAGTTTATGTATACTGATCGATTGCGGGGACCGCACCGATCGTCACGGTTAAGAGAGATCATATCTTTTGATATCAGAAATTTCTGTCAATAAAACTTTGCACAGTTCAAGTTCTGATGATGAGTGACGTTCTTATAAAATCTGGGAGCAATTGAAGTCAAGGATTGGGATGTGTGATAGGTTTTGTACACAGGGGTCTGCATATTGCCTTGTGTTACAGTGGGTAAATCACCAATTGTTTTGAGAGATCTAGAAAAGAAAAACATCTGAAACTTTTTTGAGTGATAGTAAGGGTTGTGGAGCAATTTTCTGTAAAGTTTGAGCAAAAGTTATCGGTCAAATCATCAGATATCATAATCTTCTTACGCTAAAGTTTTACCGGCTATAATGTGGAGTGCTGAGGAGAAGAAGAAGAGATTGTCAACTCACACGAGGTTCTAGAGGGTTCTTCTACAGCCAGGCGTTCTCGAAGCAAAGAAATGTCCATGCAACAGCGGTAGGGTGTATAATTACTCTACATAGAGCACTAGCTAGTGCAATCCATAAAAGAGCAATCACATTAGGTGATGCTTCTTCGGATGCTCATGTTGTAAATTGTATCAAAATTCTTACGTCTGATTTTCAAAAATAATTAAAATTTGTTGAAAATTTTGAAGTTGATTTGTAGATATAATATTATGTCTAAAACACTACATCACAAGTTTATGATTGTTGAAGTGAGTTGTGTGGAATTTTTTTCATTGATGTTCAAAGTAATCTATTCTTTGTTAATGTTTTTTTTTTAAGGATGCTTAAATTTTAATTATTTTCTTGTTAATTATCCAACATTTTTTTTATTGAAGTACTAAATATTTTTAATATATTCATAATTATAAATATCTAATATATGCAAGTCTCATACAAAAAATGAAAGTATTTTTTAATTATATTTTTTATAATAAATTTTAAATATTAGTATTTTAAATAAAGCTTAAATATTTATAACCAACCTATTCTTGTTTGAAATAACCATCACATCCGTCACAATAACATGGTCCTCCCGAACCAAGTACAGGTCTGCCCTAACCCTAGTCGACTGCAAGGTATCCACCATCTCCTGCCATAGCAAACACCACATCCCTAATGGCATCATGAGTAGCTATTTTGTGCCCTCCGAATGTGCAACGAGTCATATGAACACCTGCTGCATCTGAAATGATATCACACTCACATGTGAGTAATGAAGATGTAGACGGAATCTCATCGCTGTAGAGAAAGTAACTCGTGCGAGTTGAAAGCTTTGATGCATGGTCAAGCCAAGATCCATGAGCTTCCATCCTTGCTAGAGCAAGAGCGTAGACGAGCCCTAGTAGTATAAGGAATGGCCGGATGCACTAAGAGTGAATGTAGAGCTTGATAAAAATGTCAGTCCATCAAGGTAGACTTTAGAACTTTAATCCAATCGGTGACCAAAAAGAAAAAAGACGGGAGCTCATGTCATACCTCCAGGTATAAAACATCTCTCGTATGTCGCAATAATACCTATAAGTAAAATGATCCCGTTTCCACGTCCCTCTCATATATCTTAAGAATAGGCTTATCTGCAATCACAAATCGAGAAGATAACAAAAATGCCGAGAGTGTCTAACTAGCCAAAAATGCTATAGGTGTAGTCTCTTCCATCAATAATAAGCCTACCCCTCCACACAAAATTGGCAAAGAAGTATGTATTTGTGTCAAATCTCCTATCATACACTCGAAGGTCCTTGGTCTGATGATGTTACCAAAGACGCCCATGATCTTCCTGTCAAAGGCTGGCAAACGTGATATGAATGTATGTGAAGAAAGAACCGTGTGAAGAAGGTAGATGGGTCTACGAGTAATACTAGATGAGAGTATACCAAATACCATCTGCGGATCACCTAGTAGAGGAAGGTCATCTACATGCAAAACATCCTCGGCAAGAGCAACGTCTAGGTAGCGTGAGACAAAATCCTTGGATCCTAATAGCACTCCTAGAATACGTAAGCCGTCTGTCGATGTCATACATCCCTCTAGAAGCTGGAGATGAGGAGGAATGTCCAAAAGATACCAAGCCCTACACTCTAACACCTTGATTCTCAAGCCTACAAGATGAAAACTGGTAGTCAAGTAATCAAAGGCATGTCTAATGTGGTCTACAGGATCCGCAATGTGTGTATCATCCGTTAAGGAGGGGAACACACAACCTAGCAAGGCCAAAGCAGAAGACAAAAAAGCTCTATAATGAGCCCTGGCAAATAGAGATCCTTTCAAAGGATCTCCCTGTCAAGTGTCAGCGGTGGAATGTAGAATGGTCACTCCCTCCTAGAAAAAAACCATGTTGATAAAAGAGAGAAGAATGTGAGCCCTAGAGAGACCATATGAAAAAAATGAGGCTCGATAGAGGTCCACTAGCCTCTCTAAGCTCTCTAAAAATGGATGCATGTGAGACACTATTAAAAGCGTTCTCAACGTCCACCTGCAAGACAACCAAATACATATGGATATCTAGGAGTGCTCTAATGTCCAACGATACTGCCTCACAATCTTTTGGTGTGGCGACTCCAAACTGGTGTGGACAAAGATGTTGCTGGAAGTGTGAACGATGTTACAAACAACAATACGAATGACTAAACACAATAAGACCTCCCCAATACCAATCGGTCTGATGTTCCTAATGTCCTTCTCCATTGAGAAAAGCCCACCAACTCGTAATACCTAACTAACTAACAACTGAATCTCCCCTCTCGCAACTGATGCAGCCACCTGGAACAACTCCGTGAAATCACTAGAGGGATCATTTGCGTGAAAGCAATCTCAAAGATGCTTGTATATCATCCTTGACAAGACTTCTAAGGACAAACATGGGGTTGTGCATAGAGAATGGGAAAATAGTGATCTATCAAGACATAATGGCTCCTTTGGCTTATACTCTAAGACCTCTAATGATATCTTCTTGCCCATGGGTAGATGTAAAAGGTATAAAGAGGAAATCGTCTCCTCAGTAGGACTAGCCATAGACAAAGGATGAAGGCCATGCGCAGCCCTACTATACTACCCAGCTTGCTCCAAGATCCTACACGGTCGTAATCGTGCCAAATCAAAAGTATCATGAGGCTGAACCTAACTCCTAAACTGTGTGGTCCGAACAGACTCTTCTTGCAATGTAGCCCAAAATCCTGCTCAAAATCTCCAAAATCTAGATGTCACTTCCCTATGTCCAGCAAGCCTCACTCTAATATAATGTAGGCAGCATCGCGGAAGTAATAAAAATAAAAATCACGCTAACTCATTCATGGAGTCACATGCCAACTAATCAAGCAGTAAACGAAAAGCACATATAGCCTTGTCATGGAATGCACGAGGAAGCCTATGGAATAAACATGGACATTGGAACCTAGTCTCAAAAGGCCCTAGAATAGAACTTGCATGGAAAATCAATCACTTTCATGACCCAATCAATCTACCCGAAATAATCAACGAAGGAATCGATGTAGTTTGTGTGTTCCTCAAAGTGATAAATGCCGATGTTGATATGATCATCCTCCTCACGTATGTATCCCAAGTAGTCCAATCATAATCTTTGTGCATCTTTCCCACGTGGATTTTAACCCCTTAAGAGGGAAAGAGACAATGACACCAGACATGATGTATCACGCATCACTTTTGGCGGTCTGTGACCTCCGGGCTGACTCTCACTCAGGTTTACCTCCGATGGCTTTTTGGAAGCTCATCATGAATCTAGAAGGACTTAGTCCCACCCTTTGCCCATGCTCCTATTGCTCACTCTTACACAAACTCTCAAAGTCCAAGCTCTATTATGCACATTATCACCAAGAGTAAGATATCACTCAAAAGGAAAGGGATACTTTGGTAATCAAAGTCTTCATTGAATCAAGGTTCCACTCCGAACATGACATCTCCAAGAACCAAGCTCCCTAAAACTAAGATCACCACACTATCTCCTCCCAAAACTAACTTCCATTGAAAAACTACTTGAGAGGTGCTTCTCAACCTCTCTATTTATACTACTTAGAATCTTACCCCTAGTAACTACAAGTAATCACCATGTAACTTCCTCTTACCAAGTTTAAACGAGGTAGAGATCACAAACCCCAATGAAAAGGGTACATGGCAACATGCAATTGGTCCACTTGGATCTTCTAGAAGCCCAACTACTCCCTAATTGACTTCTAGTGTACCAAGTCAATCTAAATCTAGATTTGGGGTCTTCATAAAGTCCAACCAATGAAAACTAGTCCAAGTCAAGGGAAGTCAAGATACCCATGTGATGGAATCTATTCCTTGACTCATACTAAACAACAAAATAGTAGTTCTCATCTACCACACCAAAAGTTACTCTATATTTTCCTCCAACTTAACCATAACTAGCTAAACATAGTCATGACTAAGATAAACTTAGGCACAATTTAGATATACTTTCATTTTATCCTATATGTACAACCCTGGGTCTTACAGGTCCCATGAGGGGAAGTGAAGCTATAGCTAGCACAAAGAGAACGATAAGGACACCGAGCACTCCATCATCTATCTTCCACTTGTAGAACCACAACCCCTTGTCACCCCATCTCAAAGGGGAAAATGCTTACTATGAAAACCCTAAAATCTAAAAACACTCATAACTTTTTATTTAGATCTCCATAATTTTCCAACTAGGTACCCAAAAAACCAATGCATGAAAAGAAAGAGATTGGAATAAAAAAATCCCAACCCGTATGTCCAATTTGAGAAAAATTGCTCAAAATTCATTTAAAACCCTAAAAAAACAAAAATACTGATATCTCTCTATATCATTCTCCATAGTATTCAATTTAGGTACCAATGGAACCGAAATTGAAAGACAAAAAGAGATATCTATTCATTCTCTATGTTTGGCAACTCAATTGTACAAGTTTTGAGTATGGAGAGATAGGTCGAAGTTTGTATATATAGTCAAAGTTGCAGGATTGCACTTACTGTCACGAAGTTAGTTCAGATATCATATCTTTTGATATCAAAACGTTTTGTCAATAAAACCTTTTAGAGTTGAAGTTTGGATGATAAGTAACCTTTTCATGAAATTTGAGAGCAATTGGAGTTAAGAATTGGGATATGTGATGGTTTTAGTACACATGGATCTGCATATCATCTTGTGATACAGTGTATAAATCGACAATTGTTCTGATAGATCTAGAAGAGAGAAACATATGAAACTTTTTTCATAGATTAAAAGAGTTGTGGAGCAATTTTCTGTGAAGTTTAAGCGAGAGTTATTGGTCCAATCATTGGATATCATAATCTTCTTCCGCTAAAGTTTTACCAGTTGTAATGAACTCGAATGTGGAGTGATGAGGAGAATAAGAAGAGATTGTCAACTCACACGAGGTTCAAGAGGGTTCTTCTACAGCCAGACGCCTAGGCGTTCTCAGAGCGAAGAAATGTCCATGCGACACTAGTTCTGATAAAGCTGAATGAGATGGGTCCAAACTACATCTAAGAATGGGATCCTCATGAAGATGGTTACATGAGATTGATTCAAGTGATGAATCATGCAACGATCATGAGGCATGGATCATACTCAAATACTCAAATAATACTCAAACGAGCATCTAGAGAAACATAAGTGGAGTCAGAGAAGAAGGAGAAGTCCGAAAAACTCTCTTACTCTGAGATTTGCAAGATCAGTGGAGTAGAAGTGAAATTTGTGGACTTGGAGAACAAGCCACTTCAGAACCAATTGAGAGGTCAGAAACGGCAATTGCATGAAGTAAATGTGGAGAGATCGGCTATATTAGAAGCTTTGGTGATCAAGTGCTAGCATTAACTTTTTGTCCCATGCAACAAAGCCGGTGTTGGCGAGTCAAAGTCAAAGCCAATGTAGTTTCAACTTGAGACTCTGATGTAGAACTTTCCGACATATCAGATTTTATATCATTAATTAATACAAAACTAATATCAGATTTTAAACCAATATAAAATTTTTTACAAGTTTATATATATTAAAATAAGAAATTTTTATTTGGAATTAATTATCAATAACGTCATTAACAATAAAATATTTTACATAACCTGATATAAATGAATCAGAAATTAAAAAAATTAATGCAATATAAATATATAATGATGATGAGTATTACAAAAATATTAGAATATTATTTAATAATCATAAAATTAAATTAATTATTTTTGATTATTTAAGAATATTTTAATTATTGATATTGTATCAATTATTGTTACTATATAATGTATATTGATATTACATAAATTTGAAAAAAATATATCCGATAGTTTATTAAATACAATATAATTTATTTAAAATTATTTAATAAACTATATTTAAATATAAACTTAAATTAAATATTTAAGTTTATTAAATAAATAAATAAATAATATTTATATAATAACAATAATAATAATAATTCTAAAATAAATCCTTTGAAACTGTTGCTGAATTCATAGGCAAACAAGAGTCAACCTGGCAAAGTGAAATATCTTAGAAGCAAGAGGAAAAGAAAGCAAAAGTGATTAGAATAAAAAATAAATATTTAACATGATTTACAATATAAATTATCACTTTCTCAATAAATAAGTTTGAATAATTAAAAAAAGAATTATGTGTTTAAAAATAATTTTTGGTCACCTTGATTTTGACGTTTGAGTTTTTTTTGTAGAAATTTATTTTTAGATAAGTTCTTAATTCAAGAATTTTTTGGTTATTTGAACAATTTATGGACTAATTTTAGATTGAAAAGTTTTTGAATGTTTTTAGAATTAAACTCATTGTTCACCCTTGGTATTGCAGATCTACTGAAGACGTGCACGACGTGCTATTAGATTAGTAGAAGAGCACACCCATGATAATTGCGTCGTTGTGCTTGGGTTGTGAAGGTTTTCAGCCATATAAATAGTTCAATGTGCTCATCAGCGTCTGACCTGAAGATGTGAATCATTTAAGGCACCTTAGCATGACGGTTTGCGTCTAATGAGCTAGTTGGTGAGGTAATAGCTTACCAAGGCGATGATCAGTAGATGGTATGAGAGGATGATCAGCCACACTAAGACTGAGACACGGCCTAGGCTTTTACGGGAAGCACGAGTGAGGAATTTTCCACAATGGGGGTGCTAATTGAGATTGTTTAAGTAATTCACGTAATCTTTGACTTCTTGCTAATTGATTTTGACTAGCCTTATCAAGATCAGAAGCAAATTGAGCAAGAGCTTCTAATTTTGCAAATTGAGCTAATTCTAATTTTAATTTATCACCTACTTGTTCTAATGTCTTAGGCGCGAAGGAACCACACCAATCTATCCCAAACTTGGTGATGAAACTCTATTGCGGTTACAATACTTTAGGGGAAGCCCTATGAAAAAATAACTTGACGCAAAGATGAAAAAAAACATTATTGCATCAAGATTTTTCAAATTTAGCCAGGGCCTATATCAAAACCCAACTACACATCGCACTTCAAGAAGTTATGCAAGGACATACTATTTTATTAAATAGAGCACCAACATTACATAGATTAGAAAAACACCTAAAATTCCTTTTAAAAGATTTCTTGGAATAATTAAATAAAGTATCGTGGGCATGATAATTGATACACCAGAGGTGCGTCCTTCCCGGTCCTCTCATACTAGTGCTATTCAAGCTTTCATTTTTGCCACGCTTGCAATAACTTACATAGACGAATATATGGAAGTAATCATTAATAACATTTTTGTATAAAGAAAAACAAGTACCACTTGGCCATATTGCCTTTATTTTAATTAATTATATAATAAAATGTATTATTTTAAAATTCAAGTCATATTGAATATTTTTTCATAACAAAATTGCGCTTACAGTATGGATGCTTAACTGTCTAGGCAGTAATGATAGTATCTCTTACCTAAACCGATGAATAACTTTTTCTTAGGAATGAGAAAGAGGACAAGATCATGTGATTGAAAAGTAATAGCTAGATCACCTTCTATCTAGGGAGAACTTTTTTATTTAACATTTTTTCTAAAAAATAATGAGTTATTTCATTTGAAAAAAAGTCATTTTCACGTTTTTTTATACTTAAATAAAATTAAGTTTATTTTTTGATCCATTTTGAAATTAAAATTTTATTTTAGGGTTGCTAACTCAATGGTAGAGTTATTTATTTTTAAGTGCAACTTGGATTTTTACACATTTAGATGAAATAAAAAATTCATCCATACCATTGACAAGGTTTGTAAAACTACGACTTATCTTAAAAGAAAACTTAACAGAAAAAATAGCATGTCGTTAATTTTTTGTCATTCATTTTTTTAACTATATAAAATTTCAATGAAAAATACAATAATTCAATTAAAGTTAATGGATAAAGCTAAATTGCTTTAATCATACTTAAAAGAAGAACCAGCTTTTCTTTCAAATTTTTGAAATATTCTCTTGATTTATTTAAAAAATTGTTAAAAGATTTTTAAACAATCAATATATAAGAAAAATTCCTATTACTTGTAGGTTTTTTACCAAAAATGAATCCTAAACACTTTTTTAAATGTATCTAGAAATAACGAGCATGCGGATTAATATAAATTTTTATTAAGTCAGGTTTCAAAAATGAAGAACTTGCTGAACCAACAAATGATATCAATACTACAGTTGCATTAGCTTTACTAACATCTATAGCATATTTGTATGCTGGTCTACATAAAAAAGGATTAAATTATTTTGGTTATTGTTGTAATTTTTTTATTTTGCAAATAATGTTTTAACCATTTACTTCAATGTCTTCGTAATTCTCCATCTAAGGCATCAAAAGGTTCATCTAATGAAACAAAGTCTGGTTGAATTGCTAAATTTTTTGGAAATATTTCCAAAATATCAAAAACTCCATCCCCGAGAAAGTATAATAACAAAAGGGATGGAAAGATCCCATCAAATTATACAAGGATGGAACCAAACCGGTAACATGGGGCTAGGCCCCAATAGTATCACACTTGGAAATATGTCCTACAGCACCTAAGATATCTAAACTATCCAAGTCGAAAGGTCTACAAACAACAAGAGCATCCGAAGAACCATCACCTAATGTGATTGCTCTCCTATGGATTGCACCAGCTAGTGCTCTCTGTAGAGCAATGGAAACAAGTTGCCTAAAATAGGCTATACAGTAAGCTAAAGAGAGTGATACCCCATGTCGTCTAGTATGGTAGGTTCTCGCACACTCCCTCACGAACATGTCGAAGTCGATATCCATAGCTCCATATAACTCCAAAGCTAGAGGAACAAAGAGGTGATCTCTCTGCATACCTCTATACTTGAGACCTTTATTTCGCCGCTCCACTCGCTGTCCATCCTGGAGGATGGGTGATCACCCCCTCTGAAATTGTGTCTCTAGTAGGATCTATAACCACCACATCAGCCACAGTGACCTGGTCCTCCCGAACCAAGTACAGGTCTGGCCTAACCCTAGTCGACTGCAAGGCATACCAACGCTCTCTCCATGTGAGGTATCCACCCTCTCGCGCCATAGCAAACATCACATCCCTAATGGCATCATGGGTAGCTATCCTCTGCCCTCCGAATGGACAACGAGTCATATGAACACCTGCTGCATCTAAAGTGATATCACACTCACATGTGAGTAATGAAGATGTAGATGTATGGACCAAGCTAAGACGGAACCTCATCGCTGTGGAGAAAGTAGCTTGTGCGAAAACTTAGTGATAAAGGTTTAGTAAAATCTTCTAAAATATTTATTAGTAAAAGTATTGGGATTGGTTGAACATATTTACCAAAATAACTCCAAGCGTTGGTTAGATAAACGACCAAAAGTTAGAGGAGTTGTTATGAATCCTATAGATCACCCTCACTGTGGTTGAGAAGGTAGAGCACCCATTGGTAGAAAAAAACCATTAACTCCTTGGGGTCATCCTGCACTTGGAAAAAGAAGTAAAAAAAATAATAAATATAGCTCGACCATATTTGTTAGCAGATAAACCTAATTTTGGTTTAACAGTACATCCTAATAAAGGACGATCATATTTGTTTTATTTATCTCTCTCAACTTGAATACCATGAGGAGGACCTTGGAAAGTTTTTGTGTAAGCTGGAGGAATTCTTAAATCTTCAAGACGTGACGTTCTTAAAGCTTTAAACCGAAATACATTACCTACAATTGAAGTAAACATATTTGTAACACAGTTTATGCCGTATCGAGCAAGCAATCCAATATTACAATTACTTTCATCTGCAGCTGTAAATGTTAATCATAATTTTGGATTAAGTAAAACAAAATATATTTTTTTATTATGATTGCTCTATTTCTAATAAAAAAACTATTAATTGAGCAATTCCAAAGTAGTTAACATAATTATGTGTAGTATATACTATATATAATATAAATAAGATGCAATATATTATAAATATAATAAAAAGGATTAATTTAAAATGCAAGATGTAAAAACAAGCAAACGGTTTTGGCATTTTTTTTATATAGAAAAAAACAAAGAAATTTTTTATAGCAATCAAAGAAAATAAAATAAAACATTTTTATTATAAAAATTGTAGATTATAGTAAGAAAATTGCAATAAAAAAATATTTATAGAAAATCGATGTTTTGATAAAATTTTGAATAATTAAAACGAGTATATACAGCAATGACTAGAGTTAAACGTACAAGTCTCTCTTTTTATTTTCGTGACAACAGTTTACTTCTTTTTATTTTCGTGACAACGGTTTACTTCTTCATATTCACTGTGCAATGCATGCAGTTCGATTTTTTGTTTTTAAAATAACATTTTAAAAACATCATGTTTAAAATAACTTGTTTATATCTGAACGCACATATTTTTAGCTTTAATTATTTTTTAAAAATATAGTTAAAGCTAAACTGCTTGCTTTCTCCGAACCTCCAAGAAGAGCAGAAAAAACGCTCGAATAATACGATCCCTCATTAAATTGTGCTGCATTTTGTTTGCCATAATGTAATATGCTTCCAACGCCAGTAAAGAGTAACCCATCCAACAGTATTTAACATCCAAAAAACTGCTAAATAAAAAACTCCCCAAGCAGAAATATCACAAGTAAATAATCGAATTTGTAAGAGTTTTGTTAATAAAAAAAGAAACTATTCTAAATCCTTATGAAAAATTAATACCTTCTAAGCAATTTTGTGGTCATATTCATTTTGAATTTGATAAGTGTATTACTTGCGAAGTCTGCGTTCGTGTATGCCGATTTAAAATAAATTCATAAGGAAGAGTTATTTCTTTTGGATCAACTTCAGCATCTAAAAGCGTCTTTCATCGTATCCTTAAGCTATAAAACAATTCTTGAGCCCAAGAATTTAAAATAACAAGACTTTTTTTTCCTAAAATAAATAAATTAAATTAATAAATAAACAACTTAAAGTAATAAACCAAATGAGAATAATTTTAATACTATCATTATTATAAAGTTGATCTAATTCGATTGTTTATTGGTGAATTCTTTTAGTCAAATCCTTGCATAACTTCTTGAAGTACTTTCCAAGTAATAGGTTATTTATTTTCAATCATAGTTTTCACTGCTTGCAAGAGCATTTGATCAGTAGCTATTACACACTCTTTCAAAGGTTGATGCTTCGAAGCAAACCTTCTAGCTGTCTTTGCACTCTTACATCCTTTACCACTCAGCGGTATTAACTTTCTAGATAAATTAATAAGTCTAGTATTATCTACCCACCAAGCAAAATCTAAGGTTTCTTGATCACGACCATTTAAAGCTAAAGTTCCATTAAAGAGCGTTTCCACGGTGCTTTAGATGCATGAGGATCTAAATTAATGCCAGATAAAAAGGAATGTGGTTATAGTTTTCCTTGTGATGGTCCTAGACGAGGAATAACTCTTAATGATTTTTCTAATTGGGCTAGACTTTCTAGTCCATGGTCATTCCTTTATCGTACAAGTTGTTATTTTATTGAATTTGGATTTTGGAGTTTGTATATTTTGTGGTAATTGTGTTGAGTATTTTTTTACAAATTGTTTATATATGACTGAAGAATATGAAATTTCAACTTATAATCGTTATAAATTAAATTACAATCCAATTGCACTAGGACATTTATCTATATCAATAATATAATTGAAAATATTCTCAATTTAACTTCTTCACCTAAAGTCAAAATAGAAGATCTTATTGTCAACTTAGTATTTTTAATTAAGTTGAGAATATTATAATTTTATTGCATAATATATTATATTATTTATATAAAAAAAATAGTTAGAGGAACCACACCAATCCATCCAGAACTTGGTGGTGAAATTCTATTGCGATGATAATACTTTAGGGGATAATTTTTTAACAAAATTATCACATCCGGAAGGACTAGGTCCATTTTTTGCAGGACAATGAAATATTTACGCTAAAAAAAATTCAATATCAAAATTAAAAAATTCAATTCTAAAAAAAATTATGATTAAAGAAAATAATTCAAAATCCAAAACTATTTTTAAAAAAAACTTAATCAATCTATTTGCCAATGGAGATGGAAATCAAAAAAAAAAAAAAAAAAAAAAAAAAGGAAATATGACTTTTCTAATGTGTTAAAGGAGGATTATTTAGAGCAAGAGCTATGGATAATGGAGATGGTATAGCAATTGGTTGGTTGAGCCATGCAATTTTTAAAGATAAAGAAGGAAATGAGATTTTAGTCCATCGTATGACTACTTTTTTTAAAAAAATTTTCACTTCTTTTGATAGATGAACAAGGAATTGAAGAGCTGATTACATCCTCACCTTCCTCAGACTTATCACCGGCAGTCTGTTTAGGGTTCCAAACTTAATGATGGCAACTAAACAAGAAGTCAATCTATTCATCAGTCTAGATAATATTTTTCCTTGCTCACTAACAAATCGACAAAGTAAACTTATTTTTTTATAATCAATTATTTCTCTTGATCTAATGGATGGCATACGCATATGAGAAGATCTTTTAGATTTGTTCATAACTAAATTTTATAAATCTTAAATTTATTTATTTATTTTTGAATAGTATGTTTATTACAATAACAACAAAATTTATATCCGCAAGCACAAGCAAAAGACCATGAAACAACTTGACCTCTAATATCTGTAACAGTTACAATTGTACTATTAATGATGACTTGAATGTTTTTTTTATTCTATGGTGTGATTATAAAATTTAATGTTTTAAAAAATATTTTTCTGAGGGGTTTTTTACGATTTAATTTCTTTTCCATTTAAAAAAATAGAATCAATTATAAATCAAGTTGATTTTTGTGAAAACTTGCAGTTCTTCTTGTTAATCCACCAGGTCCTTAACTTGATGGTTTATGAACTAAGCGCTTTTAGTTCAGTAGAACGTAGGTCTCCAAAACCTAATGTCTCTCTTTAAGCCAAATGTGGCAAAAGGAACAAAAAGCCATGGACTGACCCCATCGTTTTCACCCCATAAAAAGTAAAAGTTATTTTTAAAAATAGTTTTTATATTTGTTTTAATAAAATTTTGTTTTTAAATTTTAAGAAAATCAAAATTTTATTGTTCAATAGGTCATATTGGTAAACGTCTTGATATTTCATGTGGAGTTATTTCTTCACCAATTCATATTCAAAACTTTCCTTTAGGTTATAGATCTTTTTATTGATATGAAGGTACTAATCAAATATCAGATTTAATTTATAATTCTTTTACTTTAGGAACATCACTATGATCTTCTCCAATGTCCTCATGGAGATGCTTATTGATTAAGCAAGTTCAACAAGGACCTTAAAAGCCCTAATTCTTATGGACTTCAATACGCAATTTCTTCATTGTCATATGGTCAAACCATTACAATGAAATAAAAAGATATATGAACATATTTTTTTTTATCTCTAGGGTCACACAACAGTCTAATAACATGGTATTGGAAGAATGATTTTATAGTGGATTTTGTTTTACCTAAGATCTCAATATATTTATTTTTCATAAAAAATGATTACCTTGTCATATGCACAAAAAATGTGGGTTAGAATTAAAAAACAAACCTTATCTAAGCTATATTTTTGAATATATATATTTGAATGAACTATTATAATGTTTTTTCACCAAACATTCAAATCAGCACAAAAAATAAAGTGTAGATTGTGCAAATAAATTTGTTGGGTAAATTTTTTTATATGTTATTATTATAAATATTAATTTTTGAATAGTTTAAAGAATATCAAGATCAACTACTTCAATTGATGCTAAAATTTTCATAATATTTATTAATTTTATTCCTTAGTTACAACTTGCATATGTAACAACTACGAGATTGACTAATATTTACATGCACTATACTTGTAGTTATTCACCTGAATCTTATATGATGAGTGAACTGTTATGTTGTTTTGTCACCCAAGATTCAAATCAAGAGGTCTTATCACTACAATCTTCTATCTACTTCTCTCCCTCTTCGCCAATAGCCTAACTGCCTCATCAACATACTTCTAATTTATTATCATAAATATTAATTTTTGAATAATTAAAAGAATATCAAGATCAACTACTTCAATTGACATTAAAATTTTCATAATTTCTGCTAATTTCATTCCTTGTTGCAAGTATTCATTGGTATCTTATGTCTATGCAAAGTGAAGTAATTGCATTTGACATACATATTTGATCACATGTTATTATAATCTTGATACCATGTTTATTCAAATAAAAAATCAATATCACTCTTTGGTGGTGGGTTGATGATATATTACAACATCAATCATGAATAGTTTTGTATACATATTATCAATATATGCATGATCATTGCATGTTGACTTAGAGGTTTTGTATTAAATCTAAAAATTTTTAAACTAATTTTTTTTTAAATTATAGAATTTGTTAGATTATTTATAAGAAACGTTTAATTATCATTATAAATGAAAAAATATTTTGAAAATTTTACTTCAAAATTTTTAATTTAAGAATATTTAGGTTTATAAATTTGATAATGAAATGATGCTAATTCAGCTAAACATACAAGAATATTTTCATTTTGATTAATATCACATTCGCTTTTAATCTGTTATATTCTAAAAATAATACCATACTCATTAAACTATGTAAGTTAATTCATTACACATCCTACTCTAACAAATTAATTTCAACCATTAATAATATTTATGACTTTTGAAATTAGAATACGCATTATAGTTTAAAAATACTTTAAATTTGAAGTACTTAAAAAATGCAAAAAATTTAATTATTATTTAAAAAATACAATATTATTACTACATTTTACGTTTATGTTAATCTATTGAGACATAATTTTACTGTCTTTATTAGATAAGAAATGATGATTAAATTAAAATTATTTTTAATCTAATTTAATTATATAACATAATGAAATATGCATCTATAGTAACAAATTCAATTATGAAAAAAGATAATAACTTGAATTGTGAAATTTAATAACTTTTGGTTTTAAATGAATTTTATGTTTTTTTTGAATTAAAATATTTTTATGCATATTTTTATATATTTTATGAAGATATGATTAAATATCGTTATATAATCATAAAAAATTTATTTTATGTGATAATTATTATATAATGATATATTTTGAATCCTTTGTGAGAATTACAAATGGATTATATTATCAAATTTGATCATGAATTTCATAAACTTTGATCTTAAAATATTATTATTGAAATTAATAAATATTTACATTATTTTATTATAATACAAAAATAAATAAAAAATTTAATATCAATTGACTGAATTTTTTTTTATCAAATTTTTATATATTTAGATTACAAAGTTATGTAACCATTCTCTAACAACCAAAGATAGACAAAATGTTCAAACGAGGTGGAATTTACAACAAAATTGAGTCTACTCAGCTATGAATCTGCAGCTGGAATCCGTTACGTATAGCCCTCAGTTTGAATCGTTGGCGCGTCCCACTTGTAAATTCATGCGGCGGCTGAACCAAAATTTGAAGTATTTCAGATCAGTTGCCGTCAGTAAGAGCGACTGGCGCGTTCGGAGTCTAAGTAAGGAGGGTCTTGATTCCTGAAGACTCCCATATTTAAGCTGTTTTCGAGCTCTCCTCCGACCATTCTTGCGTTTTACCTGCAGAGAGAGGTGGTGTTTCTTCACACGCAGACTAGCAGCTGCGCCTGCATTACGTAATTCTTGGTCTGTTTCCATAATCGCCGCAGGTGTGATTTCTCGCACAGAAGGCATCAGTCAAGATGCCTAATACGAAGCAAGTTAAGGAACAGGCGCACAATGTGACGGAGAAAATCCGTGAGCATTCTCCAAACCAGAGTCAGGTCATCGGGTTGGTCACGATCATCACGGCAATAATACTGTTGCTGACGGTCGGAGGTCTGCTTCTCGGTGGAGCAGCAATAGCGGTGACGCTGGTGACTCCTGTTTTGATATTCTTCAGTCCAATCTTGATACCTCTAGCAACGATTTTCTTCCTAGCTACTGCAGGAGTTGTGTCCGCAGGCGGCTTTGTACTCGCTGCATATTCTGCCTCCCGCTGGCTGTACGAGTACGTCAAAGGTCGTCATCCTGTAGGCTCAGACAGAGTCGATGCTGCCAAGAATCGACTAGTGGATACAGCTTCACAACTGAAAGAGCGTGCAAGTGGTTATGTCCACGGCGTGCAGGAGAGTGCTCAGCATGCCAAGGAGCAAACAGTCGACGCTGCAACGACATGAAGAAGAAATACTCCGAGTCAAAGATTGTACAATTCATTAGCTTGGATTTGCTGTTGTTACAAGTATACGAACTACAGAAGATATATCATGCACAAGCTTTTGAGGATGATGAGAGTCAGACAGAACTATGAAGCTGGTATCTGCCATGCTTTGCATTCTGGGCTAGAATTCTGCTGAGATTTGCATTATGGGAGTCTTTAGATAGTATCAAACCTGATCTGCCATATTATGGCACCAAGTCGCTACTTAAGAAACAGCTGTATGTGATTGTTTTTTCTATCTTCTTTTTTTGTTAACTTTTTTTGTCCAATAAACTCGTGAACAGAGGGTAAAGGGCATGCACGAAAGTTTATGTCTAGACGTGCTAACTGCCTGGCTTCAAAGCTAGATGCTGTCAAAGATGTACAACGCATATTATGTTCTAACCTTGCGAGATCAAGATAAATGTTGCTGATGTGATTACAAGTTATGGCTGGTTTAGTTTGTCTTTATTATGATTATGTCATCCTTACTCCAGGCCATTATAATGAATGAATGTCTTATGGCTTTGGTTCTTTCAATCTCGATACACTTCGTTCATATCTTTCATCTATTATCGTCGTTAGAGTTATGATTGATTGTTAATTAGCCTCGAGGAGGTTCAAGAATGATGAGGTTTAAATTTATTCCATCTTCGCATGCTACCAACCAATCAAACTGCGAAAGTCAGATGTAACTTTACTTTTGAGGAATGGACTGGAAACCATGGTTTCAATGTAAACAATAGTCCTGTTTACTGCTTGGACAGTAACTGTAGTAACGGATATGCAAAAAGACTACCCGAACGAACGAAAAGAAAAATCCCCCGAGAAAGTATAATAACAAAAGGGATGGGAAGAGCCCATCAAATCGTACAAGGATGGAACCAAACGGGTAACATGGGGCTAGCCCCAATAGTATCACACTGGGAAATACGTCATACAGCACGTAACGAACGAAAAGATACTTTAGGTACTCCCTGTTCATGATGTGCTGCTATATTTTCACCGAGAATGTCTGAAGAATCTACATATAATTATGGATGAAGACCCAGATGTCGCGGAGGACCCGCGGGCCTTTAGAAAGGAAAAGATGCGCTTTCCACAGTAAACTCAAAGCGCACAGCTTTCTCTTGCAGCTGTCATACCGTATGGGTTTTGTCTAAAGCCTTCTACTCCGTATGAATAAGAATCAAAGAGTCACGTCTAAGCGGACTGCACTCTTTAAAATTGATCTGTAAGTCAAACGTTGCTGTCTTATACGGCTTGTAGGCATCTCGCCAGTTTCCCTTATACATCTTGTCCAGGTAACAGCAATCCTCGAGTATGGTCCCGAGAATGTTCTAGGTAATTTGGAGTAAATATGTATACGTAAATAACATCATTTGACCTCCTCTCGTCCACTAGAGGAGTAAAAAATTATGACCTTTATTCACCATTTGATATTGTCAAAATATGTTTTAAGTTCACTCGTGGAAATGACTCGTTGTTTATTAGGAGTGCATAGTATAGTTATCCATGATGCTATTAGGGATGTGGTGGTTACCGATACTACTCGTGACACAGTTTCAGAGGAGGTGATCACTCATCCTCCAGGATGGACGGCGAGTGGAGCTCCGGCAGCCAAGGTCTCCAAGTATAGGGGTATGAAGAGAGGTCACATCTTTGTTCCTTTAGCTTTGGAGTTATATGGAGCTATGGACACCGACTTCGACGTGTTCGTGAGGGAGTGCGCGAGAGCCTACTATACTAGGTGGTAGGGGGTATCACTTTCTTTAGCTTAATGTATAGCCTATTTTAGGCAATGTGTTTCCATTGATCTACAGAGAACACTAATTGATGCAATCCATAGGAGAGCAATCACATTAGGTGCTTCTTTGGATGCTCATCTTGTTTGTAGACTGTTTGACCTTGATAGTTTGGATATCTTGGGTGATGGGAACATATTTCCCAATATGATGCTATTGGACCTAGCCATGTTACAGGTTTAGCTACATCCTTGTAAGATTTGATGGGGTCTTCCCATCCCTATTGTTATTCTATTATGCACTTTGATCTCGCTTGTTTTAAGCTCACTAGAACTTCTTGTATTTCTTTGAAATTCTAAATGCACTCTTCACTTGAGGGATGCTCATATAGATCTGAGGTATAGAAGATAGACTTATCTGAAATACCTCTCGATAGTATTAGTGCTCGTATACTTAAACACTTAATTGAATATTTAATTGTTGTGTATCTTAAACACAATAAACTAAAAATTTGTTAAACTCTATTGGTGTGGTTACAACTTGCCAATACTCATGAATTCTAATTATAATGCAGAATAAAAATATTGAAAACAATAAAAATGACTATAATGAGAACTGCATGTTTTCCCAACACTTATATTTTCAAGTTCCAGGAAAAATAATCTTAAGTAGAAAAATTTCAAGTTTAGGAATTGAATAATAATTGTGTGTTGTGAGTTATTATGGATCCATGGCAGAGTGTTATGAAGGGATATGAGTTTGCACATAGTGGATCATTAAATGTTTAATAAATTTAAATTTAAATTTTTGATTGCACCAATTATAGTATTTGATCTAATATGGGTTTAAAGTTATGGGATGATCAACGTTAATTTAAATAATATAGAAGCTTAAAATTCGTTACAAGGTGGATCAAGGTGTATTGAACACATGTTGCGATACAATAGTGAAAATCAGTGAGTACCTGTAGTGAATGTTAACAAGAATATAGATAAAATAAAATTTTATCTTGTACAATAATCATTATCAAGTTGAAATAAGAAAAATAGTGGCTCCCTCAACAACAAACAAGGTTTGATTTTGACATGTTGGAGGAAACGACATCGTTAGGATTTGGACGATGTTGTTTTTTCCAACATGTAAAAATCCAACCACATAGCATTTAATTGTGATAGGTGAACACATCATCAGCTTGTTGTTGATGACAACAACAAGCTAACTTTGATTTTGACATGTTGGAGTAAATTATGTCTTTAAAATCCATATATGATTAAATTATGATAAGGACATCAATTTCATATTATGTTATGGAAACCAAAGTAATGAGATAATTTTATGTTAATTTTTTACGTTATTTCATAAACTTCACCAAAAAATAACAACAAAATATCTTCAAAATCCAACCTCATAATATTAAATTTTGATAAATATATCACTTTCATATTATGTTATGGAAACCAAATTAATGAGACAATTTTAGGTTAGTTGTTTCTATTACATTATTAACTTTAGAGAAAAATAACAACAATTTGCAAGTCTAGTTAAATCTAAGCCTATTAATTTCTAGTTAAATCTTTATGAGGATATTGCATTTACTTTCAATAATTAAAAAAATATCATGTAAGATAAATTTTTGTTATTATAAGCCAATGATGATATATTTATATAAAATTAAAAAAAAATTCAATTATAAAATATATCAACTGTTAAAACTTGCAATGTATACCATGATATCATAAGCAAGCTCACTTCATTCAAACAATAGTATTATAGGATACAAGAGAGATTATAATCAAGACAAATTTATTCAATGCTTCAAAAACTCCATATTGCTGCACTAATTCTTAGCCACTTCAGCCATACTCCCCAACTCAAATGTACACAACTAAAATATCTGGAACCATAACTCAAACTCTATCACATGAGCCATAAAGATCTTATGGGTGCTCTTGACCCTAACATCACTTTCAATGTGATTGATCATTAAAAGTGCATTATTGAAAGTTTATTAACGTTTCTAACAATACACAAGTATCTCCTCAACACATATATCTACTTAACTATGTATGATTTCACATAAGTTATGACAACTAATATGCACATATCTATTATACCACAATATACATTATTTTACATTAGACAACACAATACATATATTTTCATACACCAAAAAATATGTACCATAATTGCTCAATAAACATAGGATTGATTTCTTTAACACATATAGTCATCTATTTATTAACATGATTTGCTCTAAGTGATGTTATGGGATGTTATAATGTATCATCATAAGTATGCAATTCATGCCATATCACAATTAATTGCATTTATGACATTTTCATCATCCATGGGACATTGTAATGAAAATAGATGTCAAACATAAAATATCACATTCTTTCAAATAAGAATCATACATCAACATACTTATTGCTCTACCAATTTATCCAAATAACATACATCTCAAGTCTATTGAAAAGAAATTTCAAATTTGGATCCATAATATTGTCAATATTGAAAAAATGATATGACACATAATTAGTCATATAATACTTCCAAACAACATCATTACAATCTTTTCTTATCAAAACTTCATACATTAAACTTGAAATTTTTGAAATTTACAATTACATCCAATGTAGTTATGCACTCTACCATTTATAAATGTAATCACTCACATGAAAAGTATAATATCCTCAGAAATAACATAACAAACAAAATTTTTATTTTAAACAGATTTTTTTGACAACACACAATGTCATGTTAAATCAATCATGAAAAATCTTATCTTGTTTATTTATGTCTCATAATTCACATTAATAGTTGTATAACTTTGACTCTCTTATTAAGCATTAGAAATGATATGGATGTTTGTGTAGTCTTTTAGATTACACAAGTCAAATTCTCAACAACATTCATCAAAATGACAATAATAATGGTAAAGAAGAATAATTTTTTATTTCAGTTTCAAAATAATTTGAATAATTTTTATTTAATGTATCAATTTGTAGTACCAAATTTTAGTAATCCATATTTGTATATTTCATTTTGTTTCAAAATCATATTTAAAATATAAAGCACAATATGGCAACAATCCTTAAACATTCAGTATGAAATATTATTTCTTAATATTTTTAATTTCATCATAAAAAATAAAAAAATTTAATGTAAGATCTTATTTTTTAATTTTAAAAATACAATTAAAATTTTGGATGATTATTTTTTAAAAATAATTTTTTTAAAATTTAAAATTATAATATTGTTATTATAAAAATAAATAAATCAATTTTTATTTAATATTTTAATATTTAAATAAATAAATAAATAAATAATTTACTTTATATAATATAAAACATAAAATATTTTTTAAAATTATTTTATTTTCATGTTTAAAAACTTGAAATTTTATTTTATTTTATTTCAAAAAATTATTTCTGATTTTTTCTTTAATTTGAATAAAATTATTATAAAATTTATAATAGAATTTATATATTTTTATCATTTTTTTTGGTTACAATATCTATTATAATTTAGAATTTTAATACATTATGTTATAATATAAATTTAAAGCAGTATTTTTTATAAATTTTATAAAAAATAAATAATTTTTAAAATAATTTTCGAATTTCATTTTTATATGTTTTAAAATTAATATTTGAAGATTTTATATTTTATAATTTTTTTTGTTTTTTCTTGGAATTTTTTTATTTTTGTATGTAATTAATACTTTGAATACAATATTTTGTATCTAGCAAAGGTATATCCAATCATATTTTTGTTATTTTTGAATGTTTACAATATTGATTTATTCATTTCACACATATATTTTTGACATGTATATCAAAATATTATCTACAATAAATTAAAAAATATATTTTAAAATTAAATTTTAATTAAGTAAATTATAATTAAGTAAATTATAATTAAATAAATATGATTTTATTAGATTTTTATTGGTTTAGTGACAATAAATGTATAATTAAATTTTTTACATTTTTGATATATATTTGATCATAAAAAAAATAAAAATATTTAATATTATAATAACATATAAAATAATTTTTTAATATATTTATTTTTAATCTTAAAGTTAATCATATAATATAAAGATGTAGTATTGAATTATTCATGCAAATAGGTTTACAACATGATTATGTTTGACACTAATTGTACAATCATAACATGCAAAATATTTAATTTTCATCCTATTTTTCTCCAAAGTTTGTTCCAATTATTCAATTCTTAAATAGTCTAATTAATCGTTATAAATTATTATTTTTTATAAAAAATTATTTTTATTTTTATTTTATTTTGTTGAGTAAATAGATATACATACTCATGTTCTCAAATTTCATGGGCATTATCCTATAAAATATTCCACCCTCAATTAACCCTAAACCAACAGCAATATTATCTAGATCCAATAACTCAATTGCATCCCAACAATTGGATGTAGTCTAGGTTTTAGTTTTTCCTTATAATAAAAAATGAATATGAAATGGACACTAAACATGTATGCTATTTAAATTGATAATCCACGACGAACCTTAAAAGATGGATGTTTTAATATCATGAATAATCTTTATCCAACCCAAGTTTTTTTTTGTAATTTCTCCAATATCTAAACGATTCTTTTTCGAGTGTTAGCTTCAAAGAATTATAACTCAACATTATACGCAACATCTTTGCCTAAGGCCGCAAGCCCATCACTGGAGAGAGGGTTGCGGTCATTGCGGGACTTAACCCAACAAATGGTGAAAAAATACCAGCCGGAGACACATAGATTATCTTAGGTAATAGCCCAAGAATCGGCAAAATGAAAAATCAATAAACAGAGACACGGCCCAGACTCTTACGGGAGGCAGCAACAAGGAGCGTGTTCGGGTATCATGTGCGGACCAGCCATTTCCGGCCTTCGGTCCATTTTCTTAAATAAAAAAAAAATTCTTATTATGTTAATGTGTGCGCAGCGTAGAGTAGAGTGTGCTCGTACGAAACTGTTTTATCATTATTACCCGTGCTTCCCCAGGAATTACGTCCAATGATTGAACTAGGTGAAGATCACTTGTACCAAAACTCTCCTCCGTGGTACGTATATAATGAATCTTAATATGTATGGATCCGAAGGGCCCCCAGATACCCAAAGGGGCGTTGTGCGGCCCCCTTCAATTCCTTTGAGTTTCATTCTCCGAAGCATTAGCCTTTAGATGATCTCTTAAGGTGATCTAATGATTTATTAATGCTTGACTGCCTAAGATCTAAAATTTGTTTAAAATCTCATTGACATGATCAGCCAACACATCGGTTGGTGCAGCTCATTGGTTGATCACTATAGCTAAAAAAGCATAAGATATATTCTCATTCGACTTGTTAAATAATGTTAACAACTCAAACCGATGGAAAAAAATACTCTATCATGACGAACATGTATGCATGATGTTGACCACACCTTATTCAACCCAATTCTTGAGGTCAAAATATCCACTTTATGATCCAAAAAGAAGGTCACATAGTTCGAACGAGCCAATATTTTCAAGAAGTTATATGCATGCTAACCTAACACCACCTCCTTATCAATATTTCCATGTCATCAAATCATATTGTCATCAATTAAAATGTACTTTGATTTTGACTTAATTAATCTACATCACAATTCATCATAGTGACTTCAGGGATGTAAGACTCAAGGTTGTTACTATGATTATACATAAACTATTATTTTTATCAACCATTAACTTTAATCACTAGGTTTAACTTAAGCATGATTATGTTATGCTAGTTATAGATAAGTTGGAGGAAAAAAATAATATTTCTTAAAAAAGTAGAGTGGCGGATGAAAATATTTTTTTGGGTCATTTTGTGAGAATCAAGAACCATATATCATGACATGGTTATCTTGATTTAATTTGACTTTGATTAGTTTTGGATTGATTTGACTTGGTAAAGATATTTAAATCTAATAATAAAATTTTTCTATTATACCAAAGGTTTCTAGAAAATCCATATGAACTAATGGCATGTTGTTATATTAAAATTCACATTGGAAATTATGATTTTTATCTTAATTAAACTTGATAAAAAATTTAAATGCTATTTATATTTAATTAATATGTAATATAAATCAAAATACTCAAAAAATATCTCTCACATATTATATCTCCATCTTTTAAGTGGTATATGTATTCATTGTGAGATTTATTAGATGGAGACTATCAACAAAGTGTAGTGTGAAATGTAGATTTATTAAAGAGAAAATCAAAACTCATTTGGAAATTTGATATTGAGAGTTTGTGTATGAGTATCCATATGCATTATAATCATCAAAATTCAAATATCATTCTAGATTTATAAAAAGTTTCCCAAAAATAATTGGAGTTAAACCTTAATCAGAGTTATTTAACTTTGATTGTATTACATTGTTGGAGTGACTTGCATATGCTATCACAAATTGCTTCTCCCTATGATCATGTTATGATAGCACAACTCTTAGACCATACATTCTCCAATTTGTATGTACTTGAAATTAGAAAAACTCATATGTTTGCTAAAAATATGAAGAGCTCTCATCTTCATCTCATGAATACTACTCTTAGTAAGAGTAAAATCAATGATGATCAATCAACGTAAATCATTATGTTGACTGATCATCACAAGATTTTACTCTTACGATTAACAATTATGTTGGTTAAATCAATGATCATACTTTATATACATTTATGCACGATGGTCATCCAAAAAAATAATATTTTCCATAATATAGATGTACAAATAAATCTGAAATTCTAGAGAAATGGTAGCGCATGTGAAATTTTGCAAATAAATCCAAAACGTAAATCCTATAAGTCTTGACTATGATCAACGTTTATATGTCCATGAAATGGTCATTCATCACAAATCAAATGCATGATGTCATGTTGACCAATATCTTGCATCACTAGGATTTTTGAATCACAAAAAATGATAAAAGTATTTATATATCCTTGTATTAATTATGCTACATGACATAATGAAAGATTACTAATAATTTCACGTTTCTTAACTTATAAGTATTCTTGTATTCTTATGTTATAGTTTAAAACAACATCCAAAACATTGATCCTTACAAAAAAATTCAGCACACACATATACATGTAATCCTCAAGAAAATATTACCAAAAAATATGTGTATCATTTAAAATTAACAACATAGTGGATGTGGGGACGTCTTTGATTTTCACCTCCACTCTTAAAGCAAATGACTTGCTCTAAGCTTACTATATGAGTTGATCATCCAAATGCTATAACTCTAGATGTGAACTTCATAATGTTTCCTTTGATGTACATGACACTATTAAATTGGGATTCCAAATATAGACAACATCCTTTGGATAGCTACTATCATATGTATTTATATTTTCCTTCAAAGTAATGAATAACATTGATAATGTATCCATTTAACCTTCATCAAAGCGTGAGACAACTATCTTCATCCATGGAGGTTTATGAAGAAGATGGCAAAAGTATCAATAAAAGATCAAATA
Organism: Marchantia paleacea; assembly: GCA_014180765.2. Lineage (NCBI taxonomy): Eukaryota > Viridiplantae > Streptophyta > Marchantiopsida > Marchantiales > Marchantiaceae > Marchantia > Marchantia paleacea. The sequence continues at coordinate 652,029 of MUAA02000064.1, forward strand.
CACGTAAAATTATCTTGACTGCAAAGTCATATAAATTTTTTATTTTTTTTTGGTGTATTATTTTACATATAGAAAAAAAAATTGACATGAACAAAATTATTAAAAAAATGATATATTTTTGAAATGAATCAAAAATATTGTGAATGATGCATCTCTTGTTTTTAAAATCCAAAAAGTCTTGGAGGAAATCAAAGCATATTTGGCAACAAGGATAGACTAAGAAAAGTTATCAAGTCCAAGAAACCATGGGGCCATAATATTTAGTAGAAATCCAGGAGAAGATTGTGATGATGACATGTATGACTTCATCTATAGTGAATTATACCTGCTTTAAATCTAGTGATGACATCGTCAATCTTTTCAGTTTTTAAGAATGATTAATTTCCAAAGGTTCCATTAGTACCTTTCCCCCTCCCGCTAGAAAAAAAATTCATTAGATAAGAATCTTTTTATAATAATTAATTGAATAAATATATCATTAATTAGATGCAATGTTTGTTACATGGATGAAATCTAGTGACAAAATAACATCAAGTTATTTTTCTGTTGAAGAATATTAACAAAAAAATTGATTATTTTGATGAATGGATTAGATTTAGTTGTATAGTATATATGATTAGGCTTAGACTTCAAGTTAAAAGGTTTATAGATAAATGTATGAGATGTTTCGATATTACCATATGGCAAATTGATATAAGAAAAAGTCAAAACACTTTATCATCAAGTTCTTGATAGAGAATAGGTGTCAATTATACCCGTAGATGTAGTTTTCTACTACCTTAAAAAAAATACTGGCTTGGCCTGGCTTGGCCTAGATTATATTCTATAGCCTCAACTAATTGAGTTCTAATATATTAACATGAGAACATAAATATAGGTCTTATATTTGTGGTTGGGTCAAGAATCTATCTCTCAATGAAATATTATTGCTTGCTTATGATTTTGGATTTAGAGTAGGATGCGAGGTACTCAAAATATCATCAACTGCAAAAGTAGAATAGACCTACAAATGTGTGACAAAAATTCAACAATGTTATAATTTTGATCAGAAATATTTTTCTTTACCAAAAAAATGTTTGAGCTATATGGTTCATGAATTTGTTTGTAAACAAAAATTCATGCTCAATTGCCAAATGTGTATTATTAATTATTTTGAAAATTTGAATTTTCAATGATATTTTTTTGAATATTTTTTATTTTAAAAATAATTAAAGTTATATATTTTATATATTTTAGTTTTTTAATTAATTAAAAATAAAACTTTATTTTTTTAAATTAAAAAATTTACTTTAGGAAGATTATTAAAAAAATATGTTATAGTCAAAACTTCAATGTGGTTAGTATCTGCACACAAATTTAAAAAAATAAAATTTATTTTTCTTTTCATGTGAAATTGTAAATTTTTATCATAAATTAGTATTAAATGATTGATATGCATGTTAGAGACAATTAATGTGAACTTTCGACTTTCGAGAAACAAAGTTCAAACATTTCATGTACAATATTTGGAGCATTGAGTTTAACTACTTACATTTTTTAATTAAGCATATTGAAATATTTAGGTGCAAAAGTTGGACTTGTGAATGTCACATTTTGACATTCACAAGTGCTTCACATTCACAAAGCTCCACCCACGGTCATTAGGTTCAATCCCAACATTTTCATATACAAGTAACATATTGAAGATGTAAAATCTCTCATGTGAGATGAAAAAGTGCATCTCCAAATGACCTACAAACGACACAAGACTTTGAACTTCAAAGATCTTAACTGTTCTAATCTCATCAGTGTTCCAAGAACATGAGAACTATACAGATGTGAAGTGGTTTCTCTAATGCTGTCTTTTACGCGAGAAAAATTGTATAGAAAATAACCAGGTTAGCAAATAATGCACAAACAAAGCATGCAAAATTTTGCAACTGGATTTAGTCTCAGTTTCGTACTGAGCAATTTGATAGAAACTTTTCATGAGTCCAGATTCGAGACTGTTTGCTCCCTTTCACTTTCACCCAAAAAGTTTTGGAAGGAAAGTCCGGCGCGCGTCATTGATTCGGCCGTTTGACTTGGAAGGGCCCTATTCTCTTTTCTAGAAGCTTTGGACGTTGGAAACTGGACAATTGACAAATTCATCGATCGCTACGTAGACCGAAGCATGCAGCCCATACCTGTCGCCTTTCTGTACTAAACTCTGACATGCGAAGTGCGTAGAAGGTGACGACTCTGAGACAATTGAGGTAACCGGGTGTTGGAGAGTCAAGTTTGATATCAATTTTACAAAATAGGTAGAAGACAATTGGAGTGGTCACACTATTGCTGTCTCCCCCGGGAGTGCAGTATACACCTCCTGGATTGAGATAGCCCCTGCACGCTTCCGCTACTTGTCTTGTGATTTCCAGCATTCTAATGCTGAAATCCATCTATCCTCTGTGTTCAGACGGGTGCCATACCCAGGTTCACTAGTGTCTACACGGCGGCAAGCTTTGTGTCCGTAGAAGACAAAGCTCTCTGCACTGATCATTTTACAAGTGGTCCCGTACTTGTGTAGGAGGTGCAGTGATCAACTTGACGCCCCAAGTCACATCTTCGCAGGGCTGCACGTATGGCAAGATGGTGGCAGGATTTGCACCCTCCGGGAGATGACACTTGAGCAGGGGAGGCGTGTGAAAACATGGCTCTATAGATCGGGCTTTTACACACGGTGGATTGGGGACCTGACCATCCACTGATCTGGGCAGAATCCAAGGTGAGACTCCGGCCAGTGCCTGGGCTGAGTATCCGAAGGTAGACCAGCCACTCGTGAGTAACACATCGCTGAGTGAAAGAAGATAGATATCAGCCCAAGCTTTCAGGTCGTGCCCAAAGGTGTTGGTTTGCTGCCAGCCTTCGTGACTAGGTTGATGAACAGAGACGCTCTCTGCACCTTCGGTGGGTCCAGACAGGTAAAGATCTCGAAGATTCTCGTAATAGTACGGATGCAGAGAGGTCACCAGAACGGATATGCCCTTCTCAGAAGCCCGCAGATTCTGCAGCTGCAATTCCTGCGACCTTCTGACCAAGTCCACATTCTTTACTACCTTCGGCAAGAGCTCCTGCTGCGCAACACATTCTTGAATCTGTTCTAAGAAGTAAGGCAACGGCGAGTCGTTGAATGTTCGGATTTGGATCCCCACTTGCTGATCGTGGTCAGCAAGGTAAGCTTTGTGGAATCGAGTGATCCATCCCCACACAGCATCAGAGGGATGGAAAAGATATCGCCCCAACAAATGAAAGATTTCTTCTTTATCAGGAAAAAGTACACTCAAGTCAACACGGAATTTGGAGAGGAAAAATAATCCCGGGACGATGTAACTATTAGATTTAATGAAAACCCACGGCTTCGTGTCCAGCTGTTCTTGGCCTGAGTCGCAGAAAAACACTTGATCGTCGTCGTCAGAAGTATGAGTCAGATGAATGTAGGAAAACTCAGCTGTAGATGAATTGTTACCGGCGCTGCTAGACCCGTGGCGGAAACGTTGTGGCGACGATTCATTTAAGCTTTGAACGAATTCGACCGTGATCTCAGAGGGGACAAGCCAAGAAGTCCGGGGAATCGGCTCACAAAACAGCTTGCTCATATCGGAGCTTCTGTCCACTAGGAGAATTCGGTTCGTAAGAAGAGCATATAAGAAAGCTGAAACAAGTGTCATGAGTCTGTTCCCCAAACCACTGTAGGCGATCCATACCACGTAGCGGCAATCCTCTCCATGTGCTTCAGAGCCATGCACTCGGCTTCCGGACTTTGGTTGGCCAAATTCCTTCGCTCGGCCAGCGCATTCACGGTGTTGAGCCTCATACCTTCGTAATCTCTGAACGAGCTCCTGAGACGGCTTGAATTTGGTCTTTCTGTGTCGGTGATGAGCTCGACTCGCACAACTGCTGGGTTCGAATTCAGAAAGATCCGCCAAAAGACCTCCCACCGTGTAGTCTACTTCACTCAGATTCAGTCCGTCCAAATAGTGGGAGGTCGGCGAGATTCGACCATCCAAAACCTTTCTGATTGTTGGTGCACTTGAATATGATTCGAACGACGGAGACAGCGATTGTTCCAGTTGATCCCTACAATTGAGAGAGAAGGTACTAGAATACAGTAACGACCCTCCCAGTGCTAAAAGAAAAACACTGCCTAACAGCACGGGCAATCTGGATCCTTTTTCATCCACGACAGTCGTGTGAGTATGTGCAGATTCAGACTTCCGACCCAGCGGAGAATGGGCAGACCTTCTTGATCTTGGAAGTTCCATACCAGTTTGCGTACCGCTAGTTCACAGCAGTTCGCTAGTAGTACGCTACGACCTGTCTAAAGTCGGCATCCTTTCCAGACGAGCTGCGAATTCTACTTCCCACCACTCTTCCAGCTCTTTCCCCAGTGGATATACGAAAGTTCTCGTACTCAGCATGAGGGCTCCAAACACTGCGAGTCCAGGCTGCAACCTACAAGAATTGCCGGGCAAACTGCGAAGAATGAGCTTTCAATACTTTAACAATACTAGCCAGAATCGTATTGCTGCAACTGGGACCTCACTGCTGAGGAGGCAGACTCCGCGCCAAGTGCCAGGCGAGCGCTGCTCAAGACGCTCCGCGATTTCATTTGTAAAGGTCTTTCAACTATACCGTAGTAGCCCAATTGAAGACATCTTGGGCTAGTTCCTAAATTGACTCAACATTTTTTGACAGTGCTTGGAAACCTAAGGCTCACACAGACGAGGATGATGAAATAGTCATAGGAAATGGATGAAAGTTAGCAACTGGGACTACAACGCGGGAGTCGTTACAAGTAATGTTCTTGGTCAACCTGGAATACGGTCTCGACCTGTGCCGGCCATTGGCTGAACGAAACCGACGGCGCCCGGCCTTCTACCCGAGGTTACGTATGAGCCCTAAATGTTTGTCCATTTCGAGATTCTGTGCCCTGACCGACCCGAAATAGTCGAGAATTTGTTCTTATTTGCTCCAAACGTCCAAATGCACACCTTGCAAAAATGCGATCGAGACTTTTGTATCCCACCAAGAGCCTGCACTAGCATGTACGTGGCAATTGGGAATCCAAGGAAGAAAAATTCAACGTCATGCTGAGCAAGTTTCGCTCATGGACTTTCTCTTCTCTGCATGGCTCAACCGGTCAAGTCCTTACATGTATGCCTGTACATTGACCTCATTCCCTAGTGAAAGTCGAGAGTACCAAGTAATATAGCAAAAAAGTATGGGAAGACCCCCATCGAGTATTAGAGGGGAAACCAAACGGGTAGGATGAGGCTAGACCCCAATAGCATCACAATTGGGAAATATGGATTCTTGCGCCTAAAATATCCTAACAATCTAGGTCAAACCGTCTACATACTACATGAGCATATGAAACATCACCCACCGAGATTTCTCTCTTATGGATTGCTTTACATAGAGCAATGGATACATGTTGTCTAAAATAGTCTACACAATATGCCAAATAGAGTGATACCTAGTATGGTAAGAACATGTCGAGCTCGAGCTCAACATGTCAGAGAGAGAAACATAGCTCCACATTACTCCAAAACAAGAGTAACAAAGAGATGACCTCTTTGCATACCTCTATACTTGAAGAATTTGGTTGATGTCACTATCGCAAGGACATTGCTTTGCTATGAGAACACCAAAGTGTCTGGCGGTAGAAAAACCTTCCCAATTCTCATGTGAACAACTATTCCCTCTTTCTACTCCTCAACAATTCAAATTTGAGATTATTGTAGTCGGTAAAACTCCCGCATAAGAAGATCATGGTATTCAGCAATTGGACCATTAACTCTTGACCATATTCATAGATAATTGTCTTACAATCTCTCTATGTTCTCAAAAATTTCTTTACATTTTTCTTTTCCGAATCTCTCAAAACCATTCTTTAATCATACATTGTATCACAAGATAATATGCAGACCCTTGTGTAGTAATATCATCACACATCCCAATCATTCATTCCAATTGCTTTTAAATTTTAGGATAATATCTCTTATCATCCAAGCTTCAATTTTGGAAAGTTTTATTGATAAAAATTTATAATACCAAAAGTTATAATTACTATACTAATTTTATGATAGTCAATGTAATCATACAACTCTGATTATATACTCAAAATTACTCCCATTGAAATTAAATTTCAACTCAAACACAAGTCTAAGTTGTAAACTATATGTTAGTTAAATCAGATCATTCGAAACACTCGTAAATTTCTCTCAATAGTTTCAAATCATCATAAAAGATTGACAAACCACTCAATTCCATCTATTCTTGAACCCACCTCATAGTTCTCATTGTAACCTTTCCAAATGACTTTGAAATGACTTCCAAAACTCACAATATACATGCTTCTTTTGTCTTTTTCATCATGTCTAGCAACCCATCCTATAACAATAGGAATGGATACTATTGTCAGTATCACCAATTTGTTACCATGATATTCTATTCACCATAAAATCAGTAATGAGTAAAATAAATGGAAGAACACTAAAACTAAAAAATATAAAAGGAAGACATCTATCATAATAAAATATTATATATTTATGAAATAATAAATTGATGAAAAAATAAACAAAAAAAAAGGGTTGTGGATGCATTGAATTATTAAAATAAAATCTTTTCATCAAATTATTTTTTTCTACATTAGTCACTTAGCCCAAAATCTATTATGGATTTTTTACTTTTCTACTATTTTGATTAATCATTTGATTCTTATTTTTATATATGCATATATTCATATATATTTTTAATTCTTAGTTCATAAATTATACAAACCATATTAATTTATTTCATCATCATGTATTTTTATTCATTTTTTGATAATAATCATATTATTATAATACCTCAACATGCATTCATTTTATACAAAGAATTGAATTTTTTCAAAATTAATTATTGATTAAAAGTTTGATTTTTTTCTCTTATAAATTTTGAAAATTATTTTGTGGTATGAATTGACTATGCAAATCTAGATATCATAAGATCATTTGGCTCATATTTTATTCATGTCTCACATTTTTATATGTTGGTAAATAAAATTAGGTGTTGAATCTAATTTGATCTTCAAGCAACATCTTGATTTGCATCTAATATTTTTTGATTATGTATGGCTTAATATCATTAGTTAAATTTTTTTTTAATATTTTTATGTTCTTTTAAAATTTTGTTTAATTTAATATCATTTGATATGGATTTGAATTGATACTTCAACATTCTTTTTTGTAATTGTGGAATTGTAAAAAATATAAAATAAAGAATGCAAACATTAAAATTATTTGAATTTATAACATTTCGTCTTAATATCCTTAATTAAATATATATTTGTATTTTTTTCATATTTATTTATGTTATTATTTGTGCAAAATTTAATTAAAATAATGATTTTAATTTTTTTAAAAATATTTTTTAAAATATGATTATTATTATTGATTTAAATTAAAATCTAAAAATCTAAAAATTTATCATATAAATTATCAAAAAATTTAATTAATTTTGATTATATTTATAAAAAAATATTTTTTTTTTAATTTTATTCAACTTGATGTATAATATATTAGAAAAAATTTGATTGCAAAAAAAATCTGATCAAATTTTATCAAAATCATCAAACTAAAATTTGTAAATATCATTCATTAATAATATAATTTATCATAAAATTAATATTTATTTATACCACACCCATGCATTATCATGAGGGCATGGTGAAATAGAAGCATTGAGAGCAGTTGATCAAAGGGGATGTCAAAGGGGACTCAACTTCTTGGTGATTTTTGTTATGTGGGGTGGTCAAGATTAGATTAACCATTAAAATTGTGAGAGAACTATAAGATGATTTAAATGTGATGCTTTGAAAAATAAAAATTCATGATAAGTCAAATTTGAAATTTTTTAATTACGTCAATATATATATCTATATATGCAAAAATTATATAAAAGTTTTCAATCAAACTATAGATATAATTATAATATTATAAATAAATCTTTGATTAAATTATATATTAGTCTATCATACAAGTATATATTATGATATTATTTTTAAATAAAATATCATTTATTTTGATTAAAAAAAAATTAATATTTTTAATAATACATGTAACTAGTTCACCATCACTTGGATATTAATAAATATTCAAGCATTGTATGAAGATATATTTATATGTCAATGATTAATTAGATTTTTTATTTCTTTTGAAATACATAACTATTAAGTTACATATCTATATTAAAATCAAAAATTATTTGCAATAGACGAAAAAAATTAATCACATTGATTTACACATACGAGTGTAAAATATGTGTAAAATGTATTTCAAAAATAAATTGTGCATTAAAAATTGGAAACCTTTAGTAAATCTTACAAATGACAAGATATATGTAAACACTTTTGAGTCTTCTCTCAATAAGGACGTTGAGTTTTAAATGGGGAAGATTTGTAACCAATCTTGGTTAGCTATAGTTAGTTCACCCAAATCTTAGATTGGTCACTAGATCACTAAATGACAAGATGCTGATGTGCATGATTGAAAAAATAAAATGTAAACTTTGGCTTGTATGAATAAATGACGAGGTGACTATTATGCATTGGTGGATTGGATTGGATTGGATGCTAGATATTTTTTAAGAATTGGTTAGTATAAGATAACAAAACATGCAAGCTATGCATGTTAATCATGTGATATAGTTTGGATTTTGAACTATCCTAGTCTTATAGTATATAAAATAATTGTCAAAATTTTAGGAGAGGAGTATTACCAAGAGGTGATAACATCACCTATTTCTTTTATGTTGCTAATCTTGAGAAATTGGAGAGTATTCATCTTAACCCTACACTAAGACAAAGAGTGAACAAAGACAAATCATGAAGTACACTTTCAGAGAAATGATTTAGGAGTCGATGTGACAACATTTGAGTTTGAGCAAAATCAAAGTCAAATACAAGAGCTAGCTCAAGTATTGACTTTAGTCAAAATAAGAGGAATGGAAAATGAGATAATGAAAGAATCACATATGGAGATATATACATTGCCATCTATGGTAGAGAGTGAAATAACGGTGAGAATTCAAACTCTTGAAGCCCAAACGACACAAAGAGCAAAAGAGTTAGATCTTCATATATCCATGATCCTAAAGATGATAAAAGCTTGCAATATATAACCTTATCAAAATAGTCGAACCATGGGAATTTTGGAAGGTTGGATCGAGAGATTCAATATCAATGATCACATTGTAGGTCTTTTTGTTCATACTTTTTTGTCGGATAAAGCTTATACTTGGTTTTAGGGTTGCATGATGGAGCTCAAAGAGTCGGGCCAATAAATCATTTTGAGTGCAATGAAAAGAAATTATCAAGTAGCTGATCTCATAATCAGTGCATGGATAAGGTTGTGGAAACTAGATAAAAGGGAAGTGTATAGAAGTACATTGATTAATTTTGAGATCTTTGAAATAAGATAATAGATATGAGTTGATATGATATTCATGATCTATTCAAGAGAGGGTTGAAGAAAAAAATTTCACCATGAGTTGATTAGTGGCAATCCAAGCAACTTGAACTAAGCTATTACTTGTGCACAATGAATGACAATTGTCTACCTCAACGATGAAGAGGTATATGTTTCCACAAATGAGTACTATGAACAAATGCATATGAAGTTGGGCAACATAAGGAGGAGAAAAGATTTTATTCCAAGAAAAGTTTATGCTCAAATAAGAGATTGTTGCAATCTTAATATGCAGATGTTGGATCCTTATCAAGAAGCAAATTCAAGCAGATGAGGCGGATTGGAGGGGAGACAAAAAATGATGCAATGCTACAATTATGGAAGATTTGTTCACATTGCTATGAATTGTCAAACTCGAATATTATCAAGAGGAGTTAAACCACCTTATCAATGTACTTTCAACAATCTTGAAGATGGAGATGAAGTGACTGATGATAATTCGGGAAATGACAAACAAAAATAATCTTGCATTATTATCTTATTAATTCGATGAAAAAGAAGAAAGGTGGGGGGAGGAAGCATGAAGTAAATGATTTGACAAAGAATGAAACATGTTTAATTGTGAGGGATGGCAAGATAGAATGAGTAAAAAAGTGAGAGTGTTGATTGATCCAAGAGCTATAGAAAATTTCAAATCTAGATCCGTTGTTATAAAATTAGGATAAACTTTAGAGAATGATGAGAATGAAGAAGTATATTTCTTCATTGCCAAACCAAAAAACTGAAATCATTGATAACATTCCTAAAGAAGTAGAGTTGAAGCTTGGGCACTACAAGAAATTGTTGGATTGTGGAGTAATTCGATTAGCTTGCTATGATGATATTTTGGAGGTGACTTGGATGGAAAAATATAATCATGATGTGGATTGGGGAAGAAGATAGTGAAAAATACTAGATAAAGGATCTTTGAAGATAGAATTAGATTGGAATAAAAAAATTTATCTCTATATGTAATAGGAAGAATCTCTATCATTCCCAAAGATTTATATCTTTTGGGATTAATAAGAGATGTAAGCACTCCAAAATAATAATCTTTTATACATGAGGCTTAACTTCTGTCTTGAACAAGTTTCAAGATGTTTTTTCAAATGATCTACTTTCAGAGTTATCACCAAGAAGTAGAGTGAATCAAAATATAGAGATTTTACTATGAAGTTCTACTCCTTTTAAATACTTCATGTATGTATTAATATAACAATGATAAATTGACTTAAAAAATTAACATGAAATTCTTTATGAAATTATCTACATATGTAATAAATAAATAAATATATATATATATATATAAATAACTAACTTGCAAAATCATAATTATTAGATTTTATACATGAATATATTTATATAACACAAAATAAAAATCAATGCTATAAATATTTTTTTGAATTTAATTTTTATAATAAATTAATTATTATTAAGAAAACATGAATTAAAAAATTTACTCATGTCGTGATGAATTGAGTTATATCATATTCTTCATGTCTTCATGATGCTCTTATTATTTTTTTATTTTTTCGATCAATAGCATAATATTTTAAACCTTTAGAATTGTAATTTTTTGAGTATTAAATATAAAATTAGAATATATTTATCATGCCATGTTCAATCTTATTTATTTTTAATTTAATCACTTTGTAATTTTGATAAATTTATCCCTTGATTTATGAAATTTGAATGAGATTATGAAAATATGGAGAATTATTTCATGTCAAATATTTTTACTTGAATTGAAATTTTTATCAATTGAATTTTATAAATATCTATCCAATATTTTACAAGATATTATAAAAAATTTCAAAATTTTAATTAAATGCATCCATTTCAGATATTTTTGAATAAAAGTTTTAATCTTTTTATGCTTATGATCATACATAAATGTATATATTAGTAATAAAAATGTAGTATGATACTTCAATGGAGTAATTATTTAGGGTTGCACAATTAGTTATCATACTTTAATTGCATTAGAAAATTAATTATGATGTTCATGGATTTTTTTTCTTTTACTTACATTTTGACTATTGTCGAAATGTGATGTAGTTGGGTTATCATAGGCCTGTCACCATTCATAAAGTAAACTAAAATACAATGAAATTTTGTTGTGAGAATAGAGTAAAATAACAATAAGGATAGGAAGATCCCATCAAGCAATATATGGATGAAACCAAACATGTAACATAGGGCTAGGTCCCAATAGCATCACAATGAAAAATATAATAATGCATCTAAGATATCCTAACTATCTTTATCAAACAATCTATATACAACATGAGTATTTGAAGAAATATCCACTAACATGATTGTTCTCTTATGAATTACACAAACTAGTGCTTTCTGTAGAGCAATGGAAATATATTAACTAAAATATATTATACAATAAGTTAAAGTGAATAATACCCTCTGTCGTGTAGTATGATAGGCTCTCGTGCACTCTCTCACAAACATGTCGAAGTAGATGACCATAACTCCATATAACTCCAAAGCTAGAAGAACAAATATATAACATCTATGCATACCAATATACTTGGAGACCTTGGCTACTGGCGCTCCACTTACCGGGCATCCTAGAGGATGGGTAATCATCCTCTTCGAAACTGTGTCATGTATAGGAGTCGTAAGCACAACGTCTTCAACAATAAATTGATATTCATGAACCAAGTATATGTCTATCATACCTTGAGTCTATTGAAAGCATACCAATATTCTTTCCATGTGAATTATTCATATTCTTGTATCATAATAAACATTATATCCATAATGGCATCAAGAGTAACTATATTATGTAATTCGAATGTACGAACAAATCATATGTGATATGAACACCACTATATATAAAATATTGTCTTTTGCTATATATAACTCAATCCTTTGCTCATCCAGGTCTAATCTATATAAGGTAGTGCGGAATGAAATTAACATTTGAACACTTTGTGCGAATCATTGCATGCGTACACTTTGTGCATGCCGTAATTAGAATTGTACATACGTCGAATTGACACGGAGGATATAGCATGGTGATACTTGCCGCATGACTAGACATAGAGAGAATACCAATCACATAGCCGGCCCTTGTGAGAAATATGCCGCTCTGTCCGCCCTGAAATATGTCGCTCGGGCTCGTGTGGGGTCATTCTTCTCACGCACCCAGTGGTCAGGTTTTGTAGAATCTGCTGCCGTGGACAGATGGGCGACATATGCATGGACTCCCACCTTCCTCTCCCTTTCATTTAAATCCTCGAAACTCCGAACTCAAACACATATCTGTGCAAAGCCAGCCACGTTCCAGGCGTAATGAGCTATCTAATCGATGGTTTCGGCATTATTCACGAACCAAACAATATCAAATTTGAGCATTGTGCATCCAAAACAAAACAAACACAACCCTTTCTCGTTCACATGCAAGATTCATCGGGACTTATCGCCAGCGCGGGGGGAGAGATCTGCAAAATATCGCAGCGTTTGGTTATTTACGAATTGGGATCCAAAAGGTGCCTCGAGGCGAGCTGCTTATCTCGGCGTTCTTTAGTGGAGGCAGTTCAAGTTTGAAGACATAGTCTCCCAACCTCGTAATGAAGACATAAACCTTAAATAGAAAATAAAGAATGTAGGAATATGATATATCCATTTTCACGGACTCAGAAATACACAATGCACTGTTCTGCGCGCATCCCGACTTATTAAGGAAACCACTACAAAGTGGTATATTCACTGCAACTCAAAACAAAAACTTGATGACAAAAGATACGGTGAAGTAGTTGATGAGCAAAATCTATACATGAGGAATTCTCGTCAATCTCGTGTGCACTAGTCAAAAACCGCACCAGTACCAGTCTTCGGCCCCAACAATATTCACTCACGAGGGGAAGAGATGGAAGAGCAAGGAGCTTACGTGTTGTCTAATGTGTCCAACCATTGCTATTAGCTAGAAACCCTAAACCCTCCTATTGCAACAGGAGAGTGCGAGCCTGTTCATTTATTCGTGAAAAAGAAACGTGTCAAACGTTGAGTAATTGGGTGGCGGCGCAAGTAAAGTAGAGTTGTTTCAACGAGATTTTAGATTGATTAGCAATTGAGTTCACACTAGTGAAGAGCATGAGCTTATCTCAAAATGTCACGAAAATATTCTATGACTACGTAGGATCTTGGTGCAGGTCTGCACCACTCTCGCTGAAACACCTCTACTTTACTTGTGCAGGTCGGTGCCCCGACCTGCACCAAGATCATACTGTAGAGTGTGTTTCAAGCAACGCTTACAGCGGGAGTATGCAAATTGGCTTGGACACTTTTCAAAGGAGTAGCAACGTCACAACGAGGCCACCTCGAGTTTCATTCAGGGAAGCAGTTGGCACTCCTGCAGGCTCATGGAAGAACTCAACGGTGTAGGAGGAAACAAACATGGAGATCTGGGACACTCCTCCAAGGACGGAAAGTTTAAGATCAACTTAGTTGATCAAAGATGGAATATGGTAGATTCACTTTCCGCATAAATCCGCATCTGGTAAATCCACATAACATACATCTCAAGTCTGCTTGTCAGGCTTGGATCCATAGTACAATCAATGTTTGGAAGATGACATGACGCACAATTACACACATGATCCTTCCAAATCACACTATCACAACCCTCTAATATCAAAATTCATGAAAGTATAACTTCACATACTTGTAGAATCGTGCCACCAGCCGTAACATCCAATGTGGTTGATGCACTCTGCTGCCACAAAGGGCATATCATGTTATGGATTAGATGGCTACATGGTGTTAAAGGGACCTAAGTGATAGTTAGGAGGACGATTGTGATACACTTGTGTTGGTGTATGATGATCTATGTAGTGTGATGTTTGATGTGACAACGATGTATGTTATGATGCAATATGTATGTGCATGATAGTTATCACGATTTATGTAACGGCATCCCTAGTTAGGTAGGTGTGCGCATGTAGGAGCAGATACAACAATTAGAGCCGATTGTGTAGTTAGCGTCATTTGCACTTGAACTACCATTAGGGCCGACTTCGTTGTCGTTGTTAGGAGACCTAGGGCTCAAGGGGTAGAGTTCAAATAAGGTCTCCTTGGGGTGCAGTTTTCAAAGTTGAGACTTGGAGAGTGTGGCTATGGTGGAGAGTAGCTAGTGCGGCAACGTGTAGTCTTTGAAACATAAAGTGGGTTTGGCTCGACTGTAATCTCTCTTTTATGCTATGGTTATGAGCATAGTGTCCTTGTGGATGTTTTGAGAGTGGAAAATATTATTGTGGTAATACTATTCTAAGTAATGAACTCTATACTTTTGTTTATACTTGTTAGATTTTGAGTTGTTATTTTAGTTGTATATTAATAACAAATTATCTATATAATGGTTTTAGATTTATTTCAAAGTTGTAAGTTAAAATATAGATATTTAAGTTATATTAAATACAAAATGAAACTATTTATTTTTATTGATCATGATGTTTGGACCAATGAGTGCAATTTTGGGTATTGTTTGAAGTTTTTGACAAATTTTTAGTTGTATTATTAAACATCATTTGCATATGAAAGTATATATTGAAAAATTTAGAACAAGATTTTACAAGATATAAGCAAGGATTTGATGAATTAAAGTTATTATCAATTAGTATCACTGGTAATTTGAAAAAAAATAGTGAAATTCAAACTCTTATATACTAAAAATTATTTACATATATTATGAGTGTTTTGAATGCTAAGCTTAAATACTTTAATAATTCAACTTTATGAACTTGTGTTTAGACTTAAATTTGAATCCAATATTTTGAGTATTATATTACAATTCCAAATTTTTGGTTATAGTTGGAATTGCAAGATTAAAATAACTATAATGAGATTAAAATTGTTTCTATAATTTTTGATCTAGGAATTTTAATCAATAAAATCTTCTAAAATATAGCTTAAGGTATCAAATAGAATTAAGTGGAATTTGGAATCATTTGATGTAATGGATTAGGAGTTCTAAAATATAGCTTAAGGTATTAAATAGAATTAGGTGAAATTTGGAATCATTTGATGTAATGGATTAGGAGTTATGAGAGCTTGTATAAACAATGCATACATATTGCTTTGTGATGGGATAATTTTTGGAAAATTGTTGCAAGAGAGATATTGGAGATTGTGTTATATGAACAACTACAAAGTGAAATGATATGTAAATACAATTATTCATCAAGTTTGAGTAAATACCCATCCTCCAGGATGGGCGGCGAGTGGAGCGGCAACAACCAAAGTCTCCAAGTATAGAGGTATGCAGAGAGGTCACCTCTTTGTTCCTCTAGCTTTGGAGTTATATGGAGCTATGGACACCGACTTCAACATGTTCGTGAGGGAGTGTGCGAGAGCCTACCATACTAAACGACATGGGGTATCACTCTCTTTAGCTTACTGTATAGCCTATTTTAGGCAACGTGTTTCCATTGCTCTACATAGAGCACTAGCTGGTACAATCCATAGGAGAACAATCACGTTAGGTGATACTTCTTCGGATGCTCATGTTGTTTGTAGACTTTTTGACTTGGATAGTTCATATATCCCCATATTTCCCAGTGTGATACTATTGGGGCCTAGCCCATGGGTAATATGGGGCTAGGACCCATGTTACATCCTTGTACATTTGGTTTGGTTCCATCCTTGTACGATTTGATGGGATCTTCCCATCCTTTTTGTTATTATACTTTCTTGAGGGATTCTACTTACAATCAAAAAGAGTCTCCATTGGGGACTTGTGAGATTTGATGGGATCTTCCCATCCTTTTTGTTATTACACTTTCTCGGGGGATTCTACTTATAATCAAAAAGAGTCTCCATTGGGGAATTGCTTAGGAAGCTTAGCAACTCAAAAGTCAACAAGACTGTATTAACATCCATGCAGTTAAATCACATATACCCCTCACGACTTTGATATAATGTAGAAGTACACAATTCTAATGATTTAACATTCATAGACTAGGCGAACCAGGGTATACAAAAATCCTTTTAATATTTAGATATACAAATTATATTTCAAAATTCGTTACATGATAAAATTCTTCATTATGAAAAGCAAATTACATATTAGAAATATGTGAAAATCATCCCATTCAATGATTATGAGTAAATCTAATATCATAGCACTATTATCTTCAATCATCTTACATTTAAATGATTTACATATGAAAATTGAAGGAAATGCTAGCGAATCTTGTGCTACGATAAAGATGATGCGCGGATCCGGTTGCTTAGTATATTCCACATAAATGCAAAGATTATCCATAGCTAATGTAGGATCTTGCAAAACATGATCATTTGACATAAAACTGAAAGCCTAACTTATATCGTTACTCCACAAGGAGGTTTAAAATCCATCACAAACAGCCTCGAGAGGGTTGAAATATTCCACATGACATTCGTAATGCTAAGTCACTCCATCACCCACGAAGTCAAAATAGTCGGATGAACTTCAGCTCATAATCTGTCTTCGTAAGGTTGATTCCCAAAATAAATAGAAAAACGATTTCTTGCAATCAACTCCGTATTATCCATGCCTGAATGATCATCGGGAAGAAAAAAAACCCAGTTTGGTCCTTGATTGATTTGTGCCAACAGTTGTTACTGTGAGGTGACTGAAAAAATAATGGTCACCAAGATTTACTGCCTTACCGTGCCAACGTACACAAACATCCATTACAACATCTCCGAAGACTTGAGAAGGTGACTTGGGGATCTCGTTCATCTGCACTGTAATCTAGTGGATGAGGGCATAATTTGCTGGGACGGTTATCTTTGCTTAATGACATCATTGGGTGCTTATTACTACTACTTACCCTCTGTCTGGTGCAAAGAATGGTATGTGTGAACGCAGCGAAAGCTGTAAGAATGGTAGAGAAGGTACCACCTACTCCTTTTCGGCGGTTAGAACTGAACCCATCATATTAGGAACAACAAACAACCGCGATTAAATTACACGATCAAACTATGTTGGAAGTTGAATTTCTGCAGAAATGACGTCTCGACCAAATTACATGACCATGATTTAGTGACCATCTACTTCCGATTCCCCACGGTAGTTCTATCTCCATCAGAAGGCTTCCTTTCTCTCTCATACAGTCGATACAAAATGTCAGACTTGGACATTTGGGGTTCTGTTTCAAGGTATGCAATTACATCTTTCAGCGTGATTGTACGTTGACCCCTCCCAGACGGATTAATCGCCCGGCGTCCATTGGCACTCATCATCCGTGTTGCTCCAGGTCCAGGTCCTAGCACAAATCCAACTAGCACTCGTTATTACACTGTAGACCTTGTGTGTTTGTCAATCAATGATGTCACATAGACTGGATTACGTAATATATGTTATTACCTAACAAAAGAAATGAAAGGAAAAACTGAAGGGTCAGGTAACACTTCACATACCAGGTGGCCTTCCTGTGGCAGATGGGGCAGGTGGTCCTTGCGAATCTGTCTCAATAGTGCCAGAACCACCTGCCACTGCATCACCGTTTTCTACCTTCTTCTCAGACGACCTTCCAGCAGTTCCATCTGAGTTTCCGGCTCGACTGGCCGCATTTTCTTCGGCAGACCCTAGATAAACATTTAGATCAGTGGGTCAGACTTTCATCTCATCATCCCAACATCATAGTTAGGGTAATCAACAATTTCGAACAGGAAAGCGGGAGACAAATTACCAATATCTCCCCCTTGCCGCTTCTGACGTCCTTGCTCAGCCATCATCTGCCACTTCAGAAGCATATCATCTGCACCTACCGCTACGCGAGCAGCTACATTGGCTGCATTGGCTTTGAGTCTATCTTCCTCCTCTTGTTGTGCCTGACAAGGTTACAATCTTTTAGTTCAACAAACTTGTTGGGTCTCCCAAAACTAAGAAAACCTAAACGTAAACGATTCAATTAGTCGAACTCACCTTCTGTGCTTTAGCTCTAAGCTCCTCTCTCTCTGTATCAGGAAGAGATCCTTTATCTTTCTTCTGTAACGAGTTTAAAAAAGGACAATATTAGTGCTTAACATCATAATGTAACAAATATGACTACAACCATGCACTATATATCACACGTGAAGCAGATCATACCTCATTCAGTCGGCGCAGTCTCTCACTCTCTTCCGCTAATTTTTTTTCTTGTAATTCTTTGGCTCGCCTCTTCATCAGAAGCAGTTGTCTTCGTACATCTGACGTGATACATATCTTATGCCTGTCCTTTTCTACATCACAGCGCTGCCCAAACAAATTTCATATCATTAAATAACTATAACTGCATGTGCACCGTATCCATTAGACCTGTTCTAAAGTCCCTTGGACATCAACATGTAGAAGTTCAGTAGTCATGCAGGAGATGTGCAGGAATTGACCTTGGCTTGAACTAATTTTTTTGTCCAAGTACAACTTGGGACCCACAAACCTGTTTGGACAATTTGCTCAATTTGTACAACATGCTCCGTAGTCTCTCTTCAACAGCCTGCAATGTAACTCGGTCGTCAAAAGCGAACTTATGCCTGGCACTCGTGTTTCAGCGATGTGCAATATCATATCGCACATATTACTTACTTAATATATACATTCACAAGTAATCAGGACGAGCGGTAAGGGCTATGACTGTTTTTGAATTACATCCTCGTAAGATGAAATGAATTATAGTTGCACAGGGGAAAACGTGACTCGTAGTGAAAGCTTAATAACTTAGATAGAGTGAATACAATCCAATAACAATCTATACCCACGAGTATCACTCCATCGTTCTGATCTGCTGCTTCAGTAGTAGGTCTGCTGCTTCAGTGGAAAGAGGGTGGATAGGTTCTGCTTGGACCACGCGGGGATACTAAAAACTCAAGAGACTATGAAACTATCAAATGGACATAACTTATGTTCACGATGAAAAGATGATGAGATAGGATGGGCTTCTTCTATATCTCTATCACTCACGTCATGTCTTTAAAAAAAAGAAAGCAGTTCTCCTGATCATAAGTTACGTGAGATTCCTCCCTCGTCGCCCTACCTATTCATTTTTATCTTCATTCTTTCCCTCCCAGTTTGTAAAACAAATCAAGGCAGGAATTCAGCGATGACAAGGAAATAATGATGTGACATCAAACCACTACTAACCACCAACACTATCTTTGCTGATCAGGATATGAAGACAAGAACATGCCATAAATGGCTGGACATAAAGTTAGGATATAACGTAGAAAGTCCCAGCATGATGCTATTGAAGGGTCCGACCTCTCTATCACTAGAATGATTATCTAGCAGGATGTAAATAGGAAGAAAATTGAAAGAATATTTTAACACGGTATAATAAATGTAGAGAGTTATGTGTTGAAGATGTTTTTATAAGGAAAATCTACCAATTAATAACAAGAGCTTTATATATTAAAGTTGGAATCGTACCATAGATATACAACGCTCCACATCTTCGCTCACACTTTTGATGTTACATTTGCCAGCTGATCACACATGAGTCAAATTTTAATTTCAAAATCCCAGAGTGAAGAATCCCATCTAAAGATGATAGTCAACAAAAAACCTTTCACATTCGTGCACCTAAGGCAAGGAGTAACAGTGCAAGGTGGTGATTCTAATGCGTGTTGATAGGTTTGAGGCAATCCTTTTAATGAAATCTAAATTGAGAAATCCAACTGTGTGCCTACAAAATTTGAACCGGTGAAAATCAGTGGAACTCAACTTCTAGTCACTCACCAATTGCTCCAAGTTTCAAGCGCAATGCACTTCTATCAAGAAAAAGTCTCTCTTCCTCTTCCTGAACAATCTTACGCATTGCCTCTGTGGTTCGACTCTCCTCCTTGGGTCCAACCAGAAGCTGCTCTTCTTCCTCCTGAGATATTTGAGTAGAAAACACGTATTTATGGTACATAGTAATCAAGGAAAAACAAATTTCTCTAAATTTCCCTGTTAATTTCATAAACAAGTTGTGTCAATAATTTTGAAATCCTACAGCAAACTAGGTTAACCTCCATGCTCGAGTTTTTCTAAAAACAACTGCCTTGGAAGTATGTGAGAAGCCGTTTCGAATACTACCTTTAGATTAACACCACTAACTGCGGTTACATCATTTAGCTGATCTATGCTCTGATCGGGCTCTCCTGCTGTAGACACCTTCTGCTTCTTGCTGCAGAGTAGAGAAGACACCATGACAAAAAATTACATACACAAGAATTTCATAAGAAACACAGCATGTGACATCGATTCTTCATGTGTGTGACAATTTCTAAAACAAGACCATCGCAAAAGCGATGGTCTTGTTTTAGAAATTGTTATCTTTCTTGGTCATAACTTCTTTTATCCACACTTCTTCTGCAAAAAATGATTCCGCTTAATGTAAATATATTCCCTCATGTGAAAAAGTCCTCGATAATGACCTGGACGGCTGTTGTGCAGGTGAATTTTCAGCTGGCTTCTTCTGACCCACGTTTGCTTTCTTGGAAGGAGTTTTTACAGGTCCCGATGGAGTTGGTGCAGCTCCAGGTACAGATGCACTAGGTGCCGGAGCATTTTGTCCTGGTGCAGCTCCTATCGGTAGAGATGCGCCAACACCCAAAGAGGCTGTTGGGTGCAAGGAAGTGGCATTATATGCAGGAGCTGCAGGAACAGCTGTTGACACAGAACCAATTCCTCGCTGTCCACCCACCTATTTGACAATCAGGCAAATTTCTAAAGCTATTTAGAAATAGACCTGGAAAACTAACCACATGTTTTTTGAATAAAACAATAAACTTGAATGGTAGTGTAGATCATTTCTCTGCAATCAAAGATTGTGTATCAACAACCTTTCAGAAACTGACATCTTTGGATCGTTTCATTCAAGTTCCAATAGTCCAGTAGGTCTATCGATATTTTCACTGTAGTTCACTTCTTGACAACGCAACTCTAAATGAATGAACTCCGCAGATCTACAAGGATTCACATTTTGTGTTTGTTATCCATTTCGGAAAATATTGGTCAAAACAAAGACCACACCAACTTAGAACATACTGTCTTAGTGTTAGTATAGGCCTATAATGGATTGAAAATCAAAAATCAAAAAATCAAATCTTCACCTCACACCTGCAAAGTACCTTCAGAAAAAAGAAAAAAAAAAGTACACTCTGAGAACCCATAGCAATATCCTTACCTGCTTGATTGTATGAAGATTTGCAACCCCCACAGTACTCTGACTCAGCATAACCCCAGTGTTAGGTAGTGATCCAACACCACCAGGTTGTACCAAGTTAGAAAACGGGCCAGGGGCACTTCCCTGAGGAGAGAGCACTTGCCCAGCTTCTGCGCTAGACCCTTGAACCTGCATATGACTAGCGTTCGCTGCAGACAAGAGAGAAGTATCCCCAGGCTTCTGGGGAGTCTGTCCCAAAACTGATCCTTTCGAAAGTTGCATACCCTGTCTCTTTTGCAAGCTATCTGATTGCAGGTCAGACAATTCTTGCTTGACGGCCGTACCCGACTGTCCTGGGATCACCGCACCCACCTGTGCTAGAGGTACACCCTGTTGTTTATCAACCTGGGAAGTGACCTGTTGTGATAGTGACCCTGGATGATGACCATAAGCCTGTTTATTAAGGTCGACTGAAGCTGAGGATAAGTGTGTTGCGGGAAGTGTTGGGTGTTGTGGTACCAATCCTTGGTGAACATTCGGAAGAGTACTCGACTGATTTTGCTTCCTCAGTCTTTCCTCTTCAGCCGCCTTCCGCGCTCTCTCCTCTTCTTCTCGCTTCTTCTGCTCTTTTCTAAGTTTTTGTTTGGCGTACTTTGTCAAAGGTTTCTCTGGTGGAGTAGGTTGTGGTGCAGGTTGTGGTTGTGCATGCGGTTGTGAGACAGTACCTGCAGCTAGTCCTTGTGCAACTGCTGGAGTTTGCTGCATTTGTAAGTGCCCTGTAGCTTGTCCAGGAGGAGGTTGTTGTGGAGGTGCTTTTGGCGTGAATGGTTGTGGAATTTGAACAGCTGCAGGTACGACAGGCATTTGATGTAAACCTGTAGCAGAAGGCCGCTGCGGTGGAGACGAAAAATTGGGAGTCATTTGCTGCTGCCTACCTAGATTCATTTTCTCTACCTCCTGTTTCACAGTCTGCAAGTTAATTGGACCGGGAGTCTTAAGATTGGTCGGTAGCCCAAGTCCTGCTGACTCCTGTTGTTGGTCCCCTTGCTTGACCGTAGATCCTTGTACTTGAGCTAAACTAGATGGTACTTGAGGGACTGGATGGAAAGCCTGAGACTGAGGTAAAGACTTGACATCTGCATTTGACGGCACCTGTAGAGGTTGAGGAGAAACTGCTCGAGGAAGTCCAGGCGCCGCACTCTGCTGAGCCCCACTGGATTCAGGTGCCTCGAAAGTTTGGGCAACTGGCTGCTTGATCTGCGATGATATCGTCTGTAGCGGTGTACCTGTCTGCTCCTGTGGCTGTTTGGATAGTTCTTGAGGAGATGGAGGCGGTACAGAAGAGTTGGAGGACGTTGTTTGAGAGATTTGCTCCTCTTGTGCGTGAACCTTGACTTGCTGAGCCTGGGCCTGAGGTTGAACGGTCTGTCCTTGAGTAGGACTTTGAGATAGTGAGAGGGATAAAGACTGAGCTTGGCCTTGAGACTGAGCTGGAGCATGAGTTTGTGGTTGAGCAAGAGCTTGAACTTGGGGCTGAGACTGAGCTTGTCCCTGAGGTTGAGGCGGTGGAAGCAGAGACGGTTGTGTTGATGGTGTCTGTGCTAGTTGTTGATGTTGTTGTTGATGTTGACTGCGGAGCAACGCCTGCTGTTGCTGTTGCTGCTGAAGTTGTTGTTGCTGCTGCTGCTGCATAATCAGCCATCACTGCTCAGCGAAGATCCGGGTTCCAAGACTAGAAAGACCCAGACCCCAACTAAGAACATCACGGTTCAAACTCTGTTAGCAAAGACAACGCAACGGCCTATGTAGACATTGCGGAAAAACAATCATATACTAAAGGAAGCTCCATGTTGAGATTAAAGTAGTCAACAAAACACTTACAACGAGAAGGGCCCTGATACTAACATAATGTGACCGTAAAGAAAAGCATATAGATAATAAGTGTACCCTACCAACAGAGACAATGCATTGTACAGTCTAATACCAAGTATGACTTCCTGATGTTTGCTAGCTTAAAGGAACAGCATTGCCCTGAGATTTTGTAATCTTTGCGTAATAAGACAAGAAGGGTAATTTGGACATGCCTTCATATGCATTTGCCGTATTGTTTGAACTAAAACTTGGTCCCCTGCAATAACTCTGGCACCTCGAATGAAATCTTCACGTGTAATTTCATTTCTCTGTAAAAAAAGGAGTGCGGAAATAACACCATAAAATATTTAACATCTCCACCAGAGAAAAGTAAACCTAAGATGATGCCTGAGGTCTTCCTAACATTCACAAATTGCTCAACTAGTTTGGCACATCAAATAGTTCAGTAAAGGATGCAAGGAGGTCAGCGACATATCCTAACTGTAAAAAACATTGGTGGGTCCATTTGAGATCCCATAGTTGCTTTAGACTCCATGGTAAATCAAAGTACCTCCCAGGTAATGCCTCTTAAGGGTGTAGATGCTATTTTAACTCGGATTAATATGGTAAATTCCAGTCGTTACCTTGAACTGCAAATACAGAGCAGAAAGCTGTTGACCCTGCTCAGGGGGAAGATGGGGTTGTAGGAGAGGCATCAGTGCCGTAAATGATATGCCTTCTCGAATATTTCCTTTTCTGTTTCCAGCAACGGTTGATGGGGCTCCAGGCTCCATTTGCTGCTGTTGCTGCTGTTTTTGTTGTTGTTGTTGCTGTTGTTGTTGATGATGCATTCTTTGTTGCATAGTCCTCCTTTGGATTTCCTGCTGCTGCTGTGGGGTGAGCTGCGACCATTGTAAAGCAGTTGGTTGCTGGCCAGGAGTAGCGGTGGTGGGGGCCACTGGAACTGGTTTGCTTCCAGTATTACCTAGTCAAGGTATCAATACGAAATTGAACAAACTTGTCCAACAGAGACGAACTGGTGAGGGTAAAACATGGAAAAAT
This sequence comes from Marchantia paleacea, assembly GCA_014180765.2. NCBI lineage: Eukaryota > Viridiplantae > Streptophyta > Marchantiopsida > Marchantiales > Marchantiaceae > Marchantia > Marchantia paleacea. The sequence goes on from MUAA02000064.1 coordinate 676,573, forward strand.
ATAGAATGCAGGTATATAATCTACTGTTTTCACGCAACAGGGTCTGCATACATTGCTTCATACAGCAACTGACCCAAAATTGCGCTAATTCTCACAACCAAATATAGAAATCAAAACAGACATGGAAGTGTATTTCTCTACTCAATATGAGGTGATAAAGTAGCAATCCCACTGCATTAATACCCCTGATTCAGTCGAAAGGTAAAACGAGCTACAAAAATGCAAACATGCAGGGCTCAAGTGATGGCGTAAGAAGAAGAATCAGTGGTCTGAGAACGTCTGGACACGGAAGGTGTATGTCCTTGGTGCGGTTTCCCAACGACGATTACCAGAACAGTTTAAAAATGGCAAAAATAAAAGGCTGTAGGAAAACGCTGTGACTTCATCAGTGCTCATCACGGTGTAGAAAGTAGCTGGTTAGAAGAGCCTGTACTACTCGCAGTTTTTGTATTACAAAAAAGTGGCAAGGATAAACTCGGGGCTAACTCAAATTGGCCTGCACATACGCTAGTTTGAGTATTTATCGTTCCAGTTTTGCTTGATGATAGACAACAACTATTGTGCGTTCATAGGATCGAAAAAAGTCATTCCCACCAACATCCAAACTCAAGCTTTGTAGCTAATTGTAAACTTTGTTAACTCTACAAGTTAAGTTTCCTGCTGATGCTGACATGAAAAATCAGGTCCAAGAAAGTCATGCTTAGATAAGATAAAATATCGTCTATCTCCATTTGAATATTGACTGCAAGCATGCACTGGGTTAGGTATGATCGCATCTGATCACTGCAAACCCTCGAAGTTACTCCAAAGAAAAGAAACAGACTATAACCTGAGATGGCAGTCGCTGGTGGAGACTGAGGTGGTAAGGGTTGTAATGTTCCATTGCCAGAACGTGACATGCCATATGCAGCTGCTGCCGATGATCCTGCGGCACCACCTATGTCGCCTTTCAAAACAGCAGCAAAAGCATCGACATCTGCTGCAGGTGGTGCATTATAATCCTGATACATCAAGTCACGGCAGATCGGTCCACCAATTCAAAAATATTCAGGTTGCAATATCAAAGATAAGACTTGTAATTTTACATCTAAAGGTGGACAAAATCAACAAGCCAGCATCCTCTCCAATCGACGACTCTGAATGGGGAGGCATTTGCCTGTTAAAAACCCTCGCCACAGTATATCACAGCAAAAATACTGGACAGACGTGCGCGCTTCTAAGTTGACAGTTAATATGGGACGTAGTGAAAACTCAAAGTGCACTAGGCAAGAGAATATACTATACTACAGCAAAGATTTGTGCTCTCGACCTGAATAAAGGGATGATGGCAGGAAGGACAGGGAGCTCTCAGATTAATTTGCCATGTTTGAATTGCGAAGTCGGACTATGGACTAGCAAGATCTAGATGCGACACTATAAACTCACCTAGCAATCATGGTGAACAAATTAGCCTGGTTGACCTGAATTCTGCATAAACCTACAGATACAACCAGGTTGCCTCGCAAATATGGACGATAACTGAAATATAATCGATACCACTGGAGAAATAAAATCATCAATCACTCCTCTCCTTTCGTGGCAAGATGACTCAGATTACCCCGACTTTCTACTCTCTGTGCCATAATGTAAGATTTGAACAGGTTATACTGCTACTTCAAGACTCCAGTATTCTAACTACTGTATGGTGCGGCAGTGTGTGTGACTTGCTGTCGTACAGTATGGAGGATAGCAATGCTAGGACATATACCATGCGTCTAATGAAGATGAACAAACTGTGCCTCGAATTTTGTTGAAGTCGTAAACTCCGCCACACAAGGATCCCCTTCCCACAATCGATGTTGCTTTCATGAAGTTTCTCCTCGAGACCACATACTGAATTGGACGGATGAAAAACCTCTCATCCCAAACCTAACTGCAGTTGCTGAAAGATAGTGCACCATCGTGCATCGCAAATAAATCTCGAGAAGGTGACGAGGAATTGCTAATCCACAGGCCGGGCTCGCAAAACAGTCTGGAAAAAAAATAAGAGAGGTTCAGCACAAACCTCGTCATCATCCAGCAGCTTGAGAAGCCCGGGATCCATGTGGAACTACTTTTGTCTCATAACACGCGCCCGAACAAAACAATGAGAAATTCCATCGGTCTCCGCTCACTATACTAATCTAAATTCCAAAATCGGGCCAAAAGTGTTAGGGCTCTTCTATATCTCAGGCGACGCATCTGCAAGTTCGGCTAGTCTCCCACGTATGGGCTCCGGGCCATAGCAAAGGGAGCTCCCAAGGTGCTCATTATGCTCAATAAGTCAAGGCATAATTACTACAGCTGCTTTGGGCTGCTGCTGCTCCTCGTTTTCTCGTCAATCCGACGCCAGTGCCAGTCATCACGTCGACTGCTCCTGCCCCGGTGCTGCGATTTCCACCATCTTTCCTGAAAATTTCGTTTACAAGAACATTGCTGCTGTCTTCAAACCCGAAAGCACGCGCCTTTCTCCGGACAACTTTCTTTCAGCCAGTCCTCCTTCCGAAACCTCCAGTTCAGCTGCTGCTTGCCAAGCCTCCCCTCAACTCGCCCCCACAGTTTGCCACAGCGCCCATCGCCAGTGCCAACCAAATCACCAAAATCCCACTCTTCGCTATTGATCTGCTAATGCCTCGCTTTTTGTCTTTTGTCGTCGCGCATGTCTTACCCTACCTGCGGCGTTTGCTAGTACCGTCCCTTCCCCAACAAGCAGCGTGTCCGAGACGCCCAGTGTCTGTTCCAGCCACCAGTGAGGCGTCGGCGGCGTGACTGCTGCCGTATCCGTACTGGTCACCGTTGCGGAATGACATCGACTGCCCGCGACAAAGACGACAGCTCCACGCCACGCGACAACTCCGTCCGTTCGTCTCTCGACGTACACCGAGCGCGACTGCTATTGTGGTTGTGACTCGACCTCGAACTTTACGTCCGGGGTATCAATATCACGAGCTACGATTCGCTATTCATTGGGACCTAGCTCTCGTCAGGGTTCACGAATCATGGTGCTCTATTTCCTTGGAGGCCTTTCCGACTTTCTCCTCCACGGAAAGCGAAAACGGCCACATCCACACCACCACTGAACTGGCAATGACTTCTGCTGCAACTCCACTCCCCTCTCACGCATTTGATGGGGTCTTCCCATCCCTTTTGTTATTTTACTGTGTCTCATTTTCTCTCACGCAAAGTCACATGAAATCTAGAAGCGAAGTTAGAGCCCATGTGTTCATAGCTAACGCGTGAACTCTACCATTTTTAAGTGGGCGAGTTCAAGCCCACTTCTCAAGGATTATGCTACTTCACACCTAGAAGCTGGACCAGGGAAACCGTTAGCCATATCATGTTAATCCTCATCCAACAAATTACCAAAGCTTGCTTTTCAGGACCCGCTTAGTCTCTTCTTCTTATGGATGTTAAGGGGCTTATAATGGAGTAAAACCTTCAACGGTGCTATACACTTCTAGAGTACCCTAGTTTGTACTTCTTCATACAAGTTTGAAGTAGAATTGGAATCATTGGTTTCTACTTCATGAGATGTTGAAATTCTAAGTCTCTAAGTGAGGTTTTCTCTACTAGAATTTTGGTAACAGAGTGTGGCAATAGTATGGTTTGGAATGATTATGTATCTAATTGTATGTGATGTCAACTTTCTAAACAATAATATGTATCCGGATCTACCTTGTGTGTAAGCAATCTTGAGATATCTATTATATTGATGAGTTCTGGTGCAAAAGATTGATTGATTTGCGATTCTTGTTTTAAATCTACTCTCACATTGAAATCTCCAAAATAAGGTTAGCAAAATAGCCAGATTGACATTTACTCGGATTGCATACATTTAATTAACAGTGGAGTACTGTAACACTTGTGATCTTATGTTGAGTCTCTAAATCTCCACTATGCAAACTAGACAATTATAAGTAAAACAGAGATCATCTTCTAGATCATTGATTTACAAAGCACCATATGTGACAAGTGTTTAACGATGGTAACTTATCCACTAAACAAAGGCTTTCCAGTCCTGAAAATTGTACTCAAGTTTCTTTCTTCATCTTGACTCATACTATAAATATAAACGTATCCAGTACTTTCCTCGTTATATCCTACTCTCTCCTCCGTTCAAACTTCATCCCACTTCTACAACCATCACCATTGATCTTCGTTGTTCTCCTCTTGTTCGCTTTATCCTTAACTTCTTTGATTCTCAATTCTGGTTTCCGGAATCATAGCCTTCGGGCTGCATCGCCGTATGAAACACAAACCTGTCCTCGGACCGAGTGGTTGACTCACATGAGAATAGCCATTCTGGTGAAAACTCCAAACTCCTTGTAAGAAGCACAACTATAATTTAGTATTACGTCGTAGTTACAGTTTGGTTTCAATTGGATAGTCTTTCAGGTAGAGTATCAACCTTCCCTTCGAATGTTAATAGAGGAACTTTTACCACAATCGTCAGAACACAACGTCGCTCCTTTATCTTAGCTTCATCCTCGAACGTGCCAAACATGTACGAACAAACGATGACGATGAACGACATTTTATAACCACGTTCTCCACTCGTTGATAGCTGGTAAGAAACCCGGTCAGCCAAAACTTCGTGCTGATTGGAGACATGTACTGACACGTTAAGTTCCTGGAAGGAATATTACGAACGTAAGACAGTAATTTCAGTTACTCAAAGTGCAAAACCTAGACTATCAAAGATTTCGTTATCAATCGGGAGCGATGTCCAATCTCCCAAACAAATACAGATAGCTGGAAATACTTTACAAGAGAGAAAAGACTTCCAGATCCGTTGAATCATTTCATACTCAATGGCTGAGACGTGAACTCAAAAATCTATATCTCAGAATGTGTAACAATGAAGGTAAGAACCTCACTTACAGAGGTGCCTTTATATTCGCTACTATATTCCTACAGAAGCTGGAGGCAACCTGAACTGCTTACCACTTTACCAAACAGCTCGGTAACCTGAACCTTCCAAAAACAACTGTGTATGCCACCCGTTTTCTCTCAAACCCCCGAGGAGGGCTGGTAAAGATTGCTCTGTTTTCTCATAGGCATCACGTAAGGCGGCTGCCTTCTTCAACCCAAAACCATGTGAAGCATCGCCATGAACATCACTACTTTGATCACTTTTGTGAGCAAGTTGATAAGCATAAGCGGCCAATAACCATCCACGAACTGCGTCTTCACCAGTTGCTGACTGATGAAGCACAAGATCTGTTCTCTGATCGGAAAAATTTAGCAAGAATCGCTCATTACCAAAGCTCTTTTTCAGCTCCAAAAGAACAGAAGGCTTACTGACTGTCTTCAACAGTGAAGCTCCAACACGCACATTCCCCGACTCTTGCTGCAGCCCTACTGGCAAGATGAGCCGCTCTCGGTATCTTAAATCTGCTGGCCTGGAAACTTCTCCTGTCTAAGTGCCGAAAACGATAGAAGTTGGTAATTTCACATAGCAAGATCCAAAATGAGACGACGTACAAAGAGCAAGTTCAAGCAAAAGAGGATTCACTAAATGCTCATGATAACAGATATAAATCACTTCACTTTTTAAAAAAGAACTCAAATAGAAAGGGTGACAGTGGCAATGAGACATATAACGGAAAGAAATTTGAATGAGCACAGACAAGTTGAGTGCATTTAAGTTGCCATCAGGATTCATCATAAATCCACATGTGTCTACAAACAAATCAGACACATGGACCCAACAAGCTTATGTACATCTACGCACCTTCAGAAAATCAGCAACCAACATCGCTGTACGTTGCCCGTTCAAGGTATTGATTGGTGCAGCACGCATTTCTTGTGCAACACTATAGAGATGAATGGCTGAGAGAACTGGAGCTATCAGGAGCTGCAAAGAAAAGGACCTCATTAAGCATGTACCCTAAACCCTCATTTACACTATCAAATTACCATCACAAAATCATTATTTAGTTAACTTTCTTGCAACCAAAAAGACAGAGAGAAGGGGTTGTGGCTCTCTCCGTGCGAAACAGCATATTACAGACCTTCCGAAGAAAATAAGTAATCGATGTTAGATAACAAATTTACACTGGCACACCTTTCCTTGAATTGTAGCACACACAGTTGACGCCAACTGAATGCCAACACCTAGTCCAAACACATTCGACAAAGTTGAAATAGCTTCACCCTTCGCGTACAAATCACTCAGATTGCCTTCTCTGGCGAAAGATGAGTACACTGGCAACCGTGTAGCCCTTGCAGATACAAGAGCCATACCCTGCAGCACATGCAGAACGATGTTAAGACCCTGACTTCTCGAAGAAACATGTATCATATCTCCGGCTTTGAGAAGAAATTAATCTCGTCCTCTTATGAAGTGTAGTACCCTTCAACAACTGATAAAGCATGATACAGGCAGCCAAATATGATATTCCGCTGGATATTTGAGAGACACTGCCAGAATAAACATATCAGTGTGACTGCCAATATTGATAACGTTATCAGCTTGATACATTAAATATGTTTCAGGAGTAATTGCGTCCCAAAGTACCTCGTCGAGCCCAAGTCCGCAGAGTGACAGTACACGTACCTTAGCCATGTTTGCCAGCCCCGCAACGGTAAGGAAGTGTTGAGGACACAGCGGAGAAATAACCTCCAGCCCAGCCCCGACATCGTACATTACATCAGCTGTTAAAACAAACGGTGTCTCAGTTAAGAATCAAGACGGATGGAAACACCTAGCTCTCTCGTTGGCACGTAAAGCCAACGTTGTCTTGTCTAAGGAGGTGGCTTATTTGAAATTGGATCGGACCTAGACTGAGTAACATGTTTGGCAGAATATTATTGTACCGAAGATGCGCCACCGTTTAGGCTCTGAATCCATCCTAGCACCCATGCTGCTACAAATAAGCTTCCCAATGTGTTGCATTCCATCCTTGAGCACCTGCAGGAAATATGCAATTCACACTCAAATTTGTGGTTTCAAAAAGCCAAAGAATGCAGACTTCCAACTTTCACCTGGACTCTTGTTCATAAGCCCAAGAGCATAAGGATCTACGAATGCTGGCAATGTACGAATGTTGGCCAGACACTTGACAAGACAGAAAAGCTTAACTTGATGTACACATACGAAAATCCGGCATGTCAGATGAAAATTTTAACAGAAAATGCATACAAACCAACATTCTGTAATGCTTACCCAGCTGACAATGGTGGCCTGGGCTGGTGTCGGTCTCAAACCTGCGGCAAACAACAGTGACTGCACACCCGAAACCTGACATTAGAAGAAAACTAACAAGTTTAAGCCATGAATTGTTGCATAGCATACGGCTTATATCTCAGGAAAATTGAAGGTTAAACTGGACGTTGTTTGCTGAGACGTACCTGTGTTGAAAGTACCGAAAGAACCGCACTCGCAAAGTGTTGTACAGCACGATACTGTGAGTACACCAAATAGCCTTCGGATACACTGTGCAGGACCAGGGGATTCTTGTCGTCAGCAACTTACAAAGGGAAATTTTCAGAGAACAAATCCTCCAAACCAAGACATGCTTTCATTCCTTGAATTGAATATTGCAGTAGGCGTGTTAAGAAAATTTGAACATAAGATACACTGGTGATGATCGTTTGCATGGCTTAGGTGAGTAAGCAAACTCAATTCCTGTTTCGTATTCACAGTAAGCTTCTACAATCCGTCGAAGAGAGGTATTCTATCGACACTAGTACTCTTCCAAGGTTTCATTGGATGTTGCACATGCAAGAAAGTTCTTAAACTTGACAGTCACCTATTAGGATATCCAAGAGGAAAGAAGCGGCTAAAGAAGCTGTCCACGGCCCGTTCCAATGGTTGACGTGTGTCCTTGAGATGTATTGTCTGCGCCCGTTGAATCATGTGTTAAGACATTTATCCGCCATTCCACCGGCAACTAGTAAAGTTACAAATGCAGACTCGACTTCAACTTAGACTTTGAAGACTTCCGGACAGCTATACTCTCGCTTTTTTTGCCTAAACATGTGTTGAACGAACCATTCAGTCTTCATAACTCAAACACGGGGTGATATTCGATTCAGTGTTGCAATTTAGAATCTCTCACGTGTGCTGCAGGCGAGAGGCAGTACCTGTAGAACAGAATCGTCCCCCATCCCATGAAACCTGAATTCTCGACGAGTTTTATCAGCTGTTTCAATCAAATGATGACCTAGCACATTTTCGGCATTGCCTGACTGCCTGGCCCAGTTCTCGGAAGATGCCTGAAACTGCTTTTCGATCTCCGTGGCATCCACATTGGCCCTAACGTTTGGCGCAGCTACTGAAATTCTAGCAAATGGCAGCCGCGTTGCTGCCTGACCCAAAAAACTCGTTAACTCAGATTCATGCAAATCTGCAGAATTGCGCTTGTGAGTGCTGCCAAAGCCCCACTTCACGCGCTCCTCTTGCCTACTAACACCTGCCGTCTCATAATTGTTCTTCCCTTTTGCCATCCCCTCAGAGCATTTAGCAAAATGCTCACGAAAATGACCCAACAGATTGGAAGAAAACTGCGCGGGGATGTCCAGGAGTTTCGGCCGGGGGTTGGAGCAATCTACAGAGGTCGTAACCATAGCTGAACGTTTTTCTCAGCAAAGAAAATCCCTGCTATACATAATACGAAACTACCCCAATTTATTATTTAAAAAATAATAAATTCTGTCAAAACCCAAGCCCTGAGCTCATCCTCGGTCCATGCAGTCTCGGGAAACAAAGGGCTGCTGTCAACCAACTTCTAAACGACGAATTTGATCGAAGGAAGAATGTCGTGCAGACATATCTTAGAACGGCACGACTGGTCTACACTACCACACAGCCAGAGAACAGAGAAACCTTAAACCTCAGCACCACGCAGGCCGGAGCCAGTACTGAAAGCGGCCACGAAAATTATGCCGAAAGACGTTCATAAATGACCAGAACTGGATAACGTATGAACGAAGGCATGAAGGGGATAATCTGTCGTATGATTAAGGGTCGGTGTGAAGAGAAACAAAAACGAGGTTTACACCGGTAAGATGAACCCTAAGACCGGGTCGCATGCCTCCACCTTCCATTCACCGGGACCGAGAAGGGTCCGGCGTTGCATTCATTCATTACTGCTTGTTGCCGGCAAAAGACACAATAAAATTGCATTCATTCATTACTGCTTGTTGCCGGCAAAAGACACAATAAAATAACAAAAAGGATGGGAAGACCCCATCAAGTACAACCATGAAACTAAACCCATAACACTCCTTCTATCTAGCCATTTCTCACAATCACACATTTTAAATTCTTTCTCAAACCATTTAACTCCTTTTTTTTTTACTTCCTCAGACTTTCTTCATTTTCATCAAACCAGTAAGGTCGTGAAGCAATGCTTTTACCGGGTTGTCGTCATCGGTCACTTTGTCTCCACCTTCAAGATTGTTGAAAGTACATTAATCGAGATGTCTAGCTATTCTTGATGGAACTCAAGTTGGATAATTCATTGCAATATGATCAAATCTTACACAATTATAAAATTGACTCATTTCTCGTCTCCTCCTCTTGAATTTGCTTCTCGATGAAGATTCGAGTTGCGACAATCTACTCCTTGTGCATTCACTCCCATTACAATGAACTCTTCTCTCCTCTTTATGTTGCACAACTCCGTAGGCATTGATCCATAGTATTGATTCGTGGGAACATATAGCTCTCCACCGTTGTGATACACGTTGGTCATTCATTGTGCACAAACAATAGACTAGTTCAAGTTATTTGGATTGTCTCGAATCAACTCCTATTGAATCTTTTTCTTCAACACTCTCTTAAATAAATCAATGGCTTCAGCTCCACTCATATCTTGTATCTGAATTTGAAGATCTCGAAATTCCTCAATGTATTATTCCACACTTTTCTTCTGTTCAAGTTTCCATAAACTCATCTGTGACGTGATTATGGGATCAACTATTTGAAAATTTTGAAGAAGATCTCATTTCATTGCATTCCAAGTAACTTTTTGGCCCGACTCATTGAGCTTCATCATCCAACCTTGAAACCAAATAGACGCTTTCTCCAAACAATAAAGTACAAACAAAAAGACCTACAATGTGATTGTTGATATCAAACAAAGCAAGATGGTACTCCATTCTCTCAATCTAACCTTCAAAAACTCCCATGGCCTGACTTCATCGATAAGGTTCTATCTTACAAGCTTTTGTCATCTTCAAAATCATGAATGTCTGAAGATCTAACTCTCTTGTTCGTTGTGCCGCTTGGGCTTCAAGAGCTCGTGCTCTCACCGTTTCTTCACTCTCCACCATTGATGATGATGTCTCTATCTCCATTTGGGTTTCTCTCATTCTCTCATTTTTCATTCCTCTCGTTTTGACTGTTGTCAATTCTTGAGCTAACTCTTGTATTTGAGTATAGTTTTGCTCAAATGTGTTTATCAAATCTCTCAATTCCTCAATCATTTCTCTCAAAGTGTCATTTATGATTCGTCTCCTTCCACTTTATCTCAATATAGTATTAAGATGAACACTCTCCAATTTCTCAAGATTGGCAACACAAAATGATTAGATGATGCTATCACCTCTTGGTGATACTACTCTTCAAAATTTCTAACAACTAGGCTCTAAAACATAGCTTTAGGATGAAACTGCCAAATAGATTTTACACCGTGTGTTGATTCTCACGGATGGTGGTCTACTGAGGTCCATCTCTTAACTAAAATGTATATTGTGAGATCCCAAGTAACGTCGTATGTGACTATAGGTAAGATAATCAGATCTCGAGATCTCATCACTTGGTCCATGAAGTTGGTGCCAAAATGATAAACTAAATATTGAGTCAACTTTGATCTCTCAATATATTATAGTTTGACATGAAAAAGATTAAGAAATGAGAATCTCTGTATTATTTTATCTCCCCATCCAAAACCTGCATCCACAATAACCTGTTCCACTACTTGCAGCTCAATGACCACTGCCAGCCTCTAACAAACAATCTCTCCTCAAATTATGGTATCAAACAAGATTATTCTTCCAAAAGTGATGATCCACACTCATATGAACAATAAGCATGCTTTGATACTATTGTAAGAATGAAGACAATGACTCCAGAATGACTTTCAAGATGAGATGTATTCTCAAGACCTCTCTTTGCTTTTATATACTATAAGACTAGGAAAATCCAAAATCCAAACTATGCCACATGGCTAACATGAGTTGGTTGCATGTTTCATTATCTTATCCTAACCAATTCTTAAAAGACATCTAGCACACAATCCGATCCACCAATGCATGATAGTCACCTTGTCATTTATCTATACAAGCCAAAGTTTTACTTTTATTTTTTGGATCATACACACCACTATCTTGTCATTTTGTGATATAGTGACCAATCTAAACTTTGGCTAAACTAACTATAACTAACCAAGATTGGTTACACCCACCAAATTTCAAATCAAACGGACACTATATGATAATCCTAAAATCTATTGCTCATATTTTTGACTCGAAAACTTCGAAACATCAAATCTTGGACTTCGAGCACTTTTGTCCCAAATCTTTTTCGGCCAATCTTGATTTATAGACTCAAGGTAACGATGAGCATCGACCCACTTCGTCAATTTTCAATAGCGCTTTTGCACTCCAAAATCCTCCATTCGGATTTAAGCACAAACATAAATACAAAAATTCAAAACCGATCATCCCAACTTGGAACCAACTCTACTTCTAGCTCACGAGCACATACTTCACTCCATCAATGCCATGCACACTCTACAACAAGCACATCAAATCTACCATAATCAAAACTTGCCAAAATATATTCATGGCTCCACTCACTTCTCACCACTAAATCCAAATTGATTTTTAGAAGTAATCTTTTCTAGTATTGCCATGTAATTAATATATCAAATAGACTCTCTTGAACCATATGAATTATGAAAATGTTGTAGAATGCTAGACCGTGCCAGTTCAATTATTTTCTTCTAGACCACAGGTTCATTAGAAATATTATTCTTCTAATTCCACAACTGTTTCAGTTAATCTGTCCGTAAGCCGAGGAGGGATGAATACTTGTCATTCGTTTGACGCTAGTGTGTGACAAGAAGAAAACGTGGTGGTTCTGTCCAATTGTATCAAGTTCTGTATCAAATTTTCTCTGATAGACTTGTCCATCCTATACGAACTCGCTCGTCACAAACCGTATCCAACATTCGTTTTTTTCTTTACCAGACTAGCAAGAGCTTTTGAATTTTCATTTCGATTAAAGTAAAATGCTATGTCAAGAAATTATTGCTTTTTAAATTTATACATTTATTTCTTATATATACTACGCGGCATTCTTTTGCATTCGAGAATAAAATAAACCATGTATACACTGGGCACTTAGTAATCCCTATCCCCGTGCTTGGGTCCCAGAGTTTCCGGGTTCCTCGCTGTCAAAGTGGCCTCCGGCTTCCACTTGTGAAACTAAAAATCACAAATCATCGCTGTAAGGAGAGTGCCCACAACCTGGACGGAATCCGACGGATCAGAAAGTCAGATTGCAGCATCTGCCTCGGACTTCACAGTTGAAATCACGTAGCACGTACTTTGTAAAGTACGGACTCTGTGTTCCGGTGAAATTCGTGATTGTGTACAAACGTAGAGGAGTTCCAGCTCTCCTCAACAACAAATGAGTAATTTTAACGGTCGGGACAATGGGCTCCCACACCTCGACTCGAGCCATTGCGGTGATGTACACAATTACTATGTTACCGACGCGGGCGGTAACCATCTTAGGCCCCCAACCAATAAGTCAAGTCCAGATGTTCTATCACGTTCTGACGGCGGGAGTCCGGTCTTTGATAAACACCAAGCTCAGGCTCGATCTCCTGTATGCTATGTCGGCTGGAGTAGCATGCCACTCCCGCCGAGATAAGGGACCTCATAGTACAAAAGTTGCGGGGACAAGTCATAGACAGGGAAGGTCTTTTTCCCGCCAGTTCCCAAGACAGCGCTTTATTTCATTCCGGTGCTCTTGTAGCAGCGGTGGGGATTCGTCGGCTCTCCGGATGCTGTGTTTGCTCGGATGTCTTTGGTCGTGCTTGTCACATCGCATCGCGCGGGACGACTGCAGTGATTGCTGTTGGCACCCGCATGACTAGTCGAGACGGAGATTGAGCGATGCTTTGTTGAGTGGTCGAGTAAATTGTATTGTACAAAGCTCCAGTCGTTGGCCTGGGTTTAGACAGGGGAATTTGCTCAATCAATTGTTTCGGGCCATCCTTTGCACCGATTGTGGTTTGTCTACTATCGTGGTGAACTGGAGATAAGTTTCTTTCCGAACGGGGCAGCGATATTGTTTTTTTGGTTACGAAGTAGGGGCGGTTCAATCTGCGGAGGAAGGCGTTTTTGCTGGCCAGGGTTCTTAACAGGAGGCTCGCAACTCTAATTTCTATGAGAATGAGAGGTGGATTGGGCCCTCATCTGATGTAATTGGGACCTTGTGTATCCGGCATGCGCGTAGAATGCATTTGGAAGCAACGTTCCTTTGGATGATGCTTGAATTGATGATCCTGTTCGAAGAACAGACGTAATGTCTCCTTCCTGTGCATCAGCCTCGGAAATGGGCTGTCATAACATTGCCCCTGTGGAGTATGATTGTCTGCACAGGTGCCTCTCCGATCTAGCGCTCGTGGATCTGGTAAGTGTTCTACTCGCAATGAGCACCCTCGTGTACTTGTTTTATCTCTTGGTTTACGATAGAGACCGTGGAGAGCTTGATTGCTTAATTTGTGCAAGCCAGAGCATGTGACTGGTGAATGAACAGTTGCTTCATGCCAGGCTTCGAAGGCGCAGCTTCTGCAGTCACTTTCTGCGTATCTTTCATGTGTGGCCTCGACGATGTCTGCTTCTGCGGATGACTACTCACTGTCCGCCCTGGTTGGGACCTTGAACGTTCGTCTACAAAACGTAGAAGTGATCGAATTGCACAACTTACTCGCTCGGGAGCTCAAGAATCATACGGAACTTCTTGCCGGACCACATTCCTCAAGCCATATCTGCAGCAATGCTGAAGGAGACAGGCAGGATGAGATTCTTTCAAGGACTTTGCATCTCGAGGTTGTTTCTGAAACCCTGCGTTGCTGCATAAGAATCTTACCACTTGTGGACTGCTTCGACACAAGCGTGAGTTTAAGGGGTGCGGCTTTGCTGGATTCTCTGATGCAGCAGCTATGCTCCCCAGCAAGGCTCTGTGAGACACTGGTGAGGTTGTTTAAGCAGAGTGGACTGAAGGAGAAGCAAGAACTCTCAACCATTACTAGTTCGCGAACTGCAAAGACTCGTGGGGGCAAGAGTGGACCTCTAGCCAACATAACACTACTCAATGATTCGTCCCCGCGGAGTGATGCGGTTGGGGCTACCGATGCAGATTCCCATGTTGAAATCCAACGACGGATGGAGCTCTTTTTTGCAATACTGGAGGTAATCACGGCAAGATCAAGTAGAGACTAGATTTTTGTGCAAAGCACGTCCGGCAGTGTAGGGTTGGTCTTTGAGGTAGGTCCAAGGAAATGGGGACCATGTATCAACCAAAAGTGAAATTTTGAACATGTGTTAATCTGCAGAGTCCGTTGTGAAAGAATCACATTCAGTACGGATTATTGGTTGATTCTTCTTACAGAGAGGAATTGTGTTTCACTTGTACATCTGGTTCTTACATGCTGACCATCTGCTTCTAACCTCTCCGCCATTTTCAATTTCGAGTCTTTGCATTATACAAGAAGTCCTGTAGCTTTGCATGCTCACAGAGGACTACGTGTCCATTCAGGTGTACATGGACGAATTGCTGCTTTGCCCAGATCTAGGAGCCCGCTTGCTCTCATTCCGGAATGAGACGCGATCGTTTTTCAAGCAGGAACAGCTGATGTCATCATCGGCCCGACACACCGAAGCATCACTTGAGGCTGCTTTCGTCCACGCCCTCCTATACTGCTTATCAAAAGTACCCATGCAGGGATCTGGAAATACTGCCCCTGATGATAGATTGCTTGTATGCAACCTGAGCTTGCCTGCAAGTCTGCTTCTACTGGAAACGCTAGCGGTAGAAAATATTCCAGCAATTTACATGACACACATAGTTCAGCTCGTAGCCAGAGTTCTTGACAGTAGTGCATCACGGGAGGCCAAAATGGCGGAAATGACGAGTTCAGCTGGACCTGAGGAATGTAGCTGCTGGTCGGGGGGAATAGACTGGTCCTACTGTCTCAAACGGGTCTCTAGAAAGCGCGATCCTGTGGAGTGGATCTTCAGACCCAGAAGTTTACCGTCAATAACTACTGTTCACTTTGCGTCGTCAATCTTTGAGCAGGCGATGATGCTTTTTAAAAAATTTTCTACTTCGAGTACAGGAGGTGAACCTGGTGGCTTGGTCGTGCCCCAAAGTGCCGACAATGTGCTCGTTAATTTTTGTGCCATGAAATACAGTAGTCTTGCGGAAATATTGTGCGAGAAATCTGTATTGGAGCCGTCAGAATTCTTTGCCCGGTTTGAAGGATATGCCAGTCAAGTGTTGGAACTTGATAGAGCAAAATTCAAAAGGGAGTCTGTTGATGTCATTTCTTCCTGTAGCGACATCTACCTCGAAATCGTTGAGAGCTACGTTTGCCATGACAGTCATGTTCATGAAGCTAGAAGGAACACTGACTCCCTTGCGGTGAAAGAGAATGGATACAGGAATGGGGCCTCTTCTTTGGTTTCGGCTGCCCTGCAGTTAGGGATTAGTTCACTGGAGTGTATCACTAGAGAGATCGGAAACATGCTACGCTTATCTTCCGAAATTCCCCATCAAGTATCAAGTGAACAGCAGACGTCGGCAACAAGTCATACGGACGATGCTGACAGGATTCTGGAACTCGTGAGTATGTACCTGAGTTCATTTTTACCTAGTGACGTCCAGGCTTGTGCCAAGTTCCTTGACTGCCCCTCTGAAAAGAAAGTAACGGGAATGTTCTGTCGTGGTCAGAGTTCTCTAATCGGTTCTGTAGGGAAGGCGATACTTTTCTTTACAAACATCTTCTGTGGTCAAGTTCAAAATGGAGCTCCGGAGGAACTGCTTGAGGATTATTTTCGTTTCTTGGAATCATTGGTAGCCTTGTTACTCGTTGTCGACGGGAACAGGAGCTCGACGCCTTCTTCTGACTTTTACTCTACTGAATCCCATCCCAACGTTTCCCGCGACAAAAGAACTCATGTTCACGAATCCAGCGTAGGGATTCGTGAACTCGATAACAGTTCCTTCTCGTGGTTGGGAGCTATGGTCCTTCTTTTGCAGAACATGCTTCAGGAGGTGTCAGCGCAGCAGGTAAAACTTAATCCATATTTTTATTCTCTTTCTGGAGTTTTTATTATAGGTTACCGAAAATTAAAACGGACTCGTTGTCAGGTATCATAGTTGTTATCTCAATACAGTGAAATGAATTGTGAGTTTTTTAGACATCTGAAAGTGGTTTTTACTACGAAGTTCGTAATATGCGGTAGTACAGTTTCTTCTAGTGTCTTCTTAACGTAGCCACAGAGCAATATGTGAAGTTTTGCCACAGGGATGTGAGAATCTCTTACAGGACTGTTGTACGCAGCGGCCATTACCGGAGTTCTTTCTAGACTTTGTCTTGGAGAAGGTTTCCAGAAGCGATGGTTTGAATCTAGCTGCCATGGCATTCACCGGTTCTCTCGAGCAGTGTCAAGGTGATCCAGATCTGGTGCTCCAGATTCTGCAGTTAGCTCTGCAGAAGCCAACCAGACTATCTTCCTTTTCAACTCTCATTGGTTACATAAGCGATATGTTGGAGGATCTTCTGCCCATTACAGGAGAACTCTCCTTACCTGAAGTCGCTGAGTCCCTCTCCTGCTACGAACATGTGGCGTCAAGCTTTACTCTTGCATGCCAAATAGCAGTCTCTGGACGGGTTATGGTTCTCAGGAATGGCCACGAATGTCGTTCTTGGCTGCTGTCTAGAATGTGTGAAGGTATTGAGCGCCTCTTTACAGAAGGCACTGCAGTTGCTGAGTGGATCAGTAATTGGAACCGCTTAACGACTGTTTCGAAATCTCAAAGTTCTTGTCCTGATGAAGCACAAAACAAGTGTGAGGCGTCTTCTACAGATGCAGAACAGCTTGAATGCTGCAGCCATTTCCTTGTCCAAATTGAGGAGCTGCGGAGAGCGGTTTATGCCATGCGCAGTGCAACTGACTGGTTCCTGGTATTGTTATAATCCGGATAGAAATGCTAAATTTTGAGAATGTTGGTACAACTTGCTGACTTGGAGTTAGTCCTCTTGTTGTGTTAGAGGATTTGTTCCCTTTTGTATAGGCTCTGTAGTGTTGGCCAATTGTCTTGCGAAGGTAATTCGAATTGTCACGTGTCTAGGGCTATCCTTGAAAGAATTTGACTGAGGGGAATGCTTGGCAGATACCAAAATTGGAGCTTTCTTCTCTGTCTTCAAAATCCAGGACGTTTTTGGAGGCCTTCTTGAGACTGAGGATGACCGTCGACAAACCTATATGTCCAAGGAGATGCTCCTCTGTAAGAGAGGAGAAACAGAGCCTCCATCCAGCTACAGCTGTGGATTCAGTTGAGGAAGATTTGTTGATGAACAACCAGCAGGAGGAAGCTCGGAGCAATGGAATGTGTGATATCAGCTTACTGGGCAGAAACTTTTTCTTCAAAAATTCTTCCGGACCTGAAGAGTGTGAATACAGGGCTGACTGTGGTACATCCCAGGAGGACATTGCAACGATTGCAGTCGCTGATCCACTTTTACCAGGAAGAGGCTCTCCGTGCGATGAGAGTTCAGCTGTAGAACCGATCCCACAGGATGTAGACTTTGATGCACTGGTGGACGATTCTGCCAGGGATCTGGACCCAAGTTCAGTCGATATCGACTGCCCTATTTCAGGTGGAGAAGACGACTCACATTTTGAACATGCTCTAACGGAGACTCCACAAGAAATCCTAATATTTGGAGAAGGAACGACTTCGACTGGCTGTACAGGCACCCACGAGGTGTCTAAAGTGGCCATGGTGGGAGAGCCAAGTGCGAAGTCAGTCAGAGAACACGACTCACATGGCGAAAATGTTCTTGCGGACACTCAACAAAAAGTTCGAAATTTTGGAGAAGGAAAGACTTCGACTAGCTGTCCTGGTAACCATGAGGCGTCTAGAGTTCCCGTCGTGGGCAAGCGGATTACAAGGTCTTCAGCCTTGTTGATGGCCGAGTCGTCACATCGTGTAGGTGAAGCTAAGTTGCCTGTTTCCGAGATTGTGAGTGACCCGGTAGAGCCTCCGGACTCGAAGAAAATGCAGATTTATTCATCTACCACTTTAGCAATTGCCAAGAGATTCATGCAGACGCGCCAAACTTCAGGGAAGAGAGCAAAACGGGAAACTCGAGACTCCACGGACAGGTTGGAAAGATACTTCGGTTCCACTCTATGGTTTCACTGTGTACATGAACTATATGGTCTTTTCTTTACAACCTGTTTGCTTTTCTATTCTTTACTTAGGATGATTAGAGGGTGTACTTCACCAACCTCTCTCGTTCGACAGAATAACTTGTTGTGGAGGTGTATACACGATTTCCAAGCCACTGAAACTGTCTCCACCCCACCTTTTCTTGTGGTGTCTCGTGTCGTGTCTTCTCATATTAAGCTGATATGTTCGTCATTGCCACACTGGTTATAGCATGTCATTGAGGCCATCACCTCTGCCTGTAGTTTCAAGTTTCAGGACAATAGATTTCTTAAGAGAATTTTCCTTGGTGACTTTGTCTGGTTATACAGGTACAAGGAAGTGTTTGATCTCGTTCCACTTACGTCAAGGGAACAGGAAATAACGGATCTTAAGATTGAACAACCGAGACACGATATTGATGCTAAGGATCAGGAAGTAGCGTGCACTGAAGTTGTCTCCAATCCTTACGTACATACTTTGCTTCAAACTGATTCTTGTCAAGAAAGTTTCGATGACTTGAACGACTTCATTGTGTGCAAGAAGGGGAGAAACTATACTAAGTGGTTGAAAAAGCGTCAAAAGGTGAGACGAAGGCTACACAACAGGAACCTCTTTAAGAGACTTCAAGAGAAACGAGATCTGTTGCTTCTTTTGGACATAATAGAATAACATCCTCGGAAGTAGGGAAGGAAACAATGTCAGAGTAGAGTTTGACATCAAATCGTGGTCACTGATGAGCAGATCAAGTCGCAAAACTTTGGGAATTGACTACAGTGTACACCATTTAGGTCAGGACAGAAATATTTAGCAATTAGATCTACATTAACTCCAGGTAATCCCACTCAAGAGTACGAGGAGTTCTGGATGGGACATGAAAGCGGGAGTCGGGGTTAACTCCCAGTGCAAATACTGGGACCATGTATTATAGTGTATCAACTTGTCACGCATTGTGGCAAAGCCTCAATTCTTTGTGCTCAACTTTGAGCCCTAATCAGAGAAAGTATTCCTGCATCAAGGGCTATGTCGGGCTAGAACTTTCAAGTTCGGGAGTCTAGCCTGTGCGAATATTGTAACGTAGAAATTTTTAACATGTTACCACAATTCAGGCGTTTATGCCGAAGTTTTCTGGCTCGCGCATTTATGAATTGACCTGACTGTCACACCATTTGGTCTTTAAAGAACAATACCAAAACAAGTTTATCACAATTGTAATCAAGGGCTTTAGCAGAATCCAATAATTTGTATCTATCCACAATGGTTTTTGAATAATGTTTTCTCATTTTTCATAATCAATATCATTGGTGTATTTCATGTGTTAAGATTGACATAGTGCATTCTTTAAGATTTGAGATGTGTAATCTTACTTGGATAGTTTACCACACTTGTTAGATTGATCTTTTATATTATCTAAGGTATAAATAATGAAATACACTGTTGATGTTCTATGTGTATGAAGTGTTTTAATTATTTTCCAATTTATGTTTCCCTCGTAGAATGAGGGCCCTAACCCTTGAGATGACTGACCTTGGCATCTCTTCTTGTGGCTGTAACTTGCTATCTTTGTATTCAGTATCATTGAGTTCTCCAATCATATCAAAAGGGTAATTCTTCACACCAATGACCACAGAAGAAAAATAACTTAGATTGTATGGATGGTTCATATTGATTTGGATACTCAATTTCACCAATAAATTGAGATATATACAAGAAGTTTGCATATGTGGAACTAAGATTAAGCCTAAATATATATTTCATAGAACTAGTGAGGTGATTACTGAAATAAATTTTCTAAAGTTTAAGATTCATTATAAATTGGACAAATATAAACAGAGAAAGTTTAAATTTTACAGTCTAAGTTCTGTATTCTTTAAAATTTATATAATTTAAAATTAAGATTTTTGATGAAAATATATTGCTTTAAAATTATTATAAGTACAAAATATAAGTCAATATTTTTTAAATTAATTTTTTTCTTTAGAATTATTGCTAAGAAAAAAAGTATAAATAACTAATGAAAGAAGAAGGTATTAGTATCTTTTGTGATGAACAATTATTTTTCTTACATCCCTTTGGTCATATTGGGCATGCATGTCTTGATATGGCATTGCACTAAGAGACTTTAAACCAAAACTTGCCATTAGAATCTTTCCCTTCATAGGAAACTCTTTGCTAATCCTAGAAAATAAAATATATTTTGAAACTTTCACCTATGTATTTTCGAACTTAGTCTCTCATTGAACTTCGATGCTCATTGAAGAAAAGAAAGTAAATTGTGAGAGTTTTCTTGAGTAAATTTGCTTTAGAGTAGAAAATGCCCATGTTATAAATAAGCCAAGTAGGTAGTGTTCACATTGGAGAAAAAAAAATTGATTTAGAATATCTTTCACCTTATATTTATTGGGTCATCTTATTTACATCCTGAATTTAAAAAATAAGTATGAATCATGGTTTTACTACTTCTATTGCTCATATGACGAAAAGAAAGTTTGAAGCAGACAATATATTTGTTTATGTCATCTTATGCGCTTGGTTTCCTCTAGCCTTTGTTGGCTGGGATTCATATTCTAGTTGATAGCTTCTTATTCCATGAGTAACAGTCTTATGGATCTCATGTGCATCAAGTGTTATCTTTAGGATATTCATATAAATATAGGGTTTTTATGTTTAGAATGGTAGTTTCGGAGTGACATGAGTAACTTTTCAGTCATTGCGAATCTATATTTTGCCAAAAGTTAAGAGTGAATAGGCAATTCACTCTTAACTTTCAAAGAAAATTAAAAAACAAAGAGAATAGACAATTCTCTTTGTTTTTTAAGTTTGGTTGCATTGATAACTAAATTTAAAACTATGGAGAATTATATAGAGAAATATAAATGAAATTTTTTTTTTAAGGCTTCATAGTGATTATTGTCAAATCAGACAAATGGGTAGGTTTCTTTTTATTCCAATCTCTTCATGTTAATGACTTGATTCTATTGAAAACTTAGTTGGAAAATTATGGTGATCTGAATAGAAAATTATGATTGTTTTTAGATTTTAGGGTTTTGATAATTAACATTTATTCATTTGAGGTAGTGTGTTAGCGGGTTGTGATTTTGCAAGTGGGAAGAGATACATGTTGAGTACCTTGTGTCATTATCACTATGTTTGTGCTAGATATCGCTTTACTTCCCCTAATGAGGTTACCTAAAGTAGTACATGATACATTATGTCCAGGGTGTCACCCACTCTATACCTCGTAAGGGGTAAAGACCTATGTATGAAAGATGCACAAAGATTACGATTGGACCACTTGGGATGCTAGTGAGGCATATGGTCATCAAGATTTGTGATCACACAAGCTACATCAATCTTTTAATCCTTTAGGTGATTGTTCATGGTCGATTGATCAAGTATGGGAATGGTTAGCATCCTAGTCATATTTTATTCTGATGCTTTTTGAAACTACGTTTCCATATCCATGCTTATTTCATAGGCTATCTCGTGTGTTCCATGACGAGTCTAGACGGACTTTTCGCTTACTTTTCGATCGGTTGATACATGATTCCATGGATGAGTTAACATGATTTTTGTTTCTACTACTTTCACAATGAAGTCTACATCGGGTGATAATTGCTAAATTTTGAAGATTTAGAGTAGTGGATTGGGCTACATTGCAAAAGAAGGCCGTATTGGTAGCACAAATTAAGAATCAAGTTCAACCACAAGATACTTTAGACTCAATCAAGAAGAATCTAAAGTTTCAGTGGATGAACCTGGATTTAATTAAAATTCATTAGGATTGATCATGGGACTTAAATAAGTTTCAACTATCCCAAGGATCATTAAAGCTTTAGTGATCCAAAAGATCAATCCCCCAAACTCAATCCCGATTAATCAAGATTGATTCCCATCTTGCCCCAAAATTCTAAATAGATCTTAAAGATCTTGAAACTCGATATGGAGATTCTTGGAGTAGGACCCTTATTGCTTTGGTCGTTATGTGTTCTACTCCTTAGTGAATGATATACTTACATTGTCATTAGAAATCCTACACGTGTCATCATTTCAAAGGGGTGATTACCCATTCAAGAGGATGGGCGATGAGTGGAGAGTCAACAACCAAGGTCTCCAAGTGTATGATTACATAGAGATATAACTCTTTGTTCCTATGGAATTATATATGGAGCTATGGATGCCATCTTTAACACGTTTTTAGTGAAAGCCTACCATGCTATGTGCTAGTGGTATCAATTTTTTTTATCATATTGTATAGTCAGCTTGTATTTATTGCTCCACAAAGAACACTTGCTTGCTTATGGAATCCATAAGAGAGCAATCATTTGAGGTGATTCTTCAATGCTCTAGTAGTATGTAGACTAGTTGATCTAGATATTTAGGATATATTAGTTGCAATTATCTTTAGGATATCATGTAGTGTTTGGAGGGGCAAACTTAAACATACCGATTTTTTGAACTTCTTTCATACTATTGATCATAAGCATGTATTACAACTACCAGCTCTATTTATGATAGGTTATGAAGGGTAAAGTTCATACACAAGCTATTCAATAATGACATGACTTTACTACGTTCATTGTGGGACTTTTGGCAACTTGTTTCCGATGTTGCTTAACCTTACTCTCCATGTCTATTTACATGATTGTTTCAAAACTACTCATGCGACAACGTTTACTAACTATAGCCATAAAGCGAGCTAGTGTTTTACCTTTGTTACAATATTATGAACATCAACTTAGAAAGAGTTTATGAAATTCAACTTTCCGATATAATAATATACCTTGTGATAATACATTTGAATTTTTATAATATAATCTGATGATTAAAAATTTAAAGGTAATCGATTTGACGTAATAGTTACAGTTTTGTCGAATTTACATCCATCTTCTTTATAAAACATGGAATTTCATATTTTCCAATTTATTAACAGTGAGATTGAAGTTTTCTCCCCTTGAACGAAGACAAACTCCAACCTGAGATTCGAACGCGGAGGATTTGAACGGGAAAGCATAGCCAAAATCGAAATCCCGTTGCTACTGATTTGTGTCTTCGCGGCTGAATCGCAGTACACGTTTGCGTCGGAGGAAAGAAAATGATGTCAAGGTGGCGCTGAACTGATGTTTTGTAATGTGCGCCTGCTTGCTTGCCGGAACCTGGCGCTCCGGGCACGCTGCCGAACATGGACGTTGGTTGCAGTTCGAGCGCGCAGAGGTGGACCAGCGTTTGGGTTATGGACCAGGCAGTTGGAGACGCTCCGAAATTGCACGCAATGAATCTTGGAAGGTTATCTTCATTCGCTCTGTCTTGTGTAGCTGTGGGCAGTCGTGTAGTTTTATTTATTTTGCCGTTGGAATTATTAGGAGCAGAGATTTGTGCTTTTTTTTCTGTGGCTTTTTCGTGGTATACTTCCATAAATTCTGTAAATTTCAAGACTTTGAAGGGTGGAAGGGTGAGCTTCGATGGAAATCACGTTGCAGGGCAAGACTTATGCATATGAGAATCTCTGAGAAGAAGGCTTGTTAGCTTCGGGGGGAAAATAGGAGTTTAGCCGCCGAAGCGTGTAGGATTGTCGAGTTTTCACGCAGTCTGATTGTCATGATTGTTTTCCGTCGTTTCAGTCAGGACTGGGACACGACAGCATGGAGGATAAGTTCTGGTTCGAGAGTTTTGTGCCACGAGGTTTGAAGTAGCATTCAAGAGGCTGGACGATGATCATTCCCTTCATTACGACCTGACGTATTAACTGTGCAGTATGGATAGATTGGAGGATTTGAGCTCAAAATTTAGTCCAAGTTTAAACCTAGCACCACCTTCAGTTGAGTCTCCGGATGAGAATAGTGATGGCGTCTCAGAGGAACACTTCCGTTGGCTGGATAAACTTGAGGATGTGTTAAGACGGGTGGTAGGATCAGAGGCTCGCGTGTGGTTATGTTCCGCAGTTGCAGAACTTTGCGTTCCGCACCGTGTCCAGGGATCTGTGTTTATGAGTCTCTTTAGGGCAGCTGCTTTGACCTACAGCTCCCAGGCAAAAAAGGCAAGGTGCTGAGTACTTACTCACGTGTTCTTGTAAATTTTGCTACAATCTGCATGGTATTTCGTCATAGCTCCTCTTTAGCAAGTTTCTGTAAAATCTTGAGCTGTGGGTTTATATTGGCTATGTACTGATCGCAAGAGAGAGTGGAGAGTTGGTAACAGATTTTCAAAATTGCGCGTACCGGACAGTTGCATCACAATATTAGTGATTCAGTGGATCAGAGCAAAGTGACAAGGTGTTTTTGTTTGTAAGCTGTCAACCTTAGAACCCGTACGTATTATTGACGGGAACGCATTCATAGTTGGCAGTCATAGATGGTATCGAGTCATGTCAGTGCTTCCAACTTGCATGTGTACTAGGGCAAAATTTTCTACAGTATGTTCTGACTTTTGTCTCTGAAACATTAATTTGTGTTTGAAGGGTGGATTCATCTCGAGAGAGTGATCACAATGCGGAATTTCTTCTGAAGCAGATCGTGAGAATGCTATGCGACAGTTACCCGAAGCAAGTTGGGCGACTATTGGCAACTGATAATAAACTTCTTCGCCAGTTTTTCTCTGGTACCTTTTCTTTACCATGTTCTGACACCAAGGGAAGGGAGACAAGATTAGCGAAGATATTTCAAACATGACTTAATTCAACATAGAACATCACATATGTACATGCTAAGCCGCTCTGACTAACGTCATTCCATGTAGGAAATCACCTGATTAAATGAGTCCTTTATATTTGACAGGACATCCAAAGAGGATTTTGGGTTGGTTTCAAAATTTTGCTGGAGCTGGAGAGACGGATCACCGGTTGGGAGCCAGGGCACTTTCTCGATATGCTTTCTTGCATCGTGAGGATTACTGGCACGAGTTAGAGTGGAAGGGCAAGCACTCACAAGCTCCTGCGACTGTGGCATCCAAACCACATTATTTCTCTGAACTCGATGTACTCAGGACCGTTGATAACTTTCTTGAACATGTTCCATCCTTTTGGTTCTCAGAAGAACTGAGAGACTCACTAGAAGAAGGTGATTTCCTTTCCTTAGATTTTGAATTTTTCTATAACGAGCTACTTGAAAGACTGATGGGCGATAAGCGGCATGACTTGTGGTTACTTCTCGAAGAGTTTCTGAGCAATGAGTCCTTCTCTGTACTTTGCCAGCGAACTCTTCACTTGATGAGTGACAAGACTCTGCTTGAGTTTATTTCCAACCTTGGAAGCGCCCTGAGAAAATCTGGAAGTGATTCCAGAGAAGGTAGAGACCGAGATGATAAAAATATCAAGCAGGAGCACATTGTACGCAATAGCTTCAAGGACACGCCTTGGCTTGAGATGGTTTTTGCGACAGGTATGGAATGGAAGAACCTGTACGATGCTTCTTTCAGCAACGCATGTGCGAGTCGTGGGCGAGAGATGTTGAGACTGGTACTAGACGAGGAACATGCAGAAGACGCAAGAACCTTGAGGTTTTTGCTGTCGGAGAGAGCGTCTTTTGAGAATGACCATTGGAGATTGAGAAAAGAATGCCTTCAAGCAGAGAAATGGGAGGCTGTAAAATGGCTCAGTATGGAGGCATGGCTGCTCTTTTATCTACTGAGTGATAGAAGCACCTCGGCAGAGTCTCTTGAAAGGCTGATGACAGAGGTCGGCACCGGTTTTCTTCGTACCAAGCCTGCTTCTTCTGAAATTTATGAGTTGATAAGTACGAGCAACGAGAGGAAGAGAAGTGAGAAGAGGAAAAGGCGAAGGCTGAGACGGAGGTCCAGGAAGAGAGCTCAGCGTAGCGAGGATGATGATTCGGGAAGTGATAGCGATCAGGCTAATGAACAAGAAAACCCGGTTAACCTAAGAGGTTTGAGTTGGCGGCTCTCTCTTGACAACTATACTGTAACATGGACAAAGGTATTACACCAGGCACACTTTCTAACTTGCAATTTTCCACAACCTGGTTGTGAATGTGAGATGTGCAGTATTTAATAAAATAACAGTATGTAGCTGTACCGGAAGATTACGCGTTGGTGTCCTGGCAAATTACCTCTGCATCTCATAACTGCGATTGGTACTTTGTTTGATAATGGCTACGTAGAGTATCTTAGTCTGGAACTAATTGTTCTTGTGATGTTTTGTCGAATCTTACAGGCCTGTCCCATCTTTAGTTTGTCTGTATGGCTGCCACAAGTTCAACTCGAATCATCCTTGCGTCACGTCTGTTTTTCATCTGACGGGTGTACATCTTGTGTGCAGGTGGATGTAGCAGAGCACCTCGTCAATCATGCAATCAAACAGTGGCTGCAGTGGGTCACTGTACGGTGGTAGAGTTTGTATTAGGAATTACCTAATGAAAGACTGAATTATAAAGAAAGAGTTTAGGCCCGTATCGTTTTAAGTCTGGTCTGAACTTGACCCCTTCAGTTTATGGGGCCAAGTTCTGTCATGCATCTCGACGATTTCACAGTAATGTTTGAAAATGTATATTCCTATTACTATCGTCCGGAGATGGATATGTGTTCAGATGTTGTAATACTATTTAAGAAAGTTCATCTGGGATGAAAAATGTAGTAGCTATTCCGACGATGGTACGAAACGAGGTGAGGTACGATGGTCACTTCGTCTAGCAGATTGACCCTCTCAATACTCGAGGCAGGTCAGGCTTCATCTCCATGAAGCAATTTGTTAATATTGTCCACTTGAGCTATAGATTGCTAGTTGTTGCCTACTAGGCCTTTGCTTCATGGAGGATTATCTAAGTTTATTACTCACATTCAGCATCCATGGATGTGAGTTCTTTTCTTTTTTATGATTTAATTCAGACCACATGTTTCTTCCTAGGGTACTGCTAATATTTTTTCATTTCATTATTTTTACTTTGGAAGTTACCAGATTCCGTGTCACTCTGACTGAATTTCCGCGTTCAGTTTTACTAGTATTCTGGAGTTACTGGAACTGGAGTTAGGATTCTTTCTTGCAGACAAGAGGGCTTTGGTCACTTTGGTGTTTGGCTTCTGTAGAAAGCAGGTCCATTGCACCATGAAGTCGACTGATTGTGGTCACTTTTCAGTCGGATCCGACCAGTCAATCTTGAGTAAGGAGTATGTTCTTACTCAAGAAGGTCCTTATTCGCTAGTCGATCCAGCCCAAAGGTTCACAATATTCATAATCATTATATTATTTTTTACGCAAAATATGAATATACTCAATTTTGAAGTAGTAAAATCCAAAAACAATTCAGTTTCAACCTACGCATGATTGTTTCGACTTGGGTTAGTACATGAATGTTTTGAAACACTTAGTATATACATAAGGCTCACAAGTTCCGTTTTGTTTACAGAAGCACTAGACTAGAGTTTTCGATGTGCCGGATAGTACTTCAACATTAAGAATACTACAGTATTCTTAAATTTGAAGTATACTATTCTATGTGTGCAGATAGTTTGTCGATAAACATTCTGTATGATAAACCTAATGTATGAAAAACGTTATGTAGGACGTATATATTATGTACTTAATGTTATAGGAAATTCAAATTATTCCTATCGGTTGAAAATAATTTGTTTAAAATTGGAAAATAAGAATTCTTATTTCGTTTCAATTCTACATGTGATGATCTCTCCGATGCCTTCTTGATATCAAATCTAAGCTTCTATTTTTGTTCAAAATACCTTCTTCTTTGCTTTATCGCATGGTAAGAAAACATTAGATGTAATAATTCCAACTATGATCATATATATCGATATTTGAAATCTAAAAGTATGTGATGAGATTTTTTGAAAATAATTTATAGATATGATAAAAGATAAAACATTTCAATTTTCAACTGTTTGATTTTTTATTCAGTTGAAATCATTTTCTTTATTTTTTAATCATCTTTTCATGTGGAGAGAACTGCAAGCGTGGAGGGTGTGACAATTAGAGTAGACTTTGAGCAACATGGTATGTAAGGGAGGTTATACTGTTGGAGAGAGTGATTGGATATATGATCAAGACATCCATGAGTCCAGAAAGCAGATTGTAGGCATGCCTAGCATGATCATGGACTCCAAAAGTGTCTTCATTAGATCTGCATGAAGAGTAATATTCAGTCTAAAAGCTGTGTATGATTAGTGGATCAAGGTTCACTCTAAGTAGTGTACAAGAGGTCATAATCAAATTTTCAAATAAAGGCTGATAGAAAATGCATATAGGTAAGGGTTTGTTTGCACCACTGGTCAGATTAAATCGGTCGTCCCGATTGTTCGTCTTTCTAGGGATCGGGACTAAGCTGTGTGTTCAGAGTGCCAACCCTCACCCTCATTTTTAATGTTATCCTTTTAGTAATGTTAAAACCTTGATTGAAATTTTTGGGTGTATAGGGAAAAATTCAATATGTGTTTTTCGGTGGATCATTCTCACTCCACATCCATGAAGCGGGAGGCAGCTTCCGTCATTGCCAATCGGCCCAGAGAACTTTGTTATTATTCCTCCACTCCAACCAGATTTCTTGGACATCCGCGTTTAGAATGGCGTTGAACGTTCATTGAAGACCCCAAAGTAAAACCAAATCTGAAAAATGTCCTATGTGTTTACCTTTTGAGGTGAAATATATAAACATAATAGAGTCATTTGATCATATCCCTTTCCACTAATGTGAAAACACATACTCTGCATGAACTTGACCTTGATCCTATGGGAATTAGAACTTTTTGAATTATCCTGTTTCATATTTTCAGTCATTAATCTTTGTATACTTTTTCCTAAAGGTGCTGTTTGATTTCAAGCAAGAGATAGAGTGCCATTTCTGACCGATAGTAAGAAGAGTACTTTAGTTTCACCGGAACTAGATTGATCAGAACTACACAATAGAATAACATAAGGGATGGGAAGACCCCATCAAATCCTACAAGGAAGGAACCACGCCGGTAACATGGGAAATATGCCCTACAACACCTAAGATATCCGAACTATCTAGGTCAAACGGTCTATAAACAAGAGGAGCATCCGAAGAATCATCACCTAACATGATTGCTCTTCTATGGATTGCACTAGCTAGAGCTCTCTGTAGAGTGATGGAAACATGTTGCCTATACAATAAGCTAAAGAGAGTGATACCCTCTGCCACCTAGTATGGTTGACTCTCGGTGCACTCCCTCACGAACATGTCGAAGTAGGTGTCCATAGCTCCATATAACTCCAAAGCTAGAGGAACAAAGAGGTGACCTCTCTGCATACCCCTATACTTGGAGACCTTGGCTGCTTGCTCCACTCGTCGCCCATCCTGGAGTATGGATGATCACCCCCTCTGAAACTGTGTCTCTAGTAGGATCGATAACCACCCGGTGCTACACAGCTGAGCACATTCTCCATATATGAGGGGAGTTTGTCTAGAATTTCTACTACCCATCCAAAGAGTGGAGAGGATTGCTGCCACTAGCGTTGCCTCATTTCTTCTTGAGTGTTCACAGTCAACTGCTTTGAATGTTAACAAACTTAAAGAAACACTTTCTTGCTAGTCAAGATCCGGTACGACGAGTAAACAGCGAGTACATATGTAGTTCGTGGTTTGTAATAAGAATGATGAAAGACACGTGCATCAATTGTGAAGTCAATCCATATCCCTTCAAATAGCCTCAATCCTATATACTAAAGACAAAATGGTTTATGAAACTCTTCAAAAACCATCACACTCTATATTTTGCTCCTCTTGTGACTTTCATATCAATCTCAATGTCCCTAATCTCCTCTCAATCCACACTAGAGGTAGAAGATGTATTATCTTATTACTAAATCACTAACTCTTAATCATAAAGCTTCTTATAATCTCCCATACCATGCTCCACTAGTTCAATGTGAACAACTCTAGCTGAACTAGTTGTAATCTTTAGAGCTTTGTCATAAAACTTGGTAGTGGTAACCACAACTTGCTCCATGCAAAAAACTACTACCATATTAAAAGTAAATTACACCTTTCTTTTTTCAACATTCCAACAAGACCAAAAATGAGATCTTTATCACTTCTTGCTCATAACTTTTGCCTCCACATTCTTTACAGTCAAAGAGCTCAACAATGGTCTTGTAGTCACACATGTGGAACGCATTGTCACGAATTATGTACTGGCTCCGCTAATTATGTAGGTGTGTGCATGCATGAGCAAATACAATAGTAAGCAATGTTTGCACTATACGTGATATTAGTATTAATATTGACATGACGAGACCTAGGTCTCAAGGTGTAGAGTTTAGATTAGAACTCCTTGGGGTGCAATATTTGAAGTTGAGAATTTGAGACTGTGGCTATGGTGAATATTAGCTAGTACATGAACCTTGAATATGTAAAGCTCAAAGTGGATTTGGCTCTAATATAATCTTTTTTTTATGTTATGGTTATAAGCGGAGTGTCCTTGTGAACATTTTGAGAGAGTCGAAAAGATATTTCAAAAAATCTACTTGAATTTCATGATGAGAAGTGTGAGTTATTGGAGTACTTAATGTGTTTTGGAAAATTTTGATCAATGGTAGATTTGATATTTTTTATGTTTAGTGTGTAGGGCATTGATTGGAGTGAATATCATGGTGATGATCCTAAAGTAGCATCAATTCGAAGTTTCTATGATTGATTTTGAATTTATATATTTTTGAATTGAGTGTTTTATTTCCAAATTGAAAAATTGGAGGACAAAAGAGTTGCTGAAAATTGACCAAGTGGATCAATGCCTAAAGTGATGTTGGAGCTTAAAATCGATATTGGTTGAAAAAGATTTCAAACACAAATGATCAAAGTCAAAGATTTGTTACTTCAAAGTTTTTGAATCAAAAAATAGGAATGACAGGTTATATGATTATTATATAATGTCTGTTTGATCTGAAATTTGATAGGGTCATGAAGATATAAAGTAATTAACGCTGAGTAAAGATGTAAGTCACATGAACATTGATGTTAGTATTGCAAAATTTTAACGTTTAGGAGTTTGAAATTAGATTTAAAGATTTTTGAAGTCCTACAGAAATTACAAACGGTGTCCGTTTGCACCAAAAAAATTTGCATCATGTAAAAAATTGAAAAAGATTAGTTGAAGAAAACATCTTAAACAATTAGGTTACTAGTTTTAGATTCTTTATGTAGAGCCCCACACTTATCTTCATGGATCTTTTCAAGGATGGTTTATGAGCATCTTAGAGATTGGTTTTAGGCATATGATCCCTCTAGTGGTTCACAAAATTATTCTACGTGGTTGCATCAATTGCGAGAGGGGAGATTGCTTTGTCAATTGGCTATGTGCTAGGTGTTAGTTGGCTTTTCATGATTGAGAAGTACATGGGGGATTAGACCAATTGTTATTGGGAAGCTCTTATTACACCTATTTAGTTATACCGTTATCATTCAG
The DNA here is from genome assembly GCA_014180765.2 of Marchantia paleacea. Taxonomy (NCBI): domain Eukaryota; kingdom Viridiplantae; phylum Streptophyta; class Marchantiopsida; order Marchantiales; family Marchantiaceae; genus Marchantia; species Marchantia paleacea. Next base: position 708,437 of record MUAA02000064.1, read on the forward strand.
CATAATTCTCACTTCCAACAACAGCTTTGTTTACACTAGAATATTGTGAGGCGGTATTGTTGATTATTAGAGCACTCTTAGATATCCATCCAGATTATGGCAGCCTCAAGAGTGATCGCATCACTCTTGAGGGTGCCATAATAATTCTATGTAAACATAAAATTCATAAGAACTTAGTAGAAATGTAAAAATTCCAACCTTTATATAATTGGCTATCACCTTGCATAACGACATTTTCAACTGAAGCCACCGTATACGGATCATCTCATATTACCTTCTTCCCCCCATTCACTCCACTGAAATTGTCAAATCTTCGTGGTTTTTTGAAAGCTTCCCCAGACTTGATTGAGGCTTGGAAGGGACCGTATCTTTCGTCAAGGAAGATTCCTGTGATGATAGCAAATGTTTCCTTAAAAACAGATTAATTGACGTAAATCAGGTGGACTTTTTTAATAATTTATTTCCTAAAAACTGAATCAAATCAATGTAGAAAAATATTCTAGTAATAAGTCTACTCCTAAGTTGGAATATCACAAAATCGAAACTTAAAGTAATATCTAATACATGAGCTTGATGAACCATATTTAAATAAAATTTATGATATTAAATGTCTTATCACTATATTTTTGGTTAAGAGATGTTTCTTTTGATTATAAAAAGTCAAAAGTACTAAATTTAAACATTTCATTGAACTTAATTTCAGTTGGCATGGAAGCGTGCTTTCTTCCTAAACAATACTTTATCTCTAGTCTTACATTCAGACATTCTGTCTTACATTCATTTTCTTTTCCAACCTCCAGCCCACAACAACTGGCTATTCTTGCAAATCGAATGTTAAATCTTTTTAGCTAGCATTCATTCTGATTTTAAAGCATATCGTAGACTTGCTCCATTATATGTGCATATATTTTTCTCGTCCCTGTTAGACTACTCTAGCTCTGTGATTATAACATCAAGAACCATCTTCACCAGACAATGCATCATGTTTGGCAAATTCAGTCCCGCATGCTACATATATATATATATATATGACATATGGTGGCTTTGACGATAAGAACTGCAACTGTTACAGTGGGGACAAGATACTACGTATATAAACAAGAAGATGGGAAAAGCCCCCACCGTGGAGAACATGGAGAAAATCACCAAAACGAACAAGAAATTCAAGAGAAGTGGATCTATGACCCCCACCAAACGAACTTATCACAGCTAGACCTCTCGACTTCAAACCGTCATTTTCGGCTTTCGTATAGAATCACCAGAAATCCTAACTGAGGTCCTACATCTACTCTTATCTATCCTTGCTGTCTCACCACTTTCCCCATCTTGTCCACATCCGCCATATTCCTGGTCCTCCCGAACCAAGTAAAGGTCCGTCCTAACCCTAGTCGACTGCAAGGCATACCAACACTCTCTCCATGTGAGGTATCCACCCTCTCGCGCCATAGCAAATATCAAATCCCTAATGGCATCATGGGTAGCTATCCTCTGCCCTCCGAATGGACAACGAGTCATATGAATATCTGCTACATCTAAAGTGATATCACACTCATATGTGAGTAATGAAGATGTAGATGGATGGATGGATGAAAAAGTAGCTGGTGCGAGTCAGAAAGCCCTGATGCATGGTCAAGCCAAGATCCACGAGCGTGCACCTTTGCCCGAGCAAGAGCGTAGACGAGCTCTAGTAGTATGAGGAATGGCAGGATCTACCAAAGTGAATGTAGAGTCTCCTGAAACTGTCGGTCCATTAAAATAGACTGTAGACCCCTAGTCCAATTGGTAGCCGAAGAGGAAAAAGACGGGAACTCATGTCGTACCTCCCATGGTAGAACATCTCTTGTATGTCACAATAATATCTATAAAGTAAATGATACCGTATCCACGTCCCTCTCATATATCTCCATGATAGCCTTGTTGATTTTTGGCCAGGTACAAATCCTTAGAATCAAGAAAGGAACATTCCAAGACACATGAAAGCAAACTTCATGAAAGAACTCTCTCTTTGTGCATAAATGAGGTTCAGGGACATGCGAAGAGTTTAGCAGCAAAGTATAAATCGACTTTTTATTTTATTTTATTTCTTTCCTATGTTTATTTTGTCAAACATTCTCAAAAATAAAGCAAAAAAGCAAGTTTTCAAACATACATCATTCATGAATTTTTAAGATATATACATTTCCAGTTTCAAGACATACATGAGATTACTGCGTAATGATCTCATATTCTTTGCAATTAGCAAGGGACTCCATAAGTTAGCAACAACTTGAAAACCAACCATTTAGAAGGGTACAAGCAAATCGTGTATTCAAGTTAAAGTAAAACAAGTACAGACGGCTTTCCTCTTGTCAGAATTTTTTACACATAGAAACTCAAATTTAGGTCATGATAATACCCTGTGCCATAAATGAAAACATTTCCCTACTTAACAAATTTTAATAATTTACAAACGACCTTGGGTTTGAGCAAGTCCATACCAGATTTTGTTGAGACCGCTGTTCCTCAAAAGCTGCTAATCTTCAAAAGGAGTCAACAAGATTCTCCTGAATGTTTTCTAACTACAACTGTGAAATAATAAGAAGGCCTGATTCTCCAGAGTACACAGGAGGGGCATCAACAACAATGTCCGGGGACGATCTTATGATCTTATCAGTTCATTTATTTGTACAACAAAGCATCTTCAACCGTGGTAGATGTTTAATGAGAAGAATCTTCTAGTAAAAATCTATAAAAAATATGGTGTTGTGGAAACATTTGATATAAATTATTTTCTATCCACTGATGACTTATGACTCATGGAGCAGTTTTCTCTCAATTTGATCACAAATTTCTGAATGTTTAGTACGTACACGAATGGAGTGTGGCCTTCTCGTCTTCAGGATTACGGGAGTGACGTACAAATTGATGATGTTATCAAGGTATTGGGGGCCTAGCCCCATGTTACCCGTTTGGTTCCCTCCATGTGCGACTTGATGGGGTCTTTTACTTTCTCCTCGGAGCCTTGAGCACAAAAAATTGTAAGAAGTATCACATGAATTAGATATTATGTATCCAAGAGTATCTTCTTTTCTGATTTATTTCCACAGAATTAATACGTAGATTTAGCTATTCATAGCAACATGAAGAGTGTATTCATGTTTCAGCTTTCCAAGTCTGGTAAAAGTGGATATTTGATGTCATAAATCAAGTACAAGATATTATCCCTCGACAATATAATCTTTCTGAGGATCTCTGAATAGAGAGAGAATGGACTTACATCATTTGCTTGTATGACACTTATCATGAATGAAAACAAAGAACACTTGTACCATTCGCTAGTATTATATGCCAGAAAGTTCTCACTTGAAAGGTTATGGATTGCACACTAGATTCTGAATTGTCAGATTTCTAGAGATTATGGGCTTCCCAACAGCTGTTTCGAGGGTACGTGTAAGAAACTGTAACCGGCTAATCTACACAGTCAGTACGAGGTTTGGTTCTGTCCGACAGCTTTAACGAAGTTAGGCTATCGTCTTAGCGTTGCAACTCGGAGCTTTGAACTTGCATCTTGTAGCGTAGTGAGTAAGCAAGGTGGACATGTAATATCCGCATCAGCAGGTCCTTCGTTCGAAATACGAACGAGGAAACTTGGCGAGCAAGAATTGTACCGCCTCGCAGCGCGGCGCGGCAGCAGCGGCCAAGAAGTTGAATATCTCGACATCTCTACCTTTCTCATGAGTGGACCGTTACGTAAGTGCTTTGTATATACATAAAAGGTTCACATCGAACTGGTTTAGGTTTGCGGTCGAGGTCAGGTCATGTCATGTCGGTGACGGTGGGGACTTGTGTAGCATCATTTATCAATAAAGGCCGGAGGACGTGAAGGGTATTTTTTTCGTGATTCCGGAATCTTTCATGCTCGATGACTTTCTCTCTATCGAAGTCGCTCGCTCCCCTGCTGCAGCAGAGGGACAATTCTGCCACAGCCCTTAGAGACACCAAACTTGCATGTCGTGAGACAAGCGCTGGAACCGAAATGCTAGCCAAAAAAATAGACCTCTAAACATCTCGTGGGTTAAAATCGCGCTGTACGGTGCACTTGGGCAGTATTTTTCTTGTGTTTGAGGCCAATGCAACAATATATGGAACAGCGTACAGCTTTGCAACTTTAGAAGTTCTTTCGAAGAGAGAACCTAATACTACTCTGGCTCCAGCGTCCAGCCCAGCCCAGCCCAGCCCAGACGATTTGCAGTTGATCGAGAACATTCTTTACACCTGTATCGTCTTGACTCTTAACGTGTGTGCAAAATGTGACAAACGAACGTTCTGAACCTACGAGGTAGAACCGGTAAGCAAGACAGATTTGAAGACAATATGAAGAGCTCCCTTCTGCTCAATCAGTGCAGTCATGTTCATCCACGGTCGACGTTTTCCATGAATCCACTTTACTCTTCATCCGCTGAAAATAGAGGAAACGGTAGGATCTAAGGAGAGCGATTGGAAGTTGTAGAAAGACAAGGAAGCTTTTTGCCTGCTCTCCTTCTGGTAGGTAGTTGATCGGCTCTGCTCTAATCTAATCTCATCAGGGAACTGAGAGTAGGCAACAGAACAGTGTGTCTGATTTCCTTCGATTTGGCAACGTTAGTTACGTTTGGTTCACACATTTTGGAAAGCAAGCATGATGATTACTGCTTATGATTGAGCTGTTATTGAATTGGCCTCTTTGCTCTACGGAGTTGCATGTCTTTGTAAGCTTAGATAGACTAGTTAAGCTACAAAGATTTAACGAAAGATTTGAAGTCAGGTAAAGTAGGTTACCTGTCCTGTAAAGTGAGGTTGCTCCTTACATTTCTACTGACGTGAATTTTTGGGAATATGCAGCGTTTATTGACTAATTCTGGGGACAAGCTTTTCCTCATAACCCTTTGGCTTAGTCTGTCTTCCTTTCTGCTCCCCGGACTTTCAGTAGACGCAGGAATTTCATCTGTCTTTTGGCACTTTTCTTGGACAAAAGCTGAAAAAATTCTTCCGTCCCATGGTGCACTCAATACGGTTCAGACATCTTCGACCTTCAAATCTTGGTCCTCGATGCCTTGGAACGGTTATTATTCTCGAGATCCCCATGAATACGAAGAGACAATTCGAGTCTTCCCTTCTTCTGTCAAGGGTAGGGATATTTTTCAGTCTTGCAACTTCTTTTTGGTCGAAATTATGAGAGCTGAGGTTCTTGTCCTTGTACGCAAATAAATGCAGACGCAACTAGCAGTTCATAGATTGCAATATTAAGCGGTATTTTCGTCTGACCCGACTCGCGCGATACTCAAGTTCACAAAGGCGGGTGTCAATACGTATCATATGATATACTTGAGAATCATCAACTCCATATGTAGATTTAATTGTATCTTATTTTATTGAAGGAAATGTATGCTGAATTCTCAGAATGGAGCGTTACATTTACATTATTTTACATAATGTATATCATATACATTATGTAAAATATAATGTATATGAGATATAGAAATACTTGAATTCTTTTGAATTCAAGTTTACTATGTTACCCAAGGAGTAAATTATTTTTGGTGTTTCTTGGCTTAATTATCAACTAGCAGTAACAAGTTTTGAATGAGAAGGTATCAGTACAAGGTTAGTTTGAAGCCTCGTTTGACCGAAACCTTTTTATTGCGCTAATAAGAAGTTAATATCCTGCCTGGAAATGCGTCTGCCAATTGAAGTCGACGATTCATTTCAGTGATCTTGAGAAATACGTCTTTATGAGAGTGGGATACGTACATCATGTGATTGTTCATTCACATGGCTTTCCGTGGATTTGATTTTCATATACTGTCAGGAGAAAATGCACTCTCAACACTTTGCAGTTCTGTCTTGCTCCGAATGAAACCTTTGACCTTGTTTGGTAACTTGCCTCCGACACTCAGCGTGAGGCTTGGATCACAAACTGCGTGCAAAAAGGAAAGGTAATCAACGAGCTTCAAGCATTCAAAACTCTCGTAGAGTGGTATTGGTAAAACAGTAGGAGAGTTGTGAGATGAATGAATTGCCACTTGGGGCAACACAACATTTTGTTGGGAAGAGGAAAAGCCTTTGTTGTACTTCCCTTTAAGACAAGCTCTAACAAGAAAGGTCCAACAGTGCTCTTGGCACATGTCTCCTCGTCCTCTCGGCTTGATGGTGCCGGTATACAGTAGCTGCTTGCTTAGCTCATCACCCATACCGCCAAAAATCAGTCCGGCCATAATAAACTTGTGTATAATTGAACAATCATCAAATTATTGACCCAAAGCGTTTGATGGAAGGTTTGTATTATTGGCTCCATTTGTACTTGAGACAATAATCCCATCGTTGTTGTCGACGACGCTGCTGCTTCTTCTTCTTCTTCTTCAAAGAGTGTGTTATAAGCATGCATTGGCTGTACCCGCTTAGTACGCAGACAGGAACAGCATCAAATAGAATTCATGATGAATGAATGTGAAAACCACGCACCACCAGATCCTGGATATTATTTGCCCAAATATATAGGCGACGGAGAACCGTTCTACGAATTCGTTGAAACATGAAGCCGTGCGCGCATTGTGCGCTGCTCGCCCACGCGCAGTTCAGTAGTCCGCACGCTTATCGTTGTCAAGACCCACTCGGTTCCAACGAACTCTAACCGCTCGGTTCCCACGCGGGTCAGGTCGGGTGGGGGTTCGGATCTACAGTCGCCATCTCCGTTTGGTGCCTCAAACCACACAGCTACAGTACAACAGAATCCGGTCAGGGTCAGGGTCAGTCGGACTCTGAGTCCCGATGTGGGATTAGTTGAGGTCTGTTCGACATTCCTCGGCTGACCGGGCCTCCCTTCCCTTTTAACCCGAGCTCTGTTCTGTCCCCGCTGAGCACTCTTTGAGGTTAGCTGGACTACCGTTGTCAACCGTCGTCATCCAAACCTGGGTGGACTTCGGAACATTCCTGGTTTAGCTAACCATATGCAATCACCGGGAATCAATACCAACCAACCGTGGTTAAGTCCGGTCGAGCGCACTCGCGCAAGTCTTACTTGACAGCTCTGCAGCGATCAGTGGAAATCTTCGTTACAAGGAAGGAATGTCCTTCTATCAGGGAACCGCCAAGTCAAGGTAGAATGTTCTTGTATGCAGGATGGGGCGGTCTATGGCACGCCTGTACAAGGGTTCTAGTAGCGAACAAGAGGTCATTCTAACCGAGATCTCCTGGAAGGTTGGCGTAGGCTGGAGTCCCTGGACGTATTGCACGTGAGTGCCACATGCGTGGGATAGGGAGTGGCTGTCCCTGGCAAGGGTATGGGATGGGCTGGCTGTCCCTAACGCAGTCCCATAGCAGCATGTTGCAATGCCATCAGCAGTGCATCAGCATGTCCAGGCATACATCAGGGGCCGTGTATTCAGGCCCACTCGCCGTCTAACTCACGCAATATATTGCCTGCAGTATGCTTCGGGATTCGCTTTGCTGCTTGCTCATACGCTGCTCGGCAGCTGCGGTCATACATACGTTGGGCGATCGGACGGTAAAACTTTCCGTCCGCCTTGTCTCTTTCTAACGGGAGTTCCGGAGGGCGCCTCGGGGTTTGGGTCCTCGGACCTCATTATAGCAGAGCCCCTCTTTTAGGATAAAAATGTGGCATTTTGGGACCACATCAAAGCGCGATGGAGGCAGAAGGAAGGCTCGCAGCGTGGTTCGGACTCTTTTGTTTTCCCTATCCAACAGAAAATCAACCATTTGCTTTGGAAAGTGGCCTTGGATACGGTGTGTCATCGAGAGATGTGAAGCCTCGCTCAAATGAAGCTGGCACTCACTGTACATGAGCAAAAGGACATGAGCGCCATTACGCTCGCAAAATTTCCTAGATGTCGCCATGGATGTGGTTTGCTTGTCTCTGGAACGCGGCCTTGTTTTATCTCCTGTTGTGGATAACAGATGCCATTTCTGGCGGGCGAAAGCATCTTCATTTGCAAGTGTACCTTGATGTTGCCTTCTCGGATTTGTGGATCTTTAGATTGAGACAGTGACTTGTTTCGCATGGGCAGTAGAAAGAGAGAGAGAGAGAGAGAGAGAAGAAGGGATTGGCAAGGAGAGGACGCCAGATGAAGATGAACACGAAGTTGGCGTCGGATGACACTGAATGCATTGGAATTGGAGCGAGTTGACACGGTAGACACATGGTGCCTGCACTTACCACACTTTCGGGGTGAACCTTTTGTTAAGTGGAATGAGACACGTAAAGGCGAGAGAGGGAGCTACTCTCTCCTGCCATATCTACTTTTGTGCCGACCTCGAGTCTAAAAGGGAGATGTAGAAGCTAGTGAAACAATGAGGCCGATAGCGAGCATCATTTGAAGCCTTGTATTTCGTTGCAGTTGCAGACTTCAATGTACGTAAACCCTGTTCGATGTGACTTTGGAATGCGAGAGAAGCTGGTTCAGGCAGAAAGTAAACTAGATGGTGCGGTGGAGTGTTGAGCATCATCAGCTTCAACTGACCTATCCGATTAATTATCCTATTCTGCGACGACGCTTCAGACTTCAGACTTCGCCGCAGAAGTGTACACGAGGCCTCACCTGGTTGTGGACGAAGCTTTCCAAGATGCCATAGCTAAGCTAGGGATTCTTCTACTTCTTTCTCTGTCTGTCTGGCCTGATGGTCTATGAAGCCTTGATGCTCTGCTTGTGCTTGTGCTTGGCATTATGGCACTAGGCTTAGACGGGAGTCGGGAGGGAAGATGTCATTCAGATGTGCGCGAGAGAAAAGATTCCCAACCCCCTTCCAGGTCTGGTCGTTGGGGTATCAACTTTTTGGGGACAAGTTTGCTAAAGCTTAGAGTCTTCTATCCTGTTTCTTTTCAGTTGAGCATTTCGCTTACTGTATTATAATCTGATATGTCACGTCTTTGGGGACATGAGTATAATCCAGACCTAAAATCTGCACAAAGACAAGCATGTCCTGTTAGTAGGGACTTGCTCTCAACGTCACTGCTTCCTTTCCAATGATTATGTTCAAGTAATTTGGACTACCTGAACGTGCAGAACCGCGATGTTCGCTTCTGAATAGGCGTGAAAGTTGATTACTGCCCACCAAAAAAAAAGTTGAAGACCACAGATTGCAAGAACCTCATATGCCGTTGCGAGCTAAACTGTTTTAACCTATACTGCACCCTCGCTCATTTTACAGGCTCCTTCACAATAACCTTCCAATCCGGTGTATGAGGACATGGACAGACAGAACGCTGTGGACCCAGGCCCCACGTAAGTATATTATTATCTTTATGCGGTATCCTACTAAGAGAGATGTGGATAAACCTCGGAGTGGGAGGTGCCGTGGGTTCTGATTTGGATATCAGTTTTGAGCTTGATGCAACATGGTCAATATCACTACTAATAGCCAATGGCGTCACAATATTTATATGGATTCTGACCTATATGAACAGCCAAAGCAAATACTTCACTGCTTCAGGCGAAATATTATAAAGTAGACCTCGTGCCTAAATCGCAATATTAAACCGAAATGTGCCACTCAACTGGGCTTGTAAAGAAGGGTCACCGGTCAAAGTCAGTACATGCAATGCACTAATCATTCTCTAGAACATATAAATAACGATCTTTTTGAATTTTTTGGGACAACGGGCTCTTTCCGTCCAAACTTTACTTCGTCAAAAGTGGAGTAATAAATCTCCACAGGAATATGAAAAGAATTCCAAGCGGGCGTAACACTTAGAAGGAATCAAAGCCTAGACCACATTCCATCAGTAACAGTGAAGCGTTACAGCTGTTGCAATTACACACACATTTGATTTGAACTCTTCAACTGTCCATCGTGTCCAGCTTAAGACACAAAAAATAAAGAATGTGGCATTTTGGATTCTCATTTTTCAAATAGCGTAGAAGGTCCAGGGAGAGAAGAGCATAAATGAGAAAGGAATTATGCTCGCAAGGCAATGAAGGCATGCCACTTTTAAAGGCAATGAGAGTACGCTGAAATCGTAACTCATGGAAACAGTAAAAGACTCGATCTGACAGTTGTGACCCTACAAGTGAAACTCAATTATGTTCGAGAAAGATCTTTTTGTCCGTGAAAGTAGAAGCAAAAATACTGAACTCATAATTGGGAAAAAGTCAGTGGACTGGAGAGGAGCATCTTAAGGCATGCAGAATATGAAACCGGTCCTGGTTCCTTTGCATGTCCAGGTCATGTCTATGTTCTGTAGCGTGATACTCATAGCCCATCTGGATGAATTTGGTGAGTTTCATTCCGAATGTTGTTCAGATTGTCCGCCAAGTTTTCACTTGCTGGCACAGATGACAAGGACAAGGAAATCAGGTCAGAGGCAAGTGTGCTAAAGATCTCCACGATAATCTGGGAGCGCATCATCGCGGGACACTATCGAATTCGACAAGCCGATATTTCCTTCCTACACTGTGAAAAATGGTCAACTCGTTCATGAGACTTGTGAGTGCAAAAATGAGTGTTTCCTCGTCTGTTCTTGATACCGAAAATTAAGTTTCGTTTGTCTAACAAGAGGAATATGAATATTTTTTATTTATTGCATATTTGTGTATGTTTTACACACAGAAGGGAGGAATCGACATGAGAAAATATTGAGTTTCACCCCATTTTCACCTGGCGATGGTGATGGAAAAGCAGTAGCAGACCGGAACGAGGCCAGAGTCCGACGGTGATGGATGACGAATGAGTGATTGATGGAGACGACGTAGCGAGTCCTTTGCATAATGCATACGGTGCTGTCTCCCGGTGGAAGATGCCCTACTGTACTGTAGTTGAATAGTCCAAGTACTGTCCCATTCCTGCAGTTCGTTTGGACTGTGTTTTATATTCCTTCTTGAGCAGAATAGAGAAGCAGCAACCATGGCATCTCTGACTCATGAAGATAGAGATAATCCGATGATGGACAGGCAGTGAGGGTGGCGGATTTTATACATGATCAACAGTAGTAAGCATATATTGGTTGCTAGTGGTCTATATGCAATGTGAGCCATATGTGTGCTTTACCACTCGTCCAAAAGTTTCGGTTCTATAATAATTTATTGGCCTTCATTCATACCACCAGTTGTAAAGTTGACCGTGTCTCAAGACAGTAAGAATATTAATAATTTGTTGTTAAGGTGCGCATGACATAGGAGGGTAGCATTTTGTACCTGACACGATAATTTTGGCATGATGATGTCTGGTTAGATAGACAAAATTTCTGTCTGTTCCAATGAAGTAAGAAAAGTGTGGTTTTGTGGGTCCTGTGCAGATTCAAGGTCGGTCTCCTCAGCTCCCTACTCTCATGTTTCTCGTCAACTATGCTAAAAGGCCGAAGTGCTAAAAGGCGAGTTTGTGGACAAATGATGCCCTACCCTTTGTTAAGTGCATCATGTGAGAAGAATGATGAAAGAGTTTTGGTGGGGACATGATAATCTCATCTTTTCGGTTCTATGTTGGTGGGACAAGAGGAATATCAGTTTCACAGCAAACCATGATTTTTCGGCTGTTTTAATGCAACATGAAAGTTACCTCTTCAGCTGTTGCAGATGAGACTTCCCCTTCGGTATGCAATCTTTTAGCTCTTCACATCAGACGAAGGCTAATACCTCGGAATAACACTGTTTGCAACAATGACATCAAATCTGCACATATTAGGTGGATGTTTTCAACATACTCTTGTCACAACCTCTTCTCAAACTCATGAAAAAGTAATGATGTTTGGACAGCCTAATCTGCTATATCAGATTACACATAATTTGCTAGCGTCAAATGTCACAAACACAACACACGCCTCTAAGAGTTATGCATCATTCCACATTTTTTTATTCCAAAGAAAGGCTGCATCACTTCTATAGAGGAATCGGTAAAGACAGAATGAACATCTGAAGTCCACAGCGGCGCAGCTAAGCTAAGATCCAAGTCGGAAACTCTTTATCACGTGGCCAGTATATAAAAGTTTATTCACATGATGCTTCCCTCCATCTATCAAAATTTCAAAATTCAACCAAATTGAAAAGACCTTTGGAGGTTTTTCCCGTCATTATATTATAACAAGATGGATTCGGATTCTACAAAGCAAGTTGTGAAAGCCGATGTTTAAATCCTACACATTGTAATAGATTAGTGAGAGAGAGAAAGATTGAATCCATGGAGAAGACAGGAATGATTAGAGCGTGGGAAAAAGTAGAAGTATTAAAGATGCTGACCTGGGAGTATAGACTTTGTAAAACTTGTCACCGAAGCAAAAACAGGTAACAAATAATTCATTTCTTCACTTCTGTGCATCGCTGCAGGTGAATGTGGGGATTTCGTCGACCTGGTCGCTGGTCGGGTTAGATGACCGGAATACGCTGAGACTCATATTCCGGTCAGAAAAATGCAGAACACAGAAGATCTCACCTGGTGAATCAATCTTTATAGCAGAATGGTCGGCCTTTGTTCCCACGTACCTCAGGAGTTTAGTACTTACGAGATTAGAGGGCTGGCTCGGGTCAAACAGTATTTTTTGCAACAAAAAGGAAAAAAAATGTGGAAAGCATCACACACCATACAACATGGTGTCCTCATCTACTTCGAGTTCAAGAACTACTGCCTCCCACCTGAGTTTGCCACTTGAACTTCCACGACCCCTGAGCAGGGAGAAATTCTTGTCACATACACAATCACACACATTATTGCAATCTCATGGAAGGCGATTGCTGCAAAGTTCAAAATGAATGAGAAGTAGTTGGAGAAGATGAGAGTCAAACTGCATACTGTAACCTTTGATGAAATCACGGAGTGCTTGAGCTCAAGTAGTTTAGTATCATAGATTTCTCTCCAACTTGAATCAAAAAGAGAAAGAGTACTGGTGGATTGAAAAGAAAAAAAACTGTGTAAAAAACATCAAAAAAATTAAAGAAAACAATACACATCAAGTCTGTCACAAAGGGGGGGAAAAAAACCACTCAAGTTTCAAGCGAAACCATGAAAGGTGAGAGCGCAATAAGATAAAATCCACTGAAAGGTTAAAATGCGGCAAGAGCTGTGAAGCATCTTGGATTTGCTTTGCTTCTTGTTTAACGTCCTAAAAGTTTTTAACAACTATAGACTCATCATTTGCCATGTTCGCAACAGAGTACGGACCAAGTACTACATTTTCACAACTGCCAAAAAAACTCTATCGCCTATGTGCACTATTGGCAAAGAATTCGATAAATTTTGTAATTTTATAACCGGCCAGAGTAATTGGATCGTGTACAATGAAGATTAAACGACCCTCCTACTTCATCCCAATTGTTAAACTTTTTATCCAGCACCTCTGATTTCTGCGTGTGCATGAAGTTGGGGCTATGAGTATCAAGTTGACTTCATCCGTTCCTTCTAGTTCACATATGTTATCACATTTTTAACATTTCTTGAGTGTTCCCACTCACTTCCCGGCAGTCCATATCATTTTCTGAATGAAAATGATATGGACTGTGTGAACAATCTTCATCACAGTGAGGTTCACGACACTACATATCCCGTCTCACCCTAAGAATGGTTTATGCTGGAACTCGGATTTTTCGATGAATTCTTCCACCTATTGTGAATACATATTGTGGTCGACATGTTCTTCTAGAACTTCTCCTATTTTCAATCATCCTACTACAATTCCACCATTAAAAACCATATGATTTTTCCATTTATAATGGATCTTTGCATTAACTCCATAACACTTGTAAAAATATGTTACAGTTGAAAGGTTGAGTGTGTTGTGTGCATTCTTGATAACAATTTTTAAGTATCTTGTACTTATAGAAAGGTGTGGATATGTGCAAATCTTTTATAACTGCAATCAAGGATTTCCTCCGACATATTACATTTAGAAAGAGTCAATTAGATGTTATTTATTTATTGAAATAAATATAATTGTAATAAAGATCATGATTAGAATTTTTTAAGGTTATGATATCCCATATGAAAAAAATTCAAAATTTTCACACATATGAAATATTTTCCAGATGCACAAGAGCCTCTACCTCTCAATCATCTTCCTTTTTGCTTGTTGCTTTTTCAACTAATTTCTATTTTTGTGGACCTTTTTCATAAGCCATTACACATGAGCTTGAAATAAAATGTCTACAAAAATGACCTAACCTATGAAAATCTCATGTTGGTAAAAGAAAAATTCTCATCTTTTACTTTATCTGGATATTTGTACATGAATTTTCAATAAAAAAAAGATTTTTTAGCCCCAATCACGTTCAAAAATGGCTTCATATCATTATAGTTTTCCAAATTTATTTCATCATCATCACTTTTCCTTGATAACTTGCAAAAAACAAAATGACCTTTCACCTCCCATTGTATCAAGATAAAATTTTGAGTATAGGAAATTTTAGAAGAACAAACCTTATACCATCTTTGTTTGTTGTATGTAGTTAAAGTTAATGGAAATATCAAATTCCAGCATAAAGTGTTGTGAGAGGATGAGATAGGGAACGGTTGTAAGATGTTTGGGCACTTTTGTGAGAATTGATATGTATTTCTTGTTCACAAATGATATACCTCTTCATCAAAATATTAGTGAATGACCAGTTACATTTAAAAGAAATGCAATATGTGTGAATCATGTATGAATAAAATAAATTCCTATAAAGAACTTAATACGTAAAGTTTCAACTTCATATCCAAAATTCCAACTTCACACACATGCAAAAATATAACAACCAAACAAATTTGGATCAAGAGATTGATCATTCGAGTGAAGTTGAAGGGTCGTTCATCCTGATTTGATTCTCAAGGTTGCCAAAGTATCAAAATATTGCTAATATCATCTTGTATTCATTGTCGAGAAAGCAGTTCAGCAAATCCGATGCAAAGTTATAGAGTTCCTTCCATTCATGAAGTAAGGAAAAATTATAACGCTTAGCTTAACTTATGATATGGATGGCAAAAGATTAATGAAGTTTGAAATCAAATGAGAATGACAGGTAATACTCAATTCACAATGATAACATGAACGCAATAATTACAAGCAAAGTACTAGCATAATTGTCCACTAACTATTCAAATAAATGCACTTTCAGTCAAGAAGTTGTATGTAGTAACCTTGAGAATAAGGGGTGAGTTACAACCAACAAAACTAATAATTTCACTTAGTCATTGTATTTTTTTTAACATCCATTTAATATGGTATATAAAATTAATATATATTATTTATTATGTAAATTATTTTTAATTATTTTAAATATCAAACACCAGTTTTTAATATTTATTTATAACTGAAATAATTTATTTTATGTTCACAAATCATTTCATTTGGAATATAATTTAATGTTATATGATATTAAATCAAAAATTTATACAAATAAAAAATATTATTTTCATTAAAAAATTTTAAAATACTATGCTGATTTCCCAATTTTATATGTTTTACTTCTTGTAATTTAATGTGATATAAAATTGAAATAAATGTAAAACAGTATATTACTTTAAAAAGTAATGAAGAAAGCAAGACTTCTAGAATCCCATGCAATCCACTGTTCCATGGTTCTGATACGGACATTATGAGGTCAAGTTCTAGAGTGTCACCTTCATCTCTAATAACAGCAATGGGTGATGCAAGCCATAGAAGAGCATAGTGATATTTCTCATAGTATGTAGACCATTTGACAAGATAGTTAGGATATCTTAGTCTTCACATACTTTTTGCTATATTACTTGGTACCCTTCTTGTTACTTGTATAACATGATTGGGATACTGGTTTCAGATACTGCGAGAAAGCCAATTTTGAACACAATGGGGCTGAGGAAGCTTTTTGCTGAAGTTGTCACACCATTGAAGACTTCCTCCATGGTGTGCATTGAAACTTATGGGACGGAAGAGCCCAAGTTTGAAACCTACAAGAGACGTCAAGGTTCGACACTGGACCTCATCTACCTAAACGAGCACTTCTAAGTTTTACTTCCTCATACCCCCAATTGCATGATTTACTTCCTCATGCCCCAACTGTCTACACTTGGTAACAGGTTATTGAATAGGGAGAACCAAATTGAAACCAGAGTTCAGTTTAGAACCCAGATGAGAGGACTTGGTGCAGTACCACACTTGCACACAAGAACATTACCTTGAAGACAGGTCCAGTTCCATGCCATGGGGTACGAGAAATGAAACTTAGGGCACGAGGAAGTATACGCAACTCCTTTGGCGTATGAGGAAGTAAAGCATTGTTATTTCACACCACCTCCTGTTTGAGTGTGTCATACAAATGAAATCTCACACGACAGTAATAAAGTCTGCTTTAAACCATTGTGCACACTTGAAACTGATTTCACCTGTTTATATAGTGTGTAACTTAATTATTGTGCACTAATCAAGTCACTTTGCTAAAAAATCGTCTTGCCCCATTAGTAATTATTACGTAATTAGTGTTGTGAACACTAATTACGGAAGTCACGGTAGAACAAGACCGGGAAACTGGCTTTGACCGGATCCGCACGCGCGAGGGGCCCAGGAATTCAAGTGGCAAACTCATCTGAGATGAAGCAGTATTTTGAACTCAAGACGGCTGAGGAAGTTATTTGTTGGCCTCGATCGAGTTTCTTTGTTCTCAGTGAGGAGAAGCACATCATTCAGGATCCGGTCAGTCGTGAGGGAAAGAACAGAAAGCAGAAATTCCATGAGAATTTTAACATAGATCGCTGGACAATTTCCGATCTTTGATAGCGTTTCTGGGTTCATGTGCGCCATCGGCATGAAGAGCAAGTACAACGATGGCCCTTTAGTGGCCTGCTCGAGAACCCTAGCGGCGCTATCGGCAATTGTATCTACTATGGTTGCACGAAGCAGACCGACGGATATGATTCCCAAAGTTGCAGAGAGGGGTCTAGGATTTTCGCGAGATTTCTTGTTGGGAACTTCGGACCCGAGTTTGTCAATCTTTTTGAAAGTGCACGAGGCAGAATGATGAGAAAGTTTTGGTGGGGACTTTGAAGAGAATATATGTCTTTACATGTCGTAGGGTATAGATTTGTGGTCATGTGCACACGAACGAAGGAACGCACAGCAGTCCCTTGAGGATGAGAAGCCACCTTGACGACGACTTGATAACGAGCAACAATTTTCTTCTGTGGGACCTTCTAAATCTTGCAACCATGAGCAGTGTATTCTCTCATATCACAACAGATGTAAAGAGGATGAAAATATTCGTCGCTTATGCTTGACGCTGTGGTCAGACGAGATAGGCACTGTGGTTCACGTGGAGCATATATGGGATGAGAACAAGACAATTTTCCAGTACATTCTTTCGTCGTCTGTGATCTCGCCTAGGTGACCAAGACAAAACAAACATGAGCACACTTCTCACTATCTACAGTAGTTGTTTTGCTACGTCAATCCTTCTCTTGTATTTACCCCCAATGATCTCGATCTACGAATAAGCCCTTAGGTCGCAGAATCCTCACAGTTCCTCTCTATCTTGTGGTCAAAAGGCTAAACGAAAGCATCGTTGCTCCTATTATGTGCAATGTTCATCATCTCAAAAACACCAACAAGTACCCCACCGCTTCCGCTTTCGTTTCGTTTCGTTTCGTTTCGTTCTCCGTCAATGCCGAACATATGCTTCTGCAAGCATGCCTCACTCTGGGGCTGCTGTACGTGCGCACACATCACAACTACGCCGGCATTGGGCTTATCTCGTTCTTGCCAGAGAAAGTTGACAAATCGCTGTTCATGAAGCTGGTAAGATCCTTGTCTTGACCTGTGAGGATGTTTGCACTTTACCTACAGTCACATAGCCAAAAGATGTTTGTGACAGGTAGGTTTTGCAACCTACATTCTGTAACATCAAAAGAATGAGCAACTGTTCTGGTCCTTTTCTTCCTTCTAGTTATTTTGTGAACGAATAAAGTACGTCTTACAACAAATAGGGAATCCATTGACATAAAATTTATTAGAAAAATTTGAACAATCTTGGATATAAAAGTGTGACAATTTCGCAGAAAAAGTGAAGATTCCTCAGCAGAGCAGTACGAATCGAGGGAATTTTCATACCACAATGTTGGAGTCAATGAGGTGTACTGCCATGCTTTCAGAAGAATTAACAACCGGAGCAAAACTGTGAACTTTACAGTTATCTCTAGTATATTTGGAGTCTTTGTTACTTGACGTGCATCAGCAAAGCATCAGTTACTGTAATTTTGTTTCCCTTATTCAAGTACATTTCTATCTTTGAGAAGATGTGTATAAAAGGGTTACAGAAAAGCCACACACTGAAATAAGATTCGTCTTATATCACGATTACGTAGAGCAGACGAACACAATCGGAGCTTAGGTGGCAATAAGGCAGGAGGCGGTCAGTGGTCATGTGACTCCACATGTCCTGTCATCTTCTCCATCTCGTTGTCGATGCTCTTTTGCGCAATAAATGTGACAGCGTCGAGTTCTTATTGGTACATTATCCGGACTATGCCCATGTTTTGAGATAATTTTAGGTTTTGTTGTCGTTCTTGTATCCTTGCTGTAAGAGTGTAAGGAAGGCAGGACCATGTGCCCAAAAGCTGCGAAACCGAAGATGCATTCAGAAGAGTGAGTCACGAGTCAAAGAATCCCCAACATATGGGGAGCTTGAGACAAACTGGTCAAGGCTGGAGCTCTCTTACCGTCTTACGTCCAAGATGTTGCCGTTGGTCATCCTGGAATAGCTCGTACCGTGAATATACAAATTGTCATTCCAAGTATCAATCTCTCCCTGTCTTATTGCTCGACAAATTTGTCTTGACGACAGCATCTTGCAGATCCTGTGGATTATTGCCTCTGGGAACGGATACTGAACCTCTCGTTGAACAACTGCTTGCCGAGTAAAATTCCAAACGCAGATCAATTTTAGGCTTACGAAGTTTGACAAGCCGCAAGACTGAGCAATATGATGTAGAAAGGCCCAGAAAAGAAGAAGAAAACCGAGGGAAACCTTGTAGGCTATATATAACTCGTACTTTGAGTTTTCGAATGAGATGAATACATTTGGTAAAGAACAGACATCGAAGGTCACGGAGAACGTTTGCATGTTCCTGCCCTTGGCCCGTCATGTTGCAAATTGCGACTGCGGTTGCGAGCCTTTTCATCTATATATAGCTCAGATGTCGGGGACAGATGCAGAAGCTGAATCTTGTCACCCATGCCGTGCATATAATAAACTTGGCCCATGACTCTCGGCATCTTCGGTCATGGTCCGGAAGAAGATCGGCAATTTGTCACATGGGTGTGCTCGCCATCATGTGACAGTACAATGGGAGGATCGGAGGGGCTGAACACTTTCGTTTGCATTTTAGGTGGAGAAACTTTACGTGGCACTTTGCAATTATTTAAGTCTCAACCTGTGCGTTCCTTGGACATTCCACCAGAACATACCATCATACATTCGAATCGGTCAACCACCTCCAAGGGAATCAGGTCTTGTCTAGTGACGACATACGTATTCCTCATGTGTGGAATGAGGTATTGTTCGATGACGACCTCCCTCGCCGTAAATAATCCTCATTTGGAGTTTTTAACATCTGCAAAAACAAGTAAAGATCCCAGTACCCTTGCTAAATTTTGTTTAATCTTTTTATTGATAATTACAACAAGGCTGAAAGAGAACTGTAAGTCTGCGAAGCTGTTCTGCAGTTAATTGACTATTTTGATGCCTTCATTCTACGTTCTCGAGACCTCGGTTTAGAAGCGCTCTTTTTGCAAGGATTTGTCAACATGACAAAGAGTAGGCATTGAAGTCAACGTATACTCTAAAATCTTACATCCGAGGGAAAGATATGAAGATAGTCCGTCTCTATGAGCAGACAACTTTACAATTTCTCGGAGATTTATATATTGAAGCCTTAAAAATATGTTAAATTTTTGTTATTATTTATTTAATGTAATTATTGTCTCGTGTGTTCGTGCTATGTTTTTGATGGTTCGTACTCTTCAGACCATTGATATTTATTTCATCGTGACTCCTTTCACAAAAAATCACAGAACTCCTGGTATGGTCTCCAGTTGAGACAATTGGGCTTTTATGACATTCCATCAAACGATCCTTTCTCCCTGAACAAGGGAAAACAAGATAACAAACAAAACCTCCTTTATAGACAAAGTCGCTTGCAATTAGAGTACAAGACAGACAGTCCCTTCCATACAGCCAATGAACAATACGTGTCTCGTGCATTCTGTGCAAGAGGGTTGCCATTCTAGAGAAGCAAATGGACGTCATCCCTTACTACTTCGGGGAGGGAACTCCCAAGGCCCCACCAACAATGGTCGCCTATGTTTAGTTCATTCCTCCCTGCCCGCCTTGGCGTTGGAAATGGTGAAGACCAATATGTGCTCGCCTTATCTTTGTCGAGTTTGTAAAGTTTAGCTGCCTCTGGATTACGAGACATGGCTTCTCCTCCCCCACGACCTCCAGGCTCCCAGGCTCCAACATCTCTCATACGAATACGTCCATATTTTAACCATGTACACTCTATACGTATGCCCTCGAACATTACCTTACGACCCACCACACAAATCCATCTTTACCTCAGGTGATGGAGTACATTGCTGCAGTCCGTTCCTCGGCGTTAGAATGAAGCTGCCAAACTGTGGTCGACGGCAGGGTCAACCTTGTAATAGCCTTGCTTTTGAATTTTGAACCTATTCTGCGTAAAGCCTTAAGACGTTCGATGATTTTTGCACTCACTTCCAATGATGTTGAAGAATGTGAAATATCAACGAAGCATTTGTCTCCTGTGCTTCTTACAACTTCTTGTTGGTGCTGTGTGATGTGGATGACGTTCGATCGAGCCGGATCGAGAAAGCGGAACAATAGTTCTTTCTAAGAAGAGGTGGTTTGCTGGAATACAAAGTATAATAACAAAAGGGATGGGAAGAACCCATCAAAGCGTACAAGGATGGAACCAAACCGGTAACATGGGGCTAGGCCCCATGGTTTGCTGTGCTGTCCCAGAAAGTGATCGGGTCTCGTAGTTTTGGTGGGGATTCTTGTGAACCGGGTTGTCTTCTTGTTCGAGTGTCTTCAGGTTATGGTCAATTCTTGAATGTGGACACCCCGTTGACATTCGGATTCTGAAGATGCGAGATGACGGGAGAAACATCTTTTCCAAGAGGAGTTAAACTCGGTTACTCATCAAGATTGTGGAAATACTCTTCGTGTGGTCCACTTCTACGTCACTAAGATATAATGTCTTTGATGCATCGGAGAGGTTTCAGATCAAAGGTGCACATAAAGACTGTGTAACCATGCGTACAAAAAGCTAACCAAAGGCACAAACAGTGCAAGAGATCACGAGGAGGCCACGATGGAGGACTATCAAAGGGAAGAAAGAAACTTGAGGTCATGCGCTAGGCGTCCAAAAGGAGAACTCCTCGAAGAAACCCAGAGCTTAAAATAAAACTCGACGGGTGAAGAAGCTCAAGCACTACTGCGAGGACGACGAATCGGTAACGCTTGTGCAGTCGCCGCAAAGTAGAAAGAAAGGTAATTGAACAAGCAATGAGGGCGACGAGCCCATTCCGTCAAACGCGAAGGATAGTCAAAGTTTACGTTCAAGTTCGAACATTGCTGGATTCTGGTCAAGCTTTTATTTTTCCCGATTGAAGTCAGTCAGGCCAACGAAATGCCGTACGGATAAAGATGTTTTCAATGGAAACCTGAGAATCCTTTCCCTTTAATATTTTTGGTGGAACGGATAAACTTCAATCCTTTCCCTTTAGCGTCACCCGATGAGTCCAATAAATCCTAAACCCCGCCCTTCACGATCATATCTTCCATCAATTTGTTGTTTGCTCGCCAACATGCCAAATTTGAAGTTGGGACGCAGCAGGATACGCAAGCCGGATCTCTTTTCTTTGACTCTTCGTCTCTCCTTCCCACTCCCGATTGAAGTTCATCCGTCCTTTGTTGCGGGATCAGTGGAAGCACTGGACGTTCTGCGGCGAAATGAATAAACGGTGCTTTTTGGAAAAGCAATAAGTAGGAATGTTTGACCACTCCACGTAGAATCTCTGGCTGGCTTCAGCGAATCGACTCTTCCTTTGAGGTCATTCGTAAGCCCGTTGTTCGCTCTCACAAACACGAGGGAGGCCAAAAGTCAACAAGTTTCAAATTCATTCAGAATGGTCTGCCTGCAAATGGGTAGCTATGGCTTCCAAATGATTTGTGCTCTACCGTCATTTGTTGCGGTATGGATGGGATGCTTTCTTGATTCTTGACTCCTCGCTCTGAGAAAGCGTTTCTTTCAAATTACCATTATTTTGTGTAAGTTATGTCCTCGTAGCTTGAAACATTTGGCATTTGGAATTAGCAGTAGGCATGAGAACCGAAACGATTACGGCCTTTTGATAATTTAATGTGTTTTTTATTTTTTTTGCGAGGTATAATTAACTAGGCAAAATCGAAGGTCCCCGTCGATGTCATATCGACGGACAACAGTCGAGCGTGAGGTGTGTTGGACTGACGAAAGGCCTCGAAACGATTCAACGAATGCTTCAAAACACCGACCGAAACCCATTTATTCAAATCATGTCATGCTGAAGTGCATAACCTGGAAACTACATCATTACGAATATAATAATAATTCGCATGGACCGTGTCGGAGATGATTTTGATACGTGCAAGTTTCCGCTCTCTCGGCGAGATTACTCATTAGGAACTGAACTGCTCTACATAAGGTTCTTGTGACTCACCCTTTGACTCATCTCTGTCTGTTTCTTGCCACACTCCTTTCCTATGCCGAGTCGCCGACTATCCCTCCACCACCCTCATGAAGAATTGCATAAAGCACGTGAAACCACGAGACGATGTAATCATTCTATTAGAAATTTGAAACAATGGCTCTCAAAGGAGACTCCATTCTCGAGAGTAAGTACGTGGATGAAATACACCTTTTCTTCTGAAGATGGTTCATTCAACTTCACAGAGTTCCGTCCCTCTTTTTACGCGAGATGAGCATAAACTGCCTTGAAGTAGAAAGGAATCGATTGGGAGTAGCGTAGATTTCATGAATCGTGCATTGAAATTTTGTACAGATGTGTCTAATTCTGATACAATGAATTTGATTCTCTTCAGTACAAGCGCAAACTTGAAGTCACTAGCAGCCCTCGCCCCAAGATGCAGCGTGTCCATGTGCTGCTGGTAGTCCTACCGTAGCAATGATAAATCCCAACATCAAGAGTGCCCTTGCTTGTTTAGCAGGAGCTTTTACATTTGGCGAAATTGACCAGACCGGATGTTGTCTGGTTGGCTAGTGCTAGCGAAGATACGTTTTCATTTGAAAAAGACCAGTGTTGCTCCGAGGCCTGTCATTATGAGCTTTTGCCGTATGATTCCTCTAACACGAGAAAAGTCCTATCCGTTTAGTATTGAAATCTTGTTAGTCTGTTTGCTCTTGTTGTATATATGTATATATATACATCATACAAATTTAATACAATATTTGAGAATTATATTTCGTTGCAAAACAAATTTGAAAAAAAAATGCATGAAAAAATGATAATTTTGGATGCATTGTATCAAACATTTACACTATTAAATATTAAAGAAAAAATTCCAAGCATAAATAAAACTGATAGAGTAAAAAAATTCTATTTATATGTGCAAATTTTTATAATGTAATTTTTTTTCATTCATGAAGAATCTTCTATAATATTTGAAATTAAGATCAATTATTTTATTTTAATCCATTTTATTAATTCTGATATTTTTTCAAACTTTTATTTACGTTGAATTCATTTAATTTTCATATTAAAATTTCACTCTAATTTCTTCCAAGAATTTTATGTAAAAAATCATTCAGTTAATAATATAGAACATAGGAATAGGAAAAAAGTCCAAGAACATCTTAGTCTAGAGATGATATTTTCTTAATGTAAATTTTTATCTCTCATACCACTAATTTATATCTCTCATATGCAAGTCATCATATCTAGTGGTAACTTGGGGAGTCTAGAAATATTAAATATCATACAAATTTAAAATGAGAATAATGCATGCTACAATGTAATACTAATGTGAGGCTTAAAACGTATATACAAAAAATGAAAATATTATGTATTGTAATCTCTCTCATTATAAAGTACATGATCCATCACTATATTTTAGTGCAAGGCTCAATATATCTTTATAGATTACAAATATAAAAATATGTGGAACCTTCAAACTTTTGTGGTTAATAGCACTAGAATAAAAATCAATCATCTATGAATTTCGAATATAAAATTTAATCTCGAAATAAAATACATTTTTTCATTACATTTTTTATCCACTAAAATATTTTAATATAGTTTATGTGAAATTTAAAGGATTTATGTTGATTTTTTACAAAATTTAAATATTAAATAAAATATTATTATTATTTAAAAATAAATTTTGTTAAATATTATGAATTGCTAGAGTTTTACATTACATGAAATTTTTTTCAAGATTTGCAGCTCACACATATCTTCCTCATTTGTAGTTACCTCAGGAGAAGATATGAACATTGAGATAAGTCTTGTAATCACTTTCTGTGCTATTATTTTTCAAATTTTACAAAAATAAAAAGAAACGCTTAAAAAATAAATAAATAAAAGTTTCTCCTAGTTTTGAATACCGATAAATATTTTTTGAATTGTACCTCATCCGGATGCTGTGCATTGGAAATAGAACATGCTGAAAATTCTTTATTAAAAAAAATATAGATTATTCTTCAATTTTCATACATAAAATAAGTAAGATGCTCTCATTTTTGCAAAATCTCAGAGCAGGGGTAGTTAGAAAAATTTGTGGTCTCAGTCTCTAGAATTTTATTCATTCTGTAATAAATGTTAGAGAAAAATCGTGTACATAACAATGATATTGCGCTAGAAGCTAATTAAAAATGAAATGATTAAATTTTTTTTCAACGGTTTAGCGAAACTTTAGTTTGTAAAAAAATTTACATTTTTCTAATTTCATCTAAGTCTAAAGGGAATTTCAAATGTTGTTGCAAAAACTTATTTCTCCGAATTTTTTATATGATAATTATCTTCAAAGGGACACATCATCCACCGTGAATCAACTACATAGACAATGCGATGACTTGCATGTGTATGAAACCGGGCCAAAAAATGAACGCGAAAGTATTAAAGAGTGATTTACCAATGAAAATGATCATTTTTATTTCGAAATGAATAAGGCACTCAAAACTCGTTAAACAGTTTCAAGTGAATGAACTGTTGTAGTTCACCGAATGTGTAAGAGAAATATTCCCTAATTTTAAGAAGTTATTCCATTTCAGGAATAAAACCTCACTTTTCTCGGTTGAAACCCGTATTCTTTCGGCATGCTCATCATTGTAGGCTTGGACTCTTTCTTCTTCTTCGGAAAATGAGCCACCGACTTTCATTTGCCGTAGCCGTGAGGAGACGTCCATGCAAGGTGCTCAAACCCTTTATTCATATTCAAAAGCCTAACTACGTTCCAGGCCATAGTCAAAGAAGAGTCAGTTACCTGCATTAATCTTCACAGATGCAGATATCTCACTCTTAGAACCCACTGCTCTCGTTGGAGTTTCTGGAGGTACAGATCGGACAATTGGGCTCGTCATTGGCTAACATACATGTGATGAACCGGTAGCATCAGTTGAATCCCGTAGACACCTTCGTATGGAAATGAACGAAAGACAGTCGACACTGAAGATCAGAGTTTCTTCCATACTAGAATTCTCCGGTCGGAAGAAAGCAAGACAGCGCACGAGCTGAAGTCTAAGGTTTCACGGAAGTGACGAGTCAGGAAGAGGACGTTGCCGCGGTTCCGGCCCCTTTCGGAACGGCAGGTTCAAATTATCTTCTTTGCAGGTGGAGGTGCTGTGTACGCTTGCAGCGGCTCTTCGAACACAGGGGCCACGGCGCCACGGTCACAGTCTGAGCTTTCCGGGTTTTGATATATACAAAAGGGCCCGCGAAAGCGGCCTCCTATGGATGGAGATGACTGATGCATGTCAGGTCACGGGTGCGCTCTCGTTCTGCTGGCTTAGAGTCGGCGATACAGTCAGGGGCATTTACGGCACCGGAACGGAAGTGCGTTCTGTTTTGTCGCTTTGAAGTCGAGAGATATGCATCTGACAACTGGCTCCCAGTGAGTGGTTCTGTGTCTTGAAGTCAAGTCCAAGGCACAGTCCCGGCTCCCAAGTTCGTGATCGGCAACTCATCAGCAGCTGACTGTCATGAGACACACGTCAGAAAGAAGCTTCTCCGCCATGGTTGTGGTCGTCGTTGTCTCGTTGAGCGTAACATGAATTCACCCTCGCGCAGCGAAGTGAGATGAGTTTTTGAAAGGCCCTCCCCTCCATTCCCATTACCTGCTCCACCTTCATGATCATCAATCGCTTTCTCTCTCTCTTTCCCTCTCTCCATATCTCTCGCTGTCTGTCTAATCTATCAGGTGAACAGTCCTCTTCACATGGCATTGAGAGAACTATTTATGTCCCCACTTTGTGCGAAAAGTGATAAAGATAGCTCTTGGACTTAATCATGAGCCATCGTTTGCGCTAATGATCATCGTTTGTTGTAAGCCTTAACAGGTTTTCCCCCGATACAGTACTCGCCACTTGTACTCATTCACATTTTGTCCCTCGAGCAAGATAATAATCACCCGCAAGTCATGTGTAAAATGTTTTCCAAAGCAGTATACAACTGTACATTTTAAAGAATCTATATGTAAAAGCTCTCTGACATCTTCTAAAAGAAACTGGCCAGTTTACGAGAGCGAATACATGGCATGTATACTCTTTGACTTCGAATAATATCAGTCAAAGATTTGAATACAAAATTGAGATTTTCGATGAATGTGCAACTACGAATATCTCTGTAAAGCGAAATTACGAACTAGTACTTTGCCGAGAAATCAAGGACCTCAATGTCAAAAGATTCGGTTGACTTCCGTTAAACTCCACAAGAGAATGCAGTCGACTATCTCTAACTACAACCCCAATAAGAACAAAAGATGAGTAAAAAAGCAAAAGGGATGGGAACACCCCATAAGTCTTACTTGGATGGAACCATAACATGGGGCTAGCCCAATAGAATCACACTAGGAAATATGTACTTCAACACCTAAAATATCATATCTATCTAGGTCTACAAACAATATAATATTCGAAGAATCATCACTTAACATGATTATTTTTATATGGATTATATTATCTAGTGCTCTTTCCATTCTGTTTCTATTGTTATACAATGGAAACATTTTCTAAAATATACTATACAATAACCTAAAGACAATGATGATCCATACCGCATAGTATGGTAGTCTTTGAACATGTCAAAGTCTGTGTGCATAGTTCCATATAACTTTAAAGCTAGAGGAACAAAGAGATGATCTCTTTGCATACCCATATACTTGGAGACTTTAGCTGCTGTTGCTCCACTCGCCGCCCATCCTGGAATATGGGTGATCACCCCCTTTGAAACTGTATCAGGAGTAGGATCGGTAACCACCACGTCTAGGACAATAACCTGATCCTCCCGAACCAAGTATAGGTATACACTAACCCTAGTCATTTGCAAGGCATACCAACGCTTCCTCCATGTGAGGTATCCACCCTCTCGCGCCATAACAAACACCACATCATGGGTAGCTATCCTTTGCCACCCAAATGGACAACGAGTCAACACATGCTGCATCTAAAGTGACATAACACATGACACACTCACATGTGAGTAATGAAGATATAGATGTATGGATCAAGCAAAGACGGAACCTCATCGTTGTAGAGAAAATAACTGGTCCGAGTTTGAAAGCCTTGATGCATGGTTGAGCCAAGATCCACGAGCCTGCATCCTTTCCAGAGCAAGAGCAATATTCTAACAACAACAAATGTAGATAACGGCAAGCCTGGGTGTTACTCCGGGAAAAGATACACCTCCCGGCTAACTGCAATGTTGCAGGATTTGGATAAGTGTAACTCACCCCTTACTCCCGACGTAGCTGCTGACAACTTTCGAAATGAAAGTATTTGCACTTCTGAAGAAATATTGATATGTAAAGTCTCAACGTGGCGTACACTCTATAATTGCATTTATAGAGGTTGTAGATCAATCGGGTGCTCAACTCTCTGCAAGTGCCGTTTCTAACGCAATTGCACTCATAGAGGTTTTAGATAAAGCTCAATAAGCGGACCAAGCTAGGCTACTCCCAAGGCGTTGCACTCAGAGAGAGTCGACTGAATGTAGAACCTCGCAACGACTACTGCAGTAGGCGGATAAGTACACCGTGCGCCTATTGTGAAATGATTGTGAAATGAAACTGTAATGGTTGCTGAAGCCCGAGATCGCATACGAAGAAATCTTAAAGTCTGGGCGTTGGCGGTGCGTTTCATGCGGCCTCTTCATCTTGACATGTCATGTGATGGGAAAGAGCATGCAAATGATGCTGAAGTGGTGCCATCTTATCACAGTAGGCAGTCGAGAGAGATCCGATGGCGTCTCCACCCACCACGTATGATTGCGACCCGGTAGGCACCCCGGACAGAAGAGGGGAACTATGAACCGGGACGCGGACGCGAACGTGGAGGCCAGCCTTGAAATGCTGCATGCGTTCAGAAGTTTGAATATTCCAAATTGCAGAATGATGGTGACATATAGGAAAATATGGGCAAGTTGTAGGTCATCATCATCAACGGGGCAGTGCGGTCAGGCGGGACCACCTGCCCGCTCAGCCCTGCGATTCTGTGGCCGACCGGGACTGCTCCTGTCTCATGGGGGCAGGCCCAGAAATTTTCGAAACCGCAAAAGTCGGGCATAGCAGGAAAATTCCATCTTCTTGGGGTCGTACACAACCGTATCACTAGCTTGGTTGGGCGAGGCTCCAGCCCCATCCTTAACCCCTGATTAGCAGTGGAACCCAATTGTTAAGAAATAGGGCACTGTACAAAAGTCAAAGATGTTGGGCCGATGGTCAAATGGTCGGGCGAACGGCGACGGCGGCGGCCGGGCAGGTCTCCTATCGGGCAGGCTTACTTTGCGAGTAAACGTAGACTCAGCTCTATCACTCTTGTACTTGTACAGACCTTAATGTATACAAAAATGTACGTTACGGAGGAAAGCGAGGAGTCCACGAGTTACGGGGTAGCCCAGCGCGGGGACTTACTTGGCTTGTTAACCATAATGAACCGCACAGGTAAAAACGGGGCAATGGTCCAAGAGAGGGCAGCGAGACGTACAGTAGGCAACGCTTAATTACGAGGGTGAAAGTGACAATAATCCCTCCTGGAACCTAATCGTGAGACGTCAACACTGCGATCGGGCAGTGAGCAGGAGATGCCGAGCACGTCAGAAGATGCCAAGCACGTCACGGAAGGAGGATTAAGAGCAGATTAGAGCTTAATCGGATGATGGGAATCATGGGATGACTTGGGCATCGTAGGCCAGTGCGCGGGTGGGCGTTCGGACGCGACAGTGGAGTCAGACTCGTCAGCCACGTGGCAGGAGGTTAGCTAGTTCATGGCGCTGTGCAGCGGGAGAGATGTTGCGCAAAAGAGAGGACTTACGTGCCAGGCAGGACTGATCGACTGTTGTGGTGGTGGTGGTTGCTGCCTCTGCTCGCTCGGTGAATAGACTAGGCAGGCGCCGGGTAGCATAGACATACTACATTACTGGAAGAAGAAGAAGAAGCGGAAGGATGTAAAAGAAGGTAGATGCACCTGCCTGTTGCTGTACCGGTGCACTCAACTGGACGCTGCAAGGGGTGAGCAATTTCGAGCTGCTGGGCAGATCTAGAAGCGAGACAAGACTCGTACGTAGCATAGCGCAAGGGGTGAGAAGAAAAGCCAGACGAAACGCACGCACAAACGACGCGAAGGCTAGCGACGGGACGGGAAGGAAGAAGCATGAAGTGAGGGGAAGAGAGAAAAAGGCTTGAGCTGCGCTGGGCACTGTGGGTAAAGTGAAGGGAGGATGGGATGGGCCTGACGGGACTTGGGAGGGGAGGGTAGCAGAGAAAGGCAAGGCAAGGCAAGGCAAATCAAGGGAAGGGTGTGGTGTGGTAAAGATGGGAGGTGAGTAACTTTGTCCGTGGGGTGTGAAGTCGGAGAGGGGAGATAAGAAGATCAAAGGGGGAGTGTACTTATTAGACCATGCCTGCTGTCTTTCGCCTTTACAAGCCGTAAGCCCTCTGGCAGTCCATCGGATCGACTCATCAGAACGAGAGGAGGCTCTGGGGGACATTCATTTTGAGTCGCGCGGCGAGGAGCTCAGAGTGAAAGAGAAACTCGAGTGCCTGTGCTTGTCTCAGAAAGAAATCGCAAGCTCTCTGTCCTCGGGGTAGGACTTTTTCCCGGAGAGCGCGTATACTCGTCCTTCGAGTTTGCTCTAAGAAGCTCGCAGTCCTCGGTTATTGGCCTCGCTTTCTGCACTCGATAAACGTGGTTGGTAGAGCATAAAGTAGGAAGTAGTCTTCCTCGTCGAGGTCTTGTGCATTGCGAAGCGATAGGCGCTTGAGGATGTGAAGGTCGAAATCGAGGATCGAGAATCGAGGCATTACAACTCCCGTTGGTGTTGTGGGTTGCGTCCGGTAGTCGAAGGCAGGCCAGCTGACAGCTTTGTGCTAACCCCAGCTGAGCCGGAAGACCATTGCCGTCGTGAATAACAGGCCCCGAAGAGGAAGCGGGTGGAACTTATTGCGAAGGCAGAGAGAGTGGGCACAGTGCTTATTGTCACATGTGGACGTAGCGTTCAATTGAGTTTCTAGATCTGGTGGAGTAAGAGCTCATGATAAAAGGTGGGAAGGGGATCAGCTCAGCGGAAGAGCCTCTCATCTCCTATGATATCCCAGGAGAAATTTGGTTTTAAGTCTGCACGAGATTCGCACTATTCTCCTCCCAAGCAGAGGGTACATCACCAGACGTCGGCTTCTGTGGGACTAATTTATGATCCAAACACGGGCAGCTTGCGTTACCCCAAGCCGGGCACTTACAGTCAACACCTGAAGGGAGAGAAGCTTGTTGGCAATGTTGCGTTTCCAATTCAAGCTGCTGGTAAAGGCATCTTAACATCCGGTAAAGATCACGAGTTACTCATCGTAGATGGAGGCCACTACGACCATCAAGTCTCAGGTAATTTGTTTCGCCAGCTTGTGAATTATGAGGATGGGAGCTGTAGTGCAACTTGCAATGTCGTCATTGCCTGCGGTCTGGCTCTCAACCGGAATGACGTTGTTCCGGATGAAGAAATTTTGGAGTTTCACGTTTCGTGCAAATTTCGTGTGACGGCGTGACGAGGCTGGCAGTAATATGTTCTCGACTGAACTTGGAATGACAGATGACAGCCATTCGAGCCCTAGGTGTGTGATAAGCAATTGCATCTTAGAGAGCAGTACCTCTACAAGCCCAGCAGGGTCGAAGGCGGTGAGTGAAATGGACGATTATTCCGATGTCAAGCAGTTGATTACGCACAACCGAAGCTCTTCTCCGTCCGATGCCGATGATGAAGCTTTTTTCGGTCCATTGAATGGACAAAAGGTACGTCATGATGAACCATTCTGCGCACTGAGTAGCTTAGAAGCTTCCTCTAGACTTAGAAGCATCGAGTGGCGCTGCTGGGATGTGCCTTGTTTCGCCTAGTCAGAGCTCGCAGCTTCGGGCCGAGGCCGTCAGCTTGGCCTCAGAATCAATCATCCTTTTTGCGAATCATATCATAATGCACGTTGCGCATCTTCCGCCTTGCGAATCTGTTTGAACGAAACCTTGATCCTAGGCGTTATGGTTCTTGTCTTGTGAGTTACAGAATCTCGCGCCGTCTGGGTTTCGATCATTGGACGTTCCTCACGGGGGCAATTTGGACAACCTTCTCAGACCGAAAAACGCCAAAGGTAACAATAGTCCGGCCAATCGTCAAGAGGAGATCGATGATTGACGTCATTCGCAGCCGAGTGTTTTTGTGACCGAATGTTCCGTGTACAGTACATGTAGCGTGGATGAGCCATGCCATGCCTTGCCTAGCTTTAGCAAGCATAGGGGCTGGAGGAATGTCTTCCTCAGTATGTCCACTCAATAGAGAAACGCACTTTTCTAAGACTGCCGGTGGCCCTTCTTTACAGCAAACGGCGAGCTCGTGCAGAAGATTTACCAGGTGACGGGTATGCACACTAGGAGCATATCGACTTCCGCCGTCCCGGGCCTTGACAGTCCATCCTTTCAGTCCAAAGCCGGACTCCTCGAAGCTCTGGAGAGAGCCGATGCACCTTAACGGCAAACCTAGCTCTATCGCCAAACCGAACCCAACCTCTTCTGACGGGCCACTGATTGATACCACTAGCTTAGGAGGTGGCCCCCCTATGAAAAGCATGAAAACCAGGGGTAAGAAGTCCGTTCTACTCAAAATTTCACTTTCGTTGCAGGTGTGGCGCTGTAGTCCATGTCATGCAGGATGGCGTTTGTTGGAGTCTATCATTGTGCGCGACGAGTGCTAGAAAACTCCTTGGTAGTAGCAGTGTTTGCCATATCCCAGCCTTCAGTACTACTATGTCGCACTCAAGTTGAGCGAGCAACGTACGCCGCATTAATTCCCGACGTTTTGACTTTCTACTCTCAGGTGCTCAAAGCTTGAGCGGTTCCCGAGAACTTCTAGGCATGAAAGAGAATGGGTGGACTTCGGAGCTCGAAGCAGCACACCAGGGAGCAGCTGCGAAGAATTCGCCGTTAGACCCCATTCTCGAAAGTTTGATGAAGGCTTCCATGTCGAAGGAAGGACAGATGATTCCTTTCAAGCAACAAAACCAGGTCGGCGAGAAGATCGAGGAAATCAAGAGAAGGAATGGTATGAATCCCTCCGGCAAAACTAGTGTACAGAATAACAGTTTCTCACACGGAGGCACTGGCGCGTTTTCCTTCAACCAGACCCATGTCGTGCGGGTCGCCGATGCGGATTTTCTAGACTACGACAGTAATTACGATAGTGTTAGCAATTCTAGTTTCGACTTCAACAGGGGCGACATGAAAGGTGTGCACAGGACTGTTTTAAGCTCCTTCCAAAAACCCGCACCCTCCAAATGGGATGACGCGGAGAAATGGCTCTCGAGCGAACCTCCCGCCAAGGCCAAGGCCAAAAGTGGGCCTCAAGCGAATCCCCTGGCGCAGACAGAATTAGCGCTTTCAAAGAAAGCAGCATTCTTGAATCAGGCCGGCCGTCTTATTCCAAACATTTCGCAACTCGCCAGAGTCGCCACAGTGTCCAATGCGGGCACGTCTAGCTCGGATGCCTCATCTTCAGGGGACGTTGTGGGCAACAACGACGGGGAAGAGCTAATGTCCGACCGGTCTAAGAACGAGCGCACTAAGAAAATGGACACCATGAAATTTATCAGCGGTCAGGAAGACGTGGGGAACAACAGGTTTGACTTCCTGCCTGCCACCGGAATACCTGTCGTTAAAGGAAGAGCTAATGCGAGCTCCCTTGACCGATATCCCTTAGAGGATTTGTTCGGCAGAGACAGTGGCGACGCCAAGGAAGGAAGCACCTCACCGGATGCTCCCCTTGTGGATCTGGACCCGGCTCTTCGGACAGAGAAGCCTACGTCTGATTCTCCACCCAAAGGTCTGAAACACTAACGGGGCGTTCAATTTCGATTTCAGCTCGGTGTTATATTTATACATGCACGTTCGTTACGTTTTTACTTGCTTTCGAAATAATCAAACCACTCCGTTACTTTTGCTCAAGAGATTTCACCACGGTAGTGGTTTGATTTCATCGATGGTGTGTGTCTTAATTCTTCTCGAACCTTCTTCGCAAGTTTGCTCTAGGGTACCGTAATGACCCCTTCTTCTCTACTCGTCGCAGAAGAGTCACCCCCTAAGGTGGAAATTGCTAAGCCGGAGCAACCGCTGCCTGTTAGCGAACCTTCTCCGAAAGTTTGCATGAGGGACATGGGCACTGAAATGACTCCAATTGCGAGCGTGGAACCGTCTAGGGCCCCGACCCCAGTCTCTGCGAGAACTCCCACAATGCGGAGCCCTTCGTCATCACGTCCGGCCACGCCGAGTCGGGTCGTGCCGACATCGTCACCGACTTGTGAGGGGAAGGACGGAGAGAAGGAGAGGAAGGTGCACTACACGGACAAGGAGCTACAGTCGAAAACCCGTCAAGAGATTTTGGCTCTGGGGACTCAATTGGGCAAGCACAATATTGCTGCGTGGGCCACCAAGGAGGAGGAAGAGGAGGACGCTTTCAAGAGCCTGAAGAGTAGTGTCGATCTAGAAGAAGTACGGAAAAATGTTATTGCTACCCGAGCGGCTGCCTGGGAAGAGGCGGAGCAGGCCAAATACGTCGCCAGGTATTTGCTCGATTGCAACCGAGTCTCGTCTTCAGGGAATCGAAGAATTTACGGATCCTGGATGCTCCTCTACCCCACTGCAGTTAGTTTCTCAGCAGTAGATCCGTACTTGCGGTCGATGACGTTCGGTTGGCTTCTGTTGCAACTTTTCAGGCGCAGCGATTCTGCGTGATGAATAATTCGGGAAATATCCTTGCAGCTTGCAGGCTCTTTTGAGCTAATTGCGGGCCGAATTGAAGATAGCAGTAAATTCGGAATTCCTGGAACGGTCTGATTCAAGGGGATGAGGCTGACATATTTATTGGCTGGTTATGTCCATGACAGATACAAGCGAGAAGAGGCCAAAATACAAGCTTGGGAGAATCATGAGAAAGCGAAGGCTGAGGCGGAAATGCGAAGAATAGAGGTAGATATTCTCCCCTTTTGCCCCTCTACTATTTTTTTCCGTGCGTTTTTCGAAACAGACACGAAAGCGTGAAAGCCATCCTCATCCATGCCAAGCTTTTACAGCTAGCGGGATGACGATGACTCGAACCACTTCTTGACATGCGGAACTTGCTACGACGCGCTTTGCTCTGAATCTCTGGGGCGAAATACCGGCCCTGCCCGGCCCGGCCCGGCCAGGCCCCCGGCCTGTGAATGTTGGGAGGGGATGAGACATCTCACATCTCACTTTAAAGTTGACTCCTTTAGCTGACGATTCTACAACTGGATAGTAATGTGCACAATCATCACATGTCATGACTAGTTCATGGAAAGTGGATGCCTACATTGCGCTCTAGTGATACTTTCCTGCCAGACACCAAGGTCTCATCATGACACTGCTACTCAATCAAGCTTTCTACTGTCTTAGGACCAGCCCGACAGTGCGAGTGAAAAGTAACGTTCCAATTATGTAGAACGCGGGCAAGCTTACCTTACCTTAGCGATATGATAGATTTTACCGAGTAACGCTTTGCTTTCATAGTCCTCTCTCTACCAGCTCTCGAGAGCTTAAACTTAAAGCCTCTCCTCTCGAGTTCCTGGTTCCTTGCACACGCTTTTGCGCTAACCTTGTTTCCTGATTTGCTCGTGTGACTAGTTTGGGGCATTTTTACCAATTTGCTGCTGTTGTAGTTGACGGTTGTTGTCATCTTTCTCCACTCGAGTGCGATTTGGCTATTGCGGTAGGCCTCCCAAGAGAGAAAACCCGGATTACGCCCGCGCAAGCATATTTCCTCGACTAAGCTGTGTGTTGTTCGGGAACCCGACTACTAACTACCCTGGCATGGTAGAGTCTGGCTCGGCTCTACCATGCCTCGCACCACTACGGCGGGCCCGCTATCTTACTCATGTTGCCAGACTGCCGCACATGGATCGCGCGTGTGCGCTTCCTGACATTGTCTGGAGCCGTGATCGTGGGAGCCATATGGGAGCTCTCACTGTTTTCTCTTGCTTCCACTATCCGCTGGACACACGGGTATCTGCCTATGCGAGTCGGAGCTCATTTCTGGGTCGCAGCAGGCTTTCACTCATTTCGTTTGCAGAGCCAATGTTTTGCTTGGCCATGGGTGACGAGCGAGAGATGCGATGGGCCCTGGGCTGGGGTCCAGCACCAACACCAGTTAGCAGGGTTGGAAAGGGTACGCCGCTAGCAGCAGCTCCTCCGTTTTCCGACCCTTTCTCGCACTCAAGACGGCGTTCCGTCGACGACGTAGTATAAGGGGTGTCCCAGCCTTTCTCCAATTCCGGGTTTGGTCCGGTTCCCATCACCTACCTTCCTTTGGTTACAAACTACTCTTCCGTTCACCCGTCTGCAGCTGGGTCCATGTGCCAGGGAGGGACTGGGGGCGAGTCTCTCACAAATTCTGCAGTATAGCCGTCCTACGTACTACGGAGCGCTGAAAGTCTTTGCGTGCCGACAGCCGGACTTAGCCTTAGGAAGGGAGGAGCTTAACGCACGCGGTAATACACGGGGAGTTCGTTAACCAGGCTCAGAACGTCAGGTAATCGCTTTATTCCCACGGTCGCACTAACACGGAGGTGTAAACGTGCGCGGAGGTGGCGTTAATGGTGGTTAATCAAGGGATTAAGAGTTCTCGGGGAGCGGGCCGAACTGGGAGCTCTGGCTGACATGGAGGGCTCGGCTGGGCTGTTATTTGCAGATGAAGATTGAGCGGATGCGCTCGCATGCAAACGAGAAACTGATGAATAAGGTGGCGGCCACCCGGCGGCACGCTGAGGAGTTGCGAGCTGCTGCGTCAGCTCGGCGCGGAGAGCAAGCCTCGAAGACCGCTCAGAGGGCTGAGTACATCAGGCGGACGGGGAAGGTGCCAGGATCGATGTTCGCCAACCTTTGCTGCTCCTGACCAGACGAGCAGGCCTCCGTCTCGTCTCGCCCTCGTTCCGTCTCCGATCTAGACTAGCCACGCGAGCCTCAATGACCTGACCGACCTCAACGACTCCGCAACTTCTACAGCCAGTATTTACGAGAGATTGTTGTGAAGAAGATTCCTCGTCTCGTCTGCCATGTTGCATTACGTTCCGCGAAATTGCTTTCGCTTGTTGGCCGTCCCCGGCCATTAAACATTAGTGAAGGGTTTAGAGTATACCAAGAGTAGGAGCAGCTAGCTAGCGACTGAGATTGCACTGAGATCTCGCGCTAGATTTGTCCGCCAGCCATTCATTCCTTCGTAGATTATTGCCCTCTCTATGCCAGGCCCGCTTACTGTAGATGAAAATTTTCACTCAACTGTAGCTTAGCTCAGCTTAGCTTGTGAGAAACTAAACGCGTGCATGAATGCCCTGTGTAATAGAATTCAAATTTTGTATCTAAATCTGAATCGCATTCGAGCCTCTCCAACTCCGCCTCTGTCGTGGCGCAGCGTGCCTGTCTGTCTGAGTCCCTTCCGTATGCTCTAGCTCATGCGAAGCGGAGTACTACTGTATGCTTCGGAGTTTGACCTGGACAGCCACCATACATTGGCTCTTGAGTTCCGCTTCTTGCGCGTGGACTGATTTTCTTTCACTCGTCGTACGATGGCGTTGAAAATCTCTCGATGACTCGGAAGGTCCACTTTCACGCTTTAAGGCCGGGTGTATGTCAAAGGCTACGATGACGACGATATCGTCTCTGGTAGACTGTCGATTACCGTGTACTGAGTCCTACTGACCGTCAACTCTCGCAGCGACTCTCAAGCCACGTTAGTTCCAGCCATCCACATACGGGGGAGCCTGTATGCATGCAAGGTTGGTGAGCACTGTAACCGGAGTACTTGCACGTATCTGGAGACTTATGCATGTATAAATAAGATGGGAGAACTTGCAAATTCCCGATTATAAGCAAACCAGAATTGTAAGTGATGTGCGCATGGAGTGTACGCAGCACGATGAAATCTGATGTAGTTTTCCATCACTCCCGGACGAGATTTTTGACGATGTACGACTCGCCTTTGCATCTAACCACATGCGCGTTCCTCTTGCTTCCTCCTCTGTTCAAGCATCCTAGTTTTCTCTTAAACCCTTGGTACCCTTCCCTTTGTTTTCTCTTACATATTTGCACATGAAGAACGATGTAATTTCTTCCCAGTAGACGAAAATGATTTCATAAGTTTTAGCTTCTGTAAAAGTTAATACTTCCTATGGGTTCGGTAATTACTGGTTAAGCGGCCGATGAGATCCCGCAGTGTTCGAGTCTAAGCTTACTTGGCGAATAAAAGAGGAAGTCATAGATATATGGAATTTCGATGTTTGAAGAACAATAAAAATGTATTCGTGTGTGAAACTTCGGCATAATGTATTATGGATGTGTTTGTGCATGTGAGCCTGTTTTATATCCGGCGGTCTGCCCGTTTGTGCCAAGTAGAAGTGACAACATGTGTTTTCAGCGGACACTCGATGTTACAGGGGAGACGCTCAGAGACGTGTATGGCGGTTACCAACGCCGCCCGAATAGCTGGCATTCGTGTAGATCTGTACAAGTCTTGAAGATATTCCACGTATCTCATAGATATGAGTCAGTCCCTTTATGAGTCTTGTGCAGTATACCAATCAGTGTCTTTAACCGAACTGCATGCATAAGCAAGTTACAAGTCAAGGGAGCTCGCAGTATGACTTTTGTGCTGCACGGGGCCAAAGCAATGTAAGAACAAGAACTGGAAAAAACCAGTGGCGGGGGTCGAACTTCCTAACACTACAGTTTCTTAATGAAGTAGTCTCTAAAGCAGACTCTGTCGAAACATTACAGGAAACTTATCCAGACGTGAACAGTGAACGATTGCACCTGATCCTAGTGAGAATACATGCTCGCTCTGTCTAAAATGTTAGCAAGCAGGGATAACCTTGTCTCACGCATTCCATATCTGTGATTGTGATTCCGTTTGTCGCCCATCAGTCAGATCAACGTACCTAATCAAGTGCTGAACAGTGTTACACACCTTATCGACTTCCGTTTCGCCTTTTGTCATAAGCTCTGATCGAGAGATCTATTTATATATATAAATGAACTTGTCCTATTTCAGACTCATTCTGAATTTCCTGACTCCTGATGTAGCAGAACTCTAGACCTTTCAGTTCAACTAAACTATCTACGCATGCAGGATTGTCACCGTTTTTGTAGCTTGACTTTTACCGTTTCTAAATCTGTTAACCAAATCACCCTCGACGTGTACTACGACAGGCCTGATAGTCGTGTCGAAGCGTCAACTCTGGTCTCCTGGGGTGCTCATTCTACTTTTGTTCAAAACTCACGGAGATTCGAGTTGCTTCGAGTTTTAGGCAAATGTCATCACTGAACTCCTGAGGCACTCCCTCCGGTTTTCTTCAAGACATTAAATTATATTTTGGTCTACATAGGATCAGTGTCAACTTATGCGTGTAAAGTTTATCTCAGGTACTCAACAGTTTTCAGCTCAAATCATGCGTCACTATTTCTAGTCTCGTTCAACAGCTCATTCATATGGTCAACTTGAATCTAAACGAGCATGACCTCGCCCAATCGCTGGAATTCAAGTTATGCACAGTGACTATTGCGCAGTCAGGATTGTTCTCTTGTAGCCCATTACCTCGAGGAAGGAGATCCAAACATGCACGAGATGGATATCATTCAGCAGTAAAGAAATCCCGATACAAAGTCGAGGTCTAAAAGGCCGCCCAGAGTCGCAGAGCCCAGTGCCCCACCTTACCTCACCTCACTCTCACCGTTGTATTCGAAAGGCAAAAGTTCCTCGCTCTGTTGTGAACACGCATTGTTCTCTCTGTCCCTCTCAACTACTTTACACGCTCTGTGACCATGGTCGAGTCAGGACTCAGGTCGACCCT
This sequence comes from Marchantia paleacea, assembly GCA_014180765.2. Classification (NCBI taxonomy): domain Eukaryota; kingdom Viridiplantae; phylum Streptophyta; class Marchantiopsida; order Marchantiales; family Marchantiaceae; genus Marchantia; species Marchantia paleacea. The sequence goes on from MUAA02000064.1 coordinate 748,024, forward strand.
GTACCCTGATAAACGGAACCAAATGTCAGACAAACCAACCAGGGTGGTAAACCCTAAAGCACCAGGGTGGAGAGAAGGTCTGAGAAGCCAGATAAAACAAGAGGACTGTTGAAGATCAACGCCTCCTCAGGTCACCCGCAGCTCCGAGTCTCCGACCCAGACATCTCCTCCTCCTGTGCTGTCCCTGTACAGTACTGTACTTAGGAGCGAGAGAGCGAGCTGGTGAGGGACGGAAGGAGGAGGGAGGGAACCGAAGGTCTTGACAGTACCTACTTTAGGTTCAAACCAAAGTCAAGAAGCAGTTCAATAATGACCTGCCCGCCCGTCCAGGTCAGGTCTCAGGTCAGAGCAGAGCGGAGCAGAAACGATCAGAGAACAGCGCGTCATCAACAGATCGATATCTTGTAAAAAATCTTTCTGACGGTCAGATGTCTCAGATCTCATTCAGCAGGACATCCTCCATTGCCCCTCCTCCTCCTCCCCCTCCTGCTTCCTTCCTAGCTTCTGCTTCGAACCAGGATTCAGGAACCGTTGTCCAAAACCACCCCTACCCCAACCCCAGTCGCACGCACGGTTCGCGGTCCGCTCTTCTTGCGTTATCCACTGCCTGCTGGTTTTCTAAATGGAACTACGCAACTGCACACGGAACGTCATCCACTATCACCATATGCCTCTGGAGTTTCCACTTATCCGGCATGCACCTTGCGGGTATGGACTGGTCTATCTTATACGCTATTCCAACAGTTTCAGCAAGTTTTTGCCCTTTTTTTTTGTCCCTTTTTTTTTGGGTCAGTTTTTGGATAATAGATAGTTATTCACAATGAAATCAGGATTAGGGGCATGCACAAAGGTCAACTCTTTGTTTCTCTTTGGATTTAGAGTTATATGGAGCTATAGACACCGATTTAGACTCACGAGAGAGCCTACCGTACTAGATGGTAGTGGTATCACTCTCTTTAGTTTATTGTATAATCAAATTTAGTCCACGTGTTGTCATTGCTATAAAGAAAGCACTGGCTAGTGCAATCCATAAAAGAGCAATCATGCTTCTTGGAGTGCTACTTTTGTTTATAGACTGTTTGACCTAGATAGTTAGGATATCTTAGGTGCTATAGGACATATTTTCCATTGTGATGCTATTGGAGCCTAGCCCCATGTTACCCGTTTGGTTTCATCCTTGTACAACTTAATGGGATCTTTCCATCCTTTTTGTTATTTTACTTTGTAATGATTGTATTTTTCGTATATGATACCCAACAGTGATTACAATACATTGAAATAGATTGTATGTATAAGCAGAGTTTTCTTACGATGTGAGATAATCCAAGCTGATTGAGTTTGAGAACACGTAAGTGAAAAGGAAGGTCGTATAAAATATCAAAGGAAGTCACCATTGATTCCAAAATGGTGTAAGGTGCATATTAGTTGATTCCTTCATAACTCATTTGAAATAATTTTGGGCTTATGTACACATGATTTCCCAATTCTTTCGTAGACTAGCTAGTGATATAGCAAAAAGGGTGGGAGAACCCTGTCAAGTTCTACATGGATGAAACCAAGGGAGTAGACCCCAATAACATCACAAAGGGATATATGTCATTCTCACCTAATATATCCTAACTATTTGATCAAATAATCTACAAACTATTGAAGCATCCTAAGAACCATCACCTAACGTGATTGTTCTCATATGAATTGCACCCCCCATTGCTCTGGGTAGAGCAATAGATACATGCTATCTAAAATAGGCTACACAATATGATAAAAAAATTGATACCCCATGTCCCATAGTATGATAGACTCTTGTGCACTCTCTCACCATCATGTTGAAGTCAACATCCATAGCTCCATATAATTCCAAGGCTAGAGGAACAAAGAACTGACCTCTATGCATATCCCTATACTTGGAGACCTTGGTTGATGTTACTCTATACGCTATCCATCTAGAAGAGGATGATTGGCTAGAGGAACAAAGAGATGACCTCTATGTATACCCATGTACTTGGAAACCTTGGCTATTGCTGCTCTACTGCTGCCCATCCAAGAGGATGGGTAATCACTCCTTCCAAAACTGTGTTACATATAGCATTTGTTACCACAACGTCCATAATAATAACATGGTCCTCTCGAATCAAGTATAAGTCTAGCATAACCCGAGTAGACTAGAAGACATACCATGTGAGGTATATATCCTTTTGTGTCAAAGCAAACACCAGATCCCTAATGGCATCATGATTAGCTATCCTTTGTTCTCTAAATGGGCAATGAGTCATATGAAACTTGCTATATCTAAGCTAATACCACACGCATGTTTGAGTAATGAAGATGCAAATGGGTGAACAAAACCAAGGTAAAACCCTATGGCTTTAGAGAAGATAGATGGTGTAAGTCGGAAAGTCTTGATGCATGGTGGAGCCAAGATCCAAGAGCATACACCTTTGCCAAAGCAAGAACATAGACGAGTCATATTAATACTAGGAATGGTCTAATCCACTAAGAGAGACTGTAGAGTCTGTTGAAACTGTCGGTCATTAAGGTAGATTGTAGTCATCTAGTCCAATCAGTCGGCAAAGAGGAAAATGATGGGAGTTCCTATCATGACTCCAAGAACAAAACATCTATTGTTTGCCATAATAGTACTTGTAGGGGAAATGACTCCATCCACTTCCCTTGTATACATCTCAAGGATGGATCAATCAGCAATCATAAATCGGGAAGATAACAAAGATGTCGAGAATGCTCAACTACCTAACAACGCTGCAGGTGTCGTCTCTTCTATCGATAATAAACAACCCTTACATAAAAAAATCAGCAAACATGTTTATCTTCGTGTGAAATATCCTATCACACACTCGAAGGTTTATGTTCCTATGATATTACCAAAAATTATCAAACTTAATATGAATATATGTGAAAAAAGAACAATGTGAAATAGATAGTTAACTATACTAACAATATTAGAATATAGAATAACAAACTTCACTTGCTAATGCACTAGTAGATGAATGTCATCTATTTGCAATACATTTTGCAAAAGAGATATATATATAGATAGCATATTCTTTCAAATAATGTGTGCAATCGATGAAAAAGAAGTACCATTGATTCCGGCCAAAGGGCACTTGACGGGACAGCAGACAGGACGAGATGGATGCTCGTCATCTTCATTTATCGCCCGAATGAACTTGCACCTTGCATCACCAACTATCGGCCGCGACCGGGACTTCCCTCGACGCTGGAACTAGAATCCATCCGTAATGATTAATTCTGGATTTGCACCCAGTCACGACTCAAGAGCGAGCAAGCAAGCAAGCAAGCAAGCAAAGGGCTGCGAGGACCTGTTCTTGTGACCGTTCGAAGTGCACAAGGTCTGACAGTCCACTCTGCGGTGGCAGGAGAAGAGGCCTGGACTACGTACGCGTTGCATCAAAGTGCTACGACGTCAAGGTTAAGGGTAATAGCACTGAGGCTACAGTAAGTTAAGCCGGTACGTGGTAAGCAGAAGAATCTGGAGTTACAAAGAGTGGTGCAAAAATACCAAATGAGAGCAACCGTGTACGATGAAGGACGTAATTGGATCCGCTGATTCCTCTCGGACAGACGCAAACGAACTGTCAACATATCCTTCCGTTACCTCCGGACATACATGATTAGCTGTGGCCCCCATGCCCATGTGCTCATGTAGCAGCGTCTTCCACAAGGGCACTCATTGGATCTCTAATCTGATGGGTGTAAAAATGCTGGCATCCTCCTCCACTTGGGGGAGTCTCAGTGCGGTCCAACTTTGTGCCATTCTGACCAGAGTTAACTGTACTGTAGTAACTGTACCCTCCACCCCCAAACTGAGTCACATGCGGATTACCACTTGCCGCCAACTCCGGCCTCCCGGTTATCCGAGTTCGTATCCTTGTCAATGCGGCGCCCACTGCCCTAAATTTGCATTTTGGCCATGTTCGTAAATTTAGGTGTCGTTATCATGACAACTTGGTCTGAACTCCTCTAACAGAGAGTGGAGTCAGTGGACTGACCACGCATGCGGTCTCCAGAACAGTACAGTCCACCACCCTAATATTTGGTAATTACTGTAAGACTGTAAGTCGAATCCAGCCAGCCGCCTTTTCCCCAGACGGACACCTTCTTGTCTCATTTCCTGTCAGCTTAAGCTAATCGCAATCTTAATCATTTCAGACTCACGCATGCTCCCATATTCTCTCTAAACAGCCCTTTGTGTAGAATGCGGACCAGAATAACCCGAGTACAGGTCAAAATGGGAGACGGGTTACCACTTTCTCTAATCCCGTCGTTGGTGCTTGAGGTTGCTGGATTCTCTTGGCAAAAAAGCAAGGTCCAAGGGACCCAAGGTAAGGTAATAAAATCTCTCTTATGCCAACCATTGCTCTTTCTCTCAATTGCAAGTAAATTGGAACATTCAAGGTTAAGTGGGGCTCAAAGAATCATAAAATCTTTGTATCTAGAGTTGTAGCTATAATGCGCTCCTTAAAAAACTATATTCAAAAAGATAACTCTCCAAGGATTGGTATTCTCATTTCATGAAACCGTCTTTCTTCTTCTTCATGAACTAAAAGATGATTATGTGAAAATACCAAACTCATTGAAAAACAAAATCACTCCACTTTGGATCAATTCTATTCAAGCAGTTTCTTTTAACGCAAACTTTCATGAATACACAAGAGACTATTATTGTGGCAGATTATTGAAGATGATGTTCATTACAACACTTATTATTTTCAAGTAAATTGCAACTATGAGATAGTTTAATATCATCAAAAGATTTAAAAAAAAACTTCACACATGCTCTTTTCATTCATTTCATTCCAAACCTGTATTAATATTTCCATTTGAATGAGACATTGATTCAATTCCATCCCAATTTGGCCAATCCATTTATCTATTATCTCGATTTTGAAAAAACACCTAATTGGATTTATGGATACTTTTTCATGGTGTACGACCGATGTTGCAAGACAGCTATTGATGGTTGATCATAGTAGATTATTAACAAATTTAATATTTAAACTTGTTTGAAAGTGTGGACATTACGGTAGTAGAGTTCAAAGTCAATGTTCCCGGAATTGAAAGTTTACGACATGTGAGAAAGTCAAAAAATATTTTTTGCTTCTGGTTTACGTATCATGCAAGTATATTTACAAACACCTTAAAAATTTGAAATTATTAATAGTTTTAAATTGTCCAATTTTTTCATCACCTTCAATAATGAGAGATTGAACATGTTGCAAATTAACATATGAAAACTCTTATAAAATAGCTTTTATTAAATAAATTTTATCAATCCTATAAAGATAATATCAGCTATATGCGTCTTACCTTTTTTCCAAATCAGCAAGAATCATGAATACAAAATCAATCAAATATTTACTACTCTATCAAATATTTCGTGAAAAAATATAATTTTTGTAATATTTAAATAATTTGTTTGATTTTTTAATTTTTTAATTTTTTAAATATATTTTTTTAGGTGAAATAAAAAAAATTTTAAAAGGAGTGTGTTTTAATAAATAAATAAAAATAATCGTGAGATCTTTGAAATTTCAGAAGATTTTAAAGACTTAGATTGTCATTATTTTGATATGTTCATCATAAGGATAGACAATATAAATGTTATCAAGAGTAGATGATTAACTTGGATTAAAATTTTACCTAAAATAATTGGACAAGGATTTAAGAAGGGCAAGTATGCTTCCTCAAGAAATTTTTTTTGTTCACAACATCAGTTAAAATATATACATGTAATTTATAGATCAAATCAAACATGTTGTTAAGTACATACATATCACATCACAACATATATTGATGTCACATCAAACATCACACATCATTTTGCACACTTCGCACCACTCAAAAGATCAAAAAAAAGGTTCCAACACTTAAAAATACATCTTCTCAAATCACCTTACCTCATAGAAATAAAACCAACCGTTGGATCATACTCAAAATTATTTCCAGTGTTCAGTATTATATTTTAGGATAATTCAACGGTTCGGATCTTTGATTCTATCAAAAGCCTATTTTTTTTATTAATCACACAAAATTAAAGCCGCCTTTTATGTTTTGGGCAGATCCACTGATCCTAATTCGGATTTCAAGCTCCACAATTATTTCAATATGGATATAATGTTGAACTAAATACTAAAATTCATTTTTGACATCCTTCATATATACAATTTACCTCTATAAGTGCACAATAGATTCTAATGATTAAAAATAATTTTTTATATATCAACCTTTATCAGTTATAAATTTATTTGACCTTTTCACATTCTAAATGAATTTACCAAATGGTCAAATGATGAAGCCTTTACTTTTTTGTACTTTTCCTTTCAAAAACACATTATTCACTTTTAAATACAAATTATATGCCTTGAGGTTTCAGATCCAATCACAAATTTTGCGAATGTTTTTTTCCCTTTGTATAGAGCTTGAAAAATATTCCAGGATTATTTTTATATTCTCTAGACAACACATTCTGATTTTTATACACAAAAGCAAATGTTCTGATTTTTATCTTTCAAATTATAACAATAGCGTAAAAGAGAGATGACAAGAGAGCCAAATCCACTTTGTGTTTCAAAGACTTGAAGTTTCCACATTAGCTACTCTCCACCATAACCACACTCTCAAAGACTAAATTTGAAAACTGCATTTCAAAGAGACCTAATTTGAACTCTACCCCTTGAGCTCTAGGTCTTCTAACGGTGCTATTAGTCCTAACGGCAGTTCCAGTGCAAGTGGCTGCACAATTGGCTCTAATCCTTGAATCTGCTCTTGCATGCGCATACCTATCTAACTAGGGATTCCGTTACAGAAGTCATGACAATTGTCGTGTACATACAGATCGCATCACAACATACATCAAACATCACACTACATAGATCGTCATACACCAACACAAGTGTATCACAATCGGCCCCCTAACTAGCGGTTAGATTCCTCTAACATCAGGTAGTCATCTAGTTTATAACATAATATGCCCTTCATGGGGCTAAGATCAGGAGACCAGGTGCTAGAATGTCCCATCGTTAGTCGCATATATGCAATCCATATCAGGTTACGGTCAAACTACCTTGTCTCCTAATCGCATCAAGAACATCTCCACCGCCCAATGGGCACCGCATTGAGAGGAGATGTCAAATATGGCATATGACATCCTCTTGAACAAGAATCACAAATCAACATACAGGTTGCTCCACCAGTTGATCCACATAACATACATCTTAAGCTTGCCCGAACACATACCAAGCTTGGATCAATAGTACCATTAAGGTTTGGAAGTTGACATGAGACTCAATTACACACATGATCCTTCCAAATCATACCATCACGACCCTCTAATATCAAAACTCTAGAAGATAAAATCTCACGTACTCGTAGAATCGTGCAACCAGCTGTATCAGTCAATGTGGTTGGTGCACTTTGCTACAAGTTAATGTTATCACCAACATAAAATATGTGAATTGAAGTTCAATATCCATCTCCTCGGATGGTAGCATAACACATAGTATCTCTATGTTGAGAAATAACAAGGTTCTCAAATGCCATGGCCAGTACCCTATGGAAGAGTTCTGCCCTTTGAGAACACACCTTAACCCAAACATCAAGGTTATCCAAGTCCAAGGCTTTAGTTGACTCTTGACGAATAATTGCATGTAAGTCTAGATCTCTACTATATAATAAAAAATATGACGAGAATGACGCTAGAGATGCTTGCCGGCCAAATCGATAACCCATGGCCAAACATGACCTTAGTCTCATGATATCTTAGTCTCCCATATGACCTTTCTCAAAGCCAAAATTTATTAGTCCTCTCTCCAACGTTTGAACAACTCTCTTTGCTAGACCATCAACCTCAGGATGATCTCTTGAGGTGATATGATGATCGATCAACACTCAATCACACAAAGCATAAAACTTATCCAAAAACTCAATACTGTGATCAATCAACACTTCAATTGGTGCACCAAATCGGCTAAGCACTGAAGCTAAGAATGCATAAGTTGTTCCCTTACTTGACTTGTCAGGTAATGCCATCAACTCAATCCACTTGGAGAAATGCTCCACCATGACTAACACATATCAATGATGTAGTATAGTTAATAGTAGAGGTCTTGCAAAATCCAAGCTCCAACGATAACCAAGTCCTATAATTGATAGAGGATGTAACTGTGGTGTAGGGGCATTGAATGATGCTCAAACACAATCACATATCATACATCCGGCCAGATATTGTTGCACCTCACTTTGCATACCTCTCCACCCATAGTGATTTTGAAGTAAGCTATATGTTAGCTTCACTCCAAAATGATCTAATTCCTTATGAGCATGTTTGATCAACTGTGTTATTTGAGATGGAAGTGTCACAACACGAATGCTGCAATCTTCCCATACTCGAAGAAGGTGTCTACCTTCCCATCTGAACCGCCGAGCTCTCTCTAAACCTCGATCCCACTCATTGGCACTAAAATTCCCACCAAAGCAATTGTACAAAGATACTCCAACACCACCATGTCGTCATGGATGTCTTGACTTATCACCAAACCGTTCTCAGTCTCAGCGTCCAAGGATAACATATCCACACTTTGATTCAAGAGAGATATCACATAGCTCTCAAGCGCCAATATACTCAAAAAGACAGATGCATGCCAATCTGGCACCATCTTCTCATCATCATCACCATGGCATCGAGCTCCATTTTTGTCAACTTTACTTGTACATGGCTTTCAACTTAACCCATCCTTATCGGTTCACCACATGATTGTACACAAACCCAGGTTTGTGTACAATCATGAAATCATATTCTTGTAGGATAATAGCCCATCATGCAAGCTTTCATCTAAGCTTGTCTGATTCCATCAACCATTTCAATGGTTGATCATCAGTGATGAGAGTGAAGGAGTTTCCAAACAAATAACATATGAAATGTGTCACTGTCCAAACAATTGCCAAACATTCTACTTCATAAGAATTATACTTTGACTCTACTGCATTGTTGGAGCGACTTGCATAAGATACTAACTCCTTCCCCTTATCATCATGTTGAGTAAGCACTGCTCCCAAACCCAACATACTCCAATCAATATGTAGTTGAAAGGGATGACCTCTCATAGGTCTCCTCAAAAAAGAGGCAGATGTCAACCTTTCCTTGAGCTCAATAAAAGCTCTCTTCTATTCATCTCCCCAACACCACTCTTGATCTACCTTTGTCAACTTTGTCAAGGCTTTGGCAATAGTATTGAATCCTCACACATATCAACGATAGAAGTTTGCAAGTCCAAAGAAGGCTCGAACCTTACTCACATCTAAGGGTGGTGGAATACGCAAGATTGCCTCTACCTTGGTTTGCTGAACTCCCAATCCTCCTGGGTATATGGTGTGACCCAAATACTCCTAAAAGAACTTACATTTTTCAAGATGTAACTTGAGGCCATAAGCAATCAATCGCTCAAATACCTCATGCAAATTTCTCTCATGTTCCACCATTGTAGCACTATATATTGGAATTTCATTGATGTAGGCTGGGACACAATCAAGTCCGGCTAGGATCCTATCCATCACTCTTTGGAATTCAACAAGTGCATTCTTCAATCCAAATGGTGAGAACTTCCATTGATACAACACATCCTTGCCATGTAAATCAATCACCCAAAAGGCTGTCTTGATCTTATACTCATCTCAAATCCGCAACTGATGATATCATACTCGTAAATCCAATGTACTAAAAACCTTTGCATGCCCAACCGGATCAAAGATCTTCTTAGCTTGTAGATAGAGCATATTGATCAACTTTTTTTTGTCGATTGATAAATCGGTAGTCACCATACATGCATCTATATGTATAATGGTCATATATATCCTTTTAGAAAAGCATCATCACAACAAAGTCATATTCTTTATATGATATCTCCACTAATTTAGCCTCAAGAAGGTTTTGATACCTATTTTGGAATATTTCTTTCCATATCAATGTATTGATAGTGACGACGGAAGACTAGTGCATCAATTGTCAAATCAATCTAGATACCAAGTCCTTCAAACATCCCAAATCCATCATTCTAAAGGCAAAACGATTTCTGGAACTCCTTAGAGATCTCCATATCCTACGTCTTTCTCCTCTTATCACTTTGGGACCAATCTAAATATCCCAAATCTCCTCTCCATCAACACTAGAGATAGAAGACGTAGTATATGATAGCTAAACAATAATCAATTGAATAGAAAGTTTTTTTTTCTCTCATATGAGGCCCCACTAGCTCAATGTAAACAACTCCATAAATTCTAGGTGTTATCTCTAAGGTTGTATCATAAAGATCCGTAGTGGTAGCCATAGTTTGCTCCACATAAAAAACTCCAACCATACTCAAAGAAGACTCTACCAATCTTTCTCTAATATCCCTATAAGATCAAGGATGAGGTCTTGGGCACTTCTCGTCCCCAATTTTTGCCTCCATCATCTCGGTAGTCAAAGAACTTACCAATGGTCTTGTAGTCACACATGTGGACCGCATGCGTCTCTGCTCAGCCAATCCAAGGCTCACAATCCATGTCAAATAGTTGAGGTCCATAGCTTGATCCAACACCTGATGTCGTGATGCCTCCACAATGTAGGTACTACTATAGTAATGGTAGAAAACCCCATAGCTCGTTCTCTCTCTTCAGCGTTAGGTTCCACCAACCGCTACAATCAAGAATTCCATACAAGTCCAACTCCTCCCTCTTTGTAGGCATGGTAAGCTAGATAACTCAACAATATGGATAATGCAGTCCTTGACACATCCACAAGGTTCACCACAACCATGAGTGATCTATCAGCATAGACCACAACATGGGAGTGTCTACCCACATCCAAAATAATCTCCATTGTGAGATGTGAGGGCATATGCACTCTATCATATGCTCATAATAAAACCTCCCTTGGAAGAAGGTTTGTCCATCATAGACGTGGATGATGTACACAAGATCATATTCTTGCTGCATCCAGCAATACCGCTGTCCAATCCATGAACGCAACTGTTGTGCACGAGTGATGACGAATGCATATTAGTTGTGCATCATCACTCGTGCTTACGGATCATCCAGCAAGGGAACATTCTCCAAAATGTTTACCGGTGAATAAATCAGCTATGATTGGAGAGATTGTAATATGCCTCTAAAACCACGCCCAAATGGTTCTATGAATTCACTCGACATATTCAAAAGTCTGTCTAGATGGTTATCTTTAAAAAAAAAATAAAATTTTTATATTAAATTATTTAAAAAAATTTATAATCTATAATCATGATTTTGATTTCAAACTGAAATAACATGAAAAAATAGATCCAAAAGTCTGAAATGAAAATTTTATTAAAATTCATTTTTTTCATTTGATAATTATGTATTTCATATACTATTTTCAATGTAAATGGTATATCAAATACAAAATTATATAATTCTATTATTGAAATTGTGATTAAAAATTGATGAATCCTCCAACATCAATTTTGACATAATTAAAATATAAACATCCACATAAGAAGTCAAATAAACAATAACTTTTTTATCATATAATATTTATGATTAAATTATAATTCATCTAATCACAAAGCTATAAATCCTTTTAACATGATATATTTTGAATAAACCTGCAATCATATGATAAAATAAAATTATATCAATAATTTAATAAATATATTAAAATGATGATAGCATTATATATAAAATGCAAAAAATAAAATTTCTAATTATCAAATGTTGATTTCAATGTAACCCAAAATATTTTGTTGTCAACTAAAATATGAATGGCTATAATTTCATTATACTTAAAGCTTCTAAAGATGATTCAAACAATTAAATTTGATCTCTCTAATTTTTCCAAAGCATCAAAATTATTGATGGAACACGTGAAATATGTGAAAAATTTTATGAAATAGTATTATGCAATCATTCCAAAATACTACTTTGTATCGTCCGTAGAGAATAAATAAGAAGTTGGATTATGTCTTGCCACACGATCTATATCAAACTACATGTATAAACCTAATGATAAGATAATACGCTTATTTCTGTAAAAAAAATAGAAAATCTTGAAATCAAATAGTATATGATCATAATTAAAAAAAATTATTATTATTCAACTCAACATAATTTTTTAAATTATAATTAGGTTATGCATGATGGAGATTGAAAGTCTATATAGTTCATTCAATATCATTCATTCAACTTCATCTTATAAAAAATTTGTAACTTATCACATTACTAAATAGTTTGTGTTCAAACATTTGTCATAAATAGGAATTAAGACTAAGTTTTTTTTTAATTATACGACATAGACTTTCATAATAAAGATAAATATATGAAATTTTATATAATTAAATTATAATATTATGATATTGTATATATATTTTAATTTGAAAGAAATATTAAAAAAATTATTTTTTTTTACTTTTTTTTATTGAAATCTATGATATTTTTGTGGATTTTTTATAAGTAAAGGGAGAAGCAATTAAATGATTTTGAAATTTTTTTCCACTATTTTATATTTATATTTTATTTCCATAATAAATTTGGTTACAATGGACATTTCATGAAAATAATTTCATCTTTTAATTTTGAAATATAGTAAGAAGAATTACTCATATATTTTTAGTAAAAAAATATATCTTGTAATATATTTTACTTCTATTTATGTTACTTATAGAGGTATGATAATATGTCATTATTTTTCATAACCAATAATATTGACAATCATCATATCTAAAGTGTGATATGACATAGAGTTTGAGTGCTTAATCCTAGAGGTAGAAATTTATTAGCTTAATGATTAAAATTTATTACAATAAAAATAAATAAACAAATAATTATTATAATATAATATAAGTATAAAGTATATATGTAATTTGAAAAACGCTCTATTCATAACTTTTAATATATTTTCAATGTATTAGAAACCCAAGGTTATTTCTTAACTTTGTCATCTCTTTCTCTTGCAACTTTTGACTTTTAAATTTTCAATATTCATATCAACAAAAAGTTATTTGAATCCTTTCAAAGCTTAGATTCTCTATCATCAAGGATTGAAATTCGAGTTAGTACTTTTTTAATTTCATGTATTTATCCATAAAAAATTTTATGGACCTATCTAATTCAAGCTTAAAAGATTTATGGGAACTTGGAATAAGATTTATGAGAATAGTTCAATTTCTGTCCATTATTTTATGATTGTACCTTGAAATCCACTACTTTATATATTATGTTTTTCATATGTAATCATAAACCTTCTAATGAAGTAAATACTAATGAAAACTACTTACTCCTCATCTTGTAAATCATATGATAACCTGAGCAATAAATGAACTTAATAATATAGCGATGCCTTGCAATTTATTAATTGATGAAGACATGTAATGAAAGATGAGAAATTGGTATATCAATGAAGTTTATTACTTAATTCATTGTACATGCTTTGGAATTGGGGCAACACATTTGGAACATCAGTATACTTTAAGGGACTACAATCACTTTCAAAAGAAATCATTTGCATTCATCAATTTCTTGCTAATGCAGTCAAATCAATGCTCCAATTTCATTGCATGAAGGAAAATATATCTCTTACCAACAAACCTAGACCATGCCAAAAGTTTAGCTTTTGACTTGACTAGACCCTAGTTTGTCCATATGGATTTTCATGGATCCCATTTTTGTAAAATGTATTACTTAGACCCCATTGTATGTGTGAAACTTACATTGTCGGTGTATCAATGAAGTTATTCTATGTTTTTTTAAAGTTTTTGTTCTTTTAAGTGTATCATAAATATGACTTTGCTTGAACTTTGAAGTATTTTTTGAGGTAGGTTGGATGAGTACCTCAAATTCATTGAAGCATGAGAAATCAATGATGGAAGCTCTACTTTTTGGACTGAGGAAAATGCCAAGAAGGTGGCACCCAATGTCAATCTCTTGCTTGCAAAGTGCAAATGAGTGATAGTGATTCCCATCATTTATTAAACATAATGTAGATTGGATCTCATACTTGTTCTCTTTGCAAACGTTGTTCAATACTGCCCATCACTGTTAAGAGTGGAGCAAGGAAAGGTATCTTGACTCACAATACGATTGTGTGGACAAAAAAAATGATTTTCGTTTGCAAAGTTCAAGGAGTATGAGGCTAAATTGACAAATTATACATCATGATGAATACAAATCAACATTATTCATCTATTTGGCAAGAACAATGTGAAGGAATTCCATTACATTTCATGTGGATTGCAAGATTGCAAAAAAAATTTTGCATCACGCAAGAAAATCAAATGTTGACCCGTCATTAGTCCGTAAAAATGTATGCCGAGAAAAAGGCACAAAATGTCAATATCATTTCTTGTGACATTATCATATATATTCGTTCAGAGTCTTAAAATTATACAGGTATCAAATTGCATTGTATGATATGCATGAGAGATGTTATTTAAGATGAATTTTACATGATTTCTCTTGAAATCGGAGAATTTTGAATATTATGACAAATTCACATCAAATATGCATAACTAAAACTTTCATATTATAATATTTTTTAATTGTAGATTTTTTTTAAATTTACGATAAATTTGAAGAAGCAATGTCAAATTTGACAGAATTACTAAGATATGGTGAGATTGGATCGATGCATGAATATAAAACCTTCTTTACATAAGCTGCAAGTAGAGAATATTATGAACGAAATGTGGAATAAAATTATTTCTTATCAATTTATAAAGAGTTTGTTGATTTTTTTATTAAAATCAAATTTTAATAAAAAAATCTCAATCCACCTTGAAATAATTTTTATATATTGATACAAAAAAATATGAATGTTTATAAAATGAATCATATAAGTGCAAGTAAGCAATGCTACTTTGACTCGCTATTATATGATGATTTAGAATCAAATTCAAGAATTAAATAAGAAGAAATGTTTGAGATCTTTTCAACCTCTAGAACGTAATCCATTAAACGTTCATTTGGAAATAAAGACTTTTCACTTTCACTATTCATATCATACTCATCATTTGAGCCCAATTATATGTATTGTTCATGATATAAAATATTGGCATGTTATGTAAACTAAACCCTTTTTGTATCATCTGAAATAACCAAGGTAACATCTTGAGTAATCTGTGTAACAACAAACTTGTCTTGTAAAGGCTTGAGATCTTCTTGCACAACATCATCATGACACCCGATAGATTCAACACATGTGCAACAATAACTTCATTTGCCTCAAAATCACTTCTTGAACAAGGGAAACAATATGGATCAAGATTTTAATACAAATCAAGTTATATAATCAAGTACAAATCCGACGTATTCTGCTTGGGATATGTAGCCCCTTATCAAGCAATGAGTGCATATCAAGTTGGTTAACCTGACCTTGAGCTTAGCACCAAGGTTCGTAATAAACGGACCTTATTGTCTAGCATATACTTCAATTTAGAAATAGAAACAGAAATAGAAAGGCTAATGTATTCGGTTGTCATACGGACTTTCTAAACAATTCTGAAGCTCCTAAAGCAAAGTAGTGTAATTGCGATTAAGTTGAGAAAAATATTTAAGGCTCCTTGCTCTAATCCTCACCCATTGTATTTGAGTCTAAGTTGATGTAGCATTTTGAGTTTTATGATATTTTATAAATTGATGACATATATTCGTTAACCTCATCATCCATTGGGAACAAAAAGCTATTTAACTTTCTTTGATCCCATAATTAAGAATTCGTAATATTTGATGACGTCACTTTTTTATTACAATTGGAGGTCCACAACAATGATAAATAATCTTGATGTTGTTTATGATAATTGCAATCAAAAAATTGAATATATCTATTGTAGTTTTGTGTGAACCAAATCTTATTAATATTGTCCATTGAATCGCGAAGGTATTTCTAGTCCCAAAGCATGGAATGGCAACAAGGCCACAACATTTCTTACATTTCTCAACAAGTATAGGTGATTTTTGGACCATGTTTTACAATAAATTCATGTTAAACTCCAACCATCTTAATCAATGCAATGTCCATGCTAATCTCAAAGTGTGCTTTGAGATTAGCATTTGTTGATTGGTTGAAAATGACAATGAGAATGAGAAGGTGATGTGATTTGCATATCACCTTCTCATTCTCAACCAGTAAAAAAATGTGCATATTTGGTGAAAAAATTTGTTGCATGTGATGATGAAATACGACATTTGGAGAAGGTTATTATGACATGAATCTATGTGTGCTTGCTAGATTCCGAAATGGAGCACACATGCAAATTTTTTTCATAGCTGCATTCATTGATTCCGACAAATTAGAAGAGACCTTCCTAAAATATGGCTTAGGAAAGGTGTGTCAACTTAACAATTCCTTTGCGACCGGTAGAGCCAAGGTTGTCAAGAAACAAATTAAACCTATCACATTTCAAAAAAAACTATTCTAATTTTCCAGAGCATATTGAAGTTTTTGCATACAATTTGTAACTTTATATTTGTTAATTTCGCATGGTGTCAAAACCTGCAATGTATTATTGTTTATAAAAAAAATATACATAACAATGTAAGATCTTATCCAATACACATGTCTTTTTCTAACTCATCATTGTACTTATACATGTTTTGCAAGAAAATTACTTTCATTAGCAATCACATTGTCCACATCACCTCCCTCTTCATATGACATTCTATTTTTTTACTTAGCTAAGTCCTTGTGAATATTTTCAATGTATCGATTGATTTTTTATTGTTCAAACAAACATGAGCTAAGAATGGAAAAAACAGACCCTAGATCCAAGCATGGGATCAAATAGTTGATGAACATGCATAAGTATCATGCATGATCACTCCCTATTTGAAGCCATTGTATCAACATTAGTCTGCCTTTATTTTAGGTTGTGATGTATTGTCATCAATGAAAAATGGTGCAATGTTCAAAACTTATTCACAATCATAAGGAACCAAGATTTCAATAGCACCTTTGTCTAAAGCTTTAAATGAGACTTCATATGTAGCTAAACAGCCGTTAAAAACTTTATCGAAAAACCAGCGCTTATTGAAAAAGCAATATAGTAAGACTTCGTGTACTTTTTTCTCTATGTTCAGGTGATGTGGATGACCCAACCATTTTGGATGCAATACAACTAGGGTTACCATCTTTTTTTTAACTAACGTTGTTGAAACGTTACAAGGACATGTTCTTTATATCAAATGATCTATCCTTGTAAAAGTCGTTGCTCATCGCCATGTAATCACTCATCCCGGTATATTGCTTCTCACGTGTCACTGGGTCTAAGAAAGACATTTTATGAAAGTGAGGTCCATGGAAGTCGAGAGGGACAACCTAGGATCCAGTCAAGTCAAACACTGGCCAAAGTTTTTTTCAAAGAGATCAATGAACTCACAAAACTCAGTGCACAACCAGTTTACAATCCATACAGATCCACTAGACTACGTTGATCCTACATCTTCTAACAAAACTAGACGGGGTGCCTCAATTACTTCACTTTCCAAACGAACTCGTCAGCTAAAATCAACAGTCTCAACTAACTTAGATGATATGTATGGAGTGAACGTTTATCAATAAATGCTACATTAGACGTTATTATAGCGTACAAACTATGCCACTGATACTAGAATATGAAGAATGATCAATCTATAAATATACTAAGCTAATCTGGTGCTCGCAGGTGGTGAGGTGGTGAGTTTCATTATTGAGAGTAGAATAATTGTGGTTGCAAGCCACTACAGTACAGGGTTCGGTGAACAATTTGCACACCAGTAGATAACTTACAACAGAGTACTAGTGTACAGATAATGAAGGAATTAGTAGAGCTCTGAGAATATTCTTTGCTGTGTGCTGGCTGCATCAGTCCCCAAAACAGCGCATGCTCTCAGCGTCGATATCTCTAGTGCTGAAGAATCCAAAATGTCATCTGTAACATCTGCAAAGTTCAATTTGGAGGAGTGTCCATTCATTTGGTACGGTGGAATTCGAGCACGGACAGACACATGTCTTCACACATTCTCCTCTTTGAACATGCCCTTGCATTCTTTGGGTCAGTGAGAAACCTAAATTTCATAACCCTGTTGTGAAGTTCGTTTTCTTGTTTGTTTGTTTCTCGCCTTGTTTGGGTTTCAGGAACCTCCATAACTACAAAAACTCTCGGCGCTTTTCCCAAAATGTGTAGTCTGAATTGGGCACACATTGGAGTTTGAGCTTTTTGGTCCAAGTGAAGCTCCAAAATATTCACTTCTGATAGATTCTTCGCCCATATTCAGAAAAGACAAATCGTGAACAATTCGTCTGACCAAAAAGAAGAATCTTTGCATGGACAAAACCACAAACTGCAGTACAATGGTTGTATTTGCGGGCACCAATCTTAACCAGGTCTGTCCATTAGAGAGCCTTGCACACGAGGCTGTAGTTCTCCGATAAACGAAGAAAAAGTGCATTTTGGGTTTCCTTCGGCGCACATATCCTCTTACTGTATCTGCTCATCTGTAGGAGGGATGAAAATCATTGAAGAATGACTCCATAGGTTGCCTCAAGTCTCATGTTGATGTTTTCGGGATTGTGAATATATCCCAAGCCTCATATTTATGCCTTTCCATAAAGTTCACAAGCTATAACTGTAAGTTCCATAAACTTTGGTACCGACTTATAGACTCCTCACGAAGGGACTCATGCTACACAAAGTATGTAGCTGGACAAGGATCCATGGATGGCATCATGGCAGACATGAAAATTGCTTTTTAAGATTAATATCTGAAGTGCCTTATTTTGTGACTGATATTGATTGAGCAATAATCCATGCAGCTTGCTGACCCATAGAGTCATCCCCATGCCGTCGTACAAGTAGTGGCATTATATGCCTGATTCGTTTAGCAGTTCGACGGGCCAGTGAATCATGGTGATTAGAACAGATCTTCGATCGTGAAACTCGAACACCCATACAAATCTGAGGAATTTCTATCTAAGGAGCAGCTGTTAGAGTATAGAGTGGCAGTAAGGAACCAACAGTGAGTGAGTGGGCCTTGGGTCTAGAGAAGCCAGATTGCTGGCTGACTTCTGTGGAAAATTTCGGAGCTGACAACTTAATTCGAGGGCCCATGACAGAATGAACAGAATGATATATTGCAAGTGACATATACTAGTTTACTCAGCCCAAGAGGCAACAACTTTGGTTGTTACAATAGTTTCGAGACTCACGTGCTAGCGAGAGGGACTTGCATCTTTGGATTCGTTCTTCGCAGTATTGTTTCATTGTTCGCGTTTATTGCGGCGTATACTGCGATTGTCAAGTTTCTGGAGGTGAGCTTCACTGCCTACGTGATTTTCGGCCGAAATCCCTGAAAACGGCAGGAAGAGTTAATTCCTGTCGCTGTGTACCTCTTCTGCTACTGTGTCAATGCTGTTAACCTGTTTGGATCAGGTCTCCCTCTGATTTCTGATTGCTTGCCTTGCTTGTAAGTTAATCTACCTCGTCGACGGTGAGTGGAAGGTTGAGAGCTGAGGTTGAGTGTTTTATCAGATAAGATCTAATCACCCACGCTGAGTCACCGATCTGCGTTGAGCATATTAACATCACTCATCTATATTTGAAACCCAAGAGGTACTTGCTTTCTACACCACGATGAAAATAATTACCAACGGATTCCTCAGAGCCTAATGTGGATTTGCATCTCGTTTCATCACATGAATACAAAGAGGAAGTTAATAACCTCCGGTGATGGTCAACCTGCAAACAAAGAATGAGTTGAGCTAAACTCTTCTCAAATCTCAGGTGATTTGAGAAGAGTATATTCCAGAAAGGGCTAGATGACTACAAAGGAACAAAATGAATGAATGAGTGGAAACTTTAGGCCATGGGCCCACAGCCAAGAAACCAAAAGAAATGGGTAAATTGATGCCCAAGATCTGTCTCTCGTCTTAATAGAACATTAATCAAAAGTGACTACGACCCTTATGTAGGGATCCTCAACGTTAAGAAGAGGCGCGATTTTGCTAGCATACGCTTGCATTTTGTTCGAGAATCTTAGTCCTCAATCTCTCTCCAGATTTCATAAATCGCATAACTTTGTACTTATCAAAATTCTCAGCAACATCATTGCGGCAAACGGAGATATCAAAAGAACTGGTTCTGAATTATCGACGAAGCATGGCACAAATCATTATAGCAACTCCAACCACTTAATGAAAAGATGGTGCCACTGCGGCTGCAGGCACTGGGACAGGGCAACCAAATCTGCTGATAGACAGAAGACAAGGCATGTTTCAGAAAATACAGGAGACGTCCATCAATAATCAAAGCAGCTCCATTTCGTGAGAAACTCAACATTTAAAGGCTCTAGACTTGAAACAAGCCACAAACATTGGCCCAACATCGGTCTACCTAATTCCGAATTGCACGATAAGTACTAACTAGGAGAAACCACAGAAGTTTCAGTCCTAGACCTGAACATATAAATCTCTTAATTAAGAATTTATTAAATAGACTACAAAGAATCCTCACATTCCTCCATAACGGGAACTACCATGAGAAACCACATATCTAGTACTGTGCCAACAATCAAGATAACTATCAATTTCGTTCAAAATGTTGGCCTCTTCCCTTGTCACAGCTTGTCAGCTCCGTTCCTTACGGTATACAACCATGAACAGTTAGTTCAGTTAATCTTGGAATCTACAAGGAGCAATCAATGCATCACACCCTTTCTGCAGAATTTTGACCACCATTCACAGTACCTACGTATGCGTATCTCCTTATACATTTTCGCAGATAAAGGCTGATCACAACGTCATCATTTATGATTGAAAACAACCGTCGTGGTCTCGACATTGTCGAAGAAAATTTCACCTTTCTCATCGAGTACATTTGAGTAGTACGATCACGACCTTGGATAATATGATACTTCTACTCCTCTTCCTCCGCCTCCGTCTCCGTCTCGTCTCCTTCTGTCTCACCTCCTTCTGACGTCTCTGCTTCTGAAGTCTCAGCAGCTTCTGCAGCTGCTTCTTCTGCTGCAACTCTTGCGGCTTCTTCTGCATCTTCTATAGCCTTGAGCTTAGCTTCTTCTTCCGCTTCTACTTCTTCTTCTGCTGCAACCTTGTCTAGTCTCACTTTCTCGTCATCCGTCATTTTCTTCAGTTCGCCCTTCACTACATTCAGATGGACTTGACACATTAACCTGGCCAGATCTGCTGCCGCCATAGCCTGTGCCGCCATCGCCCCATTCAAGCCCACAGGATAATATGAGCACTTATATGCTCAGCTGTTCAGCTTTTGGTTATGTTACTGGCGTGATACTAATGACAGTGAAATTATCAATGGTAGAGGTAGTTCTGCTTTGAGCAGGTCTTGAGTACATATTGAAACCTTAGATTGTGCCTCGAACTTCGTCTTGATGTCAGAAAAGTGGGCACAAGCTGTTGATAGTTTCTTCAGTCGGAGCAGCCATTTGAGTCCGAGCTGGAGAAAAATATCCAGGAGTTTATATTGTCGTCTCAAAGAAGTGGTCAGTCAGGATTTTGAACCAGTAAGGGATCTTGACCTAGAACTGGCCCTTTTTTTTAAATCAAAACAATTTGAAGACTCAACGAAAACAGTACATCTGCCGTAATTGGCTATGAAAAAACCTCAGCTCAACACTGAACAATGAAGTCTCCAATGACAAAGATGATGAGGAAGGCACATACATAGGCAAAGGGTGCTTCCTTCATCAGCTTCTTTCCTGTTAAACCCTGATACAATAGGAAACACGTGGACCTCACATCTTAGCGATAGAGGAGCTTGAACTTTCCTCAACAAAAGCTGGCTGGTTAAGTACTGGGAAAAAAAACAGAATATTTCGTACTTCGATATAAGATTCTGCGGCTTTCCATTTGACAGGATCCGCTGGTTTGAATGCATCATAGGACCTAAGTGCCTGGAAAGCAAGCCACAAGGTTTCTGATCAATCATTACCCAGATCGTACATTTGAGTCAGTAGTAAAGTTTCGGTATCTGCGAAGGTCTGAATTGACTACGTATATCCCAAACAAATGGGTGGCTTCAAATGCAGCAACAACAAAACTGAATGGGCACGCTTCGTTAAACAGGAAACAAGGAGAGCACCCTATACTGAGCTAAGATTTAAGGAGCTTGGGAGCGAAAGAACTGCTAAAACATTGACATTTTTGGCAGACCAGCGCAAGTGTACAGAGCATGGGGCTGTGAAGAATATAGCAACTTAAATAATGTGTATCTCTTCCCGAAGATGACGTTCCCTTCAATGATGAAACGACAGCTTCAAATCTCCTGAGTGAAGTATTCACTGCTGCTTCTTTTACTTCTAATGTTTCACCTGTCATGATGCTTCGAAGCATGAAATGGATATGCTTATCACCCGAAGCTCCTCACGAATACGGGAAACATTGAGGACATACACATTTCGTGTTTTCGCAGGTAAGAAAACCTATGGCTGAAGAGGCAGTAGCCACAGCATCATCAACCTTGATGAATAGTGACAAATGTCTTTTCCACGTGACGCGTTATCAAGAGTCCAGAGGTTACGCAGCTGCTAGAAATCTAATATTTAATCAGAAAAGAGAGAATTTCGGGTGATGGGACCAACGAGAAACACCAGTTGTGAGAATGCCAGGGACTCTTGTACCAGAAATCACTATAAATGAAAGTCAAAATCCTTGTAAATCTCAACAAAACTGGTGTATGAGCAGCATTGAAAGCACGGATCAGAACAATTTTTAGACCCAACTTTTTCGTACTGGCACAATTCCGATCAAAATGTTCAAAGAGAGGAACTTTTTGAGCATGACGAAGTGTTGGAAAACAGAAATAGAATAAGGGAATAAGGGCACAGGAAAGGAAGGGAGGTGGTTGAAGAAAATAAAATTAACTGAGATTTTAGGATAGGAAAGCTGCGTAACATTTTGCTGAGACAAAGGAAGAAGCAATGAGTCGCATAAATGCACATCTTCCCATACATACCAAAAAGCGTAACCTTTCGTTCCTAAATTTATCCTACAGGCACTGCTGTCTGAACACTTCACCTTGCAATCTCTATAGTAGAAACTAAATTATAAAGTCAAGTTAAATCATTACGATACAAAAATACCCACTAACTCCTAACAGCTGAAAAAAAGTACCCCCAAAAAAACAATGTATCAAATGGAAAAGAAAAGCTGAGTTGTGAGACTTACGTTGACAAAATCTGTGTTTACGAGGACCCTTGCACCTATCCAGTCATCAACAACGTATTTCTTGTGACCCAAAATATATAGTAAAGCCTGCAGAGAACAACCGCAGCCACAGTCTACATCAAATGATATGCTCCATGAGTACAAGCAGTTATGAGACTCCAATGATTTCAGGAAATTCGGCTCGACACCAAGATTCTACCTTGAGAACTCTGAACATTCTTCGCCTAGGAAAAGGGATGCATTTTATTCGCTTGAGCTCCTGGTCCTGCGGGGAGCGATTAACATCATCAGGTTCTTGTAGCTTTCCCTACTTACCCCATAACATCTTGTCAGTCCAGACATCTTGCGCTTTCTTACAGGTGGATACATGTCATGACATACAACCTTTGATGGAAAAATGCTTTCATTTGTTGGACATCAAATATGTCACTGCCATTAGACCATGGTTGAGAGGCAAGGCCGGTTAACAAAAAGCCTCAGGTATATCACGCTTACTTTTGAATCCCTGTTCCATCTGAAGAAGCTAACAATAACTATTCCTCCAACTTTCAAGCTTTTCAGTCTTCCAGTGCTAGAATAAAATGCACATACAAGTAGTTGCCTACAGCCTGAAGACCAGTGACATGCTATCGTCAGCTTCAAGTGTGACCACAACCTTAAGTTCAAGCATATGGTCCATAACGGTGGAAACTAGCAGCTGATGATGCTTGACAATAACATCGCCCTTTGCCAAAGAAATCTCAAGCTTGGTCATCAGCACATTCGTTTCCTTGAGAGCATCCTCCGCCTTCTGTAGCGCCTTCTCAAGCTTAGCAATTTCTTTCTGCTTGTCCTTTATCTTCTTTGCACCGTCCTTGGCCAATTTCTTTCTCTCCTTAACCTTCAATTTCTTTGCCTCTGCCTTAGCTCTCTTTTCAGCTTTCTTCTTTTCTACCTCAGGATCGACTACTTTTGCCTCTTCCTCACCCTCCGAGGTTGTTCCCTCTGTTTCTTCTCCTGATGTCTCAAAGGCCTCGGTTCCCTCGCCGTCTGTCTCTGAGGCCTCAGTGTCTTCCTCTGTCTCTACTTCCTCAGTTTCTTCCTCTGTTTCTTCGCCCTCAGTTTCGTCAGCTTCGGTCTCCTCCGTTTCCGTGGTTTCTGCGTCTCCACCTTCTTCATGTTCTCCTTCCTCCCTCTCTTCTTTTGGTTCCTCGCCCCAATCTTCTGGGTCTGATTCGGGCTCCTCAGGCTCGTTCTCCTCTTCATCTCCTTCTGTTCCTGCCTCTGTCTCCCCGTCGGTCTCTGTCTCCGTGTCGCCTTCAGTGCCCGCCTCGCTCCCTGTTGCCTCACTGCCGCTTTCTCCTTCCTCCTTGTCCTCGACCTCTTCCTCTACTTCTTCCTCCTCTGGCTCCACCTCTTCTTCTTCCGCTTCCTCTTCTTCCTCCTCGTCTTCTTCCACTTCCTCACCTGCATCTTGCCTTTCTTTTCTCCTCGCCTCCCTTTCCTTCTTTCTAGCCTCCCTCCCTTCCTCTCTCTTTTTCTTCGCTTCAGCTTTTGCGTCTTTGGTCTTTTGTTTCTCTTTCTCTCTCTCCTCTTTTGCCTTGGCTTTCTGTGCTAGGCGCAGCTCTTTAGCAGCCTCCTTCACAGCCTGTTTATGGGCCACCTTAATCTCCTTGAACTTGGTCTTTATTTTCTCAATAAGAGGTGGGGTTATCGTATCTATGTCCTTGATGCCCTCCAGAAGATCTTGATTCATGGCATGAGCTAGTGCCTTGGCAACATTTTGCATGAAAGCTGTCTCCGTTGGTTTGAAAGGGTCACCAGATCCTGAATTCTCGAATTTCAGTGTATCTGCACAAAGGAGTCCTACCACCTGGATCCTACAGATCACGTGCACTAAGTCAAATTTCTGAGTGAACTTGCACTTTTTCAAAATGTCATCAGTTCCAGAGATGTTTCTGCAGTTCTGCAGAGGATGAGGAAATTGTTGACCGATTTTTAATCTTCGACCAGGTGAGAGATTTAACATAACTCTCTCAATGGAAGGGCTATACTTAATACATTCATCACAGTTATCATATATCGCAAGTTGAGTGTTCACCCGTGGTGGATAGGTCATGGTTCCAGGCAGAGTTATAGGAGCAACATAATAAGCACCAAGTCTTGGAAGGCCTCCAAAAAAGTAAATGCCTGATGCACACGGGAGCAATTCAGCTTACGTCGGAGTAATTCAGCTTCCACACACGAAGCTACCATATGCTTCAACAAGTTTTTGCCTGTTCTGCTTTGTCATGCTACGAGCACTCAAGGACTAAAATACCTCTTTTTCTGGCAGCATTGGAACGCTTTCTAGTCACTTACATTGTTTCAAAAATCTTGTGAAGGCTGCCATCCATGAAGGAAATTTGCTAGGCTTCTTACTCTTTACTGATTGATGTGCTTCGTAACAGCCGTTAGGAACATGGCAGAGAAGCGAGAAAAGTTCCCTATATACCAAATTCTAGCAAGCGTTTGACATTAAATAAAATAAAATCATCGAACCTTTTCTGTACAAAACGTTTGGGACGTGAAGCTCAAGCAATCCTTTCTCCAATACACCGAAAGTCAGAGGACCCTGCGTAAAAAATCCAAATTTGTTACCTGTAGATTCAAAACTTTGAGCCGATTCTTCTTTCTAAATTTCAACTTCTACCCTACAGAAACCCTCATGTGATGAACACCCTGGCTTCTTCACGAATCGTTCTGCAACTTCTTTTGCTGATTGATTGGAACAGACAAGAGGGAATTTTGATAGAACAGCTCGCCTAAAGATTATTCAGTATCGTATTAGACAGGAGAACATGAGACTTCGTCAAGTGAAACTTACCATCTTTCTCTTCATTTCCTTGTTGCACATGAAGAGGTTGTTTGGTGAAGCTGCCATGTACTTGCAGATAAGTTTCTTATATTTGACGGGTCTCGGAGGCTTCGGAGGCTTCTCCGGAGGCTTTTCTGCATCGCCACCCTCGGCAGTAGTTTCTCCTTCAGTTGATGCAGATTTGTCTGATTTCTCAGACCCTGCCTCTGTGCTGGCCTCATCACTCCCTGCTTCAGTTTCTGCATCTGTTTCTCCTTCGGTTTCACTTTCTGCTGCTGCTTCTGCTGCAGCAGCAGCCGCCTCCTCTGACGCTTCCGCAGCAGCTGCTGCTGCCGCAGCCTCTGCTTCTTCTTCAGCTCTGCGTTCCTTCTCAGATATCCTCTCTTCTTCCTCGCTGTCGTAAACCGTCTCCTCATCCTCGTCTCGCTCCTCACCTTCCTCACCTTCGGATTCTGCGGGCTCGGACTCGGCTTCCTCGTCTTCATCTTCACCTTCTTCCTTCGGAGGCTCTGGTTCCCATACGGGCTCCACAACAGCTGCAATGTACACAGCGCTGGCACCTGATGGCAGAAATCCCGACGAAAGAAGAAATCATGGCTATCCCGGGTTTCGTCTTAGGATTCTCTTCGCTTGACAAGAACAATGCGTATGTACAGACTGGATGACTGTGATCTCAAGTCCAGGGCGAAACGGGCTATGGGACAGGACAGATGAATATCCCTTAAACTAGCAAGATAAAGACGACCAGAGCAAAAGCGTATGAAGAAGAGAAGTTTTCTTGTGGTGCATTTTTCAAGTCTGTCTAAACGATGGATTTTATACTCATCCCCCAGATAATGTTTTTCGATCTAATGATCATCAAATTCGATGATCTCAAAAATCTTCTGGCAAATTCTTGAGGCAGAGAAGGAAGGGCACGAATTTTGTTTGCTCGTACAATTTTGCACGAGGTACGGCCCGGTCCAAGTTTGTTAAACTGTTCGGAATTACGCTGCGTTAGAAAAGGTTTGCTTGCGAAAGAAATGAATATGAGCATCAAGTGGGAGTGAAAACCCGTGAAAGTCGTGACAGCTTTGATGGCGTTCTTCCAAAGGTTACAGGGGTCGTCTTTCAGAGTAGACAAGTAGTTGCACGAAGAGATTCGCAAGCCATTTTGTTCCGACTCCTTCTGCGCTTGGATCGACAGTTGGCGCTTACTCTGCCCGTCCAGAGCAGACTTTTCCCATTGCTCCCTTTTATAAGCTTTCAGCCATTCAGCGCTGTCGACGTACTTGTACAGCCATCCGCTGAGCCACTCGATGGGATCTGCCGGTTGCACGATACATACTTCTGCCACTGCGAGGCTCAGTGGCTGCCCTATGGTTCTTGCCAAATACTCCGCATCCGGCTTATCGTCCATGGATTTTAATCCCGCTCTTCACCAGCATGGTTTGCTCTCCACTCTCGCTACCAACGATTCTCAACTGCAACAAATTTACCCAACTGCATCGTTCAATCTCTGATCTTGTTCCTCACCTCACACAAGGAGTGCATTCGTATGGATGTCAATTCATCTGTCATGTTCCCTAGAACTGTGACCGTTGGGAATCCAGAACCAAATTTCCTTATGTTTCTATTTGCCGTCTTATGACGATACAAGGACACAAAGTGGAGGGTTCAGACTGAGTTGGGACATTGAAATGAGTGCGAAGGAAAAATCAGTGCATGAAAGTGCGTTGACAGCTATCTAATTCTCTTTATCAGTCTTAAATCCAAAGTTTGAGATCACACGTTGGCATCATCATTAGAATTAGAAGTGCCAATGTTCGCAAGATCGTCGCGGGGATCTGTGTACTTTCTGGCCTGGCCCACGGGAGGACGTTCCTTGAAGCAAAGTTGGAAGTCACGTTGCGTTCTTGGCCTGCAACTCGGAGACTGCACTGCAATTCGAGACGAATTCTTAGAATAAAACAATCGGATCCCTGATTGATTGAGATAACTGTCTGCGTTGGAGGCCGTGCTATACAAACTGCCTGGATGGGGGGCGAGTCCTAGGTCTTAGTCGGGCATCACGAGATTCTATGCCTGCCGCCTTCATGAACAGAAGGAGCCCAGGTAGCAAGCAATCTTCGCCCGCACGTCAGGACTCCACGACATGTGAGCTGCAGCAGGGGATGGTTGCATACTCATCTCGTCTCCGCAGAGAGTTGCTTATTAGAAATTCATTTGCGAAGAGGGTCCTTTCGCAACATCGTCCAGATGACATGTTTGACACGTGAGTGGAGTAGACCGCTTAAAGACTGGAGAACGCGAGATGAAAGATCACTGATGCAGTATCACTTCGCCAAATCCTCGCACCAGGAATCTCGCCCTGCAACGGATCCGGCAGCGAACTACTGCAGTTAGCCCTAGAGTGAAGACCTCTGCTCTCTCCACACCTGTATATAGGAGCTAAGGTATTGGCAGGTATCTTGACCAGTTCCTTACCTGAAAGGTCTGTTCTTAAGATATGTTCAACCGACATATCTGCCTCCAAATTTAGATCTTTTGGGTGACAACAGTTGAGTGTGAATGCAGATCGAAACTACGTTGCTACAATGCTCTTCAGATTCCTGCTTGGCTCTGTACTCGTTGCATTTGTGAGAAACAGTTCTTGCATGGTTTTTACAACAAATGTCCTGCGGTAGACGAGATTGACAAAATGAAAATCTCTTTATCCTGATGTCCTGCATTGACCAATATGACAAAACGACAGAGAAATGTTGAGAAAAGAGTGGGACAGGAACATTCGTCCCTATTGTCCATTTGCTGATTCAAAAAGTGACTGATTAACAAACAGATTTGTATCGCATGGGCTTTTCAGTGCTTCTTGGCTTCCTAGGTACACTAAACCAGCTGCCACAGGACTCAAATCCTATGACTTTTGATCTTAGGAACCCAAAATGTCACTACAGTTGTCCTGTGAATGTTTGATGAAGCTCAAAAGCACACACAGACGTTAACCTTTGCCTAAACCCTCCACTACTATCTTCTACTTGAGGAATAGGTCTACACCAAAGTATACACTAATCAGCGCCGAAGAAGCTCGTGTTCCCTCCTATCTGAAAAGAAACCGTGTGTATGTACAACTTGAACACCTTGTTGAGGAACAAAGAAATGCTTCCCTGGAATCAAGTAGTTCAGCTCATCTCCTGTATAGCTTCCTCAACTTTGTCGATGTTCTGACTAAGAACCTTCCACTGCAATCACGACATTGTGCTATCATTAGATGCTTGATGTCCGACATTCCACAATGCCACATGAAGAAGCAAATTCGACAGGAATTGAAAGAAGCGTGTTCCATTGAGTGAGGTTCGGTCAGAAGAGATAGAAACTGGTTTGAAGAGAACTAACCTGGTCCAAACTCAAAGATATTCCTGCACCCCCGACAAACATTTATCAAAACGGAGGTCAGCCTTACAGGCTTCTAGGTGGGATTGAGAGCATGGATGTCATATTCATTGCGAATGATAGAAAGGGTAATGTAAATTTCTAACTAAATTGAAGTTGATGGTGAAAACCTTTCTTCGTTGGTTTCATTTCGTCGTCAGCAGTGGCGTAGTACTGTCTTATGTCAATGAGAATCATCTTTTTGAACTGTCTTACAACCACTCTTCGATTCTTGGAGATCTGCCAGCACCAGCAGTTGTTTAGGCAGAGTACTGAACGAGAGTGCAGATATTAAAGCCAGTGCTTTGTGGAGGGGACAATATCAGGACGTGACAAAATGGAGGAATCAACTCAGATATGAGTTGAAGATATCGCCTTCAGAGAAGCAATTGTTCGAAAGAACACAAGCAACTCACATTGAATATAGACAGTTGGTTTTCAGGCCAATCTCATGTACTTCAAACTATTCCAGTCTATCGATCTGCCTGAACAATCGTGTTCATCTGAGACCACGAGTCCCTAGGTGAAAGGGAATTTGACTGTCGTCATAGTGCTAGCAATATTGACGATCAGATGTCACAATACATTCAAATTCTAGTCACAAATATTCCAGTGACGTGAGGCATGGTACTGACCTCGCACGCAGTGATTCCTGTCTCCGGGTCGATTTTAGCTTCGGGCTTCGCGACAGATTTCTTACTTACAACCTTCTTGCTTTTTTTTCTCCTCTCCTCTTCTTCGGATGAAGACTCCTCTTCCTCCTCATCCTCATCATCGAGGAAATCATCGTCCTTACTTTTCCGCTTATTTCGGTAGAACGACATTGTCTCAGTTAATCGAGTATCGCACCGCAAATTGACCTACAATTGCACACATAGGGCTGAAGCTTAAAATATTTCTCCACTCGAAACCTGTGCAAAATCTACCTAAAAATTGCGAATCAACCGATAAGGCAAAGCAACACCTAGAAACTCTGGTGACTGGAATCGGAACATCTGATTTGCGCCGTCTTAAATATGTAAAGAAGACTACCTGGGTCCTGCGGTTCAAATGCACGAGAGAACTGGCAGCCTCTCGGCTGAAGTATCCTCTGGCTGATTCTCTCTAATCCACGATCATTTCAGCTGAGAATCGTGCTGTGGAGAAGCAGCGTAGCTCGACTTTGCTGCTCCCTTCGAGTTCAAACTCTGCAGCAACAATGTCTGGCGTTGAGAACTCAACGGTTGTCCAGCTGAAACTGAACTGGGGATCAGAGACGAGACAGTGGAGCACTCCTGAAAAGTGAGTGGCGACGAAAGCTCCAACATTTCAGCAAGACCTAACTTTTTCTCCCGCGTTCCTTCGTAACAAGATTCAAACCTGACAGCACTTCAGTCCCGTACTCATGATCCTCCTCCCTTTATGATGGCGGCGCTCTTAAAGTTGCAACACGTCAGAAATTACGATTGTATTATAGTAGAATCGTAATTTCCAACCGGTAATTGATTCATATTCATGTAAAAGCCATTTCTCAGTGGAGTCTCCAAACCAATGATGTTATATGTTGTTGATTTATTCTTGTTTTTTTTGTTGTTGATTTATTCTTGTTTTTCATGCAAAGAAGTCACATGGTTGAAATGAAAATATGACATGGTAATATGCGTGGAATGAAAGTCATCCCCACTTGTGTTTGAGTTCTCATTACACTCTTCATTCATAAAACTATTAACAACTCTAACAAGCCTAAGCTTTCAAGTGGATAGGTTAGACTTGGTTCTACCTCCTCTGTCAATTTCTCATCCTCGGTGTCATCCCCAAACAAACTCCTTGCCCATCACTTGAAATACACATGTGGATTGAATTTCTGCGAATTCTATATCGACATTGACTGTTGAACTACTTTCATCATTCTTACTTTTTAACTCTTTTTTTGATGTAATAAGCTCACTACCATTTTTCTCTATCTCACAAAGTGTTTTTCCTTTATGACTACACTCTTTTTTAATTGCAAATGTCATGACCCTTGGAAGTAGAGAATGATGCAAATAACTCATCATCCCAAGACGGGGGAGAAGTGATACATGTATCAGAATTTGATTCTACAACCAAATCATCCGAATTGTCTTGGATGTCTTCATTATCATCATTCTCTTGTGAAGAATTAAGACTTAGTCAAATGCAAAATCCTCCGCTTAAATGGCTTAGAAGTTGAAACATGAAAAACACATTTAGAATTTGAAGAAATCTACAATGGTTCCCAAAATGCATTTTGCACTCTCCTACCATGTTCATGTAGATGGTTCAACATTTTTGCTAGTACATTGAAACTATGACTTTGAAATAATGAAAGAGAGGGAGTTGATTGGACAACTCTAAGAGCCATAGATGATTCAACGCACCTAAGATCCAGAAAAAACTCCTAGTTGTTGCGAGACATCTTGAAAAAAAAACATATAAACTCTTGGATTACTTCTGAGCTAAATCTCATGTAGGCCCAACTACATTGGTCATACTCTTTGCTCTTCAACGTTACATCAAATGACCACTCAAATTTCTTTAATGGTCCTTTATACTTTTTGGTTTGCAAAATGATAAAAAAAATTGGTAACTTTAAGTTTTCCAATTATGATTATTGATATCTAAAATGCATGTATTCTTGTGCATCAATTAATGTCATCCGTATCATTATGATGTAAGGAGGGTTTGGTCGGTTTCTAACCTGAATGGAGATGGTCATAATTTATCTTCTTAAGTCATATGTGAGTGATAACTAGAGCTATATATTTTTTTCATTATTAATTGAGGTTACTTTCATGGACGGATTTTAACTGTAGGATGAACTATGATTAGAGTTCTCTCAGTTTGATCACATTCAATGTACTTTAATTACTTGATTACTACACCATGGTCATCTCTAACCATAGTTTATTTCTATAAAAAATGAAAGCTCATGTTGACATTGGATAGTGATACATGTATCACTTGTTCTCTGAAAATTTGGAAGGGTTTCATTTATTTGTTAATAGTATGAGTATTGATACATGTATCACAAATTTAGCTTCCAAATTTTCTACCTAGAGAAGGTCAATTATTTTGACATCAAGAACAAGGATTTCAATATTTAGTGTTCTCTAATCATTATTTGCCAAATTTTTCTACATTTGAGAAAAATTTCACATTTGACACCACTTTTGTACAAAGAACTAATGTATTGCTAAAATTATGACATTTGCAAACTGAAAACAATTATAGGGAGGAGATATTTCAAGAAAAAATAGTCTTTGTGTGAAAATATACGATAAATTTTATTCCTTTTCAATCCATCTCCCATTTCATGGTCACATTATCTATGTAATCCGTTAATGTGTTACTAATGATTTTGTTGAGGAATTGAACAAATGTATGTAGTTTGGAAATCATGTGAAAAAATTATTTTAATTTATAACTAGTTTATTCCGTGAACATCATGGACAGAGCTAGGTAGCTGACACTCCTCTGAATCGACGGATCACACTCTTAAAGGTATGAATATATTGTTAAGATGCATGATATTTACTCAATCCATCAATGTCTTGTAGCACCAGAAAGATATATAGAAGCGAGCACTTACCAAAGTGCTCCAATTAATACATGATTTCGTATTCTGCAGAATTACAACCCCCTAACACCCCACCTCACATCGGAAAATGCTAACTATGAAAACCCTAAAATCTAAAAATATTCATAATTTTTTTTCCAGATACCCTAAACTCCATAATTTTCCAAGATGTTCCAATAAAACCAATGCATGAAAAGGAAAAGATATGAAAAAAAAAAAGCTTACCCATATGTTTAATTGAAGAAAAATCATTCAAAATTCACTCAAAACCCTAAAAAAATAAAAACACTCATATCTCACTATATCATTCTACGTACTCTTCAATTTAGGTACTAATGGAACCCAAATTGAAAGATTTCTATGGCCACACTATGTGGCAAAGTGTGGCCACAAAATATACAAGAAAATATATTACTCTTTTCTACTCTATTTCTCTCCGCAATCTCCGTTTTTAATGTTCAATCAATTGAACATTAAATAATCATAGACAATCCACACAAAACAGTAACCTCATCATCGGTATCCTACAAGAATTTTATTATACACCATTTGACATAAATTCTGATTCCACTTTTATACATCACATCGAGGCATTCTAACCTGAGTCGACGTTTTGAATTACATTGCTACGATCAGTTTTCTTATCAACATGACACCAGATCATCCGAAGTCATAAAGGAATAAAAAAGCTGAAAGCGAATTCGAAGCGCCAGTTAGGATTCTTCATCAATTAGTGCTCATGCCTGACATAGCTCATCAACTGATTGTATCTTTTCTGAGCCTACTATGAGTCATGATTTCTTATCATCTCCTTACATCACTCGTACATGGCCATTCCTCGTACTACTAGAGCTCGTCTACACTCTTGCTCGGGCAAGGGTGCAGGCTCGTGGATCTTGGCTCGACCATGCATCAGGGCTTTCCGACTCACACCAGCTACTTTCTCCATAGCGATGAGGTTCCGTCTTGGCTTGGTCCATCCATCTACATCTTCATTACTCACATGTGAGTGTGGTATCACTTTAGATGCTGCAGGTGTTCATATGACTCGTTGTCCATTCGGAGGGCAGAGGATAACTACCTATGATGCCATTAGGGATGTGGTGTTTGCTATGGCGCGAGAGGGTGCATACCTCACATGGAGAGAGCGTTGGTATGCCTTGCAGTCGACTAGGGTTAGGGCAGACATGTACTTGGTTCGGGAGGACCAGGTCACTTTGGGCTGATGTGGTGGTTCTGGATCCTACTAGAGATACACGGTTTCAGAGAGGGGTGATCACCCATCCTCCGGGATGGGCGGCGAGTGGAGGCGGCGGCGATAAAGGTCTTCAAGTATAGAGGTATGCAGAGAGGTCACCTCTTTGTTCCTCTAGCTTTGGAGTTATATGGAGCTATGGACACCGACTTCGACATGTTCGTGAGGGAGTGTGCGAGAGCCTACCATACTAGGCGACATGGGGTATCACTCTCTTTAGCTTATTGTATAGCCTATTTTAGGCAACGTGTTTCCATTGCTCTCTGAGAAGCACTAGTCGGTGCAATCCATAGGAGAGCAATCACGTTAGGTGATGCTTCTTCGGATGCTCCTGTTGTTTGTAGACCTTTCGACTTGGATAGTTCAGATATCTTAGGTGCTGTAGGACATATTTCATAGTGTGATACGATTGGCACCTAGCCCCATGTTACCGGTTTGGTTCCATCCTTGTACGATTTGATGGGATCTTCCCATCCCTTTTGTTATTATATTTTCCCATTGACTTACATCACTCTCTGTAGTGTAAGATGCTCAGGCCTCCGTAATGGATCAGGTTGCAGTTCCAAGCTGAAACAAATCTAAGGGATGGAAACTCTGAGGGGTGGCTGCTGTGTAAATTGGCACATAGCCTTCATTTGAGCACATGTCTTTCACACTAAAGGTGCCTACTTTTTTGCCTACTTTTCTGCCTTATGTCATTTTGCGTTCTTCCGGAAACGCGAGTTATGAGTCATGATTTCAACCAGCATTTTGGGGAATATTCTCAACTTTGAAATGGTTAGACTGCATGATCATAGCTTGCCAGTAAGCAATGGCTTATGCTTGGCTCAATTCGGAATTGCCGAATGTTTCACTATTCGTTAAAGAAAGATTCAAAATCAATCCTCCTGATTCTCCTCATGCTCCTTGACAACTCATTGAGTAGTCTTGATCTAGCTTTGTCCACTTTGGCTCCTATGTAATGCTTAATCCTCACGAATATATATGGTAGAAGTTTGCAAGTCCAAAGAAGTCTCGCACCCTACTCACATATGAGGGTTGTCGAATAGGGAAGATTGACTCCACCTTGGTTTGCTGAACTCCCTATCCTAATGGGTATATGTTATGACCTAAGTACTTTACATGCTCTTGAAAGAACTTACACTTTACACTATGCAACTTGAGGCCATGAGCAATCAATCGCTCAAATACCTTCTACAAATATGTCTCATCCTCCACCACTATAGCACTATATACTAGAATATCATGGATGTAGGCCTAGGCACAATCAAGTCCGGGCTAGTATCCTATCACTCTTTGGAACTCAACAGGTGCATTCTTCAACCCAAATGGTAAGTACTTCCATTGATATAATACGTCATTATTATGCGAATCAATTGCCCAAAAGGTTATTTTGGCCTTATCCTCATCTTGAATCCACAACTGATGATATCATGCTCGTAAATTCAATGTAATGAAAAACATTTGCATGCCCAAACGCTCAAAAATCTCCTTAGGTGTAGGCATAGCATATCGATCAGATTTTGTGTGTCGATTGATAGATCGGTAGTCACCACACATGTGTGTATCTGTATAATTGTCTATCTTGCCATGTCTATATTTCTTGACTGCCATCACCACAACAAAGTCATAGTCTCCATATGATATTTCCACTAATCCTACCCCAAGAAGGTCTTGACACATACTTTGGATCATATCTCTCTCCATATCGATGTATCGTTAGGGATGACGAAAAACTGATGCATCAATTGTCAAGTCAATCCTTATACCAGCTCCCTTCAAACAGTCTATATCCTTCATATTTAAGTCAAAATAGTTTTTGAAACTCCTCATAAACCTCCACACCCTACGTCTTTCTACTCTTGTCACTTTGGGTCCAATCTCAATATCCCAAATCTACTCTCCATAAACAATATAGATAAAAGATGTAGTATGTGCTTTATTCCTCTAGCTTTGGAGTTATATCTAGATATAGATACAAACATTTTCATGAGAGAGTGTGCAAAAGCCTATGATACTAAATACTGTGGTTATCACTGCCTTTATGGTATTGTATAGATTTTTTTATAATGTGTATCCATTGTTCTAGAGATAACGGATATTCATGTTATCTGCAGAGCTACATATTTAGTATATCTTTTAATGGCCGATTACATATTTCCATTTGGATGCTATTGGGGCTAGCCCCTCTTACTCGTATGGTTTCATCAATACGGGCTTGCAAAGGGCTTTCATCCTTTTTGATATATATTTATTATTTGACTTAAACTTATCGATGAGGTTTACATGTTCGACGTAGATACCATGTAAATTTTACACATTCAATACTGAATTCTGACACTCTTTTACACGCGTGAAAGTGACGTGATAGCTGGAGAAACCAACTCACAAATTCTCGGGATTACCAAAGGCACGTAAAGATAATATACAGTCGTCTGACTCTAAGGAGTGTCCTCTTGTGAGAGTTTCGTGCTGGTATATAATCACTTAGATCCTTCAAGCATATGTTGCAGTCCTAGCTTGATTCTTTCCGTAGAATTCCTGGGATTCATGAATTTGAACGGTACAGGTGACGAATCTGAGTCTAGTTGCCACAGAACTCGTTTGAAGATGAGAAACTTGGTGGAATGGTCTCGTCCATTTTCAAGTACATTATATTTTCTGAATAGTGGATACAATGTGACAATTTGTCTTTCTAGATTTTGTATTCTCGCGCTAGACCCGAATTTCACAGAATTTACAGCCACATGAGATAATGGCGTTCCCAATCTCAAAACAAGAACCGCAACAACAGCAGCCGCAGGAGTCATGACAAAATACCTCTCTAAAGTCTCAATATCCAAGCAGCAGGTCCACTCACAGGACGCCCATCTGCTACCGACTGTGTACTCGTAGTAAACTATTTCATAGCAACGAGTTGTTACAGCGGCGAGCTTCCCCACGTTACAAGACGATGCCTGCCTTAGCGTAAACTTCGGATGGCAGGCGGGGAGAGATCACGATCTGCAGTGGACTTTTGGTGGACAAAGTGACTCCGAACGTCTCGCCCACATCGATGTCCATAGGCTTCATGCCCGGCGGCAGATCCAAGTCACAAGTCTGAAGGAGCTGCGCCATAGTCCACTCCACCACGAGCATGGCGTAGTCCATCCCCGGACACATCCTACGACCGGAGCCGAACGGTAAAAATTTGAAGTCCTCGCCCTTCAAGCCCTGATGGCGGTTCAGAAACCTGGTGGGATCGAACGTCAGTGGATCCTCCCACACCTCGGGGGACCGGTGGATGGCGTACACATTCACGATAAGCCTGGTCTTCTCGGGGATATCGTAGTCCGAAATTTTCGTTGCCTGAGTGTTCTCGTGAGGAGCGAGAAAAGGTACAGCAGGGTGCAGCCGGAAGGACTCCTTCATCATGGCTCTGAAGTAAGGCAGGCGGGCGATGTCCGCTTCTTCCACCATCCGGCGCTTTCCTATCACGGAGTCCAGTTCCTCCTGGACTTTGTACCTCACCTCCGGATGTCGCATGAGTTCCACTAACGTCCATTGCATCTGGGCTGCCGAGCTGTCGATTCCTCCCAGAGTCAAGTCCTGAGGATTCCACCATCAAGGGAGCAGGTCAATAACGCATATGATGTCCTGTAGTTACTGCCTTACCTCACAGCAATTCGGGGTGAGTTATCACTAACAGCCGCTGAGATGCGGAGGACTGTCCCGAGGACATACTGCCACGGCTCCCCTATTGTTATCAGCAACATCGTTCTCAGCAATCGTTGTTAGCAGCGTGAGATGAGAAATCTGTCACAGTCTAGTTGATCGCCAGCTCATAGAACTTCATTTTCAGGCTTGCCCCAGCTCGTATCTCGTCGTAGTTACTTTTCACATGCAAAGATGAAAAGCGATATGAAGATGAAAATATAGTAAAAGAACGCGTCGGCCATGCACGAATCAGGCTGTAAACTGAACCCGTTTAGAAGTTTACGATTAAAGCGAATTGATTTCTTGACAAGCTCATGTCGAGTAAAGAGTGCGACAGACGAGAGGTCGGTGGTCTGAGTAGACAAACCTGAAGGAAAGCCTTGACTTGTGTCTCGGACAGGCTGTTGCCATCTTCGTCCGCGTGGAGTGACAGCAGCACATCAACGAAGTCTTCCTTCTTAGAGCCATTGTGACCAGCAGACGCCCTACGTTTGTGCTCGTCTATCACAACTGTCAGAAACTTGTTGAATTCTTCTCTCAGTCTAAGCAGGTGTGACTCAGAACCTCCTATGTCCAGCTTCCGGAGCCAGGGAAGGTAATCTCCAACGATGACGGAGCCTGCGACTCGGGCCCACTCATCAGCAATCTCGTGAAACTCTCGAGCATGAATGGATCCGTCCACATTAGTCGTTTTCAACCCGTAATAGCTCTTGCCGTAGAGGATTTTGCTGACGTTGTTAAAGTTCATTTCAGTGATCTTATGATCCACTTGTACGGGCTGTCCGCCCCGACTCTCTTGCAGAAGTTTTGTCAGGAAAGCCGTCAGCATTTCTTTTCGAACACCCTGCGAGCAAATCAGCAATATATACTTTTATGAATGGCATTCATTCGATCACAACAGCCATTGCAGACATAATGACACAACAAATTCAGTTAATACCGTTAGTAATATTATAATATATGTTTGACGAGAGCACGTTCATACAAGGTCACCGAGCAGAGGTGAACGTGTATGAGATGATATGCAATCCGAAGTTCATGCTCGAAAGAACGGGGTCCCTCTAGGCAGTTCTTTCAAATCATTCAGGTCCAAAATTCATATTTGAGCTATGAAAGCGATCTGTAGTTCATGTCCAGCACCGAAGACTTTCATATTAGCATAAGTCGATATTCACCACAATGACTGTCAATCATTTCACCAAATTCCCCGAAGTACAATGGATGAGCGACAACTCTTAAAAGTTGAGAACACGTGGATCGTGGATGTTTTAGATTTGTTTAGAGGCGGAATTCACAAGATTACAAAACCTACCAAAATCGGATCTAGAATTTTGTAGTCTTCATCAGAAACATAAGAAGATTGGGATATTCACCTGAAATTCCTGTACACGCAGCGGCGTGAAGAGTGAATTGACGCATGTCTTTCGGAGTAACTTGAAGGTCGGACCCAGAG
Organism: Marchantia paleacea; assembly: GCA_014180765.2. Lineage (NCBI taxonomy): Eukaryota > Viridiplantae > Streptophyta > Marchantiopsida > Marchantiales > Marchantiaceae > Marchantia > Marchantia paleacea. Next base: position 787,464 of record MUAA02000064.1, read on the forward strand.
GTGCAAACAAGAGGTCTTGACGATTGTAGAAGAAGAGCTCGCCGGTGACAGTGTCAGGACGAGACGCGAAAATATGGTCTTGAGTTCTGAGAACCTCTTTCGCCATGTCTGGACTTTGAACAACGATGGTAGGAACAGAACCCAGCTGCATAAACATGAGTGGGCCATATTTTTTTTTCAAACGGAGCAATGACTGGTGAGGCAGCGGGCCCATAAGGGGGAGATTTCCGATCAAGGGCCATGCGAAAGGCCCAGGCGGTAGATTCGGTGCTCTGAACTTTCTTTGTATCAAGATCACCACGACCAGCCCCAATACCCCAGCTAGTACATAGTAGTACGAGTCCGTTCCATAGAAGTCTGCAACATTCGTCATTGGAAGTTTCATTACGTTGATACAACTCTCCAGCCTATCGATGGAATTCTCGCCAACTACGCCCTAGTGCTGCACGTCCTGTTCATATCTTCAGCATCGACTCGATCGAGACTTCCCAATCCTCCTCGGTCCAGAGTCCAGATACGGCTGGGCGTTTCGCTCCGCCTCCAATGATTGAACGAACAATCTTGTAACTTTCATCATTTATTTCCAACGTTTTCTCACCCTCTCGGACGATGAAGGTGAAAGAAAATTGACCAACGCTGTTTCCAATGGGTAAATCCTATTCAGCCCAGGATTCCTAGGGTTGACTTGACGAGTTGGTCTCCACAAACTCATCCTCACACTGCTGTATAGAGGGCGCGATTCCCTGATACAGCTCGAAAACTTGCTCTCTCCACTGTGGACTTTGGACCTTGGAGCTAAGAGACACACACAGTAAAATAACAAAAGGGATGGGAAGACCCCATCACCTCGTACAAGGATGTAACCAAAGCATAGCATGATACAAGAAATATGTCCTACATCACCTAACTATTTAGGTAAAACCTTGTAAAACATAAGATCACCTCTCATGAGTGCTCCCATATGGATTGCATCAATTAGTGTTCTTTGTAACTCAATGGAAGCATGTTTGACTAAAATAGACTATACAATAACCTAAAGAGAGTGATAACCTATGTCACATAGTATGCTAGACTTTATTGACATGCACAACTTTGGTTGAAAACTCTTGACTTTTAGTAATTCTCACCAAACTATAAGGTGTCAAAGGGTGAACCCCATACATCCAATAAAAATTAATAATGGAAACATTTTTTTGTATGCATTAACATAATTATTATATGCAAATTTCACAAGAGTCAAAAAAGTATCTCATTTTTTTTGTTCCTCCAATGTGAATGCTCGTAGCATATCCTCTATTGTTCTATTGGCTCTATGTGTTTGACCATCTATTTGAGGATGATAGTATGTAGATATTGCTAGCTTTGTTTTGAATAAACCAAACAAAGTTTTCCAAAACAAACGATTAAAATGAGTTCCTCTATCGGTGATTAAGACTTTGTTTAATCTGTGATTCACAAAAACTGCATCTAGATACAAATGAGTGAGTTGTGGCACTGTCACTCTCTTTGTGGTAGGTCGGATGTGTATCATCTTATTCAAATTATCCACAAAGACCACGATTGAATGATGTCCTAAAGAGGTTTTTGGTAACTCACATACTAGATCCATAGAAACATGTTCCCATCGTTGTTCGGGAATGGGAAGAGGTTATAATAAACCTGCCAATTTTTGATAACCCGACTTATTTTTTTGATATGCTACACAACTTCAAACATATGCCTCCACATCTTACCACATCCTTGGCCAATAGTACACTAGTTGTATGTTTTCCAAAATCTTTTCACCTCCCACGTGCCCCACAATGGCTGTATCGTGATCTTTTGATAACACCATTATACGTAAATCTAGATCTTGTGGGATCCATATATGCTACTCCTAAAATGCTAGACCGCGAATCTTCTTTGCCCTTTTTGCTTGAAGTGCATTCATGATCTCCTTATCATCGTTTGTTGCAGTCATCATTTGAATCCATCAATCAACTTGGATTTTCACCTTTGTGATGTTGTTGATGCATGACATTCGCATGACGGCATCTGCAAGTTGCTTCTTGCGCTCTTGAACCGTTGACGCCATTTTGCCCATTGAATTTTCTATTTGGAGAGATCCTTCTGAGTTTCCAAATACAAATGGTTTGTGTTTCTACCACAAATTCCTTGTCTTTCAAGTAGTGCTTCCAATGTTTAGTGGCAAGAACAATGGCTAACTCCTCTCGTGCAATTGTGTGATAGTTTTGCTCGGCTGTCATCAACTTTCGAGAGAAAAAAGCAATCGGATGCCAACCATCCTCCCATTCATGTTGAAGAATTCCACCCACTATTCTACTTGATGCATGAGTAGCCAACTTGATTGGTCGATTATGATCATACCATTTGAGAATAGGTGCATGCAATAGAGCATCTTTCAATAATTGAAGCTTTAACTCTTGTAGAGTTCTACATCTCCATTTTTTTACCCTTTTCTAACATATATGTTAGGGCTTGACCAAGGCAGACAAAAGCATTAACAAATCTGCCATAAAATCTAGTAAGACCTAAAAAAACTCTTTCATTGAGTTTGATCCTCTGGTGCTATCCATTTTTGTATGGCTTTTATCTTATCATCACTTGGATTCCCTCCGCTGTGATTAGATGACCTAAATAATCTATTTCTAATTTGCCAAATTCATATTTTGAAGCTTTGGCATATAACTCATTCTCTTGCAAAACCTGAAGTACCTTTCGTAAATGTCGCATATGATCTTCTAAGGTTGTACTATATATCATAATATCATTCAAGAAGATAAAAACAGATTTATCTAAATAAGGACAAAAAAAATCGTTCATCAATCCCATGAATTGGGCAGATGCGTTAGTCAGACCAAAAGACATCACTAGATACTCAAAGTGATTATACTTACTACGAAAAGTTATCTTGTGAACATCTTCATCAGCAATTAGAATCTGGTTATACCCGCTCCTCAAATCCAATTTGATGAAGTATTTCGCACCTTGAAGTTGGTCAAATAAATCATCCATTTGAGGTAATCGATACTTATTTTTGACTGTTTGTTCATTCAACCCACGATAATCAATGCACAATCTCATACTCCCATCCTTCTTCTTCACAAACAGCACAAGGACACCAAAAGATGAAATGCTTGGTTGTATGAACCCTTTTCTCAACATCTCCTCCACTTGAGCTTTACATTCGTCCAACTCATTTGGAGCCAAACGATATGGAGGTTTGCAAGTTGGAGTGCTAACAAATATCACCTTGATCTTGTGATCTACATGCCTCTTAGGTGGCAAGTCTGCAAATAGATCATCTGGGAATACATCCTTATACTTCATAATAATATAGCTTAATGAGTTCGGAATATAAAGATTGTCCTTAGAACCAGCAACATCTCTTATAAGTCCCAAGAAACATACATCATGTCTAGAAATGTCAGTTTTACCAATCACAAAGAGAGATAAGCTTCTATTTTGAGATCTGCTTCTATCTTCGTAAATCTTCCATCCATTACTTTTTACCACTTTCTTTCTCCAATCCAACTTCGGATTGTATTGCTCCATCCATGGTATTCCTATGATGATATCATATTGAGCTAATCAGATTACTCTCCATCCAATCCCTTCCTTGTACCCGCCTATAGCTAGTTGTACATTCCGTGCTAATGTCTCTATTGGTTCAATTTGACCATTTGACAACTCCACTTCCTCACTCACATCCTTCATCAAAGTCAATCCTAATTTCATTGTAACAAATCGTGATAGAAAATTTTATGTACTCTAGGATCAATTAGGGCTCTCACATTGTGTCATTTCATCATACCATATGTGACAATCAATTGTGATTGTTTCTTGCTCCTTCCATGAGCTTCCAATCATTATCTTCTCCCAATCTCATCTTTTCTTTGTTTAGTGAAACTAGTAAGGCCACAAGTCAAGTTTACAGGTGATCTTTCTTTCCTTGCAAGGTCTCGTCTTCATTGACATATTCCACTCCTTCCATATTATTGAAAGATCTTCGCAACATGGGTCTTCCTCCTTGTGATCCCGATTGAGTTCTATAGAACTTGGCAGTGTGACTTATCCTCCCACATGCATAGCATTGGCGATTGACACGAACTTCGATTCCTTCTCGATTAAACATTCCATTATTTGCAGTATGATCCGAAAACTTTGAAATAAGTGATCAACAATTATCACCTCCATACTTGGGCTGTGTTCCTCATGATGTTGCATATACTTTAAGTATAGAATGTAAATGGTTCAATCTCACGTTTCTCCATAACTGACAATCGGAAGTATCATTGGTATTGTTGATGTCATCACTTGAGCCATAAAATCTCCACCCCAATTGGTCACAAGATACACTCTGAAAACATCTTTCTCCATGAGTCAAATATGGATGTTGAATAGGTTGGGAAATGAAAAGTTTGGTAGAAGATTTTCCTCGGGCATATCCATACCTTTAGCCCATAATTTTCCCTTTCCCCCTTACTCTACATGCATATTAATGACCTCTACCAATCTGTATACAACTCTCAAGAACTTAAAGCTATCATCACATTCTTGCTATTCCAAGAGGGGTAATTCACACTTAAGGAAAGAGCAAGTTCACTCTAATGCCATTGTAACATTAGAGAAGTGACGAGAGATCACTCAAATAGCTCAAGGAATTCTGAAGTTGAGAAATAACTCAATGGTTTCTCTTATCCATATATAGTCTTAAAAAATGTACAATAAAGATAAGGTCCCATAACCACAATCCATCCAATTCCTTGTGGATCGATGACGTGAAAAATATCACTATGAACACATGGATTGTTGCCGTGTAACTCCAACTAACATACTAACTAACACACAAGAAACACAATCTAAAGAGCACACGGATTGCTGATGTGACATCTTTAAATAATCCACTAATAGTCAACTCAAGACTATCTATCTCCATCTTGTGTAACATCTTCTTTAGTTCTCATTAACTAAAGATAGTTACAATAAACCTATCTGCAATCACAAATCGAGAGGATAACAAAGGTGCTGAGAGTATCCAATTAACCAAGAAAGCTATAGGTGCAGTCTCCTCCATCGATAATAAGCTTATCCCTCCATATGAAATCGGCAAAGATATTTATCTCCGTGCCAAATCTCTTGTCAAACACTTGAAGATCCTTGGTCCGATGATGTCACTAGAGACATCCATGATCCTCCTATCAAAGGTTGTCAAACGTGATATGAATGTATGTAAAGGAGAAACCGGGCAAAGAAAGTAGGTGAATTGACAAGCAATACAAGATGAAAGTATACCAAACTCCACATGCGGATCCCCTAGTAGAGGAAGGTCATATACATGCAAAACATTCTCAGCAAGTGCAACTTCTAGATAGCGTGAGATAAAATCCTCTGACCCTACTGGTACTCCTAGAATGTGTAAGCCGTATTTCGATGTCATACATCCCTCTGGAAGTTGGAGATGAGGAGGAATGCTCAAAGGAGACCAAGCCCTACGCTTTGACACATTGACTCTTAAGCCTACAAGATGAAGCTCAGTAATTAAGTAATCAAAAGTCAGTCTAATGTGGTTTATCGGGATCACAATGTGTGTATCATCCGCTAAAGAGTGGAACACACAACCTTGCACGGCCAAAGCAGTAGACAAAAGAGCTCTATAATGAGTCATGGCAAAGAGGGATCCTCCTAAAGGATCACCTTGTCGATTTCCAATATTGGACTATAGAACGGTGACTTCCTCCTCGGAAAAGGCATGTTGATAAAAGAGAAAAGAATATGAATTGTAGAAAGACCGTACAAAAAGAATGAGTTTTGATAGAGGGCCATCAGCCTCTCTAAACTCTCTAAAATGGATGCACATGAGATACTATAAAAATCATTCTCAACGTCCATCTACAAGAGAATTCAATCCAAATGAATATCTAGAAGTGCTCTAATGTATAACGATACCATCTCACAGCCTCCTAGTTTGGACAAAGATGCTATTGGAAGTGTGAATGAAGCTAAAGGACCACGCTACAACTGACTTAATGTAATCGGTCTAGTGCTTCAAGTGTTCTTCTGCATCGCGAGACGCCGACTAGCATCTAGTGCCTAATTAACTGACAACGGAATCTCCTCTCTTGCAAGTAATGCAGCCACCTAGAACAACTTTGTGAAACCACTAGAGGGATCATCTGTCTGAAAGCAATTTCAAAGATGCTCGTATACCATCCGTGATCAGCCTTGAGGATAAGTGTGGGGTTGTGCATAGAGAATGGGCAAATAATCATCTATCCTCTGGCTGATACTCCAAGACCTCTAATGATGTCTCCTCATCTATGGATGGATGGATGTAAAAGGTATAAAGAGGAAATCGTCTCCTCAGTAGGACAAGCCATAGACAAAAGGTGAAGGATTCATGTCCTGTTATACTTCTCGGCCTGCCCCAAATCCTACACCATTGCAATTGCACCAAATCAGAAATATCATGTGGTTAAACCCGACTCCTAACATGTGTGGCCCAAACAGACTCCTCTTGTAATGTAGCCCAATCCCCTACTTTGTTAATTTTTAGTTTATGTCGTGTCCTATAGGGCTTAGGGTGTATCTTCTCTATACTCACATTTCTATACTCTATCAGCGGCGTTGGATGGCTTGTTAATGAAAAGGGAGACGCATGGAATAAAAGGTGCGATGCAACCAAATCGACTAAGGTACAAAGCAAAAGCCAAAGCAGTCAAGAAAAAACCAACCCGGGACCGAAAGAACAGGAGAGCGCTGATCTCTCTTCTTAATTAGTAATGTTGGTGAATTAGAGATCTCCAAACCGCATTCTAAAGTCTTAGATCACCATTGAAGTCTTACTCCAGCAGTTGCACATGCCCTTGTCGTTCCTTACTCAAGCGGTCATCGATGGGGCGGAACTCATGCCCATCCAGTCCAGGGCTATGATCATCATGCGCAACGAGAGGTCTTTACACCTTGTCCATGGCTTTTTCCCATGGTTCATGGAATTCGGAGCATCAGAAAAACTTGGACCGCTTCTAATCACTGGAGAGAGATGAGTGTTGTGGGAATACTTATGAGTCACATAAAGACCATGGACCATTCGTATTCACTCGAGAGGTATGGTTTATGGGAATCCTTCCAGATCACAGACAGTTCATAAATGCGGTACTTCTTGTGAGAATATTCACACCTCCGAGGACACATTTGTGCCTTCTTTCCACGACGTTCCTCACGTCAAGGGAGGGACTCAATTTTACTCACACTCCTTTCTTCCTACTTTCTACGAGCAAAAGTTTAGCAATCGCTTTTTCATCACTCTCCACAAACCCACACAACTGTCACACGCGATGAAGTAGTTAACAGGAGAATCCAGTCCACGCTAGTCAACCGTTGTTCGACTTCGACCCCAGATAGTTAAGTGATCGATCTTTTCAAAATATACAATCATAATTTCAAACGTGGGGCATAACGCTGTAGCAACACACAACCATGAGTTGGTGAAGACAGTTCCATGTTTCTTTTTCCACTTGGGATCCTTTGGGAATTCCCGATGTATGAGTTGTACGATTTTGTTTACGGAAAGCAATGGTGCGGGTGGTGACGAAGGGATGTGCGGGAGCGTGAGCGAATGTTGAGAGTAACTCAAGAGTATTAGTTCCATTCTTCGGCCATTCTTTGCCAAACATGGAGAGTGAATAGTCCATTCTATTCGTCTTTCAATTTGGAATCCATTGGTACCTATTTGAAGACTATGGAGAATGATATTGTGAGATATGATTGTTTTTATATTTTTAGGGTTTTGAGTGCATTTTGAGTGATTTTTCTTCGATTAGACATATGGGTCGGGTTTTTTTTGTTACCATCTCTTCCTTTTCCTGCATTGGTTCTATTGGAACCTAGATGGAAAATTATGGAGATCTGAATAAAAAGTTATAAGTATTTTTAGTTTTTAGGGTTTCCATAGTTAGCATTTTCCAATGTGAGGTGGTGTGTTAGGGGGTTGTGGTTCTGCAGGTGGGAAGAGATTCATGATGGAGTGTTGGGTTTCTTTATCGTTCCCTTTGTGCTAGCTATAGCTTGATTTTTTCTCATGGAACCGCCAAAAGTGGTGCGTGATACATCATGTCTGGTATGTCATCGTCTCTTTACCTCGCAAGGGGTAAACACCCACGTGGGAAAGATGCACAAAGATTATGATTGGACCACTTGGGATGCGCATGTGAGGAGGACGGTCACATCGACGTCGGTTTTTGTCACTTCGGGGAACACGCACACTACATCGACTCCTTCGTTGAGCATACCAGGTATACCGTCTGGGTTGTGGAAGTAGTTAGCTTCCCATGCAGGTTCGATTCTAGGGCTTTTTGAGACTAGATTTCCTTGTCCACGTTTATTCCATAGGCTTCCTCAGACACTACATGACGAGGCTAGACGCGCTTTTTGCTTACCGCTTGATCAGTTGGCGCGCGATCCCATGGACGAGATAGCATGGTTTTTATTTTTATTACTTCCGCTATGGTATCTACGTTATACTAGAGGGGGACGTGCTGGACATAGGGAGGTGACGGCTAGATTTCGGAGATTCCGAGCAGGGGATTGGGCTACATTGCAGGAGGAGTATGTTCGGGCCACACAGGTTAGGAGTCAGGTTCAGTCACATGATACTTCTGATTCGGCGCGATTGCGATTGTGTAGGATCTTGGGGCAGGCCGGGGAGTATAGCAGGGCTGCAAGGGCCCTTCATCCTTTGTCTATGGTTAGTCCTACTGATGATACGATTTCCTCTTTACACCTTCTACATCCACCCATGGGCGAGGAGATACCATTAGAGGTCTTGGAGTATCAGCCAGAGGAGCCATTATGTCTTGATAGATCATTATTTACTCATTCTCTATGCACAGCCCCACGTTTATTCTCACGGGATTTGTGAGGGATGGTATATGAGCATCTTCGAGATTGCTTTCAGGCAGATGATCCCTCTAGTGGTTTCACGGAGTTGTTCTAGGTGGCTGCATCAGTTGCGAGAGGGGAGATTCCGTTGTCAGTTAGTTAGGCTCTGGGTGCTAGTCGGCTTCTCGCGATTGAAAAGGACACTAGGGGCATCAGACCGATTGCTATTGGAGAGGTCTTATTGCGATTAGTCAGCCGTGCCGTTGTCTTGCAGCATCGCTCACACTTCCAAGAGCATCTTTGTCCACATCAGTTTGGAGTCGCCACACCAGAAGGCTGTGGGGCAGTATCGTTGGGCATTCGAGCCCTTCTAGATATCCATCCGGATTGGATTGTCTTGCAGGTGGACGTTGAGAATGCTTTTAACAGCGTCTCGCATGCATCTATTTTTAGAGAGCTGGGAGAGGCTGGTGGACCCCTATCAAGCCTCATTCCTTTCGTACGATCTTTCTACGGTTCACATTCTTTTCTATTTTATCAGCATGGCTTTTCTGAGGAGGGAGTCTGTTTGTTTTCTGATCCCCGGCGGCACTCGACAGGAAGATCCTTTGGGAGGACCCTTATTTGCCATGGCTCATTATAGAACTCTTGTGTCTACTGCTTTGGCCGTGCCCGGTTGTGTGTTTCCCTCCTTAGAAAATGATACACACATTGTGGGCCCTGTAGACAGCATTAGACATGCCTTTACTTGACTACCGAGCTTCATCTGGTAGGCTTGAGAGTCAAGGTGTCAAAGTGCAGGGCTTGGTCTCCTCTGGGCATTCCGCCTCACCTTCAGCTTCCAGAGGGATGTATGATATCGACACATGGCCTACGTATTCTAGGATTGCCAGTAGGGACTGAGGATTTTGTTTCACGCTACCTTGACGTTGCATTGGCCGAGGATATTTTGCATGTAGACGACCTTCCTCTACTAGGGGATCCGGAGGTGGCGTTTGGTATACTATCATCTAGTATTGCTCGTCTATTGACCCACCTATCTTGTTCGCACTGTTCCTCCTTCACCTACATTCATATCACGTTTGACAGTCTTTGATAGGAGGATCATGGACGTCTTTGGTGACATCATCGGACCAGGGACATTCGAGTATGTGACTGGAAATTTGGCAAGGAGACAGACATTTTTGCCAATTTTGTGTGGAGGGGTAGGCTTATTATCGATGGAGGAGACGGCACCTGCGGCTTTCTTGGCGAGTTGGGCGCTTGTTGCACCTTTGTTATCTTCTCGATTTGTGATCGCAGATAGACCTATTTTGGAGATATATACGAGGGACGTCGATACGGGATCATTTCCCTTAAAGGTATTATTACGACATACGAGAGATGCTTTACCACGGGAGGTACGACATGAGTTCCCATCTTTTTCCTTTTTGGCTACCGATTGGACTAGGGGTCTACAATCTATCTTGATGAACCAACAGTTTTAGGAGACTCTACATTCACTCTTAGTGGATCCGGCCATTCCTCGTATTACTAGAACTCGTCTACACTCTTGCTCGGTCAAGGGTGCAGGCTCGTGAATCTCGGTTCGATCATGCATCAAAGCTTTCCGACTCGCACCAGCTACTTTCTCCACAGCGATGAGGTTCCGTCTTGGCTTGGTCCATCCATCTATATCTTTATTACTCACATGTGAGTGTGGTATCACTTTAGATGCAGCAGGTGTTCATATGACTCGTTGTCCATTCGGAGGGCAGAGGATAGCTACCCATGATGCCATTAGGGATGTGGTGTTTGCTATGGCGCGAGAGGGTGGATACCTCACATGGAGAGAGCGTTGGTATGCCTTTGCGATCGACTAGGGTTAGGCAGATCTGTACTTGGTTGGGGGAGGACCAGGTCACTACTTCAAGGCCGATGTGGTGGTTACAAATCCTACTAGAGACACAGGTTCAGAGGGGGTGATCACCCATCCTCCAGGATAGGCGGTGAGTGGAGCGGCAGCAGCCAAGGTCTCCAAGTATAGATGTATGTAGAGAGGTCACCTCTTTGTTCCTCTAGCTTTGGAGTTATATGGATCTATGGATACCGACTTCGACATGTTTAGACTTTGACATGTTTGTGAGGGAGTGTGCAAGAGCCTACCATACTAGGTGACATGGGGTATCACTCCCTTTAGCTTACTGTTTAGCCTATTTTAGGCAACGTGTTTCCATTGCTCTACAGAGAGCACTAGCTGGTGCAATCCATAGGAGAGCAATCACGTTAGGTGATGCTTCTTCGGATGCTCCTGTTGTTTGTAGACCTTTTGACTTGGATAGTTCAGATATCTTAGGTGCTGTAGAACATATTTCCCAGTGTGATACTATTGGGGCATAGCCCCATGTTACCGGTTTGGTTCCATCCTTGTACGATTTGATGGGATCTTCCCATCCCTTTTGTTATTATACTTTCTCGGGGCTCAAAACTTCAGACCTTTGTGTTGCTCTTCTTCTTCCACCACCGGTTATAGATTGTTTATTCAAAACGCGAGAATTTTAGCCGGGCTTTCAAACCGACATCGCTAGCACGATGCCGGCCGGCGTAACCATCAACATTCCTCATGTATCGAAGTGATAATCTGTGACGGGCCCTTCATAGCAAAAAGGTCGACTCTTTTCATCAAATACATGATGACGCTCCACGAACCCCCTAAACACGCTACGCTGTTTCTGTGAGCGACCACCTCACGCCCTTATGGGTAAAGTAGAACTCATTAGTCATGTGGCATAGTTTGGATTTCAGACTTTCCTAGTCCTACATTATATAAAGCAAGGAGAGAAGACATCTCATCTTGAAAGTCATTCCATGGTCATTGACTTCAGTGTTACAATGGTATTAGAGAAGGTTTATTGTTCCTATGAGTGTGGATCATTCCTCTTGAAAGAGTAATCTTGGTTGGTACAATAATTTGAGGAGAGAGTGTTTGTTAGAAAATGGTAGTGGCCATTGAGCTGCAAGTAGTGGATGGGGATTATTGTGGGTGCATGTTATGGATGGGAGAGATAAAATAGTAACGAGATTCCCATTTCTTAATCCTTTTTATGTCAAACTATTATATATTGGGAAATCAAGGTTGACTAAATATTTAATTTATCATTTTGGTGTCAACTTCATGGAGAAGTGATGAGATCTTGAGATCTGATTATCTTATCTATAGTCAACTATGACGTTACTTGGGATCTCACAATATACATTTTAATTAAGAGGTGGATCTCAATAGATCACCAACGGTGAGATTCAACACACGGTGTGAAATCTATTGTGTGTATCATCCTAAAGTTATGTTCAGGAGCCTAGTTGTCATAAATTTTGGAGAGGAATATTACCAAGAGGTGATAACATCACCTATTATTGGTGTGTTTCCAATCTTGAGAAATTGGAGAGTGTTCATCTTAACCCTATACTGAGAGAAAGTGGACGGAGACAAATCATGTATGACACTTTAAGAGAAATGATTCAAGAGTTGAGAGATTTGAGGAATGCATTTGAGCAAAGCTAGACTCAAGTACAAGAGTTAGCTCAAGAATTGTCAGCAATCAAGTGAGAGAAATGAAAAATGAGAGAAACCCAAATGGAGATAGAGACATCACCATCAATGATGAAGAGTGAAGAATTGGTGAGAGCTTGGACTCTTGAAGCCCAAGTGGCACAATGAGCAAGAGAGTTAGACATGAGTCTTCAGACATCCATGATTCTGAAGATAACAAAGGTTTGTAAGATAGAACCTTATCAAGGAAGTTGGACCATGAGAGTTTTGGAAGGTTGGACTGAGAGAATGCAATACCATCTTGCTTTGTTCAATATCAACGATCACAATGCATGTCTTTTTGTTCGTATTTTGTTGTTGGAGAAAGAGTCTAGTTGGTTTGAATGGCAGGGATGAGGTTGTAGAAACTTGAACAGAAGGGAAGTGTGGAGGAGTATATTGAGGAATTTTGAGATATTTGAATTCAGATACGATATATGAGTGGAGCGGAAGTCCTTGATTTATTCAATAGAGGGTTGAAGAAAAAGATTCAATAGGAGATGATTCAGAACAATCCAAGCAACTTGAAAGAGGCTATTGGTTGCGTACAACAAATGGCCAACGTCTACCACAATAATAGAGAGGTATGTGTTCCCATGAATCAATACTATGGACCAATGCCTATGGAGTTGGGAAACATAAGGATGAAAGAAGATTTCATTCCAAGAGGAGTGAATGCACAAGGAAGAGATCGTTGAAACTCAAATCCTCATCGAGAAGCAAATTCAAAAGAAGAAGATGGATTGGAGGGGAGACGAGAAATGAGATTGTATTGTTATGTTATAATTGTGGAAGATTTGGTCATATTGCAATGAATTGCCAAACTCGAGTTCCAACAAGAGGAGCTAGACCTCTCTATCGACGTACTCTTAACAATCTTAAAGGTGGAGACAAAGTGATCGATGACAATCCACGAAATGACAAGCACTAGTAATCTTGCCTCGCGACCTTACGGGTTTGATGAAAAGGAGAAAAGACGGGGAAGGGAAGCAAAAACATGAGGTTAATGGTTTGAAAAAGAAAGAAAAATGTTTGATTGTGGTAGATGGCGAGATAGAAAACATAAAAGTGAGAATGTTGATTGATCTAGGAGCTACATAAAACTTCTTCTCTCAATCTATTGTTATAAAGTTAGGATTAGCTTTAGAGAAACATGAGAGTGAAGTAGAATTGTCAAACGGATAAACAAAGAGCATTCCTAGAGAAGTGGAGTTGAAGATTGGGCAATACAAGGAATCGTTGGTGAAGAGTAATTTGATTAGCTTGCTATGATGTTATTTTGGGTATGCCTTGGATGGAAAAATATAATCTTGATGTAGATTGACGAAGGAAGATAATAAAAACTACTAGTTGGAGGATCTTTGGAGATAGACTTAGATCAAAAAAAAAACTTCCCTCTATATGTGATAGAAAAAACCGTTATGAGTCACAATGATGTATGTTTTTTGGGACGAATAAGAGATGTAAGTGCTCCAAAAGAGCAATCTTTTATACATGAGAAGTTAATTTGTATCTTGAATGACTTTCAAGATGTTTTTTTAGATGATCTACCTCCAAGTTTACCACCAAGAAGGAGAGTGGATCACAAGATAGCGATGTTAGCAAGAATTTCTCCTCCTTGTAAAAGTCCCTATCGATTTACACCAAACGAGCTAGAGGAATGCAAGACATAATTGGAAGAAATGTTGGAGAAAGGGTTTACCTAACCTAGTGTGTCACCATACGGAGCTCCAGTGTTGTTTTTGAAGAAGAAGGACGGCTCCATGAGAATGTCATTGACTATCGAGCTCTAAATCAACAAACAATGAAAAATAAATATCTATTACGGTGAATGTATGACTTGTTTGATCAACTTCATGGAGCTAAGTATTTCACCAAACTTGATCTTAGAAGCAGATACAATCAGATCAGAGTAATTGATGAAGATATACAAAAGACAATTTTTAGAACTAGATATGGACACTTTGGATATCTAGTTATGTCATTTGGTTTAACCAATGCCCCAACCACATTCATAGGACTCATGAATAATATTTTTTGTAAATATCTAGATAAATCAATGATTGTGTTTTTAGATGATATCTTGATATATAGCAAGTCCTTACAAGATCATCATAAACATCTACGAGAAGTATTCCAAGTGTTGAGAGAAAATAAATTGTATGCTAAGATGTCAAAATGTGAGTTTGGCAAAAGCAAAGTTTATTACTTAGGCCATAGAGTTAGTGCATAGGGCATGCAAGTCATGAGTCACAAAATGGAAGTCATTCAAAATTGGAGTGCTCCAAAGAATCAAACTCAACTATGTAGTTTATTGGGTTTAACCGGCTTCTATAGAAGATTTGTGGAAGCTTTTGCTCAAGCTTTAACAAATCGCTTAGATCAAGAGCATAAATGACAATGGGATACAGGTCAAGAGATTGCATTTCAGGCTTTGAAGGATGCGCTCTTACATGCATCAATCCTTAAATGGTATGACTCAGAAAGACCAACGAAACTTGTTACGGATGCATCAGGTGTGGCAGTTGGAAGAGTGTTACAACAAGAATGGGAAGATGGATGACATCCAATCGACTTCTTTTCACTGAAGCTTTTGCTAGCAGAGCAAAATTATCATACCATGGAGAGAGCGGAGTTAGTTATTGTGTTGGCTACAAAATATTGGAAGCACTATCTCATAGCTAAGGAGTTTGTGGTTGAGATGGATCACAAGCCTTTGGTTTATTTAGAAACTCAAAAGGATCTCTCAAAGCGACAGATTCGTTGGGCTGAATGGCGATAAATTTTCAATATAAAGATCATGTATGTGGAGGGGAAGAAACAACTTGCCGATGCATTGATACGGATGCCGTGCATCAATCACATCGTAAAGGTGAAAATTCATTCAAAATGGTGGAAAAATCTGAATCAAGCTACCAAGGAGGATTAGAAGATTGCACAAGTCCTTCAGCATGGTAGACCATAGTTAGAATGAGGATTGATGTTCTATATTTCAAATCTTTCCCTTATAGAATATCAGTCCTCGTTCTAACTATGTTGTATCATGCTGAAGGGCTTGTGCAATCTCCTCATTCTCCTTGAAAGATTTGGATACACTCATATGTTGCTCTCCATACAACAGTGTTGGAGGAGGCTCATGATTCAGCTATTGCTGGCCATGTAGGAGTGGAAAAGACCATTGAAGATGTCCCGAGGGCATACTTTTGGCCAAGACTAAGAGATGACATCACTAGCTATGTTTAAAGGTGTGGCAATATAACAGAACAAGGCTATCAATCAGAAACCAGCAAGTCTACTATAACCTCTACCAACACCAAATAGAAGATGGGAGCATGTCAGTATGGATATTATATATGAGTTATCAATGACATCTACAAGGTTTTGATTCGATAGTCATTTTTATGGATAAATTGAACAAGATGATCCATGTTAGGCCCACAACAAAGACAGTTACTACACCTGAACTTGCTCACATTTATATGGACATAAGGAGGAGAGAAGATTTCATTCCAAGGGGAGTGAACGCACAAGGAGGAGATCGTCGTATTCAAATCCTCATCGAGAAGCAAATTCAAGAGGAGGAGACGGAGTGGAGGAGAGACGAGAAATGATGCAATGCTATAACTGTGGAAGATTTGGTCATATTGCCATGAATTTCCGAACCCGAGTTCTAGCAAGAGGAGCTAGAACTCCCTATCGACATGTTATCAATAATCTTGAAGGTGGAGACAAAGTGACCGATGGCAACCCGGGAAATGACGAGCACCAGGAACCTTGCCTCGCGGCCTTACTAATTCGATGAAAAGGAGGAAAGGCGACGGAAGGAAGCAAAAACATGAGGTAAATGGTTGAGAAAGAAGGAAACATGTTTGATTGTGACGAATGGCGAGATAGAAGGAGTAAAAGTGAGAGTATTGATTGATCTAGGAGCTACAGAAAATTTCTTATCTTGATCAATTGCTATAAAGTTGGGATTAGCTTTAGAGAAAGATGAGAGTGAAAAGGTAGAGTGTAATCAATCTTGGTTAGTCATAGTTAGTTTAGCCAAAACGTAGAGTGGCCACTAGATCACAAAAAGACAAGATAGTGATGTGCACTATCCAAAAGCAAAAGGGTAAATGACGAGATGGCTACCATGTATTGGTGGATCAGATTGTGTGCTAGACGTCTGTTAGAAATTGGGTAGGATAAGATAACAAAACATGCAACCTACGCATGTTAGCCATGTGGCATAGTTTGGATTTTGGACTCTTCTAGTCCTACAGTTTATAAATCAAGGAGAGGTCTTGAGAAGACATCTCTTATCTTGGAAGTCATTCCGGAGTCATTGACTTCAGTGTTACAATGGTATCAAAGCAGGCTTATTGTTTCTATGAGTGTGGATCACCCTTCTTGGAGGAATAGTCTGGGTTGGTACAATTATTTGAGGAGAGAGTGTTTGTTAGAGGCTGGCAGTGGCCATTGAGCTGCAAGTAGTGGAAGTGGTTATTGTGGGTGCAGGTTATGGATGGGGGAGATAGAATAGTACCGAGATTTCATTTTCTTAATCCTTTTCATGTCAAACTATTATACATTGAGAGAGCAAGGTTGACTCAGTATTTGGTTTATCATTTTGGTGCCAACTTCATGGACCAAGTGATGAGATCTTGAGATCATGTTATCTTACCTATAGTCACCTACGATGTTACTTGGGATCTCACGATTTACATTTTAGTTTAGAGATGGACCTCAATAGACCACCACTTGTGAGATTCAACACACGGTGTGAAATCTATTGTATGTATCATCCTAAAGCTATGTTTTGGAGCCTAGTTATTAGAAACTTTGGAGAGGAGTATTACCATGAGGTGATAGCATCACCTATTCCTTTTGTGTTGCCAATCTTGAGAAATTGGAGAGTGTTCATCTTAACCCTATACTGACAGAGAGTGGACGGAGACGAATTATGGAGGACACTTTGAGAGAAATGATTCAGGAGTTGAGAGATTTGAGAAACGAATTTGAGCAAAGCCAGACTCAAGTACAAGAGTTAGCTCAAGAATTGTGGCCGGTCAAAATGAGAGGAATGGAAAATGAGAGAATGAGAGAAACTCAAATGGAGATGGAGACATCACCATCCATGGTGGAGAGTGAAGAAACAGTGAGAGCCCGTGCTCTTGAAGCCCAAGCAGCACAACGAGCAAGAGAGCTAGATCTTCATACATCCATGATTCTGAAGATGACAAAAGCTTGTAAGATAGAACCTCACCGAGGAAGTCAAACCATGGGAGTTTTGGAAGGTTGGATTGAGAGAATGGAGTATCATCTTGCTTTGTTCAATATCAACGATCACATTGCAGGACTTTTTGTTCGTACTTTATTGTTGGAGAAAACATCAACTTGGTTTCAGGGTTGGATGATGGAGCTCAATGAGTCAGGCCAACAGGTTACTTGGAGCGCAATGAAACGAGGTCTTCTTCAGAATTTTCAAGCAGTTGATCCCATCATCACGACACGGATGAGGTTGTGGAAACTTGAACAGAATGGAAGTGTGGAGGACTACATTGAGGAATTTCAAGATCTTTGAATTCAGATACGAGATATGAGTGGAGCTGAAGCCCTTGATTTATTCAAGAGAGAGTTGAAGAAAAAGATTCAACATGAGGTGATTCGGGACAATCCAAGCAACTTGAACGAGGCTATTGCTTGTACACAACGAATGTCCAACGTCTATCACAACGGTGGAGAGGTATCAGTTCCCACAAATCAATACTATGGACCCATGCCTATGGAGTTGGGCAACATAAGGAGGAGAGAAGATTTCATTCCAAGGGGAGTGAACGCACACGGAGGAGATCATCGCAACTTGAATCCTCATCGAAAAGGAAATTCAAGAGGAGGAGACGGAGTGGAGGGAAGACGAGAAATGAGGCAATGCTATAATTGTGGAAGATTTGGTCACATTGCCATGAATTGCCGTATCCGAGTTCTAGCAAGAGGAGCTAGACCCCCCTATCGACGAACTCTCAACAATCTTGAAGGTGGAGACGAAGTGACCGATGTAAACCCGGAAAACGATGAGCACTAGTAACCTTGCCTTGCGGCCTTACAGGTTCGATGAAAAGGAGGAAGGAAGCACAAACATGAGGTAAATGGTTTGAGAAAGAAGGAAACATGTTTGATTGTGACGGATGGCGAGATAGAAGGAGTAAAAGTGAGAGTATTGATTGACCCTGGAGCTACAGAAAATTTCCTATCTCGATCTATTGCTATAAAGTTGGGATTAGCTTTAGAGAAAGATGAGAGTGAAAAGGTAGAGTTGCGAAATGGGCAAACAGAGAGCATTGAGAGCATTCCTAGGAAAATGGAGTTGAAGATTGGGAAATACAAGGAATCGTTGGAGTGGAGAGTAATTCGATGAGCTCGCTATGATGTTATTTTGGATATGCCTTGGATGCAAAAATATAATCCTGAGGTAGATTGGCGAAGGAAGATAGTAAAAACCATCAGTTGGAGGATCTTTGGAGATAGACTTAGATCAGGACACAAAAACTTACCTCTCTATGTGATAGGAAGAACCGCTATCAGTCACAAAGATGTATGTTTTTTGGGCCTAATAAGAGATGTAAGCGCTCCAAAAGAGCAATCTTTTATACATGAGGAGTTAACTTGTATCTTGAACGAGTTTCAAGATGTTTTTCCAAATGATTTGCCTCCAAGTTTACCACCAAGAAGGAGAGTGGATCACAAGATAGAGATCTTATCAGGAAGTTCTCCTCCTTGTAAAAGTCCCTACCAACTTGCACCAAACGAGCTGGAGGAATGCAAGGCACAATTGGAAGAGTTGTTGGAGAAGGGGTTTATCCAACCTAGTGTGTCACCATATGGAGCTCTAGTATTGTTTGTGAAGAAGAAGGACGGCTCCATGCGGATGTGCATGGACTATCGTGCTCTAAATCAAGAAACGGTGAAAAACAAGTATCCATTACCGCCAATGGATGTCTTGTTTCATCAACTTCATGGAGCTAAGTATTTCACCAAACTTGATCTTAGAAGCGGATACAATCAGATCAGAGTGGCGGATGAAGACATACAAAAGACAGCTTTTAGAACTAGATATGGTCATTTTGAGTATCTAGTTATGCCATTTGGTTTAACCAATGCCCCTGCCACATTCATGGGATCGATGAATGATATTTTTAAGTAAATATCTAGATAGATCAGTTATTGTATTCTTAGATGATATCTTGATATATAGCAAGTCCTTACAAGATCATTAGAAACATCTACGAAGAAGTACTCAAGTGTTGAGAGAAAATAAGTCCGTATGCTAAGATGTCAAAATCTGAGTTTGGCAAAAGCGAAGTAGATTACCTAGGCCATAGAGTTAGTGCTGATGGCATCCAAGTCATGAGTGACAAAGTGGAAGCCATTCAAAATTGGACTGCCCCAGAGAATCAAACTCAACTACATAGTTTCTTGGGTTTAACCGGCTTCTATAGAAGGTTTGTGGAGGCTTTTGCTCGTATTGCTCAAGCTTTAACAAGTCTCTTAGGCCAAAGGGCAAATGGCAATGGGGTGCAGCTCAAGAGATTGCATTTCAAGGATGCGCTCTTACATGCACCAATCCTTAAATGGTATGAACCAGGTAGACCAACAAAACTTGCTGTGATGCATCGGGTGTGGCGGTTGGAGGAGTGTTACAACAGGAATGGAAAGATGGATGGCACCCAATTGCTTTCTTCTCATGAAAACTTTTGCTGGCAGAGCAAAATTATCATACCATATAGAGGGAGGAGTTAGCCATTGTCTTGACTACTAAACATTGGAAGCACTATCTCGGAGATAAGGAGTTTGTGGTTGAGACAGACCACAAGCCTTTGGTTTATTTAGAAACTCAAAAGGACCTCTCAAAGCGGCAGATTCGTTGAAATTTGAATGGCGACGGCGTTTCAACATGAAGATCGTGTATGTGGAGGGGAAGAAGCAGCTTGCCGATGCATTGACACGAATGCCATGCATTAATCACATCACGGAGGTGAAGATTCACTCTGAATGGTGGGAGAACCTAAATCGTGCTACCAAGGAGTATGAGGAGATTGCACAAGCCCTTCAACAGGGTTGAGCACATTTAGAACGGGGATTGGCGTTCTATAAGGGAAAGATTTGGATAACAATAGTGTTAGAGGAGGCACATGATTCAGCTATTGCAGGCCATGTAGGAGTGGAGAAGACCATTGAAGGCGTCCAAAGGGTATACTTTTGGCCAAAACTAAGAGAGGACATCACCAGCTATGTTCGAAGTTGTGTGGCTTGTCAACAAAACAAGGCTAGCAATCAGAAACCAGCAGGTCTACTACAGCCTTTACCAACACCTACTAGAAGATGGGAGCACGTCAGTATGGACATTGTATGTGAGTTACCAATGACTTCTATGGGTTATAATTCGATAGTCATTTTTGTGGATAAATTGAGCAAGATGATCCATATTAGGCTCACATCAAAGACAGTTTCTGCACATGAACTTGCTCAAATTTATATGGATGCAGTTTTTGCTCAACATGGTTTAGCTACAGTACTCATCACCGATAGGGGCACTCAATTTACTAGCATGTTTTGGAAAACCCTATTTGGGCTATTCAAAACAAAACTAGCAATGTCCACAACTTATCATCCTCAAACAGATGGGCAAACTGAAAGAGCAAATAGAAATATTGAGGACATGCTTAGAGCTTTCACTTTGGAAGAGCAAGAAGGTTGGGATGCATTTTTAGCCTTGATTGAGTTTGCTTATAATAACTCAATCAATGCATCCACAAAAGTCAGTCCAATCTTCTTGATGTATGGAGAACACTCTATCACATCATCTAGCTTGGTGAGTGTAGGTCACATGAAGGAACCATCAATCCAAGTTGAAGCAGTGAACGAGTTTGTGGCACAAGTCCAACGAGGAGTGCATCAGGCAAAGCAAAAATTAGCCATTGCCCAGAATCGGCAAAAATAGTATGCTGATGCTCATCGACGACATGTGGAGTTTCAAAAAGGCGATCAGGTGTGGTTGTCTACTACCAATTTGTCATTAATAGGGGTTCGAAAGTTAAATCCATGGTTTATTGGACCTTTCTTGATTGTCCAACGGATTGGAGAAGTTGCGTACAAGTTAGAGTTGCCAACACACATGAAAATACATCCCGTTTTTCATGTGTCTCTCTTGAGGAAGTATACCCCACGATCTCGTTCCTTTGGCAACCCACATCAACCTCCTCCTTTACCAGCCATGATTGATGGTGTAGAGGAATATGAGGTTGAGAGAATCCTCAAGAAATGGGCAAGAGGTCAACGGAACCCCAAAGTGGAATATCTAGTCCAATGGAAAGGTTATCCACTTTATGAAGCTACTTGGAAACCATTAGCAAATCTTACAAATGCCAAGATAATTGTAGAGATTTTTGAGTATTTTTGCAACAAGGACGTTGCGACTTAAATGGGGGGAGGTTTGTAACCAATATTGGTTAGTCATAGTTAGTTTAGCCAAAGCATAGAGTGGTCACTAGATCACAAAAAGACAAGATAGTGATGTGCACTATCCAAAAAGCAAAAGGGAAAATGACGAGGTGGCTATCATGCATTGGTGGATCAGATTGTGTGCTAGACGTTTGTTAGGAATTGGGTAGGATAAGATAACAAAACATGCAACATACGCATGTTAGCCATGTGGCATAGTTTGGATTTCGGACTCCTCTAGTCCTATAGTATATAAATCAAGGAGAGATCTTGAGAAGACATCTTTTATCTTGGAAGTCATTCCGGAGTCATTACCTTCAGTGTTACATAGAGTCGTCAAACGGGTAAACAGAGAGCACTGAGAGCATTCCTAGGAAAGTGGAGTTGAAGATTTGGCATTACAAGGAATCATTGGAGTGGAGAGTAATTCGATTAGCTGGTGATGATGTTATTTTGGGTATGACTTGGATGGAAAAAATATACTCCTGAGGTAGATTGGCGAAGGAAGATAGTAAAAACTATCAGTTGGAAGATCTTTGGAGATAGACTTAGATCGGAATAAAAAAACTTACCTATATACGTGATAGAAAGAACCGCTATCAATCACAAAGATGTATGTTTTTTGGACCTAATAAAAGATGTAAGCGCTCCAAAAGAGAAATCTTTTATACATGAGGAGTTAACTTGTATCTTGAACAAGTTTCAAGATGTTTTTCTGGATGATTTGTCTCCAGGTTTACCACCAAGAAGGAGCGTGGATCACAAGATAGAGATCTTACTAGGAAGTTCTCCTTCTTGTAAAAGTCGGAGCAGTTGCCTACAAGTTAGACTTGCGGAAACACATGCAAATACATCCCATTTTTTATATGTCTCTCTTGCGGAAGTATACTCCATGATCTTCTTCCTTTGACAATCCACATCAACCACCTCCTTTACATCATGATTGATGACGTAGAGGAATATGAGGTTGAAAGGATTCTCAAGAAACGTATTAGAGGTGAGCGGAATCCAAAAGTGAAATATCTAGTCAAATGAAAAGGTTATCCACTTTATGAAGCTACTTGGGAACCTTTGGAAAATCTTACAAATATCAAGATACTTATAGAGACTTTTGATTTTTTTTGCAACAAGGACGTTGTGTCTTAAATGGAGGGAGGTTTGTTACCAATCTTGGTTAGCTATAGTTAGTTTAGCCAAAACTTAGATTGATCATTATATCACAAAAGGACAAGATAGTGGTGTGCATGATCCAAAAAGCAAAAGGTAAATTTTGTCTTGTATGGATAAATGACGAGGTCACTACCATGCATTGGTGGATCGGATTGTGTGCTAGATGTTTTTTAGGATTTGGTTAGGATAAGATAACAAAATATGCAACATACGCATGTTAGCCACGTGACATAGTTTGGATTTCATACTTTTCTAGTCATACAGTATATAAAGCAAGGAGAGAATACATCTCATCGTGAAAGTCATTCGGGAGTAATTGCCTTCAGTTTTATAGTGGTCCAATCATAATCTTTATGCATATTTCTCACGTGGATCTTTATCCCTTACGAGGTAAAGAGACGATGACATACCTGAGAAGAAATGAAGCTATTGCTAGCACAAAGAGAATGATAAGAACACCGAACATTTAATCATTTATCTCTTCCCACATGCAGAACCACAACCCCATACGCCCCACCTCACAAAAAATGCTAATTTTGAAAACCTCATTTTCCATAGTGTTCAATTTAGGTTCCAATGGAACCCAAATTGAAATATTAATTAAAATATCTATTTATAATGAAACAATATAATTACTCTCTATGAGGAGAGAGGAGAGTTGGGTAGTAACTATATCTCTCACTCCATAATTTGTCATTCTATTCCACTCTCGAGGATTAGAAAAAAAGGCCCCACGGCAATCTGTGTGTGTGACCCGCTCAGCCCCTCTACAACGTTTTGGCCAGGAGGTGTTAAATTTGCATTCTTAAATATCAGCAATGCTAAGGGTCAGAGGAATTTGTCTCATGTGCAGCTCATTGAGATCAGTTCTGAAAAATGGCGAACATTAGAAGCATGCATGAAGAGACGGAATTTACTGCCGATGAAACATGGTTTGACGTGTGGCCGCGCGCTCGCGCGCTCCTTGATGGAAACCGAGTCCCTTGTGGTACACGACAAGCTTAGATTCGCTCCGTCGGATGCTATGAGCATCCGAGTTTAATCTCTTTTATCTAAAGCCTCGGTCGAGTTGAGTCAACCCGTTACCGGTGGCCGGCCATCATCAATACAGAACATTTTCTGCCAAGTGGTATAATACTTGTCTGGCATGCCACAATCTCAAAAGCTTCGTTGGTGAATTTGCAGACTGCAATGCCACTTGTCGGACTGAAGAACACACGAATTGGAGAAGACAGAGTACAAGATTCAAGGTGTTACGGGGCAAGAGTCGCAAGACCTGGGATATGGAAAACGAGAACGCGTATTCAAAGAAAACGTTCCACCCAATCAAAAGGTTCGTGAATGGGCCTACAGCCGATTTACTTCTTGATCCTACCCGAAGTTGGGATTAAAAACTCAATCAGACCCTAAGATGTTTCTCTCTCTTGAACGTGTGCAGCTCTAGAGTTTGTCCATTGGTGATGTGGACCTAAACCCTAAACCCTAAACTAAATATGGCGGGAAGATTGCAATTGTTGCAATATCGATGCGATAATAACAAACTTATCACCTCTGAAGCTACACAGAACTCTACTGTAACACTCAAATTTTTTTCTCACCTTGCTGATTCCCGTCTCTCTACACCTAACCCCCATCCTCTATTCCCTCACCATCAACGTTTGCTTCAAACTCGCCTTCCATTTGAGCAGAAGACTGATATCGAGCTCTCTCTCCACACGCACCTTGATGTGGCCTTTTTTGCCTCTTCTTGGAGCAAACACCGACTTCAAAATCTCCACCACTACACTCATTCAGATTAGTCCCTCACTATATAGCTACTTGTGCACGACGCTGGTGATGGAAATGGTAAAAGGATCGAGCCTCCAGCTCTTGCGGCATCCTGAGGCGTTTTTCTCCACCAACCTCTCCTTTTTTTCTCAGCGGATACCCTTACACGCAGGTGCGCACAGCGATTCTTCTCTGCGTTTTGAAATGTCGGTTCATTCGTTGATTGTAGACTGGCCAGCAGTCTACAGCGACCTATGAGCTCGATCTGTCGGTTCCCTGTAAATGCATGGTGTCTCGCCAATTCTCTCACATGCAGGTCTCCAGATACATCTTGTCATTGTTTCTTTCTGAGAATGGAACTATAAAGTCCTCCGTTGGCTCTGGAAAAAAAATTTCGACTGTCATGTGCTCATCGATCCTCTCGGTAAATGCAATTCTCACATCATCCTGCGTTTCAACGAGCACACCCAGTCCATTATGTTGAAGCTCCTCAAACGACAAGGCAGAGAGGGAAAAAAACAAATTTCAAAGTAGTACGACACTTGGTGCTCCAGGGTTTGTTTTCATAATGATTTCCATGTTCTTGGAGCATTTACTAATCAGAAACATCACTCCAGTAATCACCACCCTAATTGATCATGTTCATGTGGGCAGGTTGTGTTCTTCTCGGAAAAGTTAAGCTTGGTGGTAGATTGCTTTAGAAGGAGTCATGGCTTATAGGTAGTTTGGGGTTTGATCAAGAAAGAGAAACATATTAGGATCTTACCTAGTTTCCCACCATAAAATAGCCAAAGCCTTGCTCAATCCAAAAAACTGCATTTTTGGATGAGAGCAAGTCTTGTTGCTAGGTCACAACATCTCATAGTATGGTAAAGTGTGGATGACGAAAATGTGAGACACATCATTGACTAAGCTTTTCCGGTAGTAAACTCATACTATTTTTTTCAACAAAAATGCTTTTGTCACTTTTCTCTTTCAATTAAGTATAAGTTGTGCAAAAAAAATTCTATTTTGGGCTAGAATTTTGACTTTTTGGCAGTGTTTTTTGATTATGTGATAGAAATACAAATATGAGAGTAACCCATCAATGTCTACCCCTCCACTTTCTTTGACTTAAAATTGTAGACTTCTTATTTGTGTAATTTTTGAGCAAATAGAAATATTATTTGTTTAGGAATCGTTCAATATTCTTCTAGAAGAAACTTTGACACCACTCTTTTTTAGACAAGAGGATTTTTATTGACATTCGCATCACATAGTCCATGTTAATCTTTGGATCATCAATTGATAAAAATTATTATAATAAGCTATTTTATAAGTTGTATAGTAACTTGAAAAGTGTAACGACATGAGTTCACCTTTCATCATGTATAATAAAAAATTCTTCTCACTCTCCTTCCCACAATGTTGTTTGAGGAATACATCTTGCTATGACGAATATTTAGTTTCTCTAGAAATAAAATATTCGACATATAACATATAAAGCGAAGATATTATCTCAATTTTTGAGCATCAAATTTATTTCTCAAAATCTTATCTCTTCTACATTATGCTTGTAAACAATTTTATCAATTGTAACAACAATTGATTGTTGTTACAATTAAATCACCTATCCCAAGAAAGTTATTCACATAAGATTTCATCCAATGTAGTATATATTGTATTTACAATCTTGTAAGATTGATTTAAAAAGTCATTAAATAGAGTTCAATAAAAAAAATTCAATTTGACTATTATGATTTTGATGAAACATAAGTTATAATCAAGTTTCATATAACTATCCATGAATTTTTTAAAATAAATATGATATTTTTACATTTTTTAATTAAGTTTTTGTGAAATTTTTTTAAATAAAAAAATTTAATATTTTATTTAATTACATATAAATGCATAAAAATGATTATCATTATGATAAATTTTTTTCGATGAATTTCCTTATGATTTATATGTTCTTATATGTGAAAGTGTTTCAATTCTCTAAGTAAGTAACCATGATGAATTTTCTTCATCTTTATTATTGAGATTTTTATACATTTAACTTGATGGAGAAATAAATTCCATAAAGTCAAAAAAAATAATTTCAAAATAATATATCATACTAAATAGAAAGATGTGAATCCCCTAACCATTTAGATATTTCATGCCATACCTACTTTAAACATGTATCAAACTGTTGTATAAATGAACATGCATCAAACTATAGTATCAATGTTGCATTCCTTGGATACATAGCCTAATAATCTAATAACGGTAGTATGCACATGAATACATATGCACCATCTCCTCATTTTTTGTGCATATGTACTCACGGATGGGGTGGCTAACAAAAGTCGAAAGGAAAAAGTATCAGCTCGAGGTTGAAGAATCAGTGGGTGGGCCTAGCAACGGAGATACAAGTAGTGATTTGACAAAGAGTCTTGGGCCCACTTGAAGAAAAAATATGCTGTCATCTATGGCAAGAGACAGAGATGAAGTTCCTTCATACGAGTTTGATGAGGTAATACAAGAAATTGATGAATCTATATTTTGACAAAAAGATTCGGTTGGAGAGTTCGTATGACGAAGCCTGAGTATGGAGGAGATCATGAAACCAGCCTCAAAGAAGATGAAGCTAAAGAAGATTGAACGGTCCTCGAGTCCCGCGCCAAAGATATCAAGGCTTAAAGCAAAGGCATCAAAAGATGGTGGGGAGCCAATCTCTTTGGTATTACAGCTGTTGTAAAAGCTGGAGAATGTGGTCATGTATGTCTTACTGGAGATTTACAAGAGGGGAGCCGAATATATTCGGGGGTGGAATCCACAAGAGGATGGTTACATGGACTTGATTCATGTAATGCATCGCATTGCGCAGGGTAAGAAAAACCAGACTAAGACTATTAAATAGTTGGCTGAATCAGTTGCATGTCTGAAGAAGCAGAAGACCTTGGCTGAGAAGTAGGGGCAACAATTGAAGTAAGCTTATGAAGAAATGTGCAGAATTAAAGGAGCTGAAGTCAAGTTCATGGAAACGGAGAATGAAAAATTACGTCAGCAATTGTAGAAATTGAAGTGGCAGTTTCATGAGGTCGATGTTGAATGGACGGGTAGATTAGAAGTTTTGGTGAGCAAGTGCTCGTAGTAGTTATTTGTCAAGTGTGATGAGGTAGAGTCGAAGCGGCTAGAATGGCTCCAAGAGGTAATGAACACTCCTCCAAAGAACTTCCAAAGAACTGCCAAAGTGTAAGTTCTTTCATGAGTAGGAGGAGTACTTGGGTCATATCATATACCCAAGAGGATTGTAAGTTCAGCAATCTAAGGTGGAGTCAATCTTACGTATTCTACAACCCTTTGATGTGAGTAGGATGTGAACCTTCTTTGGACTTGCAAACTTCTATCGGCGATATGTGCGAGGATTTAGCAATATTGCCAAAGCCTTGACAAAGCTCACAAAATTAGATCAAGAGTGGCATTGGGGAGATGAACATGAGAGACCTTTTGTTGAACTCAAGGAAAGGTTGACATCATCTATTTTGAGGAGATCAGTGAGATCCTCTTCTCTTCATCCGCTGGATTATCCTTCAACTTGTACACTCACTTGCTATCAACCAAAGGTTGACCCTTTGGAAGCTCCACTAGCTCCCAAGTCTTGTTCTCAACAAGCGATTGCATCTCACGCTCCATAGCAATATCTCACTCAAGCTTATTGATAGAGGCTTGAGCTTCTCTATATGAACAAGGTTCTCCTTCTTCCAAGATCAACGCATTGCCATCATCATTCTCACATTCAATATCATGATCCTCAAGAATAGATGAATCAGCCCATGTTCCACACCTTTCGGGAGCCTACATCTTACCTAAACATCGTTTCGTGCTGTGTCTTGAGGCTCAGCAATGACAGGTCGTCCCTTTCAAGTATATACTGATTGGAGTATGTTGGAATTGGGAGCAGTGCTTACCCAACATGATGATGAGGGGAAGGAGTTTGTAGTAGCTTATGCAAGTTGCTCCAACAATGCAGCAGTATCAATTGAAGATCAGTTTGTCTGATGAAGATGTGGACGTGGAGGAGAACAATAGCTGGTCGACACTTAGTTTGCCAAGGTATGTACAAGAAGAGTAAGTGGCTCTATTAGCATATAAGACTAAACAATTTTGCACGAGTTGAATTGAGTAATGATGAGAAATATTAAGGAGGAAGTCTTTGGAGATGGTGGGTCACTAGGATCTACGTAGAAACACATCCAAAGCTCTAGGAAGTAACTTCTTTAGGAATGTTTGTTGAAGAGGAAGAAGCAAAAGGTGAATATGAAGATGGAGGAGCCAAGATTGAAGTCATCTCGACCAAAGATTAGAGCGACAAAAAAGATCGATGTTGTAAAGCTTGTTCAAAAGTTGAAAACCGTGGTGGTTTCAGCGCTAATAAAGTTAGGAGAAATGGATTTTGATTATATTAAATTATTTTATATTAAGAATATATTAAATTTCTGAAACTGAATTCTTATGAACATAGTCGGCTTTCAACAAGAGCATCAATATCACTTCTTTTCTCATAATGTCAACTTTATATATAAATTTTGTAAACTTTTGAAATGAAGATCTTATAAATATAGTCATTTTTCAACCAAAAAATCAAAAGGAATGGGTACACTTCTAATCTCATTATGTCATCTTTATATTTGTAGACTCATGAAACATAGTTTTTATGAATGTAGTCATGTCATATGAATAACACTAGTAGTATCACCTCATCAAACAACATCTTTTTTCATTCATCTAAACAAAAGAATTGATTTATTTTTCATTTTTCTAATCATGATTTGAATGCTTATACTTATGAAATGCAAATCTATAGAAAAAAAATTATTTTCTTGTATTTTTTCGTTCTATTTAGTTTCTTGCATGTGATTTTGATTAAGCCAAAGTCTTTTTTGTTGTATATATCACTATCTCCAATTAATAACATTGTTCCAAAATTTTCAAACAACTACAACTACATAATTTTGTTTGTGGAACTATGCAATTGATATGAAAAATGATTTTTTTTTAAAGTTCATTATTTTGTATGATAAGTTATTATGCATCAATTACACTAATAAGATTTTATTTCAACTAGATTGAGTGATTGAAGCTTTAGATAAATTTGACTGATATATTTAATTTTTATTTTTAATTTCAATTATTCATTTTTATTTAAATTTTCAAAAAAAAAATTAAAAAAATTAGACATGTATAAATTCCAAGTTTTAGACCAAAGTTTAGAGATTAGTTTTACCATGGCTACTGAAATATCATTTTTTCACAAATTGAATCAAACCTTGAAATCTGAAAATTTTGGTTTATACCAAGTGTTTGAATGTCATAAAATATTTTATCATGTATCATTTTTATTTCATGTGAGAAATATAAGGTTGATCACATAATGATCTGTGACCTCCGGGCTGACTCTCACTCAGGTTTATCTCCGATGGTTTTTTGGAAGCTCATCATGAATCTAGAAGAACTTAGTCCCACCCTATGACCATGACCCTATTGCTCACTCTTACACAAACTCTCAATGTCCAAGCTCCATTATGCACATTATCACCATGAGTAAGATATCACTCAAAAGAAAAGGGATACTTTGGTAATCAAAGTCTTCATTGAATCAAGGCTCCACTCCGAACATGACGTCTCCAAGAACCAAGCTCCCCAAAACTAAGATCACCACACTATCTTCTCCCAAAACTAACTTCCATTGAAAAACTACTTGAGAGGTGCTTCTCAACCTCTCTATTTATACTACTTAGAATCTTACTCTAGTAACTATAAGTAATCACCATGTAACTTCCTCTTACCAAGCTTAAACGAGGTAGAAATCACAAACCCCAATAAAAGTATACATGGCAACATGCAATTGGTCCACTTGGATCTTCTAGAAGCCCAACTACTCCCTAATTGACTTCTAGTGTGCCAAGTCAATCTAATTCCTAGATTTAAGGGTCTTCACCAAGTCCAACCAATGAAAACTAGTCCAAGTCAAGGAAAGTCAAGATACCCATGTGATGGAATCTATTCTTTGATTCCTAGTAAACAACAAAATAGTCCTACCACACCAAAAGTTACTCTATATTTTCCTCCAACTTAACCATAACTAGCTAAAGATAGTCATGACTAAGATAAACTTAGGCACAATTTAGATATACTTACATTTTATCCTATATGTACAACCCTGGGTCTTACATTTACCCCCGGAACAAGATTTCACTTCGCCCCGGGGAGTGAAAGAATCTGATAAATCGATGAAACGGCTTCAACTTGTCGTGATTCACCCGGTCAAAATGTCGTCCTCCCAACTCCTTCAAATCGTAAGTAAAGTTTTCCCACACCTTGTGAACTATGAAAGGACCAAAGTACTTTGGAAGAAATTTCTTTCTTGCTCTCTTATATCTAATGGAGTCGTAAAGCATTACCCAATCACCTTCTTTGAAAATCTTCATCTTCTTTGTCCCAAGTCGATTATCATGATACTTCTTCTGCAATTGTTGAGCCCGCTCCACACGTACCATGGCCATTTCGAGCCTCCTCCAACTCCAACAGTTGTTGACGTCTTGATTTGATAGCTTCTACTCCATTAGTCCTCTTTAACTTCCGTTGGATAGTTAAGAAGGTCGTCAAATCTAATTGAATTGGAAGCTTTGACTCGACACCATATACCATACGGAAAGGTGAGTACCATGTTGATGTCTTCCAAGTCATCCAATGTTACGGCTGGAATCGTGCAACCAGCCGTAACATCCAATGTGGTCGGTGCACTCTGTTGTAAGTGAACGTAATCACCAACATGAAATTTGCGAATTGAAGGTCGATATCCACCTCCTCGGATGATAGCATAACGCAAAGTATCTCTATGCTAAGCAATAGTCAGGTTCTCAAATGCCATGGGCATGACTCTACGGAAGAGTTCTGCCCTTTGAGAACACACCCTAACCCAAACATCAGGGTTATCCAAGTCCAAGACTTCACCTGACTCTCGACGGATAGCTGCATGTAAGTCTGGATCTCTACCATATAATAAAAAGTACGGTGAGAATGACGCTAGAGATGCTTGCTGGATAAATCGATAACCCATGTCCAACCATGGTAGCTGGATGTCCCAGTCTCCCAGATGACCTTTCTCCAAGCCAAACTTTCTTCACCGTCTGAACAACTCTCTCTGCTAGACCATCAGCCTCAAGATCTCTTGAGGTGGTACGATGATCGATCAACGCTTGATCACACAAAGCCTAAAACTCACCCAAAAACTCAGTACCCTGATCAGTCAACACTTCTGCTAGTGCACCAAATCGGCTAAGCACTACAGCTAAGAACGCATAAGCTATTCCCTCACTTGACTTGTCGGGCAAGGCCACCAACTCAATCCACTTGGAGAAATGCTCCATCATGACCAACACATATCGATGATGTCGTATAGTCAATGGCAAAGGTCCTGCAAAATCCAAGCTCCAACAATAACCAAGTCCCATAATCGGTAGAGGATGTAGTTGTGGTGTAGGGGCATTGAATGATGCTCGAACAAGATCACATACCATACATCTGGCCACAAACTGTTGCACCTTAGTTTGCATACCTCTCCACCAATAATGACTTTGAAGTAAGCTGTATGTCCACTTTACTCCAAAATGACCTAACTCCTCATGAGCATGTCGACCAATCGTTTCTCTCTCGAGATGGAAGTGGTCCAACACGAACGTTGCCATCTCCCCATCGCCAAATTGCCAACGTGGCCGATAAGAGATTGACTCCTCCCAATACTCAATGCAAAACCCCATCGGGTATAACACTGCCGCACCCAGCAATACATCATAGGACTCTGCAAGTGTAATCACAGCACGTGCTTGCATTGTAGAGCTATCCGTGACATGATCCGGTTGCACTTGCATAGTCAACCCCACCCGGATGATGTATGGTGTATGCGAACCTCCTAGAGATGTTTGAATTTGGAATGGACAGCTCTCCACATCAGTCTTTCGCAACTAAGACCAAGCAGTGCATCCTTATTCAACATAAGGGGTTGTGCATCAGAATCCAATAACACGCGTTGAGGTCGATAAACCTTTCCTGAAGGTCTGGCCAAACAAAAGACACCACTTCTGTTATCCAACATCACTGCACTTGGTGACATCCTGGTACGCTCGTATGACGGCCTCACTGATAACTCCATCATTCGAGCGGCAGCAGCTTGCCAAGTTTCACTAGTAGCTGTCCTGATCCCATGATAAACACTACTAGAAGCGACCAACACATCCTCTTTGCTTTCAAAAAGTGTGGCTTCCAATCGTAGAACATGGGATGATGACACCCCCAACGCCAATAAATCCTTGGCTGAGAAAACAAGAGAATGAACAAGAGTCTTTGCCGCCCCAACATGCACCTTTCGATGCTACCTCATACGATGTTGATGGCTGGTCCCTACTTGCTCCATCTCCAAGTACATCCACATTGGCTTGCACCCTCATCTCTTCAATAGGTCGTCTAGGAACCATGGATGAGGTGTTCAATGCCTCAGACAATGTGAAAGACTGAGGAAGTCTAACCTGTCGGCTAGCCTCCCCTCTTTGTGGATCCAACTCCACAGATGCTCCTCTAGACTCAGTAGTATATATTGCACTATGAGTCACAGTAACTACACATGGTTGTGCCGTTGTGCACATGTACTCCACAACATCTCCATCATATGATGTAGAGGCACAAGCTCCGGAATCTGATCTTTGTTGGGCTATAGCCATACTTGCTATCTTCTGCTTTAGTCAAGATGCAATGTTCACCTCATGACTAGTCTCATGACACTTGAGTAGGGGCTGGTCCTCTACCACCACCCCTACCACCACCCCTGCCACCTTGAACTCCTCGTCCTCTTCCAGGGACTGTCATGACAACTCTTGTTGATCGTAATTCTGGATGGAGATCAAAACATCGATCCATCATGTGACCATGTTTGTGATTCAACAGGATTCATCCTTCGACCTTGAAGGCAATCCTTCTTGTGATGATATCCACCACATGTCCAACACACCATCCCAACAACTGATTGTTGATCTGAAAAGGAAGGCAATGGTCTGCATGCTGCATCTTCACCACTCTGTCCGGATGGTCGAGACTGTCCCACATGTCTACCATAACCACTCCGGGTTTGTGTTGTAGGCGGTAACGTGAAGACGTTGATGAAGATGGTGAATCGTTGCTCAACCCACCAGTCACCACCCTCTCTTCTTGCATGTTGAGCTCAATACGCTCAGCAAGACAAAACACAATGGCCAACGAGGCGATGTCTCCCCGTAGTAAGGTAGCATCTCTCACTCTACGTCTCAACTTCCTATCCAATATCCCATACCAATATTGGACAGCTTGTGCCTCTGTCACCCCATGGATAACACTGATCAACCGACGCATTCGGGTATATGCCTCTCGAAGACTCTCCCCGATCTTCCGTTGAAACTCCTGCAAGCCTCGTAGCTTGTAAGTTCTCACCCCTTGGTAGTCTCGCCTCAACCGTGCGAAGAACTCCAGAATAGGGTTATAGGTTGGGACCTCTGAACTCTTCCCAACTCTACTAGCTCCAACCGTATCATCAGTGCCAGGTATAGAGGATGAACTCGCACCTCCAAACTTTGCACCAGTAATAGAGATGTAGTTTTGAGACTTTGTATTGTCTCGAGAACTCTATCTCCTCAAGGTGTTCATGCCGGAACTCATGATAATCATCCATCGGCGGATCCTCCAAATGCTAGAATAATCCCTTCCAAGCCATAAACGGACTGAACAACGTAGAGTTGCGCATCCGCTGTAAATCACACCATGAGTCAAACTCCTGTATGAAGTCATCCAACTCAATAGTGCCAACTGTATCCGAATATCGTCTAGGACCCTTGGTGGCCCCATAGATATCGTCCATGTCCCACAACAACGGTGTGGATACACACTCCAAGATATCACCAAGCTCAGCTCCGTCCTCTCTCGAAACCAAATCGAGTCTTTGTGAACCTCAAAGGCCAAGGTTGGTACCGTACTCCGCTACGGGTGCACCCAATGCTAACCCGAGCAGTCTCTCCTCTGGAACCTCTAGAGAACTTCACCGTGATACTAATGTATCACCTCCACAACCGTATAAAAACAGGCCCCCAACTGTAACCAGAAACAGCAATTGGAACCAAAAACCGCAACAAAAGGTACCCGAGGCACCACAAGGTGCTAACACAAGGGCAACCTGAAACCTGCCATCACCACAAGCACTCACCCAGTCTACAGGTCTGCAAGTCCTATCTCACTGGGGAGAAACATGGATAGTCTGAATGGTCCGCAAATCCAGCCTTACTATCAACAACACACACGAGCTCCAACACTCTAAACAATAAAGCACCAACACAAACAAACGTGGTGCACAAACAGGAAGCAGAGATGGAGGTATATCAATCACAAGGTAGCATGCAGCCTCTTGTCCCAATTTTGCTTGCTCCCGTCCATGTCTGCATCCTTGGCCAACATCATGCAAAGCGTATAGTTGGTTCGCTCTGCCAACCCATTAGCATTTGGTTTGTAGGAAGTAGTCACCCGTGCCTTGATGGAGAAATGACCTCGCATGGCTTGTATAATGCTTCCAACAAACTCACCACCTCTATCAGATACAATTTCTAGAGGGCATCCGAATCTAGTTATTATCCTCTCATACAGAAATCTACCCACTTCTTCCTCACTAGTAGATTTTAGAGGTCTAGCTTCTAC
The DNA here is from genome assembly GCA_014180765.2 of Marchantia paleacea. Taxonomy (NCBI): domain Eukaryota; kingdom Viridiplantae; phylum Streptophyta; class Marchantiopsida; order Marchantiales; family Marchantiaceae; genus Marchantia; species Marchantia paleacea. The sequence goes on from MUAA02000064.1 coordinate 823,069, forward strand.
CCACTTGGTTAGATAATCTGTAGCTACCACAATGAACTTGTTACCCCGAGGAGTAAGATTCAAGGGTCCTACAAAATCTATTACCCATTTCTCAAAAGGACCTAAAATAGGAACTGATGTCAAAGGAGGGGTTTTCATGGACTTTTTAGCAAAAGCTTGACACACATCACAACTCTTGCAAAATTCCACACAATCTTTGAAAATGCCCTTCCAATGATAGCATGCATCTAGGATCTTAAATGCAGTTACCTTTCATGCAAAGTGTCCTCCACATACCGAGCCTTCATGAAACTTCTTCATAAGTTGAATTGATTCCTCCCTTCCAACAACCCTTACGAGTAGTCCATCTGCTCCTTGATGAAACAACCGTCCTCTATGATGGTATAAGGTTCACATCGCTTCACCAATGCATTCCTCTCCCGTGAATGCATGCCTTGGGGAAACTCTCCCTCCGAGATGAAATCCCATATCCCCTTGTATTCAGCCGGTACCTTTGTTATGGTGTCCATCATCAGCAAATCCTCATCTGGAAATGTATCATCCACTGGTTGATCTCCTTCCTCATCGTATGCTCGAGACATCAAATCAACATTGGCATGTTTCTTACCGGGTCGATCCTCAATAATGTAATCAAACTCCGCCAGTAACAACTTCCATCTGGCTATCTTACCCTCAGCATTAGGCTTGTTGAAAATGTACTTCAAAGCCTTGTGGTCAGTAACGATAGTAAACTTCCCTCCCAACAGATAGTGTCGAAACTTCTTGAGTGAGAAGATCATAGCTAAAGCCTCCCTTTCATTCACTGAATAGTTTCTCTCATCCTGCACCATCTGTCTACTAGCATAAGCAATTGGATGATCATGGCTATCTTCATCTAACTGGCTTAGAGTGCATCCTATAGCAATGTTTGATGCATCCGTGTAGAGAATGAAAGGTTTATCCCAATTTGGTTTGGCTAAAATAGGAGCCGTTACCAATGCCTTCTTAAGAAGTTCGAACGCCGCAGCTGCCTTTCCTTCCTTGAGGATTAAATCATCATCTGTCCCCTTCTTCATGTAAACCGTCAAGGCATAAGCTTTGTTGGAGAAGGAAAAGATGAACCGTCGATAGTATCCCACCATTCCAAGGAACTACCTCAACTTGGTCAACGTCACCGAAAAAGGTAAGTTGAGGATGCGTTTCACCTTTTCTGGATCCACCGCTATCCCATCCTTGGAGATGATGTGTCCTAACAACAAACCTTCCTCACATCCAAAAATGCATTTTTCTGGATTGAACGAGGCCTTGGCTTTCTCCAACCGTTGTAGAATTTTGATCAAATGATCAAAATGATCCTCCTCTTCTTCCGTAAACACAAAAATCATCTATGAAATCTCGCACAAATTTCCCAATAAAAGGTTCAAACACCTTGTTCATGAACCTCTGAAAAGTTGATGGAGCATTACATAGACCAAAGGGCATTAGCCTAAAGGCAAAAGTTCCCCATGGCGTGGTAAAAGTGGTTTTGAGCTGATCTTCAGGGGCAATTTGAATTTGGTTATAACCACTATAACCATCTCCAAAACTATACCACTCATGACCTGCCACCTCCTCTAGAATCTCATCTAAGAAAGGTAAAGGATAGTAATCCTTCTTTTGTGTGACATTCAACTTCTTGTAATCTACGCATACACGTAGCTTACCATTCTTCTTCTTGACTATCACAATAGGAGAAACCCATTCAGAATTCTCTACCTCATAGATGAAACCCGCATCCTTTAGCTTGTCGATCTCCTCCTTGACCACCACAGCCGTTGGTGGATTTATCCAACGTTGCTTACGACGCTTGGACTAGCCTTCTCCTCTAACTCAATGCGATGAGTTTCTAAGGTTACTTCCTTCAAATCCTTGTAGCTAAAAGCAAAGACATGGATATATTTTTGAAATATATCCAAGAACCTTGACTTCTCCTCCATAGTAACCTTGGGACCAAACTTGAGAGTGGAGAGCCGTCGAGTTATCTCATCTTCACTCATCTTCATCTTGTCGGGATCTTTCACCACCCCTAGCCTAGGAAGTAAATCCATTGCAGCAAGAACTTGAACTTGAACATCATCGTCGAGAGGTATCTTGGATGATGTCTCCTCATCGATCGACATGTTGGTGTCAACCTCTGAAAAACTGCCACTTTCTTCACTCTCAGACTCTGAGTAATCACTCGTAGGTCTATCCGAAGTCTGAGGCGCTCCTCCGCCACTTGTGAGAGGGACCTTCACTCGATGGTTTTTTTCTGCCTATCTGAAGGTAACCCTTATGCCACCGATCAGTTGTCCTCACAGCCCTCAACCAAGGTCTTCCTAACAACAAGTCGTAGCTAGCCTCCTCAAGCACTTGAAAGGACAACAAGGTTTGAACTCCCATCACGCTTACCACCACCTTGTCCACCACTCCAATGGGTCACACTTTTTGCTTGTTGGCCATCCCAACAATGATGTTGGAAGGTCTTGAAAGCTTCATCCCCAACTTCTTCAACAAACGTTCTGACATGGCATTCACCGCATATCCACCATCCACTAGTACATCCGAAACATCACGTCCATTAATGCGTACTTCAATCTTTGAAGCTTTGAGTGCATACCTCGAGGCAAACAACATCCACCACTCCTACTCCAACATTCGCCATGGAGCTTTCCCCTTGGATCGCCTTCTTGGTCCTTTTTGGACTTAGGCCTCCCTCAACTCCTTCCTTATCGTAGGATTTAGAGCAATCAATTGGCCAACAGTTATATTGGCTTTTTGATTCCCCACATCCTCCACCACGTTGTTTTTGAGCTGGGTAGATGAAATGGAGAAATCATCCATTCCCAACTTCTTCCTCGGTGCTCCCGGTTGACTCACACCTCTGGATCGAGTGCTTCGGCTTGGTTGATCTTCCATTGAGATGGACTCCTCTGCAAATCTTGCTCTCTTCTTCTCGTGTGCAAGAATATCAACTCTGGAACTTATAGAGCTCTCTCCCTTCTCAAACGTGCACTGATGAGGAAACACATCAATAGACGCTACTCCCTTATCCTTCGATTGACTTGGAGCAGGATTAGAATTGTTGTGTCTAACTCCATCATGTTGTCGAGGATTAGGACAATTTCGTTGCAAATGAGGGCCTCCACAATTAAAGCATGAAATTGTGAAGTTCCCTTGTGGTGGATTTCCTTTTGGAAAATAATTCCCATACCCTCTAGATCCTCCCCCCTACATTCTGATTCCTCCTCTCCCATAGTTGTACTACGTTAATCTTGAGATCGCGAGTGTTTTCGTGATAGATTTCAACTCATGGTGCAAGTCTACCTTTGGAGAATTTACTATCGGGCGCAAAGAACAACAGTAGGAGTTGCCATTCTAACCACAACAGGTGGTGATGCTTCTCTAGCCACCAAGCTAGAATCATCGTCTTCTAGGCTCTCCTCCATTCCAATAGCAATGCGAATAGCCTCAACCTTAGAAGAGGGCTTTTCATATCTCACCTTGCTTCGAATCTGAGGCTTCAAACCTCCAATGAAGTTCTTTGTCAACATCGCCACAATCCCCACCATGGTTGGCTCGACCTCGTCTCCACTCTTTCTCAACACCACACAAAAATGTGACTCCAACTTCTCCGTTCTCTCCACGTATGATCTCACATTCTCACTCTCTCCTTGCTTCAAAAAGGTGACTTCACACATCAGCTTCTCGTAACTTTCATCCGGAAGAAAGTTTTCAACAAGATTCTCCGTCAAACTCTCCCAAGTGTCTTCCTCCACATGCTCCTTCTTGTACTCATTGTACCACTTCAATGCAGAAGCCTCCAAGAAGTCAAAAGGATAGCCCATTCGGGTTTCCTTCTCTCATTGTTTCCTATACATGCCCTCTTGAAGTCTCTCACAAAAGATTCTACATCTTATTTCTCTTTCCCATAGAACACCGGAAGCTTCCCCATTTCCAACTCCTTTTGTCGTTGTTGTTGGAAATTTATACGAGACTCCCTAATACAACACAAACAAAACTAGCTCCATTCTAGAGTAATTCATCAATGGCAAAATGAACGGAATTGGTTGGTCCAAGATTGCCATGGCTCTCTCCTCTCCTAAACACACTATGAGCCTTACCCTCATCGACATCTTCTCGATCATTCTGAAAATGATCTCCATCTTCAGTTAGAACTTGAGCCACCTTGAGATTTCAACTTTTCGGTATCTGCACTCAATTTATCTTCAAAGCCCTCCACTAGTGACTCCAACAGAGCTTTCACGCCACTACACTCGTGTCATAAGGGAAGTCCGGTCACTCCACAATTTTCACAATAGGTTCCACTCTTGGATTCATGGGGAGATGATGGTCCCAGATGAAGGTTTAGCTCTCCCACGTTTCGTCTCTCTCTCAGCCTCCGATCTTTGGTCCTCAAAGGACAACTCACAAGCTTATGTCCCTCCTCTCCACAATAGAAGCAACTCTCACGTTTCGCTCTCGGGGAACTTTTTAGTGTCCTCTCTTCAAACTCCACTCTGAACTACCTCGTGTTCAAATCCACTGAAACAATCACGTCCAGCCCCTTGAGGTATCTTAGACAACCGGATCTTCCAAAGAGGTTGATCTCCCATTTTCCAATGAGTGTCAAGTCATCCTCACTATGCAAAACATCCATGCACTAACTCTCTCGAAATGACCATAAACAAGGAAAAAGCAAATCTGAAAAGTAAAGCGGTTTTGCTCACTTTTATACCCCCCTATACTTCAGATATAATAACTTTCTCTATAAAAATGATCTCTCAACGAAATTTGGACCCACATGTAGCTTAGCTCCTGATTAACAATCGTGCAAAGTTTCAAATACTGATTCAATTCTTGCACGAATTGACGAGCTCTGTACACTTTTTCCCGAGAGCTATCTTTCAAAACCTATCAAGACCCTAGCAAATTCTAAACATCATAACTTTTGATCTAGACACGATATGAATGTTATTTCAAGTGCAAAACGTATCCCATCTACTACTCTAAAATCAATAAAATTCTCGGAAAAACTTTGGAAAATAAAGTGTTCCTCCCAAATATGTACTATAGCACTCTCGCCTCATCCCAAACAACACTTAAGTAAACAAAATGTACAAAATAACTTCCAGGCTATCATATAACACTACCGGATACACAAATGGTACATTACTATGCATCATGATCTCAGTTCGCTCTTCCCCCACGGTCCTCTCCATATGAGTTCTCATCGTTGCGCTCTCACGGGCAATAAACTAGATTCGAAACATCTCTTCTCCTTCTAGACCGAGGTCCGGCAAGCGGAACCAAAAATGTAACCTCCGGGCTGACTCTCACTCAGGTTTACCTCCGATGGCTTTTTGGAAGCTCATCATGAATCTAGAAGAACTTAGTCCCACCCTATGACCATGACCCTATTGCTCACTCTTACACAAACTCTCAATGTCCAAGCTCCATTATGCACATTATCACCATGAGTAAGATATCACTCAAAAGAAAAGGGATACTTTGGTAATCAAAGTCTTCATTGAATCAAGGCTCCACTCCGAACATGACGTCTCCAAGAACCAAGCTCCCCAAAACTAAGATCACCACACTATCTTCTCCCAAAACTAACTTCCATTGAAAAACTACTTGAGAGGTGCTTCTCAACCTCTCTATTTATACTACTTAGAATCTTACTCTAGTAACTATAAGTAATCACCATGTAACTTCCTCTTACCAAGCTTAAACGAGGTAGAGATCACAAACCCCAATAAAAGTGTACATGGCAACTGTAACAAACAAGTTACATAAAGGTTTTGCCATTTGCACAGAATTACAGTTCGTTCCCAAGGGAATGAGGTGTTATCTTTCTGTCAGCGACGAATATGGTTGTTTATGCTTCTTTTGAAGACTCTGGACATGCATAGTCCGAAGAGTATTGCGACAGAGTAGTCCAGGACCACTAAGTCAAATTAACAAACCATTACCCATCCATTACATTGCACAGAATTACGCATGTAATTGAAATTACACTCCAGATTTACTGATGGGAGTTGATCACTCCTTTACAAGCTGTTGACGAGGCGATATCCTCGATGAAGTTCTACTGCGAAGTGAATCCGACGATGGCTCATGGACAAATACCCGGGTATCTTCACAGGTATTGTGCACCAGTCAAGGCCAATCGAATGCAACATTCAACAGCTCCTCGAGCACTTCGTTCTACCCTGACTACAATTACGGTTCTCAATGAACACTTGTAAAGAAAGCGATAATCCTACTTTAACACTACTCCTATTTATACAATCTACTCGCACCTATTCCTAATCGTCGCCTACACGGATCGCGTCCGACTACAATTACGAGGCATCTCAGGTTCCTTCGATGACGTCTCTTCCTTCAATGCGAAGACATCGACGCTCATCTGCAATTCCTTGATGTCCTCTGCGATCTCCTTCCGATGGACTCACATCGCTTCTTGGCATTCGCGTCCCATGGCTTTGTACATCTCTTTCCTGCGATCCTTCGAAACGCAAGGGGTATTCATCACCGCTATCAAACGTTCCAACCTTTCAGCCTCCACATCGTCACACCGAGCAAAAAGGTATTGCGAGCATCTACTCGCCAAATCTTCTAATCTAGCCGGTCGGTCAACATCAACTTCATGTAACTGCTGCTTCGCCCTCTTCAATTGCTGGTGAAGCTTCTCGTTCTCTCTCTCGACAAATTTCACTTCCGCGCTCCGAATTCTACAGATTTCTCCGTAGGCTTGCTTTGCTGCGGCTACTTCCTTTGTCACCTCCGCCTTCTGCTTCTCTTGACGCTCCACAGACTCTGTCAACTGCTTTATAGTGTCCGCTTGATCCTTCTTCCCACGAGCAGTGCGGTTCAGCAACTGAATCAGCTCCATGTAACCGTCTTCTTGCGGGTTCCATCCCTGAATGTAACTGCCTCCCATCTCGTTCAGCTCCATCAGAACTGGCACTGCCTTATTCTCCAGCTTCTGCGCCAACTGTAGCACCGAAGAAAGTGGCTCTTCTACTGCTACCTTAGTCGCTTTCACCTTAGGCCGCGATGCCTTCGGTACTGGACTTCCTGAGTGCGCGGTTTCCTTCAGCTTCCTCCGCTTACTGCTAGGCTCCGCAATTATCTCCCCACTGGGACTTTTCTTCTCTTTGGTCCCCCCCGGAGTCCTCCCTTCCGAATATGGCTTCTTCCTCATCTCTCACTGCCTTCGCTCTGGCCTCCGAAGTCATCTCCTGCTGATTTGGTCTCATCGGTGACTGCACACCGTTGTCTTGGTAGGGTCCCACACTTCTCGCCGAACCACTGCTACCATTGCTCGCTACTGGCCCACCCAAAGTGCTGACCACACTCACTTGATATCTTCTCCTCTCTTGTGGCGTTAACCATCCCATATGCGAATACATGTGTACCAGAAACGAGGAGATATAGATCACTCCCTTCTCTCCCGTTCGCAGCCTCTGCCTCATCGCTTGCACATTCCGAGCGAAGATTTCTCCCCAATTGACTTTGATTGCTCCACCGACGAATCCCTCCACTATTCTCACCTTATGCATACTTACATAAGTAGTTCGTTGTGGTGAGAAGAGTTGATTCAATGTATACATTATCTTTCTTCGGAAGTCGTCCCGAATAAGATCGATCTTGAAGCCGTTTGTCCCCTTCCTCTCTGGGATCAAACCATTTTCGCTCATCGAAGGTAAATGCAGTGTGCACTGCCGAACCTTCCCAGTCGACTCCGTCCTTCTCCTTCGAGTAATCTCTTCCCAGGGCTTCAGCCCAAAGCAATGCATCCCACGAGTCAGGATGTCCTCTCCAGCCTATCGGATTTGGTGTCTTCTTGGCTCGAACTTCTTCACACAACTCTGGGCACACATAGTCCCATCGCCATGCCAAGAATTCTCCTCCCAAGGTCTTCAATCGTGCTAATTCTTTGGTCGACCATTCTCGCCGGTACCAAAATTCGATATACTCCCCATCGGCATCTTCTTCTTCAGAACAATTGAATCGCCTCACAAGCTCCCGATCAAGTGACCGATTTCCTCTTCATTTTGGCTACTTGACTCGACGCTCGTTCTTGCTCCTCGGCAACTCGTTACGCCCGTCGATGTTGTTACTAACTGCCCTAATCCGTTCGACGCTTCAGACCTCCTTAACAACTTATTCGTCTTGGCCATCTTCGCGCTTATTTCTCCTATTCGTATTCGGCGATACACACTTCCCCCGAATATCGTTTATTTATGTTCCAAAAACAAAAAAAACACTCTGAAACCTCTAAACATGTCCCTACATCAACATGCAATTGGTCCACTTGGATCTTCTAGAAGCCCAACTACTCCCTAATTGACTTCTAGTGTGCCAAGTCAATCTCGCCCCTAGATTTAAGGGTCTTCACCAAGTCCAACCAATGAAAACTAGTCCAAGGCAAGGAAAGTAAAGATACCCATGTGATGAAATCTATTCCTTGATTCCTACTAAACAACAAAATAGTTGTTCTCATTTACCACACCAAAAGTTACTCTATATTTTCCTCCAACTTAACTAGCTAAAGATAGTCATGACTAAGATAAACTTAGGCACAATTTAGATATACTTACATTTTATCCTATATGTACAACCCTGGGTCTTACAGTACTCACCCTATATATACAGGGGAAGGTGAAGCCTTCCTCATCTCATTCATGTACACTCTCTCTTGTCCCTTTGGTGTGCTCTCCTCTTCTTGGAGTGATTCCTGAAGAGTCGGTTTCTCAACATTTTTCACTTTGGGGAACACGCACACTACATCGACTCCTTTGTTGAGCATTCCGGATATACCGATCAGATCGTGGGAGTGGTAAGCTTTCCATGAACGTTCAATTCTAGGAATTTTTGAGACTAGGTTTCCATGTCCACTTTTATTCCATAGGCTTCCTCGTGCACTCCATGACAAGGCTAGACGTGCTTTTCACTAACCGCTCGATCGGTTGGCTCGCGATCACATCCATGTTTCTCTCTAGTGAGACAGGACTTGCGGACCTGTAGACTGGGTGAGTGCATGTGGTGATGGCAGGTTTCAGGTTGCCCTTGTGTTAACAGCTTGTGGTGCCTCGGGTACCTTCTGTTGCGGTTTCCGGTTTCTGTTATGGTTTCTAGTTCCAATTGTTATTTCTAGTTCCAGTTGGGGACCTGTTTTTGTACGATTGCGGAGGTGATACATTAGTGTTACAGTGGAGTTTTCTGGAGGTTCTGGAGGAGAGACTGCTTGGGTTAGCATTGGGTGCACCCGTAGCGGAGTTCAGTACCAACCTTGACCTTTGAGGTTCACAGAAGACTCTGATTTGATTTTAGAGAGTGACAGAGCTGACCTTGGTGATATCTTGGAGTGTGTACCCACACTGTTTTTGTGGAACATGGACGATATCTATGGGACCACTAAGGGTCCCAGACGATATTCGGGTACAGTTGGCACTATGGAGTTGGCTGATTTCATCCATGAGTTTGACTCATGGTGTGATTTACAGCGGATGCGCAACTCTACGTTGTTCAGTCCATTTATGGCTTGGAAGGGATTATTCCAGCATTTGGAGGGTCCGCCGATGGATGATTATCATGAGTTTCGACGTTAACACCTTGAGGAGATAGAGTTTCAAGACACACTTGGTCTCCAAACTACATCTCTATTACTTCAGGTACAGTGTTTGGAGGTGCGAGTTCATCCTCTGTACTTGGCACTGATGATACGGTTGGAGCTAGTAGAGTTGGGAAGAGTTCAGAGGTCCCAACCTTCAACCCTATTCTCGAGATCTTTGCACGGTTGAGGAGAGACTACCAAGGGGTGAGAACTGACAAGCTACGAGGCTTGCATGAGTTTCAACGGAAGACCGGGGAGAGTCTTCGAGAGGCGTATACCCGAATGCGTCGGTTGATCAGTGTTACCCATGGGGTGACAGAGGCACAAGTTGTCCAATATTGGTATGGGATATTGGATAGGGAGTTGAGACGTAGAGTGAGAAATGCTACCTTACTACATGAGACATCACCTACGTTGGCCATTGTGTTTTGTCTTGCTGAGCTTATTGAGCTCAACATGCAAGAAGAGAGGGTGGTGACTGTTGGGTTCAGCAAGGATTCACCATCTTCATCAACTTCTTTACGTTACCAATCTACAACACAAACCCGGAGTGGTTATGGTAGATATGCGGGACAGTCTCGACCATCCGGACAGAGTGGTGAAGGTGCAGCATCCAAACCATTGTCATCCTTTTCAGGTCAACAATCAATTATTGGGATGGTGTGTTGGACATGGAGTGGACCTCATCACAAGAAGAATTGTCTTCAAGGTCGAAGGATAGATCCTGTTGGATCAAAATCATGTGAGCATTGTCACAGACATGGTCACATGATGGATCGATGTTTTGATCTTCATCTATAATTACGATCAACAAGAGTTGTCATGGCAGTCCCTTGAAGAGGAAGAGGAGTTCGTGGTGGTAGGGGTGGTGATAGAGGACCAGCCCCTACTCAAGTGTTAGCCCATGAGGCTAGTCATGAGGTGAACATGGCATCTCGACTCGAGCACTTGGAGCAGAAGATAGCAAGTATGGCTATAGCCCAACAAAGATCAGATTCTGGAGCTAGTGCCTCTACATCATATGATGGAGATGTTGTGGAGTACATGTGTGCAGCGGCACAACCATGTGCAGTTGCTGTGACTCGTAGTGCAACACATACTACTGAGTCTAGAGGAGCGTACGTGGAGTTGGATCCACAAAGAGGGGAGGCTAGCCGACAGGTTAGACTTCCTTAGTCTTTCATATTGTCTGAGGCATTGAACACCTCATCCATGGCTCCTAGACAACCTATTGGAGAGATGAGGATGCAAGCCAATGTGGATGTACTTGGAGATGGAGCAAGAAGGGACCAGCCATCAACATCGTTTGAGGTAGCATCCAGTGCAATGTTGGGGGCGGCAAAGACTCTTGTTCATTCTCATGTTTTCTCAGCCAAAGGTTTATTGGCGTTGGGGGTGTCATCATCCCATGTACTACGATTGGCAACCAAACTTTGCGAAAGCAAAGAGGATGTGTTGGTCGCTTCTAGTAGTGTGAGCACGAGTACTGGTGATCCTGGGATCATGACAGCTACTAGTGGAACTTGGCAAGCTCCTGCCGCTTGAATGATGGAGTTATCAGCGAGGCCGGCATACGAGCGTACCAGGGTGTCATTAAGTGCAATGATGTTGGATAACAGAAGTGGTGTCTTCTGTTTGGTTGGACCTTTAGGAAAGGTTTATCGACCTCAATGTGTGTTGTTGGATTCTGGTGCACAACCCCTTATGTTGGGTAAGGATGCACTTCTTGGTCTTGGTTTGCGAAAGACCGATGTGGAGAGATGTCCATTCCAGATTCAGACATCTCTTGGAGGTTCTAGTGATTCCCCGGCACCATACTCACCCGGGTGGGATTGAATGTGCAAGTGCAACCGGATCATGTCACTGATAGCTCTACAACGTGAGCACGTGCTGTGGTTACACTTGCAGAGTCCTATGATGTATTGGTGGGTGCGGAAGTGTTATACCTGATGGGATTTAGCATTGGTTATAGGGAGGAGATAGCCTCTTATTGGCCAGGTTGGCAATCTGGTGAGGGCCGAGTGAGTTGATTACCTGTACGATTCATTTCCGGTTCTAGGCCTTTACCAAGTGGAGGTTTGGCATATGTTGCAACCTTCAAAACTTGTGTTACTTGGCCTGGTGATTTGTTGGAGGGTAACATGGATGCTCATGATAGTCATGGTCGAGAGGATGTGACTATCATGCCAAGTCTTAGTGGAGTAGTGTCATCCACGTTGTCGCATAGGACAATTCTTTGCTCTGAGAACGCCCAAGCGTCTGGCTGTAGAAGAACCCTCTAGAACCTTGTGTGAGTTGACAATCTCTTCTTCTTCTCCTCAGCACTCCATATTACAACAGGTAAAACTTCAGAGGAAGAAGATTATGATATCCACTGATTCGACCAATAACTCTTGCTTAAACTTCACAGAAAATTGCTCCACAACCCTTTCAATCACTCAGAAAAGTTTCAAATGTTTATCTCCTCTAAATCTCTCACAACAATTGTTGATTTCCACACTGTATCACAAGGTGATATGCAGACCCCTGTGTACAAAACCCATCACATATCCCAATCCTTGAATCCAATTGCTCTCAAATTTCATGAGAAGATCCTTATTATCCGAACTTCAAATCTGGAAAGTTTTATTGACAGAACTTTCTGATATCAAAAGATATGATCAATGTACTAATTTTGTGATAGTCAGTGCAATCCTGCAACTCTGACTATATACACAAACTTCAACCTATCACTCCGTACTCAAAACTCGTCCAATCGAGTCAAAACTTCAATCAAAACACAAGCCTGAGTTGTAAACTGTATCTCAGTTGACTCACATCTCCCAAAACCCTCGTAAGATTCTCAGAAACACTCTAAATGCACACAAAGGTCTAAATTTCTCTCTTTATCTTTGAATCACCATTTCAAAGTGACAAATCCTTCAAATCCATCCATTCTTGAGCGCACATTGTAGCTCGTCCCGTCAGCTTTCCAATCCTATCCTCCGATCTTTGAATCTCCTCTTGGAAGGTCTCCAAAATCCCTTAAGACCTTGAAAAGTTGCCATAGTGCCCTCATTGACCAAAACTACTAGACGAATGGAAATGAAGAATGCTATTTTGACCTCTAGTGTGGCCAAATTAGCTCAATTGTAACTCAGAGCTTTATAACTATCCTAAACACACTACTTAGATATCCTATACACAATATGAGTTATCACTAATAAGAGTTAAAATGACAACTTGAAACCGGCTTTGTATACTCGAAAGTGATCACCATGAAGACATTGGATGTTGATCACAAATGGACTCGGCATCGGTACATCTGGAGGACCATGTTGTCCTCTATTGATATCCTACGTCGACTCTACTTCAATCAGATAAGCTCCTTAGTCAGCAAAGTGATGTGTCTTGATCTCCCCAGCTCTTTACAACCTTACAATGCCATCTGTTACCCTAACCTAAAGTATCGCCGTCATGACAACAGCTCTGAAGATGACACATGTCATCATCTTCTCATAGCAGTCGCGTCACAACATGACAATGTTGGATGGAACACTAGGTATTTCATGTATGCAACTACAACAGATGGCTCATCAGCTCATACATCAAGCTTGGAGTCAGTATTTTGCTCCGGAGAGTGAGGAGACAAAGGAAGTTATTCCCACTTCCACTATGTTGTACCCTTTAGATACAACGCCTATTGCTTGGCAGTATCTAGAGGAGGGTATATGTGTGTTGGAGCTGTTTGGAGGGATTAGCACAGGTTTGGCTATTGTTTTGCAGTCTGGCATACAACTACATCGATACTTGTATGTGGAGCGAAATGAGATTGCAAGGCGCGTCTCATTACGCCATGTGGCACAATTGGTGCGGAGATATCCAGATCTTCTATCATTGTTGGCAGTTCAAGGATATCAGCAGGCCTTGCCGTCAAATATTTTGTTGTTGGGGGCGCACGACCTTACTCGACATGGCACCATACATTTGGTTTTTGTTGGATGTTCATGTTAGGGACACACACGTGATGTCCCTAATGGTCATGGGCTACAAGATTCATGTTTTGGGAGATGTTACGTGTGTTACGTTCTCTCCAGTCACAGCAAACCTATTCTCCGGCATACATTTTGGAGAATGTTCCCTTGTTGGATGATCCATGTGCACAGGTGATGACAAGTGCACATCACGTACGGTCATGGATTGGACCAGCGGTATTGCTAGATGCGGCGAGAGTAGGATCTCGTGCACACCATCCACGTCTATGGTAGACTGTAAGACCCAGGGTTGTACATATAGGATAAAATGAAAGAATATCTAAATTGTGCCTAAGTTTATCTTAGTCATGACTATGTTTAGCTAGTTATGGTTAAGTTGGAGGAAAATATAGAGTAACTTTTGGTGTGGTAGATGAGAACTACTATTTTGTTGTTTAGTATGAGTCAAGGAATAGATTCCATCACATGGGTATCTTGACTTCCCTTGACTTGGACTAGTTTTCATTGGTTGGACTTGGTAAAGACCCTTAAATCTAGGGGCGAGATTGACTTGGTACACTAGAAGTCAATTAGGGAGTAGTTGGGCTTCTAGAAGATCCAAGTGGACCAATTGCATGTTGCCATGTACCCTTTTCATTGGGATTTGTGATCTCTACCTCGTTTAAACTTGGTAAGAGGAAGTTACATGGTGATTACTTGTAGTTACTAGGGTAAGATTCTAAGTAGTATAAATAGAGAGGTTGAGAAGCACCTCTCAAGTAGTTTTTTCAATGGAAGTTAGTTTTGGGAGAAGATAGTGTGGTGATCTTAGTTTTGGGGAGCTTGGTTCTTGGAGATGTCATGTTCGAGTGGAACCTTGATTCAATGAAGACTTTGATTACCAAAGTATCCCTTTCCTTTTGAGTGATATCTTACTCTTGGTGATAATGTGCATAATAGAGCTTGGACTTTGAGAGTTTGTGTAAGAGTGAGCAATAGGATCATGGGCAAAGGGTGGGACTAAGTCCTTCTAGATTCATGATGAGCTTCAAAAAGCCATCGGAGGTAAACCTGAGTGAGAGTCAGCCCGGAGGTCACATTTTTGGTTCCGTTGCCGGGACCTCAGTCTAGAAGGAGAAGAGATGTTCCGAATCCAGTTTATTGCCCGTGAGAGCGCAACGATGAGAACTCATATGGAGAGGACTGTGGGGGAAGAGCGAACCGAGATCATGATGCATAGTAATGTACCATTTGTGTATCCGGTAGTGTTATATGATAGCCTGGAAGTTATTTTGTACATTTTGTTTACTTAAGTGTTGTTTGGGATGAGGCGAGAGTGCTATAGTGCGTATTTGGGAGGAAAACTTTATTTTCCAAAGTTTTTCCGATAATTTTATTGGTTTTAGATTAGTAGATGGGATACGTTTTGCACTTGAAATAACAGTCATATCATGTCTAGATCAAAAGTTATGATGTTTAGAATTTGCTAGGGTCTTGACGGGTTTTGAAAGATAGCTCTCGGAAAAAAGTGTACAGAGCTTATCAATTCGTGCAAGAATTGAATCAGGATTTGAAACTTTGCACGATTGTATATCAGGAGCTAAGCTACATGTGGGTTCAAAATTCGTTGAGAGATCATTTTATAGAGAAAGTTATGATACCTGAAGTATAGGGGGTATAAAAGTGAGCAAAACTGCTTTTACTTTTCAGATTTACTTTTTCCTTGTTTATGGTCATTCCGAGAGAGTGAATGCATGAGTGTTTTGCATAGTGAGGATGACTTGACACTCATTGGAAAATGGGAGATCAACCTCTTTGGAAGATCCGGCTATCTAAGATACCTCAAGGGCTGGGACGTGATTGTTTCAGCGGATTCGAACACGAGGGAGTTCAGAGTGGAGTTTGAAAGAGGACACTAAAAAGTTCCCCCGAGAGCGAAACGTGAGAGTTGCTTCTATTGTGGAGAGGAGGGACATAAGCTTGTGAGTTGTCCTTTGAGGACCAAAGATCGGAGGTTGAGAGAGAGACGAAACGTGGGAGAGCTAAACCTTCATCTGGGACCATCATCTCCCCATGAATCCAAGAGTGGAAACTATTGTGAAAATTGTGGAGTGACCGGACTTCCCTTAGGACACGAGTGTAGTGGCGTGAAAGCTCTGTTGGAGTCACTAGTGGAGGGCTTTGAAGATAAATTGAGTGCAGATACCGAAAAGTTGAAATCTCCATGTGGCTCAAGTTCTAACTGAAGATGGAGATCATTTTCAGAATGATCGAGAAGATGTCGATGAGGGTAAGGCTCATAGTGTGTTTAGAGAGGAGAGAGCCATGGCAATCTTGGACCAACCAATTCCGTTCATTTTGCCATTGATGAATTACTCTAGAATGGAGCTAGTTTTGTTTGTGTTGTATTAGGGAGTCCCGTATAAATTTCCAACAACAACGACAAAAAAGAGTTGGAAATGGGGAAGCTTCCGGTGTTCTATGGGAGAGAGAAAGAAGATGTAGAATCTTTTGTGAGAGACTTCAAGAGGGCATGCATAGGAAACAATGAGAGAAGGAAACCCGAATGGGCTATCTTTTGCCCGACTTCTTGGAGGATTCTGCATTGAAGTGGTACAATGAGTACAAGAAGGAGCATGTGGAGGAAGACACTTGGGAGAGTTTGACGGAAAATCTTGTTGAAAACTTTCTTCCGGATGAAAGTTACGAGAAGCTGATGTGTGAAGTCACCTTTTTGAAGCAAGGAGAGAGTGAGAAGGTGAGATCATACGTAGAGAGAACGGAGAAGCCGGAGTCACGCTTTTCGTGTGGTGTTGAGAAAGAGTGGAGACGAGGTCGAGCCAACCATGGTGGGGATTGTGGCGATGTTGACAAAGAACTTCATTGAGGTTTGAAGCCTCAGATTCGAAGCAAGGTGAGATATGAAAAGCCCTCTTCTAAGGTTGAGGCTATTTGCATTGCTATTCGAATGGAGGAGAGCCTAGAAGACGATGATTCTAGCTTGGTGGCTAGAGAAGCATCACCACCGTTGTGGTTAGAATGGCAACTCCCTACTTTGTTGTTTGCGCCAAGTAGTAAATTCTCCGTGGTAGACTTGCACCATGAGTTGAAATCTATCACGTAAAACACTCGCTGATCTCAAGATTAACGTAGTACAACTATGGGAGAGGAGGAATCAGAATGTAGGGGGGAGGATCTAGAGGGTATGGGAATTATCCTCCAAAAGGAAATCCACCATAAGGGAACTTCACAGTTTCATGCTTTAGTTGTGGAGGCCCTCATTTCCAACGAAATTGTCCTAATCCTCGACAACATGATGGAGTTAGACACAACAATTCTACTCCTGCTCCAAGTCAATCGAAGGATAAGGGAGTAGCGTCTATTGATGTGTTTCCTCATCGTGCACGTTTTGAGAAGGGAGAGCGCTCTATAAGTTCCAGAGTTGATATTCTTGCACACGAGAAGAAGAGAGCAAGATTTGCAGAGGAGTCCATCTCAATGGAAGATCAACCAAGCCGGAGCACTCGATCCAGTGGTGTGAGTCAACCGAGAGCACCAAGAAAGAAGTTGGGAATGGATGATTTCTCCATTTCATCTACCCAGCTCAAATACGACGTGGTGGAGGATGTGGGGAATCAAAAAGCCAATATAACTGTTGGCCAATTGATTGCTCTAAATCCTACGATAAGAAAGGAGTTGAGGGGAGGCCTAAGCTCCAAAAGGACCAAGAAGTTTACGATCCAAGGGGAAAGCTTCCATGGCGAATGTTGGAGTAGGAGTGGTGGATGCTTGCCTCGGAGGTATGCACTCAAGCCAAGATTGAAGTACGCATTAATGGACGTGATGTTTCGGATGTACTAGTGGATGGTGGATCTGCGGTGAATGCCATGTCAGAACGTTTGTTGAAGAAGTTGGGGATGAAGCTTTCAAGACCTTCCAACATCATTGTTGGGATGGCCAACAAGCAAAAAGGTGCGACCCATTGGAGTGGTGGACAAGGTGGTGGTAAGCGTGAGGGGAGTTCAAACCTTGTTGTCCTTTCAAGTGCTTGAGGAGGCTAGCTACGACTTGTTGTTAGGAAGACCTTGGTTGAGGACTGTGAGGACAACCGATCGGTGGCATAAGGGTTACCTTCAGATAGGGCCGAAAAACCATCGAGTGAAGGTCCCTCTCACAAGTGGCGGAGGAGCGGTCTCGCACTCGAATAGACCTACGAAAGTGATTACTCGTAGTCCGAGAGTGAAGAAAGTGATAGTTTTCAGAGGTTGACACCAACATGTCGGCCGATGAGGAGACATCATCTGAAGATACCTCGGACGATGATGTTCAAGTTCAAGTTCTTGCTGCAATGGATTTACTTTCCTAGGCGGGGGTGGTGAAAGATCCCGACAAGATGAAGATGAGTAAAGATGAGATAACTCGACGGCTCTCCACTCTCAAGTTTGGTCCCAAGGTTACTATGGAGGAGAAGTCAAGGTTCTTGGATATATTTCGAAAATATATTCATGTCTTTGCCTTTAACTCCAAAGATTTGAAGAAAGTCACTCTAGAAACTCATCGCATTGAGTTAGAGGAGAAGGCTCGCCCGAAGACGTCGAAGCAACGCCGGATAAATCCACCAGCAATTTGTGGTAGTCAAGGAGGAGATCGACAAGCTAAAGGATGCGGGTTTCATCTATGAGGTAGAGAATTCTGAATGGGTTTCTCCTATTGTGATAGTCAAGAAGAAGAATGGTAAGCTACGTGTATGCGTAGATTACAAGAAGTTGAATGTCACAAAGAAGGACTACTACCCTTTACCATTCATTGATGAGATTCTAGAGGAAGTTGCAGGACATAAGTGGTATAGTTTTGGAGATAGTTATAGTGGTTATAACCAAATTCAAATTGCTCCCGAAGATCAGCTCAAAACCACTTTTACCACGCCATGGGGAACTTTTTTGCCTTTAGGGTAATGCCCTTTGGTCTATGTAATGCTCAAGCAACTTTTCAGAGGTTCATGAACAAGGTGTTTGAACCTTTTATTGGGAAATTTGTGCGAGATTTCATAGATGATTTTTGTGTATCTGGGGAAGAAGGAGGATCATTTTGATCATTTGATCAAAATTCTACAACGGTTGGAGAAAGCCAAGGCCTCGCTCAATCCAGAAAAATGCATTTTTGGATGTGAGGAAGGTTTGTTGTTAGGGCACATCATCTCCAAAGATGGTATAGCGGTGGATCCGAGAAAAGGTGAAACGCATCCTCGACTTACCTTTTCGGTGACGTTGACCAAGTTGAGGCGAGTTCCTTGGAATGGTGGGATACTATCGACGGTTCATCTTTTCCTTCTCCAACAAAGCTTATGCCTTGACGGTTTACATGAAGAAGGGACGGATTACGATTTAATCCTCAAGGATGGAGAGGCAACTGCATGTTCGAACTTCTTAAGAAGGCGTTGGTAATGGCTCCTATTTTAGCCAAACCAAATTGGGGTAAACCTTTCATTCTCTACACGGATGCATCAAACATTGCTATAGGATGCACTCTAAGCCAGTTAGATGAAGATAGCCATGATCATCCAATTGCTTATGCTAGTAGACAGATGGTGTGCTGAGAGAAATTATTCAGTGATTGAAAGGGAGGCTTTAGCTGTGATCTTCTCACTCAAGAAGTTTCGACACTATCTATTGGGAGGGAAGTTTACTATCGTTATTGACCACAAGGCTTTGAAGTACATTTTCAACAAGCCTAATGCTGAGGGTAGGATAGCCAGATGGAAGTTGTTACTGGCGGAGTTTGATTACATCATTGAGGATCAACCCGGTAAGAAACATGCCAATGCTGATTTGATGTCTCGAGCATACGATGAGGAAGGAGATCAACCAGTGGATGATACATTTCCAGATGAGGATTTGCTGATGATGGACACCATAACAAAGGTACCGGCTGAATACAAGGGGATATGGGATTTCATCTCGGAGGGAGAGTTTCCCCAAGGCATGCATTCACGGGAGAGGAATGCATTGGTGAAGCGATGTGAACCTTATACCATCATAGAGGACGTGTTGTTTCATCAAGGAGCAGATATACTACTCAGAAGGGTTGTTGGAAGGGAGGAGTCAATTCAACTTATGAAGGAGTTTCATGAAGGCTCGGTATGTGGAGGACACTTTGCGGGGAAAGGTATCGCATTTAAGATCCTAGATGCAGCTATCATTGGAAGGGCATTTTCAAAGATTGTGTGGAATTTTGCAAGAGTTGTGATGTGTGTCAAGCTTTTGCTAAAAAGTCCATGAAAACCCCTCCTTTGACATCAGTTCCTATTTTAGGTCCTTTTGAAAAGTGGGGAATAGATTTTGTAGGACCCTTGAATCTTACTCCTCGGGGTAACAAGTTCATTGTGGTAGCTACAGATTATCTAACCAAGTGGGTAGAAGCTAGACCTCTAAAATCTACTAGTGAGGAAGAAGTGGGTAGATTTCTATATGAGAGGATAATAACTAGATTCGGATGCCCTCTAGAAATTGTATCGATAGAGGTGGTGAGTTTGTTGGAAGCATTATACAAGCCATGCTAGGTCATTTCTCCATCAAGGCACGGTGACTACTTCCTACAAACCAAATGCTAATGGGTTGGCGGAGAGCGAACCAACTATACGCTTTTGCATGATGTTGGCCAAGGATGCAGACATGGACGGGAGCAAGCAAAATTGGGACAAAAGGCTGCATGCTATCTTGTGGGAGTATCGGACGACTTGGAAGACATCAACGTGGTACTCACCTTTCCGTATGGTATATGGTGTCGAGTCAAAGCTTCCAATTCAATTTGATTTGACGACCTTCTTAACTATCCAACGGAAGTTAAAGAGGAAGAATGGAGTAGAAGCTATCAAATCAAGACGTCAACAACTGTTGGAGCTGGAGGAGGCTCGAGTTGTGGCCATGGTACGTGTGGAGCGGGCTCAACAATTGCAGAAGAAGTATCATGATAATCGATTTGGGATTTAAGAAGATGAAGATTTTCAAAGAAGGTGATTGGGTAATGCTTTACGATTCCATTAGATATAAGAGAGCAAGAAAGAAATTTCTTCCAAAGTACTTTGGTCCTTTCATAGTTCACAAGGTGGGGAAACTTTACTTACGATTTGAAGGAGTTGGGAGGACGACATTTTGACCGGGTGAATCACGACAAGTTGAAGCCGTTTCATCGACGATCAGATTCTTTCACTCCGAGGACGGAGTGAAATCTTGGTCCGGGGTAAATGTAAGACCCGGGGTTGTACATATAGGATAAAATGAAAGAATATCTAAATTGTGCCTAAGTTTATCTTAGTCATGACTATGTTTAGCTAGTTATGGTTAAGTTGGAGGAAAATATAGAGTAACTTTTGGTGTGGTAGATGAGAACTACTATTTTGTTGTTTAGTATGAGTCAAGGAATAGATTCCATCACATGGGTATCTTGACTTCCCTTGACTTGGACTAGTTTTCATTGGTTGGACTTGGTAAAGACCCTTAAATCTAATTTAGATTGACTTGGTACACTAGAAGTCAATTAGGGAGTAGTTGGGCTTCTAGAAGATCCAAGTGGACCAATTGCATGTTGCCATGTACCCTTTTCATTGGGATTTGTGATCTCTACCTCGTTTAAACTTGGTAAGAGGAAGTTACATGGTGATTACTTGTAGTTACTAGGGTAAGATTCTAAGTAGTATAAATAGAGAGGTTGAGAAGCACCTCTCAAGTAGTTTTTTTCAATGGAAGTTAGTTTTGGGAGAAGATAGTGTGGTGATCTTAGTTTTGGGGAGCTTGGTTCTTGGAGATGTCATGTTCAGAGTGGAACCTTGATTCAATGAAGACTTTGATTACCAAAGTATCCCTTTCCTTTTGAGTGATATCTTACTCTTGGTGATAATGTGCATAATAGAGCTTGGACTTTGAGAGTTTGTGTAAGAGTGAGCAATAGGATCATGGGCAAAGGGTGGGACTAAGTCCTTCTAGATTCATGATGAGCTTCCAAAAAGCCATCGGAGGTAAACCTGAGTGAGAGTCAGCCCGGAGGTCACAAGACAAACCTTCTTCCAAGGGAGGTTTTATTGCGAGCATATGACAAAGTGGAGAGGCCCTCACATCTCATAGTGGAGAGTATTTTGGATGTGGGTAGACACTCCCATGCAGTGGTCTATGCTGACAAGTCATCCATGGCAATGGTGAACCTTGTGGATCAGCCAAGAGCTGCATTACCCACGTTGTTGAGTTACCTAGCTTCCCATGCTTACAGAGAGGGAGGACCTAGACTTGTATGGGATTCTCACTTGCAGCGGTTGGTGGAACCCAACGCTGAAGAGAGAGAGTGAGCTATGGGATTTTGTATCGGTACTACAGCAGTACCTACATTATTAGAGACATCACGACGTCAGGTGTTGGGTCAGGCTATGGACCTGAACTGTTTGACATGGATTGTGAGCCTTGGATTGGCTGAGCAAAGACGCATGCGATCCACATGTATGACTGCAAGACCATTGGTAAGCTCTTTGCCTACCGAGACGGTGGAGGCAAAAGCTGGGGGCGAGAAGTGCCCAAGATCTCATCCTTGGTCTTATAGGGATGTTAGAGAAAGAGAGATAGGGTCTTCTTTGAGTATCATTGGAGTTTTTTGCACGGAGTAAGTGGTGGTTACCACTTTAGACCTTTGTGAAATAACACAAGAGGTTACAGCTACATCAGCAGGAGTTGTTCACACTGAGATAGTGGAACCTGGTATGAGAGAGCAGAAAAAGCTTTCTGCTCAAGAGGTTTTCATTTAGCAACCAGATGCTACGTCTTCTATCTCTAGTGTCGATGGTGATGAGATTTGGGATATTGAGATTGGTCCCAAAGTGACAGGAGAAGAACGACATAGGGTGTGGAGGTTTCTGAGGGGTTTCAGAAACTGTTTTGCCTTTAGTATAAAGGATTTAGGCAGTTTGAAGGGATCTGGTATACAGATTGACTTGACAACAGATGCAGTAGTCTTTTGTCGTCCCTATCAATACAGTGATATGGAGAGAGATATGATCCAAAGTAGGTGTCAAGACCTTCTTGAGACTGGATTAGTGGAGATATCATATGGAGAGTATGCCTATGCTGTGGTGATGCTAGTCAAGAAGGATATACATGGCAATTATACAACATGTGTGGTGACTACCGATCTATCAATCGACAGACAAAATCTGATCGATATGCTATGCCTACACCTGAGGAGATCTTTGATGCAGTTGGGCATGCAAAGGTTTTCAATACATTGATTTACGAGTAGGATATCATCATTCTATGGATTCGAGATGAGGATAAGGCCAAGACAGCCTTTTGGGCAATTGAGTGGACTATGGTCAAGTGCTCTTGCTGAAGGAGCGGAGAGGATTTTTTTTTGCATATTACCTTGTGATATATCATATGTTTAGAAAATTGTTCAAAGAGATGTGTAATTCCATGCGCTTAGGCGTTGTCAAAATAAAACAAAGTTCTTACGACACCCTAGGTTCTTTTCCACTAGGCATGGAATTATTTTATTGTGTACACCCTCATTTTGTGTAGTTGCTAGCATCAGCCATCCACGTCAAGAGAGAGGGTAGTAGCATTACCACCCTACATGAGACTAAGTTTGTTGCATACCTCCATCAAAGGATAGGAATTACTCTACATATATCTCAGGGACAGTAACTTCAACGTCTTAGCATTGAGTATTTCCTGTGGTTTTGGTTGTAAACCTGCTATTTAAATCACATATCTAGGTCAGACCTTATTGTTCACATAGCTCAATTGGCCATACAATCATAGGGTTTTTGCCCAGCTAGGTTAGTTTTGGTCACCTTGTTTTGTATTGTTTTAAGATGGACGAGTTAGCGTGATTTTTGTTTTTATGACTTCCGCGATGGTGTCTACATTATACTAAAGGGGGACGTGTTGGACATAGAGAGGTTGCAGCTAGATTTTGGAGATTCCGAGCAGGAGATTGGATTACATTGCATGAGGAGTCTGTTCGGGCCACACATGTTAGAAGTCGGGTTCAATCACATGATACTTCTAATTTGATGCGATTGCAACGGTGTAGGATCTTGGGGCAGGCCGGAGAGTATAGTTGGGTTGCATGAGCCCTTCATCCTTTATCCATGGCTAGTCCTTCTGAGGAGACGATTTCTTTTTTACGCCTTCTACATCCACCCATGGGCGAGGAGATACCATTAGAGGTATTGGAGTATCATCCATTTTGTCTTGATAGATCATTATTTGCCCATTCTCTTTGCACAGCCCCACGCTGATCCTCAGGGGGTTTGTTAGGGATGGTATATGAGCATCTTCAAGATTACTTTCAGGCGGATGATCTCTCTAGTGGTTTCACTGAGTTGTTCCAAGTGGCTGCATCAATTGCGAGAGGGGAGATTCATTGTCGGTTAGGCTAGTTAAAGGTGCTAGCAAACTTCCGTGATGGAGAAGGACACTGGGGGCATCATACCGATTGCTATTGGAGAGGTCTTATTGCGATTAGTCCGTCGTACCGTTGTCTTGCAGCATCACTCACACTTCCATGAGCATCTTTGTCCACATCAGTTTGGAGTCGCCACATCATGAGGCTGTGAGGCGGTATTGTTGGACATTAGAGCACTTCTAGATATCCATCCGGATTAGGTTCTCTTGCAGGTGGACGTGGAGAACGTTTTTAATAGTGTCTTGCGTGCATTCATTTTTAGAGAGCTTAGAGAGACTAGTGGACCTCATTCCTTTCGTACGGTCTTTCTACAGTTTATATTCTTCTCTTTTTTATTAGAAGGGCTTTTCCGAGGAGAGAGTCACCATTCTACAGTCCGCCGTTGGCACTCGACATGGAGATCCTTTGGGAGGATCCCTATTTGCCATGGCTCATTAAAGACCTCTTTTGTCTACTGCTTTGGTCGTGTCAGGTTGTGTGTTCCCCTCCTTAGCAAATGATACACACATTGTGGGCCCTGTAGACAACATTAGACATGCCTTTGATTTCTTGACTACCGAGCTTCATCTTGTGGGCTTGAGAATCAAAGTGTCAAAGTGTAGGGTTTGGTCTCCTTTGGGCATTCCGCCTCATCTCCAACTTCCAGAGGGATGTATGACATCAACATACGGTTTACGTATTCTAGGAGTGTCCGTAGGGTTTGAGGATTTTGTTTCACGCTACCTTGACTTTGCACTTACCGAGGATATTTTGCTTGTAGACGACCTTCCTCTACTAGGGGATCCGTAAGTGGCGTTTGGTATACTCTCATCTAGTATTGCTTGTCGACCCACCTACCTTCTTCACATGATTCCTCCTTCACCTACATTCATATCACGTTTGGCAGCCTTTGATATGAGGATCATGAACATCTTTGGTGACATCATCGGACCAGGGACATTCGAGTGTGTGACAGAAGATTTGGCAAGGAGACAAACATGTTTGCCAATTTTGTGTGGAGGGATAGGCTTATTATCGATGGAGGAGACGGCACCTACGGCATTCATGGAAAGTTGGACGCTCGTTGCACCTTTGTTATCTTCTCGATTTATGATCGCAGATATACCTATCTTGGAGATATATGTGAAGGACGTGGATACGAGATCATTTTCCTTACAAGTAT
This sequence comes from Marchantia paleacea, assembly GCA_014180765.2. Taxonomy (NCBI): domain Eukaryota; kingdom Viridiplantae; phylum Streptophyta; class Marchantiopsida; order Marchantiales; family Marchantiaceae; genus Marchantia; species Marchantia paleacea. Next base: position 848,255 of record MUAA02000064.1, read on the forward strand.
TATTACGACATACGAGAAATACTTTACCACGGGAGGTACGACATGAATTCTCATCTTTTTCCTCTTTGGCTACCGATTGGACTATAGGTCTACAGTCTATCTTGATGGACCGATAGTTTCAGGAGGCTCTACATTCACTCTCTTAGTGGATCCGACCATTCCTCATACTACTATAGCTCGTCTACGCTCTTGCTCGGGCAAGGATGCAGGCTCGTGGATCTTGGCTCGACCATGCATCAGGGCTTTCCGACTCGCCGCACTACCATTTGTCTCACAAAGTGATGAGGTTCTGTCTTGGCTTGATCCATCCATCTACATCTTCATTACTCACATGTGAGTGTGGTATCACTTTAGATGCAACAAGTGTTCATATGACTCGTTGCCTATTCGGATGGCATAGGATTGCTACCCATGATGCCATTAGGGATGTGGTGTTTGCTATGACGCGAGAGGGTGGAAACCTCATATGGAGAGAACGTTGGTATGACTTGTAGTCGACTAGGATTAGGGCACACCTATACTTGGTTCGGGAGGACCATGTCACAGTGGCAAATGTGTTGGTTACCAATCCTACTAGAAACACAGTTTCAGAGGGGATGATCACCCATCCTCCAGGATGGGCGGCGAGTGGAGCGGTTGCAGCCAAGGTCTCCAAGTATAGAGGTATACAGAGAGGTCACCTCTTTGTTCCTCTAGCTTTGGAGTTATATCAAGCTATGGACACCGACTTCGACATATTCGTGAGGGAGTGCGCAAGAGCCTACCATACTATACGGCATGGGGTATCACTCTTTTTAGCTTACTATATAGCCTATTTTAGGCAACATGTTTCCATTACTTTACAGAGAGCACTAGTTTGTGCAATCTATAGGAGAGCAATCACGTTAGGTGATGCTTCTTTGGTTGCTCCTGTTGTTTGTAGACCGTTTGACCTAGATAATTCGGATATCTTAGGTGTTGTATGACATATTTTCCAATGTGATACTTTTGGGGCCTAGCCCCATGTTACCGGTTTGGTTCCATCCTTGTACGCTTTTATGGGGTCTTCCCATCCCTTTTGTTATTATACTTTGTCCCTTACTTTGTTGAAATAGTATGTACATGGACCAATATATGGACCTCACTTAGATATGATAATCATGTTACAAGCTCAAAAATATATAAAGTTGAAAAAATAAAACTTGGAGTTCTATTTTTGAAATTTAGAGAGAAGGTCACAAGATTTATCACATTGTTCATAGAAAAAAATCAAGTGGTTCTTTGAGAGAACTAGGTGATAGCTTGAGTGATTGGAGTGAGTTGAAGTTGTTAAGCTCAAACAACACATAACATGTTGAGAGATTTAATTGTGTATTTTTTAGATTTTTTTTAATTGACTTCATTTACTTTGCTCTAAAGTTACAATATACATGATTTTAAATAATACATAAAAGACATGCAACATGCCATGAATAATTATAAAATTTCACAAATTGATCCAAAATTTTTGTTGCAAAATATTTAATTGTAAATTTTTTTATATTTTTTATTTGATATTTTTAAATAAAAAAAATATGAAATAAAATACAAAAGTTATAAATATAATTTTTCATAATAAAATGAAAAAATTGATTTTTTTGTATCTTAATTTTTTATGTTTGTTATATATATTATGTAAGATAATTTTTCATTTTGATTTAATATTTTAAAGTTAAAAAATTTTTAATGAATTTTATTTTTAACTAATTTTAAATATAATCTAATAATTATCATAAAATTAATAATTAAAAATCTAGTTAACACTTTCTATGTCCACACGACCCTTATTATAATATAAACACCATCATAGAAACAACAGAAATAAAAATCATGATGATTCATCCATGGAATCAAATGATAGATGAACGCACATCTAGCTTTGACATGAAATGCATGAGAGAACTTATAGAATAAATTTGATCATAGAAATCTAGTCTCGAAAAATCTTATAAAAATATTGATTGGTATATTAACTATTCCCACAACCGGTTTAGTATACTCGGAACAACCAAAGGTTGAATTCACATCATCTATAACACTCAAAGTGACATATGCCTAGGTGATCTTCTTTATCACATGCACACTCTAGTTGGTTCAATTATAATCTTTGTCACACATGTATATCCTACAAAATAAAAAGACGATATTACACCATATATGATATCACATACTGCACAATACAACACCATGAGTTGAAATGAAACTATAACTAACACAGTGAGACGGATAAAGACACTAGTTACTCCATCTTATATCTCACCACATGTACAATCAGAATCCCTTAACACACTATATCATATATTTAAATGTTAACTATCAACCTTCAGAAATATGAAAACACTCATAGTTTTATATTATTATCTCATTCACTTTTCAATTAAATTCCAATACAACACAAGTCATGTAAATAATTAGATTAGAATAAAAAATAATCTACCAAATCAAATCAAATTAAATAATAATTTCATTAATATTTATATCTATAATAAAGATTTATAAAAACAAATATTAATAAAAATAATAATTTTCTATAATATTCACTTTAGCTACCAATCTAACATGAATTGCAAAAGTAACTAACTCAATTTTCTATTCAGCCACGCCTTTAGGCAAAGTAAAACCCCACAATGAGTGAGAAACTGGCTGAGCCACGCTAACCTTCTCTCTCTCCCGTAACCCGGTCCCGGACATAATCGAATCACTGCCACTACAGAATCAGACTGTAACTCGTTGCCCATTGATGAGCATTATTGTGCGCATTAGCCTTTTACGTAAACTCAGCAGTTTGGTGAGTAGGAAGAACGACCACACAGGGGGATGTAAGGTTCTTGAGCTCCACATCATGATTATCAAGGCAAAAAATGCAGAGAATCGCTTACATCCGCTTGCTTCTGTTCGTCCCCTTAATGAGACAGGTATGGTCATTAAGTTCGGAACAAGCAGTAGTCTACATGTCATCATTTATAAGACTCATGGTTGTGGCAGACTCCTTGGGTACTAAATCTCCTCAATGTCATATTACATCTCAGGATTGTCACTTTGGCTACCACATCCCTTCCTGCCATCCGTTCCCACGTTTCGCATCAGACATCACATTACAATGAACGGCAATGCCAAATAAGGATCACAAGTTTCAAGTAAACTTTATTCAAAGGTTCGGAAGTTTTGACGACCTGAGAGAAGGGGATGACGACTGATTGTGGGTGGGACAAAGGACGAGTTGTCCAACTGCCTGTAAAACCTAAACAATCAGTTCTCATAGCTTGTTCAGGTCCTCCAAATGTATAATGTACACGAAATAAAGATTATATCAACTGAGTACCAAGAGTGAGATTCGGAATCATCCTTACCATTGGATTGATCCTCAATCAGAAAACTTGACGCCATGGACCTTTGATAATGAAGACCTACAATACAAGTTTAACTCGCCAGTCACCTTCATCAGTGTACCAATAAACAACGAATTGTTTCAAGCATAGGTTCAAAGCAATGAACCTCAGACCTTCTTATAAACATAACAACCAAGCAACGATGCTTGAATCAAGTTCCAACATTCGGAGCTCTACTCGCTGAAGGAGCACCATAAGTATATCTCCACTGATCACAGGCAGCACAGTTTTTCAAAATCTCTTCATTTTGAAGAGTGCAAAATTTACAGGTCCAAGTTTTCAAGCTGTTATTCAAGACCTGTCTCCTAAGTGCACCACACACTCCACATGACAAGGCAAGGGTTGGGTTCAGCAGAGTGCACATGTGACATTGCCAGGAACAACTCTTCTCGGGATTGTTGCTTCTGACTTTCGAATCATCCAACAGGATGGGGTTCCTTTGACTACCTTCACCTCCGAAATCAGTCATGTGTCCCCCTTTAGCTGTAATTTGATCTCGTTCTAAAACCTCGGTTCGTCTCTTCGCTGCTGCAGTAGCATCACTTAGTCCAGCATCTCGAGCATTCTTCTTCACGGAACGGTTGATAACTTCAGAATTTTGAGCATTTTCTCTCAATCCACGGTTTTCTTTACTGGCAGCTGCATCGTACAACCCTTGATGGGGTTCAAACGGTTTAGGTAGTTGGCCTAACACCAAGTAAACCCACTCCTGCTCTATTCTTAGTGACATCCCTCACTGGAACAGCAGAACCGCCGGCGTTGTCTCTCATCCCTTCCTTTGCAGCTGCGTCCTCTGAATTCTTATTCAAACCGTCACGTTCGGTAGCAACAGAGTCTTCTCTCTCTCTAGCCTTTAGCATACCATCATCTCCAGCAGTCAAAGGTGCTGCGCACCAGAAATCGTCCTTCAATCGCCTTTCAGCAGCCATAGCAGCAGCTTGAAGAGGACTTAATGCTTTCATAATGTCACTATCTCCACCGAGGCGTCTAGGCCCTCCAGGCATTATTGAATTTATCTGCGATCGTTTCTCTGCAGCAGCAAGGGCCACTTGACGAAGATTACTGGGAGCAGGGTTATGAGCTACCCCTCCTAGTCTTTGACCTCGCGCATCGAATCCTTGCCCAGTTCCTTTGATTCCCTTCATCATAAGCTCCTCGCATTCCTTGGTCAGAACGTCCAGGAGCTTGTAGAACGCAGCGTCGTGAGGACCACACTGAATGTGAGTCAATTCGTGAAGCATGGTTCCTAGTGTTTCTTCGTAACCAAAGAGTTGTGAATCGTTTCGATGCCTTCTGAGACGGATTCGAATTTCCCGCCCACCATCTATGTTCAGTCCTAACAACGACGGATTGTGAGGACAGAATTCAGACAAAAGCGATACTTTCCACTTGCGCTTGCGCATGATGGGTTGTACCTGCTTCGCAACATCCTCGAGCAGTTTTCGAGCCTCTGCATCTTTGACTAAACCTAATGTCTTGATCTCCCAAACCTTGCTCAAATCACCGCCTTCAATCGAGGCCAGCGGCATGGCTCTAATATCACAAAATGTTGGACCACGGTTCAAAAAATCTGTCGTTGCAGACCTTCCAACAACGGAAACAAATATCCTGCCACAGAGTCAATCAAAACCCTTCTTTCGCAACCCAATTCCTGCTAATCTCGTTCCAAATTCTCACCTTCGGGCAATCCAGCACCAGCTCTAGCACCAAATTCACCGACTCATTCCGCACCAAAAATCATCCGCGAGCGCTGGTTACAAAATGCAAGCAAAAACTGAGCGCCTGCGACACAGTTACCAAACGAGGGTGCAAGGAAAGAAGAAAAGTGGCACGGAATTTAAGAAAGACGAGAGCCTGAGCATTACATCAGAGGTGGGCGAGGAAAGCAATAGAGCGTAAAGAGAAGATCCAGGTGCACCACCACCACCAGGGCTGGCTTACGAAGCCTCTATGATATACATAGAACAACCGATAACAGGGAAATTGAGGAGGAAATTCCACGCAGTCGTCTCCCGAGCAGTAGCTTCGGAAAGAGGCGAGAGCGGCTCCAACAGCGTGAAGGTGAGACGAGCGACTGTCACCTCCTCCGATTTGAAATCGTCGTCCTCTCTCTCTTACTCTACCGCAACACCTACAGTACATTGTAGCTAGCTTCAAGCTGGAGACACGTCTGCCAGTCACTGGTCGCCGGTTGCGTGCGAGGCCACATCGTACTTTCGGACGCTGATGGCCAGTTAACGAGTTCGTGGTCGAAGTTAAGGAGGGGATGTATTCGCGTATTTCTGTGGTGTCCATGTTCTTTAAACACATGGATCATGACTCTAAAGACCAGAGATTTACTTGATAGGACCCCTAATTTACCACCACGATGTTTTTTGCAAATGTTTATAAACATTTCCTCCAAAAAAATATTGGACCCTTCCAGCGTGAGTCTTTGGTCGCCATCGGTGGACGGTCCACTTCTTGTGCGACTGTTATACAGATTTAAAATTGCACGAGTGCACTAGTTCAAGAAGAAAAAAATGAGAATGTGCATGCCCACATACGTTTAGGTTCAATTCTTATTAAAGTTATCAAACATATTTTTTTAAAATAAATTTGTAAATTATTTTATTATTTCATGAATATATTATTATTTTAGTTCAGTTTAAACATTTTAATTTTTTTAATTTTTTTAATAAAAACACATTAATTTTGTGGGTTTACAAGATTTTTAAATCTAAATTTGTGCATATCATGATTCTGGATATGATATTTTATTAAGTTATACATAAAAAATTATTCTAATATATATAATGACCAAAAAAACATGTATATACATGACAATTCACTCGTAGTAAAATGTAGATGTATGTCAATCACATTATAGTTTTCAAAGTTGATCTAACTTGGATGAAAATTTGAGTTCAAAGTTTTTATATATATTGATACTAAGTCACAAAAATCACTAAATTCAAACTCTTTCTTACCATTTTGTGCAATTACAAACTTGATGCATAATAGTTAGCATTATGGATTTTATTAACCTCCATTATATTGTTATAATATATGTTTGATTTTTAACCTATTGATATGCTAATGATAAGATTAGATACATGACTTGGGTAATATTGTCTTCACACTAATGTTGTATTTTCATATATTTCATCATTACGTTGTCTTCAAAAATATGAACCAAATTTCACATGACATGGACTTGATCATTCAAGTTATCAATCAAGAATACACTTAAAGGTTGTATGTAAATGGGTGTTGATAGTTAAATCTCCCTCACAAAGTGTGAACAAGTTTGATGATTATGATTCAATTTTTGACAAAGATCTCAATTTTATAAATTTTAATCTTTTTTTATCACCTAATTCATGAACATGATTCTTCAATAAAAAATATTGATGCTTCATCCAAAACTTATACCATTTGTTTATTGTACTCCTCCTCAATATGATATATAAAAGTTCTATTTCTACCTTGAAACCATCATTTGATATCCAAACTATTTGTGTCATTCTTTTTCAATTACTGTAGTAGATGAAGTACCATTATTATCTAATTTCAATTTTTTCATAATAATGACATATTTAAATTGATATTAATTTGTTTAAAGATATTTTCATATAATTTTTTTCAATATGATTTATTGAATATATATCATACTTTTCATCTTAACATAACAAATCAGATGAAATCAGAATATCTTATGCAACTCCTTGGATAAGGATGTATTAATATACTAATGATAAACAATGAACTTATGATGATCTTCATATTTTTTATTCAATAATATTTTCCTAAAACATATCAATTCTTGAAGTATTTTTTTTATAGTCAAATTTTATAATGAATAAAATGACGATGCATCTAATTGTCTTGTTAAAAAATTATGTATGATATATATACTTATCTTCACAATAATATAAATAAAAACTTGATCACAACAAATCTTTAATGAAACACTTATAAAATTTAACAAGTTTAACGTGATTTTAATAAATCACAATGTTAGTAGTAATGCATACATATTTGAGAAAAATTGTGCAAATAATAAGTATTTTTTTTAAATAATGATCATAGATTATGTTGTTCACGTTTAATGCTTGATGATGAATTAAGAAAATATTTAATAATTTTTCTAAACTTATGCACATAGCCTAAATTTTTCTTAAGTGATTATTTCCTTTTAACTTGATAATCCTCAAAATTAGCCTAAATTATAAATTATGTTTGCTACTGAATCTTGATACACAATGAAATAAAAACTAAAACATTTTTTTTTAATAATTTATAACCTTGAAGAATACATACACATACAAGCTTGAAACCCAAGAAATAAAGATAACAAAAGGGTGAATGATATCATGAGTATGTAATTTATGCTTAAATATTCGATTAGTATTTGAGGACCAGACATTTGGGATAAATAAAAAAATATAATAATTTTAAAAAAAAAAATTTAATTATTCATAACCCTCTAGACAACATCATCAAAGACTTTAAAAGATGGAACATGCAAATTTTTATCCTAGACTCCTAATGAGACTTCCAAAGGCTTGCCATTATTGAAGCTCAAGTATCAATGGTAACATCTTGAGCATGACCTTTGTTGCTTTTGGCAAGTGACGGATTAAACCCATAAGAGTTAGTTTTTACTTAGATTATCTTATCTTTGATAACTCAAGATATGTTGAAAGTGCATGAAATTAATCTTCTTAAACTCACTCATTTTCTATCATAAGATTGGCATCGTAATCATATAATCAAATCTTACTTCAACAAGATTACTATTTGAAAATTATGACAAACACACAAGAAATGAGGGTTAGAATCTTTAATAGTGTTAAACTTTATACAACACATGAGTTTGATAGCTTTAGAAAAAATAAATTATTTTTACTTGTTGCAATATAAATTAGCAATGAAAAATATCAAGGAACCACAACTTAAACATGTAACTAATTTGGATGTTTGTAAATCTATCATTCAACTTCAACACAAGTATTTTTCTCAATTTAGAATACAATTTGTTTATACAAACTGATCTTGATAACTTATAAAAAATACTTCCCTAAATTCAGTTTATATTTATTATCTTTTGATTGTTGTAATGAACCAAGGTTCATTAATATTTAAGTAAAATATTTCTTGTTCAATCCATAAGAAGATAGATTTGTGAATGAATATCCATACTCTTTGCTTACTTTATATTGAATCTTTTAAGTGTATGTTTGACACTCTTCACTAGTTACAAGTAGTAGTTTTTTAATATTAGGATATTTATTTAATAATCTTCAACGAAACTATAGGAATTTCATCATATATTTTAAACTTTGATTTTTTCCTATTTGAATTTCATGATAAGAGCAGTTATCATTGGTTGTATGTCATTTCATACTCAAAACTTTTGCAAACACACAACAAAGCTAGTCAATAAAGTAAATCAAGACATAATGAGAAACCAATAGATTTGTTTTAGAAAAAAAATTCATACATTAAGAGATTTCAAAATCAGTATTCAGAAATCATAGTATTGTTGGATCTAAAGATCCAACAATACTGAATCCAAATCCAAATTCAATCATATGAGAAGAAAAGACAATATTCTTGACTTTTGGGACCAAATTCAAATCGTTAAAACAACACAATCATTGATCTATCACTCTCATTCTATTGCCTTGGAGTTAAGGATCTACTAATTCCATGAAATTCCTTTGGCCTTGAAGCCATGAACATCATTTTTTTTTTTTAGATTAAGCTACAAAACTTCATAAACTCTAGTTTTTCATCCCTATTCATACTACAAGAGAAAAATCTACTACATATCTTCCAAGATCAACCTTCAAACTCTTATGTTTTTATGAAAAAGTCATCTTAAGCACTTTATATCAAAAATTCAAAAATCGGTCCATTGGATCCTCAAATATAAAAATTAGAATTTTGAGGTTATAAAAAATCTCATACTCATCTCAAAGGCCGCAAACCTATTCTTAACATGTATGTTATTGTCCAAGTTTCAACCATCTTATTATACATTCAATCATGGATTGAACTTAAAATTTTGAATCAAGATTCAAGAAATTTAAAACCATTTTACATGCGTTAAGTGGTGCAAAAATCAAAGATTGATTTATCCTTATTGATTCTTGGAGCTTATAGTTTAATGCAATCATGCGTCATCTTCTTGATCAATTAATCTTAATCTTGTCTATCATTTGAAATCAAGGTCTGACCTATTGAATCTTGATGATATCAACTTGATGAAACCTTGACTTTAATATCCAATATGTTAATTCACAAAATTATTTTGAACTCAATCTAATCATGTTGAACCTTGATCACATTAGATAAATTCAAGAAATGTTAATTTTATCAATTCAATCAGATGCAACTGAGGCTAAGGATTAAAATCATATCTTTTCCTCACTTATACTAAATAATCAATAAGCTACAACCAAAATGTTGACTTTGCTATCAATATGTTAATCTATATGATTATCTTGATTGAAATCTAATTCTATTAATTTTATACATTGGTTCTTACTTAAGATCTTGATGATTGGTATAAAAAGCCTTCATACATGTATCAAATCACGAGGTCATATCCCACTGCATACCAAATCTTATAAGATATGGTAACTCTTATTCCATAACTAAGTCTATGTGTATTTATTCAATATAATATCATAGTATTGTACACCAATTTTAACAATTGTTGATGTAGTTTAACGACCCATTATAATCTCAATCAATGATAGTTGTTATGTTCTCTACCGTTTTCTCATCCTATTTGTTGTTCCAATGTACTTGGATAGCCCTAAAGCTCTCTTGATCTTATGCAGTTTCTGATAAGAAGGTTGAGCTAGTCAAGATTGACGGTAAACTCAATCCACTAGATGCATTGACCAAAGTTTTCCTTTTGAGAGTTTTAGGAGTCATTGTGATACTATGTAGGTTTTGCATTAGGAGCACTAGTAGAGTTAATCTAGCAATTGTTTGATTCTTGTATATGCTTTACTCCTTCCTAGTTAGGCTGCGGTTTAGTTCTAGTTAATCCTTGTTTACAGGAGGGCCTATGCTTTAGATTTCCTTCTAGGACTTCATGTGGAGTATGTATATGGATAACAAGAGTTAGAGATCCCAAGACATGAGTAAAGGGGGAGATCAGATATAAACCGCAGTTCGGGTGGAAAGGGTATGGGAGAGATCTATACACATCACTTTGCTGACTAAAGAGCTTATCTGATCGAAGTGGAGCCGATGTAGGACATGGATAGAGGAAAACATGATCCTCCAGATGTACCGATGTCCAATCCTTTTGTGATCAACATCCGGTGTCTTCATCGTGATCACTTTCGGGCATGATTAGTATATCACTTTGGAGATAACTTTATGCAACAAGTGACAAACTCTCTAGACCCAATTATTCTTCCAGTTGTTTCCTATGGCGCGATTTGGGACTTAACAGTATACGTTTTGATTTAGTTTGGGCGCTATGAATCTGAACTTACCAATAGTGGTGGCTTTCAATACATGGGTTCCAATCCATCATTATTGCTTACCAAAAATAAGCCATAGGGAGTTGATTGTTAGGAACTTTGGCAAGGAGTATTATTCTCAAGTTATAAACTCCACAGTTCCGTTTGTAGTTCCGTTCATACTTAGCCGGTTTCGAGTTGTCATTTTGACTCTTTATTAGTGACAACTCATATTGTGTATAGGATGACTAAGTAGTGTGTTTAGGAAAGTTGTAAACCTCTAAGTTAAAATGGAGCTAATTTGGCCACACTATAGGTCAAAATAACACTCTTCAATCTCATTGGTCTAGGAGTTTGGGCTAATGAGGGCACTTGGGCAACTTCTTCAAGGTTTTGAGGAGTTTTGGAGATCTTCCAAGAAGACATTCGAGGAATTGGGGACAGGGTGGAGAGCTGACGGGAAGAGCTATGACGTGGGCTCAAGAATGGATGCATTTGAGGGGTTTGTCACTTTGATATGGTGATTCACAGATAGAAAAGGAAATTTAGACCTTTGAGTGTATTTGGGGTGTTTCTGAGAATCCTACAAGGGTTTTGAAAAATTTGAATCAACTGAGATATAGTTTATGACTCAGGCTTCTGCTTGGATTGAAATTTTGACTCAATTGGATGAGTTTTGAGTACGGAGTGATAGCTTGAAGTTTGTGTATACAGTTAGAGTTGCAGGATTGTACTAACTGTCACGAAGTTAGTACAGAGATCATATCTTTTGATATCAAAAAGTTTTGTCAATAAAACTTTTAATAGTTGAATTTTGGATGGTAAGTAAACTTCTCATGAAATTTGAGAGCAATTGGAGTCAAGGATTGGGATGTGTGATGGTTTTAGTACATAGGGGTCTGCATATTGCCTTTTGATAGAGTGTGTAAATCGACAATTCTTCTGAGAGATCTAGAGGAGATAAACATATGACACCTTTTTGAGAGATTGAAAGTGTTGTGGAGCAATTTTCTATGAAGTTTAAGCGAGAGTTATTGGTCCAATCATTGGATATCATAATCTTCTTCCACTAAAGTTTTACCGGTTGTAATGAACTCGAATATAGAGTGCTGAGGAGAAGAAGAAGAGATTGTCAACTCACACGAGGTTCAAGAGGGTTCTTCTCATGCGTTCTCAGAGCGAAGAAATGTCCATGCGACAACGTACAAAGAATGTGATATTCTAGATACTTCTACTTGCTGTTACATTTCCAACTCAATAGTTTCTTTTGCAGAGTAGGTTGCTTATGTTGATGCATCTTGTTTCTCTTCTCCTCTTTGAGACTAACAAAAATCCACCTCCTCATCCTTTCCTTGCTTAGAAAGTTTTTGTAAGTGTTCTTGAAGTTTAAAGAACTCCCCCCATCACAAAACATCGTTAACTTCAAAATATGCACTTTCTCCTTCAATAATGGCTTTTCTATAACTGTCAAGTATTATACTGATGTGATTGACATCACTTGCCTATGAGCTTAAGACGGTTAATTGTTGTAATAAACATGACGCTTCCAAAAACATAGTGCAAGAAGTTCACACTTTTCCACAATCCAAAATCAGGGAGGTAGAAAGCGCCACTTTTAGCATGAATTCTGACTTAGAGTCGTTCAGTCATAATCCTTTGATAATTTCTTTCCCCACAAGAGTGTTTTATCATTTTTGGATCTTTCATTATTTGAAATTATTTTTGAAAACTGATGTACTTTAGATCTTTGATTGCTGAAAGCAAGCTACTTGTCACGAATCTTCAAAAATATAAAATGTCTTTTCAAACTCCAAAATCTTGTGTATGAGTGTACGCTTCTTTCAATATTTCATACAACATGCTTATCTGGAATGGTTTCTTGTGTGCAAGATGTCTCGAGAAACAACTAAACATTTGATCAATCTAATTATGGATATGACTAACCAGCAAAAATCCTAACTTTCTTTTCTGAATATGTTTTTCTCCACTAACATGCTAAGATAGGCAAACACAAATTTGTTTTTGTTCATCTTTGCAATTGTTCAAATGTATGTACGACATCTCAAGGAATTACCACTCTATGATGATATTGTGTAGAACAATAAGAGTGAGGTTAGAATTATTGGTGTGTTTGGGTAAGAATTATACACAACCAATTAAAGCATCCCATGAAACAATCAACTATGTGAATTGATATAAAGTATTTCTTGTCTATAGCATTTTATCATCGACAACTCTTTCTTCAGAGCCTTTCACTCGTTGGAGCTTTGTCGTATGCTAAAATTAATTATCCGGTGTCTCTCTCAGAGTACATTTATGAAATATCTTGATGTTTAAGTAAAATGGGACATTTTTGTCTTCTTTTGGTCTATATTTTTGATTTGAAGTTATATGCACTTTGCTAGATGTTTCTATTCACTTTGCTTTACTTGTGTTTCATTGACTTTCCGCTTTATGTAGTTTGCATGTTTTGATGCAAGTTCAAGAATTTGATGTATTTTTTTGAAAAGACAACTGAAACATTTTTATAAGAGGACAACACACACACAAAACACTCAACCATTAAAAGAAATATTCATTGTTTCATAACAATTACAAAATAGAGATACATGCATCACTTTCAAACTACAAAATTCTACTCAAGGCACTTAATTTTTAGTTTATTTTTCATTGGTTGGACATAATGGTACAAATCAATATCCATCTTCATTACAATGCATGTATTTTCCATGAAGTCAAGTTCGACCTTCCTTGACATTTAAATAATTCCTCCATCTATAGACTCAACTTCCAACCCAAATAACTCAATCTCCTCTATTCTAAATGAATTTAAAAAGATTTTTTGAATTCATGTTGAAGTTGAAGTACACATTGGAGATTGCATATATCTCCTACGGCTTCAGAATACACGATGCAGAGAACAAAAAGGTTACTTTTTTAAAAGAGAAATTTTTCATGTTTGTCGGGTAGTTTGCATTGACGACATCTTCTAAACTCTCATGTTTTATTGTGTTCCACTCAACGAAGCAATAAAACATGATTGAAATAAATCAACAAAAAAAAATGCAATGTTGGCATGAAATTTGATAAATGTTGAATCTTTATTTTTGTGATACATGTAAACTTCTTCACTTCATTTGCTTTTCCGTTGATTCTTAAATTCAATATATTCACATTTTGTGTCTTCTTCAATTCCATCTCTAGTTGTGATACATGTATTGCTTCTTGTGCTTCTAATCCAGTCTTTGTGTTGTTCTTCAAGATTTAGAATAATGTTGGTGGAAAAGTTCAAGGCAATTGTCTTGCTTGCTATTTTGAGGAGTGGACCCGGTTCACCACCCCAGGTCTATGAATAACCGTGAAATCATACTCCTGTAGGATAAGAGCCCATTGTGCAAGCTTTCATGTAAGCTTGTCTGATTCCATCAACCATTTCAATGGTTGATGATTAGTGATGAGAGTAAAGGAGTTTCCAAACAAATTACATCTGAAATGTGCCACCGCCCAAACAGCTGCCAAACATTCTTCTTCATAAGAACTATAGTTCGACTCTGCTGCATTGTTGGAACAACTTGCATAAGCCACTACAAACTCCTTCCCCTCATCATCATGTTGGATAAGCACAGCTCCCAAATCCAACATACTCCAATCAGTATGTACTTGAAACGGACGACCTCTCACAGGTCTCCTCAAAATAGGGGCAGATATCAACCTTCTCTTGAGCTCAACAAAAGCTCTCTCCTAATCATCTCCCCAACTCCACTCTTGATCTAGCTTTGTCAACTTTGTCAAGGCTTTGGCAATAGTGCTAAATCCTCGCACATATCGAGGATAGAAGTTTGCAAGTCCAAGGAAAGCTCGCACCCTACTCACATCTGAGGGTTGTGGAATACGCAAGATTGCCTCCACCTTGGTTTGCTAAACTCCTAATCCTCCTCGGTATATGGTATGACCCAAGTACTCTACTTGCTCCTGAAAGAAGTTGCACTTTCTAGGATGCAACTTGAGGCCATGAGCAATCAGTCGCTCAAATACCTCCTGCAAATGTATCTCATGCTCCCTCATTGTAGCACTATACATTAGAATATCATCGATGTAGGCTCGGGCACAATCAAGTCCGGCTAGGATCCTATCCATCACTCTTTGGAACTCAGCAGGTGCATTCTTCAACCCAAATGGTAAGAACTTCCACTGCATTCTTCAACCCAAATGGTAAGAACTTCCACTAATACAACACATCCTTACCATGCGAATCAATTGCCCAAAAGGTTGTCTTGGCCTTATCCTCATCTCAAATACGCAACTGATGATATTCAACTCGTAAATCCAATGTATTAAAAACCTTTGCATACCCAATTGCATGAAAGATCTCCTCATGTGTAAACATAGCATATCGATCAGATTTTGTCTTTCGATTGATAGATCGGTAGTCACCACACATGCGTCTATCTGTATAATTACCATGTATATCCTTCTTGACTGGCATCATCACAGTAGAGACATACTCTCCATATGATATCTCCACTAATCCAGCCTGAAGAAGGTCTTGACACCTACTTTGGATCAGATCTCTCTCCATATTACTGTATCGATAGGGACGACGGAAGACTGGTGCATCTGTTGTCAAATCAATCCGTATACCAGATCCCTTCAAACAACCTAAAGCCTTCATACTGAAGGCAAAAGAGTTTCTGAAACTCCTCAGAAATCTCCACACCCTACCTCTTTCTTCTCTTGTCACTTTGGGACCAATCTCAATATCCCAAATCTCCTCTCCATCGACACTAGAGATAGAAGACGTAGTATCTGGTTGCTAAATGACAACCTCTTGAGCAGAAAGCTTTTTTTGCTCTCTCATACAAGGCTCCACTATCTCAGTGTGAACAACTCATGCTGCTGTAGATGTAACCTCTTGTGTTGTATCACAAAGATGTAAAGTGGTAACCACCGCTTGCTCTACGCAAAAAACTCCAACGATACTCGAAGAAGACCCTACCTCTCCTTCTCTAACATCCATAAGACCCATAAGAGAACGTAACACACATAACATCTCCCAAAACATGCAAGAACGTGAATCATATAGCCCATGACCATTACAAGCAAGTGTGTGTTCCTGACATGGCCATACAGCAATAACCAAATGTATGGTGTCATGTCGAGCAAGATCTTGCACCCCCAACAACAAAATATCTGACGGCAAGGCCTGCTGATATCCTTGAACTGCCAACACTGGTAGAAGATCTGGGTATCTCTGCACCAACTGTGCCACATTGCGTAATCAGACGTGATTTGCAATCTCATCTCGCTCCACATACAAGTATCGATGTACTCGTATGCCAGACTTCAAAACAACAGCCAAACATGTGCTAATCCCTCCAAACAGATCTAGCACACATATATCCTCCTCTGGATACTGCCAAGCAATAGGCGTTGTATCTAAAGGTGACAACATAATGGAAGTGGGAATAACTTCCTTCGTCTCCTCCCTCTCCGGAGCAAAAGACTCACTCCAAGCCTGATGTATGAGCTGATGAGCCATCTATTGTAGCTGCATACATGAAGTACCTAGTGTTCCATCCAATATGGATGACACTATTCCACTAAGACTTGGCATGATAGCCACATCTTCTCGACCATGACTATCATGAGCATCCATGTTACCCTCCAACAAATCATCAGGCCAAGTAACACAAGTACTGAAGGCTACAACATATGCCAAACCTTCACTTGGTAAAGGTCTAGAACCGGTAATGAATCGTACAGGTAATCTACTCACTCGGCCCTCGCCAGATTGCCAACCTGGCCGATAAGAGGCTGTCTCCTCCCAATAAACAATGCTAAACCCCATTGGGTATAACACTTCCTCACCCACCAATACATCATAGGACTCTGCAAGTGTAACCATAGCACGTGCTCGCGTTGTAGAGCTATCCGTGACATGATCCGATTGCACTTGCATAGTCAACCCCACACGGGTGATGTATGGTGTCGGGGCATCACTAGAACCTCCAAGAGATGTCTGAATTTGGAATGGACATCTCTCCACATCGGTCTTTTGCAAACCAAGAACAAGTAGTGCATCCTTATCCAACATAAGGGGTTGTGCATCAGAATCCAACAACACGCGTTGAGGTAGATAAACCTTTCTTGAAGGTCCGACCAAACAGAAGACACCACTTCTGTTATCCAACATCACCGCGCTTGGTGACACCTTGGTACGCTCGTATGCCGGCCTCGCTGATAACTCCATCATTCGAGCAGCAGTGGCTTGCCAAGTCCACTAGTAGGTGTCATGATCCCATGATCAACACTACTAGTGCTCACACTACTAGAAGCAACCAACACATCATCTTTGCTTTCGCAAAATGTGGCTGCCAATCGTAGTATATGGGATGATGACACCCCCAACGCCAATAAATCCTTGGCTGAGAACAGAGGAGAATGAACAAGAGTCTTTGCCGTCCCCAACATTGCGCTAGATGCTACCTCAGACGATGTTGATGGCTGGTCCCTACTTGCTCCATATCCAAGTACATCCACATTGGCTTGCACCCTCATCTCTCCAATAGGTTGTCTAGAGTCATGGATGAGGTGTTCAATGCCTTTGACAATGTGAAAGACTGAGGAAGTCTAACTTGTCGGCTAGCCTCCTCTCTTTGTGGATCCAACTCCACTTACGCTCCTCTAGACTCAGTAGTATGTGTTGCACTACAAGTCATAGCAACTGCACATGGTTGTGCCGATGCGCACATGTACTTCACAACATCTCCATCATATGATGTAGAGGCACTAGCTCCAGAATCTGATCTTTGTTGGACTATAGCCATACTTGCTATCTTATGCTCCAACTGCTCAAGTCGAGATGTCATGTTCACCTCATGACTAACCTCATGGGCTAACATTTGAGTAGGGGCTGATCCTCTACCACCACCCCTACCATTTTGAACTCCTCGTCCTCTCCCAGGGACTACCATGGCAACTCTTGTTGATTGTAATTCTAGATGGAGATCAAAATATCGATCCATCATGCGACCATGTCTATGACAATGCTCACATGATTTTGATCCAACAAGATCCATCCTATGACCTTTAAGGCAATCCTTCTTGTGATGAGGTCCACCACATGTCCAACACACGATCCCAACAATTGATTGTTGACCTGAAAAGGATGGCAATGGTCTGGATGGTGGACCTTCACCACTCTGTCCGGATGGTCGAGACTGTCCCGCATGTCTACCATAACCACTCCGGGTTTGTGTTGTAGACTCGTAACGTGAAGAAGTTGATGAAGATGGTGAATCCTTGCTGAACCCAACAGTCACCATCCTCTCTTCTTGCATGTTGAGCTCAATACGCTCAGCAAGACAATACATAATGGCCAACGTAGGTGATGTCTCCTGTACTAAGGTAGCATCTCTCACTCTACGTCTCAACTCCCTATCCAATATCCCATACCAATATTGGACAGCTTGTGCCTCTGTCACCTTATGGGTAACACTATCAACCGACACATTCGGGTATACGCCTCTCAAAGACTCTCCCCAATCTTTCGTTGAAACTCTTGCAAGCCTCGTAGCTTGTCAGTTCTCACCCCTTGGTAGTCTCTCCTCAAGCGTGCAAAGAACTCCAGAATAGGGTTAAAGGTTGGGACCTTTGAACTCTTCCCAACTCTACTAGCACCAACCGTATCATTAGTGTCAGGTACAGAGGATGAACTTGCACCTCCAAGCACTGTACCCGAAGTAATAGAGATGTAGTTTGGAGACCAGTATTGTCTCCAGAACTCTATCTCCTCAAGATGTTCACGTCGGAACTCATGATAATCATCCATCGGCAGACCCTCCAAATGCTGGAATAATCCCTTCCAAGCCATAAACAGACTGAACAACGTAGAGTTGCACATCCGCTGTAAATCACACCATGAGTCAAACTCCTGGATGAAATCATCCAACTCAATAGTGCCAACTGTACCCGAATATCATCTTGGACCCTTGGTGACCCCATAGATATCTTCCATGTCCCACAACAACGGTGTGGGTACACACTCCAAGATATCACCAAGCTCAGCTCCGTCACTCTCTGAAACCAAATCAAAGTCTTTTGTGAACCTCAAAGGCCAAGGTTGGTACCACACTCCGCTACGGGTGCATCCAATGCTAACTTGAGAAGTCTCTCCTCCGGAACCTCCAGAGAACTCCACTGTGACACTAATGTATCGCCTCCGAAACCGTACAAAAACAGGTCCCCAACTGGAACCAGAAACAACAACTCAAACCAGATACCGCAACAGAATGTACCAGAGGCACCACAAGGTGCTAACACAAGGACAACCTTAAACTTGCAATCACCACAGGCACTCACCCAATCTACAGGTCCGCAAGTCCTGTCTCACTGGGGAGAAACATGGATAGTTTGACTGGTCCACCAATCCAGCCTCACTATCGACATCACAAAGGAGCTCCAACACTCCAAACAACAAAGCACCAACACAAACAAACGTGGTGCACAAACAAGAAGCAAAGATGGAGGTATATCAATCACAAGAAACATAAAGAACAATACTCCATCTCAAAAAATCCATCAAAGGGGTCAAACCAACCCAACCCGGACTGACATAGCCTCATAAGGGCATTTAAAAACACAAAAACTTGATTTTGGAGGTATTCTACTCTCCAGATCGATAATCTGACACTGGTGATCTAGCTATAACTAGTGTTGGATTCAACCAGATTTTTTCAATTTCCTACCTAACGCAATTTTTTTTTTGCAAACGGACACCGTTTGAAACTTCTGCGGAACTCTGAAAATCTTCAACTTTGATTTCATACCCCTAAACGTCCAAATTTCGCAATTTTAATACTGTCAGCCTTGGAACTGATATCTCTACACCCGCGCCCACAAACTTTATATCTTCTATCACCCCACCAAATTTCAGATCAAATGGACACTATATAATAATCTGATAGCTTGCTGCTCCTATTTTTGACCCGAAAACTTTCAAAATATCAAATCTTGGACTTCGAGCACTTCTGTTTGAAATATTTTTCAGCCAATTTTAAATTAATGCTCCAAGACAACTATAAGCATCGATCCATTTTGTCAATTTTCAGCAGCGCTTCCATCCTCCAAAATTCATGATTCGGGTTTACACTAAAACAGAAAATACAGAAATCCGAAATCGATAAGATCAAGTTTAAATCGACTCTACTTCTAGATCACACCATACGCTGCACTCAAGCAATGCCTTGCACACTAAACATCCAACAGATCAAAGCTACCATTGATCCAAACTCGCCAAAATACCTTCATCGCTCCAAGAACTCACAGTTCTCACCACAGAATCCAATTTGAATTTTCGAAGTAATCTTTTCTACTCTCAAAACGTCCACAAGGACACTCCGCTCATAACCATAGCATAAAAGAGAGATTACAGTCAAGCCAAATCCACTTTGTGCTTCAAAGACTATAGGTTCCCGCACTAGCTACTATCCACCATAGCCACACTCTCAAAGGCTCAACTTCAAAAACTGCCCTCCAAGGAGACCTAATTCAAACTCTACCCCTTGAGCCCGAGGACCCCTAACGGCGTTGTCGGCCCTAACGGCAGTTCCAATGCAAACGACGTTAAATGCACAACCGGCTCTAATTATTGTATCTGCTCCTGCATACGCTCACCTACCTAACTTGCATACGCTCACCTACCTAACTAGAGATGTCACTACATAAGTCATGACAATGATCACATGATAGATCGATGTTTTGATCTCCATATAGAATTACAATCAACGAGAGTTGTCATGGTAGTCCATGGAAGAGGACGAGGAGTTCAATGTGGTAGGGGTGGTGGTTGAGGACCAACCCCTAGTCAAGTATTAACCCATGAGGCTAGTCATGAGGTGATCATGGCATCTCAACTAGAGCAATTGGAGCACAAGATAACAAGTATGGCTATAGCCTAGCAAAGATCAGATTCTGGAGATGGTGCCTCTACATCATATGATGGAGATGTTGTGGAGTACATGTGCGCAGCGGCACAACCATGTATAGTTGTTGTGACTCGTAATGCAACACATACTACTGAGTCTAGAGGAGCGTCCGTGGAGTTGGATCCACAAAGAGGGGATGCTACAGTTAGGGGAACTGCAATTACGGCCGACATCGCCGTTAGGAAACCTAGGGTTCAAGGCTTAGATTTTGAATTAAGGCTTCTTGGGATGCAATTTTTGAAGTTGAGACTTTGAGAGTAGCTAGTGTTGGAACCTGGAAGTCTTTGAAGCACAAAATGGGTTTGGCTCAAATGTAATATCTCTATGATGCTATGGTTATGAGTAGAGTGTACTTATGGACGTTTTGAGAGTAGAGAGGATTATTGTGGTACACTTGTGTTGGTGTATGATGATCTATGTATTGTGATGTGATAGCGATGTATATTTTGATGCAATATATATATGCACGACATCGTAATTGCTTCTGATTTTCGGACAACTTTCACTTCAAAGTGCTGGGACCGGATTGACAATGTCCGTACCGGAGGATGTCCCGCTCAAAATTCCGGCTTCACAGTGTATTTTAGAACCTAAAATACTACCATGTATCTGACGGTGTCTGACCTGCGCATAATTGTCAAGAGATTTGGAATGGAAGCCGAAGACAATAGGTATAGAGCATACAGTACGAAAAGTACAATGGAGCACTTTTGACATAACAAGAAAGAATAACGTACCAAGCAGATATGAATACCAAAGAACTAATTCTGGAACTTTGGGCACCGACACTACAAGAGGAAGTCAACAGAGTGGAACGTTTCCATGGAGATTTGAATGAAGTTAAAAGGGTTCTGACAGTAGCATTTCTCCTGATGAAGTCGACGGCAGAGCGCGGAGCTGCTTGTGGTGAGTTTTAGCCTGTATCATACATTCATCATTTCATCCTTTCATACAAACTTACCAATTCGCCAACGAAGGTATCTGTCCAGTCTAAATAGCCTGCATTCAGAGTCTTGAACAGCTCGAGTTAAACATGGCAAGACCCTCGTTTGCACCAGCTTCTTCCTCGAAGAGAATATTTGTAATATCACATTGCGTATCATAAGTTACAAATCAACGCGAAAAGACTGCCTTGGACAAACGCAGCACACCACAGGTGATTGATCAATGGCTGAAAGTCTCGAGCTAGTTTTATCTCATGCGAGGATGGATCACAATGTTTCAGTACTGAGGATTGCACTAGTGTTTTTCATGGGGATCACACGTCTCGTTAAATATTTCAATAAAATGGAGTCCTCGTGTGACATGTATGATTTGGCCACAACATTACGTGCTGGCTGACAGTTTTTCTCGTGCGACGTCATACATAACTGCAACTTATTGTTCTACACATTCATGACTACGAAAGATTGGTGAAATGATCCAACTAATAGTCAATGATTGATTAAATATTTCTAATTTTTTTCAACTTCTATTTTAATTTTTATCAACTAAAGATGATTACATTTATTGAATGCTGATTAACTATCTCCAAATTTTTTTTAATCTCTATTTTAATTTCTATCAACTAAAGATGATTACATTGATTGAACACCGATTAACTATCTCCAATTTTTTTAAAACTCTATTTTAATTTTTATCAACTAAAGATGATTACATTGATT
Source organism: Marchantia paleacea (assembly GCA_014180765.2). Classification (NCBI taxonomy): domain Eukaryota; kingdom Viridiplantae; phylum Streptophyta; class Marchantiopsida; order Marchantiales; family Marchantiaceae; genus Marchantia; species Marchantia paleacea. Next base: position 870,781 of record MUAA02000064.1, read on the forward strand.
GAACACTTGATTAGCTATCTCCAATTTTTTTTAATCTCTATTTTAATTTTTATAACTAAAGATGATTACAATTATTGAACACTGATTAACTATCTTTTTTTTTTTAAATTCTGTTTTAATTTTTATCAACTAAAGATGATTGCATTGATTAAACACTTGATTAGCTATCTCCAATTTTTTTTAACCTCTATTTCAGTTTTTATCAACTCAAAATGATTAAATCTAGTAAACATTGAAATGTCATGATGACTCCAACAATGTAAATATTATCATAATTAGAATACAAAAGTTCATAGATCACTCTCTTCAATGGGCGTTGGTTGCATTAACAACTACAGTTGCATATTTCACACAAACTGAGTTTCTCATTCTTTGTAGACATGAGGAAGCGGATTACTCGACATGTGAAAAGAAACAATTGGATGTCCCACAAGGTTCATCATTCCCATTTGTGATTCGTTTTCACAGATCGCTACTTGGGATTTGTCAACAGAGATCATTCCTTGGGATTGTCTAACCATATTGTCGCATCAATTCTGCCACATGACACAATGAAATGTGCATTGCAATCCCATCTTGTTCCAAATACAAATATCAATGTAATCATATGCTAATTACAAAATATCACCCAAATTTATGATGATTCCTCAAAACATATCTAACACACATCTCCTTCATGTGAAAACTATTAAACAATAGTCATGATATCCAAAAGTGTCCATAGAGAATCGTAAATAACTTTCTTTGTCTTCTCCATCCCTTGAGCAAAAGACTGACTTCAACGTGATCAACCAACTGCTATGACTCTATATGAGAAATCCATTATATGGCATCCATGCGCATGCATGAGCCTTTTTCTACGTTTAAGACAATGATATGTGTAGTGTATTCGCTGCGACTTCTCTCTAAAGCTATACACATCAGATTTATTTTCGGTCAACTATACACAGCTTGCATAATATCAAAATTGTGTGTATAGGACATCCCGAGCACCAATTCATAAATCTAATCTTCTCTTGATGCTTCGTAGTGTCAGTGAGCCCCTAAGTATGCCAGCCGTATGAATTACAAAATACGTATCAGCTTAATGTACAAATCGATGAAGCTGCAAATATGCCTTTCTTCTAGACGGATGCCTTGGGATATGACACTTTGCGATCGCCAAGAGGCTGGATTGGTCTATTGTTTGCATTCTGTAGAACAGACGAGGACACCTGAGTTAGTCATTACCGTGATCCCAGAGTTGAAATTGCACCGCAACTCACAACTGTAAATTCGTGATTCACGAAACTCAGATCCAGCTATATCACCAACGCATCTCTATGTCATCAATGTGTTGGTAATTTTCCATCCTATAATTAGTGTGTCTACTATCTCTTACTCATCTAGTGAAAAAGGTACTATAACTTGGATATATCTCTCAGCTAGGACTTCATTCGGACCCTTTGAGCTAACCCAAGATAAAAGATTAAGTTTAGCAGATAAAACATACCGGAAAGACACTTCGCAAATGCTCGATCTGTACCCGGGAAATTTCATAAACCTGTGCAACCCCGACGCGACATAAATCACTTGATGATAATGTTGAATGTTACTTGTACGCACAATGAACAAGAAAGGCTTTTACCTACACCATGATGGGGTCTTCCCATCCTTTTTGTTATTTTACTGTGTCTGGTTCCAAAAAAAAACAAGCAAGGAAAAAGTAATGATTGAAATCTTCATACCGTGCTCAACACTGTCCAGATAACATTCTCTTGACAGTCTGGAGAGGTCAGGGATCCAGAGTATCGGTAGTACTTGGAGAAGTTAACCCTAAAGCCGTCGGGGCTCAAATTTCCCACTGGGACAGGTTGCCAGATACTGTTGAGAGAAGGAATTTGATCCCAAAACTGCGAAGCGGCACCAATCATTTACGAGTGAGAAAGTCACAAATTTACTCATGAGCATCTATCTGCCTGTCGTAGCCTAAAGACCCCAGACTCCGCGCGCTGGCTGAGCTGTGGCTGAGAACGTGAAAAATTGAGTCAAAATATAATTAGATATAAAAACTCAAGACGTGAATTGGAATTCAAGTCTGGTATGGAAACATGGTCTACCTAACACAGAGCTATTAAGCCATCAGTCAATCGATCATTATCTAAGTTTCTTGAGTGGGACATGGGCGTAGGCTCCATGAGGGTAAGATGGTCTGTAACGGAAGAAATTTCTGCGCCGGCCAAAAAGTCGTGCAGTGATACGAATATGTATGATCAATTGGAGCTCTTGGAGGGGAAAATCCGATATCAGACAGACACGGTTGATTTGAAGCTTTTGCTGATAGCCGATGGAAGCTTCTCAAGCAAAACTATATGATGTTCGACTGATGAGCACATTGACATGCAATCACATTATAATTACCTGTGCAACCCACCCATTGACCATCTCCTGGATGCTTGATAAAACGACGACAACGGCATAATCTCCCTCGTCAGTCATGTGCACGATCTGCATTTCCAGTGGGTAGCTGAAAGAACAAAAGCATAAAATATAATCAACAAGCAGAGTGGGCGACCTCAATGAAACTTCACAACAAGGTAACCTCATCACACCCACGAAAATGTTATCCAGTCATTCCGCCTAGAGTAAGGAAAATGTAAGAATAAACTCATTTGCAGAATATGATACCAGAAAACTTTTGATCCGTTCAAGGCAAGAGAAGGAAACTACAATGATCAGCCGAACAGAAGCCAAGAAATCCAGGACACCAACCTCTTTCCATCGATGGTATGCTCACTAGGGCTGTGAAATTGGAAACCGGTCATGCTGTAGTTTTTCCCATTGATATAGAGCCATCCTGCGGGCCATATAACCTGCCAAATCGCAGAACATGGTAACATGAACGAGGTTGGGAGGCCCCAGGAGACAGGTTTCCAAATACCTTCCAGACTGATTTACATCTTTTCAGCCTGAAGGAATATCACTAAGACATCCAGCACCTTCGGAGCGTGATCAAAAACTTCGTGTATTTTTTCACAATGAAGTGGTCATCAAACTCGGGCTGTTCCAAGGAACTCAGAAATGGCTGTCGCCTAGCGTATGAACCTGAGCAGCGTGTCCGTTGTTGAGAACGTAAGCAGGCGTCTCAACATACTCGTGTATGGTTGGTGCATCCAGCTTCTCATCGTACACAAGTTTGCTAGTATCAATGTTAATCGGAGACTGATTCTGGCCCTCATTGCAAGTTCTCCAGCTGGGATTCAAGTCTCCCCAATGAGCAGGCCCGTTCGGCCCGTCACTGTAGTCCCAAGCGTCTGTAGTGAAGGAAAGAACAACACATGAATCTGCAAACCTCAGATAGGACTCCAATCGATGTCTTCTAATTGCAATTAGGATACTCTGAAAGGTCGGTAAGTGAAAAGATCAAAATCCAAAAGCAACTAATCGCAAGGAGACGTACTGAACATTTAAGGATTCAAGGAACAAAATAAACGAGAAGAATTCTAAGGAAGAGAATTCGAGATAACTGACCATTAGAAGGGTCAACTGTCGTTTTTAGAATGTTTTCCTGCAAAATTTTCACAATCACTCCATGAGGACTCAACGGTATAGACTTCTCTTATCGTTCCTTCCTTTTATTTCGTTTCCTTTGACCGACGAGTATGAATGGTTCTCGACATTCATGTGGTCAGGGACCACGCAATTTCACCCACACCCAGAAGCTATGCAAAACATCCTTCATCTCCTCTGATACTTCTGGCAGTATATTTGCTGCATACCCTCAAGCTTCAACCTGTAGTTTCTTTTAGAACCAACTCCTCAGAAAGAATAATAGCATTGGCAATTCGGAAAACTGCGAAATCACAAACATGGACTTGCAATCTCAGCTCCGTAACTTTTACTGCCATGTTTGCGTGATAACTAGCTACTGGAGTTGTCAGGGACTAATGTACTTATCAAATACGGCCAAGTGGATTCCCTGAGCAAAGGGTGAAGGTGCAATCATGAGCAACTTACGTAAGGCTTCCGAAAAACTTACATGAGCAACAGCAGTACTGCTGATGGCAACCAAGCTGACACACAAGATCACTGAGAATCTGAAAGACGACATCATGTTTGCTTGTACCCCTGCGCTCCGTTCAGGGCATCCCGTCAGTTTTAAGTGGGTGTAAGGGTTTCCTCTCACGCGCGACAACTAATCTTAAATCAGGCAACGAAATTGATGGATCGGGTAGTACTTGTCCGTGAATGGTTTGCGGTAAACTTTTGCGAAGTCTACTGAAACATATATGTTTTAACATATCTATAAATGAAAATGAGAGTTCGAACCCTAACATGTACTTGGCAAAGGCGTGAAGCAATTCAGGACATTCACGATCACGATCCACTACGGCGTGAGAAGGAAAGAGCAATTTGTAGCACAGGGCTAAGAAGCCATTGCAGTGCTCAATGAAGCTCAGCTGTGACTCCACACCATCCAATGACACCAAACAGTTCAGAGTGCTGACCTTTCTTTCCCTTGAAAAGATGTGGCCTTTGGCGCGACAGAAGCTCACATTCAAAGAGTGGAATTCCGACACAGATCTTGGACCATATGGAGCTTTCTTTCAGTGCGTAACTGCTCCAGCTGACTTGAGCTGACTTGTACTCTGCCCGAGACTGGACTCTGGACTTGTCGCCTCGGGTCACGTGAAGTTGGCAGGACGGAGACTCGGATTCACAGCTCGTTTTGCGATTGTTCTAAGGCTGGCTTGACGTGTAATACTCTTTGGGATCTTAATCCAGTGTATATTGACACTTTGCGACTTTAGTCCGATGTTGGCATGGTAGTGGAAGATTTCTATTGAAGGAGATTTGAATAAAAAATTATGAATATTTTTAGATGTTAGGGTTTTTTTATTTAACATTTTTCAATGTGAGGTGGTGTGTTAGAGGGTTGTGGTTCTCTTGGTGGAAGTAGATACATGATGGAGTGTTGTGTTTCTTTATCATTTCATTTGTGCTAGCTATAGCTCGACTTTCCCTCCTGGGCTCGCCAAAAGCGGTGTGTGATACACCATGTCCGGTGTGTCATTGTCTCTTTACCTCGCAAGGGGTAAAGACTCACGTGGGAAAGATGCACAAAGATTATCATTGGACTACTTGGGATGCGCATGTGAGGAGGACGATCATATCGACATCGGTATTTATCACTTCGGGGAACACGCAGACTACATCGACTCCTTCGGCGGGTATTCCGGGTATACTGTTCGGGTCGTGGGAGTGGTAAGCTTCCCATGCAAGTTCGATTCTAGGGCTTTTTGAGACTAGATTTCCATATTCACGTTTATTCCATAGGCTTCCTCGGGCACTGCATGACGAGGCTAGACGTGTTTTTCGCTTACCGCTCAATCGTTTGGCGCGCAATCCCATAAACGAGTTAGCATGATTTTTGTTTTTATTACTTCCGCGATGGTGTCTACGTTATACTAGAGGGGACGTGCTTGACATAGGGAGGTGGCAGCTAGATTTCGGAGATTCCGAGTAGGGGATTGGGCTACATTGCAGGAAGAGTCTGTTTGGGCCACATAGGTTAGGAGTCGGGTTCAGTCACTTGATACTTCTGATTCGGTGCGATTACAACAGTGTAGCATCTTGGGGCAAGCCGAGGAGTATAGCAGGGCTACACTAGCCCTTCATCCTTTGTCCATGGCTAGTCCTAGTGAGGAGACGATTTCCTCTTTACGCCTTTACATCCACCTATGGGCGAGGAGATACCATTAGAGGTCTTGGAGTATGAGCTAGAGGAGCCATTATGTCTTGATAGATCATTATTTGCTCATTCTCTATGCACAACCCCACATTTATCCTCTGGGGGTTTATTAGGGATGGTATATGAGCATCTTCGAGATTGCTTCCATGCGGATGATCCCTCTAGTGGTTTCACAGAGTTGTTTCATGTGGCTGCATCAGTTGCAAGAGGGGAGATTCCGTTGTTAGTTAGTCAGGTTCTAGGTGATAGTCGGCTTCTCGCGATGGAGAAGGATACTAGGGACATCAAACCGATTGCTATTGGAGAGGTCTGATGCCCCATGTTGCAAGACAACAGTCGTACCATTGTCTTGCAGCATCGTTCACACTTCCATGAGCATCTTTGTCCACATCAGTTTGGAGTCGCCACACCATGAGGCTGTGAGGCGGTATCGTTGGGCATTAGAGCACTTCTAGATATACATGATTGGGTTGTCTTGCAAGTGGACATTGTTGTGTTGTGACGCGGCTACTATGAGAAGATGATGACATGTGTTATCTTTAGAGTTGTTGTCACGACGGTGATACTTTAGGTTAGGGTAACAGATGGCATTGTAAGGCTGTAAAGAGCTAGGGAGATCTAGACACATCACCTTGTTGACTAAGGAGCTTATCTGATTGAAGTGGAGTCAATGTATGACGTGGATAGGGGACAACATGATCCTCAAGATGTACCATTGTCGAGTCCATTTGTGATCAACATCCGGTGTTTTCATCGTGATCGCTTTTGGGTATACTTAGCTGGTTTCAAGTTGTCATTTTAACTCTTATTAATGACAATTCATATTGTGTATAAGATGTCTAAGTAGAGTGTTTAGGATAGTTGTAAAGCTCTAAGTTTCAAAGGAGCTAATTTGGTCACACTAGAGTTCAAAATAGCATTCTCCATTCCCATTGGTCTAGGAGTTTTGACCAATGAAGGCACTAGGGTAACTTTTCAAGGTTTTTAGGGATTTTGGAGACTTTCCAGGGGGACATTCAAAAATCGGAGGATAGCCTTGGAAAGCTGACGGGACGAGCTACAACATGGATTCAATAATGGATGGATTTGAAGGATTAGTCACTCTAAAACGGTGATTCAAAGTTAGAGAGAGAAATTTAGACCTTTGAGTATATTTGGAGTGTTTGTGAAAATCTTACGAGGGTTTTGGAAGATCTGAGTCAACTGAGATACAGTTTACGACTTAGGCTAGTGTTTTAATGAAGTTTTGACTCGATTGGATGAGTTTTGAGTACGGAGTGATAGGTTGAAGTTTGTGTAAGCAGTCAGAGTTGCGGGATTGCACTAACTATCACAAACTTAGTACATCAATCATATCTTTTGATAGCAGAAAGTTATGTCAATAAAACTTTCCAGAGTTGAAGTTCCGATGATGAGTAAGCTTTTCATGAAATTTGAAAGCAATCGGAGTGGTGGATTGGGATTTGTGATGGGTTTTGTACACATGGGTCTGCATATTGCCTTTTGATACAGTGGGTAAATCAACAATTGTGTCGAGAGATCTAGAGGAGCAAAACATATGAAACTTTTCTGAGTGATTGAAAGGGTTGTGGAGTAATTTTGTGTAAAGTTTAAGCGAGAGTTATTGGTCCAATCATCGGATATCATAGTTTTCTCCCCCTGAAGTTTTACCGGTTATAAGGAACTCAAATGTGGAGTGCTGAGGAGGGGAAGAAGAGATTGTCAACTCACACAAGGTTCTAGAGGGTTCTTCTACAGCCAAGCGCTCGGGCATTTTTAGAGCAAAGAATTTTCCTCTGCGACAACGTTGAGAACACTTTTAATAGTGTATCACGTGCATCCATTTTTAGAGAGCTTAGAGAGGCGGGTGGACCCCTATCAAGCCTCATTCCTTTCGTACGGTCTTTCTACAGATCACATTCTTCTTTATTTTATCAGCATGGCTTTTCTGAAAGTCATCGTTCTACAATCTGACGCTGGCACTTGATAGGAAGATCCTTTGGGAGGACCCCTATTTGCCATGGCTCATTATAGAGCTCTTGTGTCTACTACTTTGGCCGTGCCCGGTTGTGTGTTCCCCTCCTTAGCGGATGATACACACATTGTGGGCCCTATAGACAACATTATGCAGACCTTTGATTACTTGACTACCGAGCTTCATCTTGTAGGCTTGAGAGTCAAGATGTCAAAGTGTAGGGCTTGGTCTCCTTTGGGCATTTCGCCTCATCTTCAGCTTCTAGAGGGATGTATGATATTGACAGACGGCTTATGTTTTCTAGGAGTGCCAGTATGGTCCGAGGATTTTGTTTCACGCTACCTTGACGTTGTATTGGCCGAGGATATTTTGCATGTTGACGACCTTCCTCTACTAGGGGATCCGCAGGTGGTGTTTGGTATACTCTCATCTAGTATTGCTTGTCGACCCACCTACCTTCTTCGCACGGTTCCTCCTTCACCTACATTCATATCACGTTTGATAGCCTTTGATAGGAGTATCATGGACGTCTTTGGTGACATCATCGGACTAGGGACATTCGAGTGTGTGACTGGAGATTTGGCAAGGAGACAGACATCTTTGCCAATTTCGTGTGGAGGGGTAGGCTTATTATCAATGGAGGAGACAGCACCTAATGCATTCTTGGCGAGTTGGGCGCTCGTCACATCTTTATTATCTTCTCGATTTGTGATCGCAGATAGATCTATCTTGGAGATATATACGAGGGACGTCGATACGGGATCATTTCCCTTACAGGTATTATTACGACATACGAGAGATGCTTTACCACTAGAGGTACGACATGAGTTCCCATCTTTTTCCTCTTTGGCTACCAATTGGACTAGGGGTCTACAGTCTATCTTGATGGACCGACAGTTTCATGAGGCTCTACATTCACTCTTAGTGGATCCGGCCATTTCTCATACTACTAGAGCTCATCTACGCTCTTGCTCGGGCAAGGGTGCAGGCTCGTGGATCTTGGCTCGACCATGCATCAGGGCTTTCCGACTCGCTCCAGCTACTTTCTCCACAACGATGAGGTTCCGTCTTGGCTTGGTCCATCCATCTACGTCTTCATTACTCACATGTGAGTGTGATATCACTTTAGATGCAACAGGTGTACATATGACTTGTTGTCCATTCGGAGGACAGAGGATAGTTACCCATGATGCCATTAGGGATGTGGTGTTTGCTATGGCGCGAGAGGGTGGATACCTCACATGGAGAGAGCGTTGGTATGCCTTGCAGTCGACTAGGGTTAGGACAGACCTGTACTTGGTTCGGGAGGATCAGATCACTGTGGCAAATGTGATGGTTAGCGATCCTACTAGAGACACAGTTTCAGAGGGGGTGATCATCCATCCTCCAGGATGGATGGGCGAGTGGAGGCGGCAAGCCCAAGGTCTCCAAGTACAGAGGTATGCAGAGAGGTCACCTCTTTGTTCCTCTAGCTTTGGAGTTATATGGAGCTATGGACACCGACTTCGACATGTTCGTGAGAGGGTGAGCCTACCATAGTAGGTGACATGGGGTATCACTCTCTTTAGCTTACTGTATAGCATATTTTAGGCAACGTGTTTCCATTGCTCTACAGAGAGTACTAGCTGGTGCAATCCATAGGAGAGCAATCACGTTATGTGATGCTTCTTCGGATGCTCTTGTTGTTTGTAGACCCTTTGACCTAGATAGTTCAGATATCTTAGGTGTTGTATGACATATTTCCCAGTATGATACTATTGAGACCTAGCCCCATGTTACCGGTTTGGTTCCATCCTTGTACGCTATCGTGTTGTGACGCGGCTATTATGAAAAGATGATGACATGTGTCATCTTTAGAGTTGTTGTCATGACGGCGATACTTTAGGTTAGGATAACCGACGGCGCACTATAAGGTTGTTAAGAATCCACCGTTGGATCAACTTTGTAGGGTCAGGATGTTGAAAAGGCTCCAAGAGATATTATCTTGGACCTTATAAGATATAAAGCGCAGACAGGATGGAAAGGGTATGGGAGAGAGCTAGATACATCACTTTGTTGACTAAGGAGCTTATCTAATCGAAGTGAAGTCGATGTATGACATGGATAGAGGACAACATGATCCTCTAGATGTACTGATGCCCAATCCATTTGTGATCAACATTCGGTGTCTTCATCGTGATCACTTTCGGTCGTGGTTAGTGTATCATTTTGGAGATAACTTACTGCAACAAGTGATAAACTCTCCAGACCCAATTATTCTTCCAGTTGTTTCCTACGGCGCGATTTGGGATGTAACAGTATACATTTTTATTTAGTTTGGGCACTATGGATATGAACTTACCAGTAGTGATGGCTTTCAACACATGGATTCCAATCCATCACTATTACTTACCGAAAACAAGCCATATGGAGTTGATTGTTAGGAACTTTGGTGAGGAGTATTATTCTCAAGTTATAAACTCCCCGGTTCCGTTTGTAGTTCCGTTCATACTCAGCCGGTTTCGAATTATCATTTTGACTCTTTATTAGTGGCAACTCATATTGTGTATAGGATGGCTAAGTAGTGTGTTTAGGATAGTTGTAAAACTCTAAGTTAAAATGGAGCTAATTTGGCCACACTAGAGGTCAAAATAACACTCTTCATTCTCATTGGTCTTGGAGTTTGGGCCAATGGGAGCACTTGTGCAACTTCTTTGAGGTTTTGATGAGTTTTGGAGACCTTCCAGGGAGGCATTTGGAGATCTAAAGAGAGAGTTGGAGAGCTGACAAGATGAGCTACGACGTGGGCTCAAGAATGGATGGATTTGAGGATTTGTCGCTATGAAATTGTGATTCAAAGATAGAGTGAGAAATTTAGACCTTTGAGTGTATTTGGGGTGTTTCTGAGAATCTTACAAGGGTTTTGGGAGATCTGAGTTGACTGTGATATAGTTTACAACTCATGCTTGCATTTGGATCAAAATTTTGACTCAATTGGATAAGTTTTGAGTACGGAGTGATAGCTTGAAGGTTGTGTATACAGTGAGAGTTGCGTGGATCGCCTTGATCGTCGAAGTTAGTACGGAGATCATATCTTTTGATATCAGAAAATTCTGTCAATAAAACTTTGCACAGTTCAAGTTCTGATAATGAGTGACCTTCTCATGCAATTGAAGTGAAGGATTAGGATGTGTGATGGGTTTTGTTCATAGGGATCTGCATATCGCCTTGCGATACAGTGTACAAATCAACAATTTTTCTGAGAGATCTAGAGGAGTAAAACATCTAAAACTTTTCTAAGAGATTGAAAGGGTCGTGACAAAATTTTCTGTAAAGTTTAAGCGAGAGTTATCAGTCGAACCATCGGCTATCATAATCTTCTTCCGCTGAAGTTTTACCGGTTTATAGTGAACTCGAATGTGGAGTGCTGAAGAGAAAAATAAGAAATTGTCAACTCACACGAAGTTCTAAAGGGTTCTTCTACAGCCAGGCGCTCGGGCATTCTCAAAGCAAAGAAATGTCCATGCAACAATGCTTTGATGGTGTCTTCCCATCCCTTTTGTTTTTATACTTTGTACTTAAATCAAGTTGTATGTGGATGACGTGGTGCTATTGGTTGCTACTGCGTCCGTATGCCGGTATCTAATCATGTGGTGCTAAAATATGCTAATTGTTAAAATCTTCAGAATCTCGAAGTTGATTTTCTATCAGCCGAATGCAATATGGCCGCATCTTCTGTGTTTTGGTTCTGAGTTGGGTAGTTAAGAGTTCAATTCCCGAATGGAAAAATCCTTGGGAGGATTGGACTCGGCAATATGCTAGCAGATTAGGGAAAAGGAGGATAATTGACTGTGTATGAACACGATGCTCCACAGCATAACTATAAGTAAATAAAATCATATGATTATTGTGTGCACGGTTACTAAAACGAGAAACTTACATCCTAAAAAAATGCATGTGCCACAAATATTCTGGACGGAAACGACTAGATATGCACCAACTTTTGATAGTGGAAGACGATAGAATCGGACTTGACTGAAGTTGGGAAACACTTATGTCATCGTTTCCTTTCTCGACTTGAGAATCCTAGACGAAAATAGTGGTATGATTCCATGAGACTTGAAAATGGAGAGATTGTGGCTAGAAGTCAGAATTGGTAGAATTTCCTGAGCGCTGCAACCAAAACTCATCATACCTTGCTCTACAGTTAAACCAAGGTACTGTAGTTCAAAACCGTCATGTTTTGTCTCGAAATAAAGCCGTCCTATCCTTGATTATAGCGAAAACAAATGTTCCTTAGAGGCATGGGCCGGTCACATGGAAGTGGGAGGAGTCGAGGCAACGCACAAGGGAGAGTTCTGAACGGTGTACAGGAAAGGGTCGTCGCAGTCATTGGAGATGCCATGGAAGGTGGCCACGCCCAGGAAGCGGTCGATCACAATCTCAGAAAGGGTCGGAGTCCTGGAGATGATGAACAGCGCTTGCTTGTAGTGGGCGCCAGGCACTTCGGTGCACGAGTAGATGAGCGCTGCGTTGTAGCCCATGTTGGGGAAGCCATCGACCGACAGAATCAGGTAGGGGGCCCTCTTGGACGCCCACACTGCATCCAGTCTGCCGGGGAACGAAGCGTTCTGTACAGCCACGCCGGGATTCGCAGACGTGAACCCTCCGGGCTTTCTCGTGTCCATGGCGATCAAGCCGGCCACGGCGGTTACTCCGAATGTCGCCAGGCGGACCTCTGCCGCTAGAGCAAGAATGGCATTCTCCGCAGCCGCCAGCAAAAACACCGCCTGCCCGAGGTCTGGAACTGCCTTTATCGGCGAGTCTGCGCCTCCAGCGACCACCAACTTCGCCGCGACTTGTATGATCTTGCCACGAGCATCGGCCATTGCCTTCACCGCGCTTTGGATGTCGTCCTGCACGCGACCTGCCTTGAGGGTCAGATTGAGCAGCTTGCCCAAGTTGTCCTTGAGGGTGCCGTTGCCTTGGCTGAGCTGCGAGTCCATCATCTGAATTTGCGTGACGTTCTTCGACAGCGAGTCCAGAGCAGCGTTCACTGCGCTGATGGCCGTCCCTATACTGGCTCGGACCGCGTTCAGAGTGGCCGACTCTGTCGGGTGGAAGAGAAAAATCTTGCCGGCGGAATTGGAAACGAGTGTCAGGGCTTGATCTATTTGGCTTCCCGAGCTCAGCATCTTGCAGATGCCACGAGCGTTTTGGCAAAGTCCTCTCGCAGCTCCAGCGATCTGCTGCACTCCGAACTGGGCAACATCTCCCACTGCTTTGACCCCCTTGTCCAGGAAGCTCATGTTGGCAGTCCTGGGACCCCAGAAGGATGAAGAGGTCATGACCGTGTAGTTTGTTTGGCTGCAAGCTATTCCCGCTTCTGTGCTGAGCTTGAAGCGTGCACTGCTGCCTATTTCATACCACTTGCCTCCGAAAGCCGTGATGTCTACCAGGTCGAATGTCGAAGGGCTTGGACATTTTGTGACATTTGGTACGTTCAGACAAAACCCGGAGCTGAATTCTTCCAGGATGCCTCCCCGAGCAGCCGGGTTGAGATTGCCCAGCACGAATATGGCTGCCAGAAAGTAGACCGCCGGTTTCTTCGATGGGAGTTTCATTTCCGATCCCCTTCCTCGTTACCTGCAATTGCAAATTCAGTTCATTCTTTAGTTCCAGATCCACCAATGGCGCAGTGCTCCCAGGCTACTTTTCCTGCTCCTGCTGATCCACATTCATAATTGCCTACTATGTTTTCGATGGAGACTTAATGTCACCGGCATATATCTGCCCTCACGAATTGAAATTGGAACGCTTGGATGTTGTGACTTGGGCATGAATGACTGAATGACTGACTATCTGCAGTAACGAAGGCATCTGTATAGCTCGTCATTACGCAGCTACATTTTCCCCAGGTTTCAGATCGGCATTCGATTCCGAGCTACGAAAATTATACTTTAACAGAACTTTGTCACCCGTAAATTTGCATTTTTTCCTTGATCAAAGTCTGATCAATTGCACTCCATAATGTCCACGACTTATATAGACACTTTTTGTTAAGAATTACGATTCATGTTGTGTCGTTGAATCTGGAGATTCTCTGGCACTAAGGATTTTATATTCCGCCTGCGGAGGTCAAGATACCAATATACTGTCCGACAAACCAAGAGAATGAAATTTCAGTATCCTACTCCAACTCTGGGCACCTTTGAAAGCCTTCCAAGTAGCTACGAAGCTATGATAGCTCGACGAGCACAGCACTGTACCACATCGTGCTGTATTCAAATCGGCAGAATAAGTTATACAGTATTTACACTTCGGCAACTGCCCCTGCTCCAGCGCAGCTCAGTGGATCAATTCAAACATCAACTTACAGCAGTGTAGAGTAATTCGAGCTCAAATCGCTGGTTTCCCCGGTGTGTCCAAACTTGATCGCCACAGCAGCTGCTCGACGGGTTCACGTACACCGTGATCTTCTTTCCATACACAAACAAAACAAATCCACGAGTTCAAGGCAAGATAGCCCAGCTACGATAGCAACGAATTCTCGAGTTCACGAGTGAGTGAGAGAAGCGGCTGGCTTCTTGTTCTCCATGTCCCACGACTAACAACTGAAACGGCGCTAACTGATTTCATCATCAATTGTTCTCATTTCGGAGAACTTTCTTCCTATCGCCCGTCACAAACACTTGAAGGACTCTACTAACAGTTGCTTCTCCACCGAATGACCCGGTAGATGGCACATGGTTCTGGTCATCTACAGTACACCACTTAAAGTATTCCTGTGGACTTCGATTGAATTTAGTACATTTTAATTTCTTATGAAAAATTTCGTTTTGCTCGTGGACATTCATTGTTGAGGCTTATTTGATTGACAACGTTATAGAAGTTCATTTTAAATTCAAGTTACCAAAAGAATGGATTGATAATGTACTAAATATATGAAATTATGAACAAGAATCCCGAGGGAACAAGGTCTATTGTTACGGTAAGTTTTAACGTCCAACAGAAGTGGTTTTTTGGTTGTGGATGTTTAGTACCAACCTTCGTGACATTAGCACCCACGTCATATTATGTATAATTTCACATATTAAATATATCTCTTATTTATATTATTCTATATCTTTTCTTCAAATTTGTGATTATTGTTTTTTATCTCTATATTTTGAGTTTAAGAAAAATATATCAATTGCATATTTTTCTAATGATAAAAAACCAGTTCAAATCCATTATGAATATTAAAAAAGTTGAAAATTTTTTACAAAATTTTATTATCAATAATATATTTTTCATTGCAAAAAATTATAAGATTAGATTTTTTTAGAATTATTCAACACAATTTTTTCATATTAGATTGTTTGATTGTAATATAACTCAAGATTATTTTTTAATAAAGATTTATCTTGTAATAAAATATGTTTTGATTGATGATTCCATAATTTTTAAATCAAATTTTTGTAGATTAAAATAATCAATTATATCTTATATGTATATAAAAACACACAGATAATATGATGAAAAAATATGTTATTTTTAAATAATAAAATAAAAAATAAAAAATAATTAAGAATTTATTATTTAAGCAAATGTATATAATGTAACAAAAAAAAAAAGATAATATATGGGATTGTGATAAATCCTTCTTTTTTTAAATTCAAATTAACTATAATAAATAAAACTATAAATTTATTTATTTATAAATATTTATTATAAAATTTTAAACTATATTTCAAGATAAGATATAAGATTATAATTGTAGTCATATCTAATTGGTTATTGAACTTGCAAATCAACTTCCCATACATTGAAATTCAATTTAAAAATAATTTATATATGTTTTGACTTTCAAAAAAATTCATAATATATTTTCTAACCTTATTGTATTATGTATAAAAAATAAATATTATATTTTTAAATAATAAATTAATTTTAAATAATTAAATCTAATCACAGTTAAAATTTAAAATAAACCTTAAATTTTTTTGAATTATTATTAAATATATTTTTTTAATCAATAAATTAAGCCAAAATTTTTAAATAATTCATAATAAACACAACTGTTCATATGAAAATAATTATATCTCAATTATCATGGTTGATTTATAAAAAATAACAAATATTTGCATAAATAATAAATGTGAAAATATTTGAACAATTGCATATCAATTTTTTGTTGATACAATGAAATTTGAATTTATTTAAAACTTTTTATTCGATTTTTTATATATTTTTTGCATCTATTTAAATATATTTCAAGTTTGCCGATTTTAAATTTAAAGCACAAATTGAAATCAAAATGTTAAACATAAACATAAGTTTAGCATAAATAAACATTGATTATATCATAATAAGATTGACACACAACTAATGCATGCTGTTAGAAAATATACAATATAAAATATATCAATTGTAAAATTATTATTTATTTGTTGTAATAATCATACAAAAGTTCATATTTTTGAATGAATTGTATGAAAATATTATGAAACAATCATAATGAAATATTACAGGAAAATTATTTTTTAATAAATAACATTTTAACAAGTGTTGCAACAAAATTAAATTAAAAAAAAACCCTTTGAAAGACATAATAAAATTTAAGTATTTGAAAAGAATATTAAAAAATATAAAAATAACATGATAATATTAGAAATAAAAAGATAATTTTGATTTATGGTCAAACCTTCAATAATTCAACACTATTTCATTTCATAAAAAAATAAATCAGTCATATTAATTTTTAAATGTATGTCAATTAATTAAATTAAATTAAATTGTAATTTATTATTTTATTCATTTTGGTGCATAATTTTTAATAATATTTTCAATCCAATATAAAATTTATTTTAAATAAATATTTATTTTAATTTTATTATTAATATTATATTTTTACTTTACATCCCATTGTAAATTACATAACTCCTGCTTTCATTTGATAAAAAATTTATTATTATAACAAATGTTTAAAGTTTCATGTCAACAAATAATTTTCACTAAAATTTTTTTCAAAAATTTAACTATTATGAATTAATAAATATTTACGTAATATTATTATGATTTCTTACTCCATAACACTATGATTAATTTTTACTATTGAAAATTAAGAATTGCAAGCCGTATGGCAAAAAAATTGTCCTGTGACATCATTAAAAATGCAAATTTCTTTTCCAATTAATTACATTTATGATCATTTAATTTTATTAAATCAGTTAATAACATTACTACTTAAGTGTTGTGTAATTATTTCAATCATTTGGTTAACTGATGATTGAATTTAAATTAATATAAAATAATATTTTTGTTCTAAAAATTCAATTTAATTATTGATATTGGTCTCAACATACATAGATTTTATTTTAATATCAATAATGTTATTCTAATATTCTTTCATCTTGTATCAAATTTGTTTCCATCTTTTAAATACAGTAAAATCTAATAAGTAAAATTAAGACATTAACATGAATTGAAATTTGGTATGAGGTTTATGTGATCCAAAAGTATCAACTCTCTTGTAAAATTTTAAGAGATTATGTTATAATATAAAAATTATTTATTTCATTATATATTTGATAAATATATCATCAATCCTATGAAACACATTATATTAAATCATATTTATTTACATCACACATTATTTCAATTATTTTTAAATAAGTAAATTCACATGTAAAAATTAAAAATTTTATTTGAAAGGAAATGAATAAAAGATTTATTTCTTTTTATGAGTTTAAAAAATTAAATTCAAAAATAAAATAATAAATATATTTAAAAATATTTGAATTTTATAAGTCCAAATTATTACTATTTTTAAACTGATTAAGATCAATAACTTTTAATTAATATAAGTAGTTTTTATCCAAGTTTAGTTGATTTTTTTTAAAATATTTTTAATAAAAAATCTCTAGTTGCATAATATAGATAATATAAATTTTTTTAAAATTTTTTTAATCATATATGATAATAATATTAATTATTTTATCAAAAATTAAACATTTTAATCAAGGAAAGTTACTTCAAAAATTGTTTATCATATTTGATATGTATAACAATACTAGTTATGATTTTATTCAGTAATGACAAATAACTCATTATATTTGAAAAAATCAAATCATTATTAAAATATATTATATGATTTTTACACCTCAATGCTCTCAAATTTTAAACAATCAATATCATCAACAATATAAAAAAATTACAGAAATTTTTTTCTTCTAGATTAATATTAAAGTATTTTTAGCAATAATAATTATTGAAAGTTTGAGAATAGTATCAAAATGATCAAAATTGATAAAATTATCTCATTAAATCAAAAGAACATCCAAACTAAATATAAAAATTTAATTTCATGACATTTCTTTTGCAATTCATCAACACAACTTGGATTGGTAACAAATTTATGACTTTAATGCTTCCTAAAATGTGTTTATGAATCATTTGATCATATATAATGATAATTTTTTTATTGTTATAAAATTTCAAGCAAAATAATAATCAAAAAACTTATTTTAATTATGAAATTTTGAATAAAAGTTAAAACAAAACTTATATTTATTTGATGAAAAATCTACTTCATAAAGATACTTGTAATTAGTTTATATTTTGAAAGTTGGATTTTACCCATTGAATTTGTTTACATTAGATATTTAAATTTTGTCTAAATTAAAAATTAAATTATTGTTTGGACTACTTAATCAAAATAAAGTTTGATTAAAAATTTCTTTATTTATAGATAACAAATATCATGATCATTGATATATAACTATTTCTACCTTAATTACAATTTTACATATGTATTGTTTTATAGAGTAGGTCACAATTCAAGCAAAATATCTCATGCATACATATAAAAAATGGAAAATTAAATCTTGATTCATATGCATGTTTCAAATTCTTTGATACACAAGAAATTGTGTGTATAAGAAAATCTACTCTGCTTTTTGTGTTTGACAGAGTAAAAAAGATATAATCTTTTGCAATATAATCACAAAATTAACCATGTACATGAGGATTAAGATCAATGCCTTAAGTTAACATATTAACTTAAGGCCCTAAACATAACCCTAAACATATTAATATGATGTTCTGTTTGTAGATTGAATGTTAGATGTCATATTGTCATCATTTAAGCTTTCAATTCCACAACTTGTGGCTTGGATTCTTTTTCTTTTGGGTATCGATTTTTCAACACGCCATGTTAATAGCAATCGCCCCGCTAGAACCCTACATCCCAACATCCACGACTTCGTGAAATTTCAATTTTATAAATGTATCTGGTATGGTATGCACAAGCGCATACTCTGAAGAGAAATGACAAGTATACTCCCATTCCGAGGTACTGCATCGCTGAGTTCCGATGGAATCAGATCTTGGCACATGCCACAATCCATTGTCCACGAGTACAGAGGATCATGAGGATCACCACGGTAGGCTGCAGTCTACGGCAGAAGACTTGCACCAGGAAACATTCTACAAGAGTCGACATTCTAGTAGTGAAGGCAGCGGATGTTCTGTGTCCATTTTAATTTAACCCAAAAGTCGCATGACTGCGATTTCGGATTCGTGAGAGAGTAATGAATCTTGCTGTCCTCGATTTCTACACGACAGCTCTCGAGAAGGCACATCAATGGTAACTGCCAAGCTGCATTGTTCCAAACATTGCAAAGTTTGCAAATGTTTGCTCGTTTGATCCGAAGTTCGATAGGATCAACGTTGACAGGGGCCGTAAGCTATCCGAGGTAGACCTTTATTGCCACTCAAATAAGAAAAATTCACGACAATCTTAGCTGCAAATCAAAACTGAAACTTAGCCCAGCCTGGTAGATACAGTCTCTTCTTTCAGGCATTGTGGCGGATGCAAGCCGACATCCAGGTATTGGCTGGGAGGGCATAGCATGGCTTCAATGCCTTCCATAACATATCGTCTTCTGTGGTTAGTACTGAAGAGCTACAAGTAGATTTGCTCACTCTGTTCTCTAAAAGACGAAGAGACCGAGGATTTCCTCCAATAGATTGCATGCTCGTCCTAACCTAAACTTAAATCGTATGCTTCAAGACTATGACACTTTTGCTTTCCGACCTAATCTTGCGATCAGAAAGAAGTTAAGAAAGTTTCACAAACTTACACGATAATAACTTCTTCTGAAATATGATCAGTCAATGTGAATTGTGAAGTTTCGAATTTAATAGTAGCTCCGGATCTCTTACATACGTGCCTCTGTGCAAGCAGATGTCGAGTGCAGACGAAATTCCTCTGTTAGACTTGATGGTCATAACATCACTGATATTCGATTCGCGGAAGGCAAATCCTGTCCACAATCATGGCCCTCAATCATTCGGTATTTAAATCATCGCCCGGATGGCACACATTTTAACAGAAGAAAAAAGTCAGCCAAGCCTTGTCCATGACACAAGATTGAAGGTATGAGAAGCGAAGTACGTGTTCTCCGTGCGCCGCTTCTGCTGTTCAAATACATACATCATGCCAAAACAACGGGAGATAGACTTCAATGTACCCTAGGTTAGATGTCCCTGCTCGATAATGGCCCCGATCTAACGGCATCTTCAACGAGTCCTTAAAAGTGTTCAATTCGTTCGCTCCTTCCCTAAGTAGTTCGCCTCGAAAAGTTCTACAATCTACACACTGAGAAGAAGCCTTTTAGACCCTGTAAGATATACATACGGCTTCATAGGCTCCTCATTCTGGAAAGAGCGCCATCACTCTTTACTCTTGCTGGTTGATTCAATGGCGGCAGCTTCCCTGCGCAGCTCTTTCACCACTGTGGCCAACGCTTCCGGATTCACGCCGTGCTCGCATAACCCTATGAGAATACTCAGCGTCTGCCTGTCCAGTCCAGAATTGATTAACGACGCCATAGCGTGGGCAAGATTCAATGCCTCCCTAGCCCTTTCAACCCCTGCGCCGTCCATTGCTAGCGGACAACTTCCCTTTCCGAACTAGCGGATGATATTGACGTCAGCCTTGCAGATTGTATGAACGCTGGCCACGGATCTCTCGACGCTCTTGCTACCCTCGTGAGTTCTGCAACTTTTCGGGTGAGAAAGTGTGCGGTTCCGAGGACAAGGCAGCGCATACAGTGAAGGAATCCTCGGAAGTCCCTCGTGCCGTATTATGTCGACATGCTGTCCTGCCCTCCAGTGAATCTTGCTGCGATGTTGTAAGGTTCGATGTCGTCGACGAGTTTAGTCTTGAATGCAGCAGCACCTGCAGCTTCAGGCTCCCACACTTCTCTTTTGGACAAGGAATATGTTTGCATTCGGAAGCAACTGCGCTTCGACAGCACAAAAGACTTCTAGAGATAAGTCTTGAGTCTAAGTTTTCCTGTTCTACTGTTTCTAGGTGATCCTTCTTGTCGACCAGAGAGTAAGCCCGCTTTAATGGGTAGCTTTGGTGCATGACAGACGTTGGCATTCCACTGAAAATCTTCTTGCGTATAAAACCCAGGCCAAAGAGTATGTGAGTGTAAAATGCCCATGGAGTATTGGTTGTGAGTAAAGAATGCCCGAGTAGAGTATTGACTGTATCTCTAGTGTAGCTCTTGATTCGAGACTTTATGTGAGGTTCCCTTGAAGCACTTCAGTGTTCCGCATGTTAAGATGCACAGCAGAGATATCACTAGTGCTGGATGTACCAGGAAGCTTCAAATGCTCGGTTCCATGGCAGTGCTTCTTCATCCAAAAAATTCAAAGGTTGGATCCAATTCTCTTCAATGAATCAGGAGACTGTTAGAAACACAGCCGACTCGTTAAATGAGAAAGTTTGAACAGAGAATTACAATGTACATGGATAGGTTAATTACAGTGCTAACACAACTACCTGTTGGGAAGGAGGGTTAGGACCGATAACAATGTCCAGCCCAACGAGCAAATCAACTAAGCAGATATAGCTTATTCGATACTAGATTACAAGACTAAAACTATGTAAGACTCTCGCAATCTACTTCTGATGTACATGATCAAGCCGGTTATTAATAGCCAGCAAGGTAATGTCATATCCTGGATCACGAGGTTTCACCGGCGAAATGGAGGTAACTTCACAAGTAGGTCATGACTTTGATCTTCGGCACAAGTATCCGGAGAAATCCATCTATGAACTCAGCAGTGATTCCATTGATATCGCCATTCTTCGGGAGACGCCAAACAGTTCTGTATGGTCCCTGCGCCAACTCACGACGATGGTAGACTGTCCCTCCCCCATTTACACCATTTCCATTGGACTTCCACCAATCTGTCACTCTACTCCCCGTCACAACCAAACTGCCCCGTACAACTTCGATTTGAATGCCATCAGCGCTTACCCCCGGCAATTCTACCGTGATTACATACGCAGTGCCTGACTCCACTACATCCATTCGAGGAAACCACTCAAACCCTAATCGTTCAGGATTTGGATGTTCAGAAGTCGATGGTGGGGATGGAGACTTCCTTGCGACCTCAACACCGCTTCCCGAATCGTTAGGAGATGCAGGTCCTCGAGTCGTTGTATTATCCAAGTTTGATGGAAGTTCCTTAAGTGATCCCGTCGAAAGAGATTTCCTTCCCAAGCCTTGAAAGGCAGTCAACTGGCTGTCGACAGGCTCAATTTTCGCTGTTGAGGTTTCAGAAACAGGGGCTACCTTTGCGAAGATTGGGGCCGAGGCACTGTCTGCATTGACCTTGTTGTCTTTCACACCCGACGAGCTCCACTTCTCGTCAATTGTGCCAGAACCAAAAGCTGGCAGTTGTTTCGTACCACCCCCTTCGTTTGATTCACCATTTGATTCCTGCTTCGTCTGAAATGGCCGCATGAACTGGCCATGGCTCTCAGATGCTTGCCGTGCAAAGAACACTCGACCATCCTTCCGGGCACCACTGCATGTTTGGTTTAAGATCCCGAAAGTTCCTCTCAGATGACGAGCAATTTGGCCAATCCGCCTCCGACTGCATTCACTTGCTTCCATTGTCAATAAGATACACAACAATCACAAACTTTCACGAACACATCGCTACCTCCGACGTCAAGAAACTGCAGCCGTCCGGATAGAGGTTTAGAGCGAAACGGCAGTGTTTCTCTCTGACTTTCCGGATGAAATCGTCTCCACCTCTGAAACTCCACTAACGCTCCCTCACCTACCAGGAGTCATGTTAAAGTTTAGTGAGATGAGGTATCAAGTAATATAGCAATGCATCCCGTCAAAGTTCAGTGAGATCAGTTTAGGATTGAACTAAAAGCGTGTTCTACCTTATTTTAGAGTAATACTCAAATTCCTTTTCGCGCGAATCATAGAGCGCTTGACAACCGCCACCATCACAGATTGCTGTATTTACAGAATATTCCTACCGCAGCGGGCCTTATACTCGGAGTAAATTCCTTCCAGTCAAATTACATTTACAGTCGCAAGGTCAGTACGAGCAGATTGCACTTTTTATAATGCGCTTTCAGAAAGCTCGTTGTATTCTCATTTTCTGTTTCTCATTGTATTTTCTGTTTATCCACAGCGGATCCTCTAACTCAAGTATAGTTAAATGGTAAATGAAATTCGGTTCTGTCCTTAAGCAATGCTGAGCATTCGGCAGAACATACGGAAGCATTAGTGGTGGCCCCCATTAGTGTTCAATGTGGTCAACGGAGAACCGAAACGCAAATGGGACCATATGAGCTGTTTGTCACAAGTGGACAGTGCGTGTACTGAGGGAGGGACAATTACATTCAAATCTGAGAATTTGATACCTGTATCTGAAGCTTTGGTTGAAAATGTTGGCAGCAAAACTAGAAGAGGCCGATGCATCCCGTCAAAGTTCGGTGATTTGGTCGTAAGAAAGTTCACTTCTCTAACGTCAATCTCTTCTCGAGAGTATCGTCCAAGCTGATCAAATAATCATTCGGGTTGCTTGTTGTTCCCATCGTATCTTCTGTTTGTAAATTCATATGTCTCACATTCAGCGAAAGAGAAAGAAGGTTTTGAAGCTGGAATCGTCCATGACCTAATCATCTTAGGCATCATTATCGAAATCAGTGGACAATCAGAGGAAGCAGCAAAACACACAAATCTAGTTTCTCTTTATGGTAATGGACATAGGAGTTTACTCATCTTGAATCAAACCTTGACGTAACATGAAATCATTAACAAGAGAGAAAAACTTCATAATCAGATAATAAGTGTTTAATGCTCAATGTATGGAAGGTTAAAGGTACAAAGAAACCAAAGAGACACAGTATAATAACAAAAGGGATGGGAAGATACAAAGGTACAAAGATACCTTTGATGGAATTGCAAGTCATATCTCTTAGACCCTCGCAAGACCAATCGAATGACAATTGCTTGGTTGCTGAAGGGGCGATGTTCCCAGTTAATACCCTCACTTGTTTATCTTCTTTTTCTGCAGGCAGACATTGTTTTTGGGCCTCAAGTGCAGCGAGTTTCGGACTGGCATACGTACCCTTGCTGAACTTGTGATTCTTGGCTTGCCAGTTCTTGGTTGGCCAATCGCAAGACTCACCGCTTGAGGCTGGTACATTCCCGACGGATGATATTTTCAATCGTTCATGTAGCCTTTTTCGGAGCGGAGACAGATTCCAAACTTCTCCAGGAAAGTTTTGAGTCATGCACTCCAAACTGTGCTTCATAGCTTGTGGATCCTGGCTTGGCAAATCAAAGGGCCCGCTATTGGACACACCTGCTTCATTTTTCACAAATGACAACTTGAGTTGTTCATCAAGTCTTTGTTTGGGCTGAGATGGAATTTGAGATTCTGCTTCGAGGGACTTCGGGTTTTTTGTACTCTCTTTGACACACGAGTACATCGCATGCAAATCCTGGCTTGGCCAATCAAATGAACCGCTTTTTACTGCAGAAGTTGTCGAGTCTTTTGCAGATGGAATCTTAAAATGTGGATCCTGCCTTTTTGTGAGCAGTTTTCGAACCTCTTCATCAATAAGTTGTGGGTCCAAGTAGTCCTCAAATGCTCGTCTTATCCGACGATTTGGTTCCTCCGTATGTTTTCCGCCGACATTAAAGAGCTTCCGCCTCACATTTGACGTCCTCACAGTCAGCAAACTTTGGTTGAAATGCTTCCTCTTCCCAATTGCATGTAGAGTTTTTGTCCCATTACTGTCACATGCTCAAGTTGCTAAGAACAATGAATGTCATGTACAACACACCATCGATGAAAAGTGAACACAAACATCCAAGTCTATTCAGAAACGTTAGAAAATCGTGAGCACTAGTATAGGAAAACTCCCTACATTCACTCCCATACATAACTTCAAAGTAAACCTTAGAAGAGTTTGCATCAGAACAGGTCGAAAGAATAACCGTGAACCGCATGTAAACAAATCAGCTTAACATTGACAGGGTGATAAATAGTATTCCATACCAAGAATCGCCGTCAAAGAAGACAGGGAGTTGAGTAAGAGGGTCCGTAGGTCGCTGCAAACGCCTCTCTATATCAACTACTGTTGCTTTCGGTGTGGAAAATTGCAAGCAGGTGAATTGCGAGAAAAAATTTCCTGTTGTTTGTGAAACTTCAGAAGATAATCTCTTCTTCCCTTGTGACTCTTTCTGGGTATCCGACATGCTTGTCTCCGGTGCATCAATCAACCCCACTGTTCAGATCAGGGTTATCCAATCCAATAAACAACCGAAGGAAGCTCGATGGATGGTATGGATCAATCTCAATTCTTTGGATGACATCCACAAATATCCAGCCAACGACTCGGAACTATTCTCAGCCAAATGCTTGTCCCACACACACAGCATCCGACTCATCGTCCAAATAAGGAGAATGCAGTCATTGAAATGACAATTCACGTCCGTGTCAGGTTAGGTTGACGTGAGCCTGAATGAACTGCGACTCTTTTGAACCTGAATCTTATTTGACAGTGAGTTGGTCTTTCAATCACTCCTGGATAGTAAACTCAGGTTCGGTGAGCATGTTTCTCATCTTCAACAACGGTGGTGATCTTTGAAATCATTATAGTACTGCATCCACCGCCAACTACGGCGGAGAAAATTTCTTTCCTTTGGCCAGCCGGTGGTTATTCACGTTTCGTTCTTGTGTTTGGCTGAACAATCCTGAATCCAATCCGGTCACAATCCTCCTGAATTGGGATAGGAAGACAAACAACAGGCATCAGCCCGTTTGGCGGCAGTCACTAAGTTCGCGACGGGGGTTTGGACACTGGCCAAAGTCTGCTATTTGGCGTGAACTTTGTACGATTTAATTGGGTCAAAGTTAACGAGCTGCTTACATGGATCCAGATTGCTAAGATTAGCTACTACTAACTTTCAAATTTAAACGAAATGGAGAGGAGACGCTCCTCCAGTCTTCTCCACGGTATTACCGTAGGAACCGCACCGCTTTCATGCCCGTACATGGGTAGAAGGGCGAAGACTTGAGATGACCGTAATCGGGTTCAGAACCACAGATACATCGATATCGTGCAGACTTATATCCCCCGCATGCATCGCCTTCTGGTGCTCCCTGCACAAGGAAATTTGTTTCCGGTTAAGCGCAGCGTGAACAGCTTCTAGCCCACTGATTCGGTCGCTGCTAGAGTTTTCTATGGACATTTTGGAATTTTGGAATTCCACCGTTCATAAAATATTTCATGAATTATACATAAGCTTGAACCTGAACCCAGATCCCCTTTCGCTCTAGTTTGATTTTCGCAGTCACACTTACTTGGTTGACACTTAATCACAGGGCATTTTATCGAAGATTGTTTTGTCTCCAGCATATTATCTCCCTCTGCTTGTATTACATAAACGTCTCTCAAGTTGGGTGGCTCATTTTGGCAGGGGAGTTACATAAGTTTTTAGAGTGATCATCGGCGAGAGTGCGGGATTCATTTCATGATCCCTTATCATTTCATGATCCCTTATCATTTCATAAGGCTTGATATCCTATCTCCTATGTTATCTTAGGATTATTATCCAGTGAGTATTGCGCAGTAGCAGCTGCTTTGAAAAATTAAGCACATCTGATTCCTCTACTTAGCACTGGTTTTCTCCATTAAGATGATGTTTAACAAGTTGAGATCGATCCTCATCAAATGTGACCTACAAGCAATGCAGAACAAGTTACCACCTGCAACGAGAGAGTAGCATTCCATGTCTGAGCATCTACAGTTACAAGTGTCATAAGATAACATGCCACTATTATGAAGGTCATCATTATTTTACTGTGTCTCTCTCCTACTATTATGAAGGTCATCACGCTTCAATACTTGCACCCATTTTGGAGGATAACTATATATCTGCAACATCAAGAGCCTCATCCAATTTTGCTGAAGCAAGGATGCGAGTCTGTGGTTCATTGCAGGACCGTCCATCCAAGGATTTTGTATCTTACATAGTACCTTCATTGCAGCATTATGATTTTGATTAAGATTGATCCACCCTTTTGCATTTAACTTGCTCACTTGTGAATGCGGGCGTACATTTGGCAATCCACGTATAGATACACATGACGTCATCAGAGAAATTATATATGTTTCAGATTGAGTGAATGTTTGATAGGATAGAAAGATTTTATAATCTTTCATCAAGAAAATCAGATTAAACAGAAAATTAATATTTGTTGCTGATATAATTATCATAAATTTGATATGTAAGATTGTGATCATATTTTATCTCATACATCCAACTAGAGAAGCAGCAAAAATTAATGTAAGCTCTATGATCCACAAGTAAAAAGTAATGCAAAAAGAACATATCTTTGATTATGGAGATGTTTGGTGTTTGAGAACATGGTAGACATTTATGTTAAAGATTGTATTATATAATAATATGAGGGGAAAAATATGAAGCACATCTACCAAAATTTGTTTGTAAACAATTCTTTTAACATCAGATTAAGCTCTCATTTACAGCATGCATTAGTTGTAGTGATAGATAATAATTAATTTTTTTTAAATAAAATTTTTGTTAAATATTTCTATTTTTTCGATTTTATGATTTACAAAAAATAATTATTAAAATTTTGATCATAAAGATGTAGACCTAAACATGAGATGAAAAAATCATTTTTATTCATGTGCTTAAATTTCAATATTTTTTGACCTTTTTTTATCTTGTCTTTACTTTTGATCATTATCTTTTTTATTTCATGTGTGCCATACCTTTTCAACTTTTGGCGATGAACATTTATGGTGTAAAATTAAGAACAAAACATAATAAATAAAAAAATTTCATAAATCATGTTCACTCAACTCTCATAGATTTCCTTCATAGAGGTGTGTTTTGGACACAACTTCTTTCCTTTATTATTTCTTTTTTAATATTAATTGGACACAATATATTTTTTACGTTAAAATTATTATTTTTGATTTTTGACTTTTTAATAAAGCATAATTATCATAGTCATAACTACTCAAATTAATTGAGATCTTTCAAAAAATATTACCTTTGACAAATTATTTGCTCAAATTTTGCTTGATGACTAACATCATTAATTATTTTGATATGTTTGATATATATTTTTGATAAATATTTTGATATGTCTAAAAAAGATCAAAATATTTATTAATAATATACAATACAAAAACTATAACGTTATTGTATTATGACACGACTACTTTAAAAAAATTGTACCATGTGTCATCTCAAAGCCGTGTCGGTCTAAAACAGGAATTCATAGAAAGATGCATGCGATCAAGAGTCGACGCATGAAAATACATGGTTCACCTCATTGAGGCTACGTTTACGGAACATAGAGTCACTTTACTGAATAATCTTAATTGTGTCACAGAGAACTTCTACCAGCCCTCTTATTTAGTAAAACCAGCCCTAGTCAAACTAACTATAATTACTCAAGACCTGAGTTAACTCCTAACTGTTGAAAAGGCTCCAAGATAATATCTCTTGGAGCCTTTTCAATATCCTGACCCTACAAAGTTGATCCAACGGTGGGCTCTTAACAGCCTTACAATGCGCCGTTGATTATCCTAACCTAAAGTATCGCCGTCATGACAACAACTCTCAAGATGACACATGTCATCATCTTCTCATAGTAGCCGCATCACAACACCACAACGTTCGTAAAATGCATGCTAAGCTAGTTGTGGATATATTTAGGGACTTTAAAGATCTCCTAATTGAGAATTTCATAACAGTTTTGCCTTGTGAAGAGTTTAAAGAAGTATTTTTTTCTACTTCCTACAACCTTTTTTTTAGAGTTATTTGACAAAGAAGTGACACATCTATCACTTCTTTGTCAAATAACTGAGTACTTTCTCATGCATCACTTCTTAGGAGTGTGTTATGAATTGACACTTAATATTTGCAGAGGTAACGTTTCTCACATAGTTTTATTACAAGGATCATTTTACTAACTTTTCTAACATGATAGTTATGCTCACATAAAATAAAATTTCTTGAAAAATAATTCATGCCCTTTGTTGTTACTTGCAACCATTTTATTTCAATCATATTTTTATAAAAAAAAAATTAAATATGGATTTCAATTTCATAGTCCACGTTCCTCATCATTAGGTAGTCTTCTCTCCCAATCTAAAATCACTTTCTTCAAAAGCTTGGTGTCTTTTACACTAATTGAAATATTTTTGTTCAAAATTAGTTGTAGCTAAAAATTATTATTTCTAAAAACTTCATCTTGTATATATGGATCCTATCTTTTTTTTTCCTTTTAAGCTTTTCAAGATGGTAAAAATCCTCAAACAAGTCTATTGTTGCTTTTGTGTACCATATGATCTTAAAATTCTTTGAAGGATCTTGCAAACTTTTGCCAACCAAAATGTAAGGTATATCAATATATAAACAACAAGATCATTTATTTACATAGACCATCTGATTTTTTCAAATATAATATTTTGATTATAATCCTAATTAACATAGTTTTACAAGTTAATTTTAAAATGTACAAAGCTATAAATTATGTGAAAGAATTGATTGATTGATTGATTCTCACAAGAGTGTCGTATAATTTGAAATTTTTATTTGAAAAAATATATTAAAATTATATTTATTGTCAATTCTCATAATTGTCAATTTTCTTTTAATCTTTTAATATTAAACTTATTGTAAATCTCACCAACTTCCAAGTGGCCCAATTGATATTCACCAAATCAATACAAGCAAGAGAAGTGTCATGATTACAATGATCACTTAAAAGAATTAAAAATTGAATTGTCATGAATGACTTCAATAGTGCATGTTAACAAAATCAACATGAAGTATGAATCAATCAACTTTTATAAATCACAACATATACTTTAGTAAATAAGTGCAATGACTAGCAATATAATATACTAAAGTAAGATTAGAAAGACAAAATGAAGGATAAAATATTATTTTATTTTTTACTTTTATTTTATTTAATTCACTCATTACATCCAATTCTACTCAAAGTATGTCTCATGTGTGGTTGTTGTAGAGCTAAACTAATCTCAACCTTGAATGAAACATATATTATAACAATTGACTAGGGTTTTTAACATGTTGGGTGACTTATCAAGTTGAGCATGTTTGGAAGACAATGAGCAGAGACGTATGTTACTCTTAAGCAACTATTAGTTTTACAATCAAACTTTCAACGTTAGTAACTATCCACAAATCAATACATGATTTTAAAAAAATACAAAAGAATTGAATGGAGATTCATTAAGGTACATTCAAGAGAATGAAGATTTTTTACTTGCAGAATGTTACAATATATTTATATTTGTTTCATTTTAATTGACATTGTTGCACCTTTATTTCTGAAAAAAAATCATATTTTGACAAGAATTTTGATTCACTTTAAATATATAGATATAGAATAACTTTCTCAATCCTCTTATAAATTGCACATCTCTTTCTCCTTCATGAGTTCATACAAGAGTCAATTGAAATTGGTTAAAAATTTTCACTCAATATTATTAGATCTCACAATATGACATTTTAGTTATTTTAAACTTATTAAATAATAACATTTGAATCTTTTTATGATCCAAGGATAATGTTTCAAATGTCATTCATTGTCACATATCTTGGAATAATGGTTCAAAAAATCATTATATCACGAGGTGATATGCAAATCTCATATACAAAAATTGATTTGAATTTTAAATCTTTATTTATATTGACTTCTAAATACACAAATAAATCTATCACAAATAAAAATAAAATTCAAAAAAAATTTAATATGTTTTCAAAATTTTTGCCATAAAAATTTTGGAACCTAATATAAAATATTCAAACCTCATCCACTTGAATTAAAATTTAAATCTAAACATAAACATGTGTTGTAAATAATATGAGTCATTAATTTAATCACTTTTAAAAAAATTAATATTCGAGAAATAATCTCAATTATATTTTAAGATTTAAATTTCACTATCTAACTTGAAATCATCATAATATATCAATAATTATTTCTATTATCATTTTTCTTATAACTCTTATTATGGATTTTTTAATTTGTAATTTTTTTTCAAAAAGAATTTAAAAAATTTATCAAACTTTTAAAAAATTATTCAAATTGAGCTCTTTGGTCAAATTTCATGATAAATAAAGATAAAAATTGATTTTTGGTCAAATTTCATGATAAATAAAGATAAAAATTGATTTTTTATCCCTTCTGTGACCAAATTAGCTCATTCAAAGCTTTAAATCAAACCAAAAAATATTATTTAATCATAGGTCATACAAATATAATTTTTATAAATATAAAATTAAACGAATAATTTAAAATTTATTCAATATAAATAAATCCATTGAATTCATTGGTTAAAAGTAATATAACTTTCCAAAGTTTTTAAAGATTAATTTGATATGATTTGCTTTCTATATAAAATAATGATTGTTGAAAATCCACATGTTTAAAATTATTAACGTTGAAAAATTCAATTTCATACCATAAAGACTAAATTAAAATACATACCATCATATCTTAAATTATATTGCAGCTCGCAATAGTAGAGATTTGAAAGAATAAATGAATTTGAAAATTTTATTACTTGCAACAATAAGTTATCTTGAAATGATATATTAATCATGCAAAAAAAATGGTTATGATGAATACATCAAATATTGATCACAATACATTTGATATTATTATCTTGATAATTATATTGTTCATTATTAATATCACTTGTTGATTTCATTTCGATGAGATAAAGCTTTGTAATTTCCAAAGCAATGTGTCATATATATGTCTTTTTGTGTGAAAGGTTGATTTTTTTTTATTTGATGAAATTCAAAATAATATATATTTAAATTTTATCAATATCTCATTCTATAGAGTTAATTCAAATGTATATTTTTAACAACTTTACAATGAGATGTTAATTATTTTAATCTAAAACATTATGATCATGATAAACAATTTTGAAAATGACATCATCTTTTTATAATAATCCAATTACAATAACACATCATAGAGTTTGTTTGACAAAACATCCCAAGAAATGTTACATATATAATGTATACAAAGTTTATTTGGAGTCAATGATACAATTGACACATGCCAATGAGATTTTTTGAAGAAATGAGATCTGCCAATTTTTTTCCACTTGTCATCTTGACTTCAATAATTCTATTTGATTCTTTCACTTGTTACTAGTAAGAACGTGAAATTTTAGTGTGATATTATTCCTCTTCAAACATGTCATGGTATTCTTTTCACCAGAACTCATTGTTGTAGCAACATCTGGTGCCTTTAATCATTCCCAACAAACATGATAATTGATTTTTAAGTCTCTACTTGGATGGATTAAAGTTCATTTGCAACTTCTTAAAGAATATTTCTAGAAAAAAATTACAATATCACTTCAACAATTGAACTTTGATCTTCCAAACTTTTTCTGTATTACTCTACTTATTTTCAACACTGATGTTGTTGGAGCATGACATGATTTGAATTCTACTATGTAACACAAGGGATTGATTCGTGATTGATACTTGTTAATTCCTTCTTTATTACAAATGAAAAATATGCAACATTTTTCATCACTAGATCGTCTATTTTACTTAGTTGAAAATTCATTTTATCCTACCAATTTTGACCAATCATGTTTGCCCAAAACCAGAAGAGACCTTCGGGTTGATTATTTTGCTTCAGACTAAAATTGCAACTCTACACCTTGCTTTAACTAGATTCAACATCCCTTGATAAACCGTATGTACACAATGCAAAATCTTTGAAGAAATTTGACTCCATGTTTAGGAAAACTGTCCGGAAACTACTCACAATGTAATGGTTAGCTCTATAATCAATGGCATTCATTGAAACTTCTCATTTGCACACGAAACTATTTCAATACTTATATTCTTTTACATTTTATTTGTAATCATCTGTTTACTAGTCATTGGTTTAGATTAGTTTATTTTATAAACTCAGCTTACTTTTTCTTGTTTCACATCTCCACTTTGCTTTATTAACCTTCTTCAACTCAACTTCTCGAAATTACTTTCAGACTCCGCTCTTCATCATTCTTATTTTTCTCACCTCTTACATGGCATCTTGCCCTTCCGGCTGCACCTCGTAACTATAAAACAAATATCAAGAAGTAACCACAACAAATTCATCTCCTATCATACTAGCAAGATAAAAAGATCCCTGGTAGAATGAAAGGGAATACTTCGCAATTCCCGAGAAAGTATAATAACAAAAGGGATGGGAATACTTCGCAATTTATCCATGAGTTTTACAAAAAGTTCTGGAGTGTACCATGATTAATAGCGGAACAAATCAAAATTTCCCAGTCTAGGCAGGATTTCCGACACATAAGGGACGAGAATCTTCCTTGTACAATCCAGTAAATTGTCAACCACTAGCATTATTATCTAGTCCATGCGTCTCCCTTTTTCTTGCATAATCGTCATTGAATGAGCTAAATTCGTACTGAATCAGGACCACTATTCTAGAATAATGACGCACTTGCATGGGAGTATGTTGTCGAGTAGACTATCTTGATCTGCCTGCTATACACTCCACTACTTCATCCAGCCCTTTCCAGCTGCTTCCACCTTCTGCAAAGGCCGCTTTTGCCTTCAGCTGCAAGTCGCGGACTTTGGTCCTCATCTCTTCTCTTTCTTCTCCCCACAGAAGCTGAATCACCTTCACGAACTGCTCACGGTCCACGGTTTCTTCATCGCCTTTCCAAACTGGGAGCGCGACTTTCAGCACGTCTACTACCGCCTTGTTGTTCACAAATTGCTCATGGTCTTGAGGCCAAGCTAACATCGGAACCGCACAGCATACCCCTTCTGACAGTGAGCTCCAGCCACAGTGGGTTAGAAATCCCCCCACAGAAGGGTGTGCTAGAATCTGAACCTGTGGCACCCACCCGGTGACGATCAATCCTTTCCCTTTCATTCGTGCCTCGTAACCATGAGGGAGCACATCTTCCAGCTTTGCATTCTTGCCATTCTCGAGAGAAAGAATCCACAAAAAGTTCTGCTCACAAGTCTCCAGAGCTGAAGCCAACTCGAGTATCTGCTCGGGCTTCAGAAAAACGTAGGTGCCGAGGCAGATATAAAGCACCGATTTGGGTGGTCGACTGTCAAGCCATTCCAAAGAGTTCGCTCCGTGATTCCCAGCTTGGGCCTCGAAGCCTATGCTCTTGAAAGTGCTGACATACGCAAGGGGCCCGACTAGGAACAATCTCTGCCTCTTCTGTACAGAACTCTTCGTTTGGGCTTCTTGCATGGCGTCGAGGGCCCGGGCTTCCAGGTCGTAGAAGGTGTTCACGATCAGCCCATCTGCATGTATTATTGCTTCCGACATTCTCAGACTAAGTCGTAGATGATGACGGGCAAACAACGGCAGGTCTCTGTACCGCAGTGGCGGAATACCTGGTACATGAATAGAGCCCTGGAACTCTGACATCCTACCCGAACCCTCGTTGAAGGAGAGGGAACCGTTTGCAAACAGCTCGGGTTGTGCCTGCATGAATCTTGCATAAGTTCCTCCGTTGCTGAAAAAAATGTAGTATGGAATTTTCATCGCCTGGGCTACATCCTTCACCCATGAGATGAATCTATCGGCTATGATGCAGGTTGGTACCGGAAGCCCTGCCCTCTGATCTGCCACCAACTTGTCGAAGGTTGGCTGGGCGTTATCCTGAATTTTTTGAACAAATTGTTCAGCGTTTTTCCCGACGTTTTCCTCCAGGGCCGGGTAGTAAGCCATGTGGTAGTCATACTGTCGAGGCTCGGCGAGCTTCTCGAAGAATCCGATGTGTTTGTCGTGTGTCAGGAAAGTGATAGTGCAACCTCTCTTCGCCAGTTCCAACGACAACCTGTAGGCCGAAGAAATGTGAGCCTGGAGCGGCACAGGAAAAACCAATGCATGTTTGAGGCCTGACTTTTCACTACAAGCTTCGCCCATGATCTCCCTGCCGCCAGGCTCTGAGCTCGTTGGTGGATGGATCTCTCACCGGCCCCCTGCGCTAGGTCAGGCTAACGTCAAGCGATGGTTCGCACGTCGCTCTGTACACAGACTGCGGCAGGGACGATAACAAGAAGTAAGATTCGCTGGGCACATAACGAGATAGAAATGAGATCGAGACGCTCTCCCGTCATCAAAATGAATGTAAGGCCCACCCGAAGTTGTGACACTTACAGAGAATTCTGTCACCAAACCTTTCTGTTCTCGAGAAGGCCTTAGTTTTATCTGTGTTTGGTCGACCCTCCAGGGCACTGGCTCAGGTAGAGCTTTTGTACTTTCGGAGTTCTCTGAAGGTTCAAAACTCTCACTGGCGACTTTCGAAGGTTTTCTCTCTTCAGTACTCCAATCACGCAAAGCCTACCAGAGGGACTGTAATCATCAGCGTTTGCCCGAAGACCAGGGTCCAGTCCAGTGGAAGAGCCAATTTTCGTGCTGGATTCTAGCCCAGGACCGAGGAAGTATTCCCACTTTAAGCACTGTAGGAAGAACAGACGAACGCGAATTTCTCAATAATGCGTTGTACTTGAACCACCTCTGTCATCTCCACTACCGCCGACTGATGATGATTCGGATTTCTATGTCCTGGAGTAAGATCTTTTCCTCTCGTCTAAATATCTCTCTGCCAAATCCTTTGATCCAAAAACCTTTATTATATTTCCTACTCGAGAATCAGCAGCACAACGGCAGCTCGGGCCCATGCCGTTCTCGGAGAAACATTGCTTGAGACTATACGAGAGCTGATGATGGTAATTACCGTCGGGGTGGAGTTAATCAGTGATTCCCGATGCCGCCTTTAGAGTGGATCGAGCGCAATGGAATTGAGGGGACTCCATTGACGTACACGACGTCATTCTTTTTTGTTCCCTTTTTTATTTATCCGCTGAAGGTGGGAAAAGTAGACCCATGGAATAAACAACCCGATGGCAGGGTATCACGTATCTTGGTATTGTAGTTTGAGACGTTGTTTCTGCCTCCAAGGCCTTGCGAGCTGGTAATTTTAATTTTGTGCTGTTGGATTACGAAACCTTGACCCACATGATTATGTCCCAACACGTCGTTAATAATCAGGTCGGGAGCCTGGACGTGGTTGCTGCAGAGAGAGAGCGCCTTTGACTGCTTATCAGATTAGCACATCTTTCAGAATCTTTTTGAATGCATTATTAAATCAGGTTATCTGTCCTGCACTCCAACTACATTAGCATTGTGTTCCGGAGAATGATGGAAAGATTTGGATTACGAGTGCTTGTTGGGGAACTATCATTCTTC
Source organism: Marchantia paleacea (assembly GCA_014180765.2). Taxonomy (NCBI): domain Eukaryota; kingdom Viridiplantae; phylum Streptophyta; class Marchantiopsida; order Marchantiales; family Marchantiaceae; genus Marchantia; species Marchantia paleacea. The sequence goes on from MUAA02000064.1 coordinate 907,125, forward strand.
TTTACTTTTTGGCATGCCCCATATAAACATGTGCGGCATGCCCATTAGGAGGGTGGATGATAATTACCCATGATGTCATTCCGGATGTGCTGTTTATTATGTCAAGAGAGGGTGGATATCTCATATAGAGCGATCGTTGGTATGCATTGGTTCGGGAGTATCAGGTTACTATAGCGGATATGATGGTTACCGATCCTACTCGACACAGTTCCACTCGCCGCCTCCATGATGGGCGGCGGCGAGACATTGGCTGTTATTGGAGCAATAATAGCCAATGTCTCCAAGTATAGGGGTGTGCCGAGAGGTCACCTCTTTCTTCCTCTAGCTTTGGAGTTATATGGAGCTATGGACACCAACTTCGAGATGTTAGTGAGGGAGTGCATGAGAGTTTACCATGCTAGGGGTATCACTTTCTTTAGACTACTGTATAGTCAACATGTTTAGTCAACATGTTTCATAGGAGATCAATAAAACTTTTCCACTAGTATAATAACAAAAGGGATGGGAAGACCCCATCAAATCGTACAAGTATGGAACCAAACCGGTAACATGGGGCTAGGCCCCAATAGTATCACATGTGATACTTCTTAGGATGCTCATGTTGTTTGAATAGCATAGATAGTTTGAATATCTTAGGCCATGTATGACATATTTCCGTTTTATGCTATTGGGACCTAGCCCCATGTTACCTGTTTGGTTCCATCTTTGTAAGATTTGATGTGGTATTCCCATCCCGTCTCTTTCCTCTTAATTTAAGAGGATTGTTAAGATTTTTACTTCCACGTCATATCCCTCGGAAACCAAAACTTACTCCCTCACACCCCAAATCCTGAAAATTACTTCCTTATTTCGTAGCGCTCAGAAGTGGGCTGCAAGGGTCACTGAGCAGGGAGGAAACGTTCGTAACAAGAGTCCATTCTAGAACATCCTGGAACTCAGTCCCGCGGGGCTTAGTTCGCCAGTGAACTCTTTCGCCTCTTATTTCGCTCGAGTACTTTGTTTCAGGGAGAGTATTCTCCTCGTGAGCAGGAACATAAGTCCATAGTGAGCTTCGTGGACTAACTGAAAGCTGATCTAGGTGTCTTGACGTTGCATTGGCCCAGGATGTTTTGCATGTAGACGACCTTCCTCTACTAGGGGATCCGCAGGTGGCGTTTGGTATACTATCATCTAGTATTGCTCGTCGACCCACCTATCTTCTTCGCACTGTTCCCCCTTCACCTACATTCATATCACGTTTGACAGCCTTTGATAGGAGGATCATGGGCGTCTTTGGTGACATTATCGGACCAGGGACATTCGAGTGTGTGACGGGGAGATTTGGCAAGGAGGCAGACATCTTTGCCAATCTCGTGTGGAGGGGTAGGCTTATTATCGATGGAGGAGGCAAAGACTGCGGCATTCTTGGCGAGTTGGGCACTAGTTGCACCTTTGTTATCTTCTCGATTTGTGATCGCGAGATAGACCTATTTTGGAGATATATACGAGGGGCGTCGATACGGGATCATTTCCCTTACGGGTATTATTACGACATACGAGGCGGCTTTACCACGGGAGGTGCGACATGAGTTCCCATCTTTTTTTCCTCTTTGGCTCTTGATTGGACTAGGGGTCTACGGTCTATCTTGATGGACCGAGCAGTTTCGGGGAGGCTCTACATTCACTCTTAGTGGATCCGGCCATCCCTAAATGCTTGCTAGAGCTCGTCACGCTCTTGCTCGGGCAAGGGTGCGAGGCTCGTGGATCTTGGCTCGACCATGCATCGGGGCTTTCCGACTCGCACCAGCCTACTTTCTCCACAGCGATGAGGTTCCGTCTTGGCTTGGTCCATCCATCTACATCTTCATTACTCACATGTGAGTGTGGTATCACTTTAGATGCAAAGCGGTGTTCATATGACTCGTTGTCCATTCGGAGGCAGAGGATAGCTACCCATGATGCCATTAGGGATGTGGTGTTTGCTATGGCGCGGGAGGGTGGATACCTCACATGGAGAGAGCGTTGGTATGCCTTGCGATCGACTAGGGTTAGGGCACTTGTACTTGGTTCGGGAGGACCAAGTCACTGTGGGGCGATGTGGTGGTTACCGATCCTACTAGAGACGAGTTTTGAGAGGGGGTGATCACCCATCCTCCGGGATGGGCGGTGAGTGGAGCGGCGATAAAGGTCTCAAGTATAGAGGTATGCAGAGAGGTCACCTCTTTGTTCCTCTTGCTTTGGAGTTATATGGAGCTATGGACACCGACTTCGACATGTTTGTGAGGGAGTGCGCGAGAGCCTACCATACTAGGCGACATGGGGTATCACTCTCTTTAGCTTCTTGTATAGCCTATTTTTAGGCAACGTGTTTCCATTGCTCTACAGAGAAGCACTAGCCGGGTGCAATCCATAGGAGAGCAATCACGTTAGGTGATGCTTCTTCGGATGCTCCCTGTTGTTTGTAGACCTTTTGACTTGGATAGTTCGGATATCCTAGGTCTTCAGAGGACATATTTCCCAAGTGTGATACTATTGGGGCCTAGCCCCATGTTGCGGTTTGGTTCCATCCTTGTGCGATTTGATGGGGTCTTCCCATCCTTTTTGTTATTATATTTCGTCTTTCAAAAAAAAAAAAAAAAAGAAGTCCAATATGGAATGAAATGAAAAGAAATTACCCCGTTGAAGATTGGAACTCATGGGGGACAACTAGATTGAATGGATCACAATGAGGAGTTGTGGACTTACTTGACAATTCAGAAGTGCGAGATGTTTGATAATACAGAATTTCGTGGAGGCAAGTTTGATAAGATTAATTTTTAAATATAAATTTTTATTGCATTATTTTTTGAAAATTTTACTAAAAAATTTTCAAATTCATAACCTTGATATATATTTTTATCACAAATTATGAGTAATTTTATTTTTTATTTTCATTGCAATTTTTTTATTTTTTTTATTTTGAAAAATATAATATTTAAAAATAATAATATTATAAATGAAAAAGATATATGTTAAAAGACATATCCTATTTATTTAATATTTACAGAAAAAAAATTTGGAAGAGTTACAAAAATCATAAAGTTGAAGGACTTATGTTTCGTCATGATAGAGAGCATTGGAGCATGTTCACACATTCAAGGATTGGGTCTCCGTGATCCTTTGGAGTGAAGATGTATTGATCGATCATGAATGGATACTTACGAACAACATCAGAATAATGGTGGATTCCATTGATTTATACTCTAGATTACCTCATTGATTAGAGTAAAGAGTGTGAAGAATCATTTTCACACATAAAAAATAATTCAAACATATGAAAAATGAGTTACATAATTATAGAATCTACAACTTTCGTCTTCAAAATAAAAATGTGATTAAATATATACTGATTATAATAAATTTTAAAATCCAAATTTATTTTTATAAATATAATATACATATATATATAATTAAATAATATTTTAGTGTAAAATATTAAGTATTTTTGTTAAATTTATGATACTATCCATCATGTATCACAATGGATGTGTATTGCATCACATACGATTTTGTTTATAATTGTTAGTTCAAAAATTAAATATATTTTTATAATTGATTTATAATTCTTTAAATTATACTGCCGACTAAGCATTGCCAACTCATAAGATAGGGGTAAATATTCAAAATGTACATGTGATAGTGCATGCATGTAAAGATTCAAAATTATTGATTTTGATACATGGACAATCATGTTGTCATGTAACACTGGTAAATCAATTTTACAAATATTTATTTTTTAATAAATCAATTACATATTATTAATGACAAAACCCATCAATATTATTATTATTATTAAGTAATCACACATATATGTATTATTATATATAATATTAATTGATCTTGTCATAACAAATAATTTTATTATTATACATATTATTTCAATTTGTACATATTTGACATTTTATTCATTGACAAGTATATAAAAAAATATTTCATACATGGATATGTATAATAATATATGCTTTTAAAATAGATTAAGTCTCAACTTTGAATTCATTTTTTTATAACCACAAATTTGATGATAAATAAAAAAAATAAATTGATTTTGATGATATATTTATAATTTAATCTCATAAAAAAATAATTATCTAAATATATCATTAAATTCAACACAAATATATTATATTTAAATGTATATATAATATGAAAGAAATATTTCAATTTAATTTGAAACATCATAAATTAAAACATATAATGTTTATTTTTTATTAAATATGCATGCTAATATTTTTAAGTTCACAGTTATGCATATGATTTTTTTTTAACCTACACATAAAATTATTATTTTTTATTTCATAATAGTTCAACATATAGTTTTTATAATGATTTAATACATATTTTTATAGTATAAAATTATAAAAATTTATAAAACAAAAAATTATTAAAAAAATTCATTTTTAATTCAAAGATGTTGAATCATTTTATTTTTTAACTTGAGAGATGACATCATCAAAGTCTATTGAGATGATTAAAATTATTTATAAAAATCAAATTTTTAAATATAAAATAATTTTATGGGATTAAAGCAAGAATAATACTGACTATAATAAATTAAAATGATATTAAACTATATTTGTTATGTAAAAAATATGATTATAATTAAAATATGATTATAAATAAATAATATGGAATTTAAATATTATCATTAAAATTATATTTATATTTATGACTCAAAGATTTAATATAAGATTAATTTTTTGATTGCATGTATATAATGATGATTATATAATATTTTAATAACTAATTTAATGATATAAAAATTTAATTATAATTATAATTTATTTAGATAAAATTATGTTAATAATTAATTGATTGATTTGAAATTTTTTTTTATTTTTGAAATAATAATAATAATAACTTTATATTTTATATGAATTAAAAAAAATTTATATTTTATATTAAAAATTAAAAAATAACATAATAACCGACATGAATAAAAGATCTATTTAAGGATGTGTGAAGAATTACGTAATATCATAGATACTTAGCTACATGCATACATGTAGGAGGAAATCCTAAAGACAAAATTGTTCACATTAGATATTTCATTAGGGTTGATAATTCTGTTCTCAGATCTATGGTGTCGGATGGATAGAGCTTTACTCTGAGAACGCCTGAGCGTCTGGCTGTAGAAGAACTCTTCTCGCCCTCGTGCGAACTAACAATCACCCTCTCTTTCACCTCCTCATCTGTCCACGCTCAACTTGTTGCATATGGTAAACTCCACGGAAGAATATCGTTGTAACCAACGATTGAACCATTAACTCCCAGCCAAACTTCATAGATAAGTACTTTGCAACTATTCATAACTTTCTGGAAATTTTCATATGTTTTTTCTTTCTAGATCTCTTGTCACAAATGTCAAACTATACCCTATATCACAAGGTGATATGCAGACCATTGTGTACTAAAACCATTATAAATCCCAATTCTTCCATCCACTTGCACTCAAATTTCACGAGAAAGTGACTTATCATCTAAGCTTCAACTTTGTAAAGTTTTATTGACGAATCTTGCCGATACCATGAGTAATGATTATCGAACTAACTCTGTAACAGTCAGTGCAATCCTGTAATTCACACTGTGTACACAAACTTCAAACTATTGCTTTGTACTCAAAACTCATCCAATAGAGCTGAAATTTCGATCAAATCGCAAATTCGGGTTGTAAACTGTACGTCTATCAAACCTGATCTGTGAAAACCCTTACAAGACACTCCGAATCGACCCAAACTTTCTAATCGGCCCAAATTTCACTCTCCAACTTCAAATCACCACAACGGAGTGTCAAATTGCTCAATCGCATTCATTCTTGAGCCAAAATCGTAGCTCTCCCCGTCAGCTTCTCAACTATATCCTTAAATCCTGGAAAAACCCCTTCAAAGGCTCCCGAAACTCCTCAAAACCCCGAAGAGCTCGCCCAAGTGCTCTCATTGGTCTAAATTTCCTAACCAATGAGAATGAAGAGTGTCATTTTGACCTCTAGTGGGCCAAATTAGCCACAACTAACTTAGAGCTTAACAACTAGCCTAAAACCACTACTTAGCCATCATATAAGTAATACAAGTTGTCACTAATAAAGAGTCAAAATAACAACTCGAAACCGGCTAAGTATGAACGGAACAACAATCGGAACCGGAGAAGTATGAACCGGAGAGTTTATAACTTGAGTATAATACTCCTCCCCAAAATTGCTAACAATCAACTCAATATGACTTGCCTTTGGTAGACAATAATGATGAATAGGAACCCATGTGTTGAAAGGCACCGCTACCAGCCAGTTCAGATCCATAACGCCAATATCAAATTAAAACGTAAACTGTTAAGTCCCAAGTCGCGCCGGGGGAAATGATTGGCAGAATGAAAGGGTGTGGGGAGTTTATCACCACTTGCATAAAGTTATCTCCAAAGTGGTATACTAACCACGCCCTAAAGTGGTCACAATGTAGACACCGAATGCTTATCACAAACGGATTGAGCATTGGTACTTCTAGAGGATCATACCGCCCTCTATCCATGTCCCACGTTGGATCCACTTCTATCGGATAAGCTCCTTAGTCAGCAACGTTCTAGACCTCCCCCTTTCCTTGCGACTCCAACCACGTTTTATATCCGATAAGGTCCAAGATAATATTACTTGGATCCTTATATACATCCTAGCCCTAGGATGACAATCCAACCGTGTGCTCCTAACAGCCTTACAATGAGCCGTCGGCCATCATGACCTAAAATATCGTCAAAATATCACCGTCTTCTCAACAGCTCTGAAGATGACACATGTCATCATCTTCTCATAGAAGCCGTGTCACAACATGACAACGGCTCTTCAAAAGAATTTTTAAAAATTGAGAGTTTGATAGTACGTCTATGGTGGAACATTAGTTAGCATATATACTTGATTTTTGAAAGCATAAAGTGAAGTTGGTATGGATGTAATTTCTATGTTATGTTGTGATGATGTTTTGTTTCATGTATTTTGATGTTTGATTTGATAAATTCAATGTATGTTGAAATATGATATGTATATACATTATATATGAATAGATGTATTATAAAATAAAAATAAATAATTAGAAAACTAATTTTCATGAGATTCAAAAAAATTAAAGACAAAAAAATTATAATGTGTTTGATTTAAGTTAATTTATTCATTTAAAAATTTAATTTAATAATAATAATTTTACTAATTTTTTTATAATTTTTTCTAATATAATTTTTAAAATAAATAAAATTATTTCATTAAAAATATTATTTTTAAATATTATATTTTGATAAAATATATAAATTAAAAATATAATATAAATGTTATATTTGTTTATTCAAATAAATATAAGATCAAATTATGTGTTTTAAAAATAAAAATCAAGAAAGTATTCATAATTATTGTATATATTTTATGAAAATTGAAGATTATTTATGATTTAAATTTATTATTCAACATATAATGAAGTGTGATGAAAAATAAAATTATTTATTTAAGATTTTAAACATAAAAATTAAATATTTATATAAAATAAAATTGATTTTTTTAAATTATAATTTTAAAATTTTATGTGAATATTTTTTATCTTATTTTTATATATTTATGTCATTTTATGATGTATAAATACATATGCTCCATGCAAACCAAACATATGTCACAAAAATATGTCTTGACTATATATCATTGGCTCGAATGAGTTATTCTAATCACATCTAAGATCTTGATTATAAAATTTTTAAGAATCTGTTACAAACTTCTCACAAAAAGCCATATGACTCATCTCAAATGTCTTTGCATGACACATAATTATATCACACTTGTATTAAATAATTTATGTTCAGTCATTTTTTGATGTTTCACTGAACTTGAAACATGATAAGCTTCATAAATGGAGTTATATTGAAATAAAATTTGTAAAAAAATTATTATGGATCAATATTTATTCTTTAAATTTTATGATACAATCCTTGGTAAACTTGAATGTATTAAGATGTATTTTTTCTTTGAATCGTGATCAACATCATTGTGAAAATTTTATCTTTTTTTGAGTTGAATTTTTTTTTATTCATAAAATTTAAAAACTCAATGCACGTAAAATATTATAACCTTCAAAGGTTTATTAAATATTATGTATGAATATTTCATAATTTTAATAAAAATAAGATTAAAATTTAACTTATATTAATTTGAATTTTCTATTTTTAGTATAATTTGACTATGCATGAATATTGAATTACTTTAAAAGTTAGTTGTTTGTTGTAAAATCAACTTTAAAATGAAATTATTTGTTGGATAAAAATAACTTTTACTATAAAATGATAAATAATTTTAATTAACAGATGTATTTATGTAATTTAATTTACATGATAAAATCAACTTAGATAGAAAAAATATGTAATTAGAGTAAAATTGATCAACAATGATCAATTTATTTGCATAAAAGATTTCACACAAATTTGATTTTACTTGAATATTTTTTGAAACTATTTTTTAAGTAATCCATTCTAGACATATAGTTTTAAGTAATTTTGAATTAAATTTATATTTAAAAAAATAGTCTTAAAATAAATCTATATTAAATTTTAAAAATTTTAATATGTATAAAGTTAAAAAAAAGATAAATTTTTCTAGAAACTACAATCTTACATATTTAGTTGAAATAATGAGTTTCTAACAAACCCATTTGTTATCATGACAACTTTTCATCAAGTTCAGGATTATTTAGATTACAATAAATCTAAAGATCTCATTTTTTTAAAGTTTTTATTATGCTCTCCTTTGCATACTAAATTTTTTTGTCATATACATTAACGCAAACATGTAAAAATTATTGGACTAATCCAGCTAAAACATGTGAATAAATATGAATTTTGCAACCCTTATTATCAGTTTTATATGTTACACTACATTAAAAATGCAAGAAGCAAAAAGTAACAAAAGTCAGAAAAATGTTCATGGGATGCGGTTGCGAAAGAAAGTAAAAAGTCATAAATTTTATATGAAAAATGAAGATTTTAGGGTCAAACCCATAAACAAAATACTCATGATGAAATGAATGTGATTTTTTACTTGTTATTATATGAGACAAATGATTGATCTAATTTGATTTTATGAGATATTTTAGAGAAATTTAAGAGCACGAGGAGATATTTTAAAAATAGTGCAAGCGTGAGAACATTGTAAGGTCTATATATTATAATAAATCATCAACATAGACTTAAAAAATGTGTATGTCTTGCAATGTCAAATTACTTTCATCCAAGGTGCTTGTTTGTATAAACTAATTGGCAAGATTAAGATGTAGAAAGATTTTAAAGATCAAAGGTGTGAAAGCAATTATAAGAGATCAACCAACATATTGTTACTCTTTGACATGTATTATATATACTCATTGTTTCATATCCTATATTACTGTCAAAAGAATATTTTGATGTAAAGAGCTTGAGACTTGCACATCATATAGTGTTTGATGACCCTTATTTATAATGCTAAAATTTATTCAATTTTGCTCAATGAGATATCTTAAAATATAATTTTATCTCTATTCAAACTAATATTATATATATATATATATATATATATATATCATCATGGATCATTGTGTGCTCTCCTTGGTGTGAACAACAAAATAATTAAAATTCTATGTCATCAAAATTTTTAACAAGTTGGCTTGCAATCACATTTGGGTGTAAGAGTTAATATAATAGAATATGAAATCCCATATATGAAGATATATTGTTGTTATAAACTTGTCAGTATTGACATATAAAAGTAAGACATTAGGCAATGCATGAAGCTAGAAATTTGTTCCATTCCCAACACAGAACAAAAATATGATTTTAATAATAATAAATGTATTCACATTCATGCACTCAATCTTTATATCTAAAGTTTGATCAAATTCTTTAAAAAAAATCTCCAAAGTGCAAAACATTTGCTAGAGTATGCATGTTTAGTAAAGTTGTGCCAACTTCAAATAAATTTAAATAGATCTCGGTGAAAAAAATCATCTTAAAGATTTTCATTTGAAACACCCCTTGGTTGAGGAGCAAGGCGTCACTAAGCTCTATTGCCAATATTTAGAAGTTTTTTTTGGTATAGAAGATGATAAGTGTGCACTAAATTGGCTCGAAACTCCACAAAAAGTATTTGAAGCTATACTTTTATGTGAAACCACACACATTGGATAGTATTTTATAGCTAGGTTGTAATCTTGAAGAACCAAAGGAAAGATCTTAAGAGACAATGGAAGCAAACATATATCAGATGACTTTGTAAAAAAACATAGATGCCTTGTAAGATCAACATTTGGAGGATATGTATGACATACATATCTTGCTTGTGGTAACACCTTGGGATAGTATAACAAATCTCACCTAATCAACACCTAGGTGTGGAAGTAGATAAACATGCTGCATCATTGATAAAGTGTATTTTTTATTCAACTTTCATAATATAAGTCTTTTCAAAGTGAAGATTCAAGAATATGAAGTATGTCCATCAAGTTTTGGAAGACATCAAAAGAATGGGGATGGATCAAGTGTAACGGATGCACTCCAAACTCTACCCTTTTATGACTACATGCGTGGTAAGTTATGACGATGAAAGACAGACCAATGATGTACATGTCATAGGGAAAGGATGGAAAAAGATACGTAGGATGGGACATCGCATAAGTCCTCAAAATGAGCCAAAGCAAAGAATGTAATATCTAAAGTATCTTCCTGTTATGGGCCTTTTGGTGAGATGTATATGTTGTAGTTATAGGTTGTAGTGTGACGTAGGTAACAAGCAATGCATACCATAGATTTTCCAATGAAAGATATAGAAAATTGAGATAATGTGATGGCTTATATATCCATACCGCACCATAGATTCGTTGAACAAAATATATAGAGAAGGGAGATAAATCCCCAAACAATGGTGATCCAAACACTTGTTAAAGGATTTCTTAATGTGTACTTGGATGATAATCCAAAATAGCGCTAATGCATGCAAGAACTAAGTCGCATACTCCAAGAGGAGCAATCACATATTGATAATGTGATACATGATAATGGAAAACATCACTAGGTAGTAACTTTGCCCATCTCAAGATGTGTAATCAATCTCAATTACAAAAAAAAATAAAATTCTTTGCAACAAATATAAAATCTTTAAAGACTTTCAACTTGTAACCCAAATAGTTTTTGGGATTTTAGCGGTTGGTATTCGCCGAATCTTGGTTCCTAGCTGGTGGAGCCATTGAGCTATTGTCGGATCTTAGTGGGTGAGGGAGGGCAAAAAGATCGGCCCAAAAGGTTGCCCACCGGTGGCAGATGACTTGTTCAGCTGGTAAAAATCCTGAACCCAGTTGGGCAAATAACACCCAAAATAGAACAATCGATGTAAACTGGTGATTTGCAGGTTGAGCAGAACAGATGTAACCTCAGACTGCGGAGTGTATGGTTCTGTAACCCGTTAACGTTGTCACGTGTACCGTGATGCTGGTTGAAGAAGCGACTGAGCGAGTTGTGTAAGGCCGTGTCTGGCCGACTGACTGTGTGCTTTGTACACTGGACTCTACGACCGTTGGACAGGACTTGGAATTTCTCTTCTGCTTTGACCAGAGGTGGACTTGAGTTGACCCTTGCTGGTGAAGATTTGACTTCAGGATCCCTCACCGATCTTAGCTGAAAGTTGATCGACCTCGAGGAGAGAGCTGATGACCTCGAGGATTCCCAGAACGAGATCGGCAGAACGAAAAACACAGCATCCAGTGTGACTGGAGGGAGGGGGGCGGACGACGATAGGGCTCGGCTGGGCTTTCCATTCGAATGCACAGTCGAGCACCACTTGACATAACTTAACGTAACATACTGGAGAAGAGCGGAGGTCGAGCTGCGAAAATGGGAGTCGATGAGAACCACAGACAGGTTCCAGCCCCGTTGCCTACAGCACCACCGGTTCATCATGCCATTCCTGTGGCAAGTGACACGGCACGTCCTCCAGTCGCAGGAAGCGGAAGATGCTGCAACAGGCGTGTGTGTAAATTTGTGTACCACATTATTTTCAGTATTATGGTTCTCGCTGCGATCGTCTTCTTATTTATAGGCATCTTCGTAGATTGGAGTTTTTTCGTACTTATTGGCATCGACGCTATTCTCGCGGGAATCCTCTGGAGCACATACTGTTGCGTCTACGGTTGCTGCTGTGGACCTTACGGGGTTTCTCAAACAGCTGCTCCTGCGTCCTACCCTGTTACAATACAGATGCAGGCTCCCGGCCCTCCTCCTGGAAATGCCCATTTTGAGCAGCAAGGTTATCCCGTCGTCCATCAGCAACTACCGCAACAGCCGGCACCGTATGGAACTACTCCTCAGTTTGCCAACCAGCCCACCGGACCTGCTGGCTACGGGCACAATGTGGCTTATCAGCCTTAGAAATCTCCACGAGTTCGACATGGAGCAAAAGTCCTGCTTTTTTATTAGAGGCTGCAGAATTCTTGACGGGGGCAAGGCCACACGACTTGCGGGATTTGGATCAACAACTCGGTTCGATTCTTATCGAATGACGTTCAAATCCATGGTTTCAAAAGTTTGATCAGAGGCAATGTTAGATGCAGGTCAAGACATGCTAACTGACTGTCTACTGATTCTTAGGAACGGACGAAGATGTTCCCTGTACGTAAGAAGCATTAGCTTTCTAGGATTCCAGTTGGAGAGCATCAAAGGAGGCTGCGTTCTTTTATACCTCTGATTGTCATATATCACTTGTAACACGAAGAAGCTCTATGACATGTTGTAGAATGAGCACACAAATTTCAGAGACTTCAATTTTGATGAAGAAACGAGAGTCGGTCTTTCGACTAGCTTCGATGCATGACAGGCCTGCTCTTACAAATGACACACATTTTCTCAATCGTGTGACTCAGAGACCCCTTATAGTAACGTCACATTTGACAGAATCAGCTTCCTCCTGAGCTTTCATCTTTAGCTTAACCCTAGATTTCGTTACACCAAAGGTGCACTTCTTGTGCTGTAGGGCGTCAGTAAATCTCGAGTGAGGAAGAATAAAGGCAGAAATATGCAAATAGTGTGAGGTTAGCGATGCTTAACGACGTTGGTTCAGCTGAGTTTGTAGACGATATCGAGTAAGATCTGCAGGTATGGCAGATGCTTAGATCCCTTCCCCGTTGCTTTGTGTTCGCAAGCATCAAGGCATATGGTACACGTGAGTTGGCAAAGCAACAAGGCAGATACATACACCTGAGTTTCTCTCCTTTACTTGATACTTGTTAGATAGGTGAGGTTTTTGAAGTCTTAGTGGTCGAACTTTGGATATGAAGCTGGATATATCTTACGGAAATGCACACGTACCTCTCAGGGCCGACTTTTACCAAATAGCACTATGATCAAAAGTTTATGTTTCTATAAAAGACGAAGAGCCATCAAGCTTTCACCTGTGGATAGACACATGGCCTTCTTTCATGATAGCGATTAGCCTTTTCCTACTTACATCGTCCTCCCCAGAAACCGGGCTGGTTTCTGCCGCACCCGTCATGCTTGGTCGCTGACTTCACCTTTTTGTCTTCAAGCTTTGGGTCCCACGGCACGATTTTTCGAGTTTGGAGGCTGATTAGAGTCAACAGCACGAGACTTAAATTAGCAGTTTCGACGTTTGTCTTGACGTTCATCTCACTCAACCCGAGCTGAGCGATCAACAGGTCGATAGTCAGTCCCGACATTAAATCGCAGCCACTTTTTTCAAGATTCGAACCCTGGAGCATATGCCGGAAGTGAGAAGGGAGAGCTAAAGAAGTGCAGGAGAGTGTCAACGAATTGTGTATTCTCTGCCATTGTACATTAAAATGACCGTTCTTCAGCCTGCTAAAGTTGTTGAGGTACTGGAGACAAGGTCGAAGGATCTTGAGAGGAAAGCATTGTTGCAGCTGACGGCAGAAGAAGTGAGAGGAGCAGGAGAGCCCTACACATCTGTATATCTGTACATGCTTCACGGAGATGAGTTGCGTTTGGAGGCATTTTCGGGCCGGGAGACTGAACACGACAGAATCAAAGTAGGGCACGGAGTTTGTGGTACCGCTGTTGCGGAAGGAAAAAACCAAAATGTGCCCGATGTTAGGGTTCGTGAGAACTACATTGCCTGCAATCGCTTTACCAGAAGTGAACTCGTAGTGTTGATACGCAAAGGTGGTGAAATTCTGGGTCAGATTGACATAGATAGTGATGTCCCAGATCCCTTCTCTGAGGAGGAAGAATCTGCACTGAAAATTGTTGCTGATTTTTTAGGTAGGATGTTATAATTGCCCCACTGCTATATCTGTGTTTTGCTTCGAGGAGGTGGGAACGTAAGACGAGACTCCATCGTTTTCTTTTGTGGATAAGGTATACGGGGAATTATAACTATTGCTCTTGCATGATCAAAGAGAGTAATCTGCTTTTGAAAAGAAATAAAAATACTCTGTACAGTCAGGATGATAAGAGTGATTTAACTTCACCCGAGAATTATCGGCTGTTTAAGGTCTCGTGCAATAGTCAACCGCTTGTTAGAGCTGGAGTTGTGAACTGGTTGTAAGAACTAGTTGCTGCCAAAGCTCTGGAACTTCATGATTTTCATTTTATTTGTGTTGGCTCGACTTTTCCACTTCCATAGTTTCGTAATTATCGTTAGGTAACAAAACTTTCATATCCAGACCGCCAAAGCCGTTTTCTTTAAGGGTATCTAATGGGACAGTTCCAAAACCGACATACATTTGCTGCTAGGATCATTTACTCGAAACACCTTTTTGACTATCCTAACCTCTATTTCTTCGTCGCCCTAGACACACCAGTGATTCTATGGACTGACCAGGTCAAGAACCTGTTTGATTGATCGAGAACTTAATGCCCAGACTTACAAAGATACTTGCTGTATACCTGCGTGGTTCCCTCGAGGTTTGTAAGAGCCAAGGAAGTGGTTCTCTATACAGATATAAGTACATGCTCATGTCTTCTCACAACGAGGCGAAAGGGTCTGTTACCAGACCTATCGGCAACATCTGAATTTTGGTAGTAATTTCGAAAAGGATCTCGTTTCAGGCAGGGATGAGTGACAGGCGACGAGCCTTTCAGCACAAAATGCCTGCCGTCGTAGAAATCTGTGGAGTCTTCAGGATACTCTGGCATGGGCTCGAATCCGGGAAATCCTTGGAATGGTGTGCTAGTCTAGTCCACTCGTAACCACCGTCTCTCATTTGCAGGACTAGCTCTGCAGCAGAAATTGAGCTTAGCTTACCTTTGACCTGTCTAGCTAGTCCTGCAAATGAGAGATCAGATCCCAGAACCACCGGACCCGCTTCGATGGTTACAATTTTAGATTTGGTCAGAGCGTTGATGATGGACATGGTGGAAGGGGCTGATATTAAGGGGCGGCAGCTGTGCAGCAGTCACAGCCGACATGGTCTTCTCGAAGGCAGCTTTCCTCTGCTGGGTCATCATGTAGGCCAGCGTTTCCTGATGCATCCGCTCGTGGTCCATAATGAAGGTGATAAGCTTAGGTTTACCTTTGACCTGTCCTGCGTGAAGAGCTTTCCAAAAGTTTCTGTCTGGTGGAACTGGTATAGGCGACGATTTGATCTCGTGCAGGCCACTCAGCTGGGGTTTCACGGATGATTATGGCATTGAGAAGGGTCGAGGACGACTGGATCAATCCCTCTTGAAAATATGATGTCTATGTCATGCAGCAGGCTCGTCAGCGAACATCTTTAGCTTTGCGAAAGCAGGAAGGTAACCACTGCATATGCATTAGCGCACACCAGGATCAGCCTTGTCAGACATTGATCCTCACTGTAACTAGCACATTTCACCAGAATGCAGAACAATCCAGGAAACTGTTCGTTTCTTACAATCAGCGTGTAATTTTTGTCTCTTTCAGTCCCATGTCTCGTACTCCAGATATATTGTCTACTGTTTCCAACTGACCTGTATACATTGAAGAGGAGTGTGGGTGGAATAGCTGTGGAAAACTAAAATTCGCTGGAGGAACAGAGTTCTCTTAACGCTCTCAGACTACGTACTTGAAAAGAAATGGATGAAGTCGGACGAAATACAAGAATGATGGTCTGACCAGATCTAGCCACACTGGCTGGTCAAAATGGTCTAACATGCTTCAACTCCTGCCACAACACACCACGAAGAACTCGAGTCTAAAGAAACTACTCTGAGGACTTTGACGCGTAATTCGAAGCCCATGGTAAGAATCCCATAGTTTTGAAATCAGAAGTGGTTACAAAAATTGAGCACTTACTAGTAGAAGCAAAATGGATGTCGGACTTCGACAGGCTTCAAATTCCAATCGGTATACCCTCGAACAAAACGTCGGTATCCTGCCAGCACTGAGTGAGGACTTCAAAATCATCCAGCAGCATTTGACTGCCGTAGATCTGGTTGTGCCATGCCGACTGTAAATGGAAACCTGCATTCTCAGTCATCATGTGAAAAGACTCCCGAGTAAATTTCCTCGACATCACCTTCAACACTCTCACACGGTCTGCCACATTTCCATAACCACAGGACGAAGAAATTTAAGGAACTCGTGACTCATATCAGTAGTGCTACCTCCAACATCCCCTCTCCGACCTCGTTCAGACCTTCACCTCTACAGTGGCATACTTCAGAAAGAGCAGCGAGTGCGACATCATGTTCCAGTTATAAACGGTAACAAGTTAGAATCTTCTTCCTCACAGGTGAACCAGTGGGAGCTGGTAAGTAAACACCTATTGGCTTCCACTACAGAGCATGCCACCGTCTATCCAGGCGCCTCATTCTAACAATTTGAGATGCTACTGCGACGTATCACATCCAATTTTCTCAATACAGAATCATGTGTTTGCGTGATCTGGTCAAAGAGACAAGGCACAACACAATGAAGTCCTTACATCAGAGCCGTATGATCAGAATTCGCTCACCTTATGTTGATTCGATGCTTAGGGAGAGTGAAGCCTTGGGGAAACCTCAGGTACATCTCAACTTGTTTAAGTTGCTCGTTTATGTCCACTTCATGAACCCACGAGTGCTCTTCGGCTGTCGAAGCTTCATGGCCAAGAATACGAAGAGGATGACTCATACCATTTTTCACAAACGCTTCATTGATGCCATGGTTGTC
This sequence comes from Marchantia paleacea, assembly GCA_014180765.2. Lineage (NCBI taxonomy): Eukaryota > Viridiplantae > Streptophyta > Marchantiopsida > Marchantiales > Marchantiaceae > Marchantia > Marchantia paleacea. The sequence continues at coordinate 924,268 of MUAA02000064.1, forward strand.
ATGATAAGCGTCACGCAGGATTTTTTCCTTCTTCCACATGTATGCGAAGAATAAAAAAGTCAGAACAAATCTTAGCCACGGTCCGGATGACAGATGACGCTGCTGTGTAGAATGTACGTTCACTCACCCCTCGACCAGTGCATCACGCCAGCAACTTGGCTCACTGATTGTCTTTCAAGCTGCTTAATGAAGCCACATGCTTCATCCACTGCGTGCTCAATCACAGCTGTGATTGAGCACGGTAAAGAGAAAAAACCGACGAAGTGATTTCACTGCATTCAAAGCATCCCCAAAGAAATGTTTTGCGTCGTCTCGCGACAAACTGCCCACTCCACTGCCCAGCCAGACTACACACAGCGAGTCATTTGGATACTTGGCTCTGACTTGTCTCAGGCCTTCATTGTAATTAGCAGGCACAAGATCTACCGTCAGATGGCCCTGAACTAAGAGCATCAAGTTACAGCGTGCATCGTCAAGGAAAGACTCGGAAGCATCAATATCTACTGTGTCAATCTTCTCCACAATTCAATTCTCTCGATATTCATAATTGTTATGCAGAGCTCCTGGAAGGCGTGTGTCCTCCTTACCTCCTATAGCGAGCCACCAGAGCATTGAGGAGATGGGCTGTCTTAGTGCAGACCCGCACCCAAGCTCCACGACTATACTCCGATCGGGGATATGGTTTGTGATATCTTCCACAAATTCATTCAGCAGATCATCTTCCGCCCTGGAGGGATAGTACTTTTCGAGTTTGGTGATGGACTCGAACAGCTCAAATTCCTTGTCATCGTATAGAAAGCGACTTGGGACCTCATTGGCAGACGTTCTGCGCAAGCCTTCCACGATGATCTCTTGCAAGACCCTATCGTTATTGTCAGGGTCTGTTTTACCATTCACACTCGGTGACTGCTCATTACGGGTGATGACCACGCCAGTCTGTCCCACATTCTTCGACTGCAAATGTTCAACTTGATGGGGTCTTTCTATACTTTTCACTATATTACTTGATACTTTAGCACTCCACGAGAGAATGCAACTCTACGTTACTGTCGAGGTAATGGTGAGAACTGGATGATTGCTCCGCTCTGTTCTGGAAATATGAGTTTGTTGTAAAGATCATCATGGGCCATTTTTTTGGGACCTCCAAACAGAGACGTGTATTTGTAGTCTAATTTTTTTGAACCTATCCATTCAGTTGCGCTTTGACGTTCGTTCAGATGAAGTCTTTCGAATGGGCCTCAATCTCTTAGGTTCATCGACAAGTGACCTTAGTTAAAACAAGGACCCAAGTTCCATAAACTGACATCGAACAAAGGTGCTTCTACTAAAGGTAAGGGATTACTTAATTAACAGGTGCAATAGTGGAAAAGAGTAGCTAGGATTTGAGCTGGAAGTTCGTCCGACAGTCTGCAACTAACACACTGGGATTTTAACCACGAACTACATATGTACTCGCTGTCGTCGTACCGGATCTTGACTAGCAAGAAAGTGTTTCTTTAAGTTTGTTTCTTCAAAGCAGTTGACTGTGAACACTCAAGAAGAAATGAGGCAACGCTAGTGGCAGCAATCCTCTCCACTCTTTGGATGGGTAGTAGAAATTCTAGACAAACTCCCCTCCTATATGGACAATGTGCTCAGCTGTGTAGCACCGGAGTTAGCATTGGGTATTAATACACCACTCGAGTCGGCTGACGGGTGAAGGAGCATAATTTCTCAAAGATTACCTGAACCTTCGGACTGGAAGTCTCGAAGTGCAAAAGTGACTTACGGTAAATCTTACACTGACTCCATGTTCTTAACTTTGTAAACTGGCTCGAAACTGGAAACTGCATAAAGTCGTGATACAAAAGGCTTGTCAATCATGACAAGCAAGTTTGCGTACTCCATGATTAACTCAAATAAGTACATCCGGTTAGAAAAAATTCTATATGCCTTCGCTACAGACTACGAACAATTCGCACACACCTACATGGGCTTGTCTGGAAATGTCATATCTGTACGGATTTACATGTACTAAACCGTTCGTGGCATAACCCGCCATAAAAGGAAGCTATATGAACTGCCGAGGAACTATATTGCAACAAATTCTTTTGAAATATCATTACCGACGCAAAGACAAATCCTGGTGAGCTATGTGCAGCTTCGGACATGAAGGCCCGGAGACCCAAACCTTTTAACATATATTTAGAGTACAAAGTATCATGGGGCAGAATGTAAGAAGCTGGCAAGTCCTGGGTAAATTACAGCTGACGTGAATCGACAGTAATAGTGGGACTTTCGGGTTCCCACAATCGGGAGTGTTCCTGGATAACTTCACTGACAAAATTTGAATTTCATGCTCTCAGACCTTCTCTAATGGGTATACATGTACCCTACGGACGGTATGAGAGACGTGTTAATCGAAGAATCTTATCTCACATACTCTCAAGGCTCCTCTCTCCGCAAAAACATGCATGACCGAGAGCCTTGATATTCATAGACCCATTCATTCGGTTTTAGTACAAGTGAACAAAATCTACATCTGAGCACTTAGAGAGTTTTGAAACATTCTTTGGCAGCAGCAATGGTGAAAGCAATGTCTTCTTCCGTGTGTGCCAAGCTGGTGAATCCAGCCTCGTATTGAGATGGCGCGAGGTATACTCCCCTCTCGAGCATGCCTCGGTGGAACTTGGCGAACCTGGCGGTGTCGCTCTTCTTTGCGTCATCAAAGTTGAACACAGGACCCTTTTGGAAAAAAAAACCGAACATTCCTCTGATGTTTCCAGAGCAGAACTCGACACCAGCTTCATCAGCTACTGCCTGCAATCCAGTGACCAACATTCTGGTGATCCTTTCCAGCTGCTCGTAGGTACCTGGCGCCTTGAGTCTCTTCAAAGTCTCGATACCTGCTGTCATGGCCAGAGGGTTTCCACTCAAAGTTCCTGCCTGGTACATGGGGCCGGCTGGAGCAACCATCTCCATGATATCCCTTCTTCCACCGTAAGCTCCCACTGGAAGTCCTCCACCAATAACCTTTCCCATGGTGGTGATGTCGGGAGTGACGCCAAAGTACTCTTGTGCACCTCCATATGATATTCGAAATCCCGTCATGACCTCGTCGAACACCAGCAAAGCACCACTCTCCTTGGTGATCTCCCTTAGAGCTTTGAGGAACTCAATTCTAGGGGGGATGTAACCGGCATTTCCGACGACAGGTTCCAAAATGACAGCGGCAATCTCTGAGGGATAGTCTTCAAAGATCTGCTTCACAGCTTCGATATCGTTGTAGGCAGCAGTCAGGGTGTTTGCTGTGGAGGTCTTTGGCACTCCGGGCGAATCTGGCAAACCCAAAGTGGCAACACCGCTTCCAGCCTTGACGAGGAACGAGTCAGCATGGCCGTGGTAGCAACCCTCAAACTTCAGAATCTTCTCACGACCGGTGTAAGCCCTCACCAACCTCAACATCGACAAGCAAGCTTCGGTTCCAGAGTTAACCATTCGAACCATTTCAACGCTGGGAACCGCCTCGATGACGAGCTCTGCCAACTGGTTTTCAAGGAAAGATGGTGCACCAAAGCTCGTACCCTTTTTCAAAGTTTCGATCAGTGCAGCATTGATCTGTCATTGAAATCGGGAACGCTTCGTAAGCGAGTTAAAAATCATCCGCTTACGAATGATTTTTGTTGCGAATTGTCACAGCTCTCTCTGCGCGTTCAAACGAATACATACAAAGTATAAATTGTGCAGTGTTCATTTACCTGATCGTCACAGTGACCGAGGATAGCAGGTCCCCACGAGCCCACGTAGTCAATGTACTCATTGCCATCGACGTCGTAGCAGCGAGAACCCTTGACACGGTCGAATACGATGGGATTACCACCGACAGACTTGAACGCCCTCACCGGAGAGTTCACACCGCCGGGCATCAGCTCCTGCAGCATCCCCCAAAAGGATCCAAATTGCAGAAAACTGAGACACGGGAACTCTTTGAATATGGTGCATGAGATTTCCCAATGTAGACAGCGCATTCGCATCGCGAAGGAGTGCAAACAGAAAATCTTCGTTGAAGGACTTGGCACCAGAGGAATGACAAAGACAATCAATGGATACTCCCACGAGTGACAGTAAAATCATAATGACGAGTAAATCAGATTTTGACCAAGTTGAATAGAGTGAGTTCGGGGAATAAACAACACGCATGACGCTATCCTGGCGCTCACGTGAGGTTCAAAAAGGGGATGTCAACCCGCTGTAGAGCAGAGAAATCCAAACAACAGAGTGCGCGTTCTGCATCTGACCTTTGCAGCAGTGAAGATCTCATCTGATTTTTGGGTCGTGTAGGCCTTCTTCTCGACCGAGAGGGTCATTCTCACTGCCCTAGATGACAGTTTCAGAACGCCACAACAAGGCGCGGCAGTGGCACCCACTTCCTTGGTGACCTTCTTCAGGCCAGACCACTGCTGTGACCTGGTGGCGGTCGACCCTCTGAATGCCAAGGCCTCCATGTCTACTAGATTGCAATAACGAAAGCAAAAACCTCGATCTAAAACCCTGTCGAGGTTGGCTCGTTTCCAACACTCGCTGAACCAAATCGAAGATGTGGAGTTCACTTCACCGACCGGTTTGACAGAGAAAAAAAGCTGATGAGGAGCCGGGGAAATCGGCCAGAGAGGGGTACCAACGGGGAGAAGATCGCCCAGAAACTTCTTGAAAGCGTGAAATCTGACAGGGCAGGCGTAGAGGGTGATCACCGAATCAGGTCATACACCGTCGATTCCTCACCACAATCAGCACGAAATCCAGATTGAACGGCCCGGATCGTGTTCTGTAGGCCCCCTTTTTTCGGTGTTGGGTTCTCTTGCAAATTCTCCGACTTATGGTGTGAATTAGCACTTTATCCTTGAGGATCATTTCGAGTCTCGACTTCAACCCATGCGTCGCGTCGCCGTTCGTTTTGAAGTTCCGAGATCTATCGAAAGGTCGCTATCGCAAGTTCGCAACTCTCCCTTCCCTTTGATTTGACTTTGTATATATTTCATTTGACTAGCAAATGAAATATATACACTTCCTTCTGTTACGAAGCATTTTTTAAATCTTTGTTATGTATTTCCTTTCTGATATTATGGAAAGTTGTACTTTAAACTCAATTCGCGTTTCGCAAACCGAAAGCAAAATAATCCATCAAGTGAGGATTTTCACAAGCTCTCATCTTATTTTGAGAGGGAACCAAGTAATAAAGCAAAAAGGATGGTAAGACCCCATCTTATTTATGAAATCAGAATGGACTTGCGTGCAGCATTTTCAGAATTCTTAAGTTAAATTTTAAGAATAGAATTATGATTGTAGTGACGTAAAGAATTAAACATCTAAAAAAATTTCAATACAATCTTTAAAATAATTTTTTTTCTAAAAAAATTAAAATTAATTTGAAAGTAATTTACGAAGTGGATTGAAGACCTACTAAATTTAAAAACTGAGTTCAAGGAATTTCAATAGTGATCAAGACAAAATGATCATGATATGTACTAAATATTTCATTTTTGCATAGAAGATGATGGCAACTAAAGACTAATCTATGTTGAGTTAAAAAAAATAATTTTATAAAAATTTTATTCAAAATTTTATTTTTGTATTATATTATTTTTTAAATATTAGTATCATTAATAATTTAAAGAAAAAATTAAAAATAAATCCATGTAATAATTTCCATGTTATTTTTCTCAAGTGTTAAGACTATTCAAGCATATTAATATTTTTCTTTGCAACATTTATATAATCTTAAATATTCATGAGACTTAATCTCCGTCATGTTAGACACATGTGAATGATCCATGTACATGGATCTTTTAGCATCAATTTTTTATTGACAAGGGTAAATTTACACAATTTGTTTGAAATTTATTGATTTTTTTACAATAAATATTATTTTTATAAATATATTTACAATTTGAATTCACAAATTTTTATACAATCTACATGTATGAAACTATATAGTCTGATATCACTGATTTTTGTTACTGCAAAATCACATTGTCATTCTTGAATGAGGGAAAAGATTGATATGTTATTCATGTAAGCATACATAATGATACTTTTTACTATAGAGTCTAAGTGTAAATCAAGACACAAAACTAGTTAAAATTCAATATAAGAATATTGAATATAGATATTTTTTTATTATGTGTTTTGATCAAAACTTAATTTTTTGCAACACGAAATTTATATTTTTATAATCAATTTTATAAATTTTTGATTGAAATATATAGTCATATATTTTCAACAAAGATGAAATTTATCGCATAAAAATATCACATTACTATTCAATACTATAATTCACTTGAACATCTCATAACACTGTTTGTTTTCTTAGTAAAAAAAATCTTATATCATAAAGTTCTCATCATCTTTAAAGCATTTGTATTTTTTGTAATATTCTAAAATTAAAGAATATAAATTTTATTCTGTTTTTTAAGCTAATATATAATGATGAAGATATGTGTAATTTTTATGTTTTTTCATCTCTAAATAATAATGTTTCAATAAATAAAAAGAAAAAATTTTAATTTTTAATATATAATAATATTATTTTATGTTTTATTTTGAATTTTAGACTGATAATAAAAAATAATTTTAAATAAATCATATTAAGAATTAATTTTGATGAAAATAAAATGAAAAAAAATAAATCCTTTGTATGTTATATTTGCAAAGTTGTAAGGGTTCTTTATAAAAATAAAAATAATTTTTTTGAATCAAGTATTTAATTAATATAAAAATCAGTCTTTTTTGATAAAGTATATCATAGTTTTTTTATATCTTTTGATATAATTTTGTAAATACTTTTCAACATGTGAATTTAAAATTTTTATGATTGTGGATTAAAATTAATGACTTCAATGTTTATGAACAATTATAACTATGAATAAAAAAAATTTATAGTTTTTACTTTACTTAGTTGGCTGAGAGTCATAACTCATATTGATAATAGATATTAATTTAAACTTTTGAGATCAAAATTTGTTTCAACAAGGAATATTTGATCATAGGAATTAAAAAAAAATTCTAAAAAAATTCTCAAATATGATGAATAAAATAAAAAAATATTATTTTCAATTTTACAAGAATTTCCATGGATGTTTATGTTAGTAATAAACTTATCATCTGTTTTCAATCTAATTATTACTTGGTTAAACAACATGTTTCAAAAGTCATTTGAATTTTTTCCTAGAATTTTTTTTTCATATAGTTTGTGACTTTAAATCTTTACATGGAGAATCAAACGATTTTTGAAACAAAATTGTAAAAAATGAAAAGTTTATGAAAAAGGTTATAGGTTAAAAACCAATGGTAGTAAGTTGATCAAATTTCAATAACTCCCGCAATAAGTAAGTGTAAAGGAAGAATAATATGTTCATCGATCTACATTCTAATATTAAATTTTCGTCAATTGCATAAGACAAGTCCATTGCATTGTGCATCTATACTAATAGCAAATCATGGAATTGAGTTTGTTAACCTAATTGTGTCGGAAATAGAAACTTGAGATAAGTTTCTGCGAGGCTTCGCTTCTCAATATGCCATTAGTTGGCAACTCTCGATTTCAGTCAATGATGAGGAAGATGAAATCATCTACTTCTGACGTGCCATCTCAATTTGTATACATTTTTAGAGAGCTTAGAGAGGTTGGTGGATCCCTATCAAGCCTCATTCCTTTCATACGGTCTTTCTATGGTTCACATTCTTCTCTAATTTATCATCATGGCTTTTCCGAGGAGGGAGTCACCGTCCTATAGTCCGCCGCTGGCACTCGACAAGGAGATTCTTTGGGAGGACCTCTATTTGCCATGGCTCATTATAGAGCTCTGTTGTCTACTGCTTTGGCCGTGCCGTGTTGTGTGTTCCCCTCCTTAGCGGATGATACACACATTGTGGACCCTGTAGACAACATTAGGCAAGCCTTTGATTACTTGACTACCGAGCTTCATCTTGTAGGCTTGAGAGTGAAGGTGTCAAAGTGTAGGGCTTGGTCTCCTTTGGGCATTCCGCCTCATCTTTAGCTTCCAGAAGGATGCATGACATCGACAGAAGGTTTACGTATTGTAGGAGTGCTAGTAGGGTCTGAGAATTTTATTTCACGCTATCTTGACGTTGCACTTGCCGAGGATGTTTTGCATGTAGATGAACTTCCTCTACTAGGGGATCCGCAGGTGGCATTTGGTATACAGTCATCTAGTATTGCTAGTTACCACCTACCTTCTTTGCACGGTTCCTCCATCACCTACATTCATATCACGTTTGACAGCCTTTGATAAGAGGATCATGGGCGTCTTTGGTGACATCATCGGACCAAGGACATTCGAGTGTGTGACACGAGATTTGGCAAGGAGACATATATCTTTGCCAATTTTGTGTGGAGGATAGGCTTATTATCGATGGAGGAGACGACACGTACAGCATTCTTGATGAGTTAGGCGTTCGTTGCACCTTTGTTATCTTCTCGATTTGTGATCGCAGATAGACCTATCTTGGAGATATATGCGAGGGACGTGTATACGAGATCATTTCCCTTACAGGTATTATAACGACAAACGACAGATGCTTTACCACGGGAGGTATGACATGAGTTTCCATCTTTTTCCTCTTTGGCTACCGATTGGACTAGAGGCTTACAGTCTATCTTGATGGACCGATAGTGTCATGAGGCTTTACATTCACTCTTAGTGGATCCGGCCATTCCTCGTACTACTAGAGCTCGTCTACGCTCTTGCTCGGGCAAGGATGCAGGCTTGTGGATCTTGGCTCGACCATGCATCAGGGCTTTCTGACTCGCACCAGCTACTTTCTCCACAGCGATGAGGTTCCGTCTTGGCTTGGTCCATCCATCTACATCTTCATTACTCACATGTGAGTGTGGTATCACTTTAGATGCAGCACATGTTCATATGACTCGTTGTCCATTCGGAGGACAGAGGATAACTACCCATGATGCCATTAGGGATGTGGTGTTTGCTATAGCGCGAGAAGGAGTATACCTCACATGGAGAGAGCGTTGGTATGCCTTGTAGTCGATTAGGGTTAGGGAAGACATGTACTTGGTTCGGGAGGACCAGGTCACTGTGGCAAATGTAGTGATTACCGATCCTACTAGAGACACAGTTTAAGAGTGGGTGATCACTCATCCTCCAGGATGGGCGGCGAGTGGAGCGGCAGTAGCCAAAGTCTCCAAGTATAGAGGTATGCAGAGAGGTCATCTCTTTGTTCCTATAGCTTTGGAGTTATATGGAGCTATGGACACCGACTTCGATATCGGTGTCCATAGCTCCACAAGAAACCATTCATTTCACAAGAGAAACTCATGACATTGTGCTACTATGCTTCGGGTCATTACACACTAGACTGATACAAATTCAACCGGGGCAAAGTATAATAACAAAACGGATGGGAAGACCCCATCAAATGTAACATGGGGCTAGGCCCTAATAGTATCACACTGGAAAATATATGTTACAACACCTAAGATATCTAAACTATCTAGGTCATACTGTCTACAAACAACATGAGCATATCAAGATGCATCACCTGACGTGATTGCTCTCCTATGGCTTGCACTAGCTAGTGCTCTCTGTAGAGCAATGGAAACACGTTGCTAAAATATGCTATATAGTAACCTAAAGAGAGTGATACCCAATGTCGCCTAGTATAGTAGGCTATGCCTCACTACTAGAGAGAGAAGGATATGCTTTCATGTCTCATCTCCTTGGGAGCATGCTAATTCACCGCCCTAGTGGTGATGGAGCACCTCGGAGCGATGCGAATTACACTGCACTACGTGATCTCACGGAAGTGTACATAACGAGCGAAAATCAATTGTAAAGCTAAACGCTAAAATGCAATTATATACCAGAAGAGAACAGAGTATTTGAAGAGCCAGGTCCAAGCTCGATCCGTCTGCTCTTGATTTGTTCATGAGCTGCCAAAGCTCGCCGTGCAACAGAACGGATCTAGGATAGGATGAGAGCTCATGCCACCGTGGAGTGGCTCATCTTTACAGGACAGCCTGGGTGCTGCAAGTTCTGTGATCGCCTCGGATGAATTTTTGCTCGACCCGGCCGTCGATTAGAGCTTCCTATCACACTGTGGATGGACAATACAGTATGGTAGCAAGATTTGGAACTCTAGTTGCCTTGCACTGAAAGTATGGTGGTGGGACAGGAGTCTAGTAAACTCGGACCGTGGTAACTCTTCATTTCAAAGACAGGAGAACTGCTAGTTATCCGATCGCAACTTCCGCGGTTCCTGGAATAGAAATTCCATAGAATTTGACCGCTTACACATTCTTCACGGAAAACATACTTCTGGTTCCTGATCCATTGGCTTTCCCTGAGGCCAGGGTGTCGATCCTCCGTAAATCTGTTCATACCCCTTCCGATTGTTTGCACAGGCCCTATGCAAGACGAATCTGTCGCTTTGGACGAAACAGGCCGATGCAGAAACTAACTCTGACACCCTTGCATGTCCTGATATTCATTAGGCCGGCTGTTGTGGTTCGAAGATTTTCGTTCACTAAGCTCCTGAAGTTCTAATGCTTTATATCAAACAGAGCGCATGCAAACACTGCAAGTTATTGGTAATGTCATTTAGTAATGATCTACATAGGGATGAATACCTGACATTTGCTTCTTGTTTTGACAGCCATTTGGTCAAATCCCCTACATGGTGGACGGAGACTTGCAGCTGTTTGGTGAGTTTTCAACAACCCCTAGATTTCGCATTCCCGTATGACGTTCCTCGTTATCTGCGATGATGCCAACTGCAGAGTCTTGCACAATCACCTGTTGCTAGACCCGGCCTATGAATAATAGGCCGGGTCTAGCAAAACTTCATCCGATATCGTAGAATTGATTGTTAACTGATATGGTGCTCATATCTCGGCCGTTCGAGGTGATGGACAGTTGTACATTCTGATTAGCCATGTTGCTCACACAAATGATTGCACGTTGGAAAAGTTGGAAATTACCAAGACTAAAATGTGTTCAGAAAACGTTCATTTGAAGTGAACTTCTAATCTTTAGAGCTGGAATTAGTTCCAATGTGTTTTGTAGTACAAGATATTGAATTTGTATCTACTTCCAATCTTTCAAAACATGCACACAAAATATTCATATGTTTCAATCTTATCATCAGGTCATTATTTTGGTTGAAAATCTTTATGGAATTTGTTGATCTTATACTCAAATATGAAAACAAAGGTTAACACTTTCAAGATTAAGAGCTTAACTTTTGAAATATCAAAAGAAAATTCATAAAATTTGAAATATTTTTGGGCTAAATTTATTTATATCTTCAGTTTATTAAAATTTTACTACAAAAATAAAAATCATCTGATGATCTTTTGTACAGATGAGAAAATGATTGAAAACAAAATTTTTACTAAATCTAACAATGTATTCGATGTTAAACATTGATAAAATTTGAATATGATTTAAGAGCTCATCTAAACTTTATGATGTATACTTTTACAAAAAGAAAAACAAATTCACAAACAATGACAATGAAAAAAATTGAATGTGCAATTTATATTTAAAATGTGATAAATTTTTATTATTTAACTCATTTTTTTACAAGAATAATTTTTTAAAACATAATTCTTAAATACATAAAAAAATAAATTTAAATTAAAAAAAATTTTTAAAAATAAAATATATATGTAAAAATTTAATAATAATAAAAATTATTTTTTATTTTTAATCAACATAAATAATGAAAAATTTAAGTTTGATAATTTTTTTTTACAAATATACATAATTTTATAAACTTCTGTAATTATGATTAAAAATTAATCATTAAATTTTTTTCATTAACTCATTATTTTATATATTAAAAATTAAAATGATTTATTTATTATAAAATTAGGTTAGTAAAAACACCACTTCTATCATTGGTATAAAAAATTAAAATTTGATGTTTTGAAAAAAACATCAATGATTCAGTCTAATGGATATAAGATTTATTAGCAAAATAAAAAAACTTTAGATCTATTCTATACCTGCAATATATACAAAAGAGCACAAAAAAATGTGAATAAATTGTAAAAAAAAATCATTTGGTATCAAATAAAAAATCCAAATTTTTCCAAGTGATGTTAACATAATAATTTCTATAGAAAATTAACAAAATGAATATTTGATGGGATACACTAAAATATCTTATTATTTGACATTTTTAGTTTGCAAGATATCATATTTATCTTTTGCTTCTCATATTTACAACATCTCTAATAAATGTTCATTTAGTTGAATTTTGAATATTATGCAAAAAAATATAAAGAATCCAAGATTGAATCAACTAACAAACAATTGAAAGAAAAATTAATGCGTATCAGCCAGGATATCAAGAATTACTATGTTGAAATGAACATCACCAAATAACTCTGTGACGTTAGAGTGCTAGTTTGGCCTCAAAGACCAAGTAAGTTAAATGTTCTTCTACAATGAGTTTGTAGCAACGACAATGTCATCCTAGATCACAATCATGAAACATTTATTAAAGTTAAAGTCACAGGTTTGCAACATAATTCAATAAGGGATTGTCAACGTCAAACCTTACCCTTGGCAAGTCAAGTATTTCATTGTCTACAATTAAGGATGTGCTAAACCTTATCAAATCGTTCATTGCAAATATATAACCAAGAGAATATCAAGACTCAAGCTTATTGTATAGAAAAATCAATGACAAACCCACATAACAACAAATGATCTTTTAATTGTGACAAGATAAGATCTTTTAATTGTGACAAGATAAGACACATTGTATTAGAATACCAATCATCCAAAGAGTACCAACATGAATCAAGCAAGAGGCCATATCTTGCATATCTCCCCATAAGTTTGCTTTGCTGCCGTCATTTCTTTTTGCGCTTTTGCCTTCTCCTTCTGCCAACTGCTTAATCGTCTGCGTCTGGTCCTTCTTCCTTGTTGCGATGCGGTTCATTACCTATATCAGGTCCATATAACCGTCTTTCTAAGGATCCCATCCTTGGATGTAGTATGTTCCCATCTCGTTCAACTCCATGAGAATATGTACAATGATATTCTCTAGTTTCTAGGCTAACTGTTACACCGAAGAGAGCGGTTCTCCACCATCTACTTTGGATGCCTTCACCTTAGGCCTTGATACTTTCGGTACTGGGCTTCTCGGCTTAGTAACCTCCTTCAACTTCCACTTCTTACTCACCGGCGCTCGAACTTCTTCCACACTTGGACTTCTGTTTGCCAACTCTACCTTTTCACTCTCATCTTTCTCTAAAGCTAATCTCAACTTTATAGCAATAGATCGAGATAAGAAATTTTCTGTAGCTCCTGGATCAATCAATACTTTCACTTTTACTCCTTCTATCTCGCCATCCATCACAATCAAACATGTTTTCTTCTTTCTCAAACCATTTATCTCATGTTTTTTCTTCCTTGCCTCGCCTTTCCTCCTTTTCATTGAACCAGTTAGGCCGCGAGGCAAGGTTACCGGTGCTTGTTGTTTCCCGGGTTGCCATCAGTCACTTTGTTGAGAGCTCGTCGATAGGGAGGTCTAGCTCCTCTTGCTAGAACTCGGGTTCGGCAATTCATGGCAATATGATCAAATCTTCCACAATTATAACATTGCCTCATTTCTCGTCTTCCCTTCACTCCGTCTCATCCTCTTGAATTTGCTTCTCGATGAGGATTTGAGTTGCGATGATCTCCTCCTTTAACGTTCACTCCCCTTGGAATGAAATCTTCTCTCCTCCTTATGTTGCCCAACCTTATAGGCATTGGTCCATAGTATTGATTCGTGGGAACTGATACCTCTCCACCGTTGTGGTAGACGTTGGACATTTGTTGTGCACAAGCAATAGCCTCGTCCAAGTTGCTTGGATTGTCACGAATCACCTCATGTTGAATCTTTTTCTTCAACCCTCTCTTGAATAAATCAAGGGCTTCAGCTCCACTCACGTGCTGTGATGATGGGATCAACTGCTTGAAAATTATGAAGAAGACCTCGTTTCATTGCACTCCAAGTAACTTGTTGGCTTGACTCATTGAGCTCCATCATCCAACCCTGAAATCAAGTAGACGCTTTCTCCAACAATAAAGTACGAACAAAAAGACATGCAATGTGATAGTTGATATTGAACAAAGTAAGGTGGTACTCCATTCTCTCAATCCAACCTTCTTAAACTCCCATGGTCCAACTTCCTCGGTAAGGTTCTATCTTACAAGCTTTTGTCATCTTCAGAATCATGGATGTATGAAGATCTAGCTCTATCGCTCGTTGTGCCGCTTGGGCTTCAAGAGTGCGGACTCTCACTGTTTCTTCACTCTCCACCATTGATGATGACATCTCTATCTCCATTTGAGTTTTTCTCATTCTTTCATTTTCCATTCCTCTCGTTCTGACTGCTGTCAATTCTTGAGCTAACTCTTGTACTTGAGTCTGACTTTGCTCAAATGCGTTTCTCAAATCTCTCAACTCATGAATCATTTTTCTCAAAGTGTCCTCCATGATTCGTCTCCGTCCACTCGCTATCAGTATAGGGTTAAGATGAACACTCTCCAATTTCTCAAGATTGGCAACACAAAAGGAATAGATGATGCTATCACCTCCTGGTAATACTCATGTCCAAAGTTTCTAATAACTAGGCTCCGAAACATAGCTTTAGGATGATACACACAATAGATTTCACACCGTGTGTTGAATCTCAATGGTGGTGGTCTATTGAGGTCCATTTCTAAACTAAAATGTATATTGTGAAATCCCAAGTAACATCGTAGGTGACTATAAATAAGATAATCGGATCTCGACATCTCATCACTTGGATTGGAGTACTCAGTGATAATGATTAGAAAAAATTAGGTTACGACAACAAGAAGAGATGGCCAAGTTGTACAATTTAAATCATAAATGCCTATCAATGTAAGAATACACATGAGAAATTTCAATGTTCTTGGTTATGATAATGCTCACACATTATCACATGCGTAAAATTAACTGTGAATAGTTGCAGAGCGCACTACACAAAATGCGGGATTCGTCTCCTGCATTATATGGAGCCAGATTTGTGGCTGAACAGCCTAACAGAGCGGGGAATTTCTGAGTTTATCGTTACCCATTGTTGATCTACTAAGGGCACTTAATTAACGGAAAGTACTTAGATACCCAAAAAACTCAGAAATTCTAAACTCAAATTTAACGAAACCATTTTTTAGATTTATTTTAATAATTTAACAATTCGGTAATTGATATGATACATTTTCTAGGAAGAAAAACTCGAAAGTATGTTATCCTCATGATTTTATTTACATTATGGAATATTATAAATGTGCACACTGAAATGATATATGTGAACAAGTGCAATATCAAAACGTTGAATGGATCCTTGCTTGGAAAACACATTACAATAATAGGTCAAAAGTGCGACTTCAGGATTATGGCTACGTTCTAATGGTCAATATTCCGCTTTTTCCCTTCCTTATCATTTTGTATGAGTTAAGAAACTAAATCTTTACCCGTTGACGGATGCTTACTTTTTCTAACATTTCATATACATAGAATAAGAATTGTCGTGGATTTATTCAAGTTTTCTCGTGCATGACTTTAGTTTGTCAATTTGACTTATTATTATTGTCTGCTTAAGCAATTCCACTTGGTATATTGCGTTAAATTATTTGAAATTGTTATCCAAATGAAATTGTTTGCTACATCGAGGTACTCATATCTAACATACTGCAGTTACTTGCTGCTTGCTTGGGGACATTTAAGCAAATATCAAGGTATAGTGTTAACAAATATTCGTGATTTCCATCTCCCAAATGTGTTTAACTAGTCTTGTATAGCATCTTTCCGAACTTGGTAAGCACCTGACTGGTTATCCTACGTAGTCCTTACTACAGTAGTGAGGCGACTGGAGAATATGCTACTTTCCACTGGCCAATTGGCAGTTCGCAACCCGTAATAACTACCAAATGCAATACGTCCCTCGAAAGAAAACGAACGGTGCAGTCGGCTTAAACTAAAAGATTCCATGAGAATTCTTGAAGTCAAGGTACTTGGAACGCTTTGCGACCAAGCATTAACCCTTAACAAATTATTGAATGAATGATTGTACATAATTTCACGGGCAGGCGACTTCCAAATTGTCGCCAGCCAAAGAATAAGAGAACACGAATAAAAGTGCGTGACCGATACATACATAACCTACCCTGGATAGGATCTCATAGGGTCTTCAAATCTACGCTACGGATGAACACAATGAACGGCCACAGTTCATAAGTAGCGTGGACGGTCAGTCGCACTTGCTCCTTCAAAGAGTGTTGTACCCGCACTCCACGGGGCGGGTAGGGTATCTAGTCTGATCGGTGCAGTAGTCATACACCATATACTTCTGGTGGACCTCCTTGAGCTGGGTCACTTGGTTCGGGTTCAGATTTTGGTAATCGGCGGCTTCCCACCAATTGCCCTCGTAATTCGACGTGCAAGGACTGATGTCGTTGTTCGACACTTTGCACGCCTGGAAAGAGAAGTCCTTGTAAGTGACTACAAATGGAGCATACTCCCATTTGGTCGGCACCGCCCCACCACGCGTTGCCCACGAACTTGCATCAAATATACTGGCAGCAACGACCTGCGGTTGGGATTTGGGGTACGAGTTCGGCAAGACGTTCTCGATGTTCTTGTGAATCCTGATTGGAATATCGTCCACCAACCACCTGCAACCGCAATTTCGTTCACATTAGTTAACAGGAATGGGAACGTGAGAGGCATCCTACCTCGTCTGATTAGTACCTCGCACCACCCTCTACTTCCACGTAGCAATGACTATGCGAAAACTGATAGTCGGAAATGCTGAAAACAGATTCGCGGGCCACTAAGAAGAGGAAACTCACGTAGTCTGTTGGTGGTTCCAGACGACCTGGTAAGTGTGGAAGTCGGCTGTGGGATCGAACCACAAGAAGATGCGCTGTTCCCTTCCTCCGACACCATTAGCGAAGACATTGGTGTGGAGAACGTAGGGCTGGCCTGTCTCGTTTCCGAGAAACTCAAAATCGATTTCATCGTGATTCGTTCCGTAGGATGTGAGCTGAAAATTGTGACCACATACGCGACGTGAGGAATTGTTAACGATAGTGATGACTGATGCTACCCTGATATCAACAGTGCTTCCATGTCAAGTACGCACATCTTTTGCGGTAAATCCTAGTTAGGATACGAACTTACATAGAATGAGCAGACGGTTCCAGCAGATTCCCCAGCAACCAGCTTCAGTTTGACACTGAAAGAACCATAAAGAAACGAGTTGATGCTCGCAAATTGGGCACCCGCAACCTGAGTCATCGTCAGCTTCACACTATTGGTCGCGTCATCGGGTACAATATTCTCTGGTGTCCAGACTTTGGTGAATTCGTCATTGAATCCGGCGAGGCAGTAACCGAATAGCAATACTGTAATTGTGCAGCCTGAGACAGTACGGGAACCGAACGTCCCCATCTTCGCAGCAATCCTCACTTATTAAATCAAGTTGCTGGGAACATACAGATCTTCTCGTATCAATCAATGAAGCAAGCAGTTTGTTCTACGGGAGTATTCGCTTCCAATCCAATCCTCTCCAGCCCCGGTGTGCCCCTAAATACTCGAACTCAATCCCCGAGAAACTCCTGTTGGTCCCGTCCTCCACAGTCAGTGCTCAGTCCGTTATGTCCGGGTAACGTGACATCGACGATTATAAAGGGTGAACCATGCAGAACCCAGTAAGGGGCACCAGACTCCATTGGCAAAGAACTTCCAGAAGAAGCTGCCTGGAACGCGGCGTGTCGGAGTAGGTACCTTGACCGATACTTTCAACTAGCTGAGCACTGGCTGGAATCTTGGGATCTTTAGTTGACTCCGGAACGTATGAGATTATGTGACGATGCAGTAAGCAGTACAGTACAATGCTGGCCTCAACGGTACACGCAAGAGACAAGTCGCGGTACAGCTGCAAACATTCTAGAATTAAGACCAGGACTCGTTCCATAGTTCCATCTGCCTCCCTCCATGAGTCCATGCACTGAACAGGGAATGCACGTTTGGTTTCTCCGTACGTAACACCCCACACCACCACAGGCCTTGATTCTAAGAAGCCTACGGAATAATTGCATGCTCCTATGCAAGACAGCACTGGACGACGACTGCGACGACGTATGATAAGTGTACAAGCTCGACGTCGTACATGGAGAGCCCGATCGGAGGGTCGTCGATTGGGCGTATTCGTGGCATCGTCTGCGCTTGTGGTGCGTCGCACTGCGTACAACAACAACGAAGGCAAGGTTCGTCGCAAAGTCGCGACTCGCGAGGTCTATGTTTGACATGGTGCACGTGTTGCATTAGCGACATCATTGATTGATGCACACCAGTTTTTTTATGATGATGATGATGGATCGAGGAATGCGGGACGCGTTAAACAACTGGACTTATTTAGACTTGAACCCGAAGCGACCTGGCCTGCGGACGCACATCTGATTTAGATATGACTGGCGCTTCTATTTTCTTTCACATGGAGAGAAATCAAGTAAAGCATTCGCTGCGAAGTCCTGAGCAGAAAATCTGCATGAAACTTGGCTGGACAATATCGAACGAGTTTTTCTAAAGCAGTCAGTGTTACATTTGGTTTGATCCGGTTCGACTTAAATATAGACTCTCATTATTTATTGGGTTTCAAGGTGAGTAGTTTGAAGAAACCAAAACTTAGACAAAGCTTAAGTTTTGCAAATACAGCACATTGTGTTCCGTTAGTCGGCTTCTACAACGGTGAAGCCAGTCCAAAATAACTTGCCATCACGTGGTGGAGTAGAGTGGTCAGCTTCATCGAATCCTATTCCCTCCACCAAATCCTAGCGGTCGAGATCACTGCTGTCGCTGTAAAGGTCCTAGCTTTTTAAAATGTGAGTTGTTCGCAGCCTAAATCATATGTCCTGGTTGCGTGTTAGTCTGCTAAAGGACTGTTTATAATTGATGTGTAATTGTTAATCTGTAGCACCTCACTTTTTTTTCAGAAATCAACAAGGCTTGTTTGCTTCTATCAGATATCATAACTTCTTTGGCTTCCTTACAAGTCCAACTGTCCACTGCTTTTTTCCAAGATCGAAAAGAAAATCCTATGGTGGTAACTAATCATAGAGTTTATGTATGATGGACTAGTTTATTCTATTGTACATATATATTCATTTATCCTTCCTTTCCACCTAGCTGGACCCTTGTGCTGCACCTTAGTTGTCTAAGCCAAATTACTAGCTCTACATACTGATTAAGAACCATGGGTGATATCACGGGATCACTTCTACATTTCACAGTTTGTTGACATGAGTCACTTTCCACTGATTGATGGCAACATGCAGACGAGATCATCTTCCGAAAATATTAAGGATTTAGCATCTATACTGTACAGTAGACGACGAAATGTAATGCACATTTGGACCAGCCACGAGGTTCAGCGAAGTTGATGTTCTGAAACTTGTCTCTCTCATTTGTAAGACCGAACTTTAAGTCTTGATGTTCGATCAGGCATTGCATGGTGTAGACACCTTAACAAAGAAGGCTCCGTACCATGTGCGTATGTGTCTCTCGTTGAAAGGATCCCGAATATCAATTCTTGCAAATTCGCACCAGCTACTTTCTCCACAGCTATGAGGTTCCGTCTTGGCTTGATACATCCATTTGTATCTTCATTACTCACATGTGAATGTGGTATCACTTTAGATGCAAAAGGGGTTCATATGACTCGTTATCCATTCGGAGGGCAGAGGATAGCTATCCATGATGCCATTAGATATGTGATGTTTAGTATGGCGCGAGAGGGTGGATACCTCACATGGAGAGAGCGTTGGTATGCCTTGCAATCGACTAGGGTTAGGGCAGACCTGTACTTAGTTTGGGAGGACCAGGTCACTGTGACGGATGTGGTGGTTACCGATCCGACTAGAACCTGATTTGAGGGGCGGGCGAGTGGAGCGATGGCGACCAAGGTCTCCAAGTATATGGATATGCAGAAAGGTCACTTCTTTATTCCTCTAGCTTTGGAGTTATATGGAGCTATGGACACCGACTTCGACATGTTCATGAGGGAGTGCACGAGAGCCTACCATACTAGGCGGCATGGGGTATCACTCTCTTTAGCTTACTGTATAGCCTATTATAGGCAACATATTTCCATGGCTCTAAAGAGAGCTCTAGTTGGTGCAATCCAAAGGAGAGTAATCACGTTAGGTAATGCTTCTTCGGATGTTCTTTTGTTTTTAGACCATTGGATCTAGATAGTTCGGATATCTTAGGTGTTGTAAGGCATATTTCCCAGTATGATGTTATTGGGGTTTAGCCCCATGTTACGATTGTTCCATCCTTGTACGATTTGATGGGGTCTTTCCATCCCTTTTGTTATTATACTATGTCGTTTTGTAGTACTTCAGCAGTCAAAATCATCATGTACATAGAGACTACATTTCCCCAAAGTCCCCTCTATTTTCTTTGATTTTTAGTCCAAGTGTTTATCAAGTCAAACGGTCACACGATTGCCAGTTACTGTCCACAACTTGTGGAAGGTGTAATGATAATTATTAGTAATATCAAAATTTGTTTAACGTTTTGACCAAACATTTAATGAAGTATTTATTCTTCAACATGCGGTACAAGGTTTGAATACAAAGTATAATAACAAAAGGGATGAGAAGACCTCATCAAAGCGTACAAGGATGGAACCAAACCGGTAACATGGGGCTAAGTCCCAATAGTATCACATTGGGAAATATGTCCTAAGACATAAGGTATCTGAACTATCTAGGTCAAAAGGTCTACAAACAACAGGAGCATCCGAAGAAGCATCACCTACCGTGACTGCTCTCCTATGGATTGCACCAGCTAGTGCTCTCTGTAGAGTAATGGAAACACGTTGCCTAAAATAGGCTATACAGTAAGCTAAAGAGAGTGATACCCCATGTCGCCTAATATGGTAGGCTCTCGCGCACTCCCTCACGAACATGTCGAAGTCGGTGTCCATAGCTCCATATAACTCCAAAGCTAGAGGAACAAAGAGGTGACATCTTTGCATACCTCTATACTTGGAGACCTTGGTTGCTGCCGCACCACTCGCCGCCCATCCTGGAGGATGGGTGATCACCCCTATGAAATTGTGTCTCTAGTAGGATCGATAACCACCACATTCGCACGAAAGAAGAACTGTTCCTCCCCGGACCGACCAATTGTGTATGCACTAACCCTAGTCGACTGCAAGGCATACC
The DNA here is from genome assembly GCA_014180765.2 of Marchantia paleacea. NCBI lineage: Eukaryota > Viridiplantae > Streptophyta > Marchantiopsida > Marchantiales > Marchantiaceae > Marchantia > Marchantia paleacea. The sequence goes on from MUAA02000064.1 coordinate 945,546, forward strand.
AATGCTCTCTCCATGTGAGGTATTCACCCTCTCGCGCCATAGCAAACACCACATCCCTAATGACATCATGGGTAGCTATACTCTGCCCTCCGAATGGACAACGAGTCATATGAACACCCATCATGATCTAAAGTGATACCACACTCACATGTGAGTAATGAAGATGTAAATGGATGTACCAAGCCAAGACAGAACCTCATTGTTGTGGAGATAGTAGTTGGTGCGAGTTGGAAAGTCCTAATGCATGGTTGAGACAAGATCCACGAGCCTTCACCCTTGCCCAAGCAAGAGCGTAGACGAGCTCTAGTAATATGAGGAATGGCCGGATCTACTTAGAGTGAATGTAGAGCCTCCTGAAACTGTCGGTCCATGAAGATAGACTGCAGACCCCTAGTCCAATCGGTAGCCAAAGAGGAAAAAGATGGGAACTCATGTCGTACCTCCCGTGATAAAGCATCTCTCATATGTCGTAATAATACCTGTAAGCAAAATGATCATGTATCGACATCCCTTGTATATATCTCCAAGATAGGTCTATCTGCAATCACAAATCAAGAAGATAACAAAGGTGCAATGAGAGCCCAACTCGCCAAGAATGCCGTAGGTGCCGTCTTCTCCATCGATAATAAGCCTACCCCTCCACACGAATTCGGCAAAAATGTTTGTATCCTTGCCAAATCTCCAGTCACACACTCGAATGTCCCTGGTTTGATGATGTCACCAAAGACGCCCATGATCCTCCTATCAAAGGCTGTCAAACATGATATGAATGTAGGTGAAGGAGGAACCGTAGGTCGACGAGCAATACTAGATGACAGTATACCAAACGCCACATGCGGATCCTATAGTAGAGGAAAGTCGTCCTACATGCAAAACATTATCGGCCAATGCAACATCAAGGTAGCGTGAAACAAAATCCTGAGACTCTACCGGCACTTACAGAATATGTAAGCTTAATATCAATATCATATATATTTTTTTTCTTCCCACTTATTCCTATTTATTCTTCCCACTTATTCTTTCTTCGCTAGTTCCCACTTTCACATGATATTGAGGACATGATTTTCTTCGCGATTGATCAGAATGTTTGGGTTCATAATTCCTCTTCCTCGCTTGTACTCAATACACGAAGTTCATCTTCGCTGAACGACGACTGATTTTCTTTCGGTTCGCGCTAGTAGCCAATGATTTGGCCGCTCTAATGCATTTTCTTCCTGGTTTCAAATCTCTCTACACGATCGATTTATCAGCTGCAGGAGATCGGAAATTTCAAGAAGATTCGGTGCCATATAACGTAGGATGCGGTAACGAGTGAAAAACTTCTTCTGTGCAAGAGTACGATTATCTTCCATCCCCATTTTTCACTTGTCTGTTAAACGGCATACATCCTCTCTCGAAGCCTGTCTAGATTAGGCACGGAGAAGCGGTACAGGGCCCTCATCTATATCGCCTTGGGAAAGACTTCCGACGGTCCATGTAGTCTTCAACTGCGTCATGCAACACCTAATATCGGACCACAGGAGGACCAAGTCTCGAGACAGGATTTTTGCTGCAGAATATAAGTGAGGGGTTCAGATAACATGGATAGGGATGACCAAGCTGAACTCTGGATCAGCTGTCTATACCTTTACTCCTCGAATCTCGAATGCTCATATCACATAGATGATCAATTACGAGTACATGTTTCGTCTACCTGCCTACGTAGAGTAACTTTCCCTCGAAGCTACAATTTTACTAGATGATACCATCACAATATCCTCGAGAACTCAGTCATTGGTACTACAAAACCAACTCTAATCTGCTAAATAAGGACATTGGACTTGAAAATTCGTCCTCTGCCAAAGAATCTGAGAGACTAATGTGCGTCTCGCTTGAAAATTATCAGTTATAATCTAATCTGCAATCTCAGATCGGCCGTCGACAATCAAAGAGTGTTGTAGCTACATTCCACCGGAGGGGTCGGGTATCTCGCCTGATCTGTACAGTAGTCGTACACCATGTAGTTTTGATGCACATTCTTGAGCTGACTCACGCGGGTCGGATTCAGGGACTGGTGTTCTGCGCTCTCCCACCAGTTTCCTTCGTAATTCTGTGTGCAAGAGTTGATGTCGTTGTTGTCAACCTTGCATGCTTGGAACGAGAAATCTCTGTAATTGACTTCAAAGGGTGCGTGTTCCCATTTAGTGGGCACGGCCCCACCTCGCGTTGCCCAGGTGCTGGCGTCAAAAATGCTCATGGCGACCACCTGTGGTTGGTTCTTTGGGTACGAGTTGGGCAACACATTTTCGATGTTCTTGTAAACACGGATTGGAGTGTCGTCCACTAACCATCTGCGAATTGAATAATCGACTGACTTAGTCAGTGTTCAAAACATGCTTGCTTCATCAACAAAATTTTATCATTTCTAAGATTGAAGATTCGCAATCTGGTAGGGAATCTAAATATATTTTGCCTCTTTCTGGAGAGGCTGACAAGTTCATAACTTCACACCATGACTCCAGGTGCTACCCAGTTCGAGATGGATATACTCACGTGATTTGCTGGTGATTCCAAATAACGGAGTATGTGTGGAAGTCCGCGGTGGGGTCGAACCACAGGAATATGCGCTGCTCCCGGCTGCCAACGCCGTTGGCGAAAACATTGGTGTGCAGCACGTAAGGCTGGCCGGTCTCATTTCCAAGGAACTCGAAGTCGATTTCGTCGTGATTCGCGCCGTAAGAAGTGAGCTGAAGTTTTTACAATTTATAAAACAATATCAGAAGCTGAAGAAAGTGGCCGAAAGGGCAGTGTGCAGATAGACAGAGTAAGAGCGTTACAACTTTTTGGTGGGATGGGAAATTTTCTTACATAGAAAGAGCAGACAGTTCCAGCAGATTCACCGGCTATCAGTTTCAACTTGAGACTGAAGGACCCATACAGGTACGAATTGATGGTCGCGAACTGAGCGCCTGCGACTTCAGTTAGCATCAACTTGACTCCGTTCGAAGCATCATCGGGGACGACGTGTTCCGGTGTCCAGACTTTTATGAACTCATCGTTGAAAGCGGCGAGACAGGAACCGTAAAGCAGAACGGCTATCGAACAGGCTAGAAGTAAGCGGGAACCAAACATCCCCATCGTCGAGGATTTCTTCAGCGTATATAGCTCGATTCAAAATTTAGAGAGTATGATGACTAAACGCCCACTAAACGAAGTAACAGCACTTCGGATACACAGAGAAAATTTCTTTCGTAGGGGATAGAGGGAATAGAAGCAACTTAGCTCTAGTACTCGGATTCGGGGAGTATTCGGCGGAATCAGAAAGATGAGCTGATTGAACAGCGACAGTCCCTTATAGGGATCGAACGAGAACCCCAAAAAACTGCTGCTTTCTCGCAGCAGGTGCTGAAGACAAGCAGCTGCCAGAATGACGCGGCGTGTCGGAGTAGACGTTTTCGTACACACGCAGCACACTGTTAGCTGGATCCTGGAGGCAGAGGAGTTGCAGAAGGACAAAAGTTGACCTCGTTTCAAATGATTCCTCAGAATGTAGAGTACAGTTCTCTATCCAGAAAAGTACGGTTTCCAGATGACCTCCAGGTCTACGGCTAAACAAGTGTAACTATGTACCCGTCAAAGTAGCAGATATTTTTTACTGCCGTTACGGAGGAGGAGGTGGTCATCGGAGCTCGATCTCTATGGAGTCTTTATGGAGTACATAAAGGTGAAACAAGTTCGAACGTGCATAAAGAAGGAAACGCTACTATTGATTGTCGAGAATCCAGGAGCAACAAGCACTGAGCTTCCTTTCCCGAATAGCCCTTACCCTTTATTTGGACGTTCACAAGTCACGGTTTTCCCTTTTGTGCTACACATTTGCCGTTGCACCATCACAAGATTTCATTAACAGACCAACGTCACATTTAGGCCCCACTTCACAAGATCTCAGTAACAGACCAAAGTCACATTTATTCTCCTAAACGAGATAAAGACAAAGTAAAATAACAAAGAGTCTCGATTGTTGTCTTACTGAATGTCTTCTGGCCTGTCGCCAAAAAAGGGTACCCGGTTGACTACTTCTAACCTTTAACATGTAAGCAAGAAAGCTTCCGATCACACATGCACATATCTTTGCAGTTTCATTTCCCGCTGAGCCTCCTCGTCAGAATGCTTAGACGATAATTGAGCTTTATGCTAATACAGAAGGTGTGGAACTTGAAGTTCTCAAGGTTAAAGGGCGACGCATGGAATGATAAGTACGGTTGGAATAACCATCAGAAAAAGAAACATGAACTGATTTTCAGAATTTGTTTCCTTTCTTAATGAAACGTTCTACTTAATTATCCACAACTGCGCCAACGAAATATGCTTCATTTGTACAGAATACCCTACGCATGTTGCGTCAGTTGTGAAAATGCTCCATTAGTTCTACGGTATCATAAGCTGCATTCCTTGCAACGGTTCTTGAGTATCCAAAATTTAGCCTGCTCTAAATATCTGACAAGAGGACGGCTATCAGAATTAACATTGCGATTAGGTTCACATGAATAGCCTAGACCGTCAGAAATCTCTGTGGCTGACAATATTCAAGCTGGCAAAGTTGGAACATGCTCAATACCGACTGCATTCAACAACCACCACAGATTTGAAATCTGTGGGAATGCAGCTTCATGAAAAGTTGACGACTGGCTGGACGGAACTTCTCTTCTATCCTTAAACAGTACATTGAAGTCGTGGAGCTTCTGATTATCTGATATTTATTAAGTCCGCTCTGAACCACTAGCATACGTTAATACGGTATATTGGTCTAGTAATAAGTCCGAGTACAATGAAGGGCAGTGTCTGACCTCGGGATTCCAACCACCGCTGTACAAGACTTTGTTCCGGAATCTGGAACTTTGTCTTGACTTTGATCTCCAACCCGAAGGAGGGATCCAGCCGAGAGTCTGAGAGCCACCTGGTGTCTTGGTACCGTTCAATAGTCTACAAGTTCGGCCCTTGGCTGGAACTTGCAGTCCAGGTTATCACCTTCCCGTTGGCTACAGCCTAAAAGTGTTTCTACAGCTCATGACTGTGTGTTCGGCCTCGTCAACACGCCTTCGGAGCAGCTTTGACTTCGCTTTGAAGTCAGTAAGGGTGCTGGAGGTCACTCTGCACAGCCTTTACTCAGACTCGTGTTGCTGATTTTTGTACTGCATTACTCCAAACTCGAGGTCTGCCACAATGTTCTTTCTCTCGCCGGTGTTCGCTCAATGACCCGAGAGTACGAGTGTTTAGGAGCGTCGGGGTGACTGTGACAAGAATTTAAATCCTCCTGTACATCAGTGTGTGCTCAACACGCCGTCGCCCGTGTATGATCTCAGATTGCGCCACCGACATGTTGCATTGAACGGTGCTTCATACAAGGTTCCATCTATTTCACACTTTCACTCTCAAAGCTGATGGGAAAATGGAGCTTTGCCAGGAACCGACTTGCTAGATTCGAGAATCCGTTTCGGTCTATGCAGAGCGTGATGGCCTATAATTTCGAGGTTACAAACGAAACGAAGCTCGTAACGAATGAAGAGACCAGAAACGTTTAATTGTTGTGCGGGCTTCAATGATCGCGAGTGAATCGACTGGGACTGGCTGCAGTATGTCTTGTAGGAATCAAAAACAATCTCTACAACCGAGGTGATGTCCATGCTAATCCAGTCTCGAGGTCCTACGCTTCACCTCATACGAAACTTGGTTGAGACGTTGATGTCAAGATTAGAATGTTGAAAATTGAAATAAAGGGACTGGCCAACGGTAGGTTTCACTCGCAAACATCTTGCGGGAGTAGAGTGTGTATGTAATTTCATCCACTCTGCTGTCCTATCCACGTTTTGTCGCCTAGAAGCGTTATCAAAGACTCTGAGTGTCTTGAACCTTGCAAGAACTTGAGCTTTCAGTTTCGTTGAATTTCATGAATGGAGATGCCAGTTCTAGCGCAGTCCTGTGTAAGCTTGAAAATACAGTGCTACAGCATTGATGCAGAATTAACATCATAGTAGCTTACAATTCTATCAGTCGGCAGTGAATACATCACCAGCTGGCAGAATCGAAAGAATCAGATGATCAGCTGGCAGATTACCCTTATGATTCGAATCTTTGTGAGTTCATTAGCTTTGACATGAACAGGTTGAGGAGACTGAAACATTTATTGTCTCCTCAATCCATATAGTTAACTAAAAAATAATAAAAATTGACGTGTATGATATGGTCAAATAAAGCTACCCGACACGAAACCGCTAACCAAAAACTGGCAACCAGGTCTATCAAGAATTTGTTACTATGAGGTGCACATATAAACTCTCATCACAAAATACATAGCTGTCACATCAAACATCACATGACATAAATCTTCATACACCGACACAAGTGTAGCACAATCGAACTCTAACTTGCGGTTTGGTCCCTATGACGCGAGGTAGCCATATAGTCCATAACATGATATGCACTTCGTGGGGCTAACATAAGGAGGCCAGATGCTACAATGCCCCATGGTTAGATGCCTATATGCAATCCATACCATCTAACGATCAAACTTGTTTGCTTGCTAATCTCATCAAGGATATCTCCACCGCCCACTTGGCACCGTATTGAGAGGAGGTGTCAAACATGGCATATGCTATCCTCTCGAACAAGAATCATAAATCAACATACTCCATGCTCCACCAAGTGATCCGCATAACATACATCTCAAGCCTGCACACACAACTGCCATGCTTGGATCTATAGAACCATCAATGTTTGGAAGGTGACATGGCGTACAATTACGCACATGATCCTTCCAAATCATATCATCACAACCCTCTAATACTAAAACTCCAAAAGGTAAAACCTCACGTACTCGTAGAATTGTGCGACCAGCTGTAACATCCAATGTGATCAGTGCACTCTGCTGCAAGTAAACATAATCACCAATATGAAATCTGTGAATTGAAGTTCTATATCCACCTCGGATGGTAGCATAACGCAAAATATCTCTATGCTAAGCAATAGTTAGGTTCTCAAATGCCATAGGCATTACTCTAACGAAGAGTTCTGCCCTTTGAGAACACATCCTAACCCAAACATTAGGATTATCCAAGTCCAAAACTTTAGCTAACTCTCGACGAATAGCTGTATGTAAGTCTGGATCTCTACCATATAATAAAAAAGACGGTGAGAATGACGTTAGAGATGTTTTCCGGCTAAATCGATAACCCATGGCCAACCATGGTAGCTGGATGTTTTAGTCTCCCAGATGACCTTTCTCCAAGCCAAACTTTCTTAGTCCTCTCTTCACGGTGTGAACAACTCTCTCTGTTAGATCATCAGACTCGGGATGATCTCTTGAGTTGGTACGATGATCGATCAATGCTCCATCACAAAGCCTGAAACTCAGTACCCAGATCAGTCAACACTTATGCTTATTGTAACCAATCTTGGTTAGCTATAGTTAGTTTAGCCAAAGCGTAGGTTGGTCATTAGATCACTAAAAGACAAGATAGTGGTGTGCACTATCCAAAAAGTAAAAGGTAAATGACGAGGTGGCTATCATGCATTGGTGGATTGGATTGTGTGCTAGACGTCTTTTAGGAATTGGTTAGTATAAGATAACGAAATATGCAACCTATGCATGTTAGCCATGTGACATAGTTTGGATTTCGTACTTTTCTAGTCCTATAGTATATAAAGCAAGGACAGGTCTTGAGAAGACATCTCTCATATTGGAAGTCATTCCGGAGTCATTGTCTTCAATGTTACAATGGTATCAGAGCAGGCTTATTGTTCCTATGAGTGTGGATCATCCCTCTTGGAAGAATAGTCTCGGTTGGTACAATTATATGAGGAGAGAGTGTTTGTTACAGGTTGGCAGTGGCCATTGAGCTCCAAGTAGTGGAAGGGGGTTATTGTGGATGCAGGTTATGGATGAGGGAGATAGAATAATACCGAGATTCCCATTTCTTAATACTTTTCATGTCAAACTATTATACATTAAGAGAGCAAGGTTGACTCAATATTTGATTTATCATTTTGGGGACAACTTGGATCCAACATCAATGATCATCAGAATGAATAGAAATAGTATGAGTATGCCCGCACCACACATCCATTCTAATCAAGAGATTCAATATCTACTTTTCTTCTTCAAATAATTTGAGGTAAATAAGCAATATTTGAATCATATCCATGGAATCGTCGTAACGAGGTGGAAATGAGCAGAGTAAAGTATCAAATTGAGTGGCAGTTGCCTACGCACACAGCCAATTACATTTTTCAAGCTTTTTCGTACGGATTTTTGTAGACGAAGAAAGAGAGAATGAAAAACTCTTGACATATGAAAATGAAATGAAAAAATACATCCTTCCTCTTTGTACGAAGAAGTTAGGGCAGAGCAGAGCAGATGTATGAATAGTTCACTTGTTTTGAAGGTCGTCAGGTAACCAAAAGGTGTCATCTTGTTTTATTCTAAACTTATTTATTTATAGACTACACTACACATTGTTTTGGCAGCTTAAAACCTGTGAGTGTAGGTCACTGTTCTTGCAGTAACCTGTGATCACCAGTCAACTTTTGCATTTATTGTGTCAGCTGAAAAAATTCCCCATTTGTAGGATGGACGGCAAGTTATGCCGAAAAACGAAGAAAAACGTCATGTGAGTGAAGCTTCAATCTACACAAGAACGGTTGCTGAAAGTCTGCTGTAATCCAGTTGTTGGACGCGTTTTGCAGTCACACTGCCTCTGTGGGAAACGTAGACTTGGATGTGCAGCTGTAAAGACATCCACTTCCAACAAACCCCATACATTCCTGTTGATTTTCATGCTTGACCTGTGGGAACCATGCACGTACGTTGAGTACGATGTTCCGAGAATGGGCTACAGGTTTCTGTACCCGAGCCTGGAACAAATGCGCAATGTCAGAAATGTACAGTTTGGCGGCAGCTGCAATTCGTCTTTTGGTCGTTCGTACGAACGCACCCGTAGAATTTTAAGATACATGTGTAGAATACATGAGTCAACTCGTTGTCAGTAGGCGCTTCATTCCAGCTATCAGTGCGTGTGTAGCAGACTACCGCGTTGGGAGCACTTCCGCCGAGGAGTTCCATTCTCCAAGTGGACGCTGCTGCTTTTGCCCCCGCGCTCCAGATGTTTACCTTGAAAAGATCGAGCTTCTGATCATTTCCTCCAGATTCAAATTCCAACGTTCGTCCTGCGTTTCAACTCACCGGAACCATCAGAAACTGCAGTGCTCTGCTCAGGTCAACTGTGCTCTTCCTTCGATCGAGAGCCTTCGAAAGGTCGGTCGGCGATTGTCTGCCAGCATCTGAAGCTAGCTTTGCGCCACGACGACAATGAGGACAACGGGCATCGGAGCACTTCTCGGTTGCTCCATCGGTGTCTTTCTTCTTGGCTCCTGTTTCGCCGGGTTCAGCGATGAGTTCACAGCAAACTGGGGTCGGGAGAATATCGTCGCCGATGACGCTACGCGCGGCGTCAGACTGTCATTGACGGAAGTTGCAGGCGCTCATATCTCCAGCAGTAACTCTTTTCTGTTCGGTTCCTTCAAGGTCAAGCTGAAGCTGATTGCCGGAGAATCTGCGGGAACGGTGTCCTCCTTTTATGTAAGTTTTCTTTCCATACTCAATGATTCACGAGAAGTCCGTTTAAGTTGAACAAACTTGCTTCAAACGCAACATCTGACAAGAGTGGATTCTCTATGTTGTGTCCTTCAGCTCTACTCCTCCGGCACCAAACACGATGAAATCGACTTTGAATTTCTGGGAAACGAAACTGGCCAACCGTACCTTCTCCACACCAACGTCTTTGCCAACGGTGTTGGCAACAGGGAGCAACGTATTAGTCTGTGGTTCGATCCCACAGCCGACTTTCATACCTACTCGGTTATCTGGAATCACCATCAAATTACGTGAGTGTCTTCTCATCCCGCATTGCAGTTAGTCAGTCAGTCACGCTAGGAATTTTGTTTCTGCAGACAGACGGATGCAAGCGCGTCTCATATCGAAGCATAAAGCTGATGGAGTTACCAATGTTTTGTGAGTGCAGGTGGCTCGTGGATGACACGCCGATCAGAATTCACAAGAACATTGAAGACGTTCTGCCCAACACTTATCCAAAATCTCAACCGATGACGGTGCAAGCCAGTATTTTTGAAGCTAGTTCCTGGGCAACGCGAGGTGGGGCGGTGCCGATCGAGTGGGAGTCCGCCCCATTCGTTGTGAATTATAAAGAGTTCTCATTCGACGCCTGCGTGGCGTCCAACAATGATATCAGTTCTTGCACAAGGAATTATGAAGAAAACTGGTGGGAAGCTGCGGAACACCATGCTTTAAACCCAAGCCGAATGAGCCAACTGAAAAATGTGCGCCAGAACTTCATGGTGTATGACTACTGTACAGATAAGAGCAGATATTCGACGGCTCCCACGGAATGCAGCTACAACGGTCTTTGAGGCCATAGACATGTCGATCACACAAATTATTAGTGCATTAGCTCGAGAATTTAATCGAGAGGTATGGATCTTATTTACCCCTCACAATCTTTGGCGGAGAACGAAATACAAGTCCTCTGTTCTTCAATATATGTTCAAGCCACATAACTCCATTCATCACGGCTACTTTTTTTTCAGCCGTAAAGACTTCATCTGTAATATTCAGGTTAGGTAGAACAGAATTGGGAGTCACATTGACGACCAGTACACTTTAGAGAGGCAATATATCTATAGTCTCTGTCAGCAGCAGACGATTGCTACGCAGCCACCGAGGATGTGTTTCATTATACACGAAAAGCTGCTGAGCTTTTTGCAGTAAAGAACCAGTTTTCCACATCATGCATCGGATCCATATTTATCTATTGTAATGCTTCTGAAGACAATTTCATGCTCTTAGCTTTTGATACGCGATACCACCTTTCAAGCAAGTCTTCTGGCTTGAAACGTATGAAGCTCTAGGCAGATTAACTGGCAGAGTCATCGTTCACATCCAAGTCGAAGTTGGCTTCTGGGCAATGAGCGACAGTATTTTGCCGCAGGTGTGTGCAAAGATGCTCATGACTTCTTCCCTGGTCTATAATACTCTGTTTTGGTAGCGAGTTCAAACACAGAGCTTTCGAGGATGTGCAAGCAGTGGATAGATATCAAAACGCCTTATAGTAGAAGTATCGAGGACAAGTCCGAATCTTTCCTAAGCAAACTTCGCTACATGGCCCTCATGATGTACAGGAAATGGTGTACGCTCCGTCCTCGAACTTGCAGACATAGGTACAATTTGATCTGAGACTTTTGGACCATGCCTTCGTCTATAACCCAGAATGGCTCCAAGCTCGCATACGAGTGATCAGAACTTGATTCTGATGTCTGAAAATGTGTGTTGTTGTCATCTATGTCGGTATCACCCCATCCAGATTGCATGCAGTCGTAAAGGACATAGAGTACCAGCCTTGAGAATACGATGGTCAGCTAAAATGATCAATGATCACGAGAGTCTCAAATTCAAAGTCTGAAAGCGTCTTCAGCACTTGAAGTAACTCCTCTTCTTGTCATGAAAAAGCTGCTCACCACAAAACCTGAGGCTGAATCTCTCGTCTTGATGAGCGAAGGGTGACCATCCAGTTGATGAGTTTTGTGGGAACAGATTTTAGTGAGATAAAGTCCTCTGAAACCATCTCCAGTACCCCAGAACTTATAACGTCTCAGAAAACTATTGATGAAAACCTCTGCAGGCCCCTATGAATAGAGGAACGAAATTCTAATGAGAATGAAAATAAAAAAGATCGTGCTTAGGAAAAACTTCTAGTGAAAACAGTCAGCTAAAGAATCAGAATGGCATAATATCCTCGTCATATTTCATCCTGAACCTTCAAACTCATACCGTAACGACTACAAACATGATAGTTCGGCCTTCATTTTCATCTTGTTAATTACATCGTGGAGCGATTAGAGCATTCAGAAGAAATAATTTCCTAGCCCCGTCACAGTTCACGTTGTCCACATACAATGGTTCCAGTGTGAAGATGTCCACGATCACCAAACCAACCTTTCAATCGTTCACGGGCACCCAGTGGTTAAGAAAATAATCTCCCTTTCTCGCTCACTCGCCGACCCTGGCGATTCTGCCAAGAGTATGACTAGCTAGCTCTCTCTAAGGTTCGAGGCGATTTAGATCCATCGGAGGTGATCCCAAGCTCAAAAGTTCTTCCTTGGAATCCATTGTTTCACTAGAGGTTCTCGCACTTTGCAGCTTAGGTTGGACCGTCTGGGAGATTGTTGCGTTGCGTTGTTCAGAGCAATTTCATCAGTAACTCCACGAGTATACTACTATACAGTTGTTGCACGCGTTCGGTATTGTGGAAAGAAAGCCAAAACTTTGAAGAGGACAAACAAGCGCCTTTGGGAACCCTGAAAAGATTAATCTAACTTGCAATACAGTGGGGTCATGTAGGACAAACTGTCTTGGGATTTCAAGCTGTCACCCTTGAATAAGTCCATCGCTGGATCCAACCGGGTCGCCACCTTTGACCACCAGTATCTCCAGGTGCAGCTTCTCATGCTGGTGGGCAAAAGGTTCAGGGAGCAGCTAGATTCAGCTGCTCAAGTCAATGATAGACGACAACAGTTACTAAAAGCACCCGTCCAGCGATGATCTTATATTCACATCCTTCTGGTGCCTCGGCTTGGCGCTTTTCAGCTCACCCTCTTTGTTTCAACGAGAGCTTTCAGGTTGTATCAATGGGTCCATTACAACTATTAGAACAGCCTGTGTGAAGAAAATTTTCACACTTCAAAGCAGTTCCATCCATCCCCTTCTGAAAGTGTAAGTTTGTCTATTCTTATTCGAAGAATTCAAAGATTTGAGCCATCTTCATTGCGAAGACAGTAGGGTCTGTCCTCCTGTTCTGACATGAAGCTTGAGTGAGTAGTAAGAGGACCGTAGTTATATTGTAGATCAAGTGGTTACAAGAATAGGGGCATCAAAATAGGAATCGGAGTTGTTTATCATCGATCCGTTACGATGACCCCTGATGGTTCGAGGACTGGGCTCGGTTTGTCCATCGTAGCGATCATCATGGGGTCATGCTTTGCTACATTTGACCAGGAGTTCATTATAAACTGGTCCCGGGAGAATGTTGCAGCCGACGACGCTAATAATGAGGTCAAGATTAGTTTAAACAGAGCTGCAGGTGCTCAATTCACGAGCACTCACTCTTTTCTTTACGGTTCGTTCAGTGTGAAGGTGAAGCTGGTTCCTGGAGATTCAGCTGGAACTGTCTCTTCCTTTTACGTAAGACATCGAACTAATTCTGTAATACCTCGCTCAGTTAGTGTAGCATGCCCCTTTACTCTTTTATGTCAGTTGCTGCATCTGCTAACTTCGCAAGTCCTGTATGGCTCAGCTTACATCTTCCGGATCTCAGCATGATGAGATCGACTTCGAGTTCCTGGGAAATGAAACAGGCCAGCCTTATGTACTACACACCAACGTTTTTGCAAATGGCACTGGCAACAGGGAGCAACGCATCTTCCTGTGGTTCGACCCTACCGCCGAGTTCCATAACTACTCTGTGATTTGGAATCACCAACAGATCATGTAAGGAGTCAGTCCTTCACCTGCAATACAGCAGTTGCTGGAAAATTTGCTTCATATTCTGATCAATGAAATGGGTTCACTCCTTGAGTCTATAGCCATGCGCTAGATTATGACAGGAGGACAATTTGCAATCCTATTATAGTTGTTCCCTGACGGATTCTCTGTTGAGAGCGACTGTGTGTGATGATTCCCGGGGAGGTAGACTAGATCCATATTTGTTCCGGTGTTAAGTTATGGGAGCAGCACATGGAGAAATGCTGACTAGAATATTGACACTTACAAACGTGCAGGTGGCTGGTGGACGATACCCCAATTCGAGTATATAAAAACGTTGAGAAACTTGTGCCCAAATCTTACCCTCATTTCCAGCCGATGGTGGTGGCTGCCAGCATCTTTGATGGCAGCGATTGGGCAACTCTTGGCGGAGCTGTTCCAACCAACTGGGAGCATGCCCCGTTCGTGGTGACTTACAAAGACTTCAACTTTGACGCTTGCATAGTGCAGAGCAACAGTAGCAGCTCTTCCTGCACGCCCAACTATGAAAGTAACTGGTGGGAGGCGGCTCCGTTTCAAAGTCTAGACGCCAAGGGCATGAACGATCTCAAGGAAATTTACCAGAAGTACATAGTTTACGACTACTGCACCGATCGGACAAGGAACCCAACACCTCCTCAGGAATGCAGCTATAACACGTAAGGATCGAATTTGGGCCAATTTCCGCATTGAACACAAGACCTTTTTTTTTATTTATTTACTTTTATAGCCACAATTATTTGACCTACGAAGAACTGCCTATCACTCTTTCGTTTGAGCAATGTGACCTGACCATGATTCGGCGGCAAACTTACGCAAGAAGAAGCAGAAGAATCAGCAGTGAGGATGTTGAGCCAACATTGCATACAATCTGATTCATCCGTATATTACTATGGGCCAACCCAATGCGTGTGTCTGGAGGAATACGTTCTCAGGTTTCCAATAACCCGCCTCATAAGAAATGTTTTCTGGTTTTAAGAGAGTCAATGATCAAACGAACGTAATCCTAATGTATAGACGTAGAGAACACTAGGACTTTCAATGAAGTGGATGGCTGGATGGTTCATCAATTCAAGCGGGGACACTCATTTTGTTCGCGTCTATGGGTGTAACCCAACAATTCAGTGACCTAAGTGCCGATGGAGTTGAAGTGCGGTGATGTACCCTTTGGAGATAACATTTCATACATTTCCTCCAGTTAGACTGTGCTCAGTTCTGCTTTTATCATCTTGTGTCACTATTGTGAATCATAACGCGATGCACCCAGAAGGCTTGGACGCCGAAGACCTTTCTGAGAATATAAAATGTCTATGTCCACAGAACAAGGAGATCGGGGAGTGCAAATGCAATAGTGCAAAATAAAGAAATATTAGAACGGGTCGTTATTTCTGAAACCGAGTAGAACTCATTGACTTTGTTTCTCAGTTTGGGTATATCGAACAGTTCTGGACTAGAAAAGCACCACCGTTAAACTTTGGTTATCACAAAAATTGGGTGTCTGAGAATTTGCTCAATGTGTTCTTTAGTTTCTTGTCGATATGACAATATCTGCATAAAACAGATTCCCAATATCAAAGATTTTTTTAGCACGGCATTAGGTGACTGAAAAAGGATAGCTCAGTATGATTTAGAAGAGAAAGACTTTTAACCTAGAAGTTCTAGGCTCAGAGGTTTAAAGCATTCTGATATTCTTTTGGGGAAGTAATTTAGGGTAATAATTGCCAAATTTTGTTTGTGTATATATTCATGTGTTCTCCGCATGATTTGATACTATTATTGGGTTAATTCTTAAGTGTCTTGTTTAGCCAAGGAATCAACTATAGTCTTTGTGTCTAAAGGTCTAGTGCATTAATAGTAGGAAAAAAGTTTATTGAAAAAACTGTAAATTGTGGAATTTGTGAAGAGATTTAGAAATATAAATGAAAATAGAGATTAATTATGCCGTGGTTTAGATGTTTTCGTTATTTTAGGATAATGCTTGTAGATTTCCAGCGATTATCAATTGCTTTGGCAAAGTCGTGTTTTTCGACATGGTTTTTGTTCATAAGAGATGCCCCCATACTTCTGTTGGATCTAGAAGTCTCACATATCTACAGATATCTCGTTTGTTTTCTTTAGTTGTTTTCTGCTACATGTAAACTCGTCCATATACTGGAGATCGACCAATCTACTCGTGTTGAATTCAAATCTTCATTCTACTCATTCCGGGGCGATTTGTAGGAACGTGCTACAAGCAGAAAGTAATACTCTTCAGAAGCCTCGAAACGTCATGAATCTTAAAGATATTTTCTGAGCACATTGTATTAGCGATAGGTACATGTTGGTGATTAATTTTCCCCAAACTGCCTTGGGTGCAGTACTTCTTGTGCATACCGTATCCATTCCGTTCAGGTGTAATGTAAGGTATATAATCAAAGTTTTTAACCTTAATCTGGGGTTCAGTCTTAGAAGAATTGCAAAGGTGCATTTTACGTGATTAATAGATCCTTTGAACCATTGATAGATCCTCGAAAGGTAGCATGTCATTGAGGTTCCATCAGCAGATTTATCTTCAGCAATTTTAGTTTCAAGCACGAGGCAAATAGAAATTCTCTGAACTGGTTTAGGAGAAGACATAGATTCTCAAACAGTACATCGAAGTTCTCTATTTTATTTAAGATTTCAGCACAGAAGTGAATCCTATAACCCTTCACTGCCAAAGACAAGACTCGAATTCTGAATCGAAAAAATCAAGGTAAATTTTTGAAGGCTTTTCTTCGAGAGATCCGCCAAGGAAAGTGCTAGCCCTTTATAACAATTGGAAATCATTTCTCCTTCAAAGACAACCTCAGCCTACAACATTATAACATGGTTCTTACATATAAATCTGTATTATGATCTAGAATGGAAATTACCGAAGTGTGGGTCTACAATTCTACGACGAATATGTTTCACATCCCAAAACTTTTGAAGGCAAATCCACTCGTAAGTTGTATATAACATGTTCCGAGCGAGTCAAACTAGGAGTTCACCCATACATGCTTTCTCCGTTCTATCGGCGCTGCCTTTTTATGTAACCTACCATCTAGGGGCCCAATCAAACTTCATTATAAGAGCACTCGGTCGGTGGTGTAGGATATCTTGCCTGATCAGTGCAGTAATCATACAGCATGTAGCTCTGATGAAACTGTTTTAGCTGGTTCAGTTGACTTTGAGTCAACTCCTGATAAGCTGTTCCTTCCCACCAGTTTCCTGCGTAGTTCTCAGTGCAAGACGATATGTCTCCATTCGCCTCACAACCGTCAAAGCTGAAGTTCTGGAAGTTCACCCTGAATGGAGCGTAATTCCAGTTAATTGGGACTGCTCCACCTCGAGTCGCCCAGCTGCTAGCCTCATATATACTGGCAGCTATATTCATTGGCTGGGAGGACGGGTAAGAATTTGGATAAGTGGCCTCGATGTTCTTGTAAATTCTGATGGGAGTATTGTCCACCACCCATCTGCACACACAAAACGTGGCAGATGAAGCAAACCTTCCATCAATGATGCATGCTTCGACTAACTGTATGACAATACCATCGATGGATGCGGCTTCACTCTTTCACGATGAAGGAAAAGATACGTTTAAATTTCAATCACACGAACCTGTGCACTCCATAATTATCCCACAGCTTAAGAGTCGGCCATTTGCTCAAATCAGGATAACATCAAGCGCAGGGTGTGAACAAATCTTTTGCATGACCATAGTGAGTAACTTACATGATCTGGTGATGGTTCCATATGGCTGAGTAAGTATGAAAGTCTTCTGTAGGGTCGAACCACAAGTAGAGGCGTTGTTCCCTACCACCCACACCATTGGCGAAGATATTGGTGTGCATCACATAAGGTTGACCGGTTTCATTACCCAAAAATTCGAAATCAATCTCATCGTGAGTGTCTCCGTAGGATGTAAGCTGGAACACGCGGTACATGTTTGTTGTTAGACTAGAGATGAACATACGCTCAGCAAAAGTATGGTCACATCCTGCTAGACACGCAAATTTTCTGTACCACGAAGATGAATAGCAATGTGTGGACCATGATACTGGAAACAAACTGCCTGAATACAGACTAAGTTCAACTCCTCTTCAGATGTTTAAAAGTACTCAAATCATTTTGGAGACCACGCATGCTTTTCCAAACTCCCACTGCAATCTCGCAGTGGAAGTTTTGACCAGGACCACCTGCCACGATCTCTCATCTATGCCCATGTTAATCATAGCTCCACGTATATATTGGTCGATTGAATGACTGTCTAGTTTAAGCATGCAAATCGGAGAAGAAGAAAAAGTGAAGAAATTTCTCCTTCGTAGAAGAAATGTGCACTCACATAGTATGAGGCAACAGTGCCTGCAGATTCACCTTCAACCAGTTTGAGTTTCACACTGAAGGAGCCGTACAAATATGATTGCTTGCTTTCAAACTGTGCTCCTGCGTCCGGTGTCAATGAGAGCTGGACATTACTACTCGCATCATCTGCAACAACATTTTGCTGCGACCAGACGATCGAGAAATCATTGGAGAAAGATGCAGATATCGATAAGCATGATCCCAGAAGCATGATAGCTCTGAACAATACAGAAAGTAACCCTGAATTCATCTTGATCATGTTCAAAGACCCCAAATCAGTGTTTCTGCAAGTCGAGTCTGACTGAAGTGGTTCCCGGCAGGATATCTAGGACAGAACCATGCATGAATCTGCAAGAGCTCGAGATCCTACTTCCACCTCAGTCTCTCACCCTTGAGCGGTTCGAGATAGGAGTGATGTGTCCCCAGATCTCATGCCTCGAAGTTTATATCCGATGAGTCTAATGCCTGATAAACGTTGAGCTTTTCTTGGTAGGATGCACAATGTCATCGTCTATTCCGGCCACTGAACGTCAACCTCATCGGCTAGTTCCATCTCCATATCAAGTGGAAGGCGGATCCGGACGATAGCCACGCTCTTCCTACATATGCCGCCGTCGTTGTAGGTGTATCCATCGGCGACCCGTCACCAAGACTGTGACCTCCGGCCCTGACTGTACGCGAACGCGCTGAAATCCATGCGTTGAACCCAGTTCACGGTTCCTGCACAATTGTGCTGGCCTGTGTCCAGAAAGATCGAGGAGACCGGACCGAGGATGGATGTTCTTACGCTCTCACTTGCAGCCCCCCGTGTTTGTATTTCAAAACTTGAACTTGCGCCATACATTGAGAGGTTGATGTGGTTTCTCCGGTGACTGCCTTTTGCTTTTCTTGGCATGCATGCGTGCATATACACATTCACCGCGCGCTGCAATTAGTCCTCTCCAGAAGGCGGCTTCGGGGACGTTGAATTATCTTTCACCATTCAAGGTGCGATTGGGATTGAAGTTTGCTCTTGCTGGGGCTCACGTTATTACTCATCATGCGTGTGGCCAGCCCATGTATGGCACCGTCGCTGACATGGAGACTCTGGACATTTTAAATTCTTTCAGCTCATGGTTGGAACGGCTAAAGGACGGCGGCCGCGCAAGACAGCCTGTTCGGATTTTATCTGGACTAGTCGTTTGATTCTCGGTCGATCCAGTGCAATAGTGGAAATTTAGGAATTGGTGTTACAGGGATGGATGATACAGGAATTGGTGTTATGGTAGCGATGGCAGAGTCTCGCCACTCAAGCGCGTGCGAGGAGACGCATCTGTGAGTCGAAATGCCAACTGGGCTAGTTATGATGGATGCAGGCGTGTCATGCATGTCTTGGTAGGTCAGAGTTGGCCTGAGGGGAGCTCGCAATGGACTCCCAGTCGTGGAAGTACAGAAGTTTGGTTGTCAAGGTTTAAGTGTCGAATGTTTACTGCCTTATATGATTTGATTAAAGCTTATTTAGTGCGCGTATTGATCGGGAATGCTTTCGAAGATGATAAGCATGTTGGGGGGGGAAATGTGTTCAATGTGTTTTACTGCGCATGCAGCTTAAGCGTCGAGCATTCACTGGCGTGGAACAGCGGGTTGCAAGTCCCATATTTGAGAGTTTAACAAGCACTTAAAGCGTAAATTCACTTCACAATCGAAGTGCATGATCACGTTGGTATCATACCTAATGGAGACGGCATTCTTACAATGACATTGAGACATGTAATTGTATGAATGCCGATTCAAAATCATGTATCTTAAAATGGCTCCACACTTGCGAAATCTTGACATCTGTTACCACCTGTTTTCAGTCCATGTCCAGTCGTGATGTTTTTAGTAGATCTCACCGAAACTCTAGAAGAGCATATGATACCAGGCTGCTCGCGATCGCACAGCACAGCGCGGAATAGCACACCCAATGCTCACGTCGTCCTTCATCCTGAATATTACTTGGTCTAATATGCTTCGAGATTACAAAAACCTGGCTTGGACCTAAAGACACTCCAGACATGAATGGGCTTACGCTTCTCTTAAGATCACCTCGAACGACTTGGGCGCGACCATGGCGTTATGTTCTTGACCATACTTGGTGCGGTAGAGTTCTTTAAATGGCTACGCTGCAAATGGTAGCACGCTCGCTGTCTGTTCGTGCCCTTCTGCGGATTCTGGCCCCTTTGACGTTCGACTCCGCCTTGGAGTGTTTTCCTCTGTGTGTATGATACGATTGACACCGAGTGTAGAAAGGCACGTGTTAAGCGTGTGCTGGAATCAATCGATCGGTTACGCCATGATGAAGCTTTGAGTCCGATCGATCCATCAATGTAGCTGTGTAGCCATCTATCTTGGTTTCTTTTGCTTCTTTGACCTGGTGAACGTTTGGCCATGTGAAGATGAAGAGACATGAAGCCGAAGTCCATGTCCAGTCATTGGCACATACATTGCCGAAGACCAAGACTGTTCAGCTTAACGCTAGAAGTCTAATGCTCTAGGTATAGACTCTACAGATTTCAGTCGAAGTGAAGATCCTTATATTTTGAAGTTCTTGCTGCGAATGTCTGTTGATGGATGGATGTCCATCAATGAGATCATGATTTTGTTGACCGACCCAGGTGTCATCACCTTTTGTTTTGTCACTCGAGTGAATCTTGACAGCCACTCCGACTTGCTCCTGAAAGGAGGGTGAAAGGGCACGAGCACCAACGGGTCGCTTGTATCCTGCCGTACTTCCCTTCAACTGACCACCTTAGAGTTCGGTACAGGGCAGTACTGTATGCATGAGAAGCGAATTTGTAACAACAGTAACATACGATGGCCGCGGAGGACTTTGACATGCATCTGGCCATTTAGTACCAAAGTATTATTCTTGGCTACAAAAACCACCAAATGTGATGAATATGGTGTTTTCTAGCCATCGCCATTTGCACTGATCTAGGATCTTGGTGGTATTGTGATCACAAGAGCCGGTTTAGAACGATGCGAGGGGAACAAAAGATGTCATGACGGTAGCGATATTGCAAGCTTCCGTACTAGGGAACTGAATCGCAGTACCTACCTTACCTGCTCCTACCTGCTCCTCATTGCCTCCCGCGGACTTAAAAAATCATGTGGATTTCCATGCAGAATTGGTTCCTGCTGATAACGAGCTCTGAGGTTCGTATCATAATCGCCAACTGCGGGTATTAATCTCCAGCTCAGTCGGGGTGGAATGATCACATCAAGAACATTCACACCACAACGGGATCGTACGACCTTGGCCCTCTTCTCTGAGTGCCAGTCGCAGCATAGACTGGCTCTTCTCGAGAGTGGACCTCAGCTCTTGCAAGCTTGAGCCTCATTCGACCTCTTTAAATGCCGACACAAGTTCAGTTGGCAACTCATACCCGAGTAGAATTGATACCCATTGAAGGCAGTTATATGTCTGAACCCTGAAGACCACCAATTCAGGCCGAGGCAGAACACGGAGGGTGATAGGTCTTTAAAAATTGCAATCGTTATGCACGAGGGAGAAAGAACGGGCGAAATGTACGGGCTTAAGAGTGTGATGGGTGGTCGATCTGTGCTCAGCTGCTGCTCGATCTTTTTGATATTGATGGGAGCATGTTTTGCTGGGAATTTCCACGACGACTTCACCGTTGTGTGGTCTCGAGAGAATGTGATAGTAGATGATGCTTCCAGGACGGTGAAGCTCTCTATGAATGAAGTTGCAGGTGCTTCTCTTGCAAGCAGTGAAGCATTTCTGTTCGGATCATTCAGCGTCAAGCTGAAACTGATCAAAGGCGACTCGGCGGGCACAGTGTGCTCCTTCTATGTAAGCTAGCTAGAAAACGCCCAGACATGCAATTCCAGCTCAATTCTTGAGATGCTGCACCTCTCCCCTGTTTCCTTCAACGGACCTCCTCTCGGCCCATGCAAACTTTCGTTTGCTCGTTAATTGACCCTATCTATTTTGACAAGGTCATTGCAGTGCATGGGATTATTCTTGCATGCGTGTGCCCAAATAACTCATGCTTTTTATTTCAATGTGTACGAACGTTCAGCTCACATCTTACGGCAGCAATCACGATGAGATCGACGTCGAATTCTTGGGAAACGAAACGGGCCAGCCTTACGTGGTGCACACGAATGTATTTTCCAACGGCGTGGGAGGACGAGAACAACGCATGTTCCTCTGGTTCGATCCGACTGAAAGCTTCCACACCTACTCCGTTATCTGGAATCATCACCAGATACTGTAAGTACCGTGTTCGTTTTGTTTGAAACGGCCCCAGCTGAACTCCTGTCTATGTCTGCAGTACCTCTGATCGTAAACAAAGCATTGAAAGTCAGTCATTCCCCGCGGTAATGATGATATCATTATCTGAAGTCATGTGACAATGACAGAACAAGATACTGAAAATTCTGAACCCTGCAGAAAATGCAGGACAGGGTATGTAATCGTAGTGAGCTTAAACACAATTCTAATCAAAGTCTGCAACAAACGTTCCTCAAACATTTTGAATATTGGCAGCTAACACTTACATCCTTCGTCCAGATCTGCTGAAAAGTAGACCGACTTGCGTTGCTTAGTACATCTAACATGAGCGATTCGCAATAGTTTACGACGATTGTGAATCGGGCCGATATACTCCCGCTCTTAGGATCAAATGCTGAAATTGCAGCAAAATTTAATCACCTGTCCATGTTTTCTAAAATATATTTTTTATATATCTGATGTACCAGTGTTTTGCTCTGTTGCATCTAGATGGTCGGTTGACGACACTCCCATCAGACTTCATAGAAACATGGAGAATGTCAATCCCGACTCTTACCCCCAGAAGCAACCCATGGTTGTTGCTGCCAGTATCTTCGACGCCAGCACGTGGGCCACTCGTGGCGGGGCTGTCCCGATCAAGTGGGAACACTCTCCATTCGTGGTCAACTACAAAGACTTCACATTTCAGGGTTGCAAGAGTTCCGATAACGCCATCTCCACGTGTACGAGTAACTACCGGAGCAACTGGTGGGAGACTCCTTATTTCCAAACTCTGGACACCAACTGGACTAGCCAACTTCGAAAGACCCACCAGAACTACATGGTGTATGACTATTGCGTTGATCAGAGGAGGTATCCGATCCAACCTAAAGAGTGCTCCTACAATCAAGTCTGATATCGATGGGTAGAGATTTGGTCTGAACGAAATTTGGTACCCAAGACGAAAATTAGCTTGAGTTAGGATAAAGGTAGAGCCAGATGACTACTGTAGCTAGGAACGTCCGACGGAGATGATATATTCGGCCATTTTACACTCGATTTCTCTGAAATCCCACATTGACAACGTCTCAATTCAACTGTGATGGGACTAGTGTTTGATGGATGGTACATGACTTTACAGGTTGCCATCTTGAACAGGTGGAACAAAATATCCGCGGAAGTGCTCTGTACCTATATTCCAGGTGTTAATTTATTTACATGTGGAAGTAAATTAACACTGAGTGTTCGGTTCCTGTAATCCAGTGGGAAGTAATGGAACAACTCCAGCTCTTTCTAAGTATCAAAATCCTCACTCAATACATTTTACGAAAAGAAAGAATATATATATATATATATATGAACACGAGAACTCGCAGGCAATGTTCTTGCAATGCTTTTCATTCGAATTATCAGATTCATTCTGGTTTTTATCCTCGACATAGTACTGTTTCCGTTAGATAGTTGACATCACACCCAACAACAGCATCTTCCCTTCAAAGTCACTCGTTGGCCTGATGCATTTACGCGTCGGTAGAATTGTTACGAAATCCATCAATAAGGTTGGATCACATTTATTATCACCAGAATTTTAAAGGAAGATAGAGGAGGAAAATCCAAGACTTGTGAAGAAGTTGCGGCAAGAAGAATAATCAAGTTAGGAGAGGATTGTTTGGGGTTTGCGTTGCTTGTAAGCAAGCAAGGTTGTGAAGGTCAAGGTTGAGCTGTCATGTATATCGTTCTTCCTCCTTCTCTTTTAGCATATGAGTTAAGGAGTGATGTGGCCATATCAAATATACGCAAGTAGCTCAAATTTGTTGTATGGTTGGTTGCGTTAGAGGATTTCTTTCCTAATTAATTCTAACAATTGAACATTATATTGTTGTGAAGTCATTACTACAAAAAGATATGATATGAGTAATCTTCAAAGCTATTTGTCATGATTATGATATTTTATGTTAAGATAATTCAGAGCTCATAGTAAAGTTATTAAGAATATATGTTGGATTGACTTATATAATGAGTATATTGATAATGGTACAAGATATATTATCTTGTACCTTGTATATAAAGTGTATCAAAATATATTATCAAATATAAAGAGTGTTTAGGTTCCAAAGTGGAAATGGAAGATCAAAAATATTGCTTTGTTGACTAAGTAACTTATATGATCAAAGTGGAGCCAATGCATAACATGGATAAAATAGTATATAGAAAAAATATAACATGATACTCCAAATGTACTGATGCACACTTCATTTTTAATCAACATCAGGTGTCTTCATTGCGATCATTTTTAAGGATGATTAATATATCATTTAATATATTAATCATATAACGTCTCATTCCATAACATTGCCCTAGACTTGACCACTTTAATGCATACTATGTAATTCTCTTGTGAGAATTTGGAAGTAATGGCCAACTCTCCCAAGAGTGATTGAGCTGATGGCAGGTTAGATCGCCTAATGCTTTAAACATATACCATAGAGCTCAATAACAAGCTAAGTGAGATTTCTTTGATCACAAGGACAATTACAATGAGTGAGGAGGGGTCAAGTAGATCAAGAGAGTTATTTAAAATACTGTTTGATTATACAACAACAAAAATGTTTCAAGCTTTTATGCTTTTTTTACAAAAGCAACAGTTACATGATTGAAGGAAAAATTAAGCCACAAGGGTATTGCAAGCAATAGTTGGAAAGATAGATTAATTTGATAAAGAGATGTCTCAAAGTACTTGAGGTATTACATCGAAAAGATGGAGTTTAACTGCGTACAAGAGAAAGATGGTGGAAACTTTTTGTCTATTGCATTCTAATTCAATTTATGTGATGCACATTAACTTATATCTAATCTAAACTAATCAACTTTGTTGAAATCATGATTAGAATATAATAAAAGTAAAGAATATTTTGAAAAGATTGTGCATTTCTTGGAACAAAATATGTTTGTTCTTCATTGTGAATCGATTTGTGTGGAAGAAGATATATTTAATACAAAAATTTCATGTTAATGATTTTGATGAACGACATGTAATAAGGCTCCATCAATCACAACTAGGTGAAACACATGTGATTGTTTAGAATGATTTAAAGACTAAAAAACGAAAGATAAAAATACATAGAGATTAATTTCATATTTCTATCAAACATACTTTATAAGAAGTGAAATAACACAAGTAATAATTTCTTAATAAAATTTGAAAGAACATCTGATGTCTGAAATAGTAAAGAAATTATGTATTTTATAAACTTGATTTTCAAAATATATTGAGTTTGAATTAAGAAATGAAATGAGAGAAATATCAATTGTGACAACCCAGTTTGAGAATCTAGCTCAATGTAGTGATACACATAACACTTTTAATCACACTAACATGACTGTAAGTGTTAAAAAAAAATGATGCAAATATCACTTTTGAAGACCCACATGAAAGCATAATAAGTTTAATGAAATGATAAAAGTATCACTTTTATTCTGATACTCTCTTGTCCAGACAAGAGGGTATCAGTTTAATTAAGTCAAACAAGTATCTTTTTTCACCAACAAGCAGGAGAGTATAAGTTTTATCAAGCGACACAACTAGCATATCTTTGCAATAATGTGTGAGAAAATCATAGATATTATTTTTATAGATCATTTCATTGTTTGAAAAATTATGCAACATAAGCACAAAAATCTTTTGCAATAATTGATGTGGGTCAATAATCTAAACCTTCATCTTCAGTGATGAGTCTACTTCTAGAGATTTTTATAACATTGGACAAATTATTGCTAAAACATGAAATTCATAGTCAAAGCCATTTATTTGTGCTAAAAGTGATTACTTTATGATAAATTAAACATATTGATTGATTCTTTTAGGAAAAATTAACTGCAATCAACATTATTTGTAATGAGTTAAAATGATAAGGGTTCATAGCATAATCAAATGGATAAATAAATATTATTTTAAAGGTTAAATCTCACAGGCATCAAACTTCAATATTTGTCATTCTCACTTACTAATTGAAATCGACATATACTTGCAATGATTTTAGTCAAGGATCTTTGGGTTCATTATTTTAGACTAACGCAATAATTTTATATGCTTCTTAAAAAAAAGTTGAAAATATTCCAACATGGAGACAAGAGTAGAAGAAATTATCAATAAAGATCTAACCTCCAAAATGTTTAATTAAATTGTCTGCACTAAACATGTCCAATAATAAATTAAGCACATCAGTCATGACCAATTGGCTGTGCGCAATGAAAGCAAGGGTTTGTGTAGAGAGAGAATGAAGTTGGATATGAAAACTATCAAACCATTCATTTTAAAACCGCTGATGTGAACTTGGTGTGAAATAACAATAAAAATATTGCAATATTGTATTACTTAAATGATACTTAATCCAATAAAAAATATATCGATATTGAGGAAACAAGTTTAAAATTGAGCTATAGATTATGAATATAGCGTTATAATTATATTGATATAATTCTTGAGTTTTTATAGTTTTTAATATATAGTTAATTATTACGTGATAAAGATAGATGTGATGATGTGTTGACTTAGTTTTAAACTTATACAGAATAATTAGAGTTCAAGTACAAGGTGTAAATCATGTTGAAAATAATTTAATAGCTTGTGAACTAAAATTAAAAATGACTTTGACTTTATTTACTAAAGTTTGATTTGAATTCAAATGATGGAATACTTAATCCAATGAAACATACATGAACATAGCAAAGTACCTTTGTTGATGTGATTTTTAATGTTTACATTATTTTTAATCATGTAATTGATTTGTACGTAATTAGTATGAATGTGATGATATGTGGCTTACTTGTATAATCATAAATCAAATACAAGATGTGAACCATGTTGAGTACAACTTGATAGTTATTGAACTTGGTTAGTTAGCAAAAATAAAAAAGGCTTTGATTTTGTTAATAAGCTTCAAATGTCAAGACTTTGATTTAAATTCATATGGTGGACTTTGAGCTTGAATTCAAATGACAAGATATTGGATCTAAAAGTATAAATTTTAAAGTATTGTTATTGAGACAAACTTAGATATTTAAAGAGAAATTTTTGTAAAAAAAAAGTTGATCTATCTCAAAAAAAAAATAAAGGTCTGGTTGATATGAGTGTAGCTAAGATGTCAAAAGTTTGAGCAATTTTCCTTGAACGTTACTTCTGAAGATTTAATCCTTAACAAAGCTTGTTTGGTGGACATATCCTACATTTAGAATCTATGATCCACGATAGGACATGCACTAGGCGGAGGTTTTCAGTAACGTTGCATAAGTGACTATGGGGGTCATTTCGGTCGTTATTTAATGGAAGCCAGGCCGAATGACCGAATCTGGTTTATGACTTGGAGCATCTCCAGCTTCGTACATAGTCTTCGGAGCTAGGCGTCGGACCAGGTTCGCATTTGTTGTCAGGAAGATGCTGAATCAACGACCTTTATATAAATTAGTCGTCCAGATGTTGCTCATCCTCACGTGCTTTGTCAAGGCTAATATTCAACTTACAACTTTTCTCAGGATCTAAGCAAAGCAAAGAATCCCTATAGTTGAACATTCGTGCGGAGGATTGTTGTCTATTTTCAACAGCTTTGAGAATCCTCTCTCTGTGTACTTAAAACAGTGAATTACGGCGTCCCAAAAGATAATGACAAGTGCCTTCCAGGTGTATGCACACAAATACTCGTTCCGAATGATTTCCCTTGCCGCAGTCTTGAGGTTCGAACTTCAGGGTCCGATTGACTGATTGAGGAGACCTGATCCTGCACATGGAAACCCGGCCAGCGGGTGGGTACAGGGTGGGACAGGCACGGGGAGGGAAGCACAGTGGAGATGAACGGGACAAAGTATAAAAACAAAAGGGATGGAAAACCCCATACAAGGATGGAACCAAACCGGTAACATGGGGCTAGACCCCATGAGATTAGAGTGTAGCACTCGCCAGTCCGTGAGCAGTTGAGGGCATCAACGGGCAATCAGAAGTTGCATATGGGATGCGCTAGGAAGTACCGTAGCATAGCTTTGGAGCACCACATACACACAAAGTATAATAACAAAAGGGATGGGAAGACCCCATCAAAATGTATAAAGATGGAACCAAACCGATAACATGGGGCTAGCCCCAATATTATCACTGGGAAATATAACCTACAGCACCTAAGATATATGAATTATCTAGGTCAAACGGTCTACAATGTGTGGTGCTTTGGAGCACCGCACACTCACTTTTGCGATCTCCTGACTGAACTGGCGTTGATTGAGTGCTCCTATGCATGACTAGGTCGATGAAATAACTGTTTCAACCTATGCTCAACGCTCGTAGTGGACATGATTCCGGAAATCAACCACAAGTAGACTAGAGTCCTGAAGGATGCCGCTCTACTCTCGAGGCCTCTCCAGACGAGATAACACGCCGATGGAGGCAGATAAGGGCTCGAAAATGCTGTCGAGGAGCATCTGTGTCCGATTTAGAGAGGTTCGTGTCAAGATGTATTAGAGATGGCTTCATTAATTATTTATATTAAAAAAGATGAAATTTTATAAATTAATTAGAGACTATTTTTTTTTATTTTAAAAAAAATATAGAGATATTGTTACATTGATAGAAGTTCAACATATTCCGGAGGTACACAATAACTTGGTGTCACTCTGATAGTTAGTCTCAAACAATAGCACATTAAGCTCCAAGAAAAGAGTTTTGATAATGAACACGAGAAAGCAAGATTATAATAGAAGCATTAAAAGTTCAAAGCCTGTACCAACCGGAAGATTAAACTATCAAGGAGAAATATTCAAAAGAGAAGAAGGGTGCATTTAACTGTTGAATTGAGGAACATAGTCATCATGCAAAGTTGTGTCATTTGAGGCCATATGTCTTAAAGAGCATTATGAGAGTTACAACATAAAACTCTTCTGAAAGGGATGAATTTGACAATGTTAGAGTTTTGTAAGCACATTGTTATTGGCGTGTAATGTTCAAAGATTCAATAAACCATGCAAGTTGCATTTTGTACTACATTTATGGTGATATTTGAGGACCAACTTCAAAACTTTGAAGTCTGTGCACTTTACTTTGTATTGTTTATTGATAATTACTTAAGGAAGGGTTGGGTATACATGACGAAGAGGAAGTCATAAATGTTTTGCATGTTTCAGCACTAGAAGAGTTTAGTCAAGATATAGACATGAAAGAAACTGAATTATTTTTGGTCTAATAATGGTGGCGAAGTAATACAAACTAGAATATATCACCATACACTTGACTTCCTTCAGCTTTCATTAACAAAATGGAGTAAATGTAAAAATGAACCCAATACTTTTTTTGTGTTGGGTTGTTAACACTACCTACTATTTCATTAATCAATCATTAGCAAGGACAATATATTGAAAGACTCCCAAAGAAATTTGAACAAACAAATCTACAAACTACTCCAACTAGTGAGTGTTTGGATGTTTGGCTCATGTACACATACAAAAGAGGTATAAGTTTGACCTTAAAGCCAAAAAAAGGAGTATTTCTCAGATATGGCATGGGAGTCAAAGGATACATGGTGTGAGATCTAACTTCAAATAAGGTGGTGACTAGTTGCAACATGACATTTGACGATAAGTCAGTATTGAGTTCATGTGTGAAAGAACCTTTTAAAACATAAGAAGAGGTAGAGGACAGTTTTCAGGTGGAGATTGGACTTGGAACTCGGGATGGTGGTGACGGTAATATGGATGTTTCAGAAATTAAAAGTTAATCTGAATATCAAGAACATGAAGATGAGAAGGAATTTTTGAAAGCTCAGACATCTACATATGCATCTCATATCTTTGAGGATGAAAAAGCTTGTCAAGAAATTTGATATGACAAAATGATTGCATTTGCTTGTGCGATCAAGCATGGATACTTGTCAACATATCAAGAGGCCAAAGATGCCCTAGACATCAGACAATATCAAGAAGCCATGAAGGAGGATGTAAAGTCACTTGCAAAGAAACAAAAGTGGGATCGTGTGATATGCATATCAGCAAGCATGTTATTGACACCAAGTGGTTATATAAACAAAAATCATTTAGTGGAGCTTAAGGTGTCTTGAACTATAAAGACAAGTCAAGGTTGGTAGCCAAAAGATATGCACAGAAAGAGGGAATTTTTCTCAATAACGAAACATACCACCATTTGAGTTGTGCTTGTTATGATAGAAGCACTTAGAATTGGAGCAACTCAACATCTTAAGGTTTATTGAAGGAAGACAAGGTTTACAAACTTGAAAAATCTTTTCATAAGCTAAAGTAGTTGCAAAAATAATGAAATAATTATTTGGACACGTTTATAAGGCAACAAAGA
This sequence comes from Marchantia paleacea, assembly GCA_014180765.2. Classification (NCBI taxonomy): domain Eukaryota; kingdom Viridiplantae; phylum Streptophyta; class Marchantiopsida; order Marchantiales; family Marchantiaceae; genus Marchantia; species Marchantia paleacea. Next base: position 976,146 of record MUAA02000064.1, read on the forward strand.
TACATAACATTGACATATGATTATATGCTGATAGTTTTTCGGAGCATGGAAAGGATAGAATGACTCAAGCCATTATTTGCAGAGGAATTCTAAATGAACAATCTTACAAATGCAAAGGTTATCATCTGAATGGAGAATTTATGGGATTGAAAGGAAAGGAAGATATGACTATCTTAGATGAGATACATAGAGAAAATATTTTGAAGATTTAGCATAGAGAGTGCAACCCCGATTAGCATATCTCTTGCACTGCATTTTTTAACTTTCTTCTATGACTTGTTCAAGTTCAAAAGAGGAGAAAGAATATATAAGCAAGATGACTTACAAAAGTGTTGTAGTGAGTTTTGTGTATACCGCAATGAATACTCAAATGGATACCCACACACAATGATTGTGATGAGTAGGTTCATGATGAATATGAGTTGGAAGCACATACAACTTGTGAAATTGATACTTTGTGATATGAAAGGTATTTCAAAGTTGGCCATTGTTTTCAAAGTTAAGTCAAAGAGTGTGATGGGATATGTTAATTTCAACTATGCAGAAGATCAAAAATCAAAAATAAATATAGTAAAAAATCAAATATAAATTTCTTTTTTGATAGTAAGAATGATATAAAATTGACTCAAAACCAAGTCATTTATTCAAGATCCTAAAAAATTAAGATGTGGTATCATTTAACTGAGAAATGATCAAGATCAACAAGTTATAACTTGAGAAGATCGGTATTTGAGATAAAACAATCAATATGTTATTTAAGATATTATTGGCTAAAATATTGCATGAATTTGCTCTAGATGCCATATGGTAACATGGATCAGCAATAGGAAAAAAGTAGGTCAACTTGAAGTCAAAGTGAAGATTGTTGATGTGAATTTTGATTAGTCCGTAGGTTTTAATTACTAACCTCAACTAGTGATGAATCACATTATATGAATGTTGAACATGAATATTTATTTTTTTTGTTAGAATCTTGAAGTTTTTAATGGTGTTTAAACCATATCCCGAGAGGTTTTGTGTCAAAAAAAAATTAGAGTTGAAAGTTTTGGTACTCTTGGTTTTTTTAATCCTTTTGAGCAACACATTTTTCAGCTTGCATGAGTCCAACTTTAACAATAACCTTCATATTTACTGGATTCATATTTTCAACATAAGCTAAATCAAACCTCATCTTCTTTGGTTCCTTTTCTATTGCATCATCCGAAAAAGACTTGAAAAAATCATCTATAAAGTTGATAGACTCATTTTTTGGCTCAAGTGTGATGGTTGTCTTTGTACTTCTTGATAATTTTCATGAACTATATGTATCAAAATTAAATCTTGTCTATATGAAATCATATTAATAGTATTTAAGATTTTCTTCCAAATGTTATTCTTTGTCATCAAATGACAGTTTCTTCCACTTGGAGTTCAAAAATAAGATTTGCAAGATGATTTGATCCTTATTAACGAATGATACACCAACCTTTGGACTTATGATGATATTGCAAGATTGCAAAAGCTTGGTAGCCATGTTAAAATGAAGAAAAAATCTGTCCATATAATAATGCAATTTTGCCTAAATAGCATTTTAGTTGCAATGAAAATCCCATTTCCTTCAAAAATATTTAAAATCTAATCTTTTGATTATTAGAAAAATTGTCTTGACTTGTCTTCCCATCAAAATTTTTACTCAAAGTCCTAAAAAGCATTTGAATCTTGCAAGCACTCAACATCAACATCCTTGGTTGTGACATAATTCAACATGTTAATGTTGTCAATCTTCTTCAATGTTCCTCCATTTCTAAAGATTAATATTGTTACGAACTTCATGATCTTCTAAGAAACTTTTTTTTTTATCCTCTTTTTTGAAATTTTTTTTTTGATTCTTTAATTCTAAATTTGTATGCATTATAAATAATGGAAAAACTTAATAAAATTTTGTCTAAAATCAAGTTGAAAAAGTTCATTGTATTTTTTAAGCTCTTTTTATCTCACTCTAGGAATCAAAGAAGGAAGCATTCTTAGGCTCTGATCTTCGGGCTGAATCTCCAATGGCATTTTAAAAGCTTATCATAAATTTAAAAGTCATTAAGTCATTAAAAATTATCTTCTCACACAAATTTTCAATCTTAAAATTTCACATTAGATTTTTTTGACAACTCTCCCATGTGAGAATTCTCACCCCAAATAAAAATAATACTCAAAGGTTGAGATTTTTCATTGAATCTCAATCTCTATATTTAAACTAATTTGAATCTTATTTTGATAATTAAAAGAAAAATATCATATAATTTTCTCTCACCACATATAATAATGGTAGAGATCATAATTTTCAATGCTAGTGAATACATGACAACATCTCATTGATCCATTTGGATATTTAAAAAATTCAACTATACTCCAAGTGACTTTGGTGCATCAAGTCAAAACCACCTCTAGATGAATGGTCCTTACCAAGTCAAACCAATCCGGTATTAGTCAAATCAAATTAAAAAAAGTCAAGTCAAGACAGTCATGTCATGAAATATAATCCTTGATTTTTACAAAACAACAAACGATATGTTCTCTACTCTATTTTATGAGGAAGTCTTTTTATATTATTTTAATTTAAAAATAATTAGTCAAATATAGTCATAAATAAGCTAAATTGGGTAATTAAAATTATTTATTATTTTTAAATTACATTACATGTCATCCATAAAGCTCCTATTTGGAGCCATGTACAAAACTTGTACATCTAACTTAGTTAGATACCATCTTCAAAAACTTCAGTCGAAGAAAAACTTAAGATCCACAAGAAACTTTCACTGTTGATAGTGAAATGCTTGCTGGAAGTTTATGGTCTTATAGAAGGACCAACGAGTGTTTGGATTGATACCTATATTCTAAGTGTTGATGACACGTAACTCAATACAAGTAGCCACAACTAACTCAATACATTGTACTTACCGAGTATATATGAACACAAGAGAGATGTATATCCTTCCACTCAAATTTTCATAATCCAACTTGAGTGGTGATCATGTTATCAACATAATCACCACTCAAGTCGTCTACCATGCACACATAACATTCACCTAGAAATTTTTCAAAATCAGCGTGTGATATTCACCTAGGAAATTTTTGAAACCAGCGCGAGATGATCTACTCATCCATCTGCGTATCTTGTAGATATTCCGCATTGACACGGATTGAGAAGGCGGTAAACGAGACCGCTTCTTGGCTCGACAAATTAACGAGCAGAACTGGGCTCATCAAACATGGCGACTCTCAATGCCTTCTCTTCATACACGAGTTTGATAGCAAAATTAACCATCCTTGATTTGAGCTATTGACAAATCTCTTACAATTGACACCCAAGAATGGCTAGCAGCGTCAACAGTACGTATGTGCATGCTTTGCACATCCAAGGATGAGATTGAGCCAGTGGAGCTCTAGTAGGATTTTTTTTTAGACCTATCTTTTTTTCCTCCTCCTTTCTGTGCCTTCTATTTATTCTTATCATGAGACCGACAAGGAATTGAGAGCATAATCCATGTTTATGGTTGATATGTCAAGAGGGCTTTGGTTCAACACAATAGAAGGAGAAGTATATTTCAACAATTTTTTGCAATGACTTGACCATCCTCTCAAAGGACAAACAAAATCCTTCCTGCTGAGTGCAACATTCCTTCTCCCACTCTTTCCTAAGTTGACAGCTGTGATGACTGAGAACCTGGAGTTCAGAACTCCGCCGGGCTGCAGCTTGCTAAACCACCAAAGCCTTATATTTGCATTGTAAATTGCATATTGGCTAGATGAGAAGGCAAAGCAACATGACTTGGAAATTGAGGAAGAATTTTTTGTCATGTGAGCCCATACAGTTGTGTAGGTAAGTTTTCCTCTGCGGATGATCTTTAAGAGCGTAGTACAAAAACCCCACAAAAAAGTGAAAGAAATTAAGAAGGACAAGGAAGTACTTGATGACAATGCATTATTTGCTATGGAAACCAGAAAACGCTCGTTTGTTTGGCCCCAGAGCTTGAGGCGAGCTTGCCTTGTGACGGATTATTTTTGTGCAACCGATTCTTCTTTGACATTACTACAAGACGTACCTTTTTATTTTTCTTCAGATGTCAAATCTTTATTATTATTTTTTTATCCAATAACTTCTAATGAGGATGACTATCTAGTTTGGGCCATACATTGTAAACTTAACGTGCATCACTTACTTACTTTCCCATATAATAGTAACACATACTAGTTCATATGTTGCTAGCCACTATGTGATAGATGATAAGACTTTTATCTTTATTTGCCACCACCTAGAACAATTATGTTACAATTGTAGTATTTTACTTGTACTAGTATGTTAGTAATGTGGTTTAACTTGAAGGAGCATTTTGACACTATGAGATTATTTTTTACTTTATTCACGATATAATTGGATTCACTTGAAAGTTCATGATTTTGTAACTATAGTGTATTACAATATCTCTATGTAAAAGATTGCATACTAGCTTACACTTTATGATGAATCCATTAATGATGAATAGATAATCTAGAAGACACTCTCCACGTGATGTTGGGCCAACATTATGTTGGCCCAACAGTACCAAAACATGTGATACATAAAATATTCTGAGTCAATGTCTACTTTGCTCTTGGTAGAAAAGCAAAATGAGCTTTGACTAAAAATCATGGTGCATAATCTAAAGGGACTGCATCCATGCAGTGTCATGCAACTTAGGTCACACATAGGGCTCACCGTCCTTCCAAACGCAAGTTCAACAACCAAAGGGTTTTTCTCCACCCCAAAATGTTCATCCATGGTGACTCATCATCCTCCATCTCGCCATCCTACTCATCATTAGCTTAAGCAAGAAGGTCAATCAACAAAAAAGACCATGACCTGTTTCAAATATGGCACTTCATGGTATATTGCACCCAATTGCAAGATTGAGCCTCATGTATTTTAACTTTACAAACTCCAGATCAATAGAATGGGAAGTTTGTAATGAGCAAAATGCATTTTTAGAGACAATGGTGCGTGAAGATACTATGAGTAACCCTTTTGATGATTTTGAAAGTCATCATATTTCCTTATCTTTCTACACATTCTCTTTGCAAAATTCTCTCTTGTTTGCAATCATAGATAGTATATCACATAAAAAACATTGTTAAACTTCATTAAGATCAATGATTTGATGCAAAATTATTACCATCATTGATACTCAATCCATGCAATATCAGGTTGGTGAGGCATGTCTGGTAATGACTTCAAATATGTATGTCTATGTCTCAAATATTGTTTACTCTCCAACATCAGTCAGAAATATTTTCTCTTTTTAAGGATAGATGTAGCAATGATTTCTATTTGCAAATTGCTATCCACGGCTGGCAAGTAAGTATTACAACTGTTGAATGATGGAGATCGTTTGGTAGAGCTTATCTATGCATAGTCATTTGGTCTTTATGTTACTCACCTTGCTTATTCACAGAAAGGGGGAGATCAATGTGATGTGTATAGCCAAATGGCATGACCAGATGGGAGACCCCGGAGAGGCAATGACAAGGCATATCATCCCCAACACATTGGGACAAAAGCTTTAAGTTTCTCAATGTGTTGGGGATGATATGAAAACTTATGAATTTTATCCGAGAAGGAAGTTAATCACTTGCACTCACAAATAAAAAATTCCACATGAATTCCATGTTATGTTGCAAAGAATTCATGGATTTATTTGTGGCCCAATAGAGCATGCATGTGGATCTTTTAGATATTTCTTTGTCTTGATAGATATTTTTACTAAGTGCTCATAAGTTTCCTTGTTAGTAAGTAGAAAATAAGATTTTCTTCGCATATAAGCTCAAATTATCCAACTAAAAGATAGGCTTTCAAATCACCTTATTTAAACTTTTAGACTAGATGGAGCAGGAAAATTTAAGTTACATGACTTTCAATCATAATGTGAATCTATTGGTATCAAGATAGAACACTGACTACCTTATGTACACAAAATTAATGATTTCATAGACTCATTTATTAAGTGTTTACAGTTGATAACCAATAACAGACTAAATCTTTTCTGAAGAGATTTAACCTTCACTCCTCAACTTAAAGTCATACTATACTCCACATTGAGATATTAATTAGGTTAAGATCATTATCTTTAGAGTCCATTACACCTTCAAAAATTAATCCGATAAGGTATCCAATATAAGTCATCTACATATATTTGAATGTAAGGTTTTAATATCTCTCTCTTCGTCACAAAGGACCAAAATGAATACTCAACGAAGAGAAGGGATTTATGTTGGATGTGAGTCATCCAACATTATTAAGTACCTTGAATCCACTATAAAAAACCTATTATAGAGTTATTTTTCTTATTGTATCTTTGATGAAAGTGTATTACCATGTTTGATTGCCCAGCCTAATTCTTGTAGAGATTTAAATCTTGCTACAGCCTCTTTTTCATATAATATTTGCGCACTCAAGATTCTGAAAGAGAAGTTAAGAAAAATTTACATCTTAATTGGATGGCAAAAAAATTACTTGATTCTTTTAACAATGCAGCAAATGTGACTCAGTCACATGTACCATCAGCTAATGAGAGCATTAGCTGAGCCATCAGTAGTGAGTACCTGAAGAGAGGTCATGAGAAGGATCAACAACACGGAAAAGACACACCAAGGTAGAGTTGTGTACTGCAAGTGAGTCGGTCCCTCCAAAGAAAAGAGTAGTAGATTCTGAGAAAGCTAAATCAACATAAATGGTTGTGAATTATGTCCAAATATGCTAGATTTAGAACTATGAGGAAGTCAAAATTGATGAGATCTTCTTCTTCCACGTTTCACAATATCTTAACATATGAGAATGATTTTACACTAAGATTTGATCTAGTAGAGACCATACCTAAGGGACTCAACATTATGGGATATAAATGGATATTTTTTTTAAAGCATGACAAGGATTGTAACGTTTTTCAATACAAGGCACAACTTATGGCTCAAGGCTTTATCCAACATTTCGGTATTGATTATGAAGAATTGTACTTCCATGTGATGGATTTCATAATATTTAGATATATATTAAGAAAAGCAATTGACAATAACTTTGAAGTATGGTTGATGGATGTTGTATTTGTATATTTTTATGGCAAGTTAGACATTGACATTTATATGAAGTATCCTACAAGTTTAGACAATGAGCATCAGCCTCAAAGACAATCTAAATTCCTCAAGCTTGAGTACATTGGACGAATATGACATCATCTAGAGGATTTTTTTATTAACTGAGATTTTAAAAATGATGATGTGTGGTGTTGCATCTTTATCAAGCATATTGACAAGAATTCTGTAATTGATTTTGCTTATGACCTCATCCTCACTGGCATGGCAAATGTCATTGTGTTGATTGTTGATAAACTAAAGGCAGAGTTTGAGATAAATGATCTTGGTGTTACCTCATTTTGCCTAGGTTTACAAATTGAGCATTCTTTTAAGGAAATTTTCTTCCAACAAACTTGTTGTACAGCGGTAAGATAGTAACACTATTTGTCATGGACATTGTTCACCCTTTGGGTTCATCTATGTTGGTTTGTTGTTTAGATATGCACATGGATGAGTACAAGTCTTGTGATGAAGGGGAAGAATATCTAAAACTTGAGACTCCATACTTGGCAATAATTGCAAACCTTGCTAACTGCATCCAATTAAACATCACCTTCCCGTGAACCTACTAGCTTTTTTTAGTGCCTTCCAAGAGACACTGAAGTGGAGTAAAACTTATCCTTTGTTACCTCAAAGGGACTCAAGATATGGATTTGTTCTACAAGGCTAGAGAGAGTAATGAGATTATTGGATATGTAGATGTAGGTTACTTGTCTGATCCCCATCATAGAAGATTTCAAACTGACTATGTCTTTCTTAAACAAGAAACAACTATTTTTGAGAAGTCAATGAAGCAGACTATGGCGGCTACATACTCCAGTCATGTAGAGATCTTTGTGTTATATGAACTATCACTCGAATGCCTGTGGATGAGATCAATTGATGGCTTTATTTTAGATTCCTATGGTTTTTTAGAGGTACATGCTGCTTCAACCTTATTGTAGGAGGACAATACAGCATGCATCTCACAAATGAAGACATGCTACATCAAGGGTGAACATTGCTCAAAAAGTTATTTTTGACACATGAGTTGTTAGACTCTTATATCAATAGGAAATAGGTTTGGTCATTAGAAAATTTTGCATACTTATTTACAACGACTCTACCTACTGCAACCCATAGAAAGCTTGTATATGGGATATGTATGCATAGGCAAGCATATATAGAAGAGACATGTAATAGTAGGTTAGTTTAGATTATTACACTCTTTTTTACTCACTTGTGAGTTTTAATCCCTAAAGTAATTAGAATATTTTTTATAGCATAATGTTTTCTTCTATAAGTAAACTCAACACTATTAAGGCTAAACCATTAATAGTGTTACATTTACTTACACAAGAATTCATGTAATTTTATTTGTAGACAGTCACATGAATCGTCATATAACTCCCGGATAGAAGGATCCACGAGTGTATGGGTTGGTACCTTTATTCTAGGTGTTGGTGACACATAACTTTAGCCGCCACTGACTCAATATAGAGAATTTACTCTCAAATTTGCAGAATCAAAACTATTTCTTTTCTCATTTGCAAACAGTTTGAGAAAGCTTTCTCACGCTCTTTATACTTCGCAATTCTCCACATCCATCATCTGTCTCTGGCCATGGTAGAACAATGGTAATCCTTCATACGCTGGAGAGCTGGCTTCCATGGGCTTTCGGAACGACGTGAGCACCTAGCAAACCTTTGCTTTCTTCTCAGAAAACACTCAATTTAGTTAAGGCCGATGTTTGCAGAAATAAGTCAATGGAGTAAGTACATTTCAACCACTCGTGAGTGTGAAGGCGATTTGAAACCTCTGGAACGAGGCTCATCCTATCCAAGCCAGCCTTCTGTAACCAAGCGTTAGGCCGGCTAAACAACAAGGGGGCAAGACCTAGCGAAAGCCAAGGGTCGGCATATATGTAGGACTTCAGTGAAGACATTAACAAGGTTCCAAATGGATCGTTGTTTCTCTGCATTTGCTTTGCTTACACTGCATTCCGAATCAGTGCTCGATTCCGTATTTCCATCGTGATATCGAGTAAAATCTTCAATGTCGTTGTACTTTATATCGAATTTGACCTTCATGTTTTGATTTTTCATATTGATCGATCTGAAGATACACCCTAACTTTACTGCAGTACCGATAGAGCGATGTTTGCGCCTCCGATTTCATGAATTGAGTGGACTTTTCTGTGCGTAGATCTTGGTGGACATATCGTAATACAGATGCATCGATATCAATATCCTGTGAAGGTGCAGAATATGATGGGCTGTAAGCCAAGAGAAGGAGACAAGCTAGCAAGCATTGATTCTGCTGTGCTGCCTGAATTTTTTTCAACCAAGGCGAGAAATCTATATCGGGCACCACATATACTCTCCCGCTCATGTTCCAAATACATAATATTCAAGTGAGAAATCAGCACGAATCGTAAACCAAAAACTTAATACTCCAAATAAGCACGTGGACGTGACCAAGTCCATGCTCCGAAGGTTGGTATTTAGATATCGATTCCGATGGGTCTCCTGAAGACTAATGGATTGCGAAATTCTTCTGGACAAAAGTCTCTCGATATATTAATGCTCGCTCATGATCACAGAGTATTGTCCAAACATGTTCCAACAATACTTTTGAATACAATAGGAACCATATAAAGAGATTTGAAGCCTAATCATGGAAGAACTACTTCAACTACTAAATCAATTATCTTAGCTAGCTGCACTAAGGTAATTGAGGAGCGAGATCCCCAGTTGTCTTCAGCTCTTCGAATTTATGACAACGGCAATGAGCTTGCTGGCTGCAAAACGAAGCTTCGGATTCTCTCTCAACATGAAAATCTTGCCACTGACATAAACGTTATGTACCGAGGACTGTACTAAATCAGAAGAATTAACCGATCTCGTCGACAACATATTGAACTTCAACTCCTACAAATTAAGCACATGACTAACTAAACAAATTTTCGAATTCACTTGTGACATTCCTTGCTTGAGGATAATCAAAGTATTCCACCTCTTTGAGCTCGTTTGAGAGCTTCCTCTCGAGCTCCTGTCCTACGGAGTAATTGTGCTGGTAGCGGTAGAATTGTCGAAGAATATCCAACTTGCGTCGTTCACCTTCTCGTAGGTGTAGCCGAGGTCCTGTGTGCGAAGAAAGTCTCGGACCCTCACTCTCCTCATGACGGCATTCTCATCCCACAGAAGAAAAGACGCATCGAGCCAGTCCGGATCGCTGGGATCCACATTTTTATCACTCAAAGTGTGCCAGACTTTCCAGATGCGCTCGACGTTGGCATGAATGATGTAAAAGATGGGATCGAGGGGCGCAGTCTGGGTCTGGAACATGAACCCTCCGATCCAATTGTGCAGCGTGATATGAGACCATCACTCCAGGGTACCGGCTCCGTCGATAGCGTCGATGATTTGCGGGTCTCCGACTCTGAGCGGTCTGCCCATGAAGACTGGCATTCTGCACTTTCACAACAGCTCTGTGCATGAGGTCCTTGTTGCCCCGGACGGCTTCTTCGAAGGTGTAGTTGGGAAAAATTGGCAGGCTCAGTCTGGGATCCGTGGACAGGAGATCCAGGAACACTGGGTTCGAGGGATCGAACGCTCTGCTGCTGCGATTGCCCTCGAAAGTTGGAGCCGCCGGGTCTGAGTACGAGGGCGGGACGAAGTGACCAGCCTTGTAGCAGCCATCGCATTTGGCCTCGGTCTCGAGTGTCTCGCTGTTGTCGAAGTTCCAGAAGTGGAGAGAGAAGTCGGGATCGTTCAGCAGCTTCTGCATGATTCTCTCTTGGAAGTACACGAAGAGTCGGTGCCAGGGCAGGAAGAACCAGTTGAGGTGAATGTCCATGGTCAGATTAGAGGAGCCGTCTTGCACTACGGAGCCCGAACGGTAGGCACAATGAATTTGATTTTCACTCATGAACGAACGTGGATCGCCCTCTGGGAGAGCCCTCATCAGCGCGTACCCTTGTACAACTTCTGAGTGTAAAGTTTTAGCTCCTCTCCAGAGAGACACTGCAGAGCTTTCCTGACTCTCAGAGGTTTCGAAGGATCAAAGTCTGGTTTGAAATCAATTATTGGTCCTTCGATAGTCTTTGGTTAACAGGAATATTGGCCCAAGAACCAGGTCGGCACGCTGCGAAGGTTTCCCTGGCGATGGTGATGGGTGCTGACTGAACACTTGCAATTGCAACGAAGCAGCAAAGTAAAAACTGCACGGAGAGCATCATTTTCTTCGACGCAACTGTCATGAACTGCACGAGTAAGTGTAAAATCTGCACGAAAAGTGATGGTTCCTTAAAACCAAGTACAAAATAGCAATAGGTGGTCAAAAGAGAAAAAAGACGGGAGGTCATGTCATGTAGTAACTCCAGGGGTCAAGCATCTCTCGTATGTTGTAATATTATATATAAGGGATATGATCTCGTATCCACCTCCCTTTCATATATCTCAAGGATAGGCCTATATACAATCATAAATCGAGAAGATAACAAAGATGTCGAGAGTGATCAACTAGCCAAAAATGTTATAGATAGAATCTCTTCCATCGATAATAAGCCTACCTCTCCACAAAAAATCGGCAAAGATGTATTTCTCCGTACTAAATCTCCTTTCACACACTCGAAGGTCCCTGGTGTAACACTAGGGAAGTGAGGAGAGACCACTCGAATAGCTCAAGGAATTATGAAGTTGAGAGATCCCTCAATGGTCTCTCTTTCTCCATATAGAGTCCTCAAAAAGGTACAAACTAGATAAGGTTACACAACCACCATCCACTCAAATCCTCGTGGATCGATGACATGACGGATATTCCTATGAGCACACGGATTGCTGACGTGTACTCCAACTAACACACTAACTAACACACAAGAAACCCAACCTAAAGAGCACACGGATTGCTGACGTGGCACCTTTAGATACTCCACTAATAGTCAACTCAAGACCATCTATCTCCTCCTTGCGTAACCTCTACTTTAGTTCTCACTAACTAAAGATGGTTACAAATCTCCCTCCTTTTAAGATGCAACGTCCTCGTTGCTCACACGTTCAAACTCTTGAACAATCAAAGGTGCATTGGCTAAGTTCTTTGCTGGTTCCCAAGTTGATTCATATGATGGATATCCCTTCCATTGAACCAAATACTCCGTTTTTGGGTATGTGTGACCCCGAATCCGTTTTTTGAGAATCTTGTCCACCTCAAATTCTGCCTGATCTGCTACCATAGTAGGTAAAGGAGGAGGGGTTGATGGATTTGTGAACTGCTTGGGACGTGGTACATGTTTTCGCAACCGTGATACATGAAATATGGGATGTATTTTCATATGCAACGGGAGCTCTAACTTGTAAGACACCTCGCCAACACGTTTCAACACCACAAAAGGACTGATGAATCGAGGGTTAAACTTTGGTGTTCCTACAAGTGACAAATTTGTCGTGGATAGCCAAACTTGATCTCCTTCCTGAAAATTCACCTCCCTGCGATGAGCATCTGCATATTGCTTTTGTCGATTTTGAACAATTACCAACTTCTCCTTTGCTTGATGAAGTCCTTTGTGTATGTGCTCCACAAAATCATTGACTGCCACAACTTTGGTTGAAAACTCCTGCTCCTTAGAAATTCTCAACAAACTGGAAGGTTTCAAAGGATGAGCACCATACATCAGATAAAATGGAGACACTTTTGTGGATGCATTAACAAAATTGTTATATAGAAATTCCACTAGAGTCAGAAGAGTATCCCACTCTTGTTGTTCCTCCCAAGTGAATGCTCGCAGCATATCCTCTATTGTTCTATTGGCCCTCTCTGTTTGACCATCCGTTTGAGGATGATAGGCTGTACACATTGCTAGCTTTGTTTTGAATAAACCAAACAAGGTTTTCCAAAACAAACTAGTAAAATGAGTTCCTCTGTCTGTAATTAAGACTTTGCTTAATCCGTGATTCACAAAAATTGCATCTAGGTATAGATGAGCAAGTTGTGGTGCCGTCACTGTCTTTGTGGTAGGTCGGATGTGTATCATCTTACTCAATTTATCCACAAAGACCACAACTGAATCATGTCCTAAAGAGGTTTTTGATAACTCACATACTAGATCCATAGTAACATGTTCCCATCGTTGTTCAGGAATGGGAAGAGGTTGTAATAAACCTACTGGTTTTTTATTCCCCGCCTTATTTTGTTGACATGCGACACAACTTCGAACATATGCCGTCGCATCTTCTCGCATCTTTGGCCAATAGTAAATTCGTTGAAGATTCTCCAATGTCTTTTCTGCTCCAACGTGTCCCGCAATGGTCGTATCGTGGCCTTCAGACAATATCATTGTGCGTAAATTTGGATTTTGTGGGATCCATATACGCTGCTCCTGAAATGCTAGACCTCGAACCTTCCTTGCCGTACGTAATGCAAGTGCTTTCATGATCTCCTCATCCTTCTTAGTTGCAGCCATCATTTGAGACCACCAATCAACTTGGATTTTCACCTCTGTGATGTTGTTGAGACATGACATCCGCGTGAGAGCATCTGCAAGTTGTTTCTTGCCCTCCACATACACTATCTTCATGTTGAACTGTTGACGCCATTCTGCCCATCGAATTTGTCGTTTGGAGAGGTCTTTTTGAGTCTCCAAATACACCAATGGCTTGTGATCCGTTTCCACCATGAACTCCTTGTCTCCCAAGTAATGCTTCCAATGTTTCGAGGCTAACTCCTCTCGTTCAGTTGTGTGATAGTTTTGCTCAGCTGCCACCAACTTTCGGGAGAAAAAGGCAACCGGATGCCAACCATCCTCCCACTCTGTTGAAGAATTCCACCTTTGTTGTCTTTGTAAGACCCAGGGTTGTACATATAGGATAACATGAAAGTATATCTAAATTGTGCCTAAGTTTATCTTAGTCATGACTATGTTTAGCTAGTTATGGTTAAGTTGGAGGAAAATATAGAGTAACTTTTGGTGTGGTAGATGAGAACTTCTATTATGTTGTTTAGTAAGAATCAAGGAATAGATTCCATCACATGGGTATCTTGACTTTCCTTGACTTGGACTAGTTTTCATTGGTTGGACTTGGTGAAGACCCTTAAATCTAGGGGCGAGATTGACTTGGTACACTAGAAGTCAATTAGGGAGTAGTTGGACTTCTAGAAGATCCAAGTGGATCAATTGCATGTTGCCATGTACCCTTTTCATTGGGGTTTGTGATCTCTACCTCGTTTAAACTTGGTAAGAGGAAGTTACATGGTGATTACTTGTAGTTACTAGGGTAAGATTCTAAGTAGTATAAATAGAGAGGTTGAGAAGCACCTCTCAAGTAGTTTTTCAATGGAAGTTAGTTTTGGGAGAAGATAGTGTGGTGATCTTAGTTTTGGGGAGCTTGGTTCTTGGAGACGTCATGTTCGGAGTGGAGCCTTGATTCAATGAAGACTTTGATTACCAAAGTATCCCTTTCCTTTTGAGTGATATCTTACTCTTGGTGATAATGTGCATAATAGAGCTTGGACTTTGAGAGTTTGTGTAAGAATGAGCAATAGGGTCATGGTCATAGGGTGGGACTAAGTCCTTCTAGATTCATGATGAGCTTCCAAAAAGCCATCGGAGGTAAACCTGAGTGAGAGTCAGCCCGGAGGTCACATTTTTGGTTCCGTTGCCGGGACCTCAGTCTAGAAGGAGAAGAGATGTTTCGAATCCAGTTTATTGCCCATGAGAGCGCAATGATGAGAACTCATATGGAGAGGACTGTGGGGGAAGAGCGAACCGAGATCATGATGCATAGTATTGTACCATTTGTGTATCCGGTAGTGTTATATGATAGCCTGGAAGTTATTTTGTACATTTTGTTTACTTAAGTGTTGTTTGGGATGAGGCGAGAGTGCTATAGTACGTATTTGGGGGGAACACTTTATTTTCCGAAGTTTTTCCAAGAATTTTATTGATTTTAGAGTACTGGATAGGATATGTTTTGCACTTAAAATAACAGTCATATCATGTCTAGATCAAAAGTTATGATGTTTAGAATTTGCTAGGGTCCTGACGGGTTTTGAAAGATAGCTCTCGGGAAAAAGTGTACAGAGCTTATCAATTCGTGCAAGAATTGAATCAGGATTTGAAACTTTGCACGATTATTAATTAGGAGCTAAGCTACATGTGGGTCCAAATTTCGTTGAGAGATCATTTTTATAGAGAAAGTTATGATACCAGAAGTATAAGGGGGTATAAAAGTGAGCAAAACTGCTTTACTTTTCAGATTTGCTTTTTCCTTGTTTATGGTCATTCCAAGAGATTGAGTGCATGAGTGTTTTGCATAGTGAAGATGACTTAACACTCATTGGAAAATGGGAGATCAACCTCTTTGGAAGATCCGGTTATCTAAGATACCTCAAGGGCTGGACGTGATTGTTTCAGCGGATTCGAACACGAGGGAGTTCAGAGTGGAGTTTGAAGAGAGGACACTAAAAAGTTCCCCGAGAGCGAAACGTGAGAGTTGCTTCTATTGTGGAGAGGAGGGACATAAGCTTGTGATTGTCCTTTGAGGACCAAAGATCAGAGGTTGAGGGAGAGACGAAACGTGGGAGAGCTAAACCTTCATCTGGGACCATCATCTCCCCATGAATCCAAGAGTGGAACCTATTGTGAAAATTGTGGAGTGACCGGACTTCCCTTAGGACACGAGTGTAGTGGCGTGAAAGCTCTGTTGGAGTCACTAGTGGAGGGCTTTGAAGATAAATTGAGTGCAGATACCGAAAAGTTGAAATCTCCAGGTGGCTCAAGTTCTAATGAAGATGGAGATCATTTTCAGAATGATCGAGAAGATGTCGATGAGGGTAAGGCTCATAGTGTGTTTAGGAGAGGAGAGAGCCATGGCAATCTTGGACCAACCAATTCCGTTCATTTTGCCATTGATGAATTACTCTAGAATGGAGCTAGTTTTGTTTGTGTTGTATTAGGGAGTCCCGTATAAATTTCCAACAACAACGACAAAAGGAGTTGGAAATGGGGAAGCTTCCGGTGTTCTATGGGAGAGAGAAAGAAGATGTAGAATCTTTTGTGAGAGAGACTTCAAGAGGGCATGTATAGGAAACAATGAGAGAAGGAAACCCGAATGGGCTATCCTTTTGCCCGACTTCTTGGAGGATTCTGCATTGAAGTGGTACAATGAGTACAAGAAGGAGCATGTGGAGGAAGACACTTGGGAGAGTTTGACGGATAATCTTGTTGAAAACTTTCTTCCGGATGAAAGTTACGAGAAGCTGATGTGTGAAGTCACCTTTTTGAAGCAAGGAGAGAGTGAGAAGGTGAGATCATAGAGAGAGAACGGAGAAGCCGGAGTCACGTTTGTGTGTGTGGTGTTGAGAAAGAGTGGAGACGAGGTCGGAGCCAACCATGGTGGGGATTGTGGCGATGTTGACAAAGAACTTCATTGGAGGTTTGAAGCCTCAGGGGAAGCAAGGTGAGATATGAAAAGCCCTCTTCTAAGGTTGAGGCTATTCGCATTGCTATTCGAATGGAGGAGAGCCTAGAAGACGATGATTCTAGCTTGGTGGCTAGAGAAGCATCACCACCTGTTGTGGTTAGAATGGCAACTCCTACTGTTGTTGTTGTGCCAGTAGTAAATTCTCCAGTGGTAGACTTGCACCATGAGTTGAAATCTATCACAGAAACACTCGCTGATCTCAAGATTAACATAGTACAACTATGGGAGAGGAGGAATCAGAATGTAGGGGGAGGATCTAGAGGGTATGGGAATTATCCTCCAAAAGGAAATCCACCACAAGGGAACTTCACAGTTTCATGCTTTAGTTGTGGAGGCCCTCATTTCCAACGGAATTGTCCTAATCCTCGACCACATGATGGAGTTAGACACAACAATTCTACTCCTGCTCCAAGTCAATCGAAGGATAAGGGAGTAGCGTCTATTGATGTGTTTCCTCATCAGTGCACGTTTGAGAAGGAAGAGAGCTCTATAAGTTCCAGAGTTGATATTCTTGCACACGAGAAGAAGAGAGCAAGATTTGCAGAGGAGTCCATCTCAATGAAAGATCAACCAAGCCGGAGCACTCGATCCAGTGGTGTGAGTCAACCGAGAGCACCGAGGAAGAAGTTAGGAATGGATGATTTCTCCATTTCATCTACCCAGCTCAAATACGACGTGGTGGAGGATGTGGGGAATCAAAAAGCCAATATAACTGTTGGCCAATTGATTGCTCTAAATCCTATGATAAGAAAGGAGTTGAGGGGAGGTCTAAGCTCCAAAAGAACCAAGAAGCGACAATCCAAGGGGAAAGCTTCCATGGCGAATGTTGGAGTAGGAGTGGTGGATGCCGCTGCCTCGGAGGTATGCACTCAGGCCAAGATTGAAGTACGCATTAATGGGCGTGATGTTTCGGATGTACTAGTGGATGGTGGATGCGGTGAATGCCATGTCGAACGTTTGTTGAAGAAGTTGGGGATGAAGCTTTCAAGACCTTCCAACATCATTGTTGGGATGGCCAACAAGCAAAAGGTGCGACCCATTGGAGTGGTGGACAAGGTGGTGGTAAGCGTGATGGGAGTTCAAACCTTGTTGTCCTTTCAAGTGCTTGAGGAGGCTAGCTACGACTTGTTGTTAGGAAGACCTTGGTTGAGGGCTATGAGGACAACTGATCGGTGGCATAAGGGTTACCTTCGTATAGGGCCGAAAAACCATCAGTGAAGGTCCCCTCTCACAAGTGGTGGAGGAGCAGATCTCGGACTCGGATAGACCTACAGTGATTACTTAGAGTCCGAGAGTGAAGAAAGTGGCAGTTTTTGGAGGTTGACACCAACATGTCGGCCGATGAGGAGACATCATCTGAAGATACCTCGGACGATGATGTTCAAGTTCAAGTTCTTGCTGCAATGGATTTACTTCCTAGGCCGGGGGTGGTGAAAGATCCCGACAAGATGAAGATGAGTGAAGATGAGATAACTCGACGGCTCTCCACTCTCAAGTTTGGTCCCAAGGTTACTATGGAGGAGAAGTCAAGGTTCTTGGATATATTTCGAAAATATATCCATGTCTTTTGCCTTTAGCTACAAGGATTTGAAGGAAGTAACCTTAGAAACTCATCGCATTGAGTTAGAGGAGAAGGCTCGTCCGAAGACGTCGAAGCAACGTCGGATAAATCCACCAATTTTGTGGTGGTCAAGGAGGAGATCGACAAGCTAAAGGATGCGGGTTTCATCTATGAGGTAGAGAATTCTGAATGGGTTTCTCCTATTGTGATAGTCAAGAAGAAGAATGGTAAGCTACGTGTATGCGTAGATTACAAGAAGTTGAATTTGTCACAAAGAAGGATTACTATCCTTTACCTTTCATAGATGAGATTCTAGAGGAGGTGCGGGGGCATGAGTGGTATAGTTTTGGAGATGGTTATAGTGGTTATAACCAAATTCAAATTGCTCACGAAGATCAGCTCAAAACCACTTTTACCACGCCATGGGGAACTTTTGCCTTTAGGGTAATGCCCTTTGGTCTATGTAATGCTCCAAAGAACTTTTCAGAGGTTCATGAACAAGGTGTTTGAACCTTTTATTGGGAAATTTGTGCGAGATTTCATAGATGATTTTTGTGTATACGGGAAGAAGGAGGATCATTTTGATCATTTGATCAAAATTCTACAACGGTTGGAGAAAGCCAAGGCCTCATTTCAATCAAGAAAAATGCATTTTTGGATGTGAGGAAGGTTTGTTGTTAGGGCACATCATCTCCAAGGATGGTATAGCGGTGGATCCAGAAAAGGTGAAACGCATCCTCGACTTACCTTTTCCGGTGACGTTGACCAAGTTGAGGCAGTTCCTTGGAATGGTGGGATACTATCGACAGTTCATCTTTTCCTTCTCCAACAAAGCTTATGCCTTGACGGTTTACATGAAGAAGTGGACGGATTACGATTTAATCCTCAAGGATGGAGAGGCAGCTTTGGCGTTCGAACTTCTTAAGAAGGCGTTGGTAACGGCTCCTATTTTAGCCAAACCAAATTGGGATAAACCTTTCATTCTCTACACGGATTCATCAAACATTGCTATAGGATGCACTCTAAGCCAGTTAGATGAAGATAGCCATGATCATCCAATTGCTTATGCTAGTAGACAGATGGTGCAGGCTGAGAGAAATTATTCAGTGACTGAAAGGGAGGCTTTAGCTGTGATCTTCTCACTCAAGAAGTTTCGACACTATCTGTTGGGAGGGAAGTTTACTATCGTTCTTCGACCACAAGGCTTTGAAGTACATTTTCAACAAGCCTAATGCTGAGGGTAGGATAGCCAGATGGAAGTTGTTACTAGTGGAGTTTGATTACATCATTGAGGATCGATCCGGTAAGAAACATGCCAATGCTGATTTGATGTCTCGAGCATACGATGAGGAAGGAGATCAACCAGTGGATGATACATTTCCGGATGAGGATTTGCCGATGATGGACACCATAACAAAGGTAAATTTGAATACAAGGGGATATGGGATTTCATCTCGGAGGGAGAGTTTCCCCAAGGCATGCATTCACGGGAGAGGAATGCATTGGTGAAGCGATGTGAACCTTATACCATCATAGAGGACGTGTTGTTTCATCAAGGAGCGGATGGACTACTCGAAGGGTTGTTGGAAGGGAGGAGTCAATTCAACTTATGAAGGAGTTTCATGATGGACCTGTATGTGGAGGACACTTTGCACGAAAGGTAAATGCATTTAAGATCCTAGATGCAGGCTATCATTGGAAGGGCATTTTCAAAGAGTGTGGAATTTTGCAAGAGTTGTGATGTGTGTCAAGCTTTTGCTAAAAAGTCCATGAAAACCCCTCCTTTGACATCAGTTCCTATTTTAGGTCCTTTTGAAAAATGGGGAATAGATTTTGTAGGACCCTTGAATCTTACTCCTCGGGGTAACAAGTTCATTGTGGTAGCTATAGATTATCTAACCAAGTGGGTAGAAGCTAGACCTCTAAAACCTACTAGTGAGGAAGAAGTGGGTAGATTTTACGTATGAGAGGATAATAACTAGATTCGGATGCCCTCTAGAAATTGTATCTGATAGAGGTGGTGAGTTTGTTGGAAGCATTATACAAGCCATGCTAGGTCATTTCTCCATCAAGGCACGGGTGACTACTTCCTACAAACCAAATGCTAATGGGTTGGCGGAAGCGAACCAACTATACGCTTTGCATGATGTTGGCCAAGGATGCAGACATGGACGGGAGCAAGCAAAATTGGGACAAGAGGCTGCATGCTATCTTGTGGGAGTATCGGACGACTTGGAAGACATCAAATGGTACTCACCTTTCCGTATGGTATATGGTGTCGAGTCAAAGCTTCCAATTCAATTTGATTTCACGACCTTCTTAACTATCCAACGGAAGTTAAAGAGGAAGAATGGAGTAGAAGCTATCAAATCAAGACGTCAACAACTGTTGAGCTGGAGGGACTTTCGAAGTTTGTGGCCATGGTACGTGTGGAGCGGGCTCAACAATTGCAGAAGAAGTATCATGATAATCGATTTGGGACGAAGAAGATGAAGATTTTCAAAGAAGGTGATTGGGTAATACTTTACGACTCCATTAGATATAAGAGAGCAAGAAAGAAATTTCTTCCAAAGTACTTTGGTCCTTTCATAGTTCACAAGGTGTGGGGAAACTTTACTTACGATTTGAAGGAGTTGGGAGGACGACATTTTGACCGGGTGAATCACGACAAGTTGAAGCCGTTTCATCGACGATCAGATTCTTTCACTCCGAGGACGGAGTGAAATCTTGGTCCGGGGGTAAATGTAAGACCCAGGGTTGTACATATAGGATAAAATGAAAGTATATCTAAATTGTGCCTAAGTTTATCTTAGTCATGACTATGTTTAGCTAGTTATGGTTAAGTTGGAGGAAAATATAGAGTAACTTTTGGTGTGGTAGATGAGAACTTCTATTATGTTGTTTAGTAAGAATCAAGGAATAGATTCCATCACATGGGTATCTTGACTTTCCTTGACTTGGACTAGTTTTCATTGGTTGGACTTGGTGAAGACCCTTAAATCTAGGGGCGAGATTGACTTGGTACACTAGAAGTCAATTAGGGAGTAGTTGGACTTCTAGAAGATCCAAGTGGACCAATTGCATGTTGCCATGTACCCTTTTCATTGGGGTTTGTGATCTCTCGTTTAAACTTGGTAAGAGGAAGTTACATGGTGATTACTTGTAGTTACTAGGGTAAGATTCTAAGTAGTATAAATAGAGAGGTTGAGAAGCACCTCTCAAGTAGTTTTTCAATAGAAGTTAGTTTTGGGAGAAGATAGTGTGGTGATCTTAGTTTTGGGGAGCTTGGTTCTTGGAGACGTCATGTTCGGAGTGGAGCCTTGATTCAATGAAGACTTTGATTACCAAAGTATCCCTTTCCTTTTGAGTGATATCTTACTCTTGGTGATAATGTGCATAATAGAGCTTGGACTTTGAGAGTTTGTGTAAGAGTGAGCAATAGGGTCATGGTCATAGGGTGGGACTAAGTCCTTCTAGATTCATGATGAGCTTCCAAAAAGCCATCGGAGGTAAACCTGAGTGAAAGTCAGCCCGGAGGTCACAGTACCTGATGCATCAGTAGCCAACTTGATTGGTCGATTAGGATCATACCACTTGAGAATATGTGCATGCAAAAGAGCATCTTTCAATGCTTGAAAGGCTAACTCTTGTGCCGTTCCCCATCTCCATTTTGACCCTTTCCTAGCATAGATGTTAAGGCTTGGGCAAGGCGTGCAAAAGCTTTAACAAATCTACGATAAAATCCTGTAAGACCTAAAAAACTCTTTAGTTGAGTTTGATCCTCCGTGTCTTTGTCCATTTTGTATAGCTTCTATCTTATCACTCATGACTTGAATCCCTCCGCTGTGACTCGATGGCCTAAATAATCTACTTCTGATTTGCCAAATTCACATTTTGAAGCTTTGGCATATAACTCATTCTCTTGCAAAACCTGGAGTACCTCTCGTAAATGTCGCCTATGATCTTCTAAGATTGTACTATGTACCAAAATATCATCCAAAAAGACAATAACAGATTTGTCTAAATAAGGACGAAAAATATCATTCATTAATCCCATGAATGTGGCAAGTGCGTTGGTGAGACCAAAAGGCATCACTAGATACTCAAAGAGACCATACCTAGTACGAAAAGCTATCTTATGAACATCTTCATCAGCAATTCGAATCTGGTTGTATCCCCTCCTCAAATCCAATTTGGTGAAGTACTTCGCTCCTTGAAGTTGGTCAAACAAATCATCCATTCGAGGCAATGGATACTTGTTTTTCACCGTTTGTTGATTCAACCCACGATAGTCAATGCACAATCTCATACTCCCATCCTTCTTCTTCACAAACAGCATAGGAGCTCCATAAGGTAAAATGCTTGGTTGTATGAACCCCTTTCTCAACATCTCCTCCACTTGAGCTTTACATTCCTCCAACTCATTTGGAGCCAAACGGTATGGAGCTTTGCACGTTGGAGTGCTTCCGGGTATCACCTCAATCTTATGATCTACATGCCTTTTAGGTGGCAACCCTGCAGGTAGATCATCTGGGAAGACATCTTGATACTCTGTAATAATATCGTTCAATGATTCTGAAATGTATAGATTGTCCTTAGAACCAACAACATCTCTTATAAGTCCCAAGAAACATACATCACCTCTAGAAATGGCAGTCTTACCAATCACAAAGAGAGGTAAGCTTCTATTCTGAGATCTGCTTCTATCTTTGTAAATCTTCCATCCACTACTTTTTACTACTTTCTTTCTCCAATTTACCTCCGGATTGTATTGCTCCATCCACGGCATTCCTAGGATGACATCATATCGAGCTAATCGGATTACTTTCCATTCAATCTCTTCTTGGTACTGTGACCTCCGGGCTGACTCTCACTCAGGTTTACCTCCGATGGCTTTTTGGAAGCTCATCATGAATCTAGAAGGACTTAGTCCCACCCTATGACCATGACCCTATTTCTCACTCTTACACAAACTCTCAATGTCCAAGCTCCATTATGCACATTATCACCATGAGTAAGATATCACTCAAAAGGAAAGGGATACTTTGGTAATCAAAGTCTTCATTGAATCAAGGCTCCACTCCGAACATGACGTCTCCAAGAACCAAGCTCCCCAAAACTAAGATCACCACACTATCTTCTCCCAAAATTAACTTCCATTGAAAAACTACTTGAGAGGTGATTCTCAACCTCTCTATTTATACTACTTAGAATCTTACTCTAGTAACTACAAGTAATCACCATGTAACTTCCTCTTACCAAGTTTAAACGAGGTAGAGATCACAAACCCCAATGAAAAGGGTACATGGCAACATGCAATTGGTCCACTTGGATCTTCTAGAAGCCCAACTACTCTCTAATTGACTTCTAGTGTGCCAAGTCAATCTAAATTACCTAGATTTAAGGATCTTCACCAAGTCCAACCAATGAAAACTAGTCCAAGTCAAGGAAAGTCAAGATACCCATGTGATGGAATCTATTCCTTGATTCCTACTAAACAACAAAATAGTTGTTCTCATCTACCACACCAAAAGTTACTCTATATTTTCCTCCAACTTAACCATAACTAGCTAAACATAGTCATGACTAAGATAAACTTAGGCACAATTTAGATATATTTACATTTTATCCTATACTTGGGTCTTACAGTACCCATCTATGGCTAGTTGTACACTCCGTGCTAATGTCTCAATTGGTTCAGTTTGGCCATTTGGCAACTCCACTTCCTCACTCACTTCCTTCATCAAACTCAATCCTAATTTCATTGCAACAGACCGTGATAGAAAATTTTCTGTTGCTCCAGGATCAATTAGGACTCTCACCTTGTGTCCTTCCATCATCTCATCTGTGACAATCAATCGTGCTTGTTTCTTGCTCCCTCCATGAGCTTGCAATCGTTGTCTTCTTCCAACCCCGCCTTTTCTTCGTTTAGTGGAACCAGTAAGGCCACGAGGCAAGTTTACTGGTGATCTTCATTTCCCTGCAAGATCTCATCTTCATTCTCGTACTCCCTTCCTTCCATATTGTTGAAAGGCCTTTGCAACATAGGTCTTTCTCCAGGTGATCCTTATCGAGTTCTACAGAACTTGGCAATGTGACATATCCTCCCACATGTATAGCATTGACGATTGTCACGAACCCCCATTCCTCCTCGATTAACCGTTCCATTATTTGCAGGAAGATCCGGCAAATTTGGAATAAATGGTCGACGATTATCACCTCCATACCTAGGCGGTGGTCCTCGTGGTGGTGCATATCCTTCCCTACGTCGAAGGTTTTCCAACTCCATGGATGTTGGGCCAAGTGGTTCTCGAACATTGCTTGATGGTTCACCGTGTGTGATCCCATAAGCACCCGAAATCCGTTGAGCAAATGCGATTGCTTCATTCACCGTGGATGGATTACTCACCATCACCTCCTTTCGCACTCTCTCCTTCAGACCTCGTTTGAAGACATCTAAGGCTTCTGCTCAACTCATATCCATAACGGATACTTGAAGATCACGAAATTCTTCAATGTATTCATGTATGCCTCCTTTCTGCTTCAAATCCCATAACTTCATTCTCGCGGTTTGAAGGGAATCCACCGCTTGAAAGTTCTGAAGAAGTCACTCTTGCATCCCACTCCATGAAATAGAAGCACCTCGTTCTAAAAGCATTCGTTCCCATGTAGTGTACCATGTAAGAGCCTTATCCATGAGGTAAGACCGCATGAACATTCTTGCAGTAAAATCAGAAACATGAAAATGTGATAGATGTATATTCATCCTCATGATCCATCCCTCCAAAACTCCCATGGCCCTACTGCCCTTTTAGGCTTCCACCTTACATGACTTTCCCATCCGAAGTAAGAGATTGGCTTGATCTTCCATCTCTTGAAGTCGTCTCCTATTTGCCTCTTCGTTGGCAATAGCAGTCGCTTGCGGTTGGTGAGATGAAGTTTCCACTTTCATCTCACCAACTCTCTCTCTCTCTACCTTCTCACTCTCTAATGCCAAGATCTTGTACTCCATGGCTTGTTGCTTTGTATATCCATCTACAATAGCTTTTCTTAACTCTTTCATTTCTATCATGATTGAGTTCAGAACTTCACTCATAGAAACTGACGCTTTCATGCTTCTCCACCACTCAAACTAATACAATGTAAGTATAATAACAATCCAATCTCTCAAAATATGAATCACAAAAGGCCGAGATGATCCTATTACAGCTCTATAGTAGTCTTCAACATAATTCCTAACAATAAAGTCCCTCCATACTCTCTTCTGTCAGTAAATTGTTCTAATTTCTACATACGTGGTGAAGAGAACCGGTGCGGGTGGTTCACGATTCAAATCCATCCAACATTCAGTATAGAATGTAAATGGTACAATCCCATGTTTCTCCATAACTGACAATCGGAAGTATCATTGGTATTGGTGATGTCATCACTCGAGCCATAAAATGTGCACCCCAATTCGCCACAAGGTACACTCTGAAAACATCCTTCTCCATGAATCGAATATGGATGTTGAATAGATTGGGAAATGGAAAGTTCGGTACAGGATTTCCCTGAGGCACATCCATACCGCGCCCCACGCTTTTCCCTTTCCCCCTTACCCTACATGTAGATCAATGACCTCTGCCAGTCTCTATAAAAAGTCTCAAGAACTTAAAGTTATCATCATGATCTTGCTATTCCAAGAGAGGGATTCCACACTCAAGGAAAGAGCAAATTTGCTCTGATACCATTGTAACACTAGGGAAGTGAGGAGAGACCACTCAAATAGCTCAAGGAATTCTGAAGTTGAGAGATTCCTCAATGGTCTCTCTTTCTCCATATATAGTCCTCAGAAAGGTACAAACTAGATAAGGTTACACAACCACCATCCACTCAAATCCTCGTGGATCGATGACATGGCGGATATCCCTATGAGCACACGGATTGCTGACGTGTACTCCAACTAACACACCAACTAACACACTAACTAACACACAAGAAACCCAACCTAAAAAGCACACGGATTGCTGACGTGGCACCTTTAGATACTCCACTAATAGTCAACTCAAGACCATCTATCTCCTCCTTGCGTAACCTCTACTTTAGTTCTCACTAACTAAAGATGGTTACACTTGGTCCAATGATGTCACCAAAGACGTCCATGAACCTTTTATCACATGCCGTCAAATGTGATATAAATGTAGATGAAGGAGGAAATGTGCGAAGAAGGTAGGTGAATCGATGAGCAATACTAGATGAGAATATACCAAACGCCACTTGCGGATCCCGTAGTAGAGGAAGGTCATCTACATGCAAAACATCATCGTTCCAACGTTTGAGACAAAATGCTCGGACCCTACTGGCACTCCTATAACGCGTAATCTATGTGTCGATGTCATACATCCCTCTTGAATTGGAGATGAGGAGGAATGCCCAAAAGAGATCAAGCCTTACACTTTGACACCTTGAGTCTCAAGCCTACAAGATGAAGCTCAGTAGTCAAGTAATCAAAGGCATGTCCAATGTGCTCTACATGATCCACAATGTGTGTATCATCCGAAAAAACAACCTGACACGACCAAAGCAGTAGACAAAAGAGCTCTATAATGAGTCATGGCAAATAGAGGTCCTCCCAAATGATCTCCATGTCGAGTGCTAGCGGTGGACTATAGAATGGTCACTCCCTTCTCAGAAAAGCCATTTTAAGAAAAAAAAAATATGCACCGCAAAAAGATCGTATGAAAGGAATGAAACTCGATAGAGGTCCACCATTCTCTCTCAGCTCTCTAAAACTAGATGCACGTGAGACGCTGTTAAAAATATTCTCAACGTCTATCTGCAAGACAATCCAATCCGGATGGATATGTAGAAGTGCTCTAATGCCCAACGATACCGCTTCACAGCTTCTTGGTGTGGTGACTTCAAACTGATGTGGACAAAGATGTTGATGGAAATATGAACGATGTTGCATGACAACGGTACAACTGACTAAACATAATAAGATCTCCCCAATAGTAATCGGTATGATGCCCCTAGTGTCCTTCTCCATCACGAGAAGTCGACTAGCACCTAGAACCTAACTAACAAACAACGGAATCTCCCTCTCGCAACTAATGCAGCCACCTTGAATAACTCCATGAAATCACTAGAGGTATCATCCATCTGAAAGCAAACATGGGGTTATGCATAGAGAATGGACAAATAGTGATATATCAAGACATAATAGCTCCTCTGGCTGGTACTCCAAGACCTCTAATGGTATCTCCTCGCCCATGGGTGGATGTAAAAAGCATAAAGAGAAAATCGTCTCTTCAGTAGGACTAGCCATAGATAAAGAATGAAGGGTCTGCACAGCTCTGCTATACTCCCCAACCTACCCCAAGATCCTACACCGTCGTAATCGCACTGAATCAGAAGTATCATGAGGTTGAACCCAACTCCTAACCTGTGTGGCCCAAACAGACTCCTCATACAATGTAACCCAATCTCTTGCTCGAAATCTCTGAAATCTAGCTGTCACCTCCCTATGTCCAGCACGTCCCCCTCTAGTAAAACGTAAGCACCATCACAAAAGTAATAGAAACAAAAATCACGCTAACTCATCATGGGGTCACATGCCAACCGATCGAGTCGTAAGCCTTGTCATGGAGTGCATGAGAGAGCTTATAGAATAAACGTGGATATGGGAACGTAGTTTCAAAAAGTCCTAGAATAGAACTTGCATGGGAAGCCAACCACAACACGATTGTTATACCCAAAATAATCAACAAAGGAATCGATCTAGTCTGTGTGTTCCCCGAAGTGATAAATGCCGATGTTGATGTGATCGTCCTCCTCACGTGTCCATCTCTAGTGGTCGAATCATAATCTTTGTGTATCTTTCTCACGTGGGTCTTTACCCCTTGCAAGATAAAGAGATGATGACAAATCAAACATGGTGTATCGCGCACTAATTTTGGTGGTCCCATGAGGGGAAGTGAAGCTATTGCTAGCACAAAGAGATCAATAAGGACACCGAGCACTCCATCATGTATCTACTTCCACTTGTAGAACCACAACCCCATGACACCCCATCTCACATAGGAAAAGCCTAACTATGAAAATTTCAAAATCTAAAAACACTCATAATTTTTTATTTAGATTTCCATAATTTTCCCAATAGAACCAATGTAGAAAAAAGAAGAAATTTGAATAAAAAAAGCAGAACCCATATATCCAATTTGAGAAAAATCATTCAAAACTCATTGAAAACCTTAAAAAAATATAATTGATAACTCTCTATATATTTATTCATAATCTTTAATTTACATACGAATGGAACCAAAATTCGAAGAAGAAAATAAACATCTATTCATTCTCTTCGTTTTGCAAAGCGTAACCCCACAATGTGCAAAAAGGTATACTTCCTACTCCCGCTTCCCTCTCTTCATCTTTCGCGAGCTCACGAACCCAATATTGTATTGACTTTAAAACCCTTTGTATCCCAATTCACTTGACACACCCTAGGGCATGAAACTGCACCTGTAAAGGCGGTGAACGTTTACCTGTCGGTCGTGTTTTAATGAAATAATACTGTCACAGTCTAACGCAGCCAAAGTGATGATTTTTCGGATACTACTGTAGTATATACATCGCTTTACCTAGATAATTAAGATATCTTATTCGCAATAGTACATATTTACCATTGTGATGCTATTGGAAACTGCGTCGTCTTACCCTTTTGTTTCATCCTCGTACGATTTTATGGTTCTTCCACACTTTTTGCCACATTACTTGGTAAATTTTTATCTTCATTATTCTTTCAGTTACTCAAATGTGCGTACCCAATCATCATCGCTTTTCTCAATGGATCAAACAACTTAGATGGAACCATATCCTTCATCTACGGGAAAACTGTAACTCGCATTTGTATGCGGTGGACATCAGATTTGATAACATGTGCCCCCTATAAGCTCAGAATGGTTGAACGTGGCGATGACGAACGGGAGGTGAATTTCTTTCATCTATCGCTTTAGTTTTTGAATTCTGAAATGCTTCGATTGTGAGTCTTGAGTCCAAATGTATTCTAAATGCTTCCGCGTACTAGAACACTCAAGAACTCGTCGTAGTCTTTTTGTGACTTCAAAACTCTGAACACTACTGTTTTATTCCTGGTCAAGGTCCACCGAGTACATAACAACAAAGTTATTACAAAGTTCCATACCGCGGTGCTCATGTTCTCGGAAAACTCTTCTACAGAACGATTTTCCCTATTCGGTGACGCAATGTCGGTCCACGGGTCCACGGCACTACTAGCCGGTCCACACTCCACACCTGCCGGGCACTGTTGAGTAAAACATTAAACAAATGAGGTCTCGATCTCAAGTCCATCCGAGAAACGAAGGATACTGAGAAGTAAAAAACTGCAGAACCTAGAGAATGTGTCCCTTGCAGTTCCAGCGTGAAATGCGCACGGGTTTGTAAGTTCGGCCTAGATCGGGAAAGGTTCTCTTCGGTTGACAATTTCCATATCTCTGGAATTATGCAAAGCGATCTCGCTTCTGCTTCATTCCGGCGAAACATTCAACTGAACGTGTTGCATAAAGCGCAGTAGGTCGGTGAGAGAACGTGAACAGTACTGGAGGTGATGGATTCAGAAAATCACAGCCATGTCATGCCTGTATGGGCTGTCTTACATAATGGGTCATGGATTTGAGATTGTGGGTCTACTTTGACAATAATATACTACATTAAATTCTAAATCGTGTACATTAGGTAAGCACAAGTGGGCTTCTTCCTCCCTCGTAGAACACTGCAAACCTTTTGGGAGTCATATTTTCGTCCAACTAATTATTCCAATAAATGACGTGAAGTTCTTCCATGGAAACGAATCGGGTCCCGGACTGCACACAATCAACCACTTCAACTTTTCAAGGGACCCAGTTGGATTCGCATTCAACCCTGTGAAATTTTCCGTTGAATTACAGAATGTCCTCGGGCTGATTTGGGATCTGAATAAGCTACCTAGCCAAGAACTTAACCAGGCAGACGTTGTTTGCTTTCTAACTGTTTCTGATAAATACAAAATAGTGTTATATACAGGAGGACTTTTTCTCATTATTTCGCTCGAATTCCCACTTTCCATATTCAGTTGAAACACCGTGCTCTTTTCAACAAGTTTTCAAGAGTAATGAATCTTCTACATGGAATATCACCAGCAGTTGCTTATCAATGGTTCGTATATCAACCAGAATGAAAGAATCACATCACCACACAATCTATTTCTAGAGCTTCAATGGGTGGTCCACACTTTTCTGTTAATTGCTTTATGTAAAAAATTTGAAGATGCCCCGAAATTTTGAATATCTACTTACAGAGTAGATATTCATAGAGAGTATCGTAGAGACTAGTAGAACCTTACTGTAATATGTCCAGTTGAAATCTTATTCTGATTTGTTACCCAGTAGGTCCGTCAACCGCAAGGCGATTTTCTCAGCATGTCAACCCACTTGCCACACGTCGCAATTCTGCAATCACCGATTGGTGGCCGTTGCAATTTTCTTGTCGTTATTTGTGACTATCACAGTTTCTCCGAATATTCGAGAGTGTTTTCATTTTATTCTTCCGCTTTTACCCGTTTTTGCATTTTCCATGTACCATTATCGCACTTGCGGGCCCTTAACATTATCGGTTTTTGTGAAGAATACTGGAAATCTGAGCTTGAGAATTATCATAATGCTGCAGTATCCAATTGGAATAAAATCCTAATTTTCATTTTTTCCTTCGATAATCGTTAGTGTTGAGATTTCATTGGATCGGATACTCAGCTGTTCGTTGTTGGTCTTGATATTGAGAAGAAAAATAGACGTAATAGCAAGAAGTGACGACAAAGATTAAGCTTCTTAACGGTTCCTTTATTCCATGGAAAGGAAGACATAATTGAAAAGTAATTATTGGAGAATTGCCCAAATAACAAATACTTATCATGCATCAAGAATGTATTTATTTTATTTATAATTTGGATAGTCTAAGTATTCTAAATGGCAAGTTTGTGATCCAATTCACATAGTATTACACATTTAAATTATATGCCATGAGATCTTTTGGTATTAATGGTTTTGACAAATCTTCACACATTGTCACACATGTAAAACCAGTATGATCATTTCAAAATGCTAACCACATGATGTTCTTTTCCACTAGTTAGAAGTAAATAAATAATCATTAATATTTTATATAAAAATAAAAATTGACATATTTTAGAATCAGAATAATCTTTTCACAATTCACAATCTTTTCACAATAATCTTCAATTCACAAAATTTCATATGGGTGATTACATAAACTTTCACCAAAATGCACCAACCACATTGGATTTTACTATTGGTAGCACAATTCTACGAGTATGTGAGATTTTACTTTCTAGAGTGTTGATATGAAAAGGTTATGATTTGGAAAAATCATGTATGTAATTATGGGCGATGTTACTTTCCAAACTCTGATAGTATCATGGGTCTAAGCATGACAATTGTGCGGACAGGCTTGACATGTATGTTATGGGAATCAATTGATAGAGCAACTAATATGTTGATTTGTGATTCTTGTTCGAGTCATGTTAGACACCTCCTTTCAATGCGGTGGCTAGTAGGTATTGGAGATGTGCTTCATGCAATTAACAGACAAGTTGGTTTGACTGTTACATGGTATGAATTGTAGACAAGTAACTAACGATGTGGCATTGTAGCACCCAGGATCCTTATATTAGCCTCACAAAGGGCATATCATGTTAATGGAGTATATGGTTATATGGTGTTAGAGTGATCTTACCACCAAGTAGGGGGACGATTGTGGTACATTTGTGTTGGTGTATGAAGATCTATATATTGTGATGTTTGATGTGAAAGTAATGTATGTTGTGATGTGATATGTATTTGTACGACAACTGTCACGACTTATGTAGTGGCATCTCTGATTATGTAGGTGTGCATATGTAGGAGTAGATATATTAGTGTGAGCACATAGTACAGTTAGCTTCGTTTGCACTGGACTTACCGTTAGGGCTGACAATGCCGTTAGAAAATCTAAGGCTCAAGGGGTAGAGTTTGAATTAGGGCTCCTTGGAGTGCAATTTTTGAAGTTGATACTTTGAGAGTGTGGGTATGATGAATAGTAATTAATGCATGAACTTGGAGTCTTTGAAGCTCAAAGTGGATTTGGCTCAAATGTAATCTCTTTTTTATACTATGGTTATGAGCGGAATGTACTTGTGGAGAGAAGAAAAGATTATTGTAGTACAATTATGTTGGTCTATGACGATCTATATATTATGATATTTGATGTGACAACAATGTATGTTGTGATGCAATATATATGTGCACGATAACAGAATAATCCACATTTAAGTTAGAATAATCAACACTAAGTAGAATAAAAATTAATTTTTTTTGGTAGTGCATGTGGTGTGTCACACTTGCAACAAACCAAAGTTGAATTCAGTTCAAACTTTATGTTGATGTTGTAGTTAATACATAGAAGTATTGATTCAGCTTTGACTTAGACAGAGTTGAAGTTCGTAGAAGTGGAGAACGAGAAGCTCCGAAGATAATTGAAGGAGGTAAAGCGGCAATTGCATGAGGTCGACTAGCTAGATTAGAGGTTTTGGCTAGTAAATATGCAAAGAATCTGTTTGCCCGATGTGACAAAGTTGAAGCTGATTGATTAGAGAAATTGAAGGTGGTGATGAACAATCCTTGTGATTCAAAGGAGAAGCGAAAGGAGATGTACAAAGCCATGGGTTGCGATTGTCCGGAAGTGATGCAAGTTCATAGAGGGAGATCGCAGAGGACATAAGAGAGTTGCAAATCAGCGTTGATGCTTTTGCTTGGAGGGAAGAGATATCATCAAAGGGTGCAGTAGATCTCCAAAGTTATAGTTGGACGTGATCCGTGTAGGTAGCAATTCGGATAGGACGTTAGAATTGTGTATAAATAGGATTAGAATAGTTAGTGTAGACATCTTCAATTTGCAAGAGAAAATCAGAAACTATTCTTGTGTAGCCAGGGTAGAATGGAACTCTCAAAGCCAAGCATAGATCACGGTGACCTACCTGACTGGAGATTGGATTCTTGTGAAGATACCTAGGAATTTCTCCCACAAGTTTGGTCATCGAGGATTTCACCGGAAGAACTTCTGTGAGCTTACGATTGGTGAATGTTGTCTCTTGTAATTGGGATCACCCAATTTCAGTAAAGGGATTTCCTTTGGAATTTCTTAGTGCATTAATTTCTGATGGGTTTTACAGCATGAACTAATGACACTCTTTGGACAGTGATCGTCCAAAGTTGATTAAAGAAGACTAAACTTACATATTCCCCACCTAATATTTGTTTAACACCCCATTCCCTTGGAAACGAATAAATAAACACTACAATCACACATTTCTAATGTAACATGTATGTTACACTTCTCTCCATGCGAAAGCATCTAAGCTCATTTGCAACTCTCTAATGTCTTCTGCAATCTCCTTTCCATGGTCGCGCATTACTTTCTGACATTCGCGACCCATGATCTTATACATCTCCTTTCGCTTCTCTTTTGAATTGCAAGGGGTGTTCATTACCACAGTCAGTCATTCCAATCGTTTAGTCTCCACCTCGTCACATTGAGCAAAAAGATATTGCGAGCACTTACTTGCAAAAATTTCTAATCTAACCGGTCTCTCAACATTAACTTCGTGCAACTTCTGCTTCATCCTCTTCAATTGCTGTTGGAACTTCTCATTCTCGCTCTCCACAAACTTTACTTCTACGCCTCTGTTCTTACAAATTTCACTATAGGTCGTCTTCGTTGTTGTGGCTTACTTCCTTGCCTCCGCCTTCTATTTCTCCATCCGCTCCACCGACTTTGTCAATTGCTTGATTGTCTACATCTGGTCCATTCTTCCTTGAGTTGTGAGGTTCATTACCTGAATCAGATCCATGTAACCATCTTTTTGCAGATTCCACCCTTGGATGTAGTTGGTCCCCATTTCGTTCAATTCCTTTAGCACTTGAACTATTATATTCTCTTGTTTCTGTGCTAACTGTAACACCAAAGAAATCGGTTCTTCATTATTAACCTTCGACACTTTTACCTTAAACCGCAATGCATTTGGTACTAGGCTTCTTGGTTTAACGATCTCCTTTAATTTTCTCTTCTTGTTGATGGGTTCTTGTACTACTTCCACATTGGGATTTCTCCTTCATGTGGTCCTCATTGAATCTTGCCGTCCGAATATGGTCTCCTCAATATCCCGCATCACTTTATCTAGCTCCTCCAAAGTCATCTCCTCCTTGTTCTCCTCTACATGCGACTGCAAGCTCTCTCCTCCACTGGGTCCCAGACTTCTGATCAAACCACTACTACCTTCATTCTCCTCTGGTCCATCTAAGGCATCCGCATCGTTTGGCTGATATCTCTTCCTCTCTAGTGGTGTTAATCACCCCATTCTTGAATATATGTGAACCAAGAACGAGGAGGTATATACCACTCCCTTCTCTCTTGCTCTCAACTTCAGTCCCATTGCTTGCACATTCATGACGAAAATCTCTCCCCAATTTACCTTGATTGATCCTCCCACAAATCCCTCTACTATTCTCACCTTGTGCATACTTACATACATGGTTCTTTGCGGAGAGAATAATTGATTCAGAGTATACATGATCTTTCTCCTTAAATCATCACGAATGAGATTGATCTTGAATCCATTCATGCCTTTCTTTCCTTGAGGATCAAATCATTTCGATTCATCAAAGTTAAATCCGATGTACAATGCCGATCCCTCCTAATCAATGCCATTCTTCTCCCTCTTGTAATCACGATCTAACGACAGAAGCGCATCCCATGAATCAAGATGCCCTCTCCATCCTATCGGATTTGTTGCCTTCTTATCTCAAACCTCCTCACACAATTCCAGGCACACATAATTCCATCGCCATGCTAGGAAGGCTACTCCTAAGTTCTTCAATCGTAACAATTCTTCTGTTGTTTAATCAGGCTTTGGCACCAATGGTCTATACACTCCTATCGGCATCTTCCTCATTACTTGCAATTACATTAACGGCAATTGAATAGTCTCCCGAGCCCTCGAACAAATGATCAATCTTTTCTTCATATTGCTTAATTGCTATGTCAGCTTGTTCTTACTTGGCCGCTACTTCTCTCACTTGTTGATGTTGTTAATAATTATGCTTATCTTGATCGATACTTTAGTCATTTCCTAACATATTTGTATTCGGCAGACCATATTTCATGCGAATATCACAAACTTTTATTCCAAAAATAAAAAAAAAAACAAGCTCAAATTCTCTAACTAGAGTTCTACATCATTTTTCGTTTTTGAATGAAAGGATGAAGCTTTAGGATTCAAAAGAGTGATGCATGTTTTATTTCTTTTGGTTGAGAGATTAGAGCCCAAAAAAGTAATACATGTATCACTTTTGTTTGATGAGAGTTTTGACTCTAAGATATAATATATGTATCACTTGTTTTCGTCTTGAACCACTTTCCTATGAAATGAATAACAATTTTGAAAATTTAATGACTACCGTAATGTATCTTTAGGATGATACATGTATCACTTCTTCTGATTCTTGCATTTCTTCTTTCAGTCCATTTTACTTTTTCCAGATCAAAATTTTTTTTTATTTGTAGTTGGTTGTACCAAGTACCACATCTCTAACATATGTGTGTGTGTGTGTGCATTGAGCTTTTTTGGAAGGCCAATGAGTCTTCTATTTACAAATTCTTGATCACAATGAACAAATTCTAGTTTCTGAAGGATTCACGTCAAGAGAAGAACATTGAATTGCAATTATCAATCCTCTACATAAAGTCAGAGTTGTCACAAGTGGTCTGCAAGTAGGGAATGATTGTCAACCTCTATGAACTGAATTTTAACAAGAAGGTTGTGTGGGCACTCATGTGCATATGGGGATATGAGAATTTTTCTGTTTATGTGGTGGGCAAGAAGAAATTCATGTGAAATCACACGGAAGAGATGAGGATGATGGACAAGATCTGTGAAATCTTGTCCTTAGTGGAGAAAAAGACTAGACTAGCAAGTTATTCTATGTGACAACCAACATGATCAGGAGTAGCTTCTTCACACTTGACCAATTATTTTAACAAAATTTCAGGAAAATTACGACAAGCCATTCACAAACTGATCAATGAAGGTGCTCTTAAATTAAAGCAAGTCGAGCACTTCTTTGGGTTCCAATGTGGATCCAAGTAAAGCCCCATTAGAGAGCGTCAAAATAGAGGATAAAATCAGATGATTTCAAGAAAGGAGGTCTGCGAAAGAGAAGGCATAAAAGAAGAGAATGGAGCAGAACGCATTGCCAGAAAAGCTTGAAAGTGCAAGATGCAAGCCATGCAGGAGGAGAGAGAGAGTGCAAGGAGATGTTGCAATATGCTAAGGAAATGAAGAAAGAAGAGCAATAAAAAGCAATAGACAATGAGAAGCTAAAGTCAAGGACAGAAGGCAGTGAGGAACATGATTCTTTGCTCGTTGGGATTTCTGCTAGTTAGCTAGCTATGAAGGTTTGCCCACTGCTATGCGTACTGGTGAAGACATCAATAGTTTAGAGGATTCTCTAAAAGGATGTGTTGTCAACAGATGAGAAGAAGAGTAGACTCATCATCTGGACAATAATTCTAGGATGACTAAAATCTTATACATTTTGAATGTCATCTACTTATACTTCCCAGAAACTCATTTCAAGAAGTTTGCTCCTCACATATTTTTTGAGAATGTGCAAATCAAAGATACTAATAGGGTCCATATCAAGAACATCAATATCCTCATAAAGCATAACAATAGGGCCTTGGTGACTCCGTTTGTCATTGAGGACAGTGAAGATCATAAGTACATTATGCATTGAGAGTTGGAGAATGCACATTTTGAGTATAGATGAGAACACATTAATGAATGTTTTGGAGAAGTGATACATTTATTACTTCTCCCCTTGGATTGAGGGTTCAGTTAGTCGAAAAAATTAATACATGTATCATTTTTCATCTTTCATTACTTTGATTTTTGTTTGATTTGAGAAGTGATATATGTATTAGTATTTCAAACACAAACTTGTTTCAATTTTATGATTGCTATTTTATTATATTTTTTTATCTTTGTTTATGTTTGACTTACAAATATTATGTTTCTTGTGGCAACCATGGAGTTTGGGCATGCAAGAAGCTCTTAGAAGCTTACTGCAGTATAGATTTTCTGGAATGCATTTGTTAGATTTTCACCACAGTCATAGAGGAGGACATTTGGATTTTAATTTCGGAGCACAATCTTGACCAAAAGTACCAAAAAGACATGAGAACAATTGATAAGATTTGGACCAGTCATTACATTTTTATGATTCATGGAGGGGAGAAAAAACAGAATTTCTCATTGTGTTTTAAGTGAGCACGGGAATGCATACTTCCTGGCTTTGTTGAAGATGATTGGAAAAGTGTCTAGAATTACGAAAGGTTTTTTCAACTTCATTTTTCCTAGATCCTATATGGTACCTCTAGGATCAGATTTTTACAATACACACTGCATTGGAATTGAATGGGCGAAAAAAGTCAGCTTTGCCCTTAAAGAAGAAATTTGCTAAGGATGTTTCTCATCAAATAATAAAGCCGGCAAGGGTCTTCAAGCTCATCAAGTGGAGGACACTCCAGTAAATTTGAGAGGAGGTGGATGTTATCCGCTTCTTGAATTATGTCATTTTAAAGGTGATGTTCTTGGCAAAAATGGCAAAGAAGGCTATACAAATCAAAGTTATGTCCAAGATTCAAATTTGCTTCATGTTGCATGCCAATCAACTGGATTGAAGCACATGCAAAAAAAATTCTCCAAGGAGATGACTCTTGAGTGACTTGAGTCTTTGCACATTCTCTTTGTGACCATGTAAGTAGAACTTTTAATGATACATGTATCACTTCACTTCTTTCGTTACTATTGAGTGTAAGCTTTTTGTTTGAATATGTGATATATGTATCACTTCTACTAACGTTGTAGTGTTCTTTAGGCTTTGTACATGACAGATGCTTGAAGGAAGAGGAAGAGTCACGACAAGGAGGAAGAAGAAGATCAAGTTTTGGACTAAGCTACTGTTTTGCCTGAAAAATTCCATAATTTTGTTTGTAGAGTGGTGGAGCATTGGGATTTTGGGGTGAAGGCTAACTTAATTGGAGTTCAGGGAGTCACCTCCTCCAAGTTTCATTCACAAGGTGGGCATGTGAAGATATTGTGGGGGATTTTCCAGAAAGATTGTCTTCATCCTTTGGAATTTCTCCTAAGGATGGAGTAGAATGTAGGGATTGCCAATATACCCTTTGGCTTCAGAATATGTGGAGCTGAGAATGACAAGGTGCTTTTATTGGAGGAAAAATTTTGCATTTTGTCAAGTAGTTTGTGCAATCAACGTTATCCAAGCTCTAGCGTTTGGTTGTGTTGCACTCAAAAAAGTAAGAAAATATGTTAGACAAGGTGTTGCATGAGAAGTGCAACGTTGGAGTGGAGTCTCACATTTAGTGAATCTTTGTCATTGAAGAAGTGATATATGTCTCAATTTTGGTCATCATCATCGTTTTATTTTCATCAATGAAGAAGTGATACATATATCATTTCTTCACTTCATGCTTTTTTCTTCTTTTGTTCAGTTTGGGTTGTTATACACATTTCACTTCTCCTACTTCTAATCCTATGATTGTTTCCACGGTCAAAGATAACGTGGTTGGACAAGTTCAAGGCAATAGATTGGCCATGTGTTTTAAGCAGTGGACCATCGGTTACCACCACAAATCTAGCAGCTCTATAATTTCAAGCCCAACAAAGGCCCACACAAATATTAAGAATTGCGGCTGCATTGCTTGGAAGAATGTGAATTATGGGGGGATCTGGTAAACCCCTACTAGAAACCCATAAAACTGATGAGATGGTTCATGCAGCATTTCTCATATCTGAAGGACTAGATCCTTGATCTGTTTGCTAGAAGTGGGACTGTCACTCCAATTGTCATTCTCTACAGAAGAAAAATTGCATCATCGTTGATGCAGACGCAATACATTGGGACCAGAATCCACACTCACGAACAAGTGAGATAAACTGTAATGTACAAGTCACTCATTCCAACAGATCAATGAATTGGTTTTTTGTTCCAAAAAGTCCTGACTGGGTAGTTTGGAGCAAGCCATGTACATTCTATTGCTTGATCCAAAGTACTCACCTGTTAAACGTACCTAAACTTTTCACAACGTTCCCTTTTGGATATTTAAAAGTTTTAACTTTAAAATACGCAAGCCGCTCGTAAGTATGACCGGATGTCATCTCGACCAATCTGCATAAGCTACAGCTAAAGTTCAAATTCGTCCAGTTCTCTCGTTGACCATGGAACCATATTACTCCCATAAATTGCAGGCAGACTTCGTGCGATTTTTCATTCTGCTCTTTATCAGTACATTATCTATGCCTGCTTGTTGTAATTCTGAGAAGTCGTGAATTAGTTGACGAGAATTCTAGCAAACAAAGACACTCAGATGAATTTGGGATAGACTAGAGAACTCAAAACCACATGCCAGTATGGTGTATGATGAAGTCGGAAATGGAGGTCAAGAAGGAAATTTACGGTGATTTTCTTTGAGAAAACTACTTTTGCAAACCGAACTACAAGTTGAGGGAATTCTGTCATCGGTCTCTCAGTTTCGAGTAGACGGGCGAGGAGAACTCGTGAAGATTTTAACTCTACTCTTTGCTTCACTTCAGCAGCAAATTCGGTGGTGCATACGGGATTCTCTTTGGTGCAAGATTAAGTTAGATTTATAACTCTACGTCTTATTTCTAGGCACAAGCATCAACCGCAGAAAGATGAATGCAGCAGAATCAGAAGACTCCATCCGGAGTTCTTTGAATGACTCTTCCGGATATGAAACTATGAGCATGATGCTGGAAGTGGGTTTCTTTGACTTGATCTGGACAGTCTGTGGCATGGGGATTCTTCTGGGAATCTGGTTCTATGTGGAGGGACTGAAGCGAAGACAGCAAAGGCATTTCATGTATCCACAGGCAACTGAACTGTCCGTGGAGTACAGAATACGTGTAGATGGAGATGACCTCAATTTGGTACCGAGAAAGCTGAACCCATTTGCCATGGAGAAGATCATCAATGTAGTAGGTCACTGCTTAGAGACGACAGTTACATTCTTCCTCCTGGACCTAAGAGGGCCAAAAGCTGTTGAACAGGATGGAATTTTACAGGCAGAGGAATCTATTTCTGTCAGTGGTCAAATCTCACTTGGTTCGCTTAAAGGTGAACGATCGGAAGGAGATGATTTGACACCATGTCAAGGTGACTCTCAGAATATAGTTCCAGGTACCAATCCAGAAGACAGTTCCAACTCTTCGTTATCTACGAAGGATATATCTATGCATATGGATCCGGACTCCCGCCCACTAGCAGCTAGTACAGCAGTTACTGGAGAACGCATGCCACCATATCAAGACGCCACAAATGAAGATGGATGCTCGAAGGATAAGATACCATCCAAGAGTTTACCTGTGGAGTGGTGCCTTCCAATGGCAAGATTATGCAAATCACCTTCACTTGCTTACTCTCGTATGAGAAGTCCTAAAGATCTGTGCGACGACTGTTCTGTGGAATCAGACGAAATGATTGAGTTGGAGTTTCAGAATGATGGGGATAAGATACAACTAATCTGGTATGCTTCATTGCATTTGATTTAGTAGCGTACTTTATCTATACTGGAGCCACTTACGGCAGAAAAACATCACTATCAGTGGAGGACCGTATTGAACTTTTGAGAAAATTAATTAGAAAATTAATTTCAAGGACTTAACAAACCGTTTATTTTACAGGAAATGAAACGATAAAATTTCATTCTGGTGTGTCCGTTCCATCGGCAAGGCTTCCCATTTTTGCAGGCTTACCAAATATTGAAGAACTGCCTTTGAGGCGACCTCATGAGGCGACTGGAACAATTCCAAGTGGAATAAGTAAACTACATCTAGTCGGACGAGGGAGTGATGTGGCCGAGAAGTTTCTCCTGAGATAAAAGAGAACTTCAACAGATTCCCTACCAAGTACCGATAATCTCGATCATGAGACAAGTTATTTGGTGCTCTCTCTCAAAGATAATCATTATACAAGGATTCAAATCTTTGACAAATAAGCAACCAAGAAACTTTCAACCCTATTCTCGTCTGAATGATTCTTGGTCGCTGCATTTTCTACAGCAACGTAGAGTCTGCTCACCTATAATCCAGGTGTTACTTAAGGCGATTCCATCAACAACAGTGGACAGAGGTCAAATATCTAAAACTTTTGTACTCAAATTTTGATGATATAAAATATTATCGGATGTGGCTTAAGCATATGGTTGGCTCTATGTGGAAAAGGATACAGAAGTTATTGTCATGCTCTAATGTTCTTCTGTGCAAATGGTTTATTTATCTGCTGGATGTAATATTTCTTACTCTACTCTGAAGTTCTCGCACTTGCCCCCGGTCGATTTGACCCTATGACCTCGAACTCCGAGCCGACTATACCATTGAAGGAACTAAACCTAGAATTAGCTGGAAGAAGTGATCAAAACTTCACGAAATAGAGACCTTTAACACTGAGTACCAAAATTTACACAAACTCACTCTGGATATGCATTTCAGTTGAAAGTTCAAGAAATTTGCCTGTTTAGCTCAGAGGTCAGAGCGTCAAACTGCTCTCATGTTTTAGACGCCAGACATGCTAAATTTGATTGTTTGTCTCAGTAGCTACAGGTTTCAGACTTTCAAAGTTTGAATTGTAACGTACATGACTCGACAACATTACTCCATAAGAACTGTCCGTAAATTAACCGTGGTGGGTGGAGCGTTCAATGGCACCCGGTCGACCACAAGGGCTAGCAGGATTGAAATTGTAATTGCCAGCCCCGGATGCTCCACAACAAGATATCCATGTTTTATTGGCTTTGGATTCTGCAGTCATATCAAACATCTAGTATCGTCAGTATCAGCATCTTTGATTGCCTTGAGATATGGGAATAGAAGCTCCAGGATAGGATTACCGTAATCAGTAATGGAGATCTGGAATTCACTGAAAGTAAAGTATGAAAAATTTACTATCACAGAAATGAACGAAACCAGAATATAACTAATCAGCCACAAACACATAATGAATCTTGTCCTCCTTCATCCCCTCCCTAAGAACACCATCCCCTTGTTCGAGCAATCATAGATTTCCTCAAAAGGAACCTTCTTCGGGTATCAACTCAATGGATAATGAAACATTTCAGAAGGGAATGAAAGTAGACCGACTAGGTTGTGTGAATGATTAATCTTCTGTTACATTAGCAATTAATACTGTAGTCTACCCTAGTCAATAAGCTAGTAGTCTCATACACCACCTTAAGATGTAACGATGAGAGAGATACCATCAACAGCTTGATTGTCTACATATCTGGATCTACAGCAGCTAGTGGGTGACAAAATCTTGGTTGCCTAGATGAGGAGTGATCTAGAGGTTTATGAGAGTTTGAGATGACGACATGAAGCTTTTTGAGAACATGCTACAAGCTCTACCCGGAGAACTTCATCAAAAGACACCTTAAATGTCTTTCCATCAAATCCTTGTGACAATACAATGTCTGCATTTTCAAATGCATGATCAAACTCTATACATGGGCCTTTCAACCAAGTTTCTAATTTGCCATTCCAAGTTCTCTTATCTTAGATAAGCAAGCTCTCCAGGATTACAACGTAAAGGCTAGCAAATCTCATTGGCTTGAGCAAAATCTTGAATCTGCCTTTGTTGAGCCTCCTCCATCTCACTCGACCTAGCTCATTAGCCACCTCCACGTTGTGAGGAACCGTCTCCTAGTGCTCCTCTACTTAAGGTGGGAATTGACACTTCATTCCCCTAAACTCCACAATCAGCATAAGCTTTTTGTGAAGCATAGTAAATAGAACAATGCTTCTTAACGAATGAGGACTTGCTCGGTATGACAGCAAGAATGAGTAGAAAAATCTTCTCATGTTTCTACATTCTCTCTACCTGTGAATTTTTCTGTGGCAGCAAGAATAGTTCTATTAAACCTTTCAACCAAGCCATTGGCTTGGGGGTTATATGAACTAGTCCTTCTGTACATATGTCAAATGGTTTAACTACACTTTTATTCCTATTGAGAATTATAGTAAGTGTCACATAGTTTCTTCCAAATTGAACTTGGCCATTGTGTTGGATGTCCGATCCAGTACATCTTAACCTCAGGCCATTTACTAAATCAATCTTGTGCACAGATGAGATAAATATTGCCTTGTTTGGACAAAGCGATCTAAATCATGTCCACTATAACAAGACTGAATGGACGTACTGCCATAGAAGTTGGCTTCAAATGCAATTTTTGATTGAATTTCACTCTCTTTAGTATATGTCACATTCTCAAACAATCTCTACAACAATTTCCCTCTAATTCTTCCAATAATAGTTTTGCGACAAATATTTGGTTCTTCGAGTAATCCCATAATAACTTTGAATATGTATTATCCTCACCATATCTCTCCTCCAATGAAAAGTAGGAATATCAGAAAGCTCTTTTGCATGCTTTCCTTTCAAATGGAACAATTTTGAAGTTTCTTCAACATACATGTAAAAACTAGAACGAGACATAACTTTTTCCTTTAAACATTTTGGCAGGCTGATCTGTCACCCATACAATTTTGGTCAAAGTCCTTTAGGAAACTCTCTGAACTTGAGATAAAACATGGACAGAGGATCACAATATATATCTATATATTTTATTCAGATAAAAAATATAACTGGTAAGTATGACTTGATCATACTTACCATGTGCTTGTCCTATCAAATAAGTAGTTACATAACGAGGGATCAACCTCGAAAAAGCATCAACATTGTTATGATACTTTCCTTTTCTGTACTCAATGTCAAAATCGAATGATTGAAGCTTTATGTTCCAACATCTGAGCCATTTGTGAAATTCATTGTCACTCATTAACCACTGAAGGGCCAAGTGCTCCATTTCCCTAATAATTTTTACTCCATTATATTCTGTTCAAATAGTCTAATTTAAGTCCAAACAACTGCATAACATTCACCTTTTGTTGGATTGTATTTCGATTCAATTCAAATAAAAGTTTTGAGCGACTACATACTCTCTAGGTTGCTTCTCCGATGCTTTATAGTCTCGTTGTGCCGAAAATTTTTATTTTATTTTTTTGTGCCGAAATAGCAGCTATACATCTTGGCTGCCATTCCGTTTGAATCACAAAAATCAATAAAAATAATCAGACAAACATAAAATAGGAGGATTTAGTAAATATTTTTTCAAAGACTGAAAAGCTAACTCTTGTGATTCTTCCCATGTCCAAGACTTACTCCTAGTCACGTCATAAAAAGGACTCATTTTAGCAGCAAAGTCCTGAATCCACTTCCAATAATACAACCCAAAATTCAAAAATAAAAGTGTTGTCTTCTTATTATGTCGCCGAGGCCATTCTAACACCATCTTGATTCTATCAGTATTAGAAACTATTCCCTCAGGAGTTATTGCAAAATCAAGATAGT
Source organism: Marchantia paleacea (assembly GCA_014180765.2). Lineage (NCBI taxonomy): Eukaryota > Viridiplantae > Streptophyta > Marchantiopsida > Marchantiales > Marchantiaceae > Marchantia > Marchantia paleacea. The sequence continues at coordinate 1,020,893 of MUAA02000064.1, forward strand.
TAGCATGCACAACGAACAACTTAGACTTCGCAAGAGCTACAAGCATATGAGCTTTTATAAAAGCATTTAATACATTATCAACATTTCCGAAAGTATCATCAAATGTTCTTCCCATAATTAACACATCATAAAAATAAGGTTGTGAGTAGGATCTATGAGGATTTAAAACGCTATTCATTAGTCTCTAAAAAATTGAAGGTCCATTGGCAAGACCCATAGGCAAACGAAGGCATTGATAGTTTCTTGTTTAGTTGAAAATCCTGTTTCTTCTATGCTAGAGCCTTCCATTTTGACTTGCCAACAGGCAGATTTTAAGTCAATAATATAGAAACATTTTTTTTCTGTATGGAATCTAACATATCATAAATCAGTGGAATAGGAAATTTGTCACTCTTGGTTATTTTGTTCAGTTGATTATTGATTATTGGAATGGCATAGGTTAGATTCCGAAGGCGACTTTTTTAGGAAAAATAGCGATATTTGGCGTAGTTGCAGTCGTGACAAAGATGGATTCAGTAACTAGAGATGAAGTCCAAAGGTGGGCGAAGTACAGACGAAGGGTGGCGTGAAGCGTGTTAAGACGAGAAATGTTGTTAAGGGTTTTTGTATGAGCAAACGAGCAAGAAAAAACCATTAATGATTTTGACGTAGAAACGGTATTTCTCTTATCGATCAAGGATATGACTTTTCAGGGGGGGAATTGAATCGTCAGAGTGTAACTTATTCAAAGAGGAACAATAAAAAAGAAAGTGCAGATCAGTTGTGAAGGAGACTATTCCATTCAAAAGTGCCAAAAAGTTATCTCTGGGGCGAATAATGCCTTTGATACCTATGCCATAGTGGACGTCAGAGGCCTTGCACTTAAAGAACTTGAAAGACATGTTATTTTTGGCTATGAGTTAATGTTTGTCAAGAGCTATGCAAAAAAATTAACAGAAAAAAATGATGCATCAGATCGGGACAAAAGGACGATCAGAGTTATAGGATACATCGGCATGGATAAAGATGTTTGGCCAAGATTATGAGCTAGAGAAGGATGGACTTGATTGTGAAGGCTCTATTTTGTATATAGGATTTGATTTCAATAAGAAAAAATGGTTTGATTTGAAAAACTAGTGTCGCATGGACATTGCTTTGCTCTCGGAATGTTTGAATGACTTTCTGTAGAAGAACCCTCGTGATCCTTGTGAGAGTTGACACTCTCTCTTTCTTCTCCCCAGCATTCCACATTCAAGTTCATTACAACTAATAAAACTTCAGGAGAAGAAAATTATAGTATTCAACAATTAGACCAATAACTCTTGTCCAAACTTCACAGATAATTCCTCTACAACCTTCTGGTTTTGTAAAAAAAAAATTCTTATATTTTTCTTTTCTAGATCTCTCAGAAAAATTGTCAATTTATACACTATATCACAAGATTATATGTAGACACATGTATACTAAAACAACCACACATTCCAATCCTTCACTTTAACTGTTCTCAAATTTCATGAGAAAATCACTTATTATTCAAACTTTAACTCTCAAAAATTTTATTGATGAAACTTTTTGATAGCAAAAGAAATGATCGCTGTACTAACTTTATGACAGTCAGTGCAATCCTACAACTATGACGGTATGCACCAATTTCAAACTATCACTCTTTATTCAAAACTCATCCAATCGAGGTGAAATTTCAATCCAACATAAGCTTGAATAGCAAATATATCTGCATGAAATCGGATTTTTCAAAATCTTTGTTCTATTCTCACAATTGATCCAAACACACTCTAGGGTCTAAATTTCACTCTTTAATTTTAAATCATCATAATAGAGTAATAGCCTATTCAATTGCACCCATTCTTGAGCCCACATTGTAGCTCTTCATATTAATTGTCCAACCTTTTCTCCAAATCTTCAAATGTTTTCTTGAAATACTTCCAAAACTCCTTAAGACCTCGAAGAACTTGATCAAGTGCCCTCATTGATCTAAACTCCAAGACCTTTGGAGTTTGGGCCACCACTTGTGTGGTCAAATTAGCTCTATATTAACTTAGAGATTTACAACTATCCTAAACATACTATTTAGCCATCCTATATATAATATGAGTTGTCACTAATAAAGAGTTAAAATGACAACTCAAAATTGGCTAAGTATGAACAAAACTAATATAATATTCCTCGCCAAAATTCCTAACAATCAACTCCCTATGGCTTGCTTTCATTAAACAATAGTGATGGATTGAAACCCACGTGTTGAAAGCCACCATTACTCATAAGTTTAGATCCATAGTGCCCAAACTAAATCAAAATGTATATTGTTAGGTCCCAAATCGCACCGTAGAAAACAAGTGGAAGAATAATCAGGTTTGGAAAGTTTATCACTTGTTGCATAAAGTTATCTTCAAAGTGATTTACTAACCACGCCCATAAGTGATCACGTTGAAGATACAAGATGTTGATCACAAATGGATTGGGCATCGGTAAATTTATAGGATCATGTTGTCCTCTATCCATGTCCTACATCAGCTCCACTTCTATCATATAAGCCCCTTAGTCATCAAAGTGATGTTCTAGATCTCTCCCATTCCCTTGCCACCCTAACCACGCTTTATATCTGATAAGGTCCAAGATAATATTTCTTGGAGCCTTCTCACATTGTGGCCCTACAAAGCCGATCCAATCATGGGCCGTTAACATCATTACAATGAACCGTCGGTTATCCTGACATAAAGTATCATCATCATAACAACAGCTCTGAAGATGACACATGTCATAATCTTCTCATAGTAGCCGTGTCACAACACAACATCGGAAAGACATAAATAGATACAAGATAGATTTGATTAAAGATGATTTCTATAAGAATATTACCTTGAATCAATTGTTTTCATGACATTAGATCACTTATGTCAATATGCATAAAGTAAGAATAGTGGATGGTTTTATGTACTGTTAAATTAAAGTGATTTTTTCTTGGAATGTGCAACCAATGACTAAGAAATTAAAGGAATAAGACAAAGGTGTAATATATTTAGGTTCATTCTTAGCGCACATGTATTCAAGAATAGGATGGTTGACTACGAAGGAGAAGAAGGAGTATCAATTGGAAACTCTTATTATATGATGAAGATGTGGATGTGGAAAAGATTAGCAATGGGTTGACACAAAACTTGTCGAAGTCTGTACACAAAAAGGAGGTTGCTCTACCTAGTCCACGGGGAAACGCATCCAAAATTCTAATGTTCATTGAGCATTTGCTCTATGAACCTTTGCCAAAGAGGAAGAAACAAAAGGTGGACAAACAAGGGCAAAATTATCCAAATTGTCTTACAAAGGGAAAAGAAGAGAAGGAGAACAAAGCACCCAAAGTGAAAATGTCCTTCTTCAGGATCAAGTGAGGGGAGATCAATTGTGTGGAGCAGAAAAATGAGTGGCTGAAGGAAGAGGTGCACCAATTGAAGCTACACCTAAACTAGATAAATTCCAAGAGACATGTGCGACTAGAGTCTCTTACAAGCAGGTGTGCCCTATACCCCTCATCCTATGCAAGGAGATGAACATGCAATGATTAGAGAAGTTGAGCAATGCAATGGAATATCAAGACGATTCTAAAAATCAGCAGAAAGAGATATACAAGGCCATCAAGAGGGAGTGCAAGGAGGTGATGCAACTACATCAGCAAGAAAATATGATTGACATTCAAGAAATATAACTTAGAGTCATAGCTTTCACTCAGGAGATTGAGGCACAATCAGACATCCCAAAGATTGATCGTTTGTGATGGTTAGAGTAGTTAAGAGTAGAAATAGTATAAAAGGAAGTTTAACGTAGGTTTGAGGGTCAAATTCTTATGATTTGTAGGACTCTAGTTAGAGATTTTGAGCTTGTTTTGTTTGTTTTTTGAATAAAAGTGGGCGATATTTGGATGAAGTCTGGTCTGCCGAATACGAATATGTGGAATAAGTATAAATATGACCAAGATGAATAGGTTGTTAAGGAATGTCTGAAGTATCAATCTGATTAGAGTACTTAGTATTAACATCAACAAGTGAGATGAGCGACGGGCAAGCAAGAACAAGCCGACGGAGCAATTAGGCAACATGAAGAAAAGATTGATCATTCGTTCGAGAGCTCGGGAAGCTATTCAATTACTGCCTATAAGGAAGATGCCGATAGGAATGTAAAGACCATTGGTGCCAAAGCTTGATTGGACAGCGGAAGAGTTGCTATGATTGAAGAACTTAGGAGGAGCTTTCCTAACATGGCGATGAGACTATGTGTGAGGAAGTTTGAGCAAAGAAGACAACAAATCTGATAGGATGGAAAGGGCAGCCGGATTCGTGGGATGTGCTTATGTGGGCTGAAGGGTTAGGTCGAGATTACTCGAAGGAGAAAGATAGCATTGACAGGGAGGGGTCGGCATTGTATACATGCTTTAACTTTGATGAATCAAAGTGGTTTGATCCTCGAGGAAGGAAAGGCACAAATGGATTTAAGATAGATCTTATTCGTGATGACTTTAGGAGAAAGGTCATGTATATCCTGAATCAACTATTCTCCCCGAAAAGAACCACATATGTAAGTATGCATAAAGTGAGAATAGTAGAGGGATTTGTGGGAGGATCGATCAAGGTGAATTGGGAGAGAACTTTGCCTGGAATGTGTAAGCGATAGGCCACAAGCTGAGAGCAGGAGAGAAGGGAGTGGTATATATCTCCTCGTTCTTGGTGCACATGTATTCAAGAATGGGGTGGTTAACACCACTAGAAAGGAAGAGATATCAGCTCAACGCTGCATATGCTTTAGGTGGGTCAGAGGAGAATGACGGAAGCAGCAGCTTAACTAGAAGTCTGGGATCCGGTAGAGGAGATAGCTTGAAGTCACTTGCAGAGGAGAACAAGGACGAGATGCCTTTGGAGGAGCTAGACAAAGTAATGCCGGATATTGAGGAGACCGTATTCAGGTGGGAAGACTTATTGGGGACCACAGAGAGGAGAAGTCCTAGTGTGGAAGTAGTTCATGAACCCATCAGCAAGAAGAGGAAGCTGAAGGAGATCGTTCAGCCAAGAAGTCTAGTACCAAAGGCATTGCGGCCTATGATACAAGCATCGAAGATAAAAGGTGAAGAACCGATTTCTTTGGTGTTACAGTTAGCGCAGAAACTGGAGAACGTGATAGTGCCAATTCTGATGGAACTAAATGAGATGGGAACCAATTACATCCAAAGTGGAATCCGCAGGAAGTCGGTTACATGGAGTTGATTCAGTAGATGAATCGTACAACTCAAGGGAGGAAGGACCAGACGCAGACCATCAAGCAGTTGACAGAGTCGGTGGAGCAGTTGGAGAAACAGAAGACGGATGCGAAGAAGGAAGCCACAACAACAAAGTAGGCCAACAGAAAAATTTGCAAGATAAGAGGTGCAGAGATGAGTTTGTAGAGAGGGAGAATGAGTAGCTTCAACAGCAATTGAAGAGGGTGAAGCAATAGATGCATGAAGTTGATATTAAGAGACTGGCTAGACTAGAAGTTTTGGCAAGTAAGTGTTCACAATATCTTTTTGCTCGATAAGACAAGATGGAGACTAAAGGGTTGGAACGATTGACTGTGGCAATGAACACTTCATGCGATTCGAAGGAGAAGTGAAAGGAAATGTGTCACGAATGCCAGGAAGCAATGCGTATCCATCGCAAGGAGATCGCAAAAGACATCAAAGAGTTGCAGATGAGCGTAGATGCTTTTGCCTGGAGAGAAGAGACATCATCAAAGGGATCAGCAACTTTCCGAACAAGTAGTCGAGTGTGATCCGTGTAGACAACGGTAAGGAATAGGTGCAAGCAATTGTATAAATAAGAGTAGAGTTCAAGTAAGATTATCTTTCTCTTTGCAAGTGTTCATTGAGAACCGAAAGTGTAGTCAGGGTAGAACAAAGTGTTCGAGAAGCTGATGGATATTACGTTCAATCGGCCTAGGTTGGTGTGACATACCTGTGAAGATACCTGGATATTCACCCATGAACCATGGTCGGATTCACCTCAGCAGTAGAACTTCATCGAGAACATCGCCTCGACTTTGGCTTGTAAAGGAGATATCAATGTCCCATCAGTAAATCAAGAGTGGAATTTCATTTACATGTGTAATTGCATGTAATCTAATGGATGGGTAGTGACTTGATAATCGAATTGAATGGTTGAATACTACTTATTCGCAACACTCTTCGGACTATGATTATCCGGAGTCTACAATAGATGCATAAACTCATGTATTCGTCGCTAGTAGTGAATTAACACCTCATTTCCTTGGGAACGAACTTTAATTCTTTACAATTGGCAAACCTTTGTGTAACTTGTGTGTTACATAAAGAAGAAAGTATAGACCAACTTTTTCTTGGCGCCGCTACCGGGGAATGAAGTTGTTAGTTGCTTGCCAGCGATGATTGTACAACATAGTTAGGAACGTGTTGACAACAATGGTGGCCAAGAAAGAAAGAAACCATTGCTAATGCAAAACTTTGACCCTTTTGTCCAAGGATCACCATGGGTTGAGAACCGAAGTATTAGAATTGAAGAAGGCGAAGCCGGCTCTGGGATGAATGACAGACAAGGATCAGAAGCCAGACCTTCCTCCTGGTCAAAGTGCTGAACCTTCAACTTGGGAGCAACGGTCACTATCACGAGAAGAACTACGAAGGAAAGAACAAGAAGAGAATTGGGTGAGGCCTTTGGGTAGAAAGAAAACTAAGAGACAACCCCGAATAACACCTTCAGAGGGGCCTAGAGAAGGAAGAAATGTTTCACCAACCCAAAGGACGGAGCGATGGCTATGACATGCGAATAGTCCAATCCAACTAGCTTCAAGCCAACCTCAACTTCACTATTCATCTACGGACTCCTCTAGAGAAGAGGAACCCAGCACTTCCACAAGAGTTGCAACTTATTCTGACGAAGAGTAGACAAACCCTTGGACGGAGTACATTTCGGCAACCAACGAAATCAATGACATAACAGCCCTTGGTGTGCAGACCAACTTAGAACGTCAGTTCAATCTCCAAGTGCAAGAAGGACTATTGTCAGGCAGGATGACAACCCCAATAACTAAATAGCAATAGATAGAGATAGGAAATTTTCTGTAGCTCCTCGATCAATCAACACTCTCACTTTTACTCCTTTTATCTCGTCATTTGTCACAATCAAACATGTTTCCTTCTTTCTCAAACTATTTACCTCATGTTTTTGCTCCCTTTTCCTACCTTTCCTCCTTTTCATCAAACCAGTAAGGCCGCGAGGCAAGGTTAGTGGTGATTGTCGTTTCCCGGGTTGTCATCGGTCACTCTGTCTCCACCTTCAAGATTGTTGAGAGGACGTTGATAGGGAGGTCTAGCTCTTCTTGCTAGAACTTAGGTTTGGCAATTCATGGCAATATGACCAAATCTTCCAAAATTATAGCATTGTCTCATTTCTCATCTCCCCTCCAATACATCTTCTCCTCTTGAATTTGCTTCTTGATGAAGATTTGAGTCGCATGGTCTTTCTCTTGATTGTTCATCCATATTCGGGCCGCTTTTCGTAGGAGGCCCAGAAATATGCAACGCCAATCCATGGGATCATTCTCCTTATTGGCCGTTGAGATTGCCTTGAAGGACTTAATATATGAATCATCATCATCATCATCGTTAGACGTCCCCTTGAACTTAGGAAGTGACCGATGGCAATCCGGGAAACGACGAGCACCAGTAACCTTGCCTCGCGGTCTAACTCGTTTGATGAAAAGGAGGAAAGGCGAGGGAAGGAAGCAAAAACATGAGATAAATGGTTTGAGAAAGAAGGAAACATATTTGATTGTGATGGATGGCGAGATAGAAGGAGTAAAAAAGAAAGCATTGATTGATCCAGGAGCTACAGAAAATTTCCTATCTCGATCTATTGCTATAAAGTTAAGATTAGCTTTAGAGAAAGATGAGAGTGAAAAGGTAGAGTTATCAAACGGGCAAACAGAGAGCATTGAAAGCATTCCTAGGAAAGTGGACTTGAAGATTGGGCAATACAAGGAATCATTGGAGTTGAGAGAAATTTGATTAGCTCACTATGATGCTATTTTGGGCATGTCTTGGATGGAAAAATATAATCATGAGGTAGATTGACGAAGGAAGATAGAAAAAACTATCAGTTGGAGGATCTTTGGAGATATACTTAGATCGGAAAAAAAAACTTACCTCTATACGTGATAGGAAGAACCGCTATCAGTCACAAAGATGTATGTTTTTTGGGCCTAATAAGATATGTAAGCGCTCCAAAAGAGTAATATTTTATACATGAGGAGTTAACTTGTATCTTAAACGAGTTTCAAGATGTTTTTCCAGATGATACACCTCTAGGTTTACCACCAAGAAGGAGAGTGGATCATAAGATAGAGATCTTACCAGGAAGTTCTCCTCCTTGTAAAAGTCCCTATCGACTTGCACCAAACGAGCTAAAGGAATGCAAGTTGTTGGAGAAAGGGTTTAACCAACCTAGTGTGTCACCATATGGAGCTCTAGTGTTGTTCGTGAACAAGGAGGACGGCTCCATGTGGATGTGCATGGACTATCGTGCTCTAAATCAACAAATGGTGAAAAACAAGTATCCATTACCGCGAATGGATGACTTGTTTGATCAACTTCATGGAGCTAAGTATTTCACCAAACTTGATCTTAGAAGTGGATACAATTAGATCAGAACGGCGGATGAAGATATACAAAAGACAGCTTTTAGAACTAGATATGGACATTTTGAGTATCTAGTTATATCATTTGGTTTAACCAATGCCCCTACCTCATTCATGGGACTGATGAATGATATTTTTTGTAAATATCTAGATAAATCAATGATTGTGTTTTTAGATGATATCTTGATATATAGCAAGTCCTTACAAGATCATCAGAAACATTTACGAGAAGTACTCCAAGTGTTGAGAGAAAATAAGTTGTATGCTAAGATGTCAAAATGTGAGTTTGGCAAAAACAAAGTAGATTACTTAGGCCATAGAGTTAGTGCAGATGGCATCCAAGTCATGAGTGACAAAGTGAAAGCCATTCAAAATTGGAGTGCTCTAGAGAATCAGACTCAACTACGTAGTTTTTTGGGTTTAACCGGCTTCTATAGAAGGTTTGTGGAAGCTTTTGCTCGTATTGCTCAAGCTTTAACAAATCTCTTAGGCCAAGAGCAGAAATGGCAATGGGGTACAGCTCAAGAGATTGCATTTCAGGCTTTGAAGGATGCGCTCTTACATGCACCAATCCTTAAATGGTATGAACCAGGTAGACCAACGAAACTTGCTACGGATGCATCAAGTGTGCAGTTGGAGGAGTGTTACAATAGGAATGGAAAGATGGATGGCACCCAATTGCCTTCTTCTCACGGAAGCTTTTTCCGGCGGAGCAAAATTATCATACCACAGAGAGAGAGGAGTTAGCCATTCTGTTGGCTGCTAAACATTGGAAACACTATCTCGGAGATAAGGAGTTTGTGGTTGAGACAAACCACAAGCCTTTGGTTTATTTAGAAACTCAAAAGGATCTCTCAAAGCGGCATATTCGTTGGCCAAGACTAAGAGAGGACATCACCAGCTATGTTCGAATTTATGTGGCATGTCAACAAAATAAGGATAGCAATCATCAAGTCTACTACAACCTCTATCAACATCAACTAGAAGATGGGAGCACATCAGTATGGACATTGTATGTGAGTTACCAATGACGTCTATGGGTTATGATTCGATAGTCGTTTTTGTAGATGAATTGAGCAAGATGATCCATATTAGGCCCACAACAAAGACAGTTACTGCACCTAAACTTGCTCGAATTTATATGGATGCGGTTTTTGCTCAACATGTTTTAGCTACAGTTCTCATCACCGATAGAGGCACTCAATTTACTAGCATGTTTTGGAAAACCCTATTTGGGCTCTTCAAAACAAAACTAGCCATGTCCACAGCTTATCATCCTCAAATAGATGGGCAAACTAAAAGAGCAAATAGAACTATTGAAGACATGCTTAGAGCTTTCACTTTGGAGGAGCAAGAAGGTTGGGATGCGCTTTTACCCTTGATTGAATTTGCTTATGATAACTCAATCAATGCATCCACAAAAGTCAGCCCTTTCTTCTTGATGTATGGAGAACACCTCATCACATCATCTAGCTTGGTGAGTGTAGGTCACATGCAGGAACCATCAACCCAAGTTGAAGTGGTGAACGAGTTTGTGGCACGAGTCCAACGAGGAGTGCATCAGTCAAAGCAAAAATTAGTCATTGCCCAAAATCGGCAAAAATAATATGCCGATGCTCATCGACGACATGTGGAGTTTCAAAAAGGCGATCAGGTGTGGTTGTCTACTATCAATTTGTCATTAATAGGGGTTCAAAAGTTAAGTCCACGGTTTATTGAACCTTTCTTGATTGTCCAACGGATTGGAGAAGTTGCCTACAAGTTAGAGTTGCCAACACACATGAAAATACATCTTGTTTTTCATGTGTCTCTCTTGAGAAAATATACCCCATGATCTCCTTTCTTTGGCAACCCACATCAACCTCCTCCTTTACCAACAATGATTGATGGTGTAGAGGAATATGAGGTTGAGAGAATTCTCAAGAAATGGACAAGAGGTCAGCGTAACCCAAAAGTGGAATATCTAGTCCACTGGAAAGGTTATCCACTTTATGAAACTACTTGGGAACCATTGGCAAATCTTACAAATGCCAATCTTGGATAGCTATAGTTAGTTTGGCCAAAGCGTAGGTTGATCACTAGATCACAAAAAGACAAGATAGTGATGTGCATTATCCAAAAAGCAAAAGGTAAATGACGAGGTGGCTACCATGTATTGGTGGATCGGATTATGTGCTAAACGTCTTTTAGGAATTGGTTAGGATAAGATAACGAAACATGTAACCTACGCATGTTAGTCATGTGGCATAGTTTGGATTTCGGACTTTTCTAATCCTATAGTATATAAAGCAAGGAGAGGTCTTGAGAAGACATCTCTCATCTTGGAAGTCATTCCGAAGTCATTGTCTTCAGTGTTACATTATGCATCAAAATGGCTAAGCACCGCAGCTAAGAACGCATAAGTTGTTCCCTCACTTGACTTGTCAGGCAATGCCACCAACTCAACCCACTTGGAGAAATGCTCCTCCATGATCAACACATATCGATGATGTCGTATAGTCAATGGCAGAGGTCTTGCAAAATCCAAGCTCCAACAGTAACCAAGTCTCATGATCGGTAGAGAATTTAATTGTGGTGTATGGGCATTGAATGATGCTCAAACTTGATCACATACCATATATCTGGCCATAAGCTTTTGCATCTCAGTTTGCATACCTCTCCACCAATAGTGACTTTGAATTAAGCTATATGTCCGTTTCACTCCAAAATGACCTAACTCATGAGATGGGAAGGTGTATACCTTCCCATCTCAACCATCGAACTCTTTGTAAAACTTGATCCCGCTCCTTTGCACTCAAACTGCCCACCAAAGCATCTGTACGAAGATACTCCAACACCACCACCATGTTGTCATGGATGTCTCGCCCATAGCTTTCTCTCTCTCTCTCTCTCTTTCTTTTAGCGTAGGGTTCCACCAACCATTACAAGCAAAAATCCTGTACAAGTTCAAGTCCTCCCTCTCTATAGGCATGGCAAGTTGGATAACTCAACAACGTGGATAATGCAGCTCTTGGCTGACCCACAAGGTTCATCACTGCCATGGGTGACCTGTCAACAAAGACAATTATCTAGAAGTGTCTACCCACTCCCAGAGAGAGTATTTTGTATGTGTATCTACCCACATTCAAATACTCTCCACTTTGAGATGTGAGGTACTCTCTACTCTGTCATATGCTCGTAATAAAATCTCCCTTGGAAGAAGGTTCTTCCATCATAGACGTGGACGATGTGCACGAGATCCTATTGTAGTTGCATCTAGAAATACCGCTCGTCCAATCCATGATTGCACTTGATGTGCACTCGTCATCATCCGTGCATATGAATCATCCAACAAGGAAACATTCTCCAAAATGTATGCATGAGAATATGTCTGCTGTGACTGGAGAGATCGTAACACACGTAACATCTCCCAAAACATGCCAGAATATGAATCTTGTAGCCCATGACCATTACCAACCAGTGTGTATCCCTGACATGGCCATCCAGCAATAACCAAATGTATGGTGTCATGCCGAGCAAGGTTTTATGCCCCTAGCAATAAAATATCTGATGTCAAGACCTGCTAATATCCTTGAACTGCCAACAATGGTAAAAAATCTGGGTATCATTGCACCAACTATGCCACATGGCGTAATGAAACAAGCCTTGCAATTTCATCTTGCTCCACATACAAGTATCGATGTACTCGTATGCCAAACTTCAAAATAGCAGCCAAACTTCTGCTAATCCCTCCAAACATATCCAACATACATATATCCTCCTCTGTACACTACCAAGCAATATGCGTAGTATCTAAAGGTGACAACATAGTGGAAGTGGGAATAACTTCCTTCGTCTCCTCCATCTCCGGAGCAAAAGACTCACTCCGTGCCGGATGTATGAGCTCATCTGCCATAGCTACATATATGAAGTATTTGGAGATCCATCCAACATGGATGACACTACTCCACAAAGACTTGGCATGATAGTCACATCCTTTGGACAAGAACTATCATCTACATCCATATTGCCCTCCAACAAATCACCATGCCAAGTAACACAAATATTGAATGCTGCAACATACGCCAAACCTCCACTTGGTAAAGGGATAGAACCGATAATGAATCGTACATGTAATCGACTCACTCGGCCCTCATCAGATTTCCAACCTAGCCAATAAGAGGCTGTTTCCTCCCAATAACCAATGTTAAACCCCATCGGGTATAACACTGCCGCACCCATCAGAACATCGTAGGACTCTGCAAGTGTAACCACAGCACGTGCTCGCATTGTAGAGCTATCCATGACATGATCTGGTTGCACTTGCACAGAAAACAAAGCACAATGGCCAACGTAGATGATGTCTCCTGTAGTAACGTAACATCTCTCACTCTATGTCTCAACTTCATGTCCAATATCCCATTCCAATATTGGACAGCTTGTGTCTCTGTCACCCCATGGGTAAAATTGAACAACCAACGCATTCGAATATACACCTCTGAAAGATTCTTCCCAGTCTTCCATTAAAACTCATGCAAGCCTCATAGCTTGTCAATTCTCACCCCTTGGTAGTCTCTCTTCAACCGTGCCAAGAACTCTAGAATAGGGTTAAAGGTTGGGACCTCTTCCCAACTCGACTGTGGCTCTAACCATCAGTGTTAGATATAGAGGATGAACTCACACCACTAAACACTATACGATAAGTAATAAAAATGTAGTTTGGAGACCAGGATTGTCTCTAAGACTCAATCTCCTCATGGTGTTCACGTCGGAATTCATGATAATCATCCATCGGTGGACCATCCAAATGCTGGAACAATCCCTTCCAAGTCATGAATGGACTAAACAACGTAGAGTTGCAAATCCTTTGTAAATCACACCATAAGTCAAACTCATGTATGAAATCATCTAACTCAATAGTGTCAATTGTACCCGAATATCGTCTGGGATCCTTGGTGGCCCCATAGTTATCGTCCATGTCCCACAACAATGATGTGGGTACACACTCCAAGATATCACCAAGTTCAGCTCCGTCACTCTCTGACAGAGCTGAACTTTTGTGAACCTCAAAGGCCAAGGTTGGTATAATCTGGTTGTATAAGGTATAGTCTTTAACTAGATTTTTTTAATTTGCTACCTAACGTAATTTTTTTTTTGCAAACGGACACTGTCCGCAGAACTCTGAAAATCATTAACTCCAATTTCAAACCCCTAAACTCCACAATTTTGCAAATTTGACACTGCCAGCCTTGTGTTTGACATCTCTAACCCCACGCAAGATATTTTACATCTTCTATCATCCCATCAAATTTCAGATCAAACGGACACTATATGATAATTACTAGAAAACGTTAAAACACCAAATTTTGGACTTCGAGCACTTCTGTCGGATATCTTTTTCAGCCAATCTCGATTTATAGCCCCAAGATAACAATGCACATTGACCCACTTCATCAATTTTTAGCAGTGCTTCCGCCCTTGAAAACTTTCAATTCGGATTTATACACTAAAATAAAAAATACAAAAATTTGAAGTCGATCACATTAACTTTGAATCGACTCTTTTTCTAGATCACCATCATGGCCTTCACTCCATCTATGCCCTTCACACTCAACAGCAAATAATTGAAGCTACCATCAATCCAAACTCGTGAAAACACCTTCAGCACTCCAAGTTCTCACCATAGAATCCAATTTGAGTTTTCAAAGTAATCTTTTCTACTCTCAAAACTTCCACAAGGACATTCCGCTCATAACCATAACATGTAAAAGAGAGATTAGAGTCAAACCAAATCCACTTTGTGCTTCAAAGACTCCAAGTTCCCGCACTAGCTACTATCCACCATAGCCACCCTCACAAAGGCTCAATTTTGAAAATTATACTTCCAAGGAGCCCTTATTTGAACTTTACCCCTTGAGCCCTAGAACTACTAACAGCGTTGTCGGCCCTAACAGCGATTCTAGTGCTAACGGCGTTAACTGCACAATCGGCTCTAACTGATGTATCTACTCATGCATACGCACACCTACCTAACTAGAGATGCCGCTACATAAGTCGTGATAACTCCAATATTAAATTTATGATATCAAACATAAAAATATAAGTTGTCTCATGATGACACAATTTAGTTGTAACAGCATAGCCCGGCTCAAAATAAGTTGTATAAACCACGGAAATTAACAAATGCGAAATTCTTTTTGTCAACACAATTTGCAGCTCAAGACCTATTGTAACAACGTGAATGTTACGATTTAAGGCCAAACGAGCATTACGTGAGAGATCTATTACCACATATGGCAGCATAATAATTAGGTATGTTTGTGTGATCTAGTATATCATGTAAATTTTAAACATGGATGTTAACAGCAGCACCTTTATCCATGATTTTGGGTTTCAAAATTACTTTACAAAAACCTTATCAATGTCGCGGTCAAACAATCATCCAGGCGAAATTACCAGCGGTTATCTCCCATTGTTTGCAGGCCTGAATGATGGGAAAGTTTGTTGTTGAAGATTCTATGATTTTCTCTACATCTTGTTCAATCGAATCAAATCAGGAGTTGAACTTGACACAAACTTACTAATATAACATTGTATTTTCCTTGTCATGCGTTTATAGACATGAACGTAACCTTGATATTTTTTAAAAATATTCCTGTCCAGATAAAACTCTATAAATCTCTCCCAACCAAGCTGCCAAAAATTGTTGAACTCTCACCGTGAAATTCTAAAGTTATTGGAGTTAGAGTGAAAAAATACAATTTTCCAAATCTGAGAATCTTTTCCTTGTTTGTCTTGCTAGCCTTCCTTTGTGAATAATCTAGAGAATAAAAATGACGAGTCAACAAACTTCTACACAAATTTTCACTTTTCTTGTCATATTTTGACTCAAATCTTTAATTCAGATTAAATCTTAATCTCCATAGCATCATAAATTGTTGATAGGTAAAAAAAAATTCGAAAAATGTGTTCTCACAAATGATAAAGATCTCCTAATTTCAATTTTTTACAAGAATCATACTATCCATTTTGTGTGTTATTAGTGTTAACATTCCGCGACTTGACAAGCACTATTCAATTTAATATGATAGTAAATTATCGGACAAAAGATCCGATGATACTTATGTACTTTTTCATATATAAAGATGAATTGATTTAATCTCCAAAGATCATCGATCTCTGGAGATGTGACTTGGGATATGACTGTTCCCAATCAAAGCAGGCAGTGCAGGGGATGGAATAACTGTAAGTCTCCGGACTGAAATATGCACCAAAACATCAGAAGATGAATGTGAAGTTATGACAGATGAGAAAGAACCCGAACCGTAGAGAAGGGAAGTAAGAAATACGTAGAAATATAGAGAGTAGCACTAGTGACAGAAGGTTTAAAAATCATGTTTGAATTGGATAGGTCAGAATAAGCTATACTGTTTCAATCTGTGGGTCTGAAGTATATTGGAGTGTACTTGCGAATGGGTATATTTGTATGAACGAACTACTGGTCCATTTGTGAATCATACGGGTCCATTGATATATGTGGGGTACTCTTCCGAAACTTAAGGTAAGTCAACTCTGAATTGACGAGTCCAGTGTCCATCCTCTACCAAACCTAACGAGAACAAACTAGTGTATCTACTGCTCAATTTCTCTGTAATTGAAAGTTGTACCAGGAAACCACGTTACTGTGGCTTGACACTGGAAAGGAGGAACATCTTCTCTTACGTCACACATCCAAAACATTTGTATACATCAGAGCAGTTATGAAACTAGCAGGGAGGTGGTTTGTATGATGAGCCTCACTATATATAGATTAGAAATGTTTCGATGGAGGGATTAGTTCGAGTGCCTCCCGTGGATCATAGATTTAACGCAAGTGGATCTGTCTTTCACATTCCACTTGATGAGCCTTTTTATAATCAAGCGATGGTTAAATGAACCTTTATGGCATTGGCCTGTCGATTTTAACTCCTGAGAAAGTCATGTTCGTTAACCCAGTCCCCTGGATATGCAAGGTAATGTTGTATAAGTAGAGTTTAAAACCCCACTAAAACAATACCCGACTTTATTGAAAACTTGTTATTCCTGTGGATCACAGGAGTTGAATGTCATTACAATCTATTAAAAATCAGAATGGACGTTACCCAATCAAAATGATTGGGTAACTTTTACATGGACTACCTTATCATGTATTGTAAGTTAGTGTGTTTTCTCTTGATCTTTTTAACCAAAGTTATCTCATATTTGAGATAATTTTGGTTATTGAGCTAAATATTGATTGAATCTATTCTCATAGATTTACATATTTAAATTACATGAAATATCACTTTTCACGAATTCAAAATGTTATTTTTATTGGTTATGATATAATCTCACACACTAATACATGAGTGAAAATGAAATCGATAATATAGAAACAATTTCACACGTGTTTAATAATAAAACATGTTACTAACACTGATATTAAAGCAAGAATATTGATTTCAACAATATGCAAAGTTAACTGTATTTCACTCTATTTACAAATGAAATATTCCTAGTTATCCACCAGACAAATTGTCCTCACAGTAACTAATGTGTTTTCTCATTGGCATGTTTGCTTGGTTTCCAAGCGTAAAATCTCCGAAGTTGTAATCAACAAAAAATGGGGTTATACATGTGAACCTTGCTGCTCCCTATTTTCAAAAATATCATGATTTCTTAACTACGACAACAAGAAGCTTTTTTCACAACTTGTATGTTCCCATATCTATTGGAAGTGCGTGAAAAATCTCACTCATGTAACTAGAGTAACGGAAATTCAGACTCTCCCGAATGCTATAGAGAAAGTTAATTGACGTTGAATTTTTACAAATAGACCTAGTACTTTGAGATCTTTGTTCATACTTAGTTCAAACTAAATTCTTCTTTGGAAAAATAGCAAGTGTGCTTTAAATAATGATCCACAAAAGTAAAATAAGGAAAAGTAAAATAAGGAAATGAAATGATACATGTATCAGAATACCATACCGGAATTGAAAGCAAATGACATCACGTGATACATGTCATAACTTGAGTTAACCAGCTCAAATCAGTAAACATACATCAGCCAATTCTAACTGGTTACGTGAACAAATAAAATATCTTTGTAATATAATAGTTTCTAAAGAAGCTTATTAATCCAATTTATATGATGAAATTTTCATTTATAAGTAAATCTGTTGCTTTAGGTTGGAAGTTTGATTGGGAATCACTTCAGCTTAAAATGAACACTATAATAAGCTCATCATGGCAAAAAAGACATGGCTGTGAAGAAAACTCCTACAACAAAAGCGTAATGAGCTGTAAGAGTCCACAAACCATTAATACACTGCCTATCGGGATAAATAATGCCTGAATCGTTTGTATCAGTACAGTGCAAATCACCGATAGAATAAAATTATGACTTCTTCGCACTCCTTAAATGTTGAAAGGCTAAGAAGCCATACCCACATCAAAAAAAGACAGCGAAACTCTGCAAACTCGTCGTGGCTCAAAATGCGATCAAACCAGATGGTCTCAGAGGAATTATTGTTAAAATTTACAGAGGGTAAGTAAAAAGTTTAACAAAACTAGAAAACTTTAACAGGGTTGCTAAAGTGACACAGAGAAGGTCACGGACACATTGAGTAGAATAAAAAACAGTGAGAATTTACAGTGCTCAACGGACTGAAGCTTCTTCGATTTGCAATCTAAGAGAAGTCACGATCTGGTAATATGAAGGGAGCAATGAGAGACCAGATGTACAGACAAGCTGTGATCCACTGGGTGATGATGCGGACCCACACTGATGGCCAGCCAACATCAACAATGTCCTCCTGGATATTAGAGTTACCCCAGCCTGTCAGCAGCATGGCAGAGTACATACTAGCCAATGCAAAGATCAGATAGAAAAATGAGTATACGTATGTGACAGGGCGAGGATCATCACGTTTGCTGCCTCTGGTCATTTTCATCTCTCCTTCGTCTTCAGACTCATGTCCACCTTCCATATCTCGCTCTGTCAACAATGGCTTAGTGCGGCTTCCTGTAAATCCGAAGACATGCGATTAGGCAAAATCCACCTACGTCAGGACCAACCAAACCCACACAAATCCAAAAAGGAATGGGACTGCAGATTGCAGGACAGAAAACAAACCTGCTCTTGGAGAAGATGGAGGGGAGAGGAATGTAGATGATGATCCAGCACGAACAGCAGAGTACACGACAGACAAAAGCGTTGTCATCATGCCCATGACTAGGGTGCCAGTAGATACTGCAGCGACATGCTTGTGCAATCCATTGCACTCATAATCACGGGGCTCGCTTGAGAGGGCACTGTAGCTCAGATAAGTGCAGTACAATCCGATGACTGCTGCTGGTAAGAGGCTCCCGTTAACCTGCATGAAAAGAACACGTTAACTTAACACCCTGGTATCTCAACCTCGCACAAGACGATCTGTCTGAAACCTGTAAGACTGCTGCAAACAATACATTTATCCATAAATAACATAGTGGTCAAATTAAGCACTTAATCACTACGTATTAAGTAACTCTTCCATCTGAAAAAATGACATGATCGACGAAAGAAAAAGGATGGGCAACGTGAAGACATACCTTTGGATGCAGAGATATAATGGCAAAGGAAATTCCAAGAAATACAGTTGTCACAAGAAAGAAGGTGTTGAGCTGGCAATCGTGGCCTGATGGAGTAAACCAGTGAAACAAGAAGCCAGAGAGAACAAACGAAGCCAGGTAACAACCAACAGATGCGACTAGAAGGGCGATATACCTGCGCAGCCAGACAATTAAGAATAAGCAGGTAGTTGAGAGATGCTAATAAAGACGACGCATGTTCGACATCAAAGCAGCGAGACTTTATACGTAAGAGCATCATTGCGATTCAAACTAAACTGCTGACGGGCTATACAAGTAGGGAATATAGTCATCTTGTTATGTAAAACCGGAACGTCGATGTAAGGAAAACGCTCGAAACACTCACCAAAACTGTTCATCCTTTGCAACCCATGCAGCGTTCCAATTGTGAGTGAAATCCAACAAGATGATAACCTGCACCAACAAGAAAAGACCTGAACCGAACTTCGATACAGCACCTGAAAAGGAAAGACCACATAATATGACCCGTCAGTAGCAACAATTCTCAGCTAGTTAGAGAAAGATATTTTAGAAAAGGCTGGATGCAAGACTAACGCGGACTTCACCGGCCACTAATCAAAGAAGAAAATTTGGCAAGCTACGATGAGCGAGTAATACCATAAGTAAAAAGTTATTCGTACACTCTCCACATGATTACTCATAGCAGCAAAATTCGGTTCCGCTGAAGAGGATCACTAAAATGCTGGATGGAGATTATACTGACCATAAGCATTAATAACTCCGTTCGGCAAGAAGAATGCCAGAACCACCAAAACGGCCCAAGTGATAAATTTGACCATCCAGCCACCATGGTGCCACGAATCTCGTTGATCTCGCTGGTCCTTGACACCGATCATCACCAAGGCGAAGGCCGCGAAGAAAAAAAAATTCCCGAAGCTCACACGAAGCACAGCCTGGGTCTCAAACCACTCTTTCCCGGGTGTGTGAACAAAAGTATTGATCCCTGATTCACAAAAACATCACTAGCGTTAATACACAGCAGATCTGAAAGAGACTTGTCGTTCAGATCCTGACAGCATCCACATTTCTCAGAAAAAGAGATAATGCTGTAATTCTAGAGGAGTCCACTGATGAAAAAATCCTACAGGTGCTACTCTTTCAAGATCTACTCAGGTCGTAATTAAGAGGTCAACGACTTGTCTATGTAAACTGAGCACAATCCATCACGAAGGTTCACTATTTTCAGTTCAACAGTGATGACGCAGGGGCTTTACCGAGCCTCAAAGTGAATTCTACGACCTTAAAATAAAAATACGAGTAAAAAAAAGACGATGCCGATGACTAAAATCTCACACGGATCTTTGCTGCTTCAAATTTCCAATGATCCACTCATATAGCCAAATGACAGCCAAATTGTTGGGATACTATCCAGAAAGTATACGCAGTAAATTACGAGTGAACAGGCAAGCAGGACATCAAGAAGAAACATCGTAATGGCAAGATTCAAATATTGATATCAATTTACATGGATACGCGAAGGCAGTGGTAGATTTAAAGACGTACATGGGATTTTCTCTAACAGTGGCTGTGCGAAGTCTCGCAGCAACCAAGCCACCAACAAGGACATAGTGAAGATACCACAGTAAGCAATACGCGCTGAACGTCGAGAAATTCCACTCGCGATGCCCTTGCACGCCTCGCATGCACACGAGGCGCAGCAAGACGCGGCGCACGAAGCGACCCACATGGTCCTAGATCTTTACGAAACCAACGAAGCCGCTTCCCTTCTCAAATCCTTACAAAGATTGTTCCAACAGATTTAGGTCTTTTTCTGATCCTGCCATTGAACCGAAGACCACATCAGCCTGCAAGGAATTGGCATCTAACCCGTGCTGACCATATTTAGGCAAGACACTATCGTTGTCATACAACGAGAAGAATTACTCATCCATTGATGCTTTCATCTCTAAAGTGGAGCAGAGTATAGAACAGCATATTCTCGTTTGCATCAAACGCTCACCAACAACAGCAGGGGAACCAACGAACAGCCACTAATAAGGAGAGCAATGCCACTGGACATCGGAAATCGCACCCTAACGGATCTAAACAACCAAATCTCACGTGTCTGCGATGCGATGATGCCATGTGCGGATGAATACAATCATTCCAATTGTCAGAAACCATCAACAGCAACATTCCTCTCAAACCCTCATCACCATCAGGTCAACAATTCACCAACAGCAACGCATGAAACCTGGTCACTTGAAACCACAACAAAAAAGCCTCTTCAACCAAACCACTAACCGCAGCAATTACAGAGGACCCCAAAATCCATCGAAGCACACCCTCACCGACAAATTTCCAGCGACAACAATCCTTCCCAAACCGCTCAACTCGACAGCCTCAATTCAGTCGCACAGATTCGAGTCACGACAATTCACAAGAGCGGAGACACAGTGATCGCACAACCCAAATACCTGATGAGATTGACACGAGTGTAGGCAGAAATGACAGATTCACAAGCCAGCGGCGAAGGCAAGGTGGTCGAATGTCTGATCGAATGGTCTGTCTAGGACGAGAAAGGAGAAGCTGGGCAGGAATGTCAAGTAGAATACCCGAGGCTGCATAGCCAGTCAGAAACCGCCACGTCTGATCCCTTCCTCTGTTGGTTCACGCGTTATGCTTTGTCTTCGTCTGCACTCCTCACCATTATTCGAATCTTCTCCGTTATCACGTCCCGGACAAGAGTATAATGAAAAGAATGAGAATTGATTTCAATTTTCTCATACTGTACTCTTTGTTTGAATTTCATTGTGGCGGATTACTTGCGGGAAGATTCGCTTCCCTAAATATCGCCCAGCTACAAATATCTTATGGCATTTCTAGTATATATTTATCAAGACGGAATGGGGAATTTTCAATCATGCTATAAAATCGCCCATTAATCTCTTGAAAAAATAATGGACTAGCACTTTCCAAACCCAAAGTCCAAATAAGAAAATCAAAATGTGAAAAAAACTTACATGGGATGCCAAGAGTGACACAAAAAATGCACCAATGGTACTGGAAAGTATAATAAGAATGAAGATCATTTACATGGAGCTGTATTAGTGCACAACCTAAACATAGAATGTACTATCAAAATATATATATATGCTACGTCCAACATTCTTGAGATCATGTATGATTACTATTCATTAAATATTTATTGTAAATTTGGATGGCAAGAGTATCCTAGGTATATATCAGGTTAAGCTAAAAAATTTATTAGGTCAAAAATGATTTGATTCAGTTATTTCTCAGAAAGAATGTGAGATTGGATCTGTAATCATGATATTCAAGAAATTGTGCACCAATGCATGGGTGCAAATGTAATAGTCTCATCAATGATATCTTGTTCATGCATTTCGTTCTTGCAACCTTAATTGAGTTTGAAATAAAGTGCAAAGTATCCATCATCCCAAAGTGTGAATGAAATGTGAAGTATTGCATTAGATTTCAAAATTGAAAATTGAAAATTATAAAATTTGGTAAAACTTGGATGAAAACTATAGTGAGATATGTGCTATCTAGGTTGAAAACAAAGAAATTTACTTTCTTGGAAAAAATGGTTAAATTATCAAGAATGACAAGCAGATTTTTTCAAATTCTTGAGTTTTCACATAAATATTGTTTGCAAATTAACAATGTTATAGTTGTACAAAATCTCTTTATCCTCCATCTTACTAATATTTATCATTGTGCTAGAGTTTGAAAAGTTGGCTAAAGTTAGAAGGTGTAGTTGTAATTCTATTTCATCAAAAAATTCATGCATTAACAAACAAGAAAAATTTATGCATATATTTGAGCTTAGGGTATGTTTGTAATTTTTGAGTTCAAGAGCTTATATTGCTAAGATACAATCAAGTTCTAAAACTTGAGATTAATTTTGAACAACGCTGCATCCTAATATATCACTAGAAATTTTGGAAATTAGGAATCAAAATATGAAATCACCCACAATATTTATAATGAATGTGATAACATTCATTATAAATATTATGGGTGATGTCATATTTTTACCTCTTTATGAATGTCTCGTCATTTAATTGCAAATTTTTTATGATTATAATAATATTAATATAAGTCAGATATGATTGATTTAAGACTTGTAATTCGTATGTTATATTTCCTCACCTTGTTGATATAGATAGAATTACAATATTAAACTGATTGAGGATTTCAAGTCACATTCAATATTTTTAATGTGCAATGAAATTTTGTTTACAAAGCTTAACTTCTCTAATGGTTTATGGGATGAATTGTTCAACTAATGATATGAATTGTCAATTGGTTGTAATCATTTTTAATAAGACATATTGTGTTATTTGTTAAATTGTGATGAAAATTAAGATCTTTTGATTGTTGATTAATATCTTTTTTAGATTGTTGATTTTTGATAGAAGAGTTGATGGGAAATAACTTGTACATTTGATGATGTAAGAGGTTCTGTGAAATCTTGGATATTATAAAAAAAATTCAAAAATAGTTATAAAATCAAGGATTATGAGAGTCTCATAAATTATTTCATCTTTAATATTATTAATTATGATTTAACATTGAAAAAATTATTGATATGAGGATTTTTTGAGCTTTTGATTTCATGAATTACTTAAATGTTTGATTGATGTAAATTCTTTACTTTCTAATCTAAAGTTTTTTGTTCACTACAATTTTCTTCTTGATGTTTCTAAATATTTAAATCATTTATAATATTAATAAAATGCATAAATTTATTTTAAATACATTGATGTATGATTATAATTGAGAAAATAAGGACAAAAATTATTTTCAATTCTTGAATTTATTCATGAAGTTAACTAATCCGTTAAATAATAGCTGCAATTTGACAAATATTCTTGAAACTTGGTGTTTATTTCATGATCTTGTAAGTGATGCAAAAATATAAACTACATATTTTTAAGAATATTTACTTGGTTTTGAAATCGTAATTTTATTATTCTATCATTTATGTGCTTGCACTTTATACTAGATGTAGGGTGCTTTGATTTTTTTTAATGCATAAAATTTATGCTTTGAATTCTAAGACGTATATGTCAAAACATATCTTTTAAATTTTTGAAGAAAGGAAGCAAAAATTTAATATGTAATATTATTTCATGTTTGTATATAAGCTAGAAGTGAGTAAATCATGTGATGAGGTTGTACATTGTTTGATAGATTATAAAGTAACAATTAATAGTTCTATATATATCAAATGTTGATGTTAAATTATTTATTTACTAATGCTTGTAATCATTTGGATGACATGATATATGCATTCATTCATTTAGAAATAGTATAACATAACAACATGAAATGAATTGTTTGATTTAACCTAACAACATAATAAGTTTTTATGTATATTTGTGTTATATTTTCAATTCCTTTTCAAGTAAAGTGTTTGTCATTGGCAATTTCCATGACAATTATAACACCAAAACATCTAATATGATATTTTTTCGAAAATTGATAGTAAATGTGATGATCATTTTTCTATTAAATAAAGCTTTAATTTGCTTTATCTACTCACCTGATCATGTTGTAAACACCAACAATTTTACATGAACATCTTTTGTCAGATGTGAGATAATATATATAGTTCAAATGACATCGTTAATAATTTTATTAAAGATAGGAGTACGAGTGAAATTCAAATATAATGACAAATACTTCCATATTTTTGGCATACAGAATGATATTTTCTGAGTCTAAACAATCATTGTATGCAATTTTTTTTAAACTTTAGCTTTTGTCGTAAATGTTTTACATTATCATCATAGTGACAAGATTTCAAACTGACATAATATTTATGATAAATTAAAAAATATCTTAATATTTTGTTAATAACTAATATATTGATGGATATTTAATAACTCATATCTTGTATTTGGTATTGTATGAATTTAAAGAGGTCTACATGAAAAACAAAGATGTTATTTCATTTTTTGTAAAATATTTTATAAATCTAAAAGACAACTCACATTACTTTACATGGTAATATTTGTTGCATGGGTGCAAAAATCATGAAGATATTTTTGTATTTTATCATGAATATCCTTGAAAAAAATCAATCATATTTTAAAGAGGTGACAAATGCATGTTACAATCCAAAAAATAATAAAGTCTAAATATATATGCATTGTTAGTATCATCATGTATCTTGTTAGTGTCATCATCTATTGATAGTCAAGATAGATAATTGAAAATTATACTAGTAACACAAATAGAATAATGTGCTTCAGCATGGATCATCCAAGAAAACATAAACCTATTGAATATTTATATAAAAAATATACAAACAACGATTGGTATATGATGATTTGTACGTTGACAATTGGAAGCACCACATATATTCATTGTAGAGTAATGATTTCATGACATGATCCTTTTGGATCCATGATTAAATATTTGTCATAAGAATATTGCGTATTGAATCAAATAAGTAAAGAGAGATCAGCGCTCGAAGCCTTCTTACCTTCCCTTCACCATCTGCATATCTACTTCCTGCCGAATAATATGAGGTCAAATGTTGCAGTTTTAGTACCATGTACTTGCCCAACATACATGCACTTATTGCTGTAGTCTCAGCAGTCAAAACTGTGACGGTGAAAACATATTTCACACCATGTGGTTACCGCACAGTTCTACTCAGTACCAATAAGACAAAGCAATTTAATGCATTCCTAAAACCGCAGAACTGCGCATGAGGGAGTCTTTTAGTGCAGGTGGGGTCTGAGGGAGTTTACATGGTTATCCATGTGAGACATAGACCGAATCCGTCAGGACTATGCGAAATCAAGGATAGTGTACATTATAAACTCTCAAGCGTGCGAAAGTTTGTCGTTTCAGTTCACATGCGCAGCCCACACCACTGCGGTGCTTTTGGCTTTGTACGTTTTTCGGGTGGTTTCCATCACCTGCTAGGCATGTTTTCATTTCAACATGCCTAGCAGAATCAGATTGCGAAAGGGTTCTTGGAGAATGGCAACTTCTGAGGATGAGACGTCCTAATGGACGGTTGAAAGCTGCACGGGGAGAGAGAGACGTGGTGCACAGACGTCGATCGAAGAAGCTCGAGGAAAATAGAAAGCGAATGGCGGAATGAATAGCAACGGATGTGGAGAACATCCGACCAAAGTCGAAGTCGTCGATAAGTCGACGCGAGACTCGAGAGGATTTAACCATAGTAGACGAGCTTCAGACGCGTGGCACAGAACAAGTCTTACGAACGAGACACGTGGCACATGTACACTGGCTCCAGTCATGGTTTAGCTCGTTGCTCCTTCCGTTCGCGTCTCATATAAACCTCATGCTCGCGCTGCCCACTTGCCGCTTGCCACGTGAGTTCTCCGTCGCTCTCGTCCACCTCTCTTCGTCACACTCCGCGCCTGCCCCACCTCCTCTCGAGTCCTCGACTCAATCCTCTCCCAAACGCTTACGCTTTCTCTTTCTCGCGCGGGCCTCGATTTTTCTCGCACCAGCGAACGAGCCTGCAGTTCAGGTGGTATTGCGCTTTCCTGTCAACCTTCTTGGACCCCGTTGCGCTTGATCTTCTGCACGTGATCATGCCCTTGTACGATATGATTTTTTTTCGTCACTAGAATTTTTGTTTTTGTTTTGTTTTGGGGTTGATTTAGCACAGCTACTTTGGAAGCACAATTTGTACATCTGTTGGGCAGCTTTCAGCTGTGGGCAACGGCAGGATTTCTTCACGGTAATTCTGCTTGTTTTTCTCGACCCGCCCCGAATGCATGCCCTGATCCAGTCTTGACGCTGTCTTGTGAATGAACTGAAATTGTGCTGATTTGGAAAGGGAATTTATGATGATTGGGCGAGTTTCCAGGACTTGGTTTTCATCAGTGGGCAGGGAGGGAGGGAGCTAGCTATCTAGGTGAACCGGCTTATTGATCGGCTCGAAACTGATTGTACATGCTCGAGTGGGAGAATTAAGAGGATTAGTCCGTCGGGGCCAGATCGCAGCCCTGCATTGACCCCGCTTGATGTTTACTAGCTCACAGTGCTAGCATTCTTTTTCCGTCTCCCCGGTCTTTTGAAAGTTTGCACGAGTGAGGGACGCGGTGAATGTCCTCTGCTTTCATATCCTTTTGTTGGCCTGGAAAGGAGGAGGCGGTTTCCGGTCTGTCCGCTCTGCTCTTATTGCTGCTGTTGCATTGCTGTACAGTTGAAGGAGCTGTTCCACCGGCATATTCCAGTTCATAGTCTGTTCCCCCCTTTATTTTAGACTGTCCAGAGAGCGACGTTTGTCGTTGGAGAAGGATTTTCGGATGGACCTTCTCGCTCACTTCCATTCTCTGTACAGTGGACTGTGCACGAAATTGATTGGTGTTGATCATACTTCTCGTTGTCGTAATTCCTGAGAATCCTCTTGGCGTACGTTTCACTTCGTTCGTCCTGTACATAAATTGGTGGATTTCGTTATATTTCCATGTCATTGTTTCATTTACTTGGGTGAAACTTGTTGGTTTGAATTGCTTTATTCGACTTGCTAATTATTGCGTCGCACATGTCCCCAGGGCTTTTGCCTAAAAAGAAATGTCGTCCTTTCTTTGAGGCATCCAAAGAGATTATCTAAAACTAATACATGAAGATTACATTGTCTAGATTTTCCGTCGTGAAGATGTTTGCACAATCTCCAACGTTCTGAATATGGCCCTCCATTTCTTCCTCTGGAAATTGCAAAACGCAGTTCCAGTGTTACATGCTGTAGCTAGAGATAATAGTCCTTGCTACTGTTTAGTAGTGGCTGTTGTGGTCACATAGAGTACGAGCGCCAGATACGGGACGCACACTACCCGAAGTACACGTTATTTTCGGTCGAAGAGCTTGATTTGAAATTCGTCCAGAGAGCCTGCCGCTACCTACTAGATTTTGCCTCGTCAACCTGTCGAGGCCATCTAGTCGCGGCCGGTGTGCAATTCTGCCCAATTTCGAAACTTTTGATCCGCACTGAGTTGCGCACACGGGCATCTGTCATCCGTTTGAAGCTTTTAGTTGCAAGCAAACTATTCAGAGTTGGAGGAGTACCATCTCACCTGACAGTCTTGATTGAATCACAAGATCAGTCGATTTACGTGTAATAGGCGCTGTAACCTTTGACGGCTGGTAGGTAAAGGGCTTTTCACTGTCGGCTCTCCGTCGTGGACCATGCAGTAGTTCAGGAGCGAAGTCAGTAGCCACTTGACTTTAGGCTTTAGGGATTTTGTAAGTAATGTTCACTGATCGTCTGTGTAATTGTTATCGCAGATCCAGAACGATTCTGAGAGAAGCCAATAGAAAGTAATGGCGCCGTTTGTGTTGCTGTTAAATGCGACCAAAGTAATAGGTGCAGCAGGAATCATAGCTGTTGCTGTCGACAGTGTTGCTTATCGTCGCTATCGAAGACGGAATTTAGCTCCATTCGAAAATCCCCTCGACGAAAACGAAGAAATTCTTGCAAGATTTGAAATTGAAGAAGATGGTAAGCTGAACCTGTTCGCCCCATATTTATGCTTTTGAATTGTTGGTTGCTGGAGTTACCTGTAGTCAATGTAGGGTTTCTGTGTACATTCAAGGTACAACGTCAAGTATGGTTGAATACGACACAAAAACATGCTGGATATTGGAATCTGTGAGTGACTTGACGATTCTTAGATCGTACTCCCTATCCGACAGGAGAACGGCTTGCGTGAGAAGGCCTTGACGTAAAGATTAATTGTGCAGAGGGAATGAGAGGGATTCAGAAGATGGATGATACCAGTTCTCTAGATGAACTCTTTGAATACTGGGTTTCCTTTCCTCTAAGTAATGCGGCGTTTTCGTGCTGCACCTAGTGTCCTTGTTAGAAACCATACTTGATTCATTATACACGTCACATTTCAAGATATGATCGTTCTACAGCTAAGATGAAGGTCTGTTGACTACAAGAAATTTCTATATCCAAATTTCTAAGCGAATCTTCCTAGAGGTCATGATTCATTCTTTACGAGCGTGTTGGAATCGCTGCAGCAGCGGAAGAAGTTTCGTTTGCATTGTTCACTCTTTGATTATCTCAAATTTGTCGAGACTTTTCAAATAATTCGTAAGGTGCTCAAATTGTCCACTCGTACAGAACCGGTTTTGCCGTACGTCTGCGTCGTAGGTTCTATTTTCTTGTATCGACCTATATAATCATATTCTAGGCGCTTCACAGCATGTCCAAAAGCCACCGTCTTTCAGGACTTTACAATGGATAGTACCGTCCTGATCGCTGGTTCAACATCTTGAGAATGTAACGTGTACTCTGTGTTGGCTATGACTTTCACAGTGGAGGAAGGTGGTTTTTTTTTTGCTCTAGCCACAGCACCAGCACATGTTGAGGATAAACTGAAAGATGCTTGGCTAGAGTTTGCTGAGCAAAGTGACGCCAAGCAATCTAGCACCACCGGACATCCTGAAATTCGAGATGAAAAGGCTGAATCAGTTGGAATTTCACTGGTAGAGGAGTTGCAAGCTGCCAAATTAAATGAGGCCAGAGATGAAGGAATAAATGAGGATTCTGAGGTACTGAAGGGGGAGAGCAATCCAGAGTCATCGGAGGGGGGGAATGAAAGCGAGAAATCAGTGGATACTTCGAAGGCTGATAGAGCCATAGTTCAAACTGCTGCAGAGGGTGTTAGCCCCGAGACTCCTACCGGAGCCGCTCTCTCCGAGTGGGAAGTTGTTAGCGAAGGTTCAGAAAAAGGGAGATACAGTCGTTCACCTTCAGCAGAACGAGAAGAGAAACTAGAAATCAGCACAGGCAAGGACCAAGATGAACGAGCATCAAGTGACGTAACTGCACCTGAGTTGCAGTTGGAAGATGCCCCTCCACCCTTCCCAGCAGGAATGGACGCTCTTCCCAGTGAGTCAGATATCATCAAGCGCCGGGCTAAAGGCAGTACATCATCTCCGACTCTCGTTAACCTGCCTCAAAAGACCATACAACTTGCAAAGGTGGCTATGGAGGCTATGATTCGCGGTATACAGAAAATCACTGAAGAGGAAGAAACTGCAAATGTGGCTGCCTGGCAAAATGCTTTTCACCCGTGAGTTCCACTGAGACTTTTATTGTTTTACACTCTACACAGTTCTTAATTGTTGTTGGATAGCTGACTTTGTGAATCCGCGGTCTCATACTCTGCACGACACGGACATGAGAACGAAGCGATTACTGAAGTAACCCAGTGCTTATTGTGAGTCTTTGAGAACCCGGGGTCAATTTGGCGCAAAGACTTGAAACTGTCGGACGAAGCTCCTTAATTTTTATTAGATTGAATGCCCCAATCGATGTTGTGAGCTATTTTTCGTGAGGTGAACTACATTAGTTTTGTTTATACCCGTCCTTTCAGTAGTCAAAACAGGTCTCATATATTGCGTTTATTTGCTTCAATCAAAGAGCTCAATTTCTCTCTACACTCCCACCGAGAAGATCAGGATTGTTAATCATTTCGGTATAAAATTCGACTCTTTAGCCTTTGTTGATACTTGTTGCCCTATATCTCAAGGGAGGAGAGACTGCGATTTTGGACTGAACCTGACACGGAGCTCAAGCTTGCGAAAGATGCAAACGTTAGTGTGTTTCGAATGGGGGTTGATTGGAGCAGGATAATGCCAGTTGAGCCACTCAACGGAATGACCAGTGCTGTGAGTAATCTAAAGCGAACGACGCGAGATCACAGTCATTTTACACTCTGTGCATTTCATGACTCATTAATAATTGTGAGATATCACCGTAAAATTAGTCAAAAGGAGCACTCTAAAGAATTTTTTTGGTTCTACGGGCAGGTGAACTGGGGAGCTGTTAAAAGGTACAGGCAGATTATCGAGAGAGTTCGTGATCACGGCATGAAAGTTATGCTTACTTTGTTTCATCATTCTCTCCCAATCTGGGCTGCGAAGTATGGAGGGTGGAAGGAGCCGAAGACAGTCAAGTATTTCGTTGATTTCACCAGGTTGGTTTTCTTATCATGAAGCATGCGCATGTCTTAAGTATCAAGGAGAAATATTAGAAGTACTTGCTCTGACCTAAAATTGGACGGAAATTTAGCGCTACCTAGACAACCTGTTTTGTGTTGCTAAACATACTGTCTTCTGTTTGTTAGAATTTGAAAAGCACCTTCAGCTCTTATATTAACGAACAAATAAGTGACGCACTTTTACAGATCTAGATGAGATGGATGTGCTCTACTGGGAGAACTTATTACACGCTATGCATCAAGGCACATTGGTCTGAGCCTTCGGACCTACCTTGGGTGTATTTTGCAGGCTTATCGTTGATCAATATGCAGATTTGGTAGACTTCTGGATTACATTCAATGAGCCCCACGTGTTCACCATGCTGACATACTGTGCGGGTGCCTGGCCTGGTGGTGATCCCAACTTGTTAGAGACAGCAACTGCTATTTTTCCTAAGGGGGTGTTCAAGGTTGTAATGGCTGCAATGGCCGATGCTCATATTCAAGCTTACGATATCATTCATGCAAACAGGTCTCTTTTTCATCTTACTTATTTTTA
This sequence comes from Marchantia paleacea, assembly GCA_014180765.2. Classification (NCBI taxonomy): domain Eukaryota; kingdom Viridiplantae; phylum Streptophyta; class Marchantiopsida; order Marchantiales; family Marchantiaceae; genus Marchantia; species Marchantia paleacea. Next base: position 1,052,744 of record MUAA02000064.1, read on the forward strand.
TTGTAAATGCAGTAGTTAGAAAGTATCGTGCTTTTTCTTGAATATTCCTCGTTTTGTTCTGTATGCTACACTATCTAAAATTTTTGTGAGCAGGTCATGTACTGAAACTTAGTATGCTAAGGAACCCTTCTTCCAGAGCGGCCACGTTATGATTCGCTTGTATTATCTAAGTTTGCTTTAGGCCTGTTTTTGGAAGAGAAAGTTAATTGTCACTGATCAATAACGTGCACATGTTGCGATGCTAACAGCAAGAAGATATCAAAGAGGGCTAAAGTCGGCGTCGCCCACCATGTCTCTTTTATGCGACCATACGGCCTCTTCGATGTACCATTGGTCATGTTCAGTGACCACTTTACACGATTTTCTTACGTCGATGATGTTTGCAAGAAGTTGGACTATCTGGGCATAAATTACTATGGTCAGGTAATTATTCTGAACTGAAGGTTGATTGAGATCATAACACATAAGAAGAAGCTGTGTGGACTCTGGAGTTGATTGCTGAGGTTGCATGTTCGATCAAACTCGATACGAAACTCCATGTATCCCATTTGTAACAGATCTTGGGATTTTTCGCAGGAGGTTATAGCAGCACCTGGATTGAAGCTTGTGGAAAATGACGAGTACAGTGAGTCAGGGCGGGGTGTCTATCCTGATGGGTTGTATCGCATTCTCATTGATTTTCACAACCGCTACAAGAAGTATAATATTCCTTACATCATTACTGAAAATGGAGTGTCAGACTCGAGCGATTACATCCGTCGACCATATATTATAGAGCATCTGTTGGCGCTCCGTGCTGCCATGAGTCAGGTATCTATCTAGTCAAGTCGTGAATTCGTCGTTGAACTGAGGTGGATCGGTGATTTAAGACTCCACTGGACCAGCCTTAGCTTTAAAGGTTCAAAGAGCTGGCTTAACACCCTAGATCCATGACATTTTTCTCTATTAAGTCCCGTTACAGCCTGGTTTGTAATTATCCTCCGCTACCTATTTCAGGGTGTACCTGTTCAAGGGTATTGCTTCTGGACCACCTCGGACAACTGGGAGTGGGCAGATGGTTATGGCCCAAAGTTTGGACTGGTTGCTGTGGACCGGCATCACGATCTCGCTCGAATTCCAAGGCAGTCGTACTATCTTTACTCCGAGGTAAATTATCACGTTAAATTTGTGCCAAAAGTTCAGACATTAAAACAAGTTCTTAGATACACAGCCTCTATCGCAAGCACAAATATCTTTTTTTTCTCCTCTAACAATCATCCCATGTAGATCCAAATCAGAACAGAAACTACTTGGTACTGCCTTTTAAAGCAATGAATGCTAAGGCGGAAAGGTGCTTAAGCAGTGCAGGATTTCCAGCCTCTGAAGACTAGTGTGTGTTTCCTCAATTGCAGATAGCGAAAACAGGCTATGTAACAAAGGAACAGAGAGAAAAAGCATGGAGAGAATTACAAGAAGTCGCTGAAGAACAGAAAAAAAGACCGTTTTGTCGGTCTGTCGATGAAAAGGGCCTCATGTATTCAGGTATGTGCTTAATTGCAATAGACCTCGTGATTCTTTCAATGTCTAATTACAGTCTACTTTTATTGGCTTAGAGGAACTGCAAATTAACCTTGTCTATGGGGACATATTCCACCCTAAGAGAGTCCTCCTTCACGCTCAAGATGGCCTCTTCTTGTTTCCCCGTCTTCTTCCTACAACCTCCCTCATTTCTTCTTCATCCTTGCTCACTAGCAACGCCCATTCATGGCGCCGGGTCCGCGGTCTTAGGCTGTAAGAGGCAATTAACCTTATTGGCATTTGACATCCTTCAATTTACACTAGAGTATTGTGTAATGATGCAATACGTGAAAATTCTTATATTTCTCACGGCGTCCATTTGCAAATGTCTTATGTCTTTTTGTTCACCTTGTTTATGTTCTCCTTGCATAGGCGTTTCTAAACTTACATGGTCAACGAAATCTCCAATATTTTTTTCTGGTGACTTTAAGACTTTTGAGAATCGGAATGTGAATGTGATCCATATGGATCACTTCTAAATGATGTCTCTATTGCACCAGGTGCTGTGGACTCCCTTGCATTTGTCATATCTTGCATACATTCAGTCTAATCCTCAGGTAGATTTTAGTCAATGATCTTGAGGTCAGAACTCTCAATGTAACATTTTCCATTTTGAACCAAGTTCTAACTCGAATTCAGTTAGATTGTTATCACCCTTCACATCTCAATAATCCAACAACTCATAGATGTCTAGAGAATATAAAACTAATTCTGGAATATTTTGCAGGCTCAATACAAAGGGAGAAAGCATTCAAAAAATTTGTGATTGGATCTGAAACCTCAAGGCATATAATTTGTATTTAAAAGCGAATAATGCGTTTTTTTAAGGAAAAATTAAAAAAAGTGAAGGCTTCATCACTTGACCATTTGGTAAATTCATTTAGAATGTGAAAATGTCAAATAAATTTATAACTTATAAAGTTTGGTATAGAAAAAGCTACTTTTAATCATCAGAATCTATTGTGTACTTATAGAGGTAAATCGTATATATGAAGGATGCCAAAAATGAATTTTAGTATTTGGTTCAACATTATATCCATATTGAAATAATTGTGGAGCTTGAAATCCGAATTAGGTTCAGTGGAACTGCCCAAAACATAAAAGGCGGCTGTAATTTCGTGTGATTAATTAAAAATGCTCTATTGACGGAAGCAAAGATCCGAACCGTTGAATTATCCTAAAATAGGAGAAGGAAAAAGAACATGTGAACAATAGTCGAATGAATGATCATTGGCAAGATGAACTCTCTGATCTGATTGCTTCATTAACCAAACAACAATATATACAATTTTCAAGCTCAGATTTGAGACTATATCTGAGATTTGAAACTGATTTTCAAGCTCAAATCTGAGACTGGATACATGGTAACGAGTGACTCCTTAGCCACAAAGGTAACCCTGAAGTAAATTACTATTTATTTTCTATAACTCTTGTCAATCCAATTTACATTTTACTTTTAATGAGTTAATGCTATAGTCTGATTGGGAGATTAATTCACAGCACTTCCACTTAATGAAGAGACAGAAACAAACCCATCTCTCTTACACACTTCCTATGTTTCTCTTTTGAGAGTGTTTTGGTTAGCACATCAACAATCATGTCCTTAATTGGACAGTAAACTAGTTTAACTATTTTTTACTCTTCTTTTTCCTCAACAAATATTCTATGTATAGAGATGTACTTAGGATGAGGATGATGAACATGGTTTTTTGTGAGTGCAAAAACTCTAGTGTTATCACAATCAATATTGTTGAAGTTTGTTGAACAAAACCTAGTTCACTCAACATACTTTTGGAACAAATCACTTCTTGAGTAGCAAGTGAAGAAGTCATGATTTCAGTTTCTGTTGTGGACAATGCTATTGATTTCTGTTGTTTGCTTCCCAAACTAATAATCCCACCACTTAAACAACAAATCCCTAGAATGTATTGTATGATTAGTTCTTGAGTTGTAAAGCATGTACCACTTCAATCTTTCTTCATACCCAATCAAGATAAGTCTCTTCGATTTCAATCCAAGTTTGTTCCTTTGGGATACGAGCCTAGGCCGAGGTTTCTAACCATTCCATGCTTCTTCTCGTGTCATGTTGTTGTGGAACTTCGATTTCTGAGATAGTTAGCGGCCTTGATAGCTGCACCTCAAAACTGCATCTCAAGTTGAGCATGTTGTAGCATGCTCAATGCCTTTTCTTGTAGAGTTCTATCCAAACTTTCAGCAACTCCATTCTGTGAGGGACTATCTCTAGCTGTCACATCTGACAGTATCCCCTTGCTTTCTAGAAAATCAACAAACTCTCTGTTGTTATACTCAAGTCATCCATCATATCTGAGCCTTCTCACCTTCTTCCCTCTATAGGCCAAGTCCAAGGACCAACCAGGATATCTCACTTTTTCAGACTTCCTCTCAAAGCTCATGTTGCTAAAATCACTCTCTTCATCATCTGAATAAACTTCCTCAACAAAGTTGGTTCTCTAGTTCTTCTTCACCACTCTCTTGTGCTCAAGTTCGTGATTAGCCTTTGAAGCATCTGTGCTCTTCATGAACACCTTTTCACGTGAAGCTCAAGTGAAGCTAGGAAGCTCAAGTGACCTCTCTCACGACAAGAGTAGCAGCTACGAGTCTCTTTGCTCTTAAACCTAGTAGCAAATGTGACTATCTTGTTGTATGCATAGTCCCATCACATTTCTTCATCAAGAAGAGAAGCAAGTGATAGAATAATAAGTTTATACTTTAGAGATAGGCTAGCAAATAGATGTGCAACCCTGAAGTGTGGAGAAATAATCAGACTTGACTCACCTATTCTAGTAAAACATGAATGAAGTGTAGCCATGTGACCTATCACATCATGATCGTTATCATCAAGCTTCAAGGTAGATATCTCTGCCCACCTTAATCTTGCATATGCAAATAATTCGATCTTGCTCACAAATTTAAGTTTTGACCAAATATCCTATGCATATGGAATATCTTCCATCTCAAGGTTGGCATTGTTGAGATTATCCTTCAAGAGCCTCAAAGTGACAAGATGATTATGTTCAAACATCTCATCACCAAAGCTCTGTTGAATGTTATCAGGGGGAGAACTGCAGTATTTGAAGTACCCATACAATCTCAATATCTCCTCCATGTTACGGGGCCATAGTTGAGTGTGTTCAACTTCTCAACTTTGTCAATCTCTCTACCCCAATGTGAGCCCATAACCTTTTGAAAATCAGAATGTGAATGTGATCCATATGGATCACTTCTAGATGATGTCTCTACCAGAGCAGGTCATGTGGACTCCTTTGCATTTGCTTGCCTACACTCAATCTAACCCTTAGGTAGATTTTAGGCAATGCTCTTGAGGTCAGAACTCTCAATGTAACACTCTCCACTTTGAACCAAGCTCCCACTCGAATTCAACTAGATTGCTATCACCACCCCCACATCTCAACAATCCAACAGCTCACAGGTGTGATCAGTACGTGAATGAATGATCATTGGCAAGATAAACTCTCTGACCTGATTGCTTTATTAACTGACAACAATAAATACAACTTTCAGGCTCAGTTTTGAACTTGGACACACAAATCCGAGATCCTAAACCATGGTGGCCGGTGACACCTTAGCCACAATGGTAATCCTAAAGTAAATTACTATTTACTCTCTATCACTTTGTGTCAATCCAATTTACATTTTACTTGTAGTGAGTTACTGCTATGGTCCGACTCTCAGATTAATTCACAACATATACCATGTGTTTGCGCAAGATGCTGACAAGCAACGCATATTGCTTTAAGTATTTTGCCACCCTCCCCCTTCGTTAAAAACATGCATATTGAGGCATTTTTTTTTGTTTTCCTAATGGAATTTTTTTCTCTTTTCTCCCCTGTTTCATTTTACATTTCACATAATATGTCTTAAACGTTGTCCTAAAATTGTTGCTTTGGTCTGTAGCCACTTCAAAATACTACCACTTTGCATATTTCAAATGTGCCCTTACACTTGGGGAATCACTTAGAACAAAGGTCCAAAGAATTTGTCGTTCATTGTGGGTGTTTGCTCTCGAAGGCAAGGAAGAAGATCTATCGTGATTGGTTGCTCTATTTACAGTTTACTGAATTCCGATTCTTTATCTTAATATATCTCAATGTTCAATGCCTGCTTCCACATTTCTCATACATCCACTTTAACAGGCATATCTACACCTCTGCCTTGTACTTTACTTTCTCTTGCTTCTTGACTTGAGTTTTATCTTTGCATTAACTACCTTTCTGCATTGATACTTCTACATCCACATAAAGTTGTCTTATTTATGCATATCTTTCACTGTTGTTTTGGACTGGACAATCTATTTGCAATTTGGAGTATTTCTGTCCGTCTACTAAGCATACACAGCTGACCTACACCGCCATTTTGTTTCTTGTGTTTTTCAGCTTAATTTTCGCTTTTGTTAGTTCATAATTCTACTTCATTCAGTTTTTCATATTTGCTAATTAAAAATCTTCTTGCATTTTTGTGTATATATCTCTTCTGGATTGTGATAGAGGTTGGTCCATGTTGGACATATATCCAGACACCCTGAAACAACGGAAGAAGTAGTTCAGTACTTACAATGTTCAGAAATTTTATAAAATGTAGATACAAAATAAATCACAAGAAGGATTGAGGAGAATATTTAACTTTGCTTCTATATGTGGATACGTAGGGGGCTTGGATATACCAATCGAAAGGCCTTTCGTGTCAAGGGACTGGAGGTTTGGTCACTACGAAATGGATGGTCTTCAAGATCCAGTCAGCAGATTTTTTAGATTCATAGTTTCTGGGGCTTTTCTTGGTCGTCGACAGGCTCCCAGAAAAGCCAGGGGAGGCATTCCAAAATCTGAAGAACCAACAGGAACGGACTACAAAGGCGTGCCAGATGTAAGATTTGCTGAAATGCAGAAGAGAGCTACAGCAGCAGCCTGAACGTAGGCGGGTCGGCGAGTTGATTAGGTTGTAAAAAATGATGAATAGGTTTGATCTTGTACCAGAGGAGGCTTTAAACTTGTACATATAGAGCAAGAAAGCAAAGCCTTTGGTGTGAAAAATTCAAACTTCATCCTTCCAGAGGTTTTGTGTGAAATCTTGTAGTTCAAAACAGACTGTAAACCACTGAGCTGCAATTGCACCATCAGATAATATCATGGGCTGGTTGGGGGGATGATTCTGTTCTTGATTCTCAAAAGATCTGCCAGTGATGTTTCTTTTAGCGTCTAGAGTAATCTTGAAGCAATATTTTTTTTATAATAGTATATGTTCTCTTCTTTTCCTATATGCATCCTGCATTTGCTCGATGTGTCCTTAGTGTTAGAACATAAGCAGGTCCCGAGTGAACTAAAACGAACTACATCAGGCAAGGAAGATGGCATAGGAAGATGGATTTATTTTCACATCTGGTCTTGTTAGTCGAAGTTAAGTTGTAGTATGCTGTCACTCCAGACATGCATTTTCTGATGCTCGTCCGGGTGCATTTGTTTTCACATTCGTATATTAAACTTGTGTATTGGCATCTCCAATGTACACATCCCCAATTTTCCAGCTTCGGGATCATTCCATCCTTCACAATTTCTGGAAGTACGGATGCAGTGAGATCTAGAAACGAGATGCGGAGGAGAGAGGACTCATAAACATACAGGAGGTAGTAAGTCCTTGCAGTTTCCAAAGTGAAAGTACGAAGCACCATTGCGAATCCTCTTGCCAAGTAGCCTAGTGGAGGAGCTGATATTACTTACAGCTAACATGGCTATTTAATCACCATAATACAGTACAGTAACTCATGTTTCTTGCTGTAGCAAATACCCTCTCTCTATCACACGTTCTATCGCTAAAACTCTCCTTTTCGTTTGCAAAGATACTAACACACATGTATATAATCACACTTCCTACATTGCATGAGTCCAAATGCGACAAATATTATCAACCGAGAAGCTTATTAGAATATGTAATTAGATATTGAATAGTTGTAGGTCAACTATTCATTCAGATTGAGTTGGATTAAAAGCGCGGAATGTGTTTGCATCATCACTCCATTTTTCACGTCTAACCTGAATTTCAACCTGTGCTCCAAAGATAGTCATTCATACACTGATGATAAGGCATATATTGATTTTTTGGAGAAAAAAGGAGTTCAATGGATCCATCCTGCAAATCCAGAAAATAGATGGAATTTCTGATTTAATTTCCATAAAAGAATAGACAGCCAAGAACGTTTTAATGAAAAAAGCATATTTTTATAAAAAGTATATTTTATTTTTATTTACGTTTATTGGCTTTATATGCTTTTTCTAAAGAACAGTACGGAAGAAGAAAAATTAGATAAAATTCTTTAATTTAAAATATTTACAATTTGCTAAAAAGCATACTTTTTTATTTTATTTAAAAAGACTTAATTAAAAATTTAAATACCTTCAATAGAAACAAAACATGGATTAACAAGAACGTGGGATTCTCGGATTAAATTTTTTTTTTTAGATATTGATCTAGATATGAAAAACATAACAATTTTTGATCCACTTTTGAAGTGGTGGTCAAATCGACGTAATGGCAATAAACACAGGAAAATAAGAAAAGTTATAGAAAGACCCCATCAAATCGTCGAAGGATGGAACCAAGCAGGAAACATGGGACTAGGCTCCAATAGCATCACTCTAGGAAATATGTTATACAACACCTAAAATATCTGAACTATCTAGGTCAAACGGTTTACAAACAACATAAGCATCCGAAGAAACATCACCTAACGTGATTGCTCTCCTATGGATTGCACCAGCTAGTGCTAGAGCAATGGAAACACGTTGCCCGAAATAGACTATACAGTAAGGTAAAGAGAGTGATACCTAATATCTAATAAAACTCTACAAACTTCATGGCAATAAAATTTACAAATGCAAAATGCATTTGTAAATTTCACAGCGTTTGAAGATCATGTGAATGACCTTTTTGATGATTTTGAAATTCATTCTATCTCCTTATCTTTCAACATGGGCTTTTTTTCAAAACTCTCTCTTGTTGGATAACACAATAAAAAGATAGTATACTACACTACAAACATTATTTTACTTCATTGAAGCCAATGATTTGATGCAAGTCACCACCATCATAGGTGCTCAACCTATGCAATATCATGTTGGTGAGGCATATCTTATCTCAAGGTATGCATGTCTATGTCTCAAATACTATCTACTCTCCAAAGCCAACCAAAAATATTCTTAGTTATAAGGATATTAGTAGCAACAGTTTTCATTTGCGGACTGTTACTCACAATGGCCAAGAAGTGTTATTATTTTTGAATGATGAATATCATTTGGTGGAGAAAATTTCTGTCTACTCATTTGGTCTTTATGTTGCTTTCCTTACTTATTCACACAAGAGAAAAATCACAATGATGTGTGTGAAGAAGTGACATGACCACATGAAACACACCGGAGAAACAATGATGAGTCATATCATCCCCAACACACTTGCACACAAGCTTGAAGTCTCCCAAATGAGAAAAAATATGAACCTTGTGAATTTTGTGCATTAGGAAAGCTAATTAGTCGTCCTCATGAGTAAAAAATTCCACATAAACTCCCTGTTATGTTTTAGAAAATCCAAGGAGATATTTGTGGCTTGATAGAATCTGCATGTGGACCTTTTAGATACTTTGTTTTATTGATAGATGCTTCTATTAAGCGATCTTATGTTTCCTTGTTAGTAAGTAGAAACTTAGCTTTTATTCACTTATTAGCTCAAATTATGCAACTAAAAGTTAGGTTCTCAAACCATCCTATCTAGACTATAAGGCTAGATGGAGCAAGCAAATTTAAGTAACATATCTTTCAATGATATTGTAAGTCTATTGATATCAAGGTAAAATACTCATTAACTTATGTACACAAGACTAATATTTTGTCAGAATCATTTATTAAGTATTTACTATAGATAGGCAGATTATTAATAATGAAATCTAACCTTCATGCTATACTCCACACTTGGACTATTAGCCTTAGAATTACAACTTCAAAATTTATTTATGGTAAGGTACCCAATGCATTAATGATTTGAAAAATGACAAACATTAGTAACCTCACCCCACAACCTTATTGGTCTCATGAAACAAAGAAAAGGTGGGGAAGGAAGTAATAACATGAAGTAAATGGTTTGGGAAAAAAGGAAACATGTTTGATTGTAACAAATAGCGAGATAAAAAGAGTAAAAATGAGAGTGTTGATTGATCTAAGAGCTACATAAAACTTCAAATCTAGATCTATTGCTACGAAGTTGGGATTAGCTTTAAAGAAAGATGAGAATAAGAAAGTAGAATTACCAAAAGGAAAAATGGAGAATATTAAAAGCATTGTTAGAGAATTAGAGTTGAAGCTTGAGCAATAAAAAGAATTGTAAGAATGGAGAGTAATTCAATTAGTTTGCTATGATGTTATTTTGGGTATGCATTGTATGGAAAAATATAATCTTGATGTGAATTGGCAAATGAAAAAAGTGAAAACTACTAGTTGGAGGATTTTTGGAGATAGATTTAGATTGAAATAAAAAATGTTCCTTTATATGTGATACAAAGAATCATTATTTTTCACAAAGATGTATATTTTTGAGATTAATAAGAGATGTAAGTGTTTCAAAAGAATAATATTTTATACATGAAAAGTTAATTTGTGTCTTGAACGAGTTTCAAGATGTCCAAGAAGAAGAGTTAATCATAAGATAGAGATGTTATCAAGAAATTTTAGTCTTTATAAATGTTCATATCAACTTGCACCAAATGAGTTGGAGTCAATGCACAATTGGAAAAGTTGTTGGTGAAAGGGTTTATCCAACCTAGTGTGTCATCATATAGAGCTTCAATTTTGTTTGTGAAGAAGAATTATGGCTCCATACGAATGTGCATCGACTATTGTGCTATTAATCAAAAAAGGATGAAAAAATAAAAATCATTACTTCAAATGGATGACTTGTTCGATTAACTTCATAGAGGTAAGTATTCATCAAACTTGATCTTAGAAGTAAGTACAATCATATTAGAGTAGATGATGAAGATGTATAGAAGATAATTTTTAGAACTAGATATGGACACTTTGAGTATCTAGTTATGTCATTATGCCACCAATGTCACTGCCACATTCATGAAACTTATGGATGATATTTATCTAAAGTATCTAGATAAATCATTGATTGTATTTTTAGTTGATATCTTGATATATAGCAAGTTCTTAGAAGACATAAAAAATATATAGGAAAAATTCTCCAATTGTTGAAAGAAAATAAGTTATATGCTAAGATATCAAAATGTGAGTTTTGCAAAATTGAAGTTGATTACTTAGGTCATAGAGTTAGTGTAAAAGACATCCAAGTCATGAGTGACAAAGTGAAAGCCATTCAAAACCAGAGGGATCCTTAGAATCAAACTCAACTATAGAATTTTTTAGGTTTAACTAGCTTCGATATAAGATTTGTGGAAGCTTTTGATCGTATTGCTCAAGCTTTAACAAATCTCTTAGGCCAAAGACATAAATTATCTTTCAAGCTTTGCATTCCAGCAACTTGACATAACCACTTTGGTTAATTATCAACATTAAAAGCTACTCTAAGCCACTTCATCAATTAAAATTTGGTAAAAATTTCCAAATTTTCATATAACTTTGTTTTTTGGATCCCAATTGGCTCTTGTGTTTTATTATGAATCTTTATAAAAAAATTATAATTATAATAATTTTACACTTGTGCTACAATCCTTGTGACTAATTAATTCATTTAGTTATAAATTCACATAAAATGAAGATTTGATGTTGTGCATACATTTATCAAGAGTGATCATTCTTCAGCCATCTCATTGTGGGATTGTTGCATCTATCTTTGTAAAAAAAATATTATGTTTTAATTTTCAAAATCAAAGAGTCACCTCGAATAAAGATTTCAGTATTATTTTATGATTTTTTTACCAAAAAGATATATCAATTGTACAATTGTACATAGTTCTTATGAAGAAGAATGTTTGGCTGCTGTTTGGGTGGTGGCACATTTTAAATATTATTTGTTTGGAAACTCCTTCATTCTCATCATTAATCATCAACCATTGAAATGGTTGATGGAATCAGACAAGCTTACATGAAAGCTTGTATGATAGGATTTTATCCTACATGAGTATGATTTCATGATTGTTCACATACATGGAGTGATGAACCGTGATGCAGATAGGTTAAGTTGAAACCCATGAAACACCGGGGCTTGATGGCACGGTGATATTGATGAGGAGATGGTGCCGGGTTGGTCTTTTTGAGTATGTTGGCGCTTGAGAGCTATGTGATATCTCTCTTGGGTCAGAAAAAAAATATATTATTCTTGGATGCTGAGAATGAGGATGATTTGATGGTAAGCCGAGACATTCATGACGACATGATGGTGTTGGATTATTTTCGTACACGTGCTTTGGTGGGCGCTTTGAATGCCAAGGGTAGGGATCTAGTTTTACAGAGAGCTTGATGGTTCAGATGGGAAGGTAGACACCTTCTTTGAGTATGGAGAGATGATAGCTTTCGTGTTATGCCACTTCCATCTTAGAAAGCACAATTGATCAGACATGTTCATGAGGAGTTAGGTCATTTTGGAGTCAAGCGGACACATAGTTTACTTCAAAGTCACTATTGGTGGAGAGATATGCAAATTGAGGTGCAACAGTTTGTGGACTGTAAGACCCAGGATTGAACATATAGGATAAAATGTAAGTATATCTAAATTGTGCCTAAGTTTATCTTAGTCATGACTATGTTTAGCTAGTTATGGTTAAGTTGGAGGAAAATATAGAGTAACTTTTGGTGTGGTAGATGAGAACTACTATTTTGTTGTTTAGTAGGAATCAAGGAATAGATTCCATCACATGGGTATCTTGACTTCCCTTGACTTGGACTAGTTTTCATTGGTTGGACTTGGTGAAAACCCTTAAATCTAGGGGCAAGATTGACTTGGTACACTAGAAGTCAATTAGGGAGTAGTTGGGCTTCTAGAAGATCCAAGTGGACCAATTGCATGTTGCCATGTACCCTTTTCATTGGGGTTTGTGATCTCTACCTCGTTTAAACTTGGTAAGAGGAAGTTACATGGTGATTACTTGTAGTTACTAGGGTAAGATTCTAAGTAGTATAAATAGAGAGGTTGAGAAGCACCTCTCAAGTAGTTTTTCAATGGAAGTTAGTTTTGGGAGAAGATAGTGTGGTGATCTTAGTTTTGGGGAGCTTGGTTCTTGGAGACGTCATGTTCGGAGTGGAGCCTTGATTCAATGAAGACTTTGATTACCAAAGTATCACTTTCCTTTTGAATGATATCTTACTCTTGGTGATAATGTGCATAATGGAGCTTGGACTTTGAGAGTTTGTGTAAGAGTGAGCAATAGGGTCATGGTCATAGGGTGGGACTAAGTCCTTCTAGATTCATGATGAGCTTCCAAAAAGCCATCAGAGGTAAACCTGAGTGAGAGTCAGCCAGGAGGTCACAGGACAGAGGTATGGTATGTGATCGTGTTTGAGCATCATTCAATACCCCTACACCACAATTACATCATCTATCGATTATGGGACTTGGTTATCGTTGAAGCTTGGATTTAACATGACCTTTGTCATTGACTATACAACATCATCGACATGTTTTGGTCATGATGAAACATTTTTCCAAGTGGATTGAGTTGGAGCCCTTGCCTGAAAAGTCAAGTGAGGGAACAACTTATGCATTCTTAGATGCGGTATTTAGCCAATCTGGTGCATCAGCGGAAGTTTTGACTGATTAGGGTATTTAGTATTTGGGCAAGTTTTAGCCTTTGTGTGATCGAGTGTTGATCGATCATCGTACCATCTCAAGAGATCATCCTAAGGTTGATGGTCTAGTAGAGAGGGTTGTTTAGACGGTGACGAAAGGACTAAAAAAGTTTGGCTTGGAGAAAGGTCATCTAGGAGAGTGGGACATCCAATTATCATGGTTGGCCATGGGTTATTGATTTAGCTGGCAAGCATCTCTAGCGTCATTCTCACCATACTTTTTATCATATGGTAGAGATCCAGACTAACCTGTAGCTATTCGTCGAGAGTCTATTGAAGTTTTAGACTTGGATAACCCTGATGTTTGGATTAGGATGTGTTTTCAAAGGGCAGAACTCTTCCGTAGAGTAATGCCCATGGCATTTGAGAACTTGGCTATTGCTTAGCATAGAGATACTTTGTGTTATGCTACCATCCGAGGTGGTGGATATTGACCTTCAATTCACAGATTTCATGTTGATGATTAAGTTTACTTGCAGCAGAGTGCAACGATCATATTGGATGTTATGGCTCGTCACACGATTCTACGAGTATGTGAGGTTTTAACTTCTGGAGTTTTGGTATAAGAGGGTCATGATGGTGTGATTTGGAAGGTTCATGTGCGTAATTGGGCGCCATGTCACCTTCCAAATATTGATGGTACTATGGATTTAAGGATGTTGTGCGGGCAGACTTGAGATGTATGTTATGTGGATCAATTGGTGGAGCACCCAGTATGTTGATTTGTGATTTTTGTTCAAGAGTATGACATATGTCATATATATTATCTCCTCTTAATGCGGTATCCAGTGGACGGTGGAGATGTTCTCGATGAGATTAGCAGGCAAGCATATTGACCATTACATAGGATGGATTGCAGATAGCCGACTAATGATGGGGCATTGTAGCACACAGCCTCCAAATCTTAGTCCCGCAAAGGGCATATCATGTTATGGACTAGATGGTTACTTGGTATTAGAGGGACCTAACCGCCAATTAGAGGAGTGATTGTGGTACACTTGTGTTGATGTATGAAGATCTATGTATTATGATGTCTGATCTAACAATGATGTATATTGTGATGCGATATGTATGTGCACGATAGCTATCACTACTTATGTAGTATCATCCCTAGTTAGATAGATGAGCGTATGCAAGAGTAGATATAATAATTAGAGCCGATTGTGCAATTAGCACCGTTTGCACTGGAATTGCAGTTAGGGCCGACAGCACCGTTAGGAGACATAGGGCTCAAGGTCTAGAGTTTGAATTAGGGTTCCTTGGATGGCATTTTTCGAAGTTGAGACTTTGAGAGTGTGACTATGGTAGATAGTAGCTAGTGCATGAACTTGAATTCTTTGAAGCATTAAGTGAATTTGGCTTGACTGTAATCTCTCTTTTATGCTATGGTTATGAGCGGAGTGTTCTTGTGGACATTTTGAGAATAGAAAAGATTTATTGTGGTACACTTGTGTTGGTGTATGACGATCTATGTATCATGATGTTTGATATGACCTCGATATATGTTGTGATGCGATATGTATGTGCACAATAGTTATCTTCCTGATTTATCCTTAAGATGTATGTGAGGGATATGGATTGGGGTCGTTGTCTTTACATGTACTTTTTTGACATATAAATGATATTTTGTTCTTGAAGGTAGGACATGAGCTCCCCTCTTCTTTTTTTTTGCCCACCGATAGGACTCGATGTCACGACTTATGTAGTGGCATCTCTAGTTAGGTAGGGGAGTGTATGCAGGAGTAGATACAACAGTTAGAACCGGTTGTGCAGTAAGTACCGTTTGTACTGGATCTACTGTTAGGGCCGTTAGGAGTCATAGGGCTCAAGGGGTAGAGTTTGAATAAGGGCTCCTTGGAGGGAAGTTTTTGAAGTTGAGCCTTTGAGAGTGTGGCTATGGTGGATAGTAGCTATTGCGGGAACCTAGAATCTTTAAAGTACAAAGTGGGTTTGGCTTGATTGTAATATCTCTTTTATGTTATGGTTATGAGTGGAGTGTCCTTATGGACGATTTTAGAGTAGAAAAGATTACTTTGAAAACTCAAATTGGATTATGTGGTGAGAAATATGAGTTTTTGGTGGTGAGCATTGCTTGAAGGTGAGCGTTGAAGGTGTTGTGGTGAGTTTGGGATCGATGGTAGCTTTGATCTATTAGCTGTTGAGTGTGCAGGGCGTTGATGGAGTGCAGCAAGCTATTAGATTATCATATAGTGTCCGTCTGATCTAAAATTTGGTGGGGTGATCGAAGATGTAAAGTTTATTGCGCGGGGATGGAAATATTAAGCTTAAGACATACAGTGTTAGAATTGCAAAATTTTGACGTTCGGGGGTTTGAAATAGAAGTCAAAGATTTTTAGAGTCATGTAGAAGTTTCAAACGGTGTCCGTTTGCGAAAAAAAATTTGCGTTAGGTAGCAAATTGAAAAAGGCTACGCTTTAAACATTAGATTACCAATGTTAGATTATCGATATGGAGAACAGAAAACCTCTAAAATCAAATTTTTGTGTTTTCAAATGCCTAGTTGAGGCTATGTTAGTCCGGGTTGGATTGGTTTGACCCCTTTGATGGATGTTTTTGAGATGGAGTATTGTTATTTATGTTTCTTATGATTGATATACTTCCATCTTTGCTTCCTATTTAAGCACGACGTTTGTTTGTGTTGATGCTCTGTTGTTTGAAGTGTTAGTGCTCATGTGTGCTTTGTTGGGTTATAGCCATAAAGTGAAACCTCCATAAAAGGTAGACCCTGTTTGCTCAAAAATATTTTCGTTTTGTACCTTATGAAGTGGGTGTACCTTATGTGGAATACCCTATCCCTAAAACCCAAAACACTAGCCATAATTTTTAAAAGTCAACAATGTTTATTACTTTATTGGAAGTACTTGTCAATAGATGACTGTTTAAGAGACGAGTTATAAAGTGACTTAATGGTAGCTTTCAAGCTCAATAGGTCAAATTCTTCACTAAAGAGCGATTTTGCTTTTGCAAAAGCGATTAGATCAGTTACCATTTCTTGTGCTTGAGCAATCGAGATCACTTTTGGTTCCAGGATTGCTTCATCATCTTCAACTTCAAGTGGGACTTCCTCCACTTCATCCACATGACCTTTGTCAATAAATTCTCCGACTAACTACCCAATAAGATTTCCTTCCTCTTGAACGTCAAATTCCGATAGATGTTCTTCAATAACAAGCTTGGATCTCTCAACTCCGATCCTTTCAACTACGGACGTGAGCTCCTCTTCTTGCTCTAATATTTCTGCCATGTCATCCTATTGAACTGTTGGGACAACAAAACCGCATTTGGAAAATGGCAAGCTTTGTGTTCAGATCAACTAGTTTTCGCTTTTTCTTGTCAGGTTCCATACTGGACATGATGAAAGACCTGAATTTGGGAAGCAAGGTGTACCTTATGTAGAACTACGCATCAACTCTGTGAACAACCAATGGTATACTTTTAGTACTAAATAGCGGTGTACTTTTTATGGAGACATTTTTTCAGGAAAACTCAGGGCTTTGCTGATCGCAAAAATATCCGTACCTTAAACAGAGGTGTACTCTATATGGCATGTACTTTATACGCAGGTTTCATTGTACTTGTTATCTTTTGTTCCAACTGCTCCAGTCGAGATGCCATGTTCACCTCATGTCTAGCCTCATGGACTAACGCTCGAGTAGGGGTTGGTCCTCTACCACCACCCTTGCCACCTTGAACTTCTCATCCTCTTCCAGGGATTGCCATGGTAACTCTTGTTGATCGTAATTTTCGATGGAGATCAAAACATCGATCCATTATGTGGCCATGTCTATGAAATGCTCATATGATTTTGATCTAACATGATCCATCCTTCGACCTTGAAGACAATCCTTCTTGTGATGAGGTCCACCATATGTCCAACACACCATCCCAAAAACTGATTGTTGACATGAAAAGGATGGCGATGGTCTGGAGGCTGCACCTTCACACTCTGTCAGGATGGTCGATACTGTCCCACATGTCTATCATAACCATTCCGGGTTTGTGTTGTAGACTAGTAACGTGAAGAAGTTGATGAAGATGGTGAATCCTTGATGAACCCAGCAGTCACCACCCTCTCTTCTTGCATATTGAGCTCAATACGCTCAGCAAGACAAAACACAATGACCAACGTAGGTGATGTCTCATGTAGTAAGGTAGCATCTCTCACTCTACGTCTCAACTCCTTGTCCAATATCCCATACCAATATTGGACAGCTTGTGCCTCTGTCACCCCATGGGTAACACTGATCAACCAACACATTTGGGTATACGTCTCTCGAAGACTCTCCCCAGTCTTCCGTTGAAACTCTTGCAAGCCTCATAGCTTGTCAGTTCTCACC
This sequence comes from Marchantia paleacea, assembly GCA_014180765.2. Taxonomy (NCBI): domain Eukaryota; kingdom Viridiplantae; phylum Streptophyta; class Marchantiopsida; order Marchantiales; family Marchantiaceae; genus Marchantia; species Marchantia paleacea. The sequence continues at coordinate 1,070,484 of MUAA02000064.1, forward strand.
CCTTGGTAGTCTCTCCTCAACCGTGCGAAGAATTCGAGAATAGGGTTAAAGTTTGGGATCTCTGAACTCTTTCCAACTCTACTAGCTCCAACCGTATCATCAGTGCCAGGTACAAAGGATGAACTCACACCTCCAATCACTGTACCCAAAGTAATAGAGATATAGTTTGGAGACCAGTATTGTCTCCATAACTCTATCTCCTCAAGATGTTCACGCCGGAACTCATGATAATCATCCATAGGCAGATGCTCCAAATGCTGGAATAATCCCTTCCAAGCCATAAACGGAGTGAACAACGTAGAGTTGTGAATTTGCTGTAAATCACACCATAAGTCAAACTCCTAGATGAAGTCATCCAACTCAATAGTGCCAACTGTACCCGAATATTGTCTGGAACCCTTGGTGGCCCCATAGATATTGCCCATGTCCCACAACAATGGTGTGGATACACACTCCAAGATATCACCAAGCTCAGCTCCGACACTCTCTAAAATCAAATCAGAGTCTTTTGTGAACCTCAAAGGCCAAGGTTGGTACCGCACTCCGATACGAGTGCATCCAAGCAGTCTCTCCTCCGGAACCTCTAGAGAACTCCACTGTGATACCAATGTATCACCTCTGCAACTATACATAAAAAGGTCCCCAACTGAAACCAGAGACAACAATTGGAACCAAAAACTATAACAGAAGGTACACGAGGCACACCAAGATGCTAACACAAGGGCAACCTAAAACCAGGCATCACCATATGCACTCATCCAGTCTACTGATCCGCAAGTCTTGTCTCATTGGGGAGAAACATGGATAGTCTGATTGAGAGTTTTGCAAATCCAGCCTCATTATCGAGGAGCTGGTGCCTCTACATCATATGATGGAGATGTTGTGGAGTACATGTGCGCAGAGGCACAACCATGCGTAGATTCTGTGACTCGTAGTGCAACACATACTACTGAATCCAGAGGAGAGTCTGTGGAGTTGGATCCACAAAGAAGGGAGGCTAGCCGACAAGTTAGACTTCCTCAATCTTTCACATTGTCTGAGGCATTGACGCCTCATCCATGGCTCCTAGACGACCTACTTGAGAGATGAGGGTGCAAGCCAATGTGGATGAACTTGGAGATGAAACAAGTAGAGACCAGCCATCAACATCGTATGAGGTAACATCCAACACAACGTTGGGGGCGGCAAGGACTCTTATTCATTATCCTATTTTCTCAGCCAAGGATTTATTGACATTGGGGGTGTCATTATCCCCTATACTACGATTGGCACCCACACTTTTCGAAAGCAAAGAGGATGTGCAAGTTGCTTCTAGTAGTGTTGATCCTGGGATTATGACAACTACTAGTGGAACTTGGCGAGCGGCTACTGCTCGAATGATGGAGTTACCAACGAGGCCGTTATACAAGCGTACCAGGGTGTCACCAAGTTCGGTGATGTTGAATAACAAGAATGGTGTCTTCTGTTTGACCGGACCTTCATGAAAGGTTTATCAATCTCAACAAATGTTCTTGGATTCCGGTGCCCAACCCCTTATGTTGGGTAAGGATGCACTGCTTGGTCTTGGTTTGCAAAAGATCAATGTGGAGAGATGTCCATTTCAGATTCAGACATCTCTTGGAGGTTTTAGTGATGCCCCGACACCATACATCACACGGGTGGGATTGACTGTGCAAGTGCAACCGGATCATGTCACGGATAGCTCTACAAGGATTTATCATGTAATCTTCAAGGTTATATTCATGTGTTTATCAAGAGTCTTCATGATAATCAAACTTGCCTAATCAACTCATTAATGTCATTGATAAATATATTAATTTTGTAAGCATCAACCAAGAAGATCAAGACATTATAAATCTAAAACACTTGCAAAGACTTGCAATTAAATCCATATGCAACACTTTATACGCTCATGATGTATTATGATAAAAAAAATTTGCAAATATTCGCCAATCAATTTTTTTATTCTATTTAAATTTTCACACAATTTGATAGATTATGATTTCAAATGATTGTAAAGAAATTTAAATATCGTGTATCATCTATTCAATAAACACAATTATCAAAATTTGATGTTTGATTATTTCTTGCATATTGTGATTTTATAATAATTTTGGATATAAATTATTAATTAATTAATTAATTTTTTATTTTATTTTAAATATACTCCCAAGTCCAAACGCATATCCAGACGTGGATCTCCTGCCAGAAATGTCTCCTGCCCAATTAAATTTAAAATAAAATGATATTTTTTAATGAAATATTTTGTAATTTTGCATTTTATATGTTAAATATGAAAAAAAAAAAAAATTCAAAGCTATTTTTTAATATAAAAATATAATAATTAAAAATAAAAACAATTTTTTTCAATTATTATTATAAATAAAAAAATATTAAATTATTATTTAAATTGATTATTCATTATTCTTAATGTGGAAATTTTTGCAAACATGAAACATTCTAACCCTAATGTTAAGACAATGATTTGTTTGAAATAGAATGTTAATACTTATAAAATTTTTTATCATTTATTAAAAAAAATATACAATTATTATTATATGACAAATAAATTTAATCATCATTGAATGAATATAAATTAATTATATTTGAAATTAAATTAAACAATAAAATTTTAAATAAAATAAATTTTTTAAGGAAATTATTTCCACTTCCACTATGTTGTCACCTTTAGATACAACGTGTTAGGAGTTAACTCAGATTTTGAGTAACTCTGATTAGTTTGACTATATTTAATTAGACTAGGGCTAGGGCTGGTACCACTATATAAGAGGGCATGCATAAGCTCTCTGTGACACAATTAGGGTTTTCAATAAAGTGACTTTGTGTGTTCCGTGGACGTAGCCTCAGTGAGATGAACCACGTATTTCTTGTGTTGACTCTTGATTGCAGGTTTTTCTTCGTGTATTCCTGTTTCAGACCTACACAACGCATATTGCTTGGCAGTATCCTGAGGAGGGTATATGTGTGATGGATCTGTTTGGAGGGATTAGCACAAGTTTGGTTGTTGTTTTGCAGTATGGCAAAAGAGTACATCAATACTTGTATGTGGAGCGAGATGAGATTGCAAGGCGACATTATGCCATGTGGCATAGTTGGTGCGGAGATACCCTAATCATCTACTAGTGTTGGCGGTTCAAGCATATCAACAGGCCTTGCCGTCAGATCTTTTGTTGTTGGGGGCGCAAGACCTTGCTCGGCATGGCCCCATACATTTGGTTATTGTTGGATGGCCATGTCAGAGACACACACATGCTGGTAATGGTCATGGGTTACAGGATTCATGTTCTTGCATGTTTTGGGAGATGTTATATGTGTTACGTTCTCTCCAGTCACAGCAGACCTATTCTCCGACATACATTTTGGAGAATGTTCCCTTGTTGGATAATAAATATGCACGGGTGATGACGAGTGCACATCAGGTGCAGTCATGGATTGGACCAGCGGTATTGTTGGATGCAGCGAGAGTAGGATCTCGTGCACACCGTTCACGTCTATGGTGGACAAACCTTCTTCCAAGGGAGGTTTTATTGCGAGCATATGACGAAGTGGTTAGGTCCTCACATCTCATAGTGGAGAGTATTTTGGATGTGGGTAGACACTCCCAGACAATGGTCTATGCTGATAGGTCACCTATGGCAGTGGTGAACCTTGTGGGTCAACCAAGAGCTGCATCACCCACGTTGTTGAGTTACCCAGCTTCCCATGCCTACATAGAGGGCGGACCTGTAAGACCCAGGGTTGTACATATAGGATAAAATGTAAGTATACCTAAATTGTGCCTAAGTTTATCTTAGTCATGACTATGTTTAGTTAGTTATGGTTAAGTTGGAGGAAAATATAGAGTAACTTTTGATGTGGTAGATGAGAACTACTATTTTGTTGTTTAGTAAGAATCAAGGAATAGATTCCATCACATGGGTATCTTGACTTTCCTTGACTTGGACTAGTTTTCATTGGTTGGACTTGATGAAGACCCTTAAATCTAGGGATTTAGATTGACTTGGTACACTAGAAGTCAATTAGGGAGTAGTTGGGCTTCTAGAAGATCCAAGTGGACCAATTGCATGTTGCCATGTACCCTTTTCATTGGGGTTCGTGATCTCTACCTCGTTTAAACTTGATAAGAGGAAGTTACATGGTGATTACTTGTAGTTACTAGGGTAAGATTCTAAGTAGTATAAATAGAGAGGTTGAGAAGCACCTCTCAAGTAGTTTTTCAATGGAAGTTAGTTTTGGGAGAAGATAGTGTGGTGATCTTAGTTTTGGGGAGCTTGGTTCTTGGAGATGTCATGTTCGGAGTGGAACCTTGATTCAATGAAGACTTTGATTACCAAAGTATCCCTTTCCTTTTGAGTGATATCTTACTCTTGGTGATAATGTGCATAATAGAGCTTGGACTTTGAGCGTTTGTGTAAGAGTGAGCAATAGGGTCATGGGCAAAGGGTGGGACTAAGTCCTTCTAGATTCATGATGAGCTTCCAAAAAGCCATCGGAGGTAAACCTGAGTGAGAGTCAGCCCGGAGGTCACAGACCTGGACTTGTATGGGATTCTCACTTGCAGCGGTTGGTGGAACCCAACGCTGAAGAGAGAGAGAGAGAGTTATGGAATTTTGTACCGATACTACAGCAATATCTACATTGTCAGAGGCATCACAACGTCAAGTGTTGGATCAGGCTATGGACATGAACTGTTTGACATGGATTGTGAGCCTCGGGTTGGTTGAGCAGAGACGCATGCGGTCCACATGTGTGACTGCAAGATCATTGATAAGGTCTTTGCCTACCAAGACGGTGGAGGCAAAAGCTAGGGACGAGAAGCGCCCGAGATCTCATCCTTGGTCTTATGGGGATGTTAGAGAAGGAGAGGTAGGGTCTTCTTCAAGTATGGTTGGAGTTTTTTGCACGGAGCAAGCTGTGGTTACCACTATAGACCTTTGTGATATAACACAATAGGTTACAACTATAGCAGCAGGAGTTGTTCACACTGAGATAGTGGAGCCTGATATGAGAGAGCATAAAAAGCTTTTTGCTCAAGAGGTTGTCATTTAGCAACCAGATACTACGTCTTCTATCTCTAGTGTTGATGGAGAGGAGATTTGGGATATTGAGATTTGTCCCAAAGTAACAGACGTAGGGTGTGGAGGTTTCTGAGGAGTTTCAGAAACTATTTTGCCTTCAAAGTATGAAGGATTTAGGCTGTTTGAAGGGACTTGGTATACGGATTGATTTGACAACTAATGCATCAGTCTTTTGTCGTCCCTATCGATACAGAGATATGGAGAGAGATCTTATCCAAAGTAGGAGTCAAGACCTTCTTGAGGCTGGATTAGTGGCGATATCATATGGAGAGTATGCATATGATGTGGTGATGCCAGTCAAGAAGGATATACATGGCAATTATACAAATAGATGGATGTGTGGTGACTACCAATCTATTAATCGACAGAGAAAATCTGATCGATATGTTATGCCTACACCTGAGAAGATCTTTGATGCGGTGGGGCATGCAAAGGTTTTCAGTACATTGGATTTACGAGCAAAATATCATCAGTTGCAGATTTGAGTTGAGGATAAGGCCAAGACAGACTTTTGGGCAATTGATTCGTATGACAAGGATGTGTTGTATCAGTGGAAGTTCTTATCATTTGGGTTGAAGAATGCATCTGCTTAGTTCCAAAGGGTGATGGATAGATCCTAGCCGGACTTGATTGTGCCCGAGCCTACATCGATGATATTCTAGTGTATAGTGCTACAATGAGGGAGCATGAGATACATTTGCACGAGATATTTGAGCTACTTATTGCTCATGACCTCAAGTTGCATCCTGGAAAGTGCAAGTTCTTTCAGGAGCAAGTAGAGTACTTGGGTCATACCATATACCCAGGAGGATTGGGAGTTCAGCAAACCAAGGTAGATGCAATCTTGTGTATTCCACAACCCTCAGATGTGAGTAGGATGCAAGCCTTCCTTGGACTTGCAAACTTCTATTGTAAATATGTGCGAGGATTTAGCACTATTGCCAAAGCCTTGACAAAGCTGACAAAGCTAGATCAAGAGTCGCGTTGGGGAGATGAACATGAGAGAGCTTTTGTTGAGCTCAAGGGAAGGTTGACATCTGACCCTATTTTGAGGAGACCTGTGAGAGGTCATCCATTTCAAGTATATACTAATTGGAGTATGTTGGGTTTGGGAGCAGTGCTTACCCAACATGATGATGAGGGGAAGGAGTTTGTAGTGGCTTATGCAAGTCGTTCCAACAATGCAGCAGAGTCAAAGTATAGCTCTTATGAAGGAGAATGTTTGGCAACTGTTTGGGCAATGGCACATTTCAAATGTTATTTGTTTGGAAACTCCTTCACTCTCATCACTGATCATCAACCATTGAAATGGTTGATGGAATCAAACAAGCTTACGGGAAAGCTTGCATGATGGGATCTTATCCTACATGAGTATGATTTCACGGTTGTTCATAGACCTAGGGTGGTGAACCGTGATGCAGATGGATTAAGTCAAAATCCATGTACAAGTCAAGTTGACAAAACCGGGGCTCGATGGCACGGTGATACTGATGAAGAGATGGTGTCGGGTTGGCATGCATCTGTCTTTTTAAGTATGTTGGCGCTTGAGAGCTATGTGATATCTCTCTTGGGTCAAAGAGCAAATATGTTGGCCATGGACGCTGAGACAGAGGATGGTTTGATGATAAACCGAGACATACATGACGACATGATGGTATTAGATTATCTTTGTACATGTGCTTTGGTGGGCACTTTGAGTGTAAAGGAGTGGGATCGAGTTTTACAAAGGGTTTGACGGTTCAGATGGGAAGGTAGATACCTTCTTCGAGTAGGGGGAGATGACAGCGTTCGTGTTGTGCCATTTCCATCTTAGAGAGCACAGTTGGTCAGATATGCTCATGAGAAGTTGGGTCATTTTGGAGTAAAGCGGACATATAGCTTACTTCAAAATCACAATTGGTGGAGAGGTATGCAAACTCAGGTGCAACAGTTTGTGACCAGATGTATGGTATGTGATCGTGTTTGAGCATCATTCAATGCCCCTACACCACAACTACATCCTCTATCAATTATACGACTTGATTATTGTTAGAGCTTGGATTTTGCGGACCTTTACCATTGATTATACAACATCATCGATATGTGTTGGTCATGGTGGAGCATTTCTCCAAGTGGATTAAGTTGGTGGCCTTGCCTGACAAGTCAAGTGAGGGAACAACTTATGCGTTCTTAGTTGCGGTGCTTAGCCGATTTGGTGAACAAACAGAAGTGTTGACTGATCACGGTACTGAGTTTTTGGACGAGTTTCAGGCTTTGTATGATCGAGCGTTGATCGATCATTATACCACCTCAAGAGATCATCTTGAGGCTTATGGTCTAGCAGAGAGAGTTGTTCAAACGGTGAAGAGAGGACTAAGAAAGTTTGGCTTGGAGAAAGGTCATATGGGAGACTGGGACATCAAGCTACCATGGTTGGCCATGGGTTATCAATTTATCCGGCAAACATCTCTAGCGTCATTCTCACCGTACTTTTTATTATATGGTAGAGATCTAGACTTACCTGCAACTATTTGTTGAAAGTCAGCTGAAGTTTTGGACTTGGATAACCTTGATGTTTGGGTTATGATATGTTCTGAAAGGGCAGAACTCTTCCGTAGAGTAATGCCCATGGCATTTGGAAACCTGACTATTTCTCAACATAGAGATACTTTGCGTTATGCTACCATCCGAGGAGGTGGATATCGATCTTCAATTCACAGATTTCATGTTGGTGATTACGTTTAATTGCATCAGAGTGCACCGATCATATTGGATGTTACGGCTCGTCTCATGATTCTACGAGTACGCGAGGTTTTATTTTCTGTAGTTTTTGTATTGGAGGATCGTGATGGTGTGATTTGGAAGGATCATTTGCGTAATTGTGCGCCATGTCACCTTCCAAATATTGATGGTACTATGGATCCAAGCATGGTAGTTGTGCATGCAGGCTTGAGATGTATGTTATGTGGATTAGTTGGTGGAGCAGCAAGTATGTTGATTTGTGATTCTTGTTCAAGAGGATGACATATGGCATGTTTAACACCTCCTCTCAATGAGGTGCCCAATGGGCGGTGGAGATGTCCTCGAAGCGTTTAGCAGGCAAGCAAGTATGACTGTTACATGGTATGGATTGCATATAGGCGACTAACGATGGGGCATTATAGCACCATGTCTTTTGATCTTAGCCCGACAAAGGCCATATCATGTTATGGACTAAATGGCTACCTAGTGTTAGAGGGACCTAACCGTCAGTTAGGGGGGGGGATTGTGGTACACTTGTGTTGGTGTATGACAATCTATATATTGTGATGTTTGATGTGACAGCGATGTATGTTGTGATGGCGATATGTATGTGCATGATAGTTGTCACGACTTATGTAGCGATATCTCTAGTTAGGTAAATACGCGTATGCACGAGCAGATACAACAGTTAGATCATATTGTGCAGTTAGCGCCACTTGAACTGCCGTTAGGGCCAACAACGCCGTTATGAGTCCTAGGGCTCAAGGGGTAGAGTTCAAATTAGGGTTCCTTGAAGGGCAATTTTTGAAGTTCAGCCTTTGCGAATGTGGCTATGGTGGATAGTAGCTAGTGCTGGAACTTGGAGTCTTTGAAGCACAAAGTGAGTTTGGTTTGATTGTCATCTCTCTTTTATGGTATGGTTATGAGCGGAGTGTACTTCTGGATGTTTTAAAAGTAGAAAAGATTATTGTGATACACTTGTGTTTGTGGATGACGACCTATGTATTGTGATGTTTGATGTGACAGCAATGTATATTGTGATGCGATATGTATGTGCATGACATAGAGACTTACAATCTATCTTGATTAATTGACAGTTGCTCTACATTCTCTTTTAGTGGATATTGTCATTCATTCTACTATTGGGGCCAGTTTACGTTATTGCTTCTAAATCTTGACTCCTATCCGGTTTGTATTTCCCTTTCATGCTTTCCTTATTCAAAGCTGTATCGGGTACATGACATGGTGATTACACTTGTCAGTACCCTTGCCGCACCACCGCATTCAGTTGATTCCCCGCCCGTATCGCCGCACAGGCAATAATTTTTGGCGCAGTTTCACTGCAGTTCACTACAGCATCGTAATGTGGTTGCCCAGAGTCTGCTCCCTTGGCTCGTACCCCAAAAAAGTCGGGTAACAATGCACTACGGGACCGCTGCCCTGCAGGTCTCATGCAATGATAATTTTGGTATGCAATCGCTACCATAGTTACAAAAGTCACTTACCTCGTAAGTTGATGCCTGGATGCATCCCAAGTTCCCAATATTTACGAGAGAGGCCCTCAGACGACATTCATTGGAAACATTCCAAAATCTTCGGAGTCTAGAATACAAAGTATAATAACAAAAAGGATGGGAAGACCCATCAAAGCGTACAAGGATGGAACCAAACCGGTAACATGGGGCTAGGCCCCAAGCGGAGTCCAGCGCGGACGTTTGCAACTTGTTTTGGGTGCAACGTGGCAGGCCGAAGAACGAAAGGAGAAAAACGCGTTCATTAAAAGACAAAGACCGGCGTTTGGTCTTTATAATGGTTTCATTATAAAGAATGGTGAATGCTGCTTGTCAGTTACGAAATTGAGAAATAACAGAATAAGGGGACAGAAAGATGGGACAAAGAAAATAATGCGAAGAAAAATCTATTACGATGGTAAAATAGAATATCTACGTATGCTCCAAGAAAATACCTTTGCGACTTATGTTAGTACGATTATTGAGTTACGATTTCCACGGACATGATTCTTATTTCATCAAACATCTTATTTCCTTTTAACGTTATGTCTAGGAAATCCTAGGACATTGTTCCCCTTCATGACCCACATTCACGACATGTCCGAGAGTAATAGTTTCATTTTCTGGTTCTCATGATCAGGAAAACCTGAAATTCTCTCAAGTGGTGCAGCGCATAGTTAACCTTCATTTCCGGAATGGTTAGCTTTCATCAAGGATGGGTAAACTCTCTGCCAAATTATCAAATCAATAACCACTTCTTTCTACAAAATCGATTTATTGAGTGAGTAGGTTGGATTCACTTAGGACCTTGAAGTAACCAAGCAAAATCCTACTAGGGCGTTTCAACGTAGGAATACTAAATTCATAATTTTTTTTCCAAATAAATTAAAAAATATATAATTTCACCCATTTATAATAACTTCTGACCCAGTTTGCAATAGGCCCGTACACACCCGTACCATAATCTTTTGGAAACGAACTTGTCCAATAGCTAGAGTCATCTTTACAAATCGGGTTTGATTTGTGTCTCATGTATTGCAATAGAAAATATATCCATATAAACTTTTAATATATATATATATATGGAAGCCAAAATAGTTTATGGACTCAGCCTAGAATACACTTAATAGTTATAAGGACATTTGGCAAGGCACTTTCTACTCCAAGTAACTATCACAACACTAATAGACAAACGTCTTCACCACAAAAAAACCATTTCCCAAAGACACATTCCCACAACATATCTCGAATAAGAACTGCTTTCCATTGCCTCAGAATATATGCAATTGCCAAAGACTGTGAACCATATGTTCAGCTTTCACACTTTTCCATCCGTCACACCGTTGTCGCATGGATTTTACTTCACTCGGAGAACGCCTTAGCGCATGGCTGTAGAAGAATCCTCCTGAATCTCGTGTGAGATAACAATCTCTTTTTCTCCTCCTCAACACTCCACATTCGAGTTCATTTCAACCGATAAAACTTTAGCAAAAGAAGATTATGATATCCAATAATTAGACTAATAACTTTCGCCTAAACTCACAGAAAATTGCTCTATAATCTTTTTGTTCTCTCGGAAAAGTTTCATATGTTTTTCTCTTCTAGATCTTTCAGAATAATTATCGAGTTACACACTATATCACAAGGTGATATGCAGACTCCTATGTACTAAAACCATCACACATCCCAATCCTTGACTCCAATTGCTCTCAAATTTTATAAGAATGTCACTTATCATCAAACTTCAACTGTGGAAATTTTTATTGATGAAACTTTCTGATAGCAAAAGATATGATCGTTGTACTAACTTCGTGACAGTCAGTGCAATCCTGCAACTCTAACTGTATACACAAACTTCAAGCTATCACTCCGTACTCAAAACTCATCCAATTGAGTCAAAATTTCAATCCAAACACAAGCCTAAGTCATAAACTATATCTCAGTTGAATTAGATCTCTTAAAACCCTTGTAGGATTCTCAGAAACATCCCAAATACACTCAAAGGTCTAAATTTTCCTCTCTATCTTTGAATCACTATATCAGAGTGCCAAACCCCTCAAATGCATCCATTCTTGAGCCCACGTCGTAGCTCTTCCTGTCAGCTCTCCAACCCTATTCCCCAAATCTCCAAATATCCCCCTAAAAGACTTCCAAAACTCCTCAAAACCTTGAAGATATTGCCCAAGTGCCTTCATTGGTCCAAACTCCAAGACCAATGAGAATGAAAAGTGTCATTTTGACCTCTAGTGTGGCCAAATTAGCTCCATATTAACTTAGAGCTTTACAACTATCCTAGACATACTACTTAGCCATCATATATACAATATGATTTGTCACTTATAAAGAGTCAAAATGAGAACTCAAAGCGGCTAAGTATGAACAGAACTACAAACGAAATCAGGGAGTTTATAACTTGAGAATAATACTCCTCGTTAAAATTTCTAACAATCAACTCCTTATGGCTTGTTTTCAATAAACAATAGTGATGGATTGGAACCCACGTGTTGAAAGCCACCACTAATGGTAAGTTTAGACCCATATCGCCCAAACTAAATCAAAACGTATTCTGTTAAGTCCCAAATCGCGCCGTAGGAAATAATTGGAAGAATAATCGGGTTTGGAGAGTTTATCACTTGTTGCATAAAGTTATCTCCAAAGTGATATAATAACCACGCCCGAAAGTGATCACGATGAATACATCGGATGTTCATCATAAATGGATTGGGCATCGGTACATCTGAAGGATCATGTTGTCCTCTATCCATGTCATATGTCAGCTCCACTTCGATCAGATAAGCTCCTTAGTCAGCAAAGTGATGTCTCTAGATCTCTCCCATACCCTTTTCCACCCTGACTGCGATTTATATCTGATAAGGTCCAAGATAATATCTCTTGGAGCCTTTTCAACATCCTGGCCCTACAAAGTCGATCCAACCGTGAGCTCTTAACAGCCTTACAATGCGCCGTCGGTTATCCTAACCTAAAGTATCACCATCATGACAACAACCCTGAAGATGACACATGTCATCATCTTCTCATAGTAGCCACGTCACAATACGACATCGCTTAACCTGACATGGTTTAAGTACTCTATATGATCCAACTAGATGTTGGGTTAGTATAATTCGCGGTACTCTCTTCTTTCCTTTCTATTTTTCCATCTTTTCTCCACTGTCTAAGTGTCTTTCTGTATCTCTCTATCTTTGTATGGGGAAAAATCCGAAATTATACCTTGGAAGGGAAAAAGTGTCAAAGGATGTGGGTCGTGGCTCATATAGGGAGAATATGAGTGGCCCCTAAAAATTGGCTATGGGTTCGCGAAGTGGGGTCTACGACATATTTGTACATAATTTTATCGGTAAACAAAAAGACGGATCTTTATTTTTTTATACAGTCTAACTTTATAGTATACGAGGGATTTTTTGATTGAAAATTATTGGAAGTTTCTTGTTAGGGTGAGTGCTTTTGATTGTATGAAAATATATACTTACCTTTGTCCAATAAAAAACCCATGTGTGCTAGATTGAAACGCCCTAGTAGAACCATAACGCTGTCAATTCTTGACCAGAAACCTGTCAAAAAGTATAAACCACAAAATTATACTTGCTCTCCATCAAAAATAGTGTAAGAGCATAAAATTCTACGACCTATCCTGAAGCCATACTGTAGAAAAACTAAATAAGTCTACACGTGAAATGTAAGCAACTACACTGTAGGGTTGGCCGCAGGTATGGTACAGTACTTATTTACGGCCCGTCGATGGGATGGATCTTCAACGGGTGATGTGGATCCCACGCGGATTCTGCCCTCGACACTGGGATCAACGACGAGATGGCCACGGTGGCAAATGCAAGTGGTGGTCATATTTGGGATGAGTGGGGCCGCTGTGGCGGTGGGGTCGAGGCTGTGAAAGAGTGATCCTCCATGCGTGCACGAGTGGCTGTACCGTCAAGGATTTTCTCGCGAATTAGATTCGGTGCCAGCAGTGATTGCTACAGCGTCAGATCGACGCTTGGAAGCTGGTGTAGGGAGAGAGATGGGATGATCTTCGTGATCTCCGGAAAGATCTTTTGCTCACATGTGGTTCAAGTATACGCGCAGTTTCCGCTTTGTCAAGAACCTTAAATTCTTAAAGTGCATGTTTGGTGTGAAAGAACTGGGCCATCAACAGAGTTGCGGAGGGCGGAAGAGCCTGCTGTATTTTTGTCGATGACATGTCGACTTCACTCCCGACTTCTTACCCCGTCATACTGTCACCTTTGTCGCTAGTGGTTAGAAAAAGTTTTTATCTGTCCTTTAGTAAGTACATTGACTCGAGAAACTTGACACTTAGGCACGGCTCGAGTGTTTTCTCATGACACAGGGCTGCTGCACGTGGTCACTCGCGCCACTACTGCAATCGGGCCTTCGAGCCTTCTGGTTTGGCCGTTTGGCGAGACCTGACGTGCAGACGTTTCTATCTCATCCCCACGCCCCTTCAAATAGATCTTCATCCACTCATTTAGGTGTCCACCTGGAGTGAGAAGAGGCAGCAATGAATCTGGTCCCACAGCAGCAGTTCCTTCGATCCAGTAAAACACTGACCTTCCGGTCGGATACTCGTTTTCCACAAATCTTGACAAGTTGTCGGATTGGCCATTTCGAGCCTGAGAGAAGAATCTGTTGACGTCAATGGCAATGTATACAGTGGTCACTCAGGGTGACAGGATACGCTCTGAGAGAATTGAACAGGGTAATTCTTCTTTGTAGTTTTCTGTCATTTCCGATGCTGAATGAACTACAATCAAGGCAAGAAGGTAGACATTGACTGGAACCACAATGGGTCAAGACAAGCCTTCCTATTTTCTAAACAAAATTTCAAATAGTTATCTACTCCCACGGTACTCGTAGTCATCTTATCAATCTCCACCATTCCGCACGGTTGACACCTACATATTGAGTATTCTAGAGAGAACCACCCAATACAGACTTTCTTACGCGCAACGTCTGGTAATTTGTTAATATTCGGTCACCGCGTGTGATGGTAACTGGAACAAGGCAATAACGGTTTTACGCCAGTGCCTTTCGCACAGCAATTCAAACACAGACGAATGTATTTCCGGTGCTGGAAACATGCATATCATCACCGGGGTTCATGCTATGTGTATATTGGCTGGAGAATCAAGTATTTGAATTCCTAAAATAATATCATCCAATATCACAAGCACAATGTCGTGTATATTCTTGCTTCTAATGGGCGACTCCTTACACTTCACCGGCATTCCTGGACACTCCTAACAAGAGATCGCGGAACGAACGCTGAGTAAAGAAGTTAAAGCGATTCATGAGATGAACGAACACTATACGACCAGCCATACCAGTAAACCAGAGCAGCGGAGCGGAATCAACATTGTGAAACCAATTGGAGTTCACTGGCTGGTATCGGTCGGTTTTGCCTGTGTTGCACATCCAGGTTTATGGCGATCAGTAGCGAGAGAGATACAATTGCTTGTATTTCGCCTCAACCGGAATGATGTAAAAACTTGTTCGCGGGCTGGAGCATCATAAAGACATTCGAGATGCACGACGACGACTGAAAAGTAAGAATGAAGTTGAATCACCCAGCATGTAGGTATAATAACTTTTTATATAAATGAGTATCAAAAAAAGGAAGCAGTTAAACACTATCAGTAATCTAACGTCTTCCTATCCTATGGACCCGGCTAAAGCAACAGCTTAAGGCGGGAAAACTTGACTAGCACTTGCACTCGAGAGAGTTCCTCTTCAGAGTCATTTCTACACCTATCTAAAGCTCACGGGTTCCCTTACTTACAGGGAAAACAGAGTCAACAATCATTTCCACTCTACAAACGTATGATCCCAGACTCTTACAACGTTGAGGAAAAGTAACTCAGACTTTGATTCTTCTGTCTGCCGTTACCTCTATAAATCATCTACCTCCGAGGAGTTCAGCTGGAAGAAGTGTCTGGGGAATCCGTGGCAGTAATGACTGCAGGATCAGCGGAGCTAGAGAAACCACTTGCCTAGCACACCTCCAGAGCGCAGTCAGATTGCAGTAAGGCCTAAGTACATGGCAGAAATAAACACAAAAGGAGCAGCAGGTCCGCACTGTACATCGATTACACAGAAAAACCTCTACAATGATAGATGAGGACAGGCCAAAGGAGTGGGTAAAGAATCGGCGTTGGTGGTTCGCGATGCGCCTGTGCTCGGTGTTAATCCACAAGATTCCAATGTTTGAACTCAAGGTGGTGGTCGACCATTAAAGTGACGTTGGAAGAATGTTTTGATGACCGTGTTTGGCACCAATAAAGTTTCAAACGATCCTGGGAATCGGGTAAGGAATGAAAGCAAACAATCTCATGTCATCTCATTCCACTGCTTCACCAGTGTTCACGTCGTACACAGTTTGCCTGACGAATTGACCACGTACGCGGGGACGCTGCTCGGCAAGTCTCTTTCTACTTTGATAGCGAACCTGAACGTTAACAGAAGTTGTCAGAAAGGCAAAATATAGCTAGAGACAACAGACTCAACAAACAATCTCTCACAGAGAATTTTAAGGTATATAACGTTACATATCTTACAACTAGAAGTTCCACGATTCGTACAGGCAAAACTTTAGCTAAAATATCGAGAAAAAGAAAACATGTTCAAGTTGCCATACTGACCTTCTTCTCGAAGCATCTTTCTTTTCTCTTTTGCCTGAACTTATTCAAGGCGGCTTCTCGCCGAGCAAAGCGGTTTTGTTCAGGATCCACGGCACCGGCATTTACAGCACCGTTGCCAGACCCACTTTCCCCATTGTTGCCACCACATCCTGCATTCGTGCTGGCAGGAAGTGGGACACCACTTTGTCCATTTTCATTACTCAAATTGTTGCTTCCTGATGCACTCCCATTGACACTTCCATTGTTCCCATTACTACTCCCACTCTGCCCATTATTGCCATCGGGCACAGATCCTGCCATGTTCGATGATCCGCAACGAGGGGCCCCAGCTCCTGGATTTTGGACTGTTTGATCATCTTGCATGGACCTAAGAGAAGATTGAGGCAAATTGGTGTGGTTGTGACGATGATGATGTTGAGAACGGTGCGGTTGATGATGATGAGAGTGATGGTGGGAAACATGAGGACCATGCTCTCTATAAGGAGGATGATCAAACACTTCGCCTCTATTGGACTTGTGAGCTGGACCGGTAGCCCATGGGGGTGCAGCAGGATGAGAATAAAAAGATGGGTGCATCGGTGGTCCGTACGGAGCACACACACCGTCATAGATAATGGCTGGAGGAGGAACACCTGCTCTTGAAATGGGAATTCCGGGCCCAGACGCGGGAGAAACTGAGGCGGCCTCATCTTTGATTTGCCTGGAGTTAGCGTATCCGTCTTGACCAGACGTGCCTACTACCCCAGAACCTAGATCTTGCCCGTTGCCCTTCTGAGGAAGGTGGGGAGGATTTACAAGTGGGGTTGAAGCCTCCCCACTGCCCAGAAAAGATCCACATCGATCGAATGGGGTAGAATGGTGAAGTTGCCCAGTTTTGCTGCTAGCAAGACCCGACTGTCCCGCGGACAAGCTGTAGGCGCCACCCATAGTGTAGGTACCAAGCGCAAGATTGTTCCCTGAAGGATGATGTTGCTGAATAATAACTCCACTCGTGCTGTATCTGTTATGTCATAATACGTCATATTGGGAAGGAAAATGAGATTGTGGACATACAAAAACGGCTGGCTCACTCGTGACCCATTGCCACTTCAGATAAGAAACGATTGCACTAGTAATATAAAGCACTGCGTTCGAAAATACAACATGTAATATGATTTAAAGACAGAAAAACTCAGTAGGTGAAGACAGTACCGTGAAAAAGCGGAACCACCTGACTGACGTACAGCTCGTCTTTCTTCAACCTCAACATCGTCATCCCCAGGCACTCTTGATCTCTTCAGAGACAGCTCCAAAGTTGGCATCGAACGACCAGACGCGTATTTGTCATTCATGACGGGACTGTTGCTAGCACCGCGATCAGAACCTTCCGCCCCGTCACTATCCTCACCTTCTTTCACGTCCTCATTGTTTTGACAGGCGATTCCTCCAATTAAGTCAATAGCCTTTGCAGAACCCCCAGAATTTGCTGCGCCGGAATTGTATCCTTCCTCCATTTGATCGACGTCATTGCGATTGCTCGATGACGGGGAGCAGTTGTCGAGGGCGGCACTATCGTTTAACTGCTTCTCTTGCTCAGCCTCTTGAAGTTCGACAACTCCAGGTCTTCTTGTGGCCATCTCCAGGTCTTGCCCCATTTGTTCATCTGGATGAAGAAGTTCGGTAGAGTCTCAGCACACGTGAAGTGTGTAACCAGGTTCTGGCGCCAGCTGAGAAAGTGAAAACGAGAAACCACACAAAGAGTCACGTTTTTCGATAACCCACCTGAGGCTTTCTGCAATGATGTCGCCTGTCCCTCCTCTTGGTCTCTCTTCTGTTTCTCCCTCGTCTGAACGTGTTCTGCAACCGTCTGGGTACCGCTTCCATTATCACTGCCACCTCTCACGTTTAGTCCACTGCTTCCGTCTTCGCTACCATCGTTACTTCCACTGTTATTGCCAGATCCAACTCGACTCTTCGGTTGCATAAACTTTCGCATTCCGCTCCCACTACCACTTCCGCCACTGCCACTTCCGCTTGACTGCGAAGCATCACAACCAACTGTCAGATAAACGTCCCTCTCCTCAAAGACATGTTACACGACCAAATGTGACCGTGAGGTTCATAGGAGACAAGATAACAAAAAGATCTGAGAACTTACGCTTTGACAACGCCAAACGTGCTGCCACAAATTCTTCAACTCATTTTTACGGACGGGTTTGACCAAGAAATCGGCAGCTCCTTTGTACAGACACCTGTATACGATGTCCAGGGAGTCGTGGGAGGACATCACTACATACCAAACAAAAACCACGGTAAGAAGGTATGCGTAGCGACCTCCCCAGACTATTTTAACGTCTGGCAGTCAGACGCGACTGTACTTGTAAACACATTACCACAAATAAATTGATACAGTGACTATAACTTAGCAAATGCAAGATCCGGTACACACGATGTATCACTTTCTGGAGAATGGTTCTAGGATGACATTTGAAACGAGAATATTTCAAGGGGGAGACCGGTAGGATGCAAGAGATTACATCAGAGTACAGGCGGAATGGTCTGAACTACTTACTGATGACAGGTATCCTCTTCCCTGCTTCACGACTCATGATCTTGGTGAGTAGTCCCACTCCAGACAGGCAAGGCATGACGACATCAGTCAAAACTAGATCGAAAAAATTGTTGGAGTCCTCGAGCATCTCCCAGGCTTGCATCCCGTTAGCAGCAGAAGTAACTGCAATCCAGAGACACATCTCGTTAAGACAAGTACTCCGAGAAAGTCTAACCTGGAGACGAACGAACAAAATACAGATGCTGCAGTAACTTCATGTCCGACGGCAACACGCGAGAGCTAACGAAAGTACTTAAGTGACTGCTTCATCACAAACGGCTTCGAGTGCACATCACATTCCGCTCCAAACTAGTCCATTAGGCTTCGGAGGACGTCGATGGCTCCAGAAGGCACAGTTGCATGCTTTCGTGCCTCCAAGACCTCGTGCCGCCGTCTGACTAAGAGTCTTTGAGATAGGTGTTTTCATCGCCGCAAAGAATAAAACTTCGCTGAGTTGATCATCTGAGTGACCCGTGCTCATCCTAAGTAGACATGACGCCAGGCAGGACAGAAGTTACAAAAGTTTACCTTCGTAACCGCAGTTTCGAAGAAGAGCTCCCACAACATGCCTGGTGGAATCATCGTCTTCTGCCAACAACACTCTTATGTGCTTTCGCGGTAGGAAGCTCTCCCAGCCTGCAGGCACAACGACGGCCTTCGGTGGGGGTTGTTGTTGCTCTCGGGGCTCTTGCCCCTGCTGCTCTTCTTCTGGCTGCGGCTGCAACTGCTGCTGTTGTTCTTGCTGCTGCTGCTGCTGCTGCTGACGTTGAGATCGGTCGCCCTTGCCCGGTTGTTCTTGTGCCTGAGGGTGTAATGGACCCTGCTGAGGGTGACGCTTGGAAGCCACATCTGCGATGACACAGTCCCCTTCTTCAAAATCGTCCTCCGTCTCCTCATCTCTGTCTTCCTCTGTAGACGGGGTTGCGTCCAAAGCTCTACCGTCTCTTGTCAACAGACGCTTCTTCTTTTCGTGTCTACCTTGCACCTCAGGATCTATATCCATAAGACCGGCCTTTTCAGCATCTGCCCTACTGTCCTTTAGCTCCACGTTGAGATCGGAGGAACCACTGAAGCCGTTAATCAAGTAACCATTTCCAAAACAAACGTCTCGATCCCTGTCTTTCGTGTTACCATCCTCCCAGTTCCTCCCCCCTTCCACTCCTTCCCGAGCTCCAGAAGGATCCCCATCTTGGCCTCCTGTGTTGCTCACCTCGGGGGAGTAATCTTCTTTGAGTCTCGACTCGGCCTCCTTCTCACTGGACTCTGCAGTCATCAGAAGAGAAATTGCAGTACGAAGGCTTGAACCTGTGTCTTATTCCGAAGTGGCACCCGTATGGCTAATCTTCCGAACCTTGCCCAACACTCAAACGCGAAAGGGGCACTCCAGGGGCCCTACGTCGCAGTTCACGGGACATTCGCTAGTTACCCTGCTCGCTCCGGAATGTGCCAAGAATGCAGGGTACTGTCTGCTTCACAAGTGAGATGATATGCTATGGTCGGCGCGACTTCAATGTCCAGAAGGGAAACTCAGTGAGAGCGAACGACTGCGGCGATCTCCTTGCTTCTCTGTTTCACCGTTAGGCGGTAAAAATCCGTTTTCCGAATCCAAGATAACATGCTAAAAGCAGTACAACCTGGTATCACCCAACATTGGGGAGGGCTTAGTAACGCATTAATCCGGCAAGCAACAATCAATCGATTCTCAACAGGAGAAGAATGAGAGCGCAGCAATCAATGTGAATGGGAGCAAGAAATGACCAAATCGACGGCGTCTGTGAGTATAAAGACAGTCCGTATTGATCATCGAGGTGCCTGAAAGCACCGCAGGACAAGGGTGGTGAATGCAGCTGCTGGATGCAAGCCCTGCACTTCGATTGGCACCACCCGTGACGGGCTTCTCTGACGGAGCAGGACAACACCGGCCGTTCCACAAAGGAGTGAATAGCCCACTAGCGAGAGCTTCAAAGACACCGAGGTGGTGATCACGATCTGCTCTCTACACAAAACCTCTCGGCAGCAAACAGACCACTCTCTGCGAGAACCACGAACAACAACAGCCTCTCTGAACAAGAACCAACCGACACTCAAGGCGCCACAACCAGGCAGCCACCGCAGAACGATGGCCTACGCAGCTAATGCCAAGGGAAATCCTCGCGCACTGAACCGCGCCCACTATCTAAATCAAAGCCTCGATGTTTCTAACGGAGAGAGGCCAGGGCCAGAGAGAATAACGAGCAAGACGGCCAGGAGCAGCAGCGCCAAAGACAGAGAAGCTACGTCGCTGATGGTCGTGGGCAGCAAGAAGGAGAATTCGGAGACAGGGGACCGCGGCCTGAACAGCAAGACTCGTTCGACCGCACTCTAACACTGGTCTGGTCTGGCAGCGTCGGGCGCTTTGGTAGAGGAAATTGGGGGAGGGGCTCGACGTCTGATCTACGGCTGCTTGGTTGCTTTGCGAGCGTAGGCTCATTAATTCGATTCCAATAGGCGGACAAAAGGAGATAGATGTAACGTAACAGGTAACGGGACGAAGGCGAGCAGAGACGAGGATACAGAGAGACGAAAGACGAAGGCTAGCAGGTGGAATGGCGAAGGGGCGATACACGAGCGGGGCCCACAGGAGGGGGGTGATTGGTTCACAACGACTGAGATGCATGTCGAAGAGGACGTGGCAAATAAAATCTTTTTCTTTCATTGGGTAGATACTTCGAGGATTGATATGGAGATTATTTTTCTCGCACGCGATTGGTCCATTTGTGCCATCGTGGAGGTGCAAAATTCCTTGCCACTTCCCAGCCTCATTCGTCCATGGGAAGTGGAAGTAAACTCGCGGCGGGTGAATGCAAGACGCTGCGGACTAGGCCAGCAACATGCTGGTGTGCAAGTGGGATAAAGTCCGGCATGGTGATTGGCAGACCGCCAGCCACAGCCCGTCCCGACTTCTTTTTCCGCGTCGTCACTTCATTTCGCCCGTCGGCTCCCGAGATATTTCGCAATCCTGTGTGTGGTGCCACGTGGAGAGAGGACGACTATGGACAGAAAAATCTTTTGGTGCCCTTCTTCACTTTCCCGGTCTCCACCACATCGCCGGCCCTAGAACGGCCACGTCCCTTGCGCTGTCCTCCCTCCGCCCTCAATTACTATCCCTCTCGACGTATTTTCTCGACCAAGAAGTGGTCCTCAGATTTTTTCTTCTTGTTTATGTTTGAACATACACCAGATTTCTTACCACTCGTCATCCTGTCAGTTCTGGCACCACGTCGGATTCTGAGAACTAATATCTTGCGTCTCGTTTACCCCTTTCGTCCACCGTGATCACACCCATGGTAATTTTCCTCCCCACTTGAGATTTTTATTGCTTTCACAGTCGTCGCTTTATTACTACTGCCCCGGGTCGGTTCTTCCCGAGATCGTAACCCGGAGCCCCCGAATGCGCCACCCTGTTTCCGTCCGCGTGTAGCCGTGATTGATCTTCAGTTTTACCACCGTGATCATGATCATCATCATAGCGGAACTAAGAGATTCAGGCTTTACTGTAGTTGAGTTTCTCTACTGGGATCTCACCAAGTTCACCTTGGATCAACTTCTTACCTCAGCACGCTCATTTTTCATGAGGTTGTCCAGTATCAGTTCCTTGTCCTACAAAATAGGGTATATGGAGATTGAGACCCAAAAAAATTGAGACGTTTGTAGTGCATAATGCTTCCATATAAACTTGTTCCACAAATCGTTAGATGTTGGTGCATCGTATAATGTAGTAAATGTCACACCTGAATTCAGATTCACATGTATAATGATATAGATAAGAGAATTCTCGGATGTTGGCCCAGACAGACTGTGTGTAGCACCCTGTAATCTTTCATTGGGTGAGAATGCTGTAAGTATCTCTGATGAAGGTGACAGCATCACACAATTTATCATCGTTCATTCAGACAAAATTAGAAGATGTTTAGAATGGTAAGATTCTAATGAACCACGATATATTATAAAACATTGCACATTATTTTTTTCAGAAAATTTCTATCATTGGTAACAATCGCAATAATTAATTTTTTATATTTTTGATTAAAAAATAAAATTTTAAATAAAGAATTAAAAAATTGAGATGGATGTAAGCTTCTATAATACATCATTTATTTTTTAAAATATTTTGGCAATGGATATTGATTTCAAAATTATAAGTCATCGAAGAATGTTTAATCATTCTGTGATTCAAATAAATCATAGTTATGACTCATGGTCTAAAATCCTCTTTTTATAAGTAGACTTATAACATTTTATATATTGCAGAGTTAAATTATATTGAAATCTTCTTGATACAATCAATTTATTTACAAAATTTGAGAATATATATTTTTTATTTTATATATTTTATGTTATGTTTTGATATATTAAATTCTAAAATATTCAAAAATAATACTTATTTAATAAACCGTAAAATTTTTTATGCAATGGTAAATTGAAAATATTTTTAAAAAAATATAAATGATTAATCTAAAATATTTTTTATAATAAAGTATCAAGTATAGCTATCAATAGCATAAAATTTTAATGTTAAATTTATTATTTTATGAATTTAAAAATAAATATTTTTAAACTTCACATCAATTTAATTATATTTGTTTAACTCATCAAATGGCACTTTGTCTATGATTATGAGTTTTATTATTTCTCGACGAGGGCACAAGAAAATTCATTTCTCTTAAATTCTAAAGCTACTAAGCACTTAGCATGTCGAAGTCATACATCTGGTAAACCAGAATCATACATGCAAGTTTCCTGCATGTGACTCGTCCATGGCAATTTCTTCAGCTTTGGAGACTATGTATAAGCGTTACTAGAGGCCTTCTTACGCCGGAACGCGAGTAGGCTTAGGTAGGAGGCTGCTTTAAAGGAATAAAATTATTTCTTAAAGATTTTTGATAAATCCTTTTTCAATAATGAGACCAATGTTCTTAAACTCTGTCCCGAACGGGTCCTAATATGCTATAAGATTATGCATGAATTGATCAAATGTATGCATGTGAACGTTAAAGAGAAATGGGGATAGATAGGGATCCGATCCATTCCCATGGGGATAGATCGGATCCCTATCTTTACTGGGAGGGAGGGCATGGTGAAATAAGAGCATCCCATCGGCTGGGATGGCAGTAGCCCTTGGGGCCAAGATCCTCCGGATCTAGCACTTTTCCATTCACAATACCATTACAAAGGAAGTACTTCGCATTTCTCGAACATAATAGTTTAACATGATAGTTTACACATTGGTTGACTGTGTTTCTAAAAAAAAGAACTATTTTAAATCAGGAAACGAACACTACTAAAATGACTATATATATCAATTTTTTTTACAGATCTATATGCTTTGATTGGAATTGGAAGAAAAAATTTTAATGTTATAGGATGTCAAATTCAAAAACACCTTACAATGTTGATCACCGTCCTCAATATCAGCAAAGCAAAGCATATTTATTCTCTGGTTTATACCACAAATTCTGTAAAAATGCAAATCATATTTTATTTTTCTCAAGTTGAACACCATGCTATTTCATTTCATACTGCTGAATATATGTAACTTCACATGGTATAGATTTTACCATCATGATCTTATATCCAGATTTTACTATCATGTTTTTTTTCTTTCATTAAATTTTACAGTTACAAGACTAGTTAATTGTTGAATGTAAGCAAATGGATTGAAAAATGATTAATAGTCTATCAAATGTATTATATTGTTTTATTTGATCAATTATAACAAAATTGACGAGAAGTTTTATAATACTCTAATTTTTAATACATCTTGTTAAAAAAAATAGCAACATTTTAATAATCAATATTTTACTAACTGATAATAGTTCTTTGATTGTATATAAACATCATCTTCCATTTAATCAATGATTTAAGCACAATATGATACATTTCAATTTTAAGCTTAGATTTTGATAAAAAAAAAAAATTTACAATAATGATTGTCTTCATGTTATACCATTTCACAGATTTTTTACTTTAAGGTACCATAGGGCTGATAAATCATGGATGATATAATTTCTATATATATCTTGATATCAATTTTAAGGATCAAATAAAATTATATTTGTTCATTTTCATGTTTTAATGATAAAAATATAATAATGGTCACATCAAACCTATTTATTTTGCAAAAATTTCATTATGATAGTATATAAATTAAATCAACACAATTATCATGTTTTATTCTCTCTACAGTTTCACTCTTTCACCTTTCATTAGCTATGCTTTGGAATTTTTTTGCTAAATGAATAACATGATGCAAGGGCAAGAAGATACATCTTGAAAAATTGGATCACTATGACTTCTTATGCTACTTGGTCATCTTGCTCAATCAAGAATTTGTCGTGCACATACATATTACATAAAAATATACATCATTGTCATATCAAACATCACAATACATAGAATATCATACATCTATCCAAATATACGATAATAATCTTTTTGACTCTCAAAATTTCCACAAGGACACTCCATTCATAACCAAAACATATAAAAGAGATTATAGCTAAGCCAAATCGACTTTGAGATCTAAAAAATCTAGTTTCTTGCACTATCTAATATTCCATCATATCCACATTTTCCAATGTTCAACTTTAAAAATTGACTTCCAAGGAGACCTAATTTAAACTCTACCTCTTAAGCCTTAGATGTCCTAATAACGTTGTATGTCCTAAGGGACGTCTAATGGTGCTCACTATACTACTGGCTCCAATTGTTGTATCTGCTTGCGTGCATCAACATAAATTGTGACAATTGTCATGCACATACATCACAATATACATCACTGTCATATTAGATATGACAATGTATAGATTTTCAAACACCAACAAAAATATATCACAATTTTCTTCTAATTGGTGGTGAGATCACTATAAAACCACATAGTCATTTAGTCCATTAACATGATATATTTTTTTTGGAACTAAAATCTAGATGTCGAATATTGCAATGTCTCATTGATAGTTGATTGTTTACAATTCATAGCATGTAACAATCAAACAAGCTTATAAGCTAACCGCATCAATAGCATCTCCACCACCCGTTGGACATCTCATTAAGAGATGTAATTATAACATATGTCATCCTCTTGAATAAAAATCACATATCAACATTTGATTGCTCTACTAGCTGATTCACATAACATACATTTTAAGCATGTATGCATAAGTGCAAGGCTTAGATCTATAATATCATCAATGTTTGAAAGATGACATAAGACAAAATTCCATACATGATAGTTTTAAACCACATAATCATGACCCTTTAACACCAAAGAAGAAGAAAAAGCCTCAAATACTTGTAGAATTATGTGACCAACAATAATATCCAATATGATCAAAGCATAATTACACATAATCCTTCCAAACCACATAATCACAAACCTGGAACACCAAAGAAGGTAAAATCTCACATACTTGTTGAATCATACAACCAATAGTAACATCCAATATGATCACTATGCTATAAGTAAACATAATCATCAACATAAAATTTATAAATTGAAAGTCGATATCCATCTCCTCAGATGGTAGCATAGTGTAAAATATCTCTATGTTGAGCTATAGTAAGTTTTCAAATATCATGGACATTACTCTACAAAAGAGTTTTGACTTATGAAATTATATCCTAATCCAAACATCACATTATCTAAGTCTAAGACTTCAACTGATTTTTGACTAATAGATGAACATAAGTATGGATTTCTAGCATATAACATAAAGTACAATGAGAAGGGCGATAGAGATGCTTACTAGTTAAATTATTAGCCCATGGCCAACCAAGGTAGTTGGATGTCCAAGTCTTATAAATGACATTTCTCCAAATCAAACTTTCTTAGTACTCTCTTCACTGTCTAAATAATTTTTTGTGCTAAATTATCAATCCCAAAATGATCTCTAGAAATGATACAATGATTGATCAATGCTTGATCACACAAAACCTAAAATTTACCCAAAAATTCAATACTATGGTAAGTCAAAACCTCTGTTGATGCACCAAAATGGCTAAACATATATGCCAAAATATTCCCTTATTTGACTTATCAAGCAATGTCATCAACTCAATCCACTTGGAAAAATGCTCCATCATGACCAACACATATTGATGATGTTGTATAATCAATGACAAATGTCTTTCAAAATTCAAGCTTCAACAATAATCAAGTCCCATAAGCGATAAGGGATGTAATTGTAGTATAAAAATATTGAATGATGTCATGACATGATCACAAACCATACGAATGCAACTTAGTTTGCATACCTTTTCATCAATATTGATTTTGAAGTAAGCTATATGTATGTTGTATTCCAAAATGACCTAATTCCTTATGAACATGTCAGACCAATTACGTTCTTTGAGATGAAAGTAACATAATATGAAGCCTAACATCTTCCTATATGAACCTCCAAGCTCTTGGCACTATAATATCCATCAAAGCATGTCTACAAAGATACTTTATCTACATCATGGATTTCTTGACTTATTGCCAAACCATTCTTAGTCTTTTTGTCTAAAAATAACATATTCATTATGTGACCTAAGAGAGATATCACATAGCTTTCAAAAGCCAACATACACAAAAAAAACATATGCATGTCAATGTGACAATATCTTCTCATCAATATCAACATGTCATTGGACCCCGGTCTCTTCAACTTGACTTGTACATGGGTTTCGACTTAATCCATCCATATCACGGATTCATCATTCCAAGTTTATATACAACCGTGCAGTTATACTCTTTTAGCATATGAGTTCATCATGCAAGCTTTCTTGTAAGCTTGTTTATTTTCATCAACCACTTCAACAGCTGATGATCAAGGATGAGAGTGAAGTAGTTTCCAAACAAATAACATATGAAATGTGTCATAGCCCAAACAAGAGTCAACATATTCATTTGTAAAAACTAACTTTGACTCCAATGCATTGTTGGAGCAAAAAGTATATGTTACTATAAACTCATTCCACTCACTATCATGTTGGATAAGCACTGCTTCCAAATCCAACATACTCCAATCAATATTTATTTGAAATGGACGACCAACCTTTCATTGGTCTCCTTAAAATAGATGAAGATGTCAACCTTTCCTTGAGTTGAACAAAAGCTCTCTCATATTCATTTCATGTACACCATTCTTGATCTAACTATGTCAAGGCTTTGGCAATAGTGATAATCCTCATACATATTGATGATAAAAGTTCGTAAGTCCAAGGAATGTTCACATCTTATTCACATCTGAGGGTTGCAAAATATGCAAGATTTTCTCCATCTTGATTTGCTTTATTTTCAACCCTCATGTCTATATGGTATGATCCAAGTACTCCACTTGCTCATGCAACAACTTACACTTTCCAAGATGTAATTTGAGGCCATGAGCTTACTATCACTAAAATAACTCTTGTAATGTTTCTCTTTCATTGCAACACTGTATACTATAATATCATCAATTGAGGCTTGAACACAACCAACTCCGGCTAGACTCTTATCTATCACTCTTTGAAACTCAGCAGTTGCATTCTAAATGATAAGAACCTCCATAGATGCAGCACATCCTTGCCATGCAAATCAATTGTCCAAAAGATAGTCTACATTTTATCCTTATCTCGAATCCGCAATTGATAACATCATGCTCATAAATCCAATAAACTAAAAATCTTTGCATGGTATTATTTGTTTGTGCTAGATTACATGCTATTATCTCCTCATGTATAAGTATAATATATTAATCAAATTTTGTCTATTGAATGATAGATAGATAATTATCACACATGGATATATTTGTATAATTTCTATGTATATCATTCTTTCTTGACATCACCATATTAGAATCCATATGATATTTTTGCTAATCCAATCTCAAGAAGATCATGACACTTATTTTTGATCAAATCTTTCTCCATATTGATTTATTATTAAAGATGACGAAAGATAAGTGCATCAATTTTCAAATGAATCCATACACTATATATGTTCAAATAGGCTAAATTTTTCTTACTTAAGTCAAAAAAATTTCTAAAATTTCTCAAAACCTTCCACACTTTATGTCTTTCTCCTCTTGTCACTTTGAAACCAATCTTAATATCCCAAATCTCTTGTCCATCAACTTTAGAGATAGAAAACATAATATGTAGTTGCTAAACCACATCATGTGGAGCAAAAAATTTCTTTTACCATCTCATACCAAGATCCACTAGCTCGATATGAACAACTCCAACCGTACTAGTTGTAACCTTTTGAACTTTG
This sequence comes from Marchantia paleacea, assembly GCA_014180765.2. Taxonomy (NCBI): domain Eukaryota; kingdom Viridiplantae; phylum Streptophyta; class Marchantiopsida; order Marchantiales; family Marchantiaceae; genus Marchantia; species Marchantia paleacea. Next base: position 1,099,352 of record MUAA02000064.1, read on the forward strand.
TCATAAAGCTTTATAGTGATAATCAACGCTTGCTCCATGCAAAAACTCTGGCCATACTAGATGTAGATTCCATCTCTACTTCTATAACATCTCAATAAGACCAAGGATGAGGTCTAGAGAACTTTTTGGCCCAAACTTTTGCCTCCACTATCTTGATAGTGAAAAAGCTTAACAATGATCTTGTAGTAACATATGTAGAGCACATGCATGTTTGTTCAGCCAATCCAAGGCTACCAATCAATGTCAAGCAATCGAGGTCCATAGCATGATCCAACACATGACTTTTTGATGTCAAACATCACAACAATGTAGCACATGTTGTAGTTTTAGTACAAAAGTGCATAGTTTGCTCAAGTTGCCCTTGTGTTCGCATCTTGTGATACCTCAAGTATCTTATATTGTGGTTTTTTATTCCACTTGAAGACATGTTGCTGATTCGGTTACACCTGTGATACAATAGTATCACAATGGACTTCTCTTGAGGTTTCCAAGGAGAAACTTCTAAGGTTAGTAGTGGATGTACCCATAACAAAGTGCGGTACCAACCTTCATCTTTGAGATTCACATAAGAATCTTATTTGGTCTCACATAGTGCTTGAGTTAGGCTTGATAATATCTTGAATTGTGTCCCCATACCATTGTTGTGAGGACATCGTGATGTCTATAGGGCCACCAAGGATCCCATAAAATATTTTGGTACAATTGGTACCATTGAGTTGGATGACTTCATACATGAATTTGACTCATGGTGTGATTTACAATAGATGCGCAACTCTATATTACTTAGTCAATTTATGACTAATTAATGAAGTATTTGGAGGGTCTACCAATGAATGATTATCATGAGTTTTGGCTTGAACACCTTAAGGAGATTGAGTTTTGGGACCAATACTTATCTCTAAACTATATCTCTATTACTTCTTGGTGATGCGAGTTCATGTGATGTACATATCACTAATGATACGGTTAGAATTAGTTGAGTTTGGAAGAGTTTAGAGGTCCCAACCTTTTATCCTATTATGGAGTTCTTTGCATGGTTGAGGAGACAATATGGAGATGATGATTGACTAGAATAGTCTTCAAGAGGCATATACTCGAATGTCTTGGTTGATTATTGTTATCCCTAGGGTGTCTGAGGCACAAGCTGTCCAATATTGGTAGGGGATATTGGATAGGGAGTTGAGACATAGAGTGAGAGATGTCATCTTACTACATGAAACATCATCTACATCTGCCATTGTGTTTGGTCTTGTTGAGTATATTGAGCTTAACATGCGAGAGAAGAGAATGATGATTGATGGGTTCGACAAGGATTCATCAACTTCATCAACTCATTCACATTACTAGTTTACAATACAAACTTGGAATGGTTATGGTAGACATGTGGAACAGTCTCAACGATTAGGAAAAAATGATGAAGGTATCGGATTGAAACTATTGCCATTATTTTTAACTCAATAATCAATTGGTGGGATATTGTGTTGGACAAAAAGGATTGACTTCAAGGTCAAAGAATGAATCTTGTTGGATAAAAATCAAGCATTGTCATAGACAAGGTCACATGATTGATCAATGTTTTGATCACCATATGGAATTATGATCAACGAGGGTTGTCATGGCAGTCCCTAGAAGAGGATGATGAGTTCAAGGTGGTAGGGGTGGTGGTAGACAATCAGCCCCTAGTCTAGTATTAGTCCATGAGGCTAGTCATAAGATGAACATCATCTTGATTAGAACAGTTGGAGAAGAAGATAGCAAGTATGGCTATAGCCCAAAAAAGGTAAGATTCTTGAGCTTGTGACTCTATTTCATATGATGGAGATGTTGTATAGTTCATGTATGCAACTACATAATCATGTGCAATTGATGTGTTTCGTAATGCAATGCAAACTATTGAGTCTAGGGTAGTGTCTAGAGAGTTGTATACATAAAAAAGGAAGATTGGTATGAAAGTTAGACTTCCTCAGTCATTCACATTGTTTAAGGCACTAAATATCTCATTCATGTCAAACGACCCATTGAAGAGATGAGGATGAAAGCCAGTGTTGATATACTTGGAGATGAAGCAACTAGGGTCTAGCCATCAACATTGTCTAAGATAGCATCCATCACAATGTTGGGGGTGTCAAAAACTCTTGTTCATTTTTTTGTTTTTTTAGCCAAGGACTTATTGGCGTTGGGAGTGTCATCATGCCATGTATTACGACTAGCTGTCACACTTCTTGAAAGTAAAGAGGATGAGTTGGTTGCATCTAATACTGAGATCACTAGTGGTGTCAATAATCATGGGATCATGAAGACTACTAGTGGAACTTGGCAAGTTGCCACCACTTGAATGATGGAGTTATCAGCCAGGCGGACATATGAGCATACCAGAGTGTCATCAAGTTTGGTGATGTTGGATAAAAGAAGTGATGTCTTCTCTTTGATCATACCTTCAAAAAGTATTATCAATCTCAATGAGTGTTGTTGGATTATGGTGCACAACCCCTTATGTTGGATAAGTAGTACTGCTTGGTCTTGATTTGCAAAAGACCGATGTGGAGAGATTTTATATTCAGTATAGATTCAGACATCTGTTGGAGTTTCTACTGATGCATCATCACCATATATCACCCAGATGGAGTGGACTGTGCAAATGCAATCATATCATGTCACGGATAGCTCTACAACTCAAGCACATGATGTAATTATAGTTGCAAAGTCCTATGATATATTGGTTTTGCAAAGAGTGGCTACCAATTGAGCTCAATACGCTCAACAAGACAAAACACAGTAGCCAACATAGGTGATGTCTCTTGTAGTAAGGTGATATCTCTCACTCTATGTTTCTCTATCCAATATCTCATATCAATATTGAATAGCTTGTGCATCTGTCACCCCATGGGTAATACTAATCAATCAACGTATTTAAGTTTACGCCTTTCAAAGACTCTCCCTAGTCTTCCATTGGAACTCATGCAAGCCTTTTAGCTTGTTTGTTCTCAACTCTCTATCCAATATCCCATATCAATATTGAACAACTTGTGCTTCTGTAACACAAGTTGTTCAATATTGGTATGGGAATTATAGTTGTTCAATATATTCTGTAACACAAGTGTTACCCATAAGGCTTCTGTCACCTTATGGGTAACACTAATCAATTTGCAAGTATATGCCTTTCAAAATCTTCTCCTTATCTTTTGTTAGAATTTGTACAAGTCTTTTAGCTTGTCCATTCTCATCCCATGATAGTTTCTCCTTAATCGGATAAATAACTCAAGAATAGGATTAAACGTTGGAACTTTTTAACTCTTTTTAACTCAAGTTGCTCCAACAATATCATCTATCACAGGTTGAGAAGATGAACTCACCCCATCAAACAATATAATATATGTAATAAAGATGTAGTTTGGAGATCAATATTTTCTCCAGAATTCAATCTTTCAAGATTTTCATGCTAGAATTCATGATAATCATCCATTGATAGCCCCTTTAAATGCTTGAAAAGTGCCTTTCAAGCCATAAATGGACAAATAAGGTTGAGTTGCGCATCTACTACAAATCACATCATGAGTCAAACTCATGGATGAAGTCATCCAACTCAATGATCCCACTATACCGAATATCATATGGGATCTTTGGTGGCCCCATAGATATGAAGCATGTCACACAACAATGGTTTGGGAACACACTCCAAGATTACATCAATCTTAGCTTTGTCACTCGCCAACACCAAATCACAATCTTTTGCGAACCTCAATGGTCAAGAATGGTATGGTGGAGATGCATCCATTTCTTAATATAATATTCTCATCTTTGGAACCTCAAGAAAACTCCACTATGATACTAGTGTCTCATCTCCATAACTATATAAGCACTAGATCCCCATAAATTAAATTATAAATTTTTTAAGTCTTGTATTTGCTAAAAATTTAAAAATTTATTTTAATAAATGATTAAAATTTAGTTGTTATTTAATAAAGTATGATCAGTTAAGTTTAAGTTCAACATAAGATTATTGATTTTTTTTCAAAACATAACTAACATCTAAATAGATTTTCAAACATCATTTTTCACTATCACCGTCATGCTACCTTAATGAATATTTTTTAGATGGATGATTATTATTTATGTTTCTTGTGATTTATATACGTCCATCTTGGCTTTCTGTTGTGCACCACGGTTATTTATGTTGGTGCTTTATTGTGTGGAGTGTTTATATTCTTGTGTGTTATCAATAACGAGGATCGATTTGCAAATTAGTCAGACTTTCATGTTTTTCCTTAGTGAGATAGGACTTGCAGACTTGGTGAATGTTTTTGTTGATTGTAGGTTTCATGTTGCCTTGTGTTAGCAACTTGTAGTGTCTTGGATACCTTGTGTTGTAGTTGTTGGTTCTAGGTGCAATTTTTATTGAAATAAAAATTTGCTCATATGCAGCTTTCATAAAGGGTCTAATACTCTTGTATAGTTTTTAAACAAAAAAATTAAATTTACATTATTATTTATTTTTAAGTGCAATAACATATACCGTTACTCTTTTATCACATAGTCTAATATGATATCTAAGTCAATTTATACAAAAATAAAGTTCACCATGGTTGATGTATATTTTTCATTCAGATACCTACACTAATCTATTATACTTAGTGTTTACGTCCTGCTCTATTTTTAATCAGTGTATATACTCTAATTAGTGCATATTATTGTAGTATGACAGAGATGAAGAGCCAAAAAGTTGATACGGAAATGATGTAATATTCAGTAATTACGCAATTGTCTATAGTTATCTTATAGCTTGATGCGGTTTTTACCAAAGTAATGAACATGTAAATCTAATGGTGTAAATCTAAAAACGAATTCATGTACCAATTTATTAATATTGGGTATGTGACAAAATTTCTTCTTTCACTTTGTTTGCAGATCTTCAGACTTTGAAACGGCCGTCATGTGTAGATGAGTCTTCTTGCTTTACAAATTATTAAACGGACGATACCAGTCGTCTTTTATGGGTCTAGATTTCCCCTTCGAATACGGTACAGCACTTTACAAAACACAGTCTAAAAGGACACCAAGTAATATAGCAAAAAGGATGGGAAGACTCGATAAGTAGTACATGGATGAATCCATGGGTAAAATGGAGCTAGCCCCAATAGCATCACAACTCACAACGGGGAATATGTACTACTGCACCTAAGATATCCGAACAAAACACACAGTTGCAAGATAAGATACGCGAGTAGATCAGAGTACTTGAAAAATTATGAAGTCACCACGGTCTGCACACCTTGCTACTTTCGTTCCGATGCGGAGCATCGAGAGAAGTAGGAGTGTCGGGCCCGTCACCGCTGCCTGAAGAACTAACTGTCAGAAGTATTTAGTCAGATCGACGAATCCGTCGATTTGAATCACGTGCAATGTCTTCGGAGCTGATAATAGTGACTTCTCTTCAGGTCGCGAGGATGTGTCCCGACGTGGTACAATTTGCGAAGCCCACTCCGGTAGGCTCCAGCTCCATGTCGTATAGGATATGGAAGCTCCGAATCACCACCTGTCGTATGTGCCGTCTAGACTGGCAGTCGTGGACTCGACGGGCCGGACTCACCATAAGGGGAAAGTTTCGTCGCGGCATGTCCCGAACAACTACGACGGTGGGGCGTACAGCGGGCGGGAGGTCACGGTCACCTGGACGTTGGAACTTGGAACAGATGTGGGGCCAACCGTGTATTAGGAAATCCCAACTGCTGCTGAGAGGGACGACGTGTATTATGGCACCTGTCATTTTCATCACGTGAACAGATCAAATTTCGAAGATTTAACATTCATACGTAAGTGTGGCAGACACCGGGTCCGTCGGCTCTGCATTGACACTTGGCGACTAAACGAACTTGGGACCTAAAATGTTTGTACATGATGCGAAGTTGAGATAGCCATGACTGGGCAATGTGTTGGGTGCCTAAAAGGTGTGAAAGTCAATGACTTAATGTCATGAGCGATAGGCTTTGCGTAAATTCTTAAGTTTGCCCGATTATGCTCAAAATGGTTGTCTCCTGAAGCTACGAGTGATGCGCTAGCCTGCAGAATTGTGTTTGCATTGTGATGAAGATGCTAATCTTCGAGCCGTATGCTGTTTATTGAGAAAGACGTCCTTTGTCGATAAGATGATCACTGATTTTTTAACCTAGTGCTAGGTAACTATATTTATTAATATTATTTCAGTGTTATACAGATATGTATAAAGTCATGAAGTTATTTTATAAATTCATGAATCAGGTTAACATGCCAGAATCGATCGATGAGCCCAAAGAATTAGAGATTGGGGCATGACCTTCTCCGTGATTTATACCTTCTAACCACCAAACACATACTACAACTACCATAGAACTATTATCATCTCCGCCTCCTCACAACACTATCACCTCGTCCTAAGATGGGATTCTGCAGTCAATTATCCGTTCTTTTTTAAAACGTAGTGTCAAATTGTTGTTGAGGTTTTATTAGAAGAAACAAGCGATTCAAATCACCATTGTGATCTGACTTCTGAACAGGAAGATCTTGTAACTAGATTTCGATATTGGTTGAGTCAGTTTTTTTAAGGGCTTGAAAAACTGACTATCCGGACAATGTCACCATAGTCACATGGACTGGAAAGGGATGGAGAGTTAAATCTTGAAAACTGTTCGCTGATGGTTGGCTTGACAAATGACAACAACATATTTTGACCTTTCAATTTGATTTCGTACAAACTTGCAAGTGTGATAAACTTATCAGTCATATTCATGTCAATTTAAACCATGTTCCTTGGAGTGTGATCTGTATTTTATAGGATCGGTAAACAACGAAGATGTGGAGGATGGCTTGTGAGGTGTCCACCTTTTAGAGGAGTATTACTTTCTACATATAAAATCCCTATCTGTTCTTTTTAAGATAGTACACAAGGGAGATGCATGGAATAAAAGCGAGATGAAAAACCATCAACAAGAGTTCAAAGCAAAGTCCCACCAAAGCCAGATAAAAACCAAACCCATGGATCAAAAGAAAAGAAAAGAGCTAATTTCTCTTTCATGATGAATCACTATATCTTTGATTGTGTCTCTAATGTTGCCTACAATATTGTCTACTTGCAAAATCATTACACGTGTGGTAGCTGAAGATCCAAAATAATCATCATCAATCAAAAGAATAATTTTCTCAATTGATGTAATGCAATGTAAATACGTTGTTTAAAAAATTAGATGTAGTTTGACAAGAACAAATATGCACCCATACACCTATCTTGATAAAGTTGAACACACTTTGTAATAAAATGACGTAAGTCAGGCCAATAAAATGAAGACATGATCCTCACATTATCATGTTGTGATCTGACAACTATAAAAAGATGATGACATGTGTCATCTTCAAAATCATTGTTATGACGATGATAGTTTAGGTCATGATGGCTCCTTGTAAGGAGATTGTAAGGTTGTAAATAGCCCACTGTTTGATTGACTTTGTAAGGTGAGAATATTGATAAGACTCCAAGAGATATTATCTTACAACTTATCAAATATAAACCGTGGTCATGGTGCAAAGGGGAAGGGAGAGATCTAGAATATTGTTTTGATGACTAAGGTACTTATTTGATCAAAGTGAAACCGACGTGGAACATTGATAGAGGACAACATGATTTTCTTGATCTATCATTGCCCAATTTATTTATGATCAATAATATGTCTCATTGCGATCGATGTTTCATTAATCGATATCTTCATTCCATTCACTTTTAGGCATGGTTAGAAACTTTGGAAATAACTTTATGCAACAAGTGGGGAACTCTCTAGACCCGACTATTCTTTTAGTTATTTCCTACGATACGACTTGAGATCTAACAATATATATATTGATTAAGTTTGAACGTTATGGATGTGAACTTGATAGAAATGGTGTCTTCCAATCCATCATTATTGTTTAGCAAAGCAAGCCATATGAAGTTAATGATTAGAAATTTTGGCAAGTAGTATTATTTTCTCAAGTTATAATTCATGGTTCCATCTGTAATTTCATTCATACTTAGCCGATTTTGAATTGTTATTTTGACTCTATAAATAGTATCTTATTTTATTTATTTTATTTATTTTATGTCGCACCATGATTCATAGAAACTACACATGAATGTACCGCTATATACATAAAATGAATAATGTTTCCATCATGAGAAGTAGACACATTAGCTCATGAATCTAATCTTTGTTGGGATATAACAATATTTGTTTTCTTTTGTTCCAAATACTGCAATCATGTTCACCTCATGAATAATCTCATGGGCTATCACTTGAATATGGACTTATACTTAAATTTCTTGTCCTTTTTCATGAACCGTCATGATAAATTTTGTTCATTGCAATTGGATGGAGATTATAACATAGATAAGTCATGTGACCATATCTACAAAAATGCTGACATGATTTCAATTCATCAAGATCTACTTTTTGAACTTGAAAGCAATTCCTCTTGTGATGTGAACAATATCATATCCAACACACATCCTAATTAATTGTTGAAATGAAAAATGATGTCAACGGTCTGAATTTGCCAACTTTATCACTCAATCCTAATGGTCATTATTGTCTCATATGTGTACTATGACCACTCCAAAATTGTGTTGTAGAATGATTACATGAAGAAATTGATGATGATGATGATTTCTTTTTGAACCCAACAAGCAACACTCTCTCCTCTACATGTTGAGTTCAATACTCACAGACCAAGACAAAATACAATGGGCAACGTAAGTGATGTTTCTTGTATTATAGTAGCATCTCTCTCTCTTTGTCTCAATTTTCTTTCCACTATCTCAAAGCAATATTGCATAATATGTCTCCTTGTCATTTCATGGATAACATTAATCAATCTTTGAATCCAAAAATATGTGTTTGGAATATTTTTCCTAATCTTTCGTTGAAACTCATGCAAAATTTTTAGCTTGACAGACCTCACCCCTAGTATTCTTAACCATGCAAAGGATCCCATAATAAGTTAAAAGATTAAAACTTTTAAATTCTTACCAAATAGAGAAGCTCCAATTATGCCATATGTGATCAAAATAGAAGATGAACTTGCCCCATTGAACATTGTTTCAAAAGTAATATGATTGTACTTAGGAGATCAATAGTATCATTCAAACTCAATCTCCTCAAATTTTTTACATATGAACTCATAATAATCTTCAGTTGATGAGTCAGTCAAATGCTAAAAAAGTACTTTTTATATAAAAAAAAAGAACTAAACAATATAGAGTTGCATATATACTTGAAATCAAACTATGAATCAAACTCATGGATGAAATCATCAAACTCAATGATACCCTCCATACTAGAATATTATCCAAGAACCTTGATAAACCCATAGATATCGTTCATATTTCACAACGGTGTGAGAATTATGTTCTCACACCGTTGTGGAATATGAAATTCATAGGCAAGATTGATAATGCTATCAAGGTGAGAGTTTTTTTAATCATGAAAGGGCAAATCTCTGTTAATATGATTTCACCTGACCTAAAAAAATTAAAATAAAAACTTCCATTACAACCTGGTAGGTGGTACAACCTACCAGCAATAACCACCTTTCATTTCAACAATGTTAAATTTAAACCAATAAATCAAAGCCATTTGTAATTCCATTAAATTCAAGTAAAGTAATTCTAAAAAAATCTCATTTAATTCAACCTTTAAAAAAACGTGTTGATAAATATCAAAAAAATTAAATGATCTTTCATAAATTTTTTAACAAAACTTAATTTGTTAAAAAATTAAGGTTTGTAAATCTGATTAATAAAATATTATTTTTACTTCAACCTAACATTATCAAAAGTATCTTTGCATTTTTAACAATGATCCTTGGATCAAAAATAACAGCTAATCAAATTTGGCTACAAATCTATCTTCAATCTTCAATCAATTGTTAATATCTACACATTAGTTCAATAAAATCCAAAATAATTACACTCATTTATAGATTTTAATAGTGAATTATATTTATAAATTTTTGTCATCAAATGAGATGTGAAGGATTGCAATACGCTTCTCTTCAAAGAACTACTATGGTCATTACTTTTTCATCATTGGAACCACTATCATACATTATCAACTCGCTTTCAACATAATTCCTTCATTTGGAAAAAATTACGACATCAATCTTCAACCTAATTGATGAATTTTTTTTAGTGGAATGCGGCTCCTCATAATATTATTATAATTATCAAATATTTTTTATCTTGAAACCTCTTGCATATACTCAATGAATCTCTAAGAAATTCCCTATGATGATTTTTTCACTATGAACCAATCTTTGTAAAATATTCCACCTTCAACCAACTCAAATATCTTATTAAATTTATCAATCTTTTCAATCTAATGCTAATATTTGCTCTCCAAATTATTCAATAATACACTTTAAGATCCCAGAACTAATTTATTCCAATATTAAATGTCATGAACTTTTTCCAAAACTCCCTCTCTTTATCAAAAGCTTTTTTTTAATATCTCTTTTTTGTTGACTATCTCGCTTTGGTCGATCCTTGAATAAAATAAAAAATATATATAATTTTTTATTTCATTAAAGTATTTTTTTTTAACCAAAAAAACTTGATCCATACAAATTTTACCTTATTAAAAGTAAAATACTTATCTTTTTTATTTTTATAATATAAACTTTGAGTAAGAGCGCAAAAGGTTTTACAAACTTTAGTTATTAAACAAAGGTCCAAGGGCTTAAATGGCTAGACTAGCGCGCAACAAAGGTTTGAATAATTTCAGCTTTCCCGCGTTGCATTTTTGTTTGACAAAAGTTAAAAAATTATTACGTATATCTCCTTATTATGTTTTTTTTAATGTGCTATTTTTTTTGTTATGTTCATATTCTTAACGAATTTTGTTGGTTTTTAACTGAGCTAGCTATTTATTGAAGTATTTGGATAACATCATCCGATTTTAAACAAGATGAAAATTATCGCATTATTTATATTCATGGTCATGCAGTTTGGATCAGTTTACTTATTTATATTGCAATGGTTTATAGAGTGTTATGTTTTATTTATGTGGGTGCACTACATTTTCAATTATTTTATGCAGATGTTGCTTTTATTTATATATTATACTACTCAATATACCAATAATTCTATTTTTTTTATTTTTAGTAAAAAAGCCAATGACTTTTGTATAGCTTTGTCAATTTTTTTTCTTTTTTCATCAATTTTTTGGCTTTCTTTTTCAGACCCTCCCCAGTCTTGTCTAACAATATCCCTACTTGTGCACCTTTGGTCATCAAGAGCCAAAAGCCTATAGGAAATAAAACGAAAGCAGTACACAATGCAGTAGGCCCTTCAAATATGTCAAGCTCTATGGGCCGCCTATTCCCTATTGGTTTGAGAGTTAAGTCCCATCAAGCCGTAGCAGCTCAAAAGTCAATTTTTTTATTGAAAAAAATTACCAAAAAATTATTTTTATTCATTATATGGACCAATTCAATTTTGGCTAAACAAGATTTTAGATCCAAAAATCTATTTATATACCGTAATACCTCCGCTAAGTTATAGCCTCGGTGGAAGGATTTTTTGATAACTTATGGTAGGTTATAACTTTGAGGAGGTAGCCAATGAGAAGCTTTCTTGTGTTTATCTCATATCGCCGGCCACAATCATGAACTGCTTCCATCACATTGGACTCTTAGAGGCAGTTGAAAACGACGTTCCGCATATTCTCGAAGAGGAATCAGTAAAGAAGAGCTAACAAATACTCTTAACAAGTTACCTCTGTGAAATCTGATGTCGATTACGTCGCTATTGAATCCTGCTGAAGAAAGTGACATTGAGCATGTCTTTCTCAATGATGAAGAGATTGCAGACCTTGTCATTGACTAGGACGTCAATCCAATGACCACATATGATCCAATTGAAGAGGAGGAACCAGTGGAGCTCTCACGTGCCGAGAAGCTAAATGGGTTTTTGGTGATGATCTCGATTTTAAATCGCGCATATCCTGCTGAGTACCAAGTGCATTGTCAGCTACGCAGAATTCAAAACACCCTCCGGTTCGAAAACCTCCAACAATCGACACTTGATGCATGGCTGGAGTAGTAGTAAAAACCTCTCCAAAGTTATATCCGTCGTCGAGGCTATAACTTATACTTAATAACTTAGTCACCATAGAACGATATTTGTTCCGTCATGTTTTGATAACTTATGGGAGGTTATAACTTAGCGAGGGATTACTTACCGGAGGTATAACGATATATATATACCTTAGGTCTTGTATTGATGGATAAATTCTGGTCATGATTTATGACATAATCATAAAAAATATAAAATTTTCATGATACATGAAAAAAAAAATGATAGAGTTACTCTCCAATTCTTCTTGTTGATTTGGAGAAAAGTCAAGGCATGTAGGGTTGTTATGTTGGACCCTCTATTCTCTTTATGGGGTTCATAGAAGCTATTTTGTGAGAATTTTAAAAGACTATCTTGCGAAATATGTAATATTGTGTTATTGAAGTTAAGTCTCATAATCAGCATGCCAAAAACCCTTACAAAAATGATCAACAAAAAAAATCTTTTTTTGTTGTCAATTGTAAGTAAATTTTATAATGTTATGTCATTGAAATTGGGTCATTATTATTTTTACTGAGTTTTTTCATTGCAGTAATTAACAAGCTCTGCCTTGTGATTATTTCACTATACTTAATTTTTTTCACTATGTTTTTCTTTGTTTTTTTTATTTTTCTACATTTTTTTTGACTTTTTGAATTAGAAAATATTTAGCAACTCAAACCCTAATGCTTTTTTAAAAGAATATCAACAACATGATCTAATTATGAAGGTATTATGTTATTATAGTGTTGGATCCTAAATTTTTATGGATTCCATTTTTACTATCTGGCTCGTTCCTATAATGTATCAAAATAAGCAAAAGGTACAGAAAACAAAAATATTTATTTTTTGTTTTCATCCAAAGGTCTTTACCATCAAGAGAGGGCACTTTCGTTAAAGATGAACATAAAATTTATAAAAGCATGGCTTTATTATTTTTTATTTTTTTATGAGTAAATTTTAATACCTTTTTTTCAAATTTTATTTGTTTGTATTAAATCACTTAGTCAATTAAATCTTGTTTTACAAGATCTAATCTTAGCTATACATACTCCTTGCATTTATGCATGATATATTGCAAGTGATTGACTTTTGCTTATGTCTATCGAAAATAATAAAAGGCAGCAAAAAAACTTGAAATAAATATATTTATTTATAAATTTATATATCTTGTCCAAATAAAAATACATAGTATTTATTATACAAACAACACTCTTAGATTGCTCCCTATGGATCTATGACCCAAAGAGCATTTGACTATAGGGATAGGTTCTTGTATGGACCAATTATTTCCAACCTTCAGACCTTCTTTGACTTTACCAAAATAATTATATTTAATATATATAAGGACCAAAGGCTGAAAATGATTGGTCCACAAGAATCTCTTCCTATAGTCAAGTGCCCTTTGGATCATCGAGCCATAGGAAGCCGGCTTATAGTGTTGTTCGTACAACAAATACTATGTATTTTTATTTTGGTTGAACTTGCAGCGTGAAATCGGTAGTGTGGAAATAATTTTAAATTTGGATATTGACATGTTGGTGTTTTTTAACGATACGCATATTGCTATGAAGTTGGTATGCTTATGATGAATTAGGCTTGGCTGGTGGTTTTGAGATCCCGTAGAAAATACTTCTTTTAAGCATTAGATATTAGCTACAACTAAATTGAATGATTGGACCTTGTTTCTCAATATGGTATCTTTTTATATTATATTTTAGAATATTTTTTTGTGTGTTCTAGATTGCTAGCTTTTGTTCATAGTTTTGCTACTGATTTTACACAACAAATATTTTTATGATAATTTTTTTCTTCTAATTACCAGAATATCTTCTTCTTTTTTGAAATAAATCAGAAATCAAATATCCATCTAGTTGATGCATTATATGTTTCATCATCAAACCAAGATCCTACGGTCTCAAATCCTATAAACCAAATCTTGTGGCATTCACGAAGCACTCTTATTGTATACTTGTCTCAATTCAATCGTTTAGCAAAACTCATGGAGTTCACAGAGGCTCATGACAAAATCATTGTCTAAAAAGTAAATAAAAAGCCTAAATAAAAATAGTTATCTTTTGCAAGTGGCTTTAGTCCAATCCGGCATTTTGCGCTAGATCGAACTGAAGAAACATAAATTATAATCCTCCAACTCAAAATATCCATCAAAAGATCAAACCGATCAAACGGACATAATCTTATTATGAAAATAAAAAATATTAAAATGTAATCTTCGAAGCAATAATGTTGTGCCACTAGTCATGTTATATAAAACATTCACTTATACAACTAAAATTCCATAATCTTCAACTCAAATTTTGGACCACTAAATGGATGAATTTTATAATTTGAACACCATTCTTCTTGTGCTTGAGATCTCTACCCCGTGTAAACTACTTTACATTTTTATGCCCCCATTTAATTTTGGATCAAATGGACATTATATTATAATATATATTATAATCCTATATTTTTATGCTCATATTTTTTTATTTAAAACTCTAAAATATCAATTCTTGAACTTATATTACTTTTTTTGCAAATCTTTTTCATCACTATCAATTTAGTATGACCATTGATCCACTTGGTCAGTTTTTAGCCATGCTTTTGCTCTTAAAATTTTTCATTCAAAAAGAAAAAATTAAATATGGAAAAAATAATCAAAAATAATCTCACAAACTTCACATTGATTATATATTTAGATCATCATCATAGTCTTCATCCCATTATTATCTTGCAGTCTCAATGATAAATCAATCAAAAATTTAATGTATCAAAATTGGATGAAAATATTGTTGAAACTTATAATATTCATTACAAAATCAAATAGAAGTTTTTCAAATAATATTTTATACTGTTTAATCATCCATAAAGACTATATGCTTATTATCATAGCATATAAAAGAAATTATAGTCAAGTGAAATGCACTTTAAGTTTCAAAGAATCTTGATTACTGTAGAAGTTAATGTTCACCATAGATACATTCTCCAAGGATCAATTTTGAAAGCTAACATTCTAGGAGCCTTAATTTAATTCTATCGCTTGAGATCTAAAGTCTGCTAATGGTGTTATCAGCTCTAAAGTCATTCTCCAAGGATCAACTTTGAAAGCTAACATTTTACGAGCCTAAATTTGAGCTCTATCTCTTGTGTCATAAGTGTCCTAATGATGTTATTAGTTCTTTAGGCACGTCAAGTTCAAACGATACTAACTGCACTACCGGCCCTAACTTTTATATCTAATAATTATATTTGTATTTTTTTGCTCGTACCTATCTACCTAACTACATGTGCTTCTACATAAATTTTGACATATTCTATAAATGTGAATAATAGAAAAAAAAATATTATATATTAGACATATCAAAAAATAATTTCAAATTCCAATATTGCAGTGTGATATCTAGTCATTAAACTAATTATCCTTTAAACTAGTTTGTTTCTAAGTTTTGTAGAACTTGATTGGGACCACAAGTAGGAAAACTCATGTTGTGACATCCTTTTAACAATATGGAAGGAGGAGAATACAAAGATGAAGACGAGACCTTGTAGGGAAATGAAGATCACAAGTAAACTTGACTTGAGACCTTGGTTTCACTAAATGAAGAAAAGTCAAGGTTAGGAGAAGATAATGATTGGAAGCTCATGGGAGGAGCATGAGACAACCAAGATTGATTATCACATATGGATGATGGGATGACACAAGGTGAGAGTCCTAATTGATCATGGAGCAACATAAAATTTTCTGTCACGATATGTTGCAATATAATTAGGATTGACTTAGATGAAGAATGTGAGTGAGGATGTGAAGTTGCCAAATGTGCAAACTGAACTAATAGAGACATTAGCACGGAGTGTACAACTAACTAGAGGCGTGTACAAGGAATAGATTGAATAGAGAGTAATCATATAAATTCGATATAATGGTTACTTCTTTTCAGTCAAGTAACAATTATTTCTTGAAAACATATAATCAAGAAAAATCTAAAACCACCTTGCTGGCTGTAAAAACGTCACTTTTCCATGAAAATGATTGTTTAGAAAGTAGAATCTTTAGGTTTTACACTTGTTTCTATTCAAATTCTCCCATGATGAAGTTGTACTTAAGGTTGTTTTTTCACATTAATCACGTATAGAGTCCAGACTCGCATTGTATAGTCCTCTCTAGAATGATATGGAACTGTATACTTGAAGTAAAACTCTCCGGTTGTGACGAACATGTCGTGATAGGACACACCAGAACTTCTTTGCAAATGTATTATTGAGAATGAAGATGGTCAGAGTGTTAGTAATGTGGAAAGACGAAGGTGGTCATGAGAAGTGGATAGAATTAGACTCATATTGCAAGAATGATAGTTTGACCCTTGAACCCGTTAAAAAGTCATCAAGCGTCATCATCATCATACACGTTGGCGCAAAGCAGTGGCTATTGATCCACACAATGGGAGTCATTGTCATTCAAAACACAAAGCCTCATCATCACGGTCGTCTCCAAAAGAATGGCATTCTCTCCAGTATACTCGCTAGATCATGCTATCTATTCTCCTACCCCCGAAGAGTTTTAGATCTCGGATCCTCGTTTTCTTCACACCTCACAGAATACGTAGTTCGTCTATTCGGAAGGTACGACTTGTTCAATATCTTGTACTGTACGAGGAAAAAGAGGAGGAGTAAATAACGAATAGTTATCCTGTACTGTATGTATGTAGTACGATTTCATGTGGTCATGTGCTTAATGTATGTTTTCAGTTGATTTTACCTGTTCTTGGCAACTCGATCTCACACGATCTCGAATCACTAGTGGAAAGTAGACAGATGGGGTGACGGTGCAATCCAGTATATACGTATACGTATCGATTTCGAAAACCTGCAAGGCGCTGATCCACACCATCTTCAGTAGCCCTATGGCTATCAAACATCAGATCTTTTCACATGAATCCTGAAATGGCACTTTGGTGACTGTGCAATCCACAGCAGATTGCGAGTGTAGGGTGCGCCTTAGCTCCGAGGCAAAGATAACGCAAGAATGCTTTTATTCTATACAGTCTTGCTTTTGCTACCGCTGCCTCTGCCTGAGTTTGACGGCTCGTTCCTCACTTCTAAACTTCAAAGACGATGATGGTTGACGACTAGTCAGCCGCGAGATATTTCATTGCTTTCACTGGGTGAGCAGGCAGCATCAATGAGACGTGGACACGCAGAAATCTACTACCTCGTACTCCATGAGGATTTTGCTACCTCCTCGTACGCCTAAAATTATAAAATGATTTGTACTTTATTCTTCTTAAAGAAACAACCTAAAGGCTCAAACCGTGTGTGGCAGCTGCCGGTTCCGTAAGTGCCGGTCCGGAAACCTCTGAACTAACCACGTAGAGCATAGAGCGGAGAGAGACGAGATGACAATGCATACGTCGTACAGCTTTCTTTTTCGTGTAGTACAGAGCATGCATGGTGCTTGCAGCCGTTATGTACGTTGCTAACTGCACTCTATTAGACTTTATTTGGTCCTCATTTGATTTTCTTTAGCGACTGTTAGCTGAATGTGGGTTTCAGCTTGATTTCGACAGTGAATCTGAAAGTACCAAGGATCTGCATTTGCAGGGATTCTGGTTTCTGTGATAGCCACTACTGTGGTGGTTCACGTGTAGTAATGTCATATTATTGCCAGTCCGTTGTCAACTACAATCTTCTTCTACTTCATAGATTGGTTCATACAATACAAAATATAATAACAAAAGTGATAGGAATATCCCATCAAAGCGTACAAGGATGGAACCAAACCAACCAAACCAGTAACATGAGGCTAGCCCCCAATAGTATCACATTTGGAAATATGTCTTACGACACCTAAGATATCTCAATTATCTAAATCAAATGGTCTACAAACAACAAGAGCATCCCAAGATATTGTTGCACCGTGAACTGAACTGTTACACTTCTGCTCTCCTACACTTGATGTACACTATCGGTGCACACATCTTTTTGTAATGGTCTTGGTGGCGCATAAAGTGCACGAGTTGAAGTTAGGCTGGAAACTAGAGATGCAACTTCGTTCAGTAATGAACATTTAGTCTAAAGGAGTTTAGACCATTTGCAATGCTGCGGAGAACTTCATCACCGTCTGTCCAGAAGTGAAGCAATGTTCATGGACTGAAGAGTTGCGACAATCTGAGATCATTGAGAATTTTCTACTGTAACGACGTCAATATTTTCGATGCAGTTTCTCTGCGCAGGGAGAGGGAACGCAGTGTACGGAGGGAACTCAGCAGTACAAGTATGAGCTTAACTGACATTCCCGGTCCCAGCCGGTCGTACATGCGGTGGGTACGAGAAAGTAGCCTTGTCTTGACCGGGTATAAGGACGTATAAATATTTGTGTGGACACCAGATGTTCACGAAGGCAAACGTGCCAAGAAACGTTGCCAGTTCCCGATGTAAAGCTTACACCAGAAATGTGAGACGGGCGTCTGTAGACCAAAACTTTTCACTGAGATTCGCCCTGATGACGTGTCGACATGACACCGGTGGCGTACTGACATTCTCATCACAAAGTATCGGTCGACATTCTAGTGAATGAATCACTCTAGCTTCAAAGTCATCCAATTACCGCATGACTAAAGTGCTCGGCGGTCACGGCAAGGTGTAGTCGAAGACCTTCGGACATTCGGGTTTAGAGAGGTTCCAGGTCGCGTCTGGGGGTGCAATTTACGTTTCCATCCATTTACACATTCTCTTCATCTTTCAGTGTGTGATTCGCTTTACTTCGCAAACGTTCCTGTCTGCTTACAGTCATTTTCACGAATGGTTGTTTTTGGCTTAAACAAATTTTCTATCCTCATCGAAGTGGGAACGAATGTGGAACGAACTCTACTACTGCTTATAAAGATTGGAAACTACCGCACTAAATGTTTCGTTGCGGTCAAATTACATGGACGAAAATCAGTCTACACCTTAAAACTTGACTTGACCCACTTGCACATTCCGAAGAGCTAGAATCCACAGATTTATCAACTCTGTAAATATCAAATTTCTACAACTAGTCTCCCACACGATTCTTCTCTCGCCTTGCTACAGTTGAAGGGGGCTGGTGTGTTGGGATTATATCGGTTTTAGGTTTCGATCGCATCAAGTATCTCATAGAAGGTTCCACCACATATCCCAACACCATGTTTCCTCACATACTGCACAACTTACGTGATAAAACGGGCATGAGTAAAATTCATGACACTCCATGTTTCCTAACTCCGACTTCCTGTTTTCTCCTAAGGGATTTTGAACCTATCTACTTAGAGAAGCTCCCCGGAGAAACAACGAAGTGAAGGTAAAGCCTGAAGAGAGAAGAGACGCTGCACAGAGCGTAGGAGAGAAGAGATGAAGCATGGAAATTGCATCCATCGCATAAATGTCTAACCGAAACAGTCGAAGAGTATTGGCAATGCGCGAAGCGTAAGGGCGGATAGTATGTTGGTATCCAGCGTGAAAAGTTCCGGCAGTGTATGGCTTCGACACGTTCATTCAAAAGATATTTACCTCCTCTGTGATCCCTTCACACTTTAACTAGTTTTATGTCACCATCCGTATCCGAATGGGGCAACCCTTTCACAACTATAACTATTCACAAACATATTCACACACTTACTTTATCAACGTCGACAGAAAAATACAGATTTTAACTTTTACATTCAGATGTTTTGCTGAACTGCTCACCAGAGCAGATAATAGACTATCACTATTTACAAGATTGTGTTACCATTACCTTATACCTCCAATGTTCTAATGCTGTCACCTGTATCTGCGAAGTATATTTGCGTTTTTCATTCCTACAGCGTTGAGGCAACGAGGAGTGAAAACAGGGTTTGAGCACTTATGTATCAATTACAGCAATAGCTGCCACAGAGGAAACCATGGTGCTAATACCACACTCGCCATAACCGCGGCAAAGCTTGTAATAACCGTCCTCTCCCCAGGATTTTCCCCAAGAATTCTTGATGATCCAATACGGCTTGTAGCTAAGACGCACTGGTGTGAAGCCACGGGCTCCATAACCTACAATCAATACTCCGTGATCGATGTTCCTCTTGCTGCAAATAAGAGGGCACGATACTCCTGCAATGTAGGTTTGCATGAATGCGGCATTGATGCCCACTGGAAACAGCAACCGAAAGTCGTGTAATGTAAGAATCAGAAAGTGAGACTCGTGAAGGTCAAAATGTGGCATATTTTTTGTATTGATTCAATAATCGACGTAAAAAGCACGCTCTATCGTACCATCTTGCAAAGAGAGTCATTCATTGCAAAAACTTTAATGAAGCACAAAGTGACCCAACCGTACTAAAGCACATGAAGAAACTGTTTTTCGGAAAAACACGACGAACACCAAAGTAGTAGATTCATAGACACGAGTATAGACCTGAGGCTCTCGATGAGAACGAACAAAGATTCACTATTTTGAAGACCCACTAAGATTACATATTATTCTCCTAGCTGTTATATGGGCACATGGATATCGGTTGCTTACCGGCAAGAGGACCGTACTTTACGAGATATGCGCCCATCTGCGCTTCATCGACTGGAACCTCGGTGAAATTAGCCACCTTCACCACGAGCTTGTTAGCATCAAATTTGCACTTGCCATCCTGGCCGGTGTACTTGTAATCTGCTTCTTTCTCTAAGCCTCCAGCTTCCTTGATGTACTCATAGGCATTCGTCATCAGTCCACCATTGCAGCCAGAGTCGCAAGACAGAGGGTCTATAGGGTCACACTGCAAATTGAGGAAATATTCAAGATTGGTAAGGCGTAAATTAGAATATGTACAGGCTTCACGGCCAGCACGTACAATGTGCACGTAAGAAAAAGCCTTCCATAGAGAAAAACACACCAATCAGGACACTCGTGGTCGTGTGGACATCATTCTCTTCAAATGGAAGGCCAATTTACGAGGCGAACATAGACCAAGATGCCTAACCAAGATCGCGGCAAGTGACAGACCTATAACTCATATGCAAACGAGGACAAAGCTGAATACCACAACTACAGATTATTCAAAACCAAACAAAAAAAGTTGTCCAGCAAGCAAACACAGGAAACCGCACTTGGACATTCTGACTCCAAAAACAACCAACAAAAATTACACTCGGTCGTAAGACGAGACAAACTTGAATCATATTTACAACATTCATAAAAAAATGAATAAACATACCAATATATCAAAGTCCCAAGGCCTGTCAAAATAGAGTAAGCAAGGCGGGAAGACCTTACCACATGGTCGCAGTCGACGAGTTGCTGCTCACTCAAACTGATGAGCTTGCCTGTGGCAATAAAGTTGGAACCCTCTACTGCTCCGGTGGTACTGAAAGCCCAGCAAGATCCACAAGCCCCCTGCGAAGCCATGCACGAGTAAATTTCATCAGAAACCAGATGCAAGCGCGTCAGCGAGCAACGTTCCGATTCGATTTCAAAAAGTTCCGCCTTCCAAGGAAGCAAACTTAACAATCATTCTTTAATTCTTAATTGAAAATCAACATATCCAGTTCCTCTACATCAGTGTATAACAAGAGAACCCACAGAAAGAAGCGAAGGATATACTATAGGCATCAACTTTAGCACATGCTACATAGACCCGATTACCCACGCACATGTATCAACACAACAGCCCTACAAAAGGGAGCTGAGTGATGAACTACGCAAGATCTCATAAGTCTGTCAACAGACAACCAAAAAGAGGAATATATAGATGAAAGTCCATACAAGAAAGGTCTCTTGATCTGCTTACGACTCACTAGGACCGGAATCGAACGACAAAGCGGTCTGCATGGCAATTGCGGCGATTAGAACAGCTCTAATTGCCGAAATTGACAAGCCGTATGTCACATCACCTCACAAACTATCGGACTAGCAGATTGCCTACGGTTTCCTTAAGTGCCAGGCTTTCATGATACAGCATATGTTCATAACCCCACAAGATTGCTAGATCGTGTCAAATGACTACATGCATTTAGCGATACCATTAAAAGGGCAACAGTCACACTTAGAGAATCAAAAGTAGTGAAAGAAGGTAACTTCTTCAAACGACTTGAAAGCTCCAACAGGCAGGTCACCTGATCCTTGACTTCTGTGACTGCACCCTCATCGCGCCAGTCGAAGCTTTCGGGCAGATCGTCTGTAGGCAAAGGAGGACCCTGAACTCCTTTCTTCAGAGATGCAGGCTTTTTCATTCCGAGGTACCGTGTCTCGAACTCTTCTTCGGTGAGATCAGAAAACTTGGTAATACCATGTTTCGCACTTGGGTCCAGGGCCTGGTGCTCCAGAGCCCTCAAAAGGTTATCCTTGAAAACCCCAAATCGGTAAGCGTGCTCCTCAGGGCCCGAGTAAGTCTTCTTGAATTTTTGCTTGAACAACTCAAAACGACTTGCTGCTTGAAGCAGGGCCTTTGCAGGTGCCATGATTCCTTCCTCGTTGAGAAGATCATCCTGTGACCCATCTCCACCCACAACCATCTCTATTCCATCTTCAAACGCAGAGACGGAACGGGCAAAACCGACAAGGAAGGCAACACACCAAACATAATGCACTCGTGCCATGGATGAACCACGAGCAAACCGATCAAATTCGAACAGAAAAGAATTCGAGGCTCGAGCTGGTAATGGAAACACAATGAGAATCGACTTCCCAAATGTTCAGTATTATACCACTCCCCGACTGCAACCCAGCGCGGGCGAGGAGGACGAGGAGTACGCAAAGCGCTGACGCAAGCGGGCAGCAGCGAGGCTCAAGCCCCGAAGCATCAATAAATGAATCATCAAACAATCCTACCTCACATTTACCCTTTATACACGGAAGACGTTTCCCATTGGCTTGTTCCATCCATCTTCGTACGCATACGTGTATGAAATTCCGGTGAATGACGAAGTAAAATAACAAAAAGGATGGGAAGACTCCATAAATCTTACAAGGAACGAACCAAACCGGTAACATGGGGCTAGCCCCAATAGTATCACATTGGGAAATATGTCCTATAGCACTAGTATATCTGAACTATCCAAGTCAAGAGGTCTACAAACAACATAGCATCCTAAGAAGTATCACCTAAAGTGATTGCTCTTCTATGGATTGTTTCAAACTAGTCTTTCTCTATAGAAGCAATGGAAACACGTTCTTATAAAATAGGCTATACAATAAGCTAAAGAGAGTGATACCCCATGTCGCCTAATATGGTAGGCTCTCGCGCACTCATTCACAAACATGTCGAAGTCGGTGTCCATAGCTCCATATAACTCCAAAGCTAGAGGAACAAAGAGATGACCTCTCTGCATACCTCTATACTTGGAGACCTTTTTCATTTGCCGCCGCCGCTCCACTCGCCGCCCATCCTGGAGGATGGGTGATCACCCCCTCCGAAATTGTGTCTCTAGTAGGATCGGTAACCACCACATCGACCCACGGTGGCCTGGTCCTCCCGAACCAAAATGCAGTGCCTCTAACCCTAGTCGACCGCAAGGCATACCAACGCTCTCTCCATGTGAGGTATCCACCCTCCCGCGCCATAGCAAACACCACATCCCTAATGGCATCATGGGTAGCTATCCTCTGCCCTCCGAATGGACAACGAGTCATATGAACACCTGCTGCATCTAAAGTGATACCACACTCACATGTGAGTAATGAAGATGTAGATGGATGGACCAAGCCAAGACGGAACCTCATCATTTGTGGAGAAAGTAGGCTGGTGCAAGTCGGAAAGCCCTGATGCATGGTCGAGCCAAGATCCACGAGCCTGCACCCTTGCCCGAGCAAGAGCGTAGACGAGCTCTAGTAGTACGAGGGATGGTCAGATCCATTAAGAGTGAATGTAGAGCCTCCTGAAACTGTCGGTCCATCAAGATAGACTGTAGACTCCACATGATGAAATTCCGCATTACGTATTGAGTGTCTTATAATTTTAGATGCAACAGTGTCTATATAACTTGTTGTACATTCAAACTTTATAGTATAGTTTTGTGGAGTCATTATAGAGATATTGTTTAGGGTATAAAATATATATATATATATAATAATTTTTAATAATATCTTTAGTCTATTATATATATTATTTTAGTTATTTTGTATTTATTATTATACAAAAAATATTAAATCAGATAATCCAAAGAAAATAATCATATGAGATGATGATTTTTTATATTCATGGGAATTATGTAATATGCTTCTTCAAATGCATGTTATTTGTAGACCATTTAATCTATACAGTTAATATATATTTCCAATGTGATGTTATTGGGACCTAGCCCCATGTTATGGGTTTGGTTCCATCATTGTACAATTTGATGAGATCTTTCCCGTACCTTTTGTTATTTCATTGTGTCTCTTTCTCATTCTTCATATTATCTTTAATGTGTAGAGCACTTCATCTAGATTGTGAGTCGCAGTAAAATAACAAAAAGGATAGGAAGACCCCATCAAATTATACAAGGATGGAATATATGGGGCTAGGCCCCAATTTCCATTTCACCTAGATATATAGTCATGATATCTTAGGTGTTGTATGCTAAATTTTCTATCTGTCACTTCTTTTTAGTTCCATAAACTTGATGGGTCTTACTATGTTTTTGCTATGTTTACTTGGACCCCACAAACAAACGAACCTCCTTTCAGACTTTAGCGGCACTTCACGCTTTTACCGTAAAAAACACTCTTCCCATAACTACTACCAAAGCAGAGAGAAACTCGCAAGCTTTGTACGGGATACAGGGCATACAGGCCTGGGTTGGAGGTGGGGTTCTGCACCGTCGATCTCGAGATTCCCGATCGGTTGTCATCCTTTTCTTTATCCTTACACCTCTTTGCTTGACCAGGAGCGCCCTAGCGGCCCTACCCTACCCCACCGGCATTTGTTTGCTTGGACGCTTCCGTCCGTTTGTCTGGCTCCCTTACAGGCGCTTTTGCCTGCTTGCCCTACACTGCATTTGAAAAGTACTACTAGTGTAATGTACAGCATCTCTACATCCACGCCCCGTAGTCTTTCGGGAGGCCCACTCCTGGCGAATGATGCACCACGGTTTTTGGAGCGGCCACAGTGGAGGTCAATTGGTTTGAGATGATGGTTAGCAAATATTGTTGTTCTTGTAGTGTAACTAGAAGAATCTTGTTTTTTGTCGTTGCGCGAAGTCCGTCAATACCCTTGTGGTGGGGGGAGACGTGGACGTTACATTACCAATTTAGAGGCTGGAGATTTTATAGTTTCGGTTTCGCATCCTTCTTTGGTTAAGTCTGCAAGCGGTGGCTAGAAATGGTTAAACCTCCATTCGCTTTAAACAACTTGATTCTGAAACTGGCTCGTATTTATTCTCAAAAGCTTCCAATCTCATCATCAAGGTCTCTAATGAACTCTTTGCATTCTACTTTTTGTAAAGAGTTCTTGATGGTTCAAATTTTCAAACTGGTATTTAACTAAATTACGAAGTCTGGACTTGTCTCACATAATAGAACATGGTGACGAACATAGGATCTTGCATGCAGTTATAAAATGTTTTAGACCACTTAGAATCACCCCAAACCAATTCTCTATGGACTAATACCATTTCAAGATGTCATGTGGTCATTGTGTAGGATATACATGAGATGATGTTAGTCTAGTTTAAAATATTTACGCTTACCAATATATTATATTTGTTGGCACATACTTTGGTCAAACATTCAAGGAGAAACTTTCAAACTTCCTTGTTTATATCTATAACCTTTCCTAACATGGTATACCGTACGCTACGTCTTGATTTACAGTTTGCTACATCCACAACTAAAGCCTCAACCTGATTAAGTGCATACAACCTACAATTTCTCACTAAGAGTATAACACATCTCCAAACAAAATTTGGCAAACTATAGTCCAAATCTGAATAAAAATTTGACATCATGACAACCATTTATGTTAGCCAAATATCACTAACATTACTCAAATTTACTCTAAACCTTGATCTCAATGGCAAACTCAATCTCTCCATTCAACCTAATAAAAAACATAGAATTACTTAGGAGTGAAACTTTCTACACCTATCAAAAGATGAACAAATCATAAAATATTTAAAAAAAAGTTTATTATCAAAGTAGATAAACCTTTCACAAGTCCATTTATCCATGCTCCAAAAAAATCCTATCAAATAATCTTGCTAAATTTTTAGATTATAAGCTCATTATTCCATCATACAAAAAAGAAGTTATTAACATATATTGTTTATTCTTTACAAAATAATTTCCCATAATATTCATCTTTTTCTCCAATAATTACAAATGATAGATAGATAAGTCATTTATAACATATTTCAAAAAATTCTCAAATCATATCATCAAACTAAGTCACAATGATTATAACATGAAAATCACATCAATTCATTATAAAAAAAAATTTATTAAAAAAATATTATTTAATTTTTTTTAAATCATCTTTGTGATAATCATATTTTCTTCCAATAATTATAAATGATAGATAAATTATTCATAAAATATGTCAAAATATATCCTCGTATGATATCATCAATCTAAATCATGGAGATTATGACATACAAATCACACCATTCTTAATTTGTTATGCCAAAAATTTAAAAGTAACATATTGAGGAATATGATATTGAGACTGTGACCTCCGTGCAGACTTTCACTCATGTTGTCTCCAATGGTTTTTTGGAAGCTCATCATGAATCTACAAAAATATGTTCCAATCCAATGACAATGCCTCAGTGTACCCTCTTTCACAAACTCTCAAACTCAAGACTCCATAATTTCATCATAAAGAGTCAAATATCATTTAAAAGGAAGAGATCATTTATTGATGATCAAAGCTTTCCTCGAAACAAAGCTATAATCCTAAATATTTTTTTCAAAAACCAAGCTTTTCAAAACAAGGCTTCTCCAAAACCAATTTCTCCCAAAATTTACTTCTCAAAATTAACTTGAGAGATGTTTTTCAAATTTTTTGTTTACAATTCTTACAATTTTATCATATGAACTAAAAATAATCATCACTTAGCTTTTTCTTGTAAAGTTTAATCTAAGTAGAGATCATAATCCCAATGAGAGAGATCATCACCAAGTCAAACCAATGAAAAGTTTTTTGATCTATTAACTATGGCTGAAATACAATGAGAGATTACATCTAATACAATATTTTTTGTTCTTATAATAATATGTGATCTTATTACATAATGCACTTTCATATTAGATTTTTCATCATCTTAAAATTTTCAAACGATTGTAATATTTAATTAAAAAAATATAAAATTTTAAAAGCATAATAGTTCAAAACCTCAAAGTTATTTTTATTCACATAAACTTATGAATTAATTTATACAATTTTCAATTTATTTTATGAAATAGTTTGAAAACTATGAAGATTTATTCAATAGAAAAAAAATCAAATAATTATATATATTGATAGATATTTCACTGAAGAACATATAATAATTAATAAATTATTAAATTTAATGAAATTTTTAAATAAAAATTATACATATATCAATACCAACCAAAATGGATGATCAAAATTTTAAAAAACTAAATCAAATGTGAAGATAAATATTTTAAATCAAAAATTTAAATATAATTAAAATATATTTTTAAAAAATATGATTATAATATTAATATTATATTAAAAATATACTGCAATTTAATAGTTTGCTATAAAAAAAACAAATTATTTAAATCATGCATATAATATATAACTTATATATAAAAAAATAATTTTTATTTTAGAATAATTTAGTCATTATGATTATTTTAATATTAAAATTTATATTGAAAATATTTTTTATTAATTAAATTGAAATATTATATATATAATAAATAATTTGAAAAAAAAAAATTAAAACTTTGTAGCAAAATAATTTTGAAACATATTTTTTATTTTTTACATAATTTTTTTTTTCATATTAATTAAATTCACATACTAATTCTGAGTAATAATGTGAATTAAATCAATCAATATATTCATAAAATATCTTAAAATTTTTTAATTTTTTTCTGTTTTAATTGAAAAAATTTATGTTTATAAAAATAAAATTGAATTAATAATGATACATTTTAGTTATAAATATTTTTGAAACTTTTTATTTTTCCCAAATGATGAAAATATTATTTCCTTAAACATATTTTAAAAAGTACAAAAAAGTAATCAAATGTGTGAAAAATAAATTTAATTTTTAACAGCAAAAAATTATAGAGAAAAAAAATGAAAAATTGATTGAGCAATCATTTATCAATGAAATTGAAATATTACGCAACTTCAGAAATTTTTATGTTTTTTCGTTCTTTTAAAAAATATATTCAGTAGTGAAATTTTTTTTACTTCATAGAAATCTTTTATTAGCATTTGATGAATATTTTTTTAATTGTTTACAAATTTTATCTTTTTTTTATTATTTACATTTGTTGAATTTTTTCAGAGATCTGTTTGTATATATAAATTTCATAATTTATCACATTAATCATATTAAAAAGTTGAAAATTTGATATAAATTCATAAATACACAATGTTAGTTTTATACATAATGGAAATTAAATTTGTTTGAAATATCATAATGTAGCTTCAATATCTATGATTTTTTGACTGTATTATAAAATACTTCCATTTATCTGTATCAATACAGTTAAAAAAATTATGATATTTAACAATATAGGATATGTATTTTTCATAATTATTCTTTGCACTACATATCACTAACATGTTTTTGTCATGTTTGTTATTTTACCTATATTTATAATTTTTATCTTTCTTGTTGTACTATGTTTTTTAACATTTATTGTAAAACTTCATCAAATTGATCACATCTTAGGTTTTTGACATAACCTTCTACAAGTCATTTTTAAACCGGTGCATTCTATAACCTGCACATCAAGTATCAAGAACTCATTAGTTCATGAGTCTTTATTTGTAGGCTGCATCGCCTTATCAAGC
Organism: Marchantia paleacea; assembly: GCA_014180765.2. Taxonomy (NCBI): domain Eukaryota; kingdom Viridiplantae; phylum Streptophyta; class Marchantiopsida; order Marchantiales; family Marchantiaceae; genus Marchantia; species Marchantia paleacea. Next base: position 1,128,404 of record MUAA02000064.1, read on the forward strand.
CACCGAATCATTTCATTCAAGGGACACGTCATCTTTGGTACTTCTTGTTTACAAGTGTTGCATACAATAGTAGGAGCAAAGATTTCCACAACATGATATTCACAAACATTGTATTATGCTATATCCAGTTATGATCACCCTCCCTTCTAATCGATTGCAAAATAATAACATTTCATGACTATATTATTTTACCCCTCATAGACATGAGTAGGTTTTATGGCTGTAGTTTCCAGAGCAAACCCAAGTTTTAGCCAGACGGCACCAAATTTAGTGATGAAATTAGCTATGTTGTAGTTTTTCCTTACAAAATTTTGTTGATAGTCTACACAGGTCTGTTGCAAACAAAATAATGGGTTATGGTCAACACCTGGAATATTATTGCTTTTTATCACAAACATTAAAAGTGATTATCTCTAATCTGAAACGCCCTGTTGTAGTGTGATACGATCTACGCACACGACTGTATTGGTGTACTGACCCTAGACGGAAAACGTGAGGCATTTAGCCTGATGAGGCTCTAGACTCTAAATTTTTTCGCCGTGGCTCTCAACAAATATATTGCAGGTTATTCCTGCAAAGAGTGAATGATTGTTTTGATTCTACACTCTACAACAATAGTCCATGTCGTTTTATAACGCACGGTAGATGGATGTCAGTGTTCGAGGACGGAGTTCTTTAGAACTTGAACGCGCCGCCAGGAACGCTCTTCACGGTCAGGAAACAGTGCTGTAGTAAAAAAAAACGTACGATCGATGAGTGATGAGATATTCGAGCCGGAGTCCAACTTTAGACCGCACATCACAGACCGTGGTACGGATTGTTGTCAGATATTGCCCATGGGGCTTTTCTCACTCGGGGAAAATCTCTCGAACGGTAAAAGTGTCCAATTACCTTCGTTGCACTTCTATCCTCGTTCAAAAGCTGAACCGAAAGCTGCTTCCTCGGAAGTTTCCAACAACTTTATGGCTTCGTGGTCCAGTTATCGCCCTACTTCTGGTCTAGCACAGCATCCAGCGTTTGTAGTGTGCCCTGGTCCAAGGAGTGAGAAAGCTCGAGAAGCCACAAGTGGAGGTTGCATGTTTTTCGAAAGACAAACATTTTACAACATTTTGGGTCGCTTGTGTATGGGTTTTCCAAGGTGTAGTCACTGTGACTCACCATCATACATGTAGTTAAAAGTCGAAATTTTTTGGGATGAAATACAAATGCTTTAAAATGTGCCATGGTCTATATAGAGAGAAGGCGCGAGAGGCCAAAAGTGGAGGTTGAACGTGCAGGTGCATGTTTTTACAAAGATAAACATTGTACAATATTTTTTGTTGCTTGTCTGATGGATTTTCCACAGGTATAGTCATAGTGACTCTCCATCATACATTTAGTTCAAAGTCCAGACATTTTGGGATGAAATATAAATGCTTTCCCGTAAAAAAAGGAATATGCAATCTAGTATCTAAACATTGACGTGGAGTTCCTTCGGCAAGAATAATGGGCAGGAACAAACGAAAAAGACAATTGGAAGGTCAAAGACTTTAGCATAGACTTTTGTTGACTATATAAACAAACAAAAAATATGTTAAAAAAAATGTATGAATGTAAAAATCCAAATTCTTGTAGTTGCACACATAATTAGATTTGATAAAAAAATATTTTATCATTCATTTTATTGAGAGTATTTCACAATCCAATGTAATACTATATCAGTTGTTTTACAAATATTTAATTTTTAAAAATACTTAAAATCAATCAGATTCTCAATAACATATATTTAATTCGTTTATTATATATTTAAAAATTCATAAATTCACTTAAAATTCTACTAATTTTTTTAATATAGATAAATAAAAATAAAAATATGATTTAAACAAAAATAAAAAATTTATCAATATTAAATGTAAATTTTAAACGAATATTTATTCATTAAATAAAAACAGATTAATATGAGATACTGATGAAAAAATTTAATTTGTGCAATAATTTTTTGTTAAATTGCAAGGTAGTATAATAATAAATATGTAAATGCAAGCTCTCGTTTAAAAGTAAACTTTGGTGTCCTCAATTAACCAAACATTTTTATTGTCAAAAGTATCAATAAAATTTTTCTTTTAAAATTTTGTTTGTTGATATTTGATGTAATATATATTAAATTCACATCAAAATAAAGTAAGTTATAATTAAAAAAAATCATATCTTTCATGACAAATAAAATATTTTTAACCAGGTGAAAAGGTAATTTTAATTTTTAGTAAAACTTTAATTTTAATTTTAATTTTTTTTTAAAATTGAGAAAAAAATATTATATAAAAAAAAATTAAACATTAAAAAAATACAAAACAAATTAATTTATTTACCAAAAATGAAATTCATATAAAAATAAATGTAATAAAAATATATTTCATTTATTTATAATTAAAAAAAAATAAAATTTTAAAAAAATATGATTCAATTTTTGTTAAAAAATATTTAAATTATAATTTTAAAATAAAAGATTATTCATTTATTTTAAAATAAGTTTAAGATTTCAACTTTTGAAATATAAAATTATATAAAAAATTTATAATATAATTTATCTCTAATTTTATAGATTGAGAAAAATTGAAAATTTCATTTATATATTTAATCATTTTACTATATGTTTAATTTTAAAATTTTAATTTATTCATACAAAATATTTTATTTTTAATATTTTTAATTTAAAAATAAAATAAATTTATTGATAGATAAAAATAAAATATTTGATAAAAATAATATTTGCATTACAAATTTTGATATATTAATATGCATGTTATTTGATGAATTATGTTAACTCATTATACATATTTTTTTAAGTTTCATTTAAAACTACAAAATCTTTATAATTGCTATATTTTGTGAAAAATTTGTCAAATTCTTTGAATATTGTATTTTTATTTTTTAAAAAAAAATTAAAAAAATAAAAATATATATAATCAAGTTAATATTCTTAATTCTTAATTTCATCATAATTATATGTTTAAAATTATCACAAATGATGTAAAATATTACTTTTGCATAAACTTGTATTTTTAAACTTATAAAAAATATAGATTTGTGATTATTCACTTGTTATAAGTTTAATATTAATGCATTAACTTCTAAGAACCAACATATATAGTAAACCATTTCATGCGAAGGTATTGAGGGGGAAATATATTTTGCTTAAATTTTATTAAACTTATTGTTCATGCATGGATGTTGATTTTAACATTTATTGAATATATAAATAAAAGTATTGATCTAACAAAAATTAAATCAAAATCAATTGTAAAATTTAAAGTCTAAGGATTTGTAACCCTTGGCTGAAGTGTAGCATTCATGTTTTAATAATTTGGAAACATTGATGCACTATAATTACAAACATGCATATCAAGAGATGATATTCTTGTGCAAACTACAAGATGATACCATTCCAATGCATATAAAGCTTGCATCTATTCATACTCAATCAAATATACATGCGTATGGGTGATTCCCAAATTATATATATGGTCTTTCAAAATTTCACATTCTATCTTTATCACAACATTGAATTTTGAAATGGAGTTAATAAAATATTTTATTCTAGCATGATTATTTGAAATTGTGGCAAGACCTATTTCAATATGATTCACACTTGACATGTTGCAAAGAGTAAGTAAGAGGATAGCTACACATGAAAACATCTTGCATGGAAAAAGATGCATATACATCACAATATTTTGCAAGTAAAATTATAATTACATATGATGTTATAGTAATTATTGTTTACACAATTACTTGAAAGTGTGGACATGATATTTGGAGGAAGTGATGGACATTTTCATTGTACTCGACTTATAGATGCATGAAGCACCATGACGGAAGATGGGAACCTTTGTTAGGGAGTGTGACTGACTGAGTATGACAAGTGGAAGAAGGAAGCATCCATACATCATTTTTTTCTTGCATAAGTATTTTTCAAAATGAATATGTGTAGCATTACAGTGTATTTAAGATTTGCAATTAAGACATATAAAAGAAAATTGCATTGTTGAATGTTGGTTATATATTACCATTCTAAATCAATATCATGCTGTAACATTGAAGGCAATCATTCCGGAATGACTTTCAAGATGAAATGTCTTTTCAAGACCTCTCCTTGCTTTATGTACTGTAGGACTAGAAAAGTTTGTAATCCAAACTATATCACATGGCTAACATGCATAGGTCGCATATTTCATTATCTTATCCTAACCAATTCCTAAAAGACGTCTAGCACACAATCTGATCCACCAATGCATAGGAGCCACCTCGTCATTAAGCCAAAGTTTACCTTTTGCTTTTTGGATCGTGCACACCACTATCTTGTCTTTTTGTGATATAGTGACCAATCTAAGCTTTGGTTAAACTAACTATAGCTGATCAAGATTGGTTACAAACCACCATCCATTTCAGACGCAACGTCCTCGTTGTAAGAAGATTCAAAAGTCTCTACAAGTATCTTGGCATTTATAAGATTTGCTAATGGTTCCCAATTAGCTTCATAAAATGGATAATCTTTCCATTGGACTAGATATTTGACTTTTGGATTCCGATGACATCTCGTCCATTTTTTGAGAATTCTATCAACCTCATATTCCTCTATGCTATCAATCATGGCTGCTAAAGAAGGAGGTTGATGTGGATTACCAAAGGAAGAAGATCGTGGAGTATACTTCCGCAAGAGAGACACATGAAAAACAAGATGTATTTTCATTTGTGTTGCCAATTCTATCTTGTAGGCAACTTCTCCAATCCGTTGGACAATCAAGAAGGGTCCAATAAATCATGAACTTAACTTTCTAACTCATGTTAATGACAAATTGATAGTAGACAACCACACATGATCTCTTTTTTGAAACTCCACATGTCGTCGATGAGCATCGGCATATTGTTTTTACCGATTTTGGGCAATGGCTAATTTTTGCTGTGCCTGGTGCATTCCTCGTTGGACTTGTGCCACAAACTTGTTCATCGTTTCAACTTGGATTGATGGTTCTTGCATGTGACCTACTCTCACCAAGCTAGATGGTGTGATGGGATGTTCTGCATACATCAAGAGGAAAGGGTTGACTTTTGTAGATGCATTGATTGAGTTATTATAAGCAAACTCAATCAAGGATAAAACACATCCCAACCTTCTTGCTTCTCCAAAGTGAAAGCTCTAAGCATGTCATCAATAGTTTTATTTGCTCTTTTAGTTTGTCCATCTGTTTGAGGATGATCAGTTGTGGACATGGCTAGTTTTGTTTTGAATAGCCCAAATAGGGTTTTCCAAAACATGCAGTAAATTGAGTGCCCCTATCAGTGATGAGAACTGTAGCTAAACCATGTTGAGCAAAAATTGCATCCATATAAATGCGAGCAAGTTCAAGTGCAATAACAGTCTTGTTATGGGCCTAACATGGATCATCTTGCTCAATTTATCCACAAAAATGACTATTGAATCATAACCCATAGACGTCATTAGTAATTCACATACAATGTCCATACAAACGTGCTCCCATCTTCTAGGTGATGTTGGAAGAGCTTATAGTAGACCTGTTGGTTTCTGATTGCTTGCATGGTTCTGTTGACATGTTACACAACTTCAAACATAGCTGTTGATGTCCTCTCTTAGTATTGGCAAAAAATATATACTCTAAACGCCTTTAACGGTCTTCTCCACTCCTACATGGCCAACAATAGCGAAATCATGTGCCTCCTCTAACACTATTGTACGGAGAGCAACATTTGAGGGTATCCAAATCTTTCTCTTATAGAACGCCAATCCCCGTTTTACATGTGCTGTATCCTGTTGAAAGGCTTGTGCAATCTCCTCATCCTCCTTGATAGCTCGATTCAGTTTCTCCCACCATTTAGAGTGAGTATTAACCTCCGTGATGTGATTAATGCACGACATTCGTATCAATGCAACGTCAAGTTGCTTCTTCCTCTCCACATACACGATCTTCATATTGAAACATTATCGCCATTCATCTCAACAAATCTGCCACTTTGAGAGATCTTTTTGAGTTTCTAAATAAACCAAAGGCTTTGGTCTGTCTCAACCCCAAACTCCTTATCTCTGAGATAGTGCTTCCAATGTTTAGTAGCCAACACAATGGCTAACTACTCTCTCTCTGTGGTATGATAATTTTGCTCCACTGGCAAAAGCTTCCGTGAGAAGAAGGCAATTGGGTGCCATCCATCTTTCCATTCATGTTGTAACACTCCTCCAACTACCACACCTGATGCATCCTTAGCAAGTTTCGTTGGGTTACTTGGTTCATACCATTTAAGAATTGATGCATGTAAGAGCGCATCCTTCGAAGCCTGAAATGCAATCTCTTGAGTTGTACTCCATTGCCATTTCTGCCATTGGTCTAAGAGATTTGTTAAAGCTTGAGCAATACGAGCAAATGATTCCACAAACCTTCAAAAGAAGCCAATTGAATCCAAGAAACTACGTAGTTGAGTCTGATTCTCTGAAGCACTCCAATTTTGAATGGCTTCCACTTTCTCACTCATGACTTGGATGACTTTTGCACTAACTCTATGACCTAAGTAATCTACTTTACTTTTTCCAAACTCACATTTTGACATACAGCTTATTTTCTCTTAATACTTGGAGTACTTCTCGTAGATGTTTCTGATGATCTTCTAAGGACTTGTTATATATCAAGATATCATATAAAAATACAATCACTTATTTATCTAGAGATTTACGAAAAATATCATTCATCAGTCCCATAAATGTGGCAAGTGCATTGTTTAAACAAAATGGCATAACTAGATACTCAAAATGTCCATATCTAGTTCTAAAAGATGTCTTTTGTATATCTTTATCAGCCACTATGATCTGATTGTATCATTTTCCATTCCTCCCATTTTGATTGCTATCAATTCTTGAGCTTACTCTTGTACTTGAGTCTGGCTTTGCTCTAATATGTTTTTCAAATCTCTCAACTCATGAATCATTTTTCTCAAAGTGTCCTCCATGATTTGTTTCCGTCCACGCTCTCTCAATATAGGGTTAAGATAAACACTCTCCAATTTTTCAAGATTGGCAACACCAAAAAAATAGTTGATGCTATCACCTCTTGATAATACTCCTCTCCAAAATTTCTAATAACTAGGCTCCAAAACATAGCTTTAGGATGATACACAGAAAAGATCTCACACAGTGTGTTGAACTTCACCAATGATGGTCTATTGAGGTCCATCTTTAAACTAAAACATCCCAAGTAACGTCTTAGGTGACTATAGGTAAGATAATCATATCTCGAGATCTAATCACTTGATCCATGAAGTTGGCACCAAAATGATAAACCAAATATTTAGTCAACCTTGCTCTCTCAATGTATAACAGTTTGACATGAAAAGGATTAAGAAATGAGAATCTCGGTACTATTCTATCTTCCCCATCCATAACCTTCATCCACAATAACCCCCTTCCACTACTTGCAGCTCAATGGCCACTGCCAGTCTCTAACAAACACTCTCTCCTCAAATAATTGTACCAACCAAGACTATTCTTCCAAGAGAAGTGATCCACACTCATATGAATAATAAGCATGCTCTGGTAGCATTGTAACTCGGAGGCAATCACTCCGGAATGACTTCCAAGATTAAAGATGTCTTTTCAAGACCTCTCCTTGCTTTATATACTGTAGGACTAAAACAGTCCGAAATCCAAACTATGCCACATGGCTAACATGCGTAGGTTGCATATTTCGTTATCTTAAGAAGTGTGTTATGGCGAGAAAAGTTGATTCAAGGTGAATGCAACCATCACCACCCTTGCACCTTGAACTCATAGTTCTCTTCCATGCACAAGGTCATGATAACTCACGCTAATTGAAATTTTGGATGAAGATTAAAATATTAATTAATCATATGACTATGTTTATAACAATGCTCACATGAATTCAATCCAACATGATCTACTCTTTGACATTAAAGTCAATCCTTCTTGTGATGTGACCCATCACATGTCTAACACACCATCATATCAACTTATTGTTGATATGAAAATGATGGCATGGTCTCAAATCTTGCACCTTCATCACTTGGTATAGATGGTCGAGACTAACCCACATGTTTATCATAACAACTCGTTTGTAGATTAGTTACATGAAGAAAATGATGAGGATGGTGACTTCTTGCTAAATCCATCAGTCACAACTCTCTTCATGCATGTTGAGTTCAATATGAACACGAAGGCAAAACACAATGGTTAATATAGTTGATGTCTCATGTAGCAAAGTGAGATCTATCGCTCTACGTTTCAACTCCCTGTCCAATATCCCATACCAATATTTGACAACCTATGACTTTGTCATCCCTTGGATAATACTAATCAATCAATGCATATGAATATAAGACTTGTCTAGATATTTTTCCAATCTTCCACTAGAACTCATACAAAATATTTAGCTTGTTAGTTCTCACTCATGATAGAGTCTACTCAACCAAAGGATAAACACCAAAATAGGATTAAAGGTAGGAACCTATGAACTCTTCAAAACTTAAGTAGCTTCAACTGTATCATTAATGAGAGGTAAAAAAAGTGAACTAGTCCCACCAAATAGTGTTGTCTAGAAACTAATATTGTCTCCAAAACTCAATCTCATTAAGATATTTGTAAGGACATACTTATGTTTTTAGTCAGATTTTTTGTTTTTTTTGTTTGATTTAGTTAGTATTTGTAGTAGAAAGGATATTTTTGAAGACAAATAAGTCAATTAGTATAAAGTGTCAAAGATGAGTTTAAATAAACAATAAAAAGAGTCGGTTTGCGAGAATTAAAAGAGGAGGCCGGTTCAAACGTAAAAGTAAGTAAGAGAAGAATGTAATTTTCTCAATTGAAAATGAGACAAGTATTAGCAATCAAGAACAATGGATGTGTTTGTAATGAAGTAAAAACCAAGGTTGTATTGAGAGATTGTGACAGCACTATCGACAAGATGAAGAAGAAGTTGTAGAACAGGTAAAGAATTCAAGAAGTAATCAAATTATCATCGACCGTCAACCAAAAAATAACTATTGGGATTGTTTCAACTCTCATATCATTATAGTAGTGGACATCTAAAGATGCATTGAGATTAAATAATTTAGAAAGAGGATTTTTACTTTTATGATGGGACTATAATTGCATGGAGTTGTGTCAAGAAGTCAGGAGTGGGAAGGTAGTGCATAGAGTAGAAACTAGAGGGTGGTTGGAAATGTGGAACATAGAGATGTGGGAAAAGGCAGTAGGTGAAGATTATGCAAGTGGAATGAGTGGATGTGATGAAAAAGGCTTGGCTTTATACACTAGATTCAACTTTGACAAAATAAAGTGATTTGATCCATGAGAGCTTAAAGGAACGAATGGGTACAAGATCAACTTGATTAGAGATGATTTCATAAGGAAGATGGGATACATCATAAATCAAATATTTTCATCCCAGTGCACGATGTATGTGAATATTTATAAGATAAAAATAATTGAGGGATTTATTGGTGGCTTAATCAAATTTAATTGGGGAGATGTGTTTGCTAATAATATACAAACCATCATCAAGAGAATTGAGTTAAATGAGAACTGCGTGATGTATTTATATTTGTTATTGTTGCATATATATTTGAGAATGCTTTGGCTTACAACTAAGAAATATCATATGAAAATATGCCATTCCAACATTGAAGTAAACTTCAAGGATGCAAGTTAAGAATAAACAAAAAATCTTCCTAAAGTTTGTTAGAGATGAACTCATTTTGTGATTATGAAAAGAATATATGGAGAGAACTTACTTGAGATGCCCTCACAAGATCTAGATCAGATGATGAAAAAAATTAAAGAAAAAGTCTTTAGAGAGAATAGATTGATAGGTTCTTTGGGGAAGCTAATGCATAGTTTGAGTGCAGACATTATGAGTACTGTCATCAAAGATTCAAAGTCTGAAGTCGAATAAGAGGCATGAAGTTCACTGCCAATGAGAGTGTCAAGGCTAAAGATGAAAACTTTCAAAGTAGATGGAGGAGAGCCAATATCTTTAATATTTCAATTTGCTTAGAAGGTAGAGGATGTGGTAGTTCATGTGCTGATGGAGCTCAATAAAATGGATCTGAAATAAGTTCATGGGTGGGATTCTCAAAAACATGACTACATGAAGGCTATTTGGATGATGCATTGATTATCCAATGAAAGGAGGGATCAAACTCAGACAATTTTACAGTTGGGTAAATGTGTAGAGCGACTTACAAAGTAGAAGGTTGAGAAGGAGAAAGAAGTGAAGGAGGCAAAAACATAATATTTGGAGATATGCACAATGAAGAATGTTGAGATTAAGTTTGTGGAAGAAAAAAATGAATAGCTTAATGATCATGTGAAAACACTTAAGAAGTAAATCAGTCTACTAGATGTGGAGAGATTTGCAAGGTTGAAGACTCTAGCATTCAGATGGAAGCAATACCTCTTTGTTTGATGCAATGAGATGGAGACCAAAATGTTGAAACGGTTGGTGGAGTTGATGGAAAATCCAAACGACACACCAATGACAAACAAAAAATACCAAGAGGCAATGAAAATGCACTAAAGAAAGATTGCAAAGGGTATTTGAGAACTGCAATTGAGCGTTAATGTCTTTGCATGAAAATTGGAGACTATATAGAAGGAGCAAAAGAGCAGTCAAATTCATGGCAAGAGTAGATCAGTGTAAGGGTTAGTTAAAGTGGTTAGGAATATGGAGTGTATATAAGTAGATTTAGTGTAAAAATAAGATCTCATCATTTTAGTTTGTTATGGGAAGGTCATGATAGCACAAACAAGGTAGAACAAGTTACTTCAAGATAGAAGTTGATTGCTTGACACAATCAGACCATGACAATCATGGATTTAGTTGGTCTAGCTATCTAAGTGGAACTCTTTGAGTCATCACCTTTGATTCGATGTCATCCATTTAAAATGATGAGACACCAATTCTTAGTAAAAGATCCATAAAATTGATGTAATCTTGAAGTGAATGTGATTTGATTTATGGATCAGTGTGTGAATTTATGAGCTGGAATTTCTCAATTACTATGAGGATGGATTCATCTTAACTCTACAAACATTGATGTCAAGAGTATGTTGTTGTGCACATACATAACAAATATCACAATACATAGATTGACATACATCAACATAAAGTGTACCACAATAAATCTTTTCTCTTCTTCAAACATACATAAGGACACTCCGCTCAAAATCATAGTATAAAAGGAAATTATAGTCAAGCAAAACCCACTTTATGCTTCAAAAATTCCAAGTTCTAGCACAAGTTACTATCCATAGTAGCCACAATCTTAAAATATCAACTTCAAAAATTGCATCCACAAGAGTACTAATTCAAACTCTACCCCTTGAGCCCTAGGTCTTTTAACAGCATTGTTGGCCCTAATGGCAATTCCAGCACTGTGACCTCATGGCTGACTCTCATTCAAGTTTAACTCCGATGGCTTTTTGGAAGCTCATCATGAATCTAGAAGGACTTGTTCCAACTCGATGATCATGATTCCCAAAACAAGGTCTATCTTCACCCATGATAATCTCTCCTCAATTGTGCAAAGAAGTCTAGAATAATGTTAAAGGTTGGGATCTTTGAACCGACTAGCTTCATCCGTATCATCAATGGAATGTACAAAGGATGAACTATGACATCCGATTCACTCTCACTCAGATTTACCTCCGATGGCTTTTTGGAAGCTCATCAAGAATCTAGAAGGACTTGTTCCAACCCGATGACCATGACCCCAATGCACATTCTTACACAAACTCTCAAATTCCAAACTCCATGATGCAAATTCTCACTAAGAGTAAGATATCACTCAAAAGGAATGAATACTTTGATGATAAAAAGTCTTCATTAAATCAAGACTCCAATCCCAATATGACTTCTCAAAACCAAGCTTCCCAAAACAAGGTCTATCTAAAACTAAGATCACAAAACTTACTTGTCCAAAACTAACTTGAGAGTTGCTTCATAATTTTTCTATTTATACTACTTAGAATTTTATCCTAGTAACTACATTTACCCTCAATGTAATTTTCTTTTACAAAGTTTAATCGAGGTAGAGATCATAAACCCCAATGAAAAGGGTACATGACAACATGCAATTGGTCCATTTGGATCTTCTAGAAGACCAATTACCCTCCAATTGACTTTGGTGTGCCAAATCAATCTTGCCTTTAGATTTAAGGGTCTTCACCATTCAAACCAATGAAAACTAATCCAAGTCAATGAAAGTCAAGATACCCATGTGATGGAATATGTTCCTTGATTCATACTAAACAACAAAATAGTTATTCTCATCTACCACACCAGGAGCTAATCTATATTTTCCTCCAACTTAATCATAACTACCTAAACATAGTCATGACTAAGATAAACTTAGTCACAATTTAGATATACTGTAACACTAAAATCAATGACTCCGGAATGACTTCCAAGATGAGAGATGTCTTCTCAATACCTCTCCTTGCTTTATATACTATAGGACTAGAAAAGTCTGAAATCCAAACTATGCCACATGGCTAACATGCGTAGGTTACATGTTTCGTTATCTTATCCTACCCAATTCCTAAAAGACGTCTAGCACATAATCCGATCCACCAATGCATGATAGCCATCTCGTCATTTATCTTTTACTTTTTGGATAGTGCACACCACAATCTTGTCTTTTTGTGATCTACTGACCAACCTACGCTTTGGCTAAACTAACTATAGCTAACCAAGATTGAGAATTGTAGCTAAACCGTGTTGAGCAAAAAGTGACTCCATATAAATTCGAGCAAGTTCAAGTGCAATAATTGTCTTTGTTGTGGGCCTAATATGGATCATCTTGCTCAATTTATCCACAAAAACAACTATCGAATCATAACCCGTAGACGTCATTGGTAACTCACATATAATATCCATACTGACGTGCTCCCATCTTCTAGTTGGTGTTGGTAGAGGTTGTAGTAGACGTGCTGGTTTCTGATTGCTAGCCTTATTTTGTTGACATGTCACACAACTTTGAACATAGCTGGTGATGTACTCTCTTAGTCTTGGCCAAAAGTATACCCTCTAGACGCCTTCAATGGTCTTCTCCACTCCTACATGGCCAACAATAGTTGAATCATGTGCATCCTCTATCATTGTTATACAGAGAGAAACATCTGAGAGTATCCAAATCTTTTCCTTATAGAACGCGAATCCCCGTTCTAAATGTGCTCTACCCTGCTGAAGGACTTGTGCAATCATCTCATCCTCATTGGTAGCTCAATTCTCCAACAACTCTTCCGATTGTGCCTTGTATTCCTCAAGCTCGTTTGGTGAAAGTCGATAGGGACTTTTACAAGGAGGAGAACTTCCTGATAAGATCTCTATCTTGTGATCCACTCTCCTTCTTGGTGGTAAACCTGGAGGTAGATCATCTAGATAAACATCTTGAATTTCATTCAAGATACAAGTTAACTCCTCATGTATAAAAGATTGCTCTTTTGGAGCGCTTTCATATCTTATTAGGCCCAAAAAACATACATCTTTGTGACTAACAGCGGTTCTTCCTATCACGTATAGAGGTAAGTTTTTTTGTTCCTTATTAAGTGTATCTCCAAAGATTCTCCAACTGATAGTTTTTACTATATTCTTCGCCAATCTACTTCAAGATTATATTTTTCCATCAAATACATACCCAAAATAGTATCATAGCGAGCTAATCGAATTACTCTCCACTCCAACGATTCCTTGTATTGCCCAATCTTCAACTCCACTTTCCTAGAAATGCTCTCAATGCTCTCATCTTTCTCTAAAACTAATCCCAACTTTATAGCAACAGATCGAGATAGGAAATTTTTTGTAGCTCCTGGATCAATCAATACTCTCTTTTTTACTCTTTCTATCTCGACATTTGTCACACTCAAACATGTTTCCTTCTTGTAGGAGCGTAGTTCTTAGGATAAGTAGGATTTTTTTTTGGTTTTGGTGAATAAAGAGTTATATTCAGGTTCTCTTGAAGGTATTCGTCCGAATATATGTTTGTTGGATAGGAATACCATTAGGAAGTTCACACGAGTGAATTGCGAAGGAATTTAAGTGCGCGTACGGCGGATTGAAGAATTATCGAGAGAAAGTCAATGCCAAGAACTTGCCGAGCGACCGAGCAAGGGAAGCTAGCTGCAATGTTGAAGCGTCGAACCGGAGGAGTTTTAGCAGGAAGAAGTGCGACTGTGGGGAGAATTCGACCGCTTATTCTCATGACGGATTGGACTCCAGCGGAGTTGCTAAGGTTGAAGAACCTCGGTGGAGCGTTTCTGTCATGGCGATGGGACTACGTGTGCCCGGTGTCAGGCGATGAAGTCCGAGAGGGAAGCCAGCGACAAAGAATTGGGAAGCAAAGCGTAGCTGGAGAAGTTGGATGCGAAGTTATGGGCGAAGGCTCTAGGACGCAACCACGAAGAGGACAAAGGCGACGTCAATTGGGAGGGATCGGCAATGCACACGGCATTTACCTTCGACGAGCGGAAGTGGTTCAACCCTAGGTAGAGGAAGGGGACGAATGGCTACAAGCTCGACTTGATTAAGGGTGTATTCAGGAGGAAGGTGGCATTCACCTTGAATAAGCTTTTCTCACCGCAAAGAACAAACTACGTGAGCATGCACAAGGTGAGGATCGTGGAAGGGTTCATCGGAGGAACTATCCGGATGAACTGGGGAGAGATCTTTGCGAGGAATGTACAGGCCATGGTGACAAAGCTAAGAGAATACGATAAGAGTGTAGTCTATCTCTCGTCTTGCTTAGAACACCTGTATGCAAAGCTAAAGTGGCTGACGCCTAGGGAGAGGCAGCTGTACCGGTTGGAGAGTGAGTTGTCGGACTTGGATGCGGACATCGACAGTGGTAGTAGTGGGTCGACACGGAGTCTAGAAACGAGTGCCCCACCTAAGCCGAAGAGAACAGGAGAAGTGAGACCGGCGGTGCAGCAAGCCCCGATTCGACTGCACTGAAGTGATTGAAACTTTGAGGAAGAGAAAGAGAGTAGTGGAAGACAATCCACCAGCTACTCTAGCACTTCGAAGAGATGTAGAAAAGAAGAAGGTAGAAGAAGTAGGACTGACAAAGTCCTCTTGTCCAAAGATGATGGCGGTGAAGCCAGGACCGAAAGCCTTGAAGGAGATTGCAGAACCTATGGCATCGGCATTACAAATTGCCGCAGGTTGGAAGCTGTGGTGGTCCCCGTATCGTTGGAGTTGAACGAGATGGGACCGATGTATATGCCAGGATGGGACCCTCAAGCTAACGGGTATATGGAGTTGATTCGGATGATGAACTGTCTGACGTTGGGAAAGGAGGACCAATCCATCACAATGAGAGAGCTAACGGAGAATGTGGACAAGCTGTCCAAAGAGAAGACTGAGATGGAGAAGAAGCTTCAGGAGGCGAAGAAGGCCTACGAAGAGGTCTGTCGTATTCGGGGAGCGGAGATCCATTTTGTGGAGAAGGAGAATGCACATCTTCGGGAGACGGTGCAAGACCTCAAGCGAAGACCGATTCCGGTGGATGTGGAAGCACCTGCGAAGTTGGAGAACCTCGCTAACAGATGTGCGCAACATCTATAAACACGATGTGATCGTGTTGAGACGCAGCGGTTAGAGCAATTGGTGGCAGCAATGGAGAATCCCGGCGACTCAAAGGATCGACGAAAGGAGATGTACAAGGCATTGGGTCGAGATTTCAGGGAAGCCATGTCTCTTTATCGACAGGAGATCGCGGCAGATGTACAAGAAATGCAGTTAGGAATCGACGCATTCACGCAAGCAGCGGAGGTGCGATCGAACGGCTTAGATTAGAGTGGAAGACTTAGGAGAGAGCGATTCGTGTAGGAGACGGTTAGCTTGGTAGTTAGGAGTAGCAATTAAAACATTCATTATAAATAGTCATAGGAAATAAAGTGATGGATCTTTCATCTTTGCAAGTGTCCAAGCTATTGGATTGCAAATTATAATCAGGGTAGAACGAGCACTCGAGGAGCTAGTGTCTGCAGGCTGACGTTGTGACGACTGAGGCGTGTATCCGTGAAGTTACCCGGGTATTCGTCCACGAATGAGCTTGTGCAGAAAGCATCAAGTACTCTAGAGGGTATTTTCGCCGAGACGCGAACTTGTAATGAGAGAGATCCCCATCCCGAAGTAAAGCAAACTGCTGAAATCAATTTGCTGTGTTTGTGGAATTGGTGATGTGATGGGTTTGTGAAGGAATTGAGATTGAATCGATTGCCTTCTTTGTGAATGCTCTTCGGACTTCGCAGTCCACAGTTAGAAAGATGTTTAAATGTTTATTTCTCTTCTTCGCTAGTGCGGTTTGATCCCTCATTCCCTTGGGAACAAATCAATCTATACGAATTTGGATTGAATAGTACCTACCGTGCTCTTACACTTCTTTCTCAAACCATTTACCTCATGTTTTTGCTTCCTTCCCTCTCCTTTTCTCCTTTTCATCGAACAAGTAAGACCAAAAGGCAAGGAAACTGGTGCTCGTTGTTCCCCGGGTTGCCATCGGTCAATTTGTCTCCACCTTCAAGATTGTTGAGAGCTTGTTGATAAAGAGGTCTAGCTCCTCTTGCTAGAACTCGGGTTCGAAAATTCATGGCAATATGACCAAATCTTCCACAATTATAGCATTGCCTCATTTCTCGTCTTTCCTCCACTTTGTCTCTTCTTCTTGAATTTGCTTCTCGATGAGGATTCGAGTTGCGACAATCTCCTCCTTGTGCGTTCACTCCCCTTGGAATGAAATCTTCTCTCTTTATGTTGCCAACTCCATAGGCATTGGTCCATAGTATTGATTCGTGGGAAGTGATACCTCTCTACCATTGTGATAGACGTTGAACATTTGTTGTGCACAAGCAATAAACTCGTTCAAATTGCTTGGATTGTCCCGAATCACCTCTTATTGAATCTTTTTCTTCAATCCTCTCTTGAATAAATCAAGGGCTTCAGCTCCATTGATATCTCGTATCTAAATTTGAAGATCATGAAATTCCTCAATGTACTCCATCACCCTTCCTTTCTGTTCAAGTTTCCACAACCTCATCCGTGTCGTGATGATGGGGTGAACTGCTTGAAAATTCTGAAGAATACCTCGTTTCATTGCACTCTAAGTAACTTGTTGGCTTGACTCATTGAGCTCCATCATCCAACCCAGAAACCAAGTAGACTCTTTCTCCAACAAAAAAGTACAAACAAAAGACCTCCAATGTGATTGTTGATATTGAACAAAGCAAGATGGTACTCCATTCTCTCAATCCAACCTTCCAAAACTCCCATGGTTCGACTTACTCGGTAAGGTTCTATCTTACAAGTTTTTGTTATCTTCAGAATCATGGATGTTTGAAGATCTAGCTCTCTCGCTCGTTGTGTCGCTTGGGCTTTAAGAGCATGGGCTCTCACTGTTTCTTCACTCTCCACCATTGATGGTGACGTCTGTATCTCCATTTGAGTTTCTCTCATTCTCTCATTTTCCATTCCTCTCGTTTTGACTGCTGTCAATTCTTGAGCTAACTCTTGTACTTGAGTATGGCTTTACTCAAATGCGTTTCTCAAATCTCTCAACTCTTGAATCATTTCTCTCAAAGTGTCCTCCATGATTCGTCTCCGTCCACTCTCTCTCAATATAGGGTTAAGATGAACACTCTCCAATTTCTCAAGATTGGCAATACAAAAGGAATAGGTGATCCTATCACCTCGTGGTAATAATCATCTCCAAAGTTTCTAATAACTAGGCTCTGAAACATAGCTTTAGGATGATACACATAATAGATTTCACACCGTATTTTGACTCTCACCGGTGGTGGTCTATTGAGGTCCATCTCTAAACTAAAATGTATATTGTGAGATCCCAAGTAACATCGTAGGTGACTATAGGTAAGATAATTGGATCTCGAGATCTCATCACTTGGTCCATGAAGTTGGCACTAAAATGATAAACCAAATATTGAATCAACCTCAATGTATAACAGTTTGACATTAAAAGGATTAAGAAATGGGAATCTCAGTATTATTCTATCTCCTCCATCCATAACTTGCACCCACAATAACCCCATTCCACTACTTGCAGCTCAATGGCCACTGCCAGTCTCTAACAAACAATCTCTACTCAAATAATTGTACCAACCAAGACTATTCTTCCAAGAGGGGTGATCCACACTCATAGGAACAATAAGTCTGCTCTGATACCATTGTAACACTGAAGTCAATGATTCCGGAATGACTTCCAAGATTAAAGATGTCTTTTCAAGACATCTCCTTGCTTTATATACTGTAGGACTAGAAAAGTCAGAAATCCAAACTATGCCACATGGCTAACATGCGTAGGTTGCATGTTTCGTTATCTTATCTTACCCAACTCCTAAAAGACGTCTAGCACACAATCTGATCCATCAATGCATGGTAGTCACCATGCATTGGATACCTTTTACCTTTTGCTTTTTGGATAGTGCACACCACTATCTTGTCTTTTTGTGATCTAGTGACCAACCTACGCTTTGACTGAACTAACTATAGATAACCAAGATTGGTTACATATATTCATATTTTATCCTATATGTACAACCATGGGTCTTACAAAACTCGCACCACCAAACATTATACTCGAAGTAATAGAGATGTAGTTTGACGATATGTATTGTCTTTTGAATTCAATTCCCTTGGGGTGTTCACCCTTGGACTCATGATAATCATCCACTGGTGGATCCTCCAAATGCTTGAATAATCCCTATCAAGCCATAAACAAACTAAATAATATAGAATTATGCATCTGTTATAAATCACACCATGAGTCAAACTCATATATGAAGTCATCCAACTCAATTGTACCAACTGTAATCAAATATCGTTTTGGACCCTTGATGGCCCCATAGATTTTGTCCATGTCCTTGAATAACGGTGTGGGAACACACTCCAAGATATCATCAAGCTTAGCTCTATCACTATTTGACACCATATCAGAATCTTCAGTGAACCTAAAAGGCCAAGGTTGATACCGCACTTTGCTACGAATGCACCCACTGCTAACCCGAGTAGTCTCTTCTTTGGAAAACCTCTAGAAAACTCCATTGTGACACCAATGTATCACCTCTGTAACCATACAACAATATGTTCCCAACTGGAACCAGAAATTGCACCAAAAGGAATCTAACATACCACAAGGTGTTAACACACTAGCAACTTGAAACCTTCCATCACCACAAGCATTCATCCATTCTACACGTCCACGAATCATGTTTCATTGAGGAGAAACATGGATAGTTTGATTGACTCGCAAAGCACCAACGTAAATATGGTGTAGAAACATGAAGCCAAGATGGAGGCATATCAATCACAAGAAAAAATAAAAATAATACTCCATCTCAAAAATATCCATCAAAGGGATCAAACCATTCCAATCTGGACGGACATAGCCTCATGAAGGCATTTAAAAATACTAAAAATTAGTTTTGGAGGCCTTTTGCTCTCCATATAGATAATATGACATTGGTTATTCAAATGCATAAGGCATAGCCTTGTAAAACCAAAACTCAATTCCCTACTTAAGGCAAATTTTTTTTTCAGTGGACATTGTTGAAACTTATGCGGGATTTTAAAAATCTTCAACTCCAATTTCAAACACCTAAATGTGAAAATTTCACAATTCTGATACTACTGGCCTTCTGCTTGACATCTTCACCCTAGCGTGAGATACTTTACATCTTTTATGACCCCATCAAATTTCAGATCAAACAAACACTACATGATAATCATATAGCTTGGTGCTCTTATTTTGGACATGAAAAGGTCCAAAATCTTGGACTTTGAGCATTTTTTTTTATCAAGATCAAGATTGGTCGAAAAAAATTTGACCAATCTGGATTTTAAGTAAAGCCCTACGGGCTTCTCCTTTCAAGACTTGGGCTTGAAATCCATCAGGCCACAAAGCGGCTTGATGGTTTCCAGTGTTTCTTCATGGTGAGGTAAGAATCGAAGGCGAAACGAGATCTCGTGCTATTGTTTATAAAACGTTTCATCGTCTAGCTCCTCACGGCGATCTTATAAAACTTTTGGTCAAGCCTCAAGATAACTATGATCATCGATCCACTTCATCGATTTTTAGCAAAATTCTTGGTTCGGATTTAAGCTCTAAATCAAAATATACAAAAATTTTAAATTGATCACATCAACTTTGAATCGACTCTACTTCTAGATTGCCACCATGATCTTCACTCCATCAATGTCTTGCACACTCTGTAGCAGAAAGATCAAAGCTACCATCGATTAAAACTTACCAAAATATCTTCAATACTCAAAAAACTCAGAGTTCTCACCACATAATCCAATTTGAGCTTTCAAGATAATCTTTTCTACTCTCCAAAGGTCCACAACAACTATCTACTCATAACTATAGGATAAAAAAGAGATTACAACCAAGCCAAATCCACTTTATGCTTCAAAGACTCCAGGTTCATGCACTATCTACTATACATCATAGCCACACTCTCAAAATCTCACCTCAAAAATTACACTCCAAGGAGCCCTAATTCAAACTCTACCTCTTGAGTCCTAGGTCTCCTAATTGCATTGTAGGCCCTAACGTCAATTCCAATATAAACAACACTAATTGCACTATCGGCTCTAAGTATTGTATATGGTACTTCATGTGCGCATCTACCTAAGTAGGGATGCCACTTCATAAGTTGTGATAATTTTAAAGATTCATAACCTACCTTCTACCTTCCAATTTCATAACTTAAGCATCCCATTCCCTTGGAAACTAATTTAAAGTACTAAAATATAACCCTTTTGCATGAAATTTATGTGTTACATATAAAAGAATATAATAGATGAATTTTTTCTTGACGTCAAACCTTAAAGGTTGTATAATAAGTATTGTGTGGAAAAATACCCATATTATGTATATGATGGATTGACAACTTGATGTTGATACATGATATCTAGAAGGAGGCTGTGACTTGCCTTAAGTTGGGCCAAAGTGATTATTTCATACAATTTTTCCTTCATGTCATATCAATTTTGAAGGTACTCCGAGATGTTAAAGAGTGAGCAAAGATCAGTTGTGGTAAGTTAGGAGATGGAAATGAACGCAAGAAAAAGTTATGTCGATTTTTCAGTTACCAGTTGAAGGGGAAGACATTCGTCTAGAAAAAAATGATCAAACTTCATAATCAATTATAGGATCTTGATAAATGACTATTTGGGAGGAGTTGCGGAAGAACGAATAAGATAAAGATTGCGTGTGAACTCTTGAACAATGTTGGAGAAAGAAAACATCCCTTAGATTACTATCAAAGTTCACAAAGGAAAGAAAGTTGAGTAGTCAAAATCTCATGTTTTGTCAACACAAAAAAGGAAAGTCTCGACACGTTGACAAAGATAACAACGAATACCCTCAATCCTTTACAATAAGTCATCTTAAGGAGTTCCAAAGAAGAAGAAGAAGAAACAAAGAGTCAACAATTGGGGGAAATTGAAAATCAAACCAACCCCCATTTGCCAACTTTTCTCTTTAAATGTTTCAAAAGAACAAGGTGAAACAAGTAATGATACCTCAACACACACAAACACGCCTTCGGGTGGAGTGACTAACAAAACCAAGAAGTGGATTGAATACGTTCGGACCTCCTTCCTACCAAAGGTGGTGAGGATCAAGTAAACCTTTTGGTCGAGGTGTGAGTCAAGCTAGAGAAAAAAATTAACATGGAAGTACTTTTCCATATTGTTCCATCACACAATCAAGGCATCATGACGATGTCTTTCACTAAACAACAATACCCCAGTTTTAAGGGGACCAAAGATGATGATAGACATTTGAGGCCATTTCTACAGCTAACAAAGAGAACAATCTTGATTGTTGATGTATTCTTTCAAATCTCCTTTGGACGGGAGCGCGAGTTTGGATGAATATTGAAGAAGAAAACCATGCAACAAAGATTGCCATATAGGAAAGTCTCAAGTTATGGTTCAAGGAAATGGGTTATGATAAGATATTTCTATGAAGGTTGGAGGTTACTCAAAAGGAAAAGCATCAAAAGCTTTACAAATACACTGAGTAGTTCTTGAGTTGTTTAGACTAGATGTCTTCTAGTATGTCCAACACAAATCCTTGTTTGGTCCCCATGTCGATTAAGTGATATGTATTGGGGTTGGAGAAACATGATCATGACCAAGAAATCTTATGTTGGCAAGCCAACCCGTCTACTATTGAATGCAAGAGGACTATGAATTATTTAACATTCATATGAAAGGGTCAACAGGGTCTCATGGGTCTTGAAAGTGGTGAAAACCAAGGAAATCCAAAGGCCAAACACGAAGAAATCCATTGAAGAGTGAGTTATCATCCACTTTGAAGGAAATGGAGTCGAGTTTCTTGGATCAGGACTAGAAACAAATCTTTAAGAAAAAAGAGGAATGACAAATGAAAAGTGTGTCAGAAGAAGTACGCAAAGGTATGGAGAGTAGGTTGGAAGAGCTCACCAAGTAGCTGGAGGAGCTCAAAGTCCATCGCGTCAACAACAAAGATATGAGGAAGTCCTTAATGCAAAGTCAGACTAATGTATGATGCATTATATACATGAAGTAAGACCACATGGAGCACCATCCCCAAGAGAGATACATGGCTCAACAAGTGGAGTGGATACACTTGTGAGATTATCCCTCGTATGAGCCGATAGACTATGATCTCAAGGATGACTGTCACTCAAATTTATCTCCACTGGTTTTTGGTAACCTCATCATAAATCTATAACCCTGGTACATCCTCTTACACAAACGAAAGTTGGAGTGACCGAGCAACATTGTTTTGATCACTCAACAAGTAACCCATTTTATATTAGTATGATAAAAATGGTAATATACATTTACCATTTTCCGATTGAGATTTGTGTTGTAATGGCATCCTCCACCATCACACTCTCGATCGTCTCGATATCTGTTTCTTAAGCAGTTAGACCTGTAATTCATTGTAGTCAATCTCTTCACTGCCTACCGAATTTCATGCTAATTATCAGCACAAGGCAGCTTTAAATTCTAAGTCTTGCAACCCTTCTCATGACCATTCATAACATTTATACACCTTCATACATACCGCCTAGTCACCATTCATCAAGTTAGAAGATTTTCCAGCTCAGATTTTCCGAGTTCAAAGAAAAGAACATGGAGCTTCAAAAGACCATCGCCCGAAAGAAAGGTTGATATATATATTTCGCAGTCCATTAAAATAATCCAATCAATACTTCACGAACGGAGTCGGACCATTTCAGCGGAGAGGGAGTAACCAAAATGTGGCTAGCGTTGGGTGCCAGTGTGGAATCTGCTGTCCTCCCATTGGCTCTCAGGAGCCGCAAGTCTCCGAGCGTCGTACACCTCGAAGCGGGGGCCGCTGAATCGAGAATATAATTTAATTCCGCCAAGAATATACTCGAAGGACATCGCACGTCGAGAAATGATGGATTTCCTCAGGGAATATTCCTCTGACCAGCTGCCAGTAACGCCAGTTTAGGCCAAGCCTGGGCCCGTGGCCTACTGTAGGAATGGCGAGTTCCAGTAAAGAACGAGGCGTTCTTTTTCTCGGTTTCGTTCATAAGCCTGGGCCCCTTTAGACCACATTCGCTCTGGGGATCCAGGAATCTGGAGACTGGCACGGCTGCTCTGTGGCGCCACCAGCAGCAACAAGCGAGCTCTGGTTGGTGTGAGTTGGGTTGGTCGGGTGGAATTTACTCTACCTTACCCTAGCGTCGTTTGTTTTGCCTAGCCTTGCCTAGCGTTGCGCAACTGGAATTGACCTCAGGGTCCGTATGTAGTGTGTGTTAGTGGACGAGAAAATGTCCACCACGACCTCAAGTCGCCACCACAAGGACAGCACAATCTTTGGGATGCATGGCTTGTCCGTTTGGGTCAGCTGGAAAGGAGGGCGTGAAGGGTTGTGTTTTATCACAGCGGGGTGAGGCCGTCTTGTGGTAGAAGGAAGGTGCAGCGATCGAATTACGAGGCGGGACGTAGGGCAGATGATTGTTTGTGGAGAGGTGGATTGGAGAAACTTGAGGTAAGGTTAGGGCACTAGTGGTGCACGCGGTTAAGAAGTGTAGAGAGAGGGATTAGAGATCTTCAACTGACTTGAGGATTCGAACAACCATACAGTAGATTTGCCCTGAAGGCATTATCTTCGGTTTCGGCCCCGGTTATTTGTGGAAATTTGAGTGCTTTGCAAGCCTTCTGGAGAAGTGGAGTAATTGGACTTGGAACGAGTCTTATGTTTAGGTGCTTCGTTAGCTTCGTGCGGTGATGTAGCTTTTACTCTGTAGGTTGAGTTTCTGGTTGGGTCACGGAGTTCTCAGGAAGTACGTTCGAGCTGGAGATGGTAGAAATTGAAGGTCTCCTTTATAACTATGCGGAAGACTGTTGACTTTGTTCGACGGCAATATTTACGAGCAACTCTGAATGTCGGTAAATTGCCCAAGTGCATGAAGCCATCATCTTTTCTCGCTGAACGAGCAGGTTGTCCTGGCTTAGTGAGAAGGATTGCTTCCAGGCGTTCCAAAAACTGTCCGATTTGAGGTCCTCACATCACTGTGGCTCCTTCAGGGCCATCGCGATAACTACAAGATTGTGCTTTAAAATTGGATTTACACTTTATTTAGAGTACAGTCATGTATTTCGTTGTCGTCATGGCAGACGTAGCTCCTAGTTCATTCTCAGTTTTTCTGCCTCACGCTTTGACCGACCTTCAGTGCCAAATTCCACAGTCCCTGGATAGGAAGCTGGACTTTCTTTGGACCATTACATTTTCCGTGAGTGAAGTTTTACCTATTAGTGTTGCAAATGGAGTGTAGCACTTGGTACTTTTGAATAAGTTAACTGAAATGCGGGATCTTTTATGCAGGCATGTTGAAGAGGGAAAGAAGCTGGATCTGACTTCAGTTGACATGGTTGTGGTGGAGAATAGTAAGCTGCGCCATTCGACTAGATGCAAGTGCTCACATTTTTTACAAGGAAGAGACATATCTTCCTGGGAAACGTCTTCTCCCCTCGGAGAACTATGGGAGTATGTGAATGGCTTCTGGTGCTGACATTCTATTTCGGTGAAGACATGGATGACGATGGTCGTTGAATGCACATGATGGAGTTAATTGACTCTGCGTGGAGCTGATGTGAACACTGTACACGGGCAAGCAAGCAAGCCGACAAGAATAGCCTTTGTTCTGAACTCTTTGTGCAATTCGGAAAAGTTGCAACGTTGACACAGGTCGGAGCTGCAATTGAAAGCTTGAATATTTCTCGTCTTTGTAACAACGTGGTCATTCTTTTTCTGCAATTATGGATACATTCAGTGTAACCTCAGGTGGCATGTTGTCGAAACCTGTATCTAACCGCAAAAGCTCCTCAAGCGGTACCATGAGAGATCTTTGGGCTGCAGTACGCACGGGCAGTGTACATGACGTCGAGATAGCTCTTCTCCATTTAAGAAAACAAAATGGAAACATCAATGAGAAGAACGCTCTCGGCTCCACTGCACTTCACATCGCTGCCTGGAGGAATCATCTCCCAGTTGTCAGAAGGCTGTTAGCTGCCGGAGCCGATCCTAACGCACGCGTACAACCTCTTTATCATATACCTTTCTTTTGAGTGTGTATGTTTGTTCAGGAACTCTGTGATTGTGCTTTTGATTTCATCTCCGGTTCATATAGTATGCACGGCAATTTTTCCGGTAAGTAAGCAGTCTCTGTGATAGTTCATAGAGAAGGCAATGTTATTAATTGTTTGATTCTTGGAAAACTTGTCTAAATCGTGAGTAATCAAACTTGCCATGTCTGCTCACATACAAGGCCTGGGCACAGGAAACCCCCAAGTTTTGGTTCCAGTATGTGACAAATGAACTCTTTCACAGGATGGAGAATCAGGATGGAGCAGTCTTCATAGGGCTCTTCACTTTGGACACCTTGCTGTGGCTGGGTTGCTCATCGAGGCTGGCGCATCTTTGGTCCTTGAAGACACTAAGGGCCGCACACCTGTCGACCTTACCTCGGGTCCCTTGAAACAGTCACTGCTTAGCTCAACATTCACAGGTGTGTAAATCAGACAAGCCGAACTTTGTACGTTAATCGCACTATCTAAGCTTGTTTCGCTATCTTCAACTTCTTTCTGATAAAATTCTCGTCGATATACAAGTCCGTGTTCACGAAATGACTCCCGTTACTATTGCCATCGTCATGGGGTGATTTGTGGAAGTATTGTGCGCAACCCTGTCTTCGGAAGTTCTTACTATCGCATTAGCTAACGTCGCTAACATGTGAAGGTGTTTCTGTTATTTACTGAAACTTTCTTCACATTGAACACAGGTGCGAAGGAAGTGTTTAGTTGGGGCAACGGCTCCAATTATCAGCTGGGCATTGGAACCACCGGAATCTTAAGAGTACCAGCTCGTGTAGACGCTCTGCAAGGATGTGACATTGTTTCTGTTGCCGCCGCAAAATTCCACAGCGTCGCATTAACAGCTACCGGTGAAGTCTATTCATGGGGCTTTGGACGGGGTGGTCGTTTGGGACATCCAGATTTTGACATTCACAGGTATATCTGGAGCTGATGTTGAAAATCTCCATGCTGCTGGAAGTAAAGCAAACGAGGTCCATCGTTTTCAGCAACTCAGGAAGCGAAGAGCAACCTAATCATAACTCATATGAATCTATAGTGGTTACAATCCTTCTTAGAAGAGCATTGAAAGTAAGATTCGAGGAGAGTTTGGACTGTCGTCTCACATTTTCCCTTGCAGTGGTAAAAGTCCATGTTTTCCCACTTTCTTCTCATATCTGCGTACTACTTGAATGTTCGAAGCTTTGGACTATAGATCACGATGATTATTTGTTAAAATCCGAAACTCATCGCTTGCTAAGTGATACGAAATGAAATTTAGAAGCCAATCATGATGATGGTGCTAAACGTTCGCTTTCCCTTGGCCTTATACAGTGGGCAGGTTGCAGTCATTACTCCTCGCCAGATTACGAACAGCTTTGGCTGTCGATCTGTCAGGGTAATAGCTGTCGCGAAACACCATACTATCGTGGCAACAGATGGTGGAGAAGTATATACATGGGGTTCAAACAGAGGTATATTTTACAGACATGATAATCACATTTTGCAGGTTTGCTTTTTTAGGGTGTGATGCCGAATGAATGGAGGTTTTGCTTGAGTTGGAAATTTTAAAGAGCTACTATAGCTTGATCATTCAAGTAGATTACGTCTTTTTCCTTTTCTCGGCCATTATTCCCTCCCTTTGAAGCTCCTCTTGTAGGATAATGGAGATTTGTGTGTTGGTTCATGTGCACAGAGGGCCGGCTTGGTTACCCACACGTCGATACCCAGCCAACTCCCCGCCGCGTTAATACGTTGAAGGCCAAAGTGGTGAAAGTATCTGCAGCAAATAAGCATAATGCAGTTCTGACTGAAGCGGGGGAAGTTTACACATGGGGATGTAATCTTGAAGGCCAGTTGGGGTATGGCACATCGAATTCGACGTCAAACTACGTTCCCCGCTTAGTGGAATGCTTGAAGGGAAAAAAATTGACCTCAGTGGCGACAGCCAAGTACCACACTGTAGTTTTGGGTGCTGAAGGCGAGGTAAGTTTGTGATATACGCCCTCTTTCCGCCGGGAAGTTTTCGGCGGTGACAGCTGTCATTTGAGATTCTCAATAATCAGTAACTTTTTCCGCATATCGAGTGGGATGCAAGGCATTTGGATTTACACGTCACTGTCACTTATGGACATGTAAACATATTCACGAAAGTTAGTTGGACGATTCAGTTGTTTAATATTTTTTCCTTTCTATCAGGTGTACACATGGGGCTACAAAATGGTAAATCCCCGGCGCGTTGCAGTGGCAAGGAACACGAAAAAGGCCGGAAGTTTACCTCTTAAGTTTCATATTTCAGAGCGGCTGCATATGGTGGCCATATCAGCTGGGACCACGCACAGTACAGCTCTATCTGAAGATGGTCTTGTATATTACTGGTTCTCCGCGGACTCTCATCTACGATGTCGACAGGTGTTTTTCACTGTATCATGGATCTGAGTTGAACTCTTGAAATACGCCTTTGATAAACAAGGAGTCACTTGTGATATCCTCTTTATGTTAGAAATGCTTTGCCTTATTTATTTTTAAAGTTGGTTTATAAAATATCTTTTGATTGATTGCGTTTCTGCCCATGTCTTTGTGCAGCTCTCTTCCATGGCAGCACATCAGGCTGTTGCTTTATCCTCAGGTAAATATCGAACCGGGGTGGTGACATCAACAGGGGATGTCTACATATGGGACGGAGAGGATGCCAAAGCAGAAACACTTCCGATACCACTCCGTGTCCATGGAATAAAGCATGCAACGCACTTGTCAGTAGGTGAAAATCATTCGGTGGTTGGGGCAGCATTTGTCATCCCAGATTACCCAGTAGATATTTGTACGACAAGTTTCACCCAGCCTACTCGTAGTGTAGAAGAAGATATTGATGTGGATAGCGAAGGGGAGGATCTAGAGAACTTTAGCCCACGAAAAGCGGCTATAGGTTTTTCTTCAGTGAGTAAATCGGCACCAAGCCTGAAGAATTTGTGTCAAAAAGTTATAGCTCAGCAGGTGGTGGAGCCCAAAAATGCCTTGCAGCTACTGGAGTTTGCCGATTCACTCGGAGCCGATCTGCTGCGAAGGCATTGTGAGGTAAAATAGTGCCCGGCCATCTTGTTGCATGTTTCGAGTCGTGGATAAAAAAAGCCACAACTGGAAAGTTTACGTCCTGCTTGGAATCTGCCTAAGTGTTGGCATAATGCTAGGACTTTCATTGAAATCTCTGGAAATGTGTGATCTTTCAGGAATTGGTTTTGCGAAATTTGGACTACGTCCTCACCATGGCTCCTGTTTTATTTGGGCATGTGAGACCATCCTTATTGGCTGAAGTGGAGAAAGCTTGGGATGCCAGCTCTACGCAACCATGGAGCCATCGGAGGTTGCCCACCCCAAGTGCAACTTTGCCGGCCATCATTGATAGTGAAGAAGAGGAAGAGGATCGTGGCAATGAACCTAACTCAAGAGGTACAAAGCGCGAAGTAAGTCTTGGTTCTTCTTTTAATGAAAGGATGTTGAGTGAAGGCTTTTTACAAGCTGCAGACGAAAATGGGGAAGCTATTACAAAACAACTTCGGGCTGCAAAGAAAAAATTGCAGCAGGTCGAGGCACTTGAGTTGAAGCAATCAAGGGGATATACATTGGATGATCAACAGCTTGCCAAGCTACGTACAAAGAGGGATTTGGAAGAATCGATACTCTCTTTGGAAGCTGGAGTTATACCTGAGCCACTGAAAAAGGGTAACAATCCAGAAAGTAGGAGTAAGAGGGATGGAAAAGAAAAGTCTCCATCTATGGATGAGAGCTCCAGCAGTAAGCCTGATTCCACGAGACCCTCTCGAAGACTGGAGAAGAAAAAGGGCAAAGGTCAAACTTCAAGCGATGATTGGCGATCCAAGAAGCTAGAAAATAACTCACAGAAAGGCGGCCGTCCTTTTGAGGTGAAGGTGATAATCTGCACGCTGCGCACCTTTTCTCCTCTTAGTTTTAGCACGTGGGGTATTGACAGGGTAGATGGATGAGAGAAATCACTGTACTTGTGAGCTATTCAAAGAAGTTGTTATTCCCTGTGAAAAGTGTGTAGGACCAATCTACGTGTGAAGGTGCAGATTGGTCTTCAATTTTACACCATGATACACAGGTTGTGGACACCATGTGTCTTTTGATGGACACTTTAAGATTCTGCATGCTAGCTGAGGCCCTTTCAGAGTAAGTTTCTGTAAGGGTTTTTGGCAGGTTCTCATTTAGGGTTCCGGTTGTTGCAGGAAGCTATATCTACGCGCGATTTTGAAAATTCATCAGTTGAGATTACATCATCCTCCACTTCTAGCTCAAATTCCAGGTCAAGCAACTTCAAAACAATATCAGGCTTTACTTCTGTCATGCCGGAATTGACCCGACTAGACTCAGAACGCCAAGGTTTTTCATCTGGAAATAAGCAAGCTGTGAAGGTTGGTGTGCTAAAGTTTCCCACTGAACAACCAGAGAAGTCACCACCTGTGCCTCGAAAAATGGCTACGCTGGGCAAGAAAGTTGTTAAGGGTGGTCTTTCAGTCTTCCTCAGTGGGGCTTTAGAGGCACCAAAAGTTTTGCCCCTTACACCAGTCACGCCAAAGGTTGAAGGACCCGCATGGGGTGGAGTTAATATCCCGAAAGGATCAGCTTCTTTGCTAACAATTCAGACGCAGCAAAAATATGAACCGAAATATGATTTCGGTCAGGCGGTGAAAGTCGGATCGGGCAGAGGCCTAGCAGTGGATAAGGTTTATATAACACCACAGCAAACAGATTCTGGTACAGGTGTCGTCGAAGATACGGAGGCCAGTGCTACGCGAGTTCCTCTGATTCAGTTTGTACGAACTTCTCCGATTGCTGTAAACTCTCGCAGTTTGTCACGTGGACAACCCGACAATAGTCCACCTCCATGGGCAGCAGCCACTCCAGGAACAAGTGCGCCGTCGTTGCGGGATATTCAGATGCAGCAGGTTTGTTTTCAATCGTTGTGGCCTCTGTGCAATGAATTTCATGTTTTTATTCCTTGTCAGAGGTCAGAGTTTCAATGCCAAAGTTTTTACTCTTCACCGAGGTTCGTTCCAGCAACAGTCACTGAAGTTTCTTATGGTATGAGTTGTCGTTCCTGCTAGTTGTTATATCTGTCTGCGCCCAGATGGAAATTACACTGACGTTACAAGCCACTTCCGGTCTTAATGAAGTTGACAGGATGTAGTATGTTCCTTCACCACGGTGTTTCTTGTTTAATTCTCATTCTTCTCGTCCTCTTCTCTCTTGACCGTCACGTTAGTCCAACTTCGCTGGGGCTTCATCTTGTTTGTTCAGTTATCTAAGTTTCTTCAGTTTCATCTTGTCTGTCCAGTCATCCAAGTTTTGCAGTATCAAAATTAGTTCACAATGACTTCCCTAACTGTAAACACTTCACTTTTTACAGGTCAAGTCGAAGGCACATCAACGCCCTCCTCAAGTCCGTGGCAGTCCTCAATTAGGTAGCCCGCTCGGACCATCTGTTCCATCTACCGCTGGAACGGTTTCGGAAGTTAGTTCAACCGATACACCAAATCGGTGGTTCAAGCCAGAAGTAGCGGGCCCTTCTTCTATACGATGCATTCAAATTGAGGAGAAGGCTATGAAGGAGTTGCGGCAGATGTATAAAAATGTGAATGTAAAACTGGTAAGGAATAGTTGATTTTAGGTCTTTTTAATTTACACACAGGTGGTTTTTTGAGTGGTAGAAGTTCCAAACCTAGACTGAATGCAACGAAGAGAATATATAATGGACCCTAAACCCTAGTTGTGCTCTAATCTCAGATGAAGCATTTGGTTTCGCTCACCTTACTTTCTCCATTACTCCACTTGAAGACCAACTGAAGTTCGTGGTCATATCATGGGGCTCTCAATGTGTACACAATTGTTTATCGTTGGCAGGATGGAACGGACAATAAACTGAGTTCAAGAATTGTTCGCAGTCTCTTTGGATGAGCAACTGCTACGAGGTCCAAGGAAATTTTTTGTTAAAGTCCGGACCAACTTACAGTAGTCACGCATAGCCTTTTTTTAATCAGTTTCGATTCGAGATGGGCTCTGTTTGTATATTTATTGCTTGGATTTGGGTATAAAGTGATTCTCTCTTGAACAAATTTCAGAATGTGCTGTAATCCCACATAGCTAGTCAGCTTTTTGTTTCTTGATTGGGGTCAAAGATGCGTTCCAAGATCAACAACCGTCCAGGAAAGCCTACACGAGTAAGCAACACGCTCTATGTTCGCTCCGCGTAGGATGCAAAGCCTGGACGAATAAGTTGCACGCTCTACGTTGCTTACGCGTGGAATGAATCGGATGGAATCGCATCCATGTCACGAGTGCGAGCTTCGTTTTCTTATCTTCCTCTGCCATTTGTGTCATCTGGCTGAGGGAAGAAGTATACGTGAAGCTCAATAACACATCTACCCTTCAAGTGACAGGAAATATCTGATAGAAATCTCTCGAGTCCGATATTTGCGGCTTTTTTCCACACTCCAAGGCCGAGATCAAGTCTCTGCACAAAATACAACATAGTTGCTCAAGGTGATCCGGAGAGATTTCTGGTCTTATCGCGGTAGACATTGAGACACTTAGACGAAGCTGATGGCACGGAGATTTTGTCTACGTATCCCTCTGCCAGAATGAAGTTGTTATACACATCGCTCACAACACTTAAGTAGTTGTCTAGAGTGCAAAAATCTACACGTCTGGACGAATGCTTCACGTTTCAGAAGAAATTGTTGTATAGGGTGAAAAATTAAGTATCAGATGTAATATCTAAAGCATATTTGATCAGTTCTATTCATGTACAGAATGTTTAGAGGGTGCAGAGTACATCCTCAATAACTTGTAGATGTGCGTCATTTAATGATCTTAACGACACAAAGAGCAACAAGTTTTTTCATCATCCGGGTAACTTACTTGGAGTTGTTATTGAAATTTACGGAGTAGCTGTTCCACATGGCTACTTTTAAACTCTTTAAAAAGTTGTCATATCGGGCATGGTTATCTTTTGGCCAGAGTTCTGTGAAGATCATCAACTGTAAATTGCCGTTCTAGCCTAAAAATGTGTGTGACTCCACCTTTCTCCTCCTGTAAATTAGCGAGATCCTTGTTGTTACTCGTGGTCTGAACGTTTACATCCTCTTCCAAGTTCATCCCATGAGTGGTTTTAAGGTTGAATTTTGTAACTCTAATCTTGCCTAGTCATTACTATTGTAAAACTTAAGTTACACTTGGGAAATGGGTCTTATTCCAAATGTAACTTAAGTTTACTTAAATCCAATTCCAAGGGGTAGTCACTAGTTAATCGACTCTCTTAATGTTAAACCTTGTCATAACATATACTTACGTACTTTACTGTCAGTCAAAACATAATATCAATTAATGAAAAATGAAAATTTAAGGTTGTTAAAGCTTGTTGATGCTGTACTTAAAAATGATTATGAGTACAACATCTACAATTATACATGGTATTATTATGTATTAGTCTTATTTCATTTCTATTTTTGTTTTTTAGAGTAGATTGATAGTGGATTTATTATATCTTGACATTTCAAAGTACATCTTGACATACAAATTGTGGATTCACATAAATGATGATATCATTCAAATATTTAAAAAATAAAGTCAACTTTTAAGAATGATTAAAGATATATATAATTTCAAATCAAATTATTTGTCAAATTAAAGTGGATAAAAATTATCTACTTCACCTTTAACTTAAGTAGTTGATCAATTTAAATTGAAGGTAAAACCAAATTCTTAGTTTAAAAAAAATGTATCAACTTATTATGCCAATGTATATTTGAGTTCCATCAATCATCAATTGATCAATAATAAACAACCAACATTTTTTTATATTTTTAAAGAACTTTTATATGTTGTTAATTTTTAAAACTGCTTGATTTTTTTAATTAATTTTTTTTAAAAATATGTATAAAAAATCACTATGATGCTGATTTGAATTCAAAATTTTTATTCTAGTAAAATGATTGCTTGATTGATTAATCTTGAAAAAATTAGCTCATTACATTTTCATATCAATTTTTCATGAATATTACATTGCAAAAAAAATTTAAATTAAATTTTTAACATTAAAAATTATGAAATATAAATAACTAATCAGTTTGAAAAAATATCGTTATAAAAATTTTAAATGATACATTGCATCAGGACAAAATAGTATAAACTCAAAATAATACAAAATTTTTATAGAATTTTCTTACCAATTTTGCACTATGGTGTTAACAATGAAAAGTTTGTTGTAAAAAAATTGTCCTTGCTTATGGAGTACTATTTTGATTGCATGTTTTAGTTGTGAAAATTAAAACTATCAAGTACATAATATAAATATTTATGAAATATGATATTTTAATTTGTTAAGATGTAAAAAATTATTATTTAATAGAATTTCAAAAAAATATATGACTACATTCAATTTTATATCAAGATTTAGTGTCAATGGTCATTTGATGTTTTAAATAGAGAATAGAGAAATAAATAAATCAAAATAAATTGTACATTTAAAAAAATGAAAATTTTTACAACATATAAAACTAATTTTTTTACTACAAATTTTGATGTCTTGATTTTGATTCATTATTTTATATTTTTGATTTTTTTATACCTCATTACATTCTTTAATTTTTCAACAAATATATATGGGTTCTATAAATTTTATTATTTATGTGATGCACAAAATTTAAAAATAATATTAGTAAAAATTTTTCATTTTTTTTTTTCATTTTTACACCTGTGATCCATTCAAATGAATTTTTAATTGATTTTAAATCTGATTGCAAATCATAAGTGTTATACTTTTGATTTAATTTTGTAATTATATTCTTCAATATATAAAAAATTATTTTAATTTTTTTTCATGAATTTTATTTTTTAAATAATATAATTAATTATTTCATAATATTCTAAGACTAATATTATATATTTATATAATTTTAATTGATTAAAAATGATTTATGTTTTATTTTTTATATTATTCGTAATAATTATGATAAAAAAGATTTATCAAATTTTTTGCTCATTATTCCAAGTGATAGGATCATTATTTATATTATATTTTAAAATTTTTATGAAGATATATTTGACTTATATTATATTATTTTTATATTTGATGAAATTTAGTAATTTTTTCAAAAATAAAATAAAATATATTGAGTTTATTGTTTGTTAAATAAATCCATACCCCCTACTCTTCGTTGTTGAAAACTTCCTTGCAGTTGTTGCTCGTTTCCCCTGGCCTTCATAAGTTGACAGCCAAGAGCTAGCGTGGGGAGGTTCTTGGGTCAAGAGCCATAGAAAGTTCAGACCGTTGCTGCAAATGCATTGATGCCTCCATTTGATATTTATCAATTTTTAACTTTTATATAATAAATATCAGTTATATAAAAAATTGAAATGTGAAATTCATACAAATTAAATATAATCATAGTGCAATAATTCTAATATGAACACTAGTTGCATTAGATTGAATTTTTTTCTAAAATTAAATTTTGACTGAAAACTATAACTTCAATCTTTATGATTTTCTTTTTCAATTTTATCCAAAAAAAATATTTATTTATTTTACTGGGAAGATTAATGATAAGTTCACAAAGTTTATAGGTGATATACATGATAAAAAAATTGATGAATGATAATATATGAAAATGAGATATAAAATAATTTTGAATTTTAGTACATTGTATCCTTGAATACGATATATCTCATTTTTAAACATTGAGAACAAACATAAAATTTATCAAATTAAGAATACAAAATAATTCATTAAATTGTAATAGATTATTAATTATAAAATTTATAAATTATGTATCTAAATATAAATATATATTAAAATAAAAACATAGAATAACTATAGAGATGAAATGTTCTACCATGGTTATAAATTAATTTTTATTTAAATATAATTATTTTATATGGAATGTGAAGTAGATCAAAACTGTATCTACCATTTGATTCGAAATGAAATAAAAAAAAATAAAAAAAAAAAAAGAAGCGTCTATCAAATCGTACAGGGATGAATATTAAATGATGATGCCTTGATGTGCAAAACACTTTCGGAGGGACTATGGAGAACCGTTGACTGGAGCATACGAAATTCAAGGTTATAGGTAGCGTAGATCACTGAAGAGAACCGTCGGCCGGACTCCGGACTCAGGAGGCATTGCAATTGTGACCACACGCGGAGCCACGTCTACCGACACTGGCCAAGTTGAAGCATCCTCTTGTACATGTGTACAGCAGCAGCGGTTGCCCATCTGCTTCATTGCCAGGAGCGTCGCAAGTCCCACTTCTCATCCCAAGTCGCAAACTTGCGCCACGTCGCGGTAGAGGTGATGGGGAAATCCAACTTCCTTCGCGACATGTCGAGAGCTTCGGAAGTTCGGAGTCGGACATGGACATGTACCGTCGTCTCTCTTCTGCAATGTCGTCCGGCCGTCATCGTCGCAGGTCGGACTTGTCTTATTTCAGTAGTCTCATTCTCAACCTCTTCCACCTCTTCCTTACTATACTGGTAACTGCTACGAATATCAATGGACTCTGCTTCATAACCGTCTGACCTCGTCGAGGTAGATCACATCATCGAGAATCAAGACGCGAAGTCTCCGATTTGATGCGACCGACGGTCGGTCAGTGGCTTAGACTCATAGGCTCAATTTGGTGAATCGAAGCTCTTTTTGAGAGCAGGAGATTTGAATCTATTGTCGCGAAACTTTCGCCCCTTCGTTACTGGCCATGCTCGTACCGACGAGTTTAATTGGTGGAAGAATAAACATGGAAGGCTGGCTGTCCATTTAGAAATGAGCGCTAGAGTACTCACGGGGCCAGAAAAATGTTCGAAACATGTCTCGTTGAGGGACTGGACGAGCGCTCCGTTTCATTCCACAGGACTGGGGAACCGGCAACTCTTCGTACCCGGTCGCCACAAGCCAACGTCCTCGTCGACAGTCCACAGGCGGTTGCACAGCAAGCGCGTGCGGCTGCTGGTCGCTGTTCAGCATCCCACACGCCGACAGGAGCCGCCAGGAGTTTGGCACACGCTCGTCCGATGTGGCATCCCCACTGGCCTAAAAATCGGGGGCCCGTCAGCTAGGATCCCCATGCTTTCAATCACGTTCCATCCGACATGGCAGTTGGTGTTCTTCCTCGAAAGCACAGGCCGTGATCGAAGACGTCAGCCCGTGCTGTCATGGTCAAAGGGTTCTTGTACGGCACCGGCCATGTGACTTTCGTTGAAAGCGTCTGAAATCTGATACAAGGGCGATGGGAGAAGCTACTGTACTGCACTTTCGTTACCAATAAGATCATAGACCGTGTGGTATTTAATTCCTTCACACATTCAGGTCATGTTTATAATCAAGTTTTTATGCGCGTGACATGTTACTTGCGGGGCTCAATTGAGAATTATTTCACTAAATGTACACCGTATAAAACTCACAAGTTTTATTTGCTCTGACGTGAAGAAGAATTTCAGCAACCCAATTGTACTTTACCGAGTATAGTATTCTGGAGATGATTTTATGGATGCATAGTAGTATGTAGACCGTTATATCTATATAGTTGGGATATGTTAGATGCAGTATGACATTGTGATGCTATTGGGTCTAGCCCCATCCTATCCCCTTGGTTTTATCCATGTAATACTCATGAGGTATTCCCATTCTTTTTGCTATGTTCCTAGCTCTCCACTTCTTTTTCGTAGTGCACGTTTAGAAAAGCTGATCTACATTCGTTCTATAGCAGGTTACTGCTATCTCCACTGTAGGCCTCTAGAATTTCCTACTACTTGTTGACTAATTTTCTTCGGGATACCACAGAAAAAATAATCCGCACTCCGTAACATTCTCATCCTTTTTTTCTAATATATCAAAGGATATATGCACAGGGTTTTGTTATTATCATATTTCATTGCGGATGTATATGTTATTTACTTGAAGCTGTTTAGGTTTCTTCCGTAGTCACAGTAAAAGTATAAGTTGTTTCATTGATTTTTATTTTATTTGTATTTAAAACACGAAAGAACACCATATGTTCCCTTTACATGTGCCTCCCGGGTGCACTCTATTGTGCTGCTGTAAGTTAAAATTTCGGACCTCCATTACTTGAGCTT
The DNA here is from genome assembly GCA_014180765.2 of Marchantia paleacea. NCBI lineage: Eukaryota > Viridiplantae > Streptophyta > Marchantiopsida > Marchantiales > Marchantiaceae > Marchantia > Marchantia paleacea. Next base: position 1,166,225 of record MUAA02000064.1, read on the forward strand.
TACCTTTTCTTTTTAAGGGTTTAAGTTTGATGCTTAAACTTTTGAGCCAGTGCAGATCTCTTTGTTTTGTTTTTTCGTGGGCCAATTTGTACCCCTCCGCTCCAAAATACATCATTCGTTCTATGCTTTTCTCTCCAAGTGACATCTTAAGTACCGTTCTCCCTCTACAATCATACAATTCTCTACAACTTTCATCCAGTGGATCCTAATGTCTTAAAGGGGACATAACCATTCATATATATGACACTGAATTTTCTAAATTCAAAATCTAGTCCCTAAAAGCATTTAATAAAGATCTGATTTCACAAACAAAATTCTCTCAGAAAGAATTAATTTTTTAGTGCCTGAGAAGCAAGAATATTCAGTATCGACTGTTTTTAAGAGACTCGACGGCTGACGCCAGCTTAAATAATTTAATAATCTAAGCTAGACTTCCTCTAAAATTTTTTTACCCTTTTTTCAAAGAATTTTTTTTAAACCTTTTTTTTGTTTGAGGAGACAATTATAAGAAGGAAATTTATGTATTTGAATATTGTAATTACTTTTTCCGCCATTCTCCTCGGCGCTTTTAGAAGACTGGACCGTATGCTAGAAATTTACAAAAAATAAATAAATGGGAGGGCACACAATACACTACAGCTTAAGATACCCTTTCGCTAGGGGAGGGTGCGGACACCCGCTGAAAAGCGCGAAACAACGACCAGGTCTGCCGACAAATAATTGGACCCTATTACCGCTCGCGGAAATGCAGGCGGGGACACTGGACAGGTAGAGAGAGCGGCGGCGGGTTTCGGTCCTGAGTCCTTCGGAGCAAGAACCGAGATCGCCGGTACCGTTTGCCGGTTGCCGGTAGAGGATATATCGGGGGAGCGTGGAAGCTCGAGATCGAGTGCTTCGGCAGCGTGCAAGTCTGGGCCTCATCTTGCCTTCTTTGTCCGCAACCTCAGCCAGCGAGCGCTCGCTTCCGCCTTCAGCATTCTCTCTTCGTTGCGCGCGGCTCTGCTGCAGCGAAGAGCAAGAAGACGAAGAAGGGCTCATCGACACTCGCTGACTCATGCCCCCATACTTCACTTTTCTCGAGCGATCGGCGTGCGAGAAGAGCGAGGATCGTTCAGCAGTTGCTGGGGATTCTTTCGGTTGGATTTGTTGGGTTTGGGATTGTTTTCGTGGTCAGAATCCAAGGCGCGAGGCGAGGAGATGGTGTAGCGGACTTGGAGCTGTGGAGCTGTTTGTTTCTGTTGTTGCACCGAGGAGTCGGGAATTTGATGAAATGATTTGTAGCGTTTTTGGAAGTTAGAAGCCTGAGGGAGGCTCGATAGCGGATGGTTGCCGGGCCTGAAAGTTTTCTGTGCTGCCGGTAGCTTGAATTCTGTGGTGGAAGAGGGTCGGGGGTAGTTGATTGTCTTCGGAAGAGGACCAGGCGTCGAAATGGCGGCTGCGATGAGTGTACAGAGTCTTCACGTGTTGTCTGGAAGCCTTTTATCGAGGGAATGTTACGAGAGTCCTTGCTCCGGGACAAGGTAGGATGGAAGTCCAACCCACCAATCTGTTGCGAGTCTTTCATCGCCTGATTCTAACTTGAAGAATTCAGTTTGTCACGTGACTTTTTCGAGTTGCTCCTTGGAAAACTGATGGAGATAGTCTAGATTCAGTGGGTCATCCGTTCAAAGCTGAAGTCTGATGGCCTGCTTCAATTTGAATGCTGCGCCTCCGTTTTCGGCTTTCAACTTCGAAAATAAGTTACAAGTGTGGTTTTTTGCTGGTGCAGAAATAGTTCAACTGGTTGTTCACATAGTAATTCCTTTTGGAGTCAATTAACAAACTGACAAGTGGTGTAATGCCCATGAGGTTTTCTGTCTGATGTCTGCTTCGAAACGACGCGGGCAATCGGTCGGAATTTAGATGATCTTCGCAGTTCTGCTATGTGTAGCTTATACCTCATGTTACATGTGTCGTCAGTGGCTTTGCATGATCTTCGATGTGCAATGTGCGGTACCGCTGTGGTCTCCAACGGTTACTGATGTTGCATCTTCCGTTTTGCAGAAATTCAGCTTCCTTTGGGAGTGTGGATGTTTACTCGTGGGGTTGTCGAAACAAAGGTGGGTGTTATTCTATTCGTGCAGCGGATATTTTTTCGTCTTTTTCTGAGTCGTTTTCGCTGTTGTGGACTATTAGCTACGGTCTTCTAACTTGGACGTCCTCTCAGAACAGGTCTTGCCAAGGAGATCAAGTGGCAACCTTCGAGCGGAGGCTTACGTCTCGAGGAGAGGGACAGACAAGTAAGAAGATCATGTCAAAGAAAAGTTCAAGCTTGCGCCATACAGGAAAATCATAGTCTAAGTGCGCTGGCCATCACGGATGATGTGGCCTTGGATCAATCCTGCAGTTCTCAAGACAATAACAGAGGCGAAAACGAGGAGATAGAGCTCAACTATACGACTGTGAGAGAGGTAAATTTAATATCTTGAAAAATAACAATTTTCTTGCTGTTCTACTCCGTCTGTGTTTTACTGTGCCTTTTCTGAATCTTGGAATTTAACTCCTCCCTGTGTGTAATGATCATGCAGATTGTGGAAAATCTTCAAGATGCTCCATTTTTGCAGTATGTTTACAACACCAACCAAGGAGGAAAACCTGAAAGACAACGGTTGTCGAATGAGTTTTTGGACAAGCCAGAATCATGGGGTTCCGTTCGGAACTGTTTACTGGAAGCAGCACCAGATGGCATTATTTTGGTGCAACGGCTGGACAGAAATGATCCTTCGGAGTGTTGTCTAATAGAGAAGTCTGGCGGGACTTGTGGATTCAAACTTGCAAGAGGAGATCAGGATGTTGCTGATCAAGATTACTGGGGCGTACTCGTTCATGGGTGTAAAGTTCGTTGCAACGCATGTTACCTCTTGCGGACAACCAGGCAACCATCTTCAACGGGCTTCACGACGTATTTCATGCTGATTCGAGCCGAGTGCTTTGGTCCGTCAATTGAAAACCAGTTCCAGAGAGCTTTACTGGTGTGAATAGCTTGTACATCGAGGTAGAAATAGATGCCACATCTCACTGCAGCTTGGAAAAGAATTGTAGATACGAAGTCTTAGAGTTACCATTTTGCAGATGAGAGATCTGTTCAATATCAAATTACGCGACCATTTTTTCCAACAGATAGAATTCCAACCCCTGATACGGCTAGTCTCAAGTTCAAATCAATGCCTGAGATCGAAGTCAAGAGTTCCAATTTTATTAGCGACCTCTCTGTATAGAGCTGGGTTGGACTGTCCTCCTGTTCCCCGTGTTGTACTACGGTACCATGTTACATTGAAGATCTAATTACGATTGGATCCATTCCATTTCACCAATTCCATTAAGTTCATGGATTACAAAAACTGAAAGAAAGATAGCAACTTTTTCGGCACATGACGTACAGATGACTAGTGTCGATGAGTACCGTACTCCAGATTTGAAGCTTGCTACGAAGAGGTTGGACGCGAAATGCTTAAGTTCTTGTGGACTGTTTTTTTGGGACAAATTTTGTTGATTCTAACTCTGCCTCGCTCATCTCCACATCTCTGAATGCCATTAATGTCAGCTGCCTCTTCATGATTGCACCAGTACTGCATGCGCGTCATATCCCGCAACTCCTAGTGAATTGAAATAAATTACGTCTAAGATTTTTCTCTTGTCTCAATTCATCAGGAGAAAACATCTTCTCAGAGTCTTCATTTCGTTTCAATAGGAGGGACAATCTTGCAGAATCAGTGAGACTATGCTGGAAACATGTCCTTAGAGATTGTAGATAATGTTTTGATCAGCACATTTTAGTTTGACAGCCTTAAGTTCGACGGTCTGTTATAACGCGTGATTCTTCTGTAACAGAATTACAAGTTTGCTACTTAACTTGGACAAATCACGTGAATTCAAGTTGGAACGCAAGGGAGAAATTACGAACCTGGCAAAGATGTTATGATCTGTTGGGTGAAAGTTCTCACTCGTTAGGACTCTTAATTCTATGATCTGTAGTCTTAATTACATGTGGATGCATGAAACTATTGCATACCGGGGTGAAATAGGACGTACACCTCTTGTGTTCGGTGGGTTTGAAAAGGTACTATCTAGATTCCTAGACGGGAAAGTAAGGCGGCTGGAGCAGACCTTGTAACTAATTTCATCCATATTTTGCTCTGTGTGAGCAGATTTTGTAAGAAGTGAATAGATGTAATGTTTCATGTGAAAGAATTTGTACATGACCAGAAACCGGCAGCATAATCTATACTAGAGGAGTAGGGTGGAGGTTTTTCTGGCATATTAAGATTTGAAAGAAAGACCCGAATAAGATTCAGCAGTCTCCAAAGTTATGATGACAACCTAAGTTGGAACGTTTCTAATCCTCAAAACATTCATATTTTGCAAACCATGGTAAAAAATCTGAGCTCGCTCAAAGAGATGTTCCATACCAAAATGGAATAAACGAAAGGCTAAAGAGAACCCTTCAAGAGAGGACTGTAAGTATACTACAGCGTGCAGACTTGGCAAAAAGTTAGTTAAAATTTGCAAAACTTTTGAGAAATGGAATCTCTACAAAAGCTTTTGATTACATGATTCTTAAAGAAATGGAATGATATCAAGCCGAATGTGTCAAGTCTCATACTATTTGAGTATACAACCTACCCACTTCTTCCTACCTTTAGCTAGAAAAAGTTCACCCCAAAGTCTGAAAAGCAGTAAGTTTAGGGTTTAGTAAGGAGTGGGAGTTGCACTGGCTGCAACTACAAAACCTATAGTATCTTTGGAAGCTGCACAAACCCTTAAGATTCCCAAGTTGGAATAGTAAGACAAGAGAAGTTCAATTTGATGGATTGCCACAACCTGATAAAAAAAAAATCTTCCAAGACTATGGTCTACATGACGAAGAAAATTGAAATGAACCTTGTATCAAATGATGTGAAATCATAAGTGGCTAACTGTTGTAAATGAGTGGTTTAAGTTAGTGAGATGAATATAGTAGAGGTACAATCGCGTGTGATCACAAAAGGTGACTCAATTTCAACTAGAACTAGACTGAGTGTCAATATGGTAGATTCAAATCATACGGGAGAGATAGAAAACAAGAATAATCAACCATACTAATTTATGGTTTTTTCAGTTATGGTGAGAAGTAGAGGTTTGGTAAGCAATCTTGCTCAATTCGAATAAGCTCAAGTCGAGTGTATTTGATGATATATTGAAACCTCTAAATTCATTGCTATTACTAAAAGCCTAGTTGAGGGTAGGGAAAACATTTGAGCTAATGTAGGAGAGTACATTGAACATAGCAACCGGCTTCTCAAGAGGGAATCAAGTTGGTTCTGATACAAAACCCCTCCTCAAAGTGAGGACCTATAAGTTTTTTTTAGCTTTGGCTGCTGAAAATCATGACCAATGTCCAACATACATCCCACGAACACGTGGGTGTGCCAGTTGGGATTTGCTATCATCAACTTGCACTGTGGTAACTCCACAATTGTCCCCACGTCATGTAAATAAGACCCAACTGCTCACAATAACTCCTCTCTCTCCTCCGTCCCAAGACTTGGACGGTTGGTGAGAGTCTTGAGATCGTCGACCTGTTCACAGAGGTAAAAGAACCTCGGAACACCTATGATGGGTTCCTTGGTATGTACCGATTCCCAATCTATAAACAATTTGCTCATTTGACAGCGAGACATAGGAACCTTAGGTAGTTTTCCTTGAAACAACAGTTTGAAAGTAGGGTAAACTTCATCTAAGAATGGCTTGACATGTTTCTCATGATGGCCATTTATGAAATACAGATGGGGTTTGATATCAATGATATCCTCGTATTCGAGGATCATTGTCTTCAAAATCTGTTCGGTACAGAAGATATCCATGTCTTTGGACACCTGATCTTTGACGTAGATCTTTGAATTAGAAGATATGAAACTAAACCAAGAGAAGAATTACTGTTGGAAACACTTTTCCAATCCACAATTCAACTTTTTTTTCTCCTGATTATATAACGAGAATACAAATGTGAAAATGCATGCTTTACTCAATCTAGGAAATATGAACTTTTGGAGGGTCCTCTAGATCTCCTGACCGGCTAGATCCCAAACCAATATCTGCATATTCTCATCATTTTGCAATGCGTGAATTTCGATCCTTTCTGTCCTCCTGATTCGATCCTTCATTTTCTTGCTAAACGATTTAGCTTACATCCTCATCATAGTTCGGAGAAGTCTTTCTTTTCATGTGAGAAAGGCTTCAAGTGAAAAAAGAGGTTAGAGCGTCTCATGACTATGTTCTTGTTTCATGATGAAAAGGAGTAACTGAAAATTTAATTTCGGCCCTATGCATGATACACGAGAAGAAATTAAGTCATGAAGACATAGTTTGTTACCGGCCATGGCATTTCCATACAAGAAGACTCGACCACAGTTTGGTTGTGTCCATTGGAATTCTGCAGCATCCAATGTTCCTCATACGAGCCAAGTATGTTTCTTTCCTCGCCTTAGCAACATCATCGACCTCCGCAACAGCTGAGGTCGATGATGTTGTGAAGGAGATTTCCTGGAATGCTGAATTGAGCTGCAACGAAGACATGAGCACTCTGAAATCCTTCATCGTCTCGAGACTTTCGCAAGGAACTGTGAGCTTCTTCAGGTTTTTGTTGTTTACCAAAGCCTTGAATAAGAAGCACCATGATCCGATAAAGGATCTTCCACCAGGAGGATAATCATCGAAACAGATCTCCTGCAAGCCTGAATCCCCCAGCAGGGAAGTAACCACTTCCTCAAAGCCCTCTGTGTGGATTTAAGACTTGACAAAGGTATTGAGAGTTTCTTTAAGGCTGAACTTTGTGGCAAAACCTTTCGAAGAAAACTCCACTGGATGGTAGACCTCTCAAGTGCATAGTCTGACCAATCGGTGAAGCCAATCTCTTTTAGCGTAGTGTTCGTCTCTAACAAGGCAATGGGCCCTGTTACGTCCTCCGTTCTCTCCAGACTTCCAGTTGTGAGAACGAGCTTTTGGAGGCTTGTGTTTTCTTTCAACAACATGAAGAAATGATTCCAGCCAAATGTCAATTCGGATTCACCAAACGTGGGTGTAGGACTATGTTTCAAATGAAACAGTTCACCACCTGGAGATCCTGTTATGAACAAAAGCTGTGTAACATAGGACTAAGGGAAAGTGCATGGATCAAATGTTCCAAGGATAAATGATCTCTAGAGGCATGATGCATAAGGATCAAACATTGAACCAATGTGTTTCGTAGTGGTCTTGAAAAAGCGTGGGACAAAAATCCTTCAAAAGTATACCGTAGTTGGTCATCTTTGACTGTCAACCTCTAATCGTCCGTAAGTGATTCGTTATCCTCAGACTGTGCCCTGTCAGAATGTACTTTTCCTTTACTAACCCATGGACAAGGTATCACAGTCGTAAGTTCCTCCAGAAGGGTATGTAAGGCAATGGCTTCACCAAGTTCCCGGGCAGCATCATCCTCGACTCCATCTGGAAAGAAACGAAGGACTTCGAGATTGGGAAGTGCTGCAATCATGGCCTTTACATGATTTGCCCCTTCTTCGTCACCGATCACATCTCCACATAGAGCTAGGCGATGTAGAGAAGATAAATTACTGCCAACAACTGCATCTGCGATGTAGGCAAATCTTGCTAAAGGTAGTCCGTCAGGCATGCTCACGACAGCTAGAAGAACTTAACAGCTTCTTGGTTGCTCGTATGACTTCTGACACCAGAATCCAACTGTTTTCTATTTTGCATAGGCAAGTGTAAGTGCCTCAAGAAAGTGCTCAACATCAAAGGTTGCACAAGTACCTCCAGTTCTCTAAATGACCTAAATAAATATGTTCGGAATGCTGTAAGGAAAGTCCCAAGGTCTCCGCAAGATGCAGCCGAGCCTCTCGCTGACCATCCGCAGTCAAAGCCTTGAAGCCATCACCTTCAAGAAAATCCCACATTCTCCAGATAATCCCACATTCTCTGATCTTTTGATAAGCCCCCTGTCGATATGCATGAGTTCTACCATCTTGTCTGGAAAAACATTACTGGCTTGAACCAAATACTTCCGTACCTCAATAGCAAAGGGACCCTCCGTGTTAGCAGAGCAAGCACTACATTTCTTACAATGAAGTCATAATTTCATACCTATCATCTTGGTCAAGGAGCGTAGATTCTCTGTCGCTGCATAGACAAAATACATATGGATGTATGATAAGCATGAGTTTCAGCATCATGGTACAATGACATATTTAAGAGATATACGACCTGATGTTCTATTCAGAACAAACTTAGGATTACAAAACCTCCGCTATTATAAAAAAGAACCATAAAAAACGACATATCTAACCTTCAACGTTTGCGGTTAACTTCAACCACTTCCATCACTTGTGCCGTCTCTATTTTCACATCCAACTCGTTTCACGCACCTTGTTCTTCAATCAATCACGAACGTCATCCTTCCAGCCTGTCATCCTAAACTCATGTAAACAGGCAAAAAACAATTATCAGATCAACAATTATTTCATCTAAAAAACACATTTGTCTCCGATATCGTACAAGGAATGCTCATTACTATGGATTTTCACAACACTGACTGCATGTACACACCTTTCAAACGTAGGATGTTGATTGATGGATCCGGGAAAGTCTCCAACTAACATCGACGCACGATCTTCATGAAGAGAATGGATGATACACCTGGATCATGCATACAAAGCTATAAAACCTACAAGAATTTAGACAAGAATCGGAAATAACCGAAGATAGTATCATAAAACAAACACATCCCTCACGAGTCTGATTCTAATGAATATAAAGAGGAGTAATCGGGAATCTCCAACCGCTCTTTTAATGCAATATGTTAGTAAGTTTGATCTGCAGAACATACCGCTGAAAAAACAAATCAGCTGTATTCACACTTACTGAAGATCACAGCTCTGTTATGTAAAAGAATAACAATAAAATAATAACCCACGACTGTAACTCGAATTCAAGACTATGCTACTTTATTATGCGTCAACTAAAGAATTGAGTTGGGTTGATTACGCGATGAAGGAGATTCTGACATACATCCCAACTGTAGGTGTACATGATGATTTCATCGTATTGTTCGATAAGCAAATAGTGATAACTACATATAAGTTAAACAAGTCCTTGGTTGGCAGTGGAACATGTGTTGAATTCCAAATGCCATGACTGGTTTGTTAAATTGATACAAACGCAAATACTCCTCAAATAATTATTTATTTCTCGATTGCCATCATTCAAACGCAGGTGCAGACACTTGACAAATACAGTGCAGGACCTGAATGAATCAGCGCATTTGAATTCACTAAACTCTACCCATCAAATCTAATAAGCATAAAAATTACAACCACTGAACGCCGATACAAAAAACTATAATCATACTCAGATGTGCATCGTGTAAATTTACTAGTCCGATCATAGTCTACTTGTTTGATAAGGACGATTACGGCGAACTCTGAAAACCACAAATCGATGCTTATGATTTAAAGGGCTTAGTCTGTCATAAATTTTGACTAAGTATCAAAGACACAACAAACTGAGAAGGTCCGGAATCTTCATCTACCGTGACGTGTCTAAAGTTTGATACGGAAAAATTGAGCAGACTGATGCAGTTCTCGTTCATTCCTGTGACCATGCATGTGTGATTGTTTTCACCACAATAGAAGCGGTAGACGATTTGAGAATGGATTCTGACACAACAACCATCTGATTTCGCACATAAAGCAATAGCAGCTGCAATCAAACCAATCCCATCTACACTGTGAAGCGATAGTTTCTTGGAAGTGTCCCCATCTACAGTATATCCATAATCCATGATTGGAAGAGTTGAGCTGATTTCATAATCTTCGACCAAACCCATACAGTAAAATGATTTTAAGGATCACATATGAAAATTACGCATAATACAAATTCCAAACAGAGACACGCTCGAACATCTCCCTCTGAATGTTTGATCTTGAACATGCATAAAATCATGAGTAAAATTCAAAACAATTTCCACCTCGTCTTGGTAGGTATGAGCTCACCATTGACGATCTAAAGTTTCATGGTTCGATGTTGCTAATTGTTTGTTGACAGCACAACCATGGTTCCATGGTCTCGGGGGAACAATCCAGATCTCTGTGCATCACATATTTCGCGAGGCTTGAATCTTGCGATTACTCTGTTGTTGAGAGTTAGAAACGTTCACGTTGAGTGTAGAGACGAGACAAGAAAAGAACAAATTGATAATCTCCCAAGAGATTAAACAGAATCGAACTGACAGCTTCAGCTCGATCGATGACAAATTGTGGATGTTTAGCCAAAATGCAACAAATTGTCTACCGACCATACAGATCAAATTTCATTGCAAACACCCTACGACTGTACGACACTGTCATGATGATGGACTGACTTCAAGATCACTCACCTGCTCCTGCTAATTATTTCTGCGTATAGAAGGTTTCATAAGCAGGTGGACGTTGTCTACCTGATCACGCTTCAACGTATGATTTTCATACGTTGGGTCTTGTCATTCCATATTTTAGGAGTTTCACATGTCAGCGACATAAAATGTAAATATTTGATATAATAATGATTTTTGCTGTAAACTTTGATGTACAATTCTTCTCCTGCGTTTTGTGGATAGTTTTTAATAGTAAATTGAGTAAATTTGATTATTTTCATCTCTTGCCAAAGGTTTGGTTCCATACTCTACTTCAACATCAATTCTTAATTTTTCATAATGGTATGCATTTTTTCACCTATGTTCTTTCATCATATTTAAAGAATACTCGTGGAATAAATTACTCCAAGAACCATTTACGAGATTACAAGTCAAATCCAACCATGGTCCAAAAGAAAAGGAGAGAGCTAATCTCTTGTGATATATCACTATGTCTCCAACTAGGCATCTAATGTTGACTCCGCGCAGATCAGATCGTGGTAACTAGAGATCCGTAACAAGCATCATTAATAAAAATAATATTTTTCTCAATTATAGAGGTCAAATATTGTGCCTGAAGTCCAATATTATAAATTATAAGAATCTCTAACACTTAAAAGAATTATGACGTGCAATGGGTTGGTACCACACCGTGTGTGGTACCAACCCATTGCATGTCATAATTCTTAGATTTTTAGTATGATACTTGGACTCATTACAATGCATTCATACCTTGTCATGATCTTGATGAGTTGACAAAGTGATGATTTGGAGACAACTTGGGGCATTTGTATCATATCTCTACAACTTATGATCGAGCAAAGATAATGAGATTCTCACATGTAACCATGCAAAATGTTAAAATAAATTATTTCAGCAATTCATAGAAAATCATAATAATGATTATGTTTTAATGGGGAAACACCTTAATGTCTGTTTATGCAACTTTGAACATAACCATGAGTACTTTTCTCTAAGTTTCATTACTTTTTCTTTAATTAAACAATTAGATTGTGAATTGATTGCAGTCAATTGAGTCAAATCTCCTTGGTTTTTACTCAAGACCTTAAACTTCAACTCAAACATTTCAAATAATTATAATCACATTCTTTTCTTCCATCTTTAAATCTGAAAATAATAAAAATCTCTTAAACTTTTATGAACAATTCTTCAAACAAACATGATATACAAACAATGCATTCAAAATATGTCAAAATTTTCAAACCTTTACTTTAAATGATTCCAAATATCATCCACAATATTTTGAAAATAAAAAATAAAACTTTATAAATTTTATTGATTAGAATCAAAGTACAGTCTTATGATATTTTATTGTTTGAAAAGAAGAAAATATAAATTAAATCCTAAAAATATGACTATAAATATAATTTTACAATTCAGACAGTAATCATAAACTTTAAACTATGCTAGATAAACAATATTACTGGATTAAACTCAAATTTTATTTTACACATCATCTTGCAAACTAAGCTATATGATCATTTAATTTGATCACTTAAAACTTTTTGAGTATTTTACACATCTTTCTAGGAATACTTTCGGATTTCAATTTCACCCTCCCTACTTCAAGTCTCCAAACCTAACAAAAAATACATTCAAATCATTTAATTATTGAAATCATTCATATATCTTTTTTGAGTTGTTTTAATCACATATTTTATTTCATAAATGATATAAAAATATATAAAAAATTTCAAATTAAAAAAATGATAATAATCCCGCGCACTGTATGCAGGACGCGGGTCTCCTGTAAGTAGCGAGTTGACTGAATCTGAGCGTAAACGCGCTCATTCTGAATCCGCTTCAGCTCCTGTTCGGGACAATTGAATATTTACGCTCATAATGTCGATTCAAGTCATTTCATTAATAAAATAAGAGTTTTTAAAAATTTTAGTTTTCTTTACATTTTCAGAATTAAAATTTTTTTTATTGCAATCATTGGTCCAAATGAAATGATCAATTAAAATGAATAATTGAATTTTAAAATAATATGATTAACATAAGTTATTTTTATCTTAAAATATTAAAAAATAATTAATTATATAATTTAATAATAATATAAACAAGTCAAGTGCGTAGTAATATAAAGTCAAAATAAAAATCTAAAACCTGATAAATATGAATAGATGTACAATGAAACTCAAAAGTTTATCAAGTTAGGGTAATATTATATGTTAATATTAATATCAATTAATTTTATATAATTTTATTTTAATATAAAATAGTGATATATTGTATTCCATTACTACGAAATTTTTTTTAAATCCATAGATTTCACCTCACATCAAACATAGTACATTTGATTTCAAATGAATCATATGAGACAATAAAAAATATGTATTTAGAAAATTCATCCCTTCAACATAATATAATGATCAAAGTTGTATATTAATTATGTTTGGAATTTGTTGTAATAACAACGTCATATTATGATCATAAAAATATTGGACATCAATTTAACTAGTTTGTACTTCATATATATTTCACTTTTGCTTCACTTAAATCAAATAAAATTTATAATAAACAAATGAAATTTTATTTTTTTTGCTTTTATTATTCTTGATGATTTTTTATATGAAATATAATATAAGTCACTTTAAACCTTTAGCAATATCTCCAACATACACAATAGTTTTTTAATATGGAACCTTCATATAATTTACTATAAATTCAAAACTATTATAATCTAAAAGTGACATTTTGTGCAAGTTTTACTAAAAATAATACATGTGATTTTCTTTTTATACTATCACATGACAATAAAATCATTATTAATCAATGTATTTTTACATCTTCATATGGAGATAATTTTTAATTTTTTTATTGTTTGATTTTTAACTCTCTAGTTCACCATATTTTATTGTGGTTTTGAATTACATGTCAAATATGGTGTTTGTTATAAATTCCAACAAACTTTCCACTCTAATTCTATTTTACATGAATACAAAACAAACCAAAATAAATTCAACCATAAGGTCTCTAATCAAAATGACATGTGTTTTCATCTTAAAAATTGATCAAATCACTTAAAAAAAATTTAGATTAGAGCTTAAGTTATGCAGTTTTTGCTTTATTTATGAGACTTGTACATATGAAAAAGGTATGAATAATAATTTTGTGAATAAATTTTTTTTATGAACAATATTGTCAAATTTATATGGTAAATTACTTGCACATCAAACATAATTTTGTCATTTAAAATTTTCATAGGATGATAATTTTTCTGCATAAGATATTTTAAAAATAATTTTGAGATATTTAAAAAAAATTATAAGATATTTTAATTTTTTTTTTCATTGTAAATGAAATGTTATTTTCCATTAAAAAATTCTGTGTTATGTAAAATTATTTAAAATCATATTATTTCGCACAAACTATAAATTTTTGACACTTAAAAATTTTACAAAAATTTATATGTTAATTTTTATTAAATTTAAAATAATATTTTATGATCGAATCTCATTTTTTACAAGAAAAAAAATGTTAATAATCTTGTAATGATATCATTACAATATTGTTGATTCAAGTATCACTTGTTCCATAAACATTTTATTAGAGTGATGAATTTTAATCAATGCAGGTAAATTCAAAATGTTACAATAAAATATAAACAAATAAAATATTTTTATATTGTGTAAAGTTATATTTTTCATGTATTATACAGAAATTATGTTTTATGTTTTGGATGAATGAAGTATATTACAAGGGTAAAAAACTCATCTCAAATAATTGTCATATGTAAAGAATTGTTGAGTCCCCTTTTGTTATTTTACTGTGTCCACTTCCTTGTTGGAACTTGATACCTTTGTTTCACATTTATTTCATGTGCTTGTGAAGAGGTTCCCGCCAACCAAACGAGATTGAGACGGGCAAAACGTTTACAAAAGGTAAACTTAGTGTATGTCATTAGCTCATGACATATCTTGAATCTGTTGTTGCATTGAAAGAGAAGTGCCGAGTTTGGAAGTAAAACGAGGAATGAATTTGTTGAGTTTTAGCTGTGAGAGAGAGAGTGGCATATATGCCCGTATTAATATATTGCCTCCTCAAAATTATCCTTCAAATCCATGCAAAGACTAAACCCCGTTTTGGTACAGAAATTTTTTTGTAAATATCCATAACGGATTTGCCACAAGTCACGAGGTTCTTTAATAGGACGGGCCAGTTCTTACAGCTATTGCTCCACCGTTCATTCCATCCCACATCGCAATTTTCGCTGGGCCCATCAATTTTCGGGGAACGACAGGAACTTCGAGGCTCGAGTCCTCGTGGCGACTGAAGTGGAAGAGGTTGCGACTGGTCTTGTAAGCGAGCTCCGGAGATCCGAGCTCTTTGGAACCGTAGTTCGTCACCTAAAGAACTCGGGGAAATGGCAACTGCGATTGCAAGTCGATTGGCGCTGCCCACTGCGTTTTCTGTGAAGGATCATCAGAAATATGGAGCAGTGCAGAATGGTTGCAGCGCCAAGGTTTGCCTTGCTTCTCCGGTCACAGCTGGACTCTTCGGCAAATTTGCTGTGGTGAGTTGGTCGCTGAATTTCCTGCCCGCGCTCGCTCTTGCTCTAGTTCTCTAGTTCTGTATTTTGCTCATTTATGACCGGGAATGTTAGAGCATTGCTTCCCCGAAGGTTGACTTGAAGAAGTGCACGAGTAGTGACCTCTAGAGCTTGTGGCCGAATGTGCATGCAGAGAGAGTGCTTACCAGTTCAAACAAGGACTCTTTGCCCGGTGAGGGCTACGGTTGTGGAGGACACTGTCGTTCCGAGCAAATATGACTTTCCCTCTGCTCCAATTCTGCTGCCCGATGGACCTTGGAAGGAAGTAAGATTCAGTTTCCATGGGTTTCAATTGTGAGCTGAACATGACGTGATGAGATAGAGAGTGTACCTTGATCTTTTGGAGTGGAATGCGCGAGTGAGCTTATGTGTGAAGTTATTATTCGTTGACATCATGGTCACAATCATCTGAGAATCAGAGCCCTGAGGCTCATATAGTGCATGCATGTACCTGCAGATTCCTGGGGGGGTCACTGCAGCAGCCGGTTTTAAAGCAACAGGAATGTATGCAGGGTTGAGGGCTGTGGGTAAAAAACCCGATCTTGCGTTAGTCATCTGTGAGGACGATGCTGTTGCAGCAGGTATATCCCTCTTGTTTCTGGTCCCTTCCCTAATCGCTCATGTGGAAGCCGAATTGCAGAGAGTAGCGTAGTTGGCAGTTGACAGATTCATCTATTTGCCACCACCTGGGACTTGAAAGTCTTATATAAGGATTATTTTCCTCAGTGCATGACTAGTTTGTGCATTTTGTGAAGAATTGGAAGAGTTTCTAACCGTGAATGTAAGTTTCAAACGATACAGCATGTCATTTGAAATCTATTATGTTTCTTGCCCCTTTTGTTTGGATCTCAAATACTCCTCTCGAGGACTGTGAGTAAAGTGTTCCGGATGTGCAGGTACATTTACGAAAAATTTGATGGCTGCAGCACCTGTTATTTACAGCAAAGAAGTCCTTGCTAAGTCACCCACGGTTGGTGTACCTTCTTGACCTCATCAATATATTTTCCGTACTCGGTCAGACAATACTTGTCCCAATCACTAATACTTATAAATGTTATTCCGGAACAACGCATTTGCAGATTCTTGACTAAGAACAAATGTACTCCATGCAGGCCCGAGCTGTGCTGATCAACGCAGGTCAGGCTAACGCAGCAACTGTAAGTGCCTCCTGCCTATCCAACAGTGAACTTTTCTGTTCTTCGTAATTATATGTTTTCACAATTTTTACTGTGTCAGATTCACTTGGTTCGGCTTTTCTCATGGTTGGTTTCCAAAATGTGCGTGCTGTGATTCATGAACTTTATGAAGGGTGGAAGACTAACCTGGAGGGGTCAATTAACCAGCAGCATTATGCATTCACTTCAGGTCCAGCACCCAACAGAAGATGTGAACAGCAAGTGGTTTTGGAACTTAGTACGTGTGATACAAATGTTGTTAGGGTGATGCAGGTTTTCAAGATACCCTGGATTGTGCCGAGGCCGTAGCTAAGGTAAAGAATATTTGCTCGTCATCGTTATCAGTTTTTCAACCTCGTTCAGCTGGTGGCATCAAGAACATATTACGAGTTTTTTAGCCTTAATTTAGAGCCCAAACTTGAACCAAACTTTAAACCAAACTACTGCTTTTTCGAGCAAAATCTTTTGCGGCCATCAAACTCTAGCTAGTGAAGGGTTTCTTGGGTTTACACCTGGAAGCTCCGAACGAAGCTCGTTTCTGGGGAGAAATCGTACTATAAGAGAGACCTTCTTCACTCTCAAATTGTCCTCCTTCATCTCATCTTCATTCTTATTTCTCCCACTTTGTTGCTGCTAGCACCGCTCAGCCAGGCCGCAGGGTCTGTGGTCTTCAGCCCATACATGACACATCAATGTGTATATACTAATGAGTTCAATTTCAAGGCCCTCAAACTACTAGTAAGGTTGCTGACGATTGTTTGCCGTGTCCTGTGTGCAGTTGTTAGGAATCGACTCCGGAGCAGTTCTTATCGAATCAACTGGAGTTATAGGTCAGCGAATCAAAAAGGTGATTACTGCATGTTTTATGCGATTATAAACATATGAATATGGGAGTTCAAGGCATAAATAGACTTCGGTTTAGATAGTATCCAGCACACGTGTTGGTGGACACTGTATGCTTCTGTTGTTGAGGTTTTTCCAAATTTTTTTTTAAGAGTCTTGTATCATAATCTAATGCATCCTGAGACATTTGGACGTTGTTTGTCTTCAGAAAAACTTCACGAAATTGGCCTGTTTTACTGCTTATTTTTCTGCAGTCTAAATATGTGATCGTAAGGGATTTTGAAGTGATACTCTGTTGTTATTTCAGGAACCATTGCTTGAATCTCTTCCCAAACTTGTTTCGTCACTATCCTCTAGCGCGGAAGCGTAAGTGCAGCTTCATGTCTTCATTTTATGTTTGAACATTATCGAAGGGAACACAGATTTAGGGTTGCATTCGTGCCGGTATGCGGATTGCAAGGCTTGAATAGTCTCTCAGTTTGGTAGCAGAAGTGTAGGCTTAATGTGAAGTATCCAGCTTCGTCTGTTCGGCATATATGATGATTCAAGCCTCTTCTATTCTCGTGTAGTATCTATTTTTTTCTTTTTATGATCGCTAAATAGTCGAGATACGCAATATTCAGAAAACCAGCCGCGTGGTTATCTCCTTGCCCATCATTCATATAACAATGAACCGGTTGAGAAGTCTCATGCTTCTAACTTTTTGGATGTGCAGGGCCGATGCAGCTGCAGTAGCAATCACAACAACTGATCTTGTTAGCAAAAGTGTTGCCATTGAGACTATGGTACGGTAACGGCTTTAGTAGGAACAATTCTTTGGTACATGCGGTGAGAGTAGAGAGAAATTTTAGATTAGCGTTTCTAGGCATCGCATAAGTCGCTTATGTGCTCAATGGCCGTCTCTGGTCGTATTATCCTCTTTGGATCCCTGTGACCTTCAAATCCTCAGTTATCAGTTGTTTCCATGGATGCCACTTACTGTAGCTGGTCTTAGCTGTAAAACACGGGTTGTGTAGTTCACACGTATTTTTATGGCTTTCTGATAGATTGGAGGAACATCTGTGAAGCTCGGAGGGATTGCGAAGGGTTCGGGCATGATACATCCTAATATGGCGACCATGCTCGGAGTAAGTAAAGTACTTTCCACGTTCAAACACGGATGTTAGGGGGTCAGTATTTGAAAAGTTGCTGCTAGGTTCTTTTTGCCCATCAATCTATTCTTATCATATTCCTGTTGTGTTTTCTATGGTAACTGCTAAGCTGGGCAAGGTGTTTGATGAGCAGGTTGTTACAACAGATGCTTATGTCGCAGTTGACGTCTGGCGATCCATGGTGCTGACGGCTGTGAATCGCAGTTTTAATCAAATCACTGTAAGTTGATGCATGTCTTTAGGCTTGTCCTGGGTGTGATATCGAAGTAAATGATTTGCTTTGCTGAGAACTGAAGTGGTCTTCTTTGAGAGGGTATCGCGGATCATCCAGTTATCGTCTTCTGACTGCTTGTAAGTCTTCAAACTTTTGAACAAAATCAAATTGACTGAGAACGGAGCTTGTTGTCAGGTTGATGGTGATACTAGTACCAACGATACTCTTCTCGGCTTAGCTAGTGGCAGAGCTGGTGGCCCGCTAATTGACTCTCTTGACACAAATGAGGCTCAACAGCTTCAAAGTGCCCTTGACGCGGTCAGTTCCGCTGTCCTTGTGGCGGGCCTGGTCATCTTGCTTTCGATTCGTCCTCGTGTTAAACAAATTGCTGTTCCAGCCGTCTGTCAATTTTGTTCATCATGCACCTATCTTCGATAGTCTTCAAGCTGTCGTTTTGACCGTGTGGTTCTTTGTGTAGGTTCTTCAAGGATTGGCCAAGTCTATAGCGTGGGATGGAGAAGGTGCCACTTGTCTGATTGAGGCAAGTGGACTTTTAGCCTTCTTGGGAGCTAGTGATTCTCTATACGCCTTCCTGT
This sequence comes from Marchantia paleacea, assembly GCA_014180765.2. Taxonomy (NCBI): domain Eukaryota; kingdom Viridiplantae; phylum Streptophyta; class Marchantiopsida; order Marchantiales; family Marchantiaceae; genus Marchantia; species Marchantia paleacea. The sequence continues at coordinate 1,185,242 of MUAA02000064.1, forward strand.
TGTTTACGGTGGCGGTTTCTAAAACTTAAGATTTATGTCTTCAAGTGCGGTAGTCTAGAAGTTCAACGTACTTCCTCATGGAGTGGACATATCAAAGTAATCAAGTAACGGAAGCTCAGGTTTGTGCTTCAAGCGTTCTTGATGTTTTCATGCATGCTCTCACATTTTGGACGTGTGTAATTTCAGGTTAAGGTGACAGGTGCAGATACTGAGGCCGCTGCAGCAGCTGTTGCAAAATCAGTAGCTGCGTCTTCGCTAACTAAAGTAACTGCAATAATCCTTTTCTGTGGAATTTTGGGAGCACGTCTAGATATTCGCTGTCCAGTGTGATATCGTCTGTAAAGTTCAGCTCGAAACCTTGCATTGTCTTCAGAGAGCTTGCTTCATGCAACTTCGAGGAGTGTCTTTTTGTAACGTGGAATTGAGTGACCAGGATGTAGCATCAAGCTTCTGAACACACTCCTTTGCATCAACGGAAACTTTTCTGAAGAGGAGACGACAGAAGGCAGCTTCTTTTGTTTGGCTGTGCAGGTTTTCTTTCGTTGGATGGTTACTAATTTGCGTCTATTTGGAATTTCAGGCTGCGGTATACGGTAGAGATCCGAACTGGGGCCGGATAGCGTGTGCTGCTGGCTACTCGGGAGTCAACTTTGATCCCCAAGACCTTCGAATCCACCTCGGCGATGCCCTGCTCATGGAAGCTGGACAACCGATGCCGTTTGACCGGTAATGTAACCTAAACCCTGTCGTGTGCACCCTCGTTTGGAACGCCATTCCCTCCTTTGGTTTTCTTTAAGCAAACGAAGTCTCAGAGTTTCTGAAGGTTCTCTAGTACAGAGCATTGACCGTTGACTATTTTTGAACCTTGTAGACCACGAGATAAAATTGCAAATAATCTATGAACTGATCAGATGGGTTTTCTGAACGTAGGGGTGCTGCAAGTGCCTACTTGAAACACGCTGGAGATACCCACGGCACAGTACAAATAAATATCTCCGTCGGTGAGTCTTCGCATCTTTACGCAGCCTACTTCATATCCAGAATGACTACCGTCTTCAGATGATTAAGTGATTAAGGTGTCGCGCCAGACGCGCTATACTGAGTTCCATGGTACTTGTTATCGAGTTTCTTGACTGGACTAACCATGACGATTAAGTAATTCTCTTGATTCGTGGATCGTAACATGCGAGAAATGTCTCTTGCAGGTAGTGGTCCTGGTGAAAGCTTTGCATGGGGATGTGATTTGAGTTATGACTATGTCAAAATCAATGCTGAGTACACCACCTAAGTAGAGACACTTCACACGCGAAGCATTGTGAAGACAATTTTGAACCCTGAAGGGAACCATGACATGTACTTTGACATATCGGCAGAAAGTCGTCGAGTGATTCGACATCTTCGGAACCAGAATATACCGAAGTTTTGAGTAGCTAGAGTTAGCTCCAGCCGGTAAATTATTTACAGAAGTGCCTTCGAACGTTTATCTGATTTAACGGAATACATTTTGACTCTTAACGTAGCTGGGTCGATAAAGTGTACCCCTGTACCAATCCAATATAAAGCAGGGAAAGTGGGATGCTTTCATGTTGTGATCACATTTGTGTCGGAGTAAAAATCTTTTGATTTGTTCAGGTCTATCCCAACCCGCCTTGTGTTTACACTTGACCACACGGTAAATGAAAGAAATGTAAGTTAAAGAAATTTTGAAGTACAGTGGGTAGTTGATGTTTTTGTTGAATTATGCGACACATTTAATTTGCGTTTTCAAACTTGATTGTGGTGATGAGGTCACAACTGGAAAACGGGGAAGCATGGAATAAAAAAAGGGTATGGAAACCATCTACAAGAATACAAAGTAGAGGTCAACAAAGGTTAGAGGAAACCAGGGCCAAAAAGAACTGGAGAGAGCTAGTCTCTCTTGTGATAAACCATTATGAATATTGCACCTCTAATGTAACTTCATGCAACTCATGAGTATGGATGGTATCAAAGCAATCTTCCTCTCAATAGTAGAAGCTAATCATGATGTAATGCTAGTTCATTTGACTAGCATATGACCTGTCTACAGTATTGAATGAATTGTCTAAAGTATTGAATGCAAAGCGAATGAGTTGTCTAAAGTACTGAATGCAAAACAAATGAGTTGTGTGAAGTATTGAATGCAAAACGACAGTGATAAATATGCTCCTAGACTCTTATCAGTTAAAGTCAGGCACTTTCCCAAACAAAAGTATCCATCTCTCGCCGGGTGCTACATGCATCTCCAAGTCCAGTGAAATAAAAACATTTAACACATCAGCATTAAGCTTTGCAGCACCTCCAATATGATGTTGGTAGCAGTACTGTCTCTCGTCAAGTCTGTCACCACCACATTAACAACAATATACTAGTCCCCTCGAGAGAGAGGTAAAGCTCAACTTCTAATTGTGGTACTCAATGCAAGGGTGCAGTGACATAAAAAATCTCTAGAATGGCATTATGTGTAGCTATTCTTTGACCTCAATAGAAACAACATGACAAATCTCCATCATATGGATCCCACTGCAATCTTATGAGCATGCTAGACAAACAAAACGCTATATCAACCCAAATCAAAGCACAAAGTTATGATGAAGGTAGAGTGTGCAATACAAGAGGATCAAAGAGATGCTCTAACAATCAACCATAGACATGTTTTTGCTTGAGCAAGAATGGATGTGAGCTCTTAATGCTTTGGGTATGATATCGCCTTGTAATATGGATAGCAATGTTGTCTCAAGATATGGTTCCATGCAGGATATATGTAATCTTAGTGCACCAATAATTGTCATACTATCAAAAGATTGGTGCTACTCGTCAACCAAGGAGTACAAACTATCACATTTAGATAGTAAAGATAGTAAAGAATGTGGATCACTCAACATGTGAAACATACTCATATATGAAAGTTTTATCACAAATGCAAGAATGTGTGAAAAATAAAGGAGCCATCAATGTCCAAGCATCTAAATTAGTTAAAGGAGTAGAATCTTCCATGACAATAGATATAACCCTTCTCAAGAAATGGATAATTGAGACTTACAACATGTCAAAAGACCTTAAGATGATTATCATGTCCCTAAATCTATAATATCTCCACAAATCTGGTGATCCTTCTATCAAAATCAACAAGTTGAGACCTTAAGAGGGAGAAAGTAGAATCATTCGTGTGAGATTTGTGGTCGTTGTCAAATGCAGATTAATAAGATGTGCATGACATTTGGGCATCCTATGTTAATATATCATCTATATGCATGCATGAGATGAGGTCTTGTGATATTGAATCATCCATATCCATTTGACAAAATCATGACAATGACTTATCAAAGAAAAATGCGAAAAAGTTGTGGGAGACCAAAAGTACACTAAAACGTATAGAGCAATTAAAATTTCAAGCAATTAAGTGGATTATGTGACTTTGTAGTTATTCATGATGGATACAAGCTTGCATTTTGACACCTTGATTTTTATCCATACAAAACCTAGCTAGCTTATAAGATATATCAAAGTACAAAGGTCGCTCATGGGTACCACATGGATGTATCATCAGCTAGAGTTGAAAAAACACACCCATGTGCTCCAATGATAGTATCTAGTAGGCCCAATAATGTATTATGGAAAATAACAAACATCGTAGAGAATCTTCGATATGAATCCACGTCACATATTCTAAGACAATGACAACTCTATGGTACATCTAGTTTGATATGAACATCATATGTATGATCTCTAAGGTGATAATACATAATGAGAAGTATGAACATCTCAGAATAACCTCACATATGCTATCATGCTCATTAATAATCATGCATTTTGTAAGTCTTGAAATATTGTTGAAAGTATTTTCCATGTCAACTAGCATTATTATCCAATCTTTGTGTAAATCAAAATCAATTCTCATGCAAAAAAAAACTAACTTACAACCTCATGGCCTCAAAATTTCAAGTTGTACTTGCAAAATTTCAAGTTGAAGTACAATAGTACGACTAACTACATGTAGAAAGACCTCACTTATGGTGATAAGTCTAATTGGTCATCATCATAATCTACTAGCTCCTACAACCTACACCATCAACCTAAAAACTAATATCGTGCAATAATTACAACCACATGAAACAATTACTAAAAACCCTTTTTTTATAAATCATATTCTAAAATGCTCAAAAATTAATCTCAAAAAGCTAGTCAAAGAGAGTTAGGAGATGCAACCAAGGCTTGTGCAAATAATTACCTATCTAAACACAAAGTGTAATCTAGTTGATAATCAAAGATGTGTGGAAGCAAATCTTTGATCTTTGTACTCCACAGTTTCACCAAACATCTTCCAACGATGGAGATTGGCGATGGATGAATCATCTGACATGATGAACAAACATTGTAGATGGTAGGAGGTAAATGTGATGATCTATCCGACAATGTCTTCCCATCACTTGAATGAAATCTCCTAAGCCGCACTAATAACTCTCCATGTCACTTGAATGATCATCTTGCTATAAGGTGTAAAGTAGCATCATTGTGATTGAAAAAGAAGAATCCAAGCAAGCTCGAGCAATGTAATCAAGGGAAGTAAAAATATATGTCTGACCTTGTTCAATATGGATTATGGAATTTGATGAAAAAATTAAATACATGGATAATCCTGATATATGATCAGACTTTGCTGAGAGTCATTTCAATGATGCAAGGTAGATTGGTCACTATGATGGTCAGATGGAATGATGTAAAATGAAATGGTGAATGGTGGATGTGATAGTGATGCTCAGTAGGTTGTATAAGATGAGTATACTATGCTACTAGAGCTTGTGCATAACATGAATGGGTTGCATCCATGTATAGTCACTTCACCTGTAGTGAAAAGAAGACCACAAAACTTGAAAACAATGGAAAGCTCAAATTGATTGGGATTGTTGAGATGGATAACTTTTAGTCCGTGGTTTCAAATATGAAGTCACATTGATTATTTTGGATCATTCTAACTAAAGAGAGATGTCTAATGAATGAAATAACAGTATTAAAAATAATAATCATGAGGTGATATGTCAATGAAGCTCATGTCATCTCCGAAAGTATATCCTTCTATTTTCATTCCTTGGGGAAAAAAGTCTGAAATCATTGATTTATCACGACGTTTTAAGATGTGTTTATATGTTTCAAGCTATGCATGTCTACTTTATTTCATGAATCTCTTCAAAACATTTTGGGTTGTTGAAATGAGCTGAAAATTTTCATAGAGCTTTGACTTCTCATAAAAAGCTTCTAGTCTAAATATTGGCATATGTCGTGCATATACATATCACATCACAATATACATCGCTATGACATCAAATATCACACTACATAAATCACCATACACCAACACAAGTGTACCATAATAATCTTTTCTACTCTCAAAACATCCACAAGGACACTCTGCTCATAATCATAGTATAAAAGACAGATTACAGTTGAGCCAAACACTATTTAAGCTTCAAAGAATCCATATTCATGCACTAACTAATGTTTTATCATAGCCACACACTCAAAGGCTTAGCTTCAAAAATTACACTCCAATGAGTCTTAATTCAAACTCTAGCCCTTGAGTCATAGATCTTAAATGGCTTTATCGGCCCTAACGGCTCGTCAAGTGCGAATGACGATAAATGCATTACTGACTCTATTTTGGACATTACCCTATGAAAGAGTTTTGATCTTTGAGAACACAACCTATCCCAAACATCAAACTATCCAAATCCAAAACTTCAGCTGATTCTCAAGAAATAGTTGGAGGGAACTCTAGATCTCTATTATGTAATAGAAAGAACGGTGTCGCATGGACAAAGCTTTACTCTGAGAACGCGTGAGCGCCCTGGGTGCAAAGAACTCTCCTCGTCCCCTCGTGTGAACCGACAATCATCCTCTCTTTCATCTCCTCATCTCTCCATGCCCAACTCGTTGCACCCGTAAACTCGGCGGAAGAGGATCGTTGTAACCAACGATTGAACCGTTAACTCTTAGCCAAACTTCGCAGAAAAGTACTTTGCAACCATTCATAACTCTCGGGAAAGTTTCACATGCTCTTCAATTCTAGATCTCTCGTTCTATGAGATGGATAACTTTTAGATCTGTCAAAGCCTTCATAGAACGCTTAGAATTCACTCAAACTCTCCCATCGGTCCAAATTTCACTCTCCCACTTCAAATCACCACACCGGAGTGTCAACTTGCTCAATCGCCTTCATTCTTGAGCCAAAATCCTAGCTCTCCTCCTCGCCTCCAACCATATCCTTCAATCCTGAAAAACTCCCTTCGAAGGCTCCCGAAACTCCTCAAAACCCCGAAGAACTTGCCCAAGTGCTCTCATTGGTCTAAATTTCCCAACCAATGAGAATGAAGAGTTCCATTTTGACCTCTAGTGGGCCAAATTAGCCACAACTAACTTAGAGCTTAACAACTAGCCTAAAAAACACTACTTAGCCATCATATAGGTAATGAGTTGTTGCTAATAAAGAGTCAAAATAACCACTTTCGAAACCGGTTAAATATAAACGGAACAACAAAAGGGACCGGGAGTTTATAACTTGAGTATAATACTCCTCGCCAAAATTCCTAACAATCAACTCCATATGACTTGTCTTTGGTAGGCAGTAGTGATGGACGAGGACCCATGTGTTGAAAGGTGCCACTATCGGCAAGTTTAGGTCCATAATGCTAATATCAAATCAAAACGTAGACATTAAGTCCCAAGTCGCGCCGTAGGAAATAATTGGCGAATGAAAGGATCCGGGGAGTTTATCACCACTTCCATAAAGCTATCTCCAAAGTGATACACTAACCATGCCCTAAAGTGATCACGATGTAGACCGGATGCTTATCACAAACGGATTGGGCATCGGTATATCCGGAGGATCATACCGCCTCTATCCATGTCCCACGTTGGCTCCACTTCATCGGATAAGCTCCTTAGTCAACAACGTTCTAGACCTCCCCCCTTTCCTTTCGACTCCAACCACGCTTTATATCCGATAAGGTCCAAGATGATATCCCTTGGATCCTTATCTACATCCCGGCCCTAGGATGACAATCCAACCGTGGCCTCTTAACTTGCTTTTACAATGAGCCGTCGGCCATCCCGACCTAAAATATCGCCAAAATATCGCCGTCATCTCAACTCTCGAAGATGACACATGTCATCATCTTCTCATAGTAGCCGTGTCACAACACGACATCCACCCCCTAAACCATGCATCCTCCGGTATGCACCAAGAAGTTAACCAAAATGTGCGTGGCATCAAATTATATCAACCTGATCTTCTGATCCCAATAGATCCTCCCCATATGACTCATCTTCCCCAAAAAGGTCAAACTCCTCCTCAAGTTGGCCAATGTTGATCTCCTTATTCCGGCTTTTGAAGATCTTGATTCGTTTTGCTCGCAATAGGCACCTTCATCTTTGTGCCATCCAACTCTCTCGGCGAATAAGTGGCATTGTCATGGACATTGACTACCACATATGGCCCAAACCATCTCTAAAAAAACTTCCTCAAGGTGCTATGTTGGTTATCGAGACTATTGTCATACACCAACACCCAATCACCTTCTTTGATCTCCTTTGGTCTCATTTATGACGTTTGTCAAATCTGTCCCTTATTTCTAAGGCGTGCCTCTTTGAGTCTCTCCATTGCCAATTGCACATCCTCCGTTCTCCTCTCCAATTGTCGAATGCGTATCGCCAAAAGATCTTCTCTACTCATATTATCCTCCCAAGGCAACACACTCCATGTGGGAATGTTTTCCTCTATTGGCATAATTGGCTTTTGGCCTTGCATCAACTCTGGCGGCATGTAGGCGGTCACGAGCTATGGGTTGTAACGATCGCCCCATAATGCAAATGGTAACAAAACGAGGCCATTGTCCAGCCTTCCCCCTACATGACTTCCTAATTGCTTTGACAATAGGTGGATGACCCCGCTCACTCTTTGCATTCCCTTACGGATTATAAGCGGTGGTGAGAGAGACAACTTGACTCCACATCTCTCAAAGAAGTTACGTGCCTCTTGAGCATTCAACTCCCTCGATCAGCGGTCATCTTCCCAACACATCCATAACGACACACGACGCCCCTCCAAAAGAAATCTGCAAACCCCTTACATTTGCTTTCGACCGTGGCGCTCTCCCCTCCACTTGATTGGATAGATCCTCCCTCGCTAACACTGTGTACCTCATATGCCCTACTCCCATTGGCATGACCACTAAATCCACAACCCACTTGTAATGGATAGCAAGTGGATATGTAGGATGCAAACCATCACGGTGTCGGATTCGAATACATCGACACGTCTCACAAGTCTCCACAAATCCCACTACATCTTTGTAGATGTTCTTCCACCAATATCTCTCCTTCAATTTCATAAAAGTGGCGTATATACCCCCTATGGCGCCCATAAGCTTTCATGAAACTCTCGCATCAATTCTCGTTGAGCCTCTTGTCCACAAATCACACGTTGTGGCATATCACCCTTCCGGCAGGTCTCTTCCATAGGTATCCATCACGCAACATGTAGTTGTAGGCTTTCCTCCTTACATGTTTGAACTTCGTGATCACTCCAACCACTCTGTCGTGCAAGTGTACTTAGATATTTTCAATATCTAACCACTCATCCTCATACAAATCCTCGAAAAACAACTCCAAACCTTGTGTTACTCCTTGCGATGAGCCACGAGAATAAAAAACGTCGTTCCTACATCATCGGTATCATCAATCATCTCTTCTTCTCCCTCATATCTAGCTCTTGACAACATATTCGCCACCTTGTTATCCTTCCCTACCACATGCTTGAACTCCGGATTAAATTGTCTTGATGTAAGCTATCCACCTCAACATTGCAATATACGGTGTATTGCAATTGGTGATCATCAAACAATGGTAAACAATCCGTCTCAACAATCACATGTGCTCCAATCAGGTAGTTTCTCTCGGACTTCATAGGCGTAACAAACCCCACAACTCCTTCTTCACCCGAGGATAACCGTTGTCTTTCCCTCAAGACCTTGGCTCCAAATCTCACCGCATATCTCTGTCTTCATCTTCATCATCTTGTCCCACGACCCATCCTATGGCAATAGGGACCTGGTATCCACCGTCAATATCACGGCTTGTTACCATGATATTCTATCGCCATAAAACCGGAGGCGATGACATACACCTCTTCAACTTCCTCATGGCCTCTACATGCCTATCCTCCCATACAAACTTCTGATTTTTCCTTAACAACTCATATAACGGATCCGTTATATGAGCAAAGTGAGAATCCATATGTGATAGAACACTTGGCACCTAAAACCGCCCTCACCTCTACGTCAAGGAAGTGCAGATCTCGCATTCTTTGGATAGCATCCACTTTGCTGGGATCTGGTTTTCGGCCATACCATCCACACAAATGACCAACAATGACAACCTCCCGCACCCCAAATGTAGACTTCACCCCTGACAATGTAAGATGAACCTCTTCCAATCGAGATAATATCCTCTCACAATCTTCAATGTGATCCTTCACGAACTTCCGAATGCCCCTTTGATCCTTGGTTTCATCCTTCTCCTCTTCTATACATCCCTTGATGGGCACATCATCTAGAAAAGGCATAGTCTTCTCGAATAAAGTCCCTTAACACTTTATTCATCCCATTCATCATATGTGCCACTGAATTTGTGGCTCCTTGTGGCAACGTACACATCCTTACCAACCCTCGGGGTGTTCTCATTGTAGTAACATCCACGGCTTCCTTCCGATAGTTGAAATTGATCATATCCGAGTAAAAGATCTCCCATAGAGTAGATAGCTCTCCCGGCAAAAGCTTCCAAACTTCGTCCACAATTGGTCCCACTCCCATATTTCTGATAGTCACTTGATTCACGGTTGCATGTCTTGAATGAATCGTAGTGATCCATTCTTTTGTAATTTGTAAACCACCGGCTTGAATATGGTGCAAATGACGGCTCCAAAATCCTCATCTTCATCTTTCCTTCAACAACTCAATGAGTTTTGGAAGATGGGCCCTAGGTAATGAATCGGCCTCAAGTCCCAAGGTGCATGAGGCACAATGAAAATGATCATGGGAGCTACCACATTAGGATCCACACACCTTATCTCCTTTGCTTCAAAAAAGCGAATGCTTTTCCATGCACGGAAAGCATCTCTTTGAAACATCTCTCCTCATTTGCAAGAAGGAAATCATCTGATCCAACCTTCAACTCCTTCAAAGTGGTTTCAGTAAACTTGTGTCCCATTTTACTAGGATCCTCAAGCTACTTTTTCTACTACTTGTCGCACCTTTTCCCTTGAATCATTGGGTAAAGGAACAGCGATTGGTTTCACCTTCTTATCAACTATTTTATACCTGGTCTCCACTCGAACTTCAGGTGCTTGGAATGTCTCGATAGTAGAATAGAGCTCTCTAGAGTGAACCTCCACTATCTTATCCTCATCGCCAAATCCAATCTCCATCATCTCCTTCAATGGATCTCCCAACCCAAACTCCTCATAAACTCCTGATATACACTCATCTTCCTCAAGAAGCTTAAGATCTGCAAGTTTCTCTTCATGTTCATTGCGCCAATTCCTTCTTCTCCCATTTCTTCAAATCGAAACCTCCTTATATGTAGCATATCCATCTCGCTGAAAATCCCACCAACCCTATACAATAGGTACCTTTTCTCGTGTAGGTGAGAGTATCTTCTTCTCCGTACCACTATATCCTCTCTCTACGGTGGTACCTCTCCAAAATCCTCAAAGTCTTCAGATTTTGGGAAAGCTCCCTCTCTCAATTGCGCTTTATTCCTCTCATGATTTCTTTGGTACCGTTAAAAAACTGCACCAACCGCTTTCCATCTTGGCTGCGAATTCGTGCATATGCTGATCCATCATCAAGCACTCTTGTCTCCATCCCTGAGTGCTATGATATAGGGTTGCCCAAGAATCAATGGGTATGATGTAGAGTCTTGGACAAAGAAATTCTGTTCGGCTACTACATCCCCAACCTTCACGGAACATCGGGGCATGCTCCGTACAAGTCCCCCTCGAGTGTTGTTCGCTGCCCTGATCATCCAACCATGCTCGGTGTCTATGGGCCATTTCCCTTCTTGTAGAGCTCTCTTGACATTATGTTGATTTCTGATCCATGATCAATCAACGCCAACACCGGTTCCTTCGGATCCCCAAGCTTTACAAAGCGTTTGATGTAGTCATTTCTTGCCCAATGCGGCGGGTGTAGTGACTAGACACCCTTGCACCTTCCCCCTTGGCCTCCTCAAAACGGACTTTCTGAGATTTCACCCCACAACACTCCACCAATGCATCCTCTTCATCCTTTGATACCTTTGTACCTAGTGCATGAAGTAGAAGCGGTTTCATTGGAAATCTGCCGTTTCCTCTTGATGGTATCGATGATAACATCATGAAACTCCCTCTTGGCTATACCAAGTATCTCCCTCAAGGTAAACTCTACCTTGGCACTCAAAATCCTTTCCTCCAAGACTCCCTTCAGATCAGTCGCCACTTCAATATCTGATTGTAGCTTATGCATATTTGGTGATTTCCCTTCTCCTTCTCACCCCCTTTGGCCCTTTCCTTGGACCTTGAAGGACCAGCTTCTTCCATAACATGATCAGGTGGAAGAGGTGTATCAGGTCTGATACGCTCTCTAGCCAACCTCTTCAGCGAGAGTCCTTCACCAGAAACTTCCTCTTCCCTCCGTCGCTTTTCTTCCACTATTGAGTCTTGGCAATATAAGCATGAACTGACATGCTTTCTACTGGATCATCCCATCCAGTGTTAGCACGAATCTCTGCTGCTGTTCTCAAAAGAGTTTCTCTAGCTACTTTCCCTTTTCCATTGTAGCGAGAGCACTTGACCATAGACCATTGAGTGGTAGTTGTCCCTCAAACCCCTCTTCTTCTCCTCTAACCTTAACACCATAGCTAAAGGCTTCAACGATGCCACTTTGCATGTGCACTATGGTAATCATCCACAATCTTTCTCATCCTCCTTTACCAAAATTGGTTTGGATGATTGCTCGGTGTCCTTGAGGGCTACCTTCCCTTCTTTCAAAAAATTTCTCCACTTTGCAATGTTTGTGCAAAGTCCCATAATCTCTTCGTGCATGATCGGTGCTATCACACCATATGCACCGTTGCACATACGCTTGCTTGGTGGGGGTCTTCTTCTCCCCTCCCCCTATCCTTCTCCTCTAGCATTGCAAATTTGATCTTGAGCTCCTTCATCCCATACGATCTCATCAATGGTGATTCCTCTTTCCTTGAGTTCAACCGGAGCTTGGACATTGGCAGTTGGAACAATCTGCCTAGTAACAGGTGTTGGGGCAACAGAAGTAGCCGTTTGAAGAGGCCTCCTCGTCACAATCTTCTCTCTCCTTCTTTCTCTCTTCGCCAAGAGACCAACTGCCTCCTCCACATCCTTCCAACTACTTGTTAGTCCTTCTTCCTCATTTTTGTCTTCAAGAAGCAACTCGACTTCTCTTGCAACTCAACATCGGCGGCTCGGAGAAACAACTCTGTTTTTATGTGACTCCAAGGTGATCTTCTCCAATCGAGACAATTGTGAGAATTGTCTCTCAAACTTCCTAAGAAGCTCAGTTGCATGAGACTTCTTATTGGGCCTTTCGACCCACTCCATGAAGGACTTCTTAGTGACTCTATCGAGTCTTCTAAGAAATACTTTCATCTCAAGGCACGAGAATACGTCTCCCAATCCTCACCAAATTGCTCGTAGGGATCTCACATGATCTCTAATCTCCGGCACCGCGGCAAAGGCGGAACACCTCGATCATCTCCTTCTGCGGGACACGGTTCAGCTCCATTTCCCTGACGTAATATCTCAAGTACTTTGAGACATCCCTCCCATCAAACTGGCTTGCAACGCCCTTGTGGCTAAACTCTCCCTTCGGTCTTGTAATTGTTGTTGTTGAAGGAAGAGTGTGAACGCTTGAAACATCTCATTTGTTGCGGATCAAGTTGCACCTTAGGTATTTCATTTGCTCTGCTCGACCCCTCCCCACTCATTGTAACCGTCCTTATGATCTTGAACACCCACTCAACTTATTGTCGATGAAAAGCCGCCTTGATCGTTGACCCTCTCCGATTCCCCAAGTACCCAACTTCCGTTTCTATCTAAACCGATCTAAACCTAGAGCCTGTGGTTTATATCTAATGGATAGGGCAACCTAACCTGTCATCACCGCAAGCACTCTTGGGAGAGTTGGTCATCACCTCCAACTTCTCACAAGAGAAATACACAGCACGCACTAGAGTGGTAACCGGTGATCAAGTCCGGAGCACTCCCTATGGAATCAAAGGCCCACACAAAGCCAAACATGGCGCACACACAAGAAGCCAGTATGGAGGGGATCCGAACACAAGAAGCAAACAGCAACCCTCCATACTTAAATTCCCAACCCACCCACGACTGACTCTCGCCATCAATTGGCATTTGACATATCGTAAATTTCAATGTTCTGCGCTATGCCAACACTATAGAGTCCTTATAAATCCAATTTCTAACTAATTTAGTATCTCAAGCCCAAACAACTTGAACTTGCAAGGCCTATCTCTCAAGGCTGATTGACAATCTGATCTTGCAATCTACACCTTCTAAACTTGAAACACTAAACTATAACCGAAACTCATGAAATTGTAAACTTGCAACAAGAGAACTAATGAAAGTCCTCCACCTCGAGGAGATTTCACGTCGAGTTCACCACCTATGTCGCATGGACAAAGCTTTACTCTCCGAGAACGCGTGGCGGAGCCCTGGCTGTAGAAGAACTCTCCTCGTCCTCGTGTGAATTGACAATCACCCTCTCTTTCATCTCCTCATCTCTCCATGCCCAACTTCGTTGCACCGGTAAACTCTGGGCGGAAGAGGATCGTTGTAACCAACGATTGAACCGTTAACTCTTAGCCAAACTTCGCAGAAAAGTACTTTGCAACCATTCATAACTCTCGGGAAAGTTTCACATGCTCTTCAATTCTAGATCTCTCGTTCTATGAGATGGATAACTTTTAGATCTGTCAAAGCCTTCATAGAACGCTTAGAATTCACTCAAACTCTCCCATCGGTCCAAATTTCACTCTCCCACTTCAAATCACCACACCGGAGTGTCAACTTGCTCAATCGCCTTCATTCTTGAGCCAAAATCCTAGCTCTCCTCCTCAGCTCTCCAACCATATCCTTCAATCCTGAAAAACTCCCTTCGAAGGCTCCCGAAACTCCTCAAAACCCCGAAGAACTTGCCCAAGTGCTCTCATTGGTCTAAATTTCCCAACCAATGAGAATGAAGAGTTCCATTTTGACCTCTAGTGGGCCAAATTAGCCACAACTAACTTAGAGCTTAACAACTAGCCTAAAAACACTACTTAGCCATCATATAGGTAATAATCGAGTTGTTGCTAATAAAGAGTCAAAATAACCAATTAAAACCGGTTAAATATAAACGGAACAACAAAAGGGACCAGGGGAGTTTATAACTTGAGTATAATACTCCTCAAAAAAATTCCTAACAATCAACTCCATATGACTTGTCTTTGGTAGAGTAGTGATGGACAGAGGGACCCATGTGTTGAAAGGTGCCACTATCGGCAAGTTTAGGTCCATAATGCTAATATCAAATCAAAACGTTAGATCGTTAAGTCCCAAGTCGCGCCGTAGGGAAATAATTGGCGTAATGAAAGGATCCGGGGAGTTTATCACCACTTCCATAAAGCTATCTCCAAAGTGATACACTAACCATGCCCTAAAGTGATCACGATGTAGACACCGGATGCTTATCACAAACGGATTGGGCATCGGTATATCCGGAGGATCATACCGCCTCTATCCATGTCCCACGTTGGCTCCACTTCTATCGGATAAGCTCCTTAGTCAACAACGTTCTAGACCTCCCCCTTTCCTTTCGACTCCAACCACGCTTTATATCCGATAAGGTCCAAGATGATATCCCTTGGATCCTTATCTACATCCTGGCCCTAGGATGACAATCCAACCGTGGCCTCTTAACAGCCTTACAATGAGCCGTCGGCCATCCTGACCTAAAATATCGCCAAAATATCGCCGTCATCTCAACAGCGAAGATGACACATGTCATCATCTTCTCATAGTAGCCGTGTCACAACACGACAACGGTGAGAAGTATGCTAGACATGCTTGCCGGCTAAATTGATAGCCCATGACCAATCACGATAGCTCAATATACTAGTCTTTTAAATAACATTTTTCTAAATCAAACTTTACTACTCTCGTCACCGTTTGAACAACTCTTTCTGCCAAACCATCAGCCTCAGGGTGATCTCTTGAGATGGTACGATGATCAATCACAACTTGATCACACAAAGCCTGAAACTTGTCCAAAAACTCAATACCCTTGTAAGTTGGTGCACTAAATCCGTTAATCACGGAAGCTAAAAACAGATAAGCAATTCCTTTACTTGACGGAGATGATGTCTTCTCATCCCTTTTGTTATTTTATTGTGTCTCATTTTTCTTTACTTTACTTGTCAGACAATACCAACAACTCAATCCACTTTGAAAAATGCTCCACCATGATCAACACATATTGATGATGTCATATAGTCTATGACAAAGGTCATGCATAATACAATCTCTAATGATAATCAAGTCTCGTAATTGGCAAAGGATGTAATTGTGGCATAGGGGCATTGAATGATGTCTAAACACAATCACAAACCATACATCTGGCCACAAACTAATGCACCTTAGTCTGCATACCTCTCCAACAATAGAGACTTTGAAGTAAGTTATACTTTTGCTTCACTTCAAAATGACATAACTCCTCATGAGCATGTCTAACCAATTGTGCTCTTTAAGATAAAAGTGACACAACACAAAGAAGATGTCTGTAATAGCACAAGAATGCACTATTAAGTCCGAATTCGTATAGATTGATTCGTTCCCAAGGGAATGAGAGATCAAACCACACTAACAAAGAAGGAAAACAAGCATTTAGACATCTTTCTAACTCTGGACTGCGAAGTCCGAAGAGCATTCACAAAGAAGGTAATTGATTCAAGCTCAAGTACTTCACATTCCCATCTCATCACCAATTTGACAGACACAGAAAATAGATTTCAGCAGTTTGCTTTACTTCAGGATGAGTATCTCTCTCATTACAAGTTTGCGTCTCGGCGAAAACACCCTCTAGAGTACTTATGATGCTACAGACAGGCTCAGCTAGTGGATGAATATCAAGGTAACTTCACGGATACATGCTTGGTCGTCAGCGTCGACTGCGGGACATCAGCTCCTCGAGTGCTTGTTCTACCCTGATTACAATTTGCAATCCAACAGATTGGACACTTGCAAAGATGAAAAGATCCACCACTTTATTTCCTACGACTATTTATAATGAATGTTCTAACTACTACTCCTAACTGCTTCTACACAGATCGCTCTCTCCTAAGTCTTCTACTATGATCTAAGCCGCTCAATCGCACCTCCGCTGCTTGCGTGAATGCGTCGATTCCTAACTGCATTTCCTGTACATTTGCCGCGATCTCATGTCGATGAAGAGCCATGGCTTCCTTGAAATCTTGACCCAACGTCTTGTACATTTCCTTTCTCCGATCCCTTGAGTCACCGGGATTCTCCATCGCTGGCACCAACTGCTCTAACCGATGCGTCTCAACACGATCACATCGTGTGAACAGATGCTGCGCACATTTGTTAGTGAGGTTCTCCAACTTTGCAGCTGCCTCCACATCCACATGAATCAATCTTCGCTTCATGTCTTGCACCGTCTTCCAAAGTTGAGCGTTCTCCTTCTCTACAAAATGGGTCTCCCCATCCCGAATACGATAGATCTCTTCGTAGGCCTTCTTCGCCTCCTGAACGTGCTTCTCCATCTCAGTCTTCTACTTGGACAGCTTGTCCACATTCTCCGTCAGCTCCCTCATTGTGATAGATTGGTCTTCCTTCCCCAACGCCAGACGGTTCATCATCTGAATCAACTCTATATACCCATCTGCTTGAGGGTCCCATCCTGGCATATACATCGGCCCCATCTCTTTCAACTCCAGCAATACCGGGACCACTACAGCTTCCAACTTCTGCGACAGGTCTAGTACTGAGGCCATGGGTTTTGCAATCTCCTTCAAGGCTTTCGGCCCTGGCTTCACTGCCATCATCTTCGGCCGAGAAGTCTTCGCTAGTCCTACTTCTTCTACCTTCTTCTTCCCCACATCTCGTCGAATTGCTAGAGTGGGTGGCGGACTGACGGACTGTCCTCCACTACTCTCTTTCTCTTCCTCGAAGTTCCGATTACTTCCGAATCAGGTTTACTCTGCACCGCTGGCCTGACTTCTCCCGTTCTCTTCGGCTCAGGAGGAGCACTCGTCCCTAGACTCCTCGTCGACCCACTACTAGCACTGTCAAGGTCTGCATCCAAATCCAACAATCCACTCTCCAACCGATACAACTGTCTCTTCTTAAGCGTCAACCACTCCAGCTTTGCGTACAGATGTACTAAGAAAGACGAGAGATAGACTACAATCTTATCATCTTCTCTTAGCTTCGTCGCCATTGCCTGTACATTCCTCGCAAAGATCTCTCCCCAGTTCACCCGGATAGTCCCACCGATGAACCCTTCTACAATCCTCATCTTGTGCATGCTCACATATGTCGTTCTCTGCGGTGAGAAAAGCTGATTCAAGGTTAGAGCCACCTTCCTTCTGAAGACATCTTTCATCAAATCGAGCTTGTAGCAATTCGTCCCCTTTCTCTCCCTAGGGTTGAACCACTTCTGCACGTCGAAGGTAAATGCTGTGTGCATCGTTGATCCCTCCCAACCGACGCCACCTTTGTCCTCTTCGTGGTTGCGCCCCATAATCTTCGTCTATAACTTCGCATCCCACTTCTCAGGCTGAGCTCCAATTGCCGTCCAATTGCCGTCAGCGCTTTCCCTCTCCGGACTTCATCGCACAGGTCTGGGCACACGTAGTCCCATCGCCATGACAGAAACGCTCCACCGAGGTTCTTCAACCTCAGCAACTCCGCTGGAGTCCAATCCGCCATTAGAATAAGCGGTCGAATTTCCCATCGTCACACTTCTTCATGCTGGAACTCCTCCGGTTCGATGCTTCGACATTGCAGTTAGCTTCTCCTGCTCCGGCCGCTCGGCAAGTTCTTGGCATCGACTTTCTCTCGACAATTCTTCAATCCGCCACCCAAACGCGCGCTTAAATTCCCTCGCAATTCACTCGTGTGAACTCCCTAATGGTATTCCTATCTAATAAACATATATTCGGACGAATACCTTCATAAGAACCCGAATATAACTCTTTATTCACAAAAACCACAAAAAATCCTACTTATCCTAAGGACTACGCTCCTACAATGTCCACCATCATATCCAAACCACCAAGCTCTTTGTAGAACTCGATCCCTCTCTTTGACACTCAAAATGCATACCAAACCTCATTTACGAAGATAGTGCAACACCATAATGTAATCATATATGCCTCTATTTATTACCTAATCATCTTTAGTTCAATGTTTGAAGATAATATATGCATTATATGATCCAAGAGTGATATCATATAGCTCTCAAGAGCCAACATAGTCAACAAGGCAAATGCATGCCAACCCATCACCATCTTCTCATCATTATCATGGTAACATAGAACCTCGGGTCCATCAACTTGACTTGTACATGGTTTCAACTTAACCCATTCGCATCACGATTCACCATTACATACCTATGTACAATTGTGAAATCACACTTTTATAAGATCAGAATCTATCTTCCAAGTTGTCTTAAAAGCCATCAACATTTCAATGGTTATGATCAATGATGAGAATGAAATAGTTTTCAAACAAATAACATTTGAAACGTGTCACATGCAAAACGATTGCCAAACATTCTCTTTTGTAAGAACTATAGGTTGACTTTGCTGCATTGTTGGAGTGACTTGCATGAACTACTACAAACTCCTTCCGCTTACCATTATGTTGGATAAGCATGACTTCCAAATCTAATATACACCAATCAATATGTACTTGAGAGGTACGACCTCTCACTGGTCTCCTCAAAATAGAGAAAAATGTCAATCTTTTCTTGAGTTCAAGAAAAGATGTCTCATGTATCGATAATAAAAGTTCTCAAGTCCAAGGAATGCTTGCATCTTATTCATATTTGAGGCTTGTGAAATACACAAGATTGCCTCCACCTTGATTTGCTGAACTCCCAACCCTCATGGATATATGGTATGATTCAAGTACTCCACGTACTCTTGAAATAACTTACACTTTCAAGTATGCAACTTGAGTCCATGAACTATCAATCACTCAAATACCTTATGCAAATGTTTCTTATGATCTACCATTGTAGCACTATATACTAAAATATCATCGATGTAGGCTTGGACACAATCAACTCTAGCTAGAATTCTATCCATCACTCTTTAAAACTAAGTAGGTGTTTTCTTCAACCCAAATGGTAAGAACCTCCACTAGTACATCACAACCTTGGCATGTGAATCAATTATCCAAAATGACAATTTGACCTCATCCTCATCTCGAATTTGTAATTGATGATATAATGCTTGTAAATCGAATGTACTGAAAATCTTTGCATGTTCAACCACATCAGCAATCTATTCAAGTGTAGACATAACATATTGACCAGATTTTGTCAGTTGATTGATAGATCAGTAGTCACCACACATGCGTTTATTTGTATAATTGTCATGTGTATACTTTGTGATTGACATCATCACATTAGAGTCATACTCTCCACATTATATCTCCACTAATCCATCATCAAGAAGGTTTGTACAACTATTTTGGATCAAATCTCTCTGTATGTCATTGTATCAATAAGGACGATGGAAATTAATGCATCAATTGTCAAATCAATCCTTATATCATATCCCTTCAAACAGTCTAAATTTTTTATATTAAAATCAAAATAGTTTATGAAATTCTTCAAATTATCTCTACATTCTATATATTCTTGTCACTTTGGGACCAATCTCAATATCCCAAATATATTATCCATTGATATTAGAGGTAGAAGATATATTATCTGATCGCTAAATAATAACCATCTCGAATTATGGAGCACTCCTAGTTAGTTGGTGCATGCAAGTAGGAGCAGATACATCAATTAGAGCCGATGATGCAATTAACACCATTTACATTGGACCTGTTGTTAGGACCAAGAATTCAATTAGGAGACTTAGGGTTCAAAGTTAGAGTTCTATGGTGTTCAATTTTCAAAATTGAGACTTAGAGAACCTAGAGTCTTTATAACTCAAAGTGGGTTTAACTTGACTATAATCTCTTTTTTATAGTATAATTATGAGCATAATGTTTTTGTGGACATTTTGAAAGTATAAAAGATTATTTCAAAAACTCAAATGAGATTCTATGATTGAAACGCTATAGATGTTTAAACAAGTTTTGATCGATGATAACTTTGATTTTTTTTTTTTAAGACTATGCAGGGCGTTGATGAAGTGAAGTCAATGGTGATGATCTAGAAGTAGAGTCGATTCAAAATTTTTGTGATTGCTTTAGAGTTTATACTTTTTTGAAATTGATGTTTGATTGAGGGTAAAAACGTTGCTAAAAATTGACTGAGTGGGTCAATGTTTGTAATTACTTAGGTGTTTAAAATCAAGATTGGCCAAAAAGATTTCATAATAAATTGCTGAAAGTTCAAGATTTGGTGTTTTGAAATTTTTGGGTTAAAATATGAGCATTAGACAATAGGATTATCTTATAATGTTTGTTTGGACTGAAATTTGATGGGATCATAGACCATGTAAACTAATTTGTGCTAAAGTAGAGATGTTGGACACAACGCTAGAAGTGTCAAAATTATAAATTTTGACGTTTAGGGTTCCAAGATAGAAATCAACTATTTTTGAAAGCCGGTAGAACGATGTCCATGTTTGAAAAATAATTGTGTTAGGTAGAAGATTAAATTTTTTAATAATGCAATGCCTTATATTGTTAGATTACCAATGTCAGATTATCGATATGAAGACTAAAATACATCTAAAATTGAATTTTAGTGTTTTTTTATTGTTCTCGTAAGGCTATGTAAGTCTGGGTTGGATGGGTTTGATATCTTTGATGAATATTTTAGAGATGAAATATTATTATTTATGTTTTTTGTGATTGATATATCTTGATATTGACTTCTTGTTTGTGTTGGTACTTTGTGTTAGTGCTCCTCTATTCTACCAATAGTGAGGTTGGATTTGTGGACCAATCATACTATCTTTGTTTCTCCTTAGTTAAACATGATTTGCATACTTGTAAACTCAATGAATGTATGTGATGACGGTTGGTTTCATGATAGATGATATCTATGGAGCCACCAAGGATCTTATATGATATGATAGTATAGTTGATATTATTGTGTTATATGAATTTATACAAGAGTTTGACTCGTGGTACAATTTGCAACGGATATGTAACTCTACGTTGTTTAGTCCATTTATGGCTTAGAAGGGATTATTCCAACATTGAGAGTTCGGCTAATGGATGATTATCATGAGTTATACTATGAAAACCTTGAGGGGATTGAATTTTAGAGACAAAAACTGTCTCCAAACTTCATCTTTATTACTTATGGTAAAGTTTTTGGTGTCGCAAATTCATCATCTGTACCTATCATTGATATACGATTGGAGCTGCTTGAGTTGAGAAGAATTTAGAGGTTCAAACCTTTAATCATATGATAGAGTTTTTTCGTAGTTGAGGAGATACTACCAAGGAATGAGGATTAAGCTAAGAGTTTTGCAGGAGTTCAAGCGGAAGACTAGGGAGAGACTTCGAGAGGCATGTACTTGAATGCATTAGTTGATTAGTGTTATCCATGCTGTGACAAAAGCACAAACTGTCCAATATTGGTATAGAATATTGAATAGAGAGTTGAGACGTATAACAAAAATGCCACTTTACTACAGGAGACATCACCTACGTTGGTCAGAAGGAGAGAGTGATGATTGTTGGGTTTAGTAAGTATTCAACATCTTCATCAATTCCTTCACTTTACAAGTTTATAACACAAACCTAGAGCGGTAGGATAGTTTTCACCATCTAAACTAAGTGGTAAGGGTGTCGGATTGAAACCATTGACATCATTTTTAGGTCAATGATCAATTGTTGGGATGATGTGTTGCACATGTGGTGGGCCACATCACAACAAGGATTTGATTCAAGGAACGTAATTCCTAGGACACATCTGAGGTCTTCTTCAGAACATTCTCCAAAATACTGGAAAAATTCGTTTTCTAAGCATGATAGGTCAGTAAAGACCAGAAAAAACAAGTAGGGTAGAACAAGTACAGTAGAAGAACATCTTCGTGGGCAATCTTAAGTGGTAAAGAGAAAAAAACGAAAAAAATAAATTCTTACGGTGTCAAAGCCTGGTTGAGATTTCATAGACAAGGCTAATCACGCTAGAATCCACTACAGAAAAAAGTGGTGCTTGCAACGAGGAGCAATCAGTTCAACCGCTAACTGTAAATTGTAGCCCAGTCGGGCACATTACGAAATATTCAAATGCAAGTGATGAATCCTCTTAATGATATAACTGAGCCAAATGTTCGAAAACAACCTTCTACAAATGAGCCTCTCACAGCTAAGACTATGTACACGATAAGATCTTATATTCCTTTTGTAAACACTTCCCACAGTCGTCAACAACTGCCGAGAACACAATTCTAGATTCAAGGCGCATCTGCACAATGTTTTTGATTTTCTCTTTACCAAATTCTGAAGGGAGAACTCAATACCTGGGCTAGTACTTGGCAGTCCCAACTTCAAACGCCTGTTTGTGAATACGCGTTGCTGTTCAGAAAAGGTCCTGCCAGACTCCGGCAGGGTTCTTATCCGTGGTCCTGCCGATTAACAAAGAAGCTAAATTATCAACAAACTACAGGGGCTAGTCCATCCATCACTTGCTATCGCTTTGTCCGAAGATACAGAGACTCCAAAAGTGTAGAAATCAATGCGAAAGGAAAGACCCAGAAAACGAGGAGTCTAGAACAATGCTCTTGAAGTACATACTGCGCAAGTAAAAAAAATTTTACTGGAACAAATGTACAGAGGGACAGATTCTACGAACAACCTTAGAACACACAGAGGGACATGGAGAGATGGAAGTTGTGCAGACTTTTTTCATGCAAGTGATGGTGAATGAAAAAAACAGTTGCTCGAAAAACGAGTGGTGAGCCACCTGACCAGAGTGCCAATAGAGAGGAACGTTTACTTGTTCTAACCATAAAAGAGGCAAGATCCTCGAAACAGCGAAGACATATGGAGGATGAAAAGCTTATATAATGAATGCGACTAGTAAACCTTATGACAACCAGCTGAAGAAACTGTATGAATGTCATAGAGACAGTTAGACTCTTTCTTTTACAGCCCACTAAACTACCAACTCTCAACCACCAGGGGGCTCCAGTCGTGGTGTGTACTCCGTCCATCGGCAGTAAGCCTCTGTATACTCCAAATACTCGTTCCAAGACATTCACTTGTGACAGTCTCCACACACTCTGCCTCAGATTCAGAACTTCTCACCATTCACCAGGAATGTCCAATTCAAGCACCTCCCCGCCCCGGATGTTAGCATCCATTTCTCCATCTGTACCGGTCAACTACGCTGGCACCCTGTCTATCGAAATGTCGGATTCCTCGCACTGGCTGGGAAAAACGTGCTTCAGATTCCAGATGATGATCGGATTCCGATCCAGACAAATGCCGGGCAGGAAACAGCCCACCGGTTAACAAGGGTCGCCATCCCCGACATATTTTAAGTCTTATACAAGCCCAAAAGTTAGTCGCAGCAGTGTTCCTTAGCGATCGCCACCCATTCTGCCACAATAAATCAAACCGCGAAGTGGCTCCTGAGAGGACAAATGACGTAGGAGTGTAGACGTCTACGCTCACCGCGGTTCAACAATTTTCATCAGCAGTCGAGCATGAACTCCGGCCATGAACAGAGAGAGCTGGAATGACAAATTCGACGACATCCCCAGGCACCCAGGACAGAGTGAGACAGGAGGAACCTGCAGGATTTACTGATAACATGTGGAGGTTTGACAACATCAGCGAAGCCTAGAATGCTCAATTCGGAAATGGAATCGAAGCAATTGCCGAGAACAGAGGTGCATTTGTTTGCAGAGATACGGCAAAAGTTGTCTGCAATGTCTCTGCATCACATCGTTCGTATCTTGCTACCTTGGTCTTCGCAATTTTTCCCATCTCTCCCAGTTCTCTTTGAGATTGTTACCACGAATGTCGCAAGGTTCCCACGCTAACTCCTCAAGCTGGTCATAGTCCGAAATGAGTAACATCCACAATAAGAAATTATTCTTACAATATACATTGATTTTCTTGTACTTCACCCTCGAACATGTATGATGTTTATCATTTATATAAAGATATTAAATCCCCAAAGTACAAAGTAAAACAAAAAGGATGGGAAGACCCCATAAGGGGTAACATGGGGCTAGGCCCCAATAGCATCTTGATGGGAAATATGGCGTGCTAAGATATACTAACTATCTATGTCAAATTTCCTACATACAACATGACCATATGAAGAAGCATCATGTAACATGATTGATTATTTATGGATTAAATCTGTTAGTGATCTTTGTAGAGCAATGGATACGTTGCCTAAAATAGGCTATACAATAATATAAAGAGATTGCTATCCCTTACCGCCTAGTATGGTAGGCTTTCGTGACTCTCCTAGGAACATGTTGAACATGTCGCTGTCCATAGCTTAACTCCAAAGCTAGATGAACAAAGAGGTGAACTCTCTGCATACTCCTATACTTGAAGACCTTGGCTGATGCCCCTCCACTCGTCGCCCATCCAGGAGGATGGGTAATCACCCCCTCCAAAATTATGTCAAGGGTAGGATATGTAACCACAAAGTTTGTAATAACGACCTTGTCCTCCTCAACCAAGTATAGGTATGCCCTAACCTTAGTTGACTACAAGGCATATCAACGCTCCTTTCACGTGAGTTATCCACCCCTCGCACCCTAGCAAACACCACATCCCTAATGGCATCATGGGTAATTATCCTTTGCCCTCCGTATGGACAAAGAGTCATATGGACCCCTACTGCATCTAAGGTAGTTTCACACTCGAAGAGTAATGAAGATGTAGATTGGTGGATCAAGCCAAGGTGGAATCTCATGTAGAAAAAGTAGTTGATCCGAGTCATAAAACCCTCATGCATGGTCGAGCCAAGATTCACGAACTTGCATTCTTGCCAGAGCAAGAACGTAGACAAATCCTTGTAGATTTGTCTACGTTAAGAGATCCACTAAGAGAGAATGTTCATATTGTTAAAATTTTTGGCCCATCAAGATAGACAATGGACCTCTAGTCCAATAGATGGCAAAGAGGAAAAAGACGGTAGCTCATGTTGTACCTCAAGGGTAAAGAATCTCTCGTATGTCTTAATAATAATTGTAAAGAAAATGATCATGCATCCATGTCCCTTGCATACATCTCAAGGATGGGCCTACATGCAATCATAAATCAAAAAGATAACAAAGGTGCCAAGAGTGCCCAACTAGCCAAAAATATTATAGGTCTTGTCTCCTCTATCAATAATTAGCCTACCCATCCACACAAAATCAGCAAAGATATTTGGTCTCCGTGCCAAATCCCATATCACACACTCAGAGGTCCCCAATCTGATGAAGACGTTCATGATGCTCATATCAAAGGTTGTGAAGCGTGATATGAATGTAGCTTAAGAAAGAACCTTGGGAAGAAGGTAGATGGTTCAATGAGCGATACTAGAGGAGAGTATATCAAACATCATCTACGGATCTCCTAGTAGAGGAAGGTCATCTACATGCAATACATCCTTGGCAAGTATAGTGTGTAAGTGGTGTGAGATAAAATCCTCAAACCCTACTTGCATTCCTAGAATGCATAAGCCATATGTCAATGTCATACATTCTTCTGGAAGCTGGAGATGAGGAGGAATGCACAAAGAAGACCATGCCCTACACTTTAACACATTGACTCTCAAACCTACACGATGAAACTCGGTAGTCAAGTAATCAAAGATATGTCTAATGTGGTCTAAAAGGTCCACAATGTGTGTATCATCCGCTAAGGAAGGAAACATATAATCTAGCATGGCCAAAGCAGTAGATAGAAGAGCTTTATAATGAGCCATGTCGAATAGGGGTCTTCCCAAAGGATCTCATATTGAATATCAATGGCGGATTACAGAACGGTGACTCCCTCCAATGAAAAGCCATGTTGATAGAAGAAAGAAGGACCATGTGAACTGTAGAAATACTATACGAAAGGAATGAGGTTCGATAAAGGTCCACCAACCTCTCTAAGCTCTCTAAAGATGCATATGAAACACTATTAAAAGCGTTCTCAACGTCCACATCCAAGACAACCCAATTCGAATGGATATCTAGAAGTGCTATCATGCCAAACTATACCATCTCACAACCCTATGGTGTGGCGACTGCAAATTAATATGGACAAAGAAGGTGTATTTTCATGTTTGATCGAACAACCTAATCCTTGTAGAGATTTGAAATTTGTTGACTCTTTTTCAACTTATATGCAATTAGATCTACGCACTCAAGAATCTAAAAGAGAAGTTGAGCTTATTTTACATCTTAATCTAATGTAAAAGAGACTACATGATTCTTTTAACAATGCAGCAAATGTGAATAAATCACATGTATCATCAACTTATACTCCAACTCATGTTGAACTACTTGTAATAAATAGCACACCCTTGAAAAGAGGTCCAGGTGGAAAAAGGCCATGAGATATGAACTTTAATCTTTAAAATATCAACAAGTATTTGGTGCAATAGAGAAAATACAAAAAGGACCTTAACCTTGTGGGGTGCAAATGTGACAACAATGTTAAATGTTTCTCAATACAAAGTATGCCTTGTGGCTCAAGAATTTACCCGTTATTCAAGAATTCATTACAAAGAAAAGTTTTCCTTTGTGATGAATTCTATCACATTTGGGTTCCTACTAGGTCTTGCACTTGACAAGAACTTAGAAGTATGATTGTTGGATGTTAGTGACAACATTGGATATATCTAAAAAGGTTCTTGCAAGCTTAGACAGTGATCATAAACCTCAAGGACAACCTAAATGCATCAAGTTATAGAGAGTCATGTATGGCCTTAAGTAGACTTGATAAATGTGGTATCAACGTCTCAAGACTTTTCTTGTTAATCACGGTTTTTGACAATGACGATGTGTGTCCTTGCATTTTTATTAGTCTACTGAGAAATTTTTTGTTATTTTTTTATTTATGTGAATGACCTCAACATCATTAGCTCGGCAGATGCCATTGTGTTGATTTTTTATAAACTAAATATAGAATTTGAGATTAATGACCTTGGATTTATCTCATTTTCTTAGGTTTGCATATTGAGTATTTTGTTGAGAAAATTTTTCTACTTAAGGTTCTTACATTGATAAGATACTAAAATAATTTGCCATGTACATTGCTCACCCTTTGGATTCACCTATATTGATTTTTTGTTTAGATGTCTACAAGGATGAGTGTAGGCCTTGTGATGAGGGTGAG
The DNA here is from genome assembly GCA_014180765.2 of Marchantia paleacea. Taxonomy (NCBI): domain Eukaryota; kingdom Viridiplantae; phylum Streptophyta; class Marchantiopsida; order Marchantiales; family Marchantiaceae; genus Marchantia; species Marchantia paleacea. The sequence goes on from MUAA02000064.1 coordinate 1,212,891, forward strand.
CAATATCTAGGACATGGTACTCCATACTTGGCAGCAATTGAAGCACTCATGTACCTTGCATATTGCACCGGACTAGGCATCACCTTCGTTATGAACCTGCTAGCTCATTTTAGTGCTAAGCCCATTAAGAGACACTCAAACAAAGTAAAAGATGTCGTATGTTACCTCAAAGGAACTCAAGATATATGTTTGTTCTACAAGGTTGGAGAAAATAGTGAGATCATTGGATATGAACATATGTATGATACACATGAAAGAAGTTTTCAGACTTGTTATGTTTTTCCTAAATAATGAGCGGCCATTCGTTGAAAAAAATAATCGAAGCAGACTATGACGACTCCATCTATCAATCTTGGCATTACATGAAATATCACACGAGTGTATGTGATTGAGGTCAATTGATGGTATTATTTGAGTATATTGTGGTTTTTTAGAGGTACATGTGCTCAAATCCTCTTGTACAATGTGGTGTGCATCATGCAAGTGAAGACATGCTATATCAAGGGATAACTTATTAAATATATTGCTATAAAGTGGTGAGTTTTTACATCTAAATTAATTAGAGGATTTTCATATCATATAAGGTTTTTAATGAGGGAAGCTAAACTATCAATAGGATTACATTGACTTACTCAAGAAGTGATATAATCTAATTTGTGTATATGACAGTCAAACAATTAGTCAGTTGACTCGCCGAGTGTGGGAGTGTTATAGAATGTATCAACGAGTGTATGGTATGCATATTCCTTGTAAAAGTAACACAAAACGTTTGTTACCTATAATCCAGGTGAAAGTAACATGAGGTGGAGATGGAACAACTCAAACTCTTCCTAAGTATCAAAGCCCTGACTCAATACATTGTACTAAAAGAATATAGATATATAATTATAAAAGAAATATGGGAGAACGTGTTTTTTCACTCGAGTTATCATATTTTCTGTTCATTTTCTGTACTTACTTTCAAATATATAAATACATTACCAATTTGATGACTTGGCTCTCCAAAGACTGTACAGATGTAGGTTCATCCTCTCTTTCTACTTTCTAAATTTATATTTTCTCCCTTGATCTTGAGGGTGATCTCTCACCCTCAAGAGACACTGAGAATAGTTGCACTGGTCTGCGAATTATGAGGTAAAGTGCAAGATCCTAGATGCACTTGTTGGCTTGAACATTGACCTTGACGAAAGAGCTAGGGTGTTTTCTCGACGCTGGCTGGAATCGCGAAGCTCTAGCGCAGCCTGTCCTGAAGGACGGACTGGGGCAATGGGGCCCACGCGAGCAATGAATGAAGACATGGGTGAATTCCTTTGATCTCTCGCCAGCTGGTATATAAGATTTTATTTCTGTGCGATTATAAGTCACTGCACTGCTTTCATAAATGACACAAGTTTTGATAATGATTTCCCTTCTCTGCTCGTAACAACTTGACATACTGTTGTTGCCCTAGGGGATTGTAGTTGTTTTACTCCGCGAGGCATCGACCGTCTTCTCAAATTACTTCCTTCCGAAAGCACTTCAAACAATAATAGCAGTCTGCAATCGAAGCTTAGACAATCCTGGAGCTGTTTCGTATGTCTCTTCAACGGGGGCTTTGAGAATCGAGATCATCAGTGATAGAATTGTAGGCTTCACACCTGGGTACAAGTGAAATGTATGGATGTAACCTAGCATCGCGGTGGTTCAATGCGTTTGAATACTTTTATAAAATGTGATAGTGATAAGTGGCCATGTGGTTTCAACATACATTACAGGCATGAAATAAAACAAGAGTTCAGATCAAGAAGTCAAGTTGCAAGTGAGGACAATGGAAGCCACAGCAGATCTACTCTTGAGGCGGAACTGTCCATTGGCGCATGCATGCTCCCAATGGTTTGTCTCGCCTCGCCTCTCGCCTTGACCTATCTCTTGTCTCTCTAATCTACCGAGCTATGAGTGCAGATTCAGTACGACGTACATTCACTGTACCCCGTTGCTTCCAGATATGGCTCGAGGCAGTGACAAAGAAAGGCTAATTCAGCATCCTGTATTCGAGTGCTCGAGAATTATGTCCTTTGCTCACTACCAGTTCACTTCATTCATTTATTGAAAAGTTTTGTACACTCACCGAATTATGAAGAAGTGTGTTCCACGGGTTGCACGCCGCAGCAATGATAAGGAAACGTTTTGGATCGAGGAAAAGTGCGGTGTGAGTGAATGTGACAAGAATGGACACCCATGTCACTTTGGCAAACCTTTGAGAGAACCATGTGAAGCTCCCACCTGTGACCGGTGCCAGTTTCCACTTACTGGAGAGCTCATCGCATGACAACGTTTGACAAGCACAAGACGAGAGGGTTTTTACTTGTTCTTTATCCGCTGTAATAAATGCGGTTAAAGTCAACAAGCAAGACATTTAGTCGCAGTATCATTTCATTTGGAGGATTCAAGAAGCCATGTGCTAAGATTCTGGATCCTGTTGAGAACTTCAGGCCCAGCCTACTGTTTGAAGATTGTCCTGTAGACAACTTGGGTTACTCGGCCCAGGCAAAATCAAAAGTAAAATCGAAAAATTTTCCAGCCATCGGTAATAGCTAGAGGGAATCTCTCGCATCTATCGACGGAATCGGCCCTGAATTCGTGTCCTCTGTTGGATAAACCTTGTGTAAATATAGGAGAGTGGTCACTGGGCGACTCGTGAACTTCGATGTCCTATGCGTGGCAATGGAGAGAGCCGAGTACGGTTGAAAGTTGTCTCTGGCCAACTGCCATGAATGAAGTTGGACAATAGAGCAGTTGGCACGAAAGAAAATCCTTTAGCAAGTTGACGATGTTAAAAGACGCGTCGACCGGAGAGTGAAAGATCCGGAAGTTAATGTCATGTTGGACAAAAGAGAAGTTGCTTCTACTTGGAGAACAATAATTTCTCGTTTCCTTTCCTCTCTTCCAGTGTCAAACCCCAGTATCACACTTCGATGAAGTGAAAATTATTGCCAAATGTCAACAAATCGTCTGACCAAACATAACTAACTAACGTTGAAGCACAGCACTTACAGCAGCGAAGTTGATTGCAAGCACCAGCGCACTCCTCATGTCCGGCACCTGGACGAAAAATGTACATTTGAAGGTTTAAAATCCGAATCCGAAGACTCTGGGACGAATCAGATCCTTACCCAGTTTAGTTTAGGTTATCAGTTCAGGCCTGTGATCAGCAGTGTTCAGATCCAACTTCATGAGAGTGAATCGAATGTGGTGAAAAGCCGCGAATCTTGTCAGATTAGGAGATGAGAGTCAGCCAACAACATAGAAGAAGGAACAGACGAAAAAGTACAATGTGACCAAAGGCAACAAAGCATGAAGGAATCATCAAAGTAAGAGAAAAATAAAATGACGCAGAAATAAACTGATATATAAAAATATTTCCAAGTACAAAGTAAAATATGCGCCTTCGACTTACTGGAGATGCAATTGAGTAATTGCAACACTTTCACTGCAGTTTATCAAGCATCATGGTATGAATAAGATCGCAATAACCAGTGCTTTATTCGCAAGAGTAGGAGGTTGTGACCGTGATGAAGGAATTTTAAATGACTTAAGCTACACTAGATTTAAGAAATTATTCTCATCCAACTAATTAGAAAACAATATAATTTGACATAATTCTACACTAATCAGATTTAAAGGTGAACAAAGGATCCTCACTGACGTTCTAAGCAGCCCAACTGTCTAAACAGTGTAGTTCTTCCGCTTCGACCAATACCGTATCTCATGTCTGCCCAATTGCTTCCAGTACAGCCGGTACGTATTCGACCAGAGCTAGACTTGATCGGAGAATTGAATGGTGGGTATAATGAAATCCGTAGTTTTAACCCTGCTTCTGTACATGCTCTTAAGTAACAGCTGCCAAGGACTGACTACCTGCCTGCCTAAGTGAGAAAGGAGAAAGAAGTCAAGAAATTGTACGTACCACGTGCGTACAGTATTAATATTCACTTTACGTATTGAACTTCCATACTGTAGATCATTTATGTACCATTAATACGAAGGACAAGATTCTATTACTTAACAGGAAAAAGCTGAGATGATTCACTGCACCATAACTATTTCAACCACCAGGGATCCAGTCAAATTTTTTGTCCCTTCGTTTTCCAGATCGTAGCAAAAGCAAAGAATTCGATTTCTCAATGTGTATATTCTGCAGTCTATACCTCCCGTGGACCGGAAGGAAGGAACATGAACGTAGATGATAGCAGTTCGCCCTCCGGAAGCACTAGACGAGAAACACTTGGAGAAGACCCAAGGGTGCCAATCGAATGATTGGCACCCTTGGTTCTTCTCCAAGTGTTTCTCTTCTAGTGCCAAAACCTGGGATCAGAATGTATCAATTTTTTGGGAGAAAGTTCTTGTATAGAGACAGGGCGATAGTTAGGAGTCTAACAAGAATACTATGTTCCTGTTTCTTCCTTCTATGACATGAAGAATTTATGTCAATAAGCACAATGAAGAATCATGACTAGTACCTCATCAAAGTGGACAACTATGGAGTTCCACTACAAGTGATCATTTATTCAAACGAGAGAAGATCCCAAGAAAACACACTGATTGGTTTAACTTCTGTTGCTTATTCCCCGATTTGCGTTTCGAATTTCTCGTCCAGTAAACCCTCTTGCTCCTTAAATCATCTGGTGTATGCCAATATTCTACATCATACACTCATATGTCTTCAATGATGCATATATGTGCTATCATAACAAAACAAGTACCTCTTGGAGCAGCGTAGAGGTATGTGATTGGTGTTATTGGTGGAAGAATGTTGTGGAGTAAAATCTCATAAGTTTTGCTTTGAGTGTAAGGCCAAAGAAGAAGATGTGAACGTGTCTAGCCACTACACCCGATCGCATTGGGTAAGGGCGACTACTGAAACCCTTGTGAAGCTAGAGGATCTCAGTGAACTGGTGTTGGCACTAATTGATCATGGATCGAATATCAATATAATGTCAAGAGAACTCTAAGTATGGTTGGGTGATTAGGGCAGCTAACAACACTCGAGGGGACTTGTACGGAGCGTGCCCTGATGTTCTGGTGAATATAAGGGATGTTGTAGTTGAACAGAACTTCTTTGTGCAAGACTCAACTTCATACCTACCCATTGATTCTAGGGCAACCATACATTATAGCACTCCGGATGGAGACAAGAGTGCTTGAAATTGTGAGAATTGTCTCTCAAACTCATTTAGAAGCTCAGTTGCATGAGACTTCTTATTGGGCCTTTCGACCCACTCCATTAATGACTTCTTAGTGATTCTATCAGAGTCTTCCAAGAAGTATTCATCCCTCAAGGCACAGGAATATGTTCTTCAACCCTCATCAAATCATGAAGGTTCTTCTACAGCCATGCACTTAGATGTTCTCAAAGCAAAGTAATATTCATGTGACAATGTGAGACACTATTAAAAGCATTTTTAACGTCCATATGCAAGACAACCCAATCCGGATAGATATCTAGAAGTACTCTAATGCCCAACGATACCGCCTCACTATCTCTTGGTGTGGGGACTCCAAACTGGTATGGACAAATATGCTGCCGGAAGTATGAACGATATTGCATGATAACGATACGACAGACTAAATGCAATAAGACATCACCAATAGCAATCTGTCTGATGCTCCCAGTATCCTTGTCCATTGTGAGAAGCCAACTACCACATAGTACCTTACTAACTAGCAACAGAATCTCTCCTCTCGCAACTGATGCAGCCACATGGAACAATTCAATGAAACCACTAGAGGGATAATCCGTTTGAAAGTAATCTTGAAGATGCTCGTATACCATTCATGACAAGCCCATTGATGACAAACGTGGGGCTATGCATAGAGAATGGGCAAATAGTGATCTATCAAGACAAAATGGCTCCTCTCGCTGATACTCCAAGATCTCTAATGGTATCTCTTCGTCCATGGGTGGATGTAAAAGATGTAAAGAGGAAATCGTCTCCTCTGTAGAATAAGCCATAGACAAAGGATGAAGGGCCCGCACGGCCTTGTTATACTCCCCAGCCTGCCTCAAGATCCTACACCATTGTAATTGCGCTGAATCAAAAGTATCATGAGATTGAACCTGACTCCTAACTTATGTGGCCTGAACAGACTCCTCCTACAATGTAGCTCAATCTCATTCTCGGAATCTCCGAAATCTAATTGCCACCTTCCTATGTCCAACACGCCCCCCTCTAGTATAACGTATGCACCATCGCGAAAGTAATAGAAAAAAAAATCACGCTAACTCGTCCATGGGGTCACGTTCCAACCAATTGAGTAGTAAGTAAAAAGCAATTCTAGTCTCGTCATGGAGTGCACGAGGGAGCCTATGGAATAAATATGGACATGGGAACCTAGTCTCAAAAAGCTCTAGAATAGAACTTGCATGGGAAGCCAACCATTCCCACAAATAATCAATGAAGAAATCAATGTAGTGTGTGTGTTCTCCGAAGTGACAAATATCGATGTCGATGTGACCGTCGTCCTCACGTGTTTTTCCCAAGTGATCCAATCATAATCTTTGTGCATCTTTCCCACGTGGGTCTTTACCCCTTGCGACGTAACGAGACAATGACACACTAGACATAATGTATCACAAACCACTTTTGGCGGCCCCATGAGGCGAAGTGAAGCTATAGTTAGCACAAAGAGAATGATAATGACACCGAACACTCCATCATGTATCTCATCCTACCTGTAGAACCACAACCTCTAACACTCCACATCACAGGGAAAATACTAATTACGAAAACTAAAAACACTCATAACTTTTTATTACGTTGTCCATAATTTTTCAACTAGGTCCCAATAGAACCAATGCATTAAAAAAAATAGATTTGAAAATAAAATCATGAACCATATGTCCAATTTGAGAAAGATCTCTCAAAATTAATTCAAAATTCAAAATTAATAACAAAATAAAAATATTGATATCTCTCAATATCATTTTCTATAACATTTAATTAAAAAATTAATATAATTAACATTAAAAGATGAAGAGAAGTATCTATTTTCTCTCTATGTTTAATAAAGGTTAACTACACAATATGCAAAAAAAAAAAATACCTTACTCTCATATGTCACGCTTCCATCTCTTATTCTTTCGCGAGCTCGCGAACTCTATTCTCGCACTCACGGGTACACATCGCTGATGGGCGCGGGTGGGTTAGACAGGTTCTCTCAGCCCTGGTCTTCTGCCGGCGAACCTGACGGTCAGCCTAACGTGCCAATGGGATGCCTACTTGATGGGATGTTCGCTTCTTTTTTGCTATATTATTTGGTTCCCCGTTGGACGTTGCTTTGAAAAGATCAACATGCAGCCTCATGTGTTCCTCATGTGCACATGCCACATGACACATGCATGGACGTGATGTACATGCACATCATATGCACTTTGTCCATGCAAGAATGGATGGGGTAAAACTTGGACTCGTAGCCCCGGGAAAGAAGGATGCTGCCGGGAGGCTGGGCCGAGCACAAAACGGAATGCTTCTCACTGGCTCGATCATCGGGTGATCATCGTGGAAAATAAGAGTTTTATTGCAGTGCGAGTCACGTGGAACTTTCCGCCTCGATTGGTCGAAGGACCGCAAACGCTCGCATGTGATTGGTTGCTACACAGGTTTCCGGTTCTTCTCAAGGTTTCTTCTTCCTGTGGACCCACCATCACTCCCCGGATCCTGTCTCTGGCGTGCGTCCTCCGCGGACTGGTTATCGTCATCCGAAGATGTCCTATGAACGGTTTGGGTAATTTGGGGAATCGGTCCGTCCACGGCAACAGGCGCTAGCGGAAATATCCACAACTCATAAAATCTTCTTGTGGCCCCCCACAACGGCGCCCAGGGGGCCTCCCGACGGGCCAATACACTCGACGGACAGTCACGGACCAGTTATCACAAGCCGACTTACAGACAGATTTGTTTCCAGTGTAGAGTCTATAGAGCCCGTGAAGCCGGAAGATGAGGATTACGGCAAATCTATGGCCAACTAAAGGCGATTTGACGGATCGACCGGGCGAGCATGACGCACTTTCGTAGGAATTCTTCAACGAGGAATACCGGTAGTGCCTAGCGCTCGGGCAACTGACCCAACTTGTTTCCCAAACTGAAGAGAATAGAACTTAACGCCACTGGCGAAACCTGAGGCGAAATATGTAAACTTGCAGAAGTTTCCGAAGAAGAAGGAGAACAGGGCGGTTTCGAAATAGATCCATAAATAAATCTACGGGAAAGGAAGATTTTTCTTAAAAAGGATCTCCCATACCCGTACAAGTTTTACTGAATATTTATATGGATCTATAAAATACTATAGTTTAGTACAGAAAATATGTTTCTCAAAAATATTCGAAAACTTCGAGAGTTTCCGAATATATTTTTTATGAGAAGAATTTCTAATGTTTTTACGGGAATGGTAGGAAACCTTTTTGAATCCCCTACAATGTTCTCCCGTTGCCCGGGAAACCAAGTTACGGGACCGCTTTAGGATTGAACGGGTGTGATATTTCACAACTGTAAACTTGTATGGCACAATATTCACCCCCACTGAGACTGAAGGCTGCTCGATGTTGACTTGGATTATTGACTCCTCTGAGGATGACTTGAAGGGTAGCTATGTCCATATGCAGTTTCCTGCAAGGGCAATCGTTCCTCTTGGAATTTCAATATTAGGGTTTTACCCTAATATCTGGAGGAAAATTCGGCCCATGCACACTGAGGGGTATTGATTTAGTCTGGTACAGACAATACATAAGCTTTCAGCTAAGTACAGCTGAGTATTCCGTTCGGACAAGGTACTGTGAAACTAGACATGCTCTTCCCTCGACGAGTGCACGAGTCATGAAGATTAGATTAGTTGCCGCCTCCAGGCAAGTGGAGGCGTGATCATAAGGTAGAATGAGAATGGAATGACTTTCGCGCAAAGAGTTACATGCGCTAGAACTTGAACCAAGTTCGTGCTACGTGATTTATCTAGCAAGCACTCCTGGTAGATGGTGGGATGGTATGAGAAGGTAATTCACAATATCGTGCAGGACATTCCTCACGTCAACGACCGCGCTATCGATATATTCGACATGCAGTAGCAGGTAGCGGAGAGTATTGCGCCCTTGGCTCGCGGTGTTTGAAGAACACATTCATACAGTATATTATGGTCCATGCGTGAGGAAAACAGTGCTTGGCCAAGCGCTTGCGACCTCAAGATAGAGAGAGAGAGAGAGAGGACTTATCGTGCACAGTACGTACCTCATGTCAACGGCTCCGAGAGCTGCAGTGTAGTGGAGAGTTGAGCAATATATTCTCATGAGGTGAAGCCATAATTGTTTGATCTTCACGGGACTTAGAATTCTGTCCTACTGCTGGATGACCGGAGTCTGACCAGATACATCATTCGATCTCATCGTTCTATTTTCGTACTTACTCTGGCACGCAGCAAACCCGCCTCTGATAGCGGATTGCATGCGCATGATGAACAAGTATCTAGGGGACAAACAAGTAGTCAGCTTGCAGTTCAAAAGCACCAGAAAGCGTCATAATTAAGCGTGATCGAAATTTCACGTCTTCCTCGATCAGGCCTAAAACAGCAGAACCTGCGAGAAACACGGCCTTGGAACACGCCTGAGAGTTGCAAATTGAGCATCATGTTGGCAGAGTCGCAGCAGTAACAGCCAGCCTGTGAGGTGCAAAAGATTAAATATCTCAAATTTAAGGTCAATAGAAGGACAGGAAATATTTGACGCAGAACATCAACAGTAAGACGAGAGAGAACGTCATTTGAGACTTCAGAGGTAACTGAGACGACCAGACTGAGTGTAAGCACTCGTATACTGTATGAACATGATCCCAGTGTCACTGAAAAGATAATAATATTGAAGGATAAAAACATATTCTGATTCAACGATGACTTGAATTTTTGTCTGTAAAACCGAACACACACCGAAAATGTTGGCAGACACTTTAGTTTCTTTCATGGGTTTTTTGCACAATTGTGGAGCCTTGGTGAGAGTTTTGACTATAAATCCTATGCACCGCAAAATGTGAAATCTGTGCCTAGACAAACTTCTGTGAATACTAGCTCACACACGCAGTTTAACTTCAATTACTACCGTAAATCTTCGTAGGCTCGCATACACCTAAACTAGTAGATCACGATCTTCAGGATTCCCATAACACTTTTGCTAGATGTTGACTTGTAAAGAACTTGGTCTGGGAAATGCGTACTGTTGTGCATCAGGAATATATATGCAGTTCATGATCTACAGTTCGGCACGCTCGGGCGGAGACTAAAATATGATTTCCCCGAGATATATGTGCAGTCGGATAACAAAAAGGAGGTGAGTGGGCAACATGAACGTGCAAATGACTATTTTGGCGAGAGCGCGTCTCTGGAACAGTCGACCTACAGCGAGGAATGACAATCCAGATTTCAGAAAGTTGAATTTTGTCCATCCAAGGCAACTGTTCGAAGCACCAGATTTTGCATTCCTCACGAGCCTTCGTTGTGAAGAGGCCCTCCGATGAAAATCCGAACCCAAGGAATGCTCGATCAGGTTCCTCGAAGGATGGTGAATGAGTCTCGACACTCCTTGCTGAAACCAACCCACATGTATTGTACTATCTACTGCCGAGGAGGTCCAACCTAATTCTGCGACGAAGAGAATACTGGTGACGAAACTTGTACTGTCTGGCTTGCTCCAAGCTCCGACACTCAAGTGTAAGCCTACAAATAAGTCTGGACTTTAGTGCCGTCTTTGAGAAACTACAACATGTGGATAATCTGAACAGATTGGCTAGTGGCTGAGCTTGGATTTGTGCTTACGAAGAGACTTCATCATCTGTTATAGTCAAAAGAATGATTGAGGTAGTATTCAAACAATAATTTAAATAACTCTCTTGCACCCAACATCAGGAAAAACAATCGAGCCTCGTAAAGTGTACACACACATTGGCAGCTGATCGTCCTAATCATCTTCAGATACATAGTGCGTTCTCTAATCCTTTCACTTGCCGATATTTACATTCTTATAATTGGAAAAGGCTTGTGTCAGAATAAAAGCATAAACACAAAACCTATCATGAGACTTCCACTAGTATGGGCTGTTCAGTTGCACAACTGTAAGCGAATTTTTTAACAATGTATATTATGAACCTAAATTTTACTTCTCAGTTCCTTGTAGCGGAGGCGCAAGAAATTTTATTTCACAATAGCAAGTTCTTATATTTCTATCTCGATTCATCCAACTCACAACATTGATTGTGATCAACAATCAAGTAATCTGTAGCTCTAGATCTTGTATTCATTTTGGAAATAATAATAATAATAATGATCTATCGTTCCAACAGAAATGTTTGAAGGTGGGGTAAACTTTAAATGTTGAGGTATATTTCTTGGAGGGTGCTATCTTTATCTTTGCACTTTTCCACTTCGTGGCCTTGATGTCCTTCTGCATCCTCTTTCTGTACGTGCTTTTTTTAGCCTTTAGTCCACCGTGTAATCTTGTTAATTTTTTAATTTTTGTTCATTTTTATTCTTTTTATTTTGTTAATTTTAGTCTTTGTTTATCCCTTTTGTTATTATACTTTGTCCATTTGATTGTTAATTTTTAGTTTATATCGTGTCCTATAGGGCTTAGGGTGTATCTTCTCTATACTCACGTTTCCATACTGTATCAGCGGCGTTGGATGGCTTGTTAATGAAAAGGGAGACGCATGGAATAAAAGGCGCGATGCAACCAAATCGACTAACGTACAAAGCAAAAGCCAAAGCAGTCAAGAAAAAACCAACCTGGGGACCGAAAGAACAGGAGAGCGCTGATCTCTCTCCTGATAAATCACTGCGGCTTCTTAATTAGTAATGTTGGTGAATTAGAGATCTCCAAACCGCATTCTAAAGAAGAAAGAGGGGCATGATCATTCAGCTTGAGATTCTTAAGAAATAGTAGATAAAGTCTACAAAATCTTATAACAAATGCAAAATCTGTTGATGGCTATGCCTCTCACTCTCTTAGATAAAAATTTGAGAACAATGAAGAGATTAAAAAACATTGTAGCAAACACAAATGTAGATCACCATTGCAGTCTTACTCCAGCAGTTGCACATGCCCTTGTCGTTCCTTACTCAAGCGGTCATCGATGGGGCGGAACTCATGCCCATCCAGTCCAGGGCTATGATCATCATGCGCAACGAGAGGTCTTTACACCTTGTCCATGGCTTTTTCCCATGGTTCATGGAATTCGGAGCATCAGAAAAACTTGGACCGCTTCTAATCACTGGAGAGAGATGAGTGTCGTGGGAATACTTATGAGTCACATAAAGACCATGGACCATTCGTATTCACTCGAGAGGTATGGTTTATGGGGATCCTTCCAGATCACAGACAGTTCATAAATGCGGTACTTCTTGTGAGAATATTCACACCTTGGAGGACACATTTGTGCCTTCTTTCCACGACGTTCCTCACGTCAAGGGAGGGACTCAATTCTACTCACACTCCTTTCTTCCTACTTTCTACGAGCAAAAGTTTAGCAATCGCTTTTTCATCACTCTCCACAAACCCACACAACTGTCACACGCGATGAAGTAGTTAACAGGAGAATCCAGTCCACGCTAGTCAACCGTTGTTCGACTTCGAACCCCAGATAGTTAAGTGGTCGATCTTTTCAGAATATACAATCATAATTTCAAACGTGGGGCGTAACGCTGTAGATTGCACAACCATGAGTTGGTGAAGACAGTTCACTTTTTCTTTTTCCACTTCTGCTCCATGGACTTCGGACCTTTGTGTTGCTCTTCTTCTTCCACCACCGGTTTTAGCTTCAGGCTTTCAGCTGACGTCGCCAGCACAGTCGTCGGCCGGCAGAACCATCAACATTCCTCATGTATCGAAGTGATAATCTGTGACGGGCCCTTCGTAGCAAAAAGGTCGACTCTTTTCACCAAATACATGATGACGCTCCACGAACCCCCTAAACACGCTACGCTGTTTCTGTGAGCGACCACCTCACGCCCTTATGGGTAAAGTAGAACTCATTCATAATCATATCACCTGCTTCTCTGTTTAGTCTCTATGTCATTTGACAGATTATCAGCCCGAATGACAACAGAAGTCAGCTTGCTAAATAAATCTTTGAAGGAGAATCATGCCGCTCAAGTTCCGTATGGAGCCAACTCTCGTACGCTTTAGTGAGTGGAAGAATTACACTCATATCATTCACCAAGTCGCATCATACACACTCATTACACTAAAATCGGCTCGATCGAATCACTCCTCATGGTCCACTCCACTACCGCGTGCCTTTCACAGCATCAACACGTCTCGACTTAGTCGTTTCGGTGTTCTTCCTCCCCTGCGCGTAATTCCATGTCTATGATTACAAAGCAGGTCAGCAAATTCTCACCGGGCCCTTGACTTGCAAGAAATGTTCCCGGGTACATTCGAAATTATGAGAGAGGATTCTAACGAACCGTCAATCACTTCGAATACACACGCAAATTGATCACAATTATATCCGGACTAAAGTTAGGAGCCGGCACCAAAATAGGCATGTTGCCTGCGTGGACTGATGCGGTAAGTCAAATGGTGCAAGAGCGAAGGGCATGCGCAGTCGGAGGAACCCTGGTTCTGCCACCTGCACGGTGTAGGATTACCGTGCAAACCACGTCACCACTGATTCCATCGTAGACTCCTAACCTGTCGAAAACCATCAGGACAGAAGTTACAAAACCAACCGCTGGATCGTCTATTTATCCTTAAGTTAAGACTACCAAAACGGCCTTTAAGGACGTTTTGGTTTAGTGCGGGATTTTAACGCCCGCACTTGACTATACTTTCGGTTGTTACCTCTATAAGAGCTTTCTAACTGGCACCAACTATTTTCTCTATAACAAATGGCACCAACTATTTTCTCTATAACAATGAGGTGTGATGTTGGGTTGCTTCATCTTCATTATTCACATGAGAGAGTGATACCACTTTACATTAACATAATTATATATGACTCGATGTCCATTTCGAGTTCACAAGATAACTACCCATGATGCCATTAGGATGTGATGTTTGCTATTGCGCGTTAGGATGGATACCTCACATGGAGGGAGCCTTGAAGTCGACTAGGGTTAGGGCATATCTGTACTTGGTTTCGGGAGGACTAGGTTAATGTGGTGGTTACCGATCCTACTCATGACATAGTTTCATAATGGGTGATCATCCATCCTCCATGATGGGCGGCGAGTGGAGCGGCAACATCCAACGTCTCCAAGTATAGGGGTATGCAAAAATGTTACCTCTTTGTTCCTCTAGCTTTGGAGTTATATGGAGCTATGGACACCGACTTCTACATGTTTGTGAGAGAATGCGCTAGAGCCTATCATACTAGGCGGCATGGGTATCATTTTCTTTAGCTTATTGTATAGTTTATTTTAAACCATGTGTTTTCATTGTTCTACAAAGAGCACTCATGGTGCAATCCATAGGAGAGCAATCACGTTATGTGATGCTTCTTCACATGCTACTTTTGTTTGTATACTTTTCTTATATCTTTAGGATAGGAGAGCAATCACGGTACATGATGCTTCTTCATATGCTCTTGTTATTATTTGTAGATTGTATTGTATAATATATTTCCCAATGTGATGCTATTGGGGCCTAGCACCATGTTACCTCTTTGATTCCATCCTTGTATGATCTGATGGGGTCTCCCATCCCTTTTGTTCTTTTAATGTGTCTCTTTCATACTTTCCTTTCTTCCTACTCTTCTGCAACGAACAAGAACAAGGGGTCGAAGGTGGACATCCGCTGGCTGCCGTTCCAAGATTTCGAGGTCACTTCCGAGTCTCGTCAAACCTTACGTGGTCACCTTATCGCTATCCGTTCCAGCATATACTTTGAGAATATTTCCAGTCCGAGACTGGATCCATCGACCAGCAGTAGGTGCAGCTGCGACCTGCGTTCAGGGCCGCCTTCAGGCAAGGAAGGAAGGAGGGAGCCGACGAATCTTGGTGTTGCAGTCATCTGGGTTCTTCATAATTATATACAGCAGATAGTGACAGCGGGAAGTGATCAAATAATTGGGAGTCAGATCTGGACCCGAGAGTACCACTCCAGGCACGAAAACAATGAGCACAGCTGAAAACACTTGTGCAGGCATCTATAAGGTGCTTTCTCCAGTGGAGGAGCGGTTTGGGATTGTGGACGATGAAAGGGACGTGAGTTGGGATCATGGGAGGCACCGGCGAGAGAAGTTGGGTGTCGAGAGCCACGTGATGGAGAGCCATTTTTTCGTCGGATTGGCTCTAGCTGAGAAGGTTGGGAAAATTATAGGCCTTTTCTGCACTCCCGATGCTCGAAGATAATGAGTTTATGCCCATCTTTTAACGCAACTACCTACTTTCTCCTTAGGGAACCAATATCATATAGCTACATAGCTTGGTTACACTTGATGGAGATTTGGACTCACACATGAAAACAAGCTAGTCTTCAGAAGCAGAAGTGCAACTAATGCCTCAACGTTTTGTCACTTGACGGAGATATTCTAGCTGCCCATAAACGTTGGTGCGACCTCGGTGACCGTGTTCTGTGTTGACTCCTAACAACCCAATCTCTACTACACTACACTACTTCGGTAGGTCATTTAAATATTCCACGACACGGAGACGCTTACATCTCGATTCTGCTACTCTTTTATGACTCATAAGTGTGAATATGGTCCCCTTGAGTTTCGAAGAGTCCCCTATTCTTTTTCCCCGCCTCATCCATTATAAACACGATTGGAATCTGGAATGCCGCCTGATGGAAGTTCTGGGTGACCCTTTTGACCAAACGCCGGGAATCCTTGATTTTTTAAGATGGAAATATTAAAGACCTTGAACTCCTGAATCACAAACTGTTAAGCTCCTTGAACTCTCTTCCGTTTTGGGTCTAATGATTGGATTAAATCAGTATTAGAAGTGACGCCCGGCATATTTAGGCTCATGTTGCCTACATTTGAATATACTTGAAATCAAACTAGTGTCAAGCTCTGAACTCGACAAGGGACCGAGCTATGGATTGTGCATGAGTCAATTAGATATAGACAAAATTTGTTTTGAGCCATCTCGCAACCTCAGAAAGAGCATGAAGCATTCATTTTCTCCATTGCCAATGAGAATTTTATTTCTACTGTCACAAAAGTTTTAGAAGATGCAAGGGCTTGTGACGTGCCACTCTATATTTGAATGAAAAAATTAATATTTTTTTCGGATTGTTTCGATTTCTCCGGGTGTGTACTAAAACATGTAGCACTTTAGTCTTTGCATGATTAATCTACGAAACTCCTTGTAGAAATGGAGTTCCTTCGCTTTAGCTCGTGAAGTTACAGGTGTAAGCTTCATCTACAAGAATATGTGTAGCCTTAGTCACTTTCGAATATGTCTTCTAAACAGATTTTT
Source organism: Marchantia paleacea (assembly GCA_014180765.2). Lineage (NCBI taxonomy): Eukaryota > Viridiplantae > Streptophyta > Marchantiopsida > Marchantiales > Marchantiaceae > Marchantia > Marchantia paleacea. Next base: position 1,229,328 of record MUAA02000064.1, read on the forward strand.
AATTATGACTTCAAACATAATCTCTTCACTGTCTCTACTATTGAGTAAATGAAGACTCTTAAACTTATTGAAAACATGAGAATAGGTTTCAAAATCATGTTACTTTGTTTTTGAGTTTTAGATCAGAATTTTAATTTGAAAAAACATAATGTGCAAGGCTACGTTTGTTGTAGCTAAAAGTGCCTAAACTTGTACATCAGATGTCACCTACTAGTCAAACACATCCATATGAAATATTAAACTTGGTGTTTCACAACACAACTTCGCTACCACAAGAGGGTAAAACGAAAAAAACAAAATGATAAGTTGTAACCATACAGTTGAAGCTCCACCCAAACATAAATGATCAAATGATCATTTTCTAGATTACATTCCAACTTTCTCGAACCAACTGAACCCTAGAACACGTTGGTGCATTAGAGCCAAGACGACTTTGGGTCTAAAGCCCCACAACGGAAACCGCCGGCATAGAAAAACCACAGTTGAAACTCTTATGAGTTTCCTCTCATGTTACTATGCTAGTTTGGCCGGACCACGACACACTGCGTACAACCGACCCATACCGAAAGAATTGTGCGCGGGTTGGGAATCACGCACACTCTCTTCCCTAATAAGTGTGCATTACACTACAATGGTAGTGGGGGTTTGACAGACGACTACCCTTCATTTGTGTGCACCACACTAATTCAGTTTACACACTAATAAGAGCTAAACTATACATTGAGAGTGCACACTGTTTGAAGGTAATTCTTATTAGTGATAACATTTGATCTCTTATCAGGCAAGCTGATGGAGGGACTTATTCCTGCAGCGTAGGTCTTGGATTCAATCTCTGTTGTTGCACTCCGTTTACTGCAAACTTTTGCACTTGACTTTTCCAAGGTGGCAGTCTAGACCGGCTGGAGATCGTGCCATTTTGAAAAAATTTGATAAATTTCAAAGGAATTTATCTTTTAATGATGTATGAGAGAGTCACTGTAGTGTCAAAAATGGGTCTCTCCTTAACTGCAAAGGTTTAATTTCACATGGGATGAATATCCTATTTCATACCCTAATTGTTGTTAGTGTTCGATGGAAGCCTCAGTTTCTAACAATTGCGATACACAGTAAATAGTAATACACACTAATCATGGAAATGGGTGTACCAGTAGAGCTTGAATCATGCAAAACAGTGGGATTTGGTGACTTTGGTCATGCAGTTCAGTAGATGCCCACGGAGCCATCCCCAGTATAGTTGATCGTGGTTGACATTAAGAATGGGGAGGAATTGCTACAACTGTACGGTACGGTACAGTACAGTACAGTAGATCCGCGAGCGTCTTTGTCCAGGCGATACCGTATTGGAGGAAGTGATGAAAAATTTGGTGGATTTGACCACACAAAGAACGCCTTATCAGCCAGCAGATCAAATAGAAGGTCTTTGTGTTGAGCCTGTTGACCACCGACCCTTCGCGTTCGATGCTTGTCAGTAACAATTAAATTACGAACACGAACGCTTTGCAAGCTTCCATCAGTGACACGAAGATTCGCATGTGCACTCTCATATCTGTCAGTCAGTCCGGTCAGTGTTGCCGGGCTTATGCAGGCGTAACCTATTTATTTGCTCCCAGAATCTTTAGAAAAAATGTTTACACTCGACACAACGTTAGGGCCTTAGGGCTGTGGAAACAACTACTGTACAGTACTGGGCTCGGTAAGCGTGGAATTGCATCATAATAGCACAACGTAGTCTGACACGGGCTTGTCTTGACATCTGCTACGTCGACCAGGTTGGTGGAAGAAGGAATCGCCATATTTTCCACATTCTGTGCACGACTTCGTCCACCGCGTGTCCTCTCTCTCTCTTTCTTTCTTTGTAGAATGAGAAAAGCGTTGCGAATCTTATCGGCAGGAATAAGCAGGTCAAGGAAGTTTGACATGTGAGGGAATAAGAGAAGGGACAAAGCCTATCTTGATCTTTGCCCGTATACGCTGGATTGATTGACTCAGTGGAACGAGTGTATACGACATGTGACACTGCGACCCCTTTCGTCGCGGACACCTTGATTTAGGCCAGGAGTGAGAAAGAAGATCACATCTCGCAATCAAATACGACTCTAGCCTAAAGAGAATCTATCGGATTCTCTGGAAATCTGGTAGACCTCGTGGCACATTTGACGAGGACAAATTTGTGCTGTGCTGCTCCCATTAACAAAAGCACGAAGGTAGTGTACTTTATCTTCCCAGTTTATGAAAAAGAGCCGGAGCGGGGACGTTGGCTTTTCTATCTACGGGCTTTGGGCCCTTCGAGAGGGTGGAGGTATGTGAGAATTGTGGGTTTATTCTTTGCTCCCCAGAGGCCTAAAATTTTCACAATACAGCACAAGAATGAGTGGAACATGCATGTTCATTCGAGCCGAGAAGTTCAGTAGTCCAGCAAATTGGACTTCAGTGAGAACCAATCAAGTAGGCATTGCACAATATCTACACGAGATTTGTGCACTGAGGCAGAACTTTGCCCAGTTTGGACCGATCATATACCCATTCAGGAATTAAAATGAGGCATTTCTTTTTAGTGCAGGAAGTGATGATTACTTATATAAGCTTCAAGTCTGTCAGTTCCACCTTTGAATCTGAAGAAGCCAGTCATGTAAGAATGTGGCCCGAGAGACAGGATGACAGTTGTGCCTACAGTAGGGAGACACACATGCTGAAGAGGATTCCTAAAAGTGCAGATGGCATTTGCTTGCCTCATGATGATACTCACCTGCACAACACTTGTGCCAGCAGCGTAGGTTGACTTAGAAACTTCAAGATGGCATTAGGGATGACGCTCAGGATCGACTCTGATCCGATCAACCGAAGGAAGTTAAAATCAACCCAGGGCGGTGGTGACTACCAGAAACGCACAAATGAAGTGAGTAATAATCTTTCAACGTTTAAGCAACACTTTCGAACAAGAAGAAGCACTGGAGGTACAAAACAAGTTGCATAAACGCGTAAACAGATTTCCACTTTTGGGTGTTGAGCGATAATACTTAAGGAACAGTGCTAGATCTGGACATGCAAAGTGCCACAGTGCAGACTTCTAGTTGGCCAATCCGGCCTGCCAAACTGTTCTAAGCACCAGTCCAAACCTGGTCAACAATTCACAAGGGCTGCAGCCGCTGCACTCGATGTAAAGAGGAAATCAATGAGGTGCGGTTGAATCACTTCATCTACCTATGAAGGTGGATGAAGTGATCACCATCCTCCTCAGAAAAGTTCAATCACCAAACCCCCTTGCGTTTGGGAGCTGGGTAGTTCACCAGAACTACAATGATTTCCGCCTTAGTGGATATTGCCTTCCTGCTTTAGACTGAAAAGCAAGCAAGGGATAAAATTTTAAGCTGCACTGCATCGAACTGGAAGGAAACCGGAGTCTATCTACTGTAGTTGAGTCAAGTTGACCCCCACGAAAAGTTGACTCGAAAAGCTTTTCCTTTTCCAAAGCCAAAACATTATAAACTCTACACTTGTCTGCAAAAATCGATTGGTGATGGTGAGGTGCGATTAGGTGAGTGAGGCAACGTTGCAACATGAGGCCGACCTACCAACATGTAGTACATGAATGACCTCGGCACATCAAACGCACGAAGGTGAAGAGATTGGCTCCACACAGTTGGATGGTTAAAGTTGAAGGTACCTATATGAGGAAAGCGAATAAAGATCTTCAAAAGTCGGGATAAGAATTAAATTTCTTAGCGGGCAGTTTTTGAACCTTCGGACGCAGATTTCGTCCTTCTTCCATTGTTTCTAATTGGTCGGTCGATTTCCAGGTGACTTGGTACTAGCGTTTAATAAACCAAGGAATTGCACCGAAATTTGATTGTTTATTCCTTTCATCGCAACCAAGGAGGTTTACTGCTCTATCCCATCAAAACTAGGTGAGAAACTCAGCTAACTGATTGTTTTTAGACCTTCAGTTTAGCAGACAACCACTTTCAGTCGGCAAAGAAAGCTGTCTTAGTGATGTGTCTGTTACATCCGTCGTTGACTGAATATCCTCAACTCAATGCACGCAGCTCTGTTCTCAGTCTCCTTATTATGGTCGGGTTTTCCTACTTATATTGGATCCTCTTCTCCTTTGCTTAATGATTACGGTAATGTTTTTCCTTAGTCGATATGTATCTACCGATCTCAAAATCTCTGCAGAGGTAGAATCCAGGGGGCTCACCACGCTCGCCTTTGGACAAAGACTTACCGCGTAAAAGTATAAAGCTCAAAGCAGCGTTCCTCTCCTAGCGTGCAACAAACGAGCCTTACCTGGTGCTCACTAACAATCAGCACATGTCAGTTATGGACAGACCTGTACTAAGTCTTTCTTGTCTTCACATTCATTCGTGTTAGTGTCTCCGATCGCGCACAACCGTGCCTGCAGCTGCAATGCATCTAATCCATTCCCTTTTTTCAGCCATCGACTGGAAAACAATCGAGGTAATTTACGGTGATGTAACCCTATCCAGACAAGGAGTCCTCGCCGAAGAAGAAAACAAAAGTACGAGTTATTATTCATCACTCAGCTTCTCGGCGCTTGATCCTTTGACAACACGAATTATGCACAATTAGCGAATATGCACCGTGGGCCAGTGGAAGTACGTTCTGTGTTGTAATTTAATGAGGAAACGATGGGGATCAGCTGAAGCCTCAATTTCCTGAAAGGCGTCTTCTTAGTACTTACTCGGTTACTCGTGCTCACTTAAAAAGGAATGGAATCGTCTAATTTTCAGGAAGAGCAGGGTTTATGGTCTAATTTTCGTTATTACATTTTCCGTATACTGTACAGTACTGTACTGGCATCCAAAAGCTGGAAAGCATATACTGTACTGTGCCTTCACATTTAACCAGCACAACTCAGCCCCGCGGGCAAAGGGAGCCACGGAGGAAAGGCCACTGTGCGAGTGCGTTGGACCGGGATGCCGATGCCCATACGGTTCATACATGCATACATGTCGTACATGATGATGGTGATGGTGATGTATGCTATGACCAAAAGAGGCGACGGTGGAAGGAAGAATTGGGGAGACCGGGACCGTTAAGAGTCCGGTGGTAACTTGTAAGTATTAACACGAGAAAATCTGTTATCGGGTAGAGGTAGATGGAAAAGAGAATAATGAGAAGAGGGGAGGTTTGGCGTCTGCCTTGCCCTGCCGTGCCGTGCCGTGCCGGGGGGGCTTCATGTAGAATGTGGCAAGGTCCCCGTCGCGGTCGTCAGAATCACCAGCAGCAATAGTCGATGATTCGGAGGCCACGAAACCGGGAAAGGCGCGCGACTGTCACTCCCGCAACCCGGGATACGTAGTACGTCAGACTCGCCTCTCTCGCTCGCTCCCAGTCTCATCCTCGGCCTCATTCTGAGCCTTGCTTTTAAGAATGTCAAGCGCTTGTTCTCATTCGGAGAGAGAGGGAGAGCGAACGAGCGAGCGAGTTGGTATCAGATCTCTATTCCGTGCTGGAACGCGGGGCGTAGCGGCTGCGTGGCTGTGGCGTCCTTGCCTGGCCAGCCACAGCAATGCCGAATGCCAATTGCCAAGTTCTAGGCCGTCTACGTAAGTAGAGCAGGAGCAGGAGCAGTAGCAGGTTCCTGAGATCGATGATGGTCTGCATCCGGAACTGGAGTGGAAAGAGCATGGAGGGAGGGACGCAGCTCGAGCTACTGTAGTTGGTGCTCTCAGGAGCCGAGTTAGCGCTCGAATGAAGTGGAGTGGAGTGTGAAGGAGTCGAGAATTGCGCACGTCTGGGTTTGTTGTAGCTGCGAGCGAGGTCTATGTCGCGGACGAGGAGCAAGGCGAGGAATAGGCAGTTAAGGAAGTGAGGAGGAGAACCTGGAGTGTCAGAGTTCGTTAAAGAACGCGAGGCCCCGCCCGAGGCACGCAGGCCGTAGATGCTGAGTTCTCTCGTGGCTTCTTCCGAAGAATGGGATGCTGCAGCAGCTGAATGCGCTGTGGTTGTGATTGACTGAGGTGAGCGAGCGAGTGAGTTCGGAGGTGTGGAGAATTCGCGTGCTCTATGGAATTTCGTTCGTGAAGTTCTTCTATGACCGAACTCTGAGTGCTTGCAATGACGAAGGTGGGGAGCCCTTTGTTCGTACTCGGCGGAGGAGCAGAGGAAACGGACCTTCTTCATCTGACAGAGAAGAGAGAGCCGCCTTCACTGCTGGAGTACGCCGTGAGGAAGAAGGAGGTGCTCGCGGCCAAGAGCGTGGTGGAGGAAGTGAGACGACGAGTGCTGCAGTTCAGAGGCGAAAGCAAGGCCGAGAAGGAGAAGGAGAGGCACGAGAGAGAGGAGGAGCTGAAAGTGGAGGAGAAGAGCAGGGCTGCAGCTTGGGCTTGGTATCAGCATGGAAACAGCGGAGCCCCTCCGATGGGAGGAACGAATTCTCTCAGCAGCCGAGGATTATTCGGCTGCAACGTGCGCAAGGCATCTCGATTCAAAACCGAGGCCTTGAAGGTGGGCAACAACAGCGGTCGCGTGGAGCCTCGCTGGGACTTCGAGACGTCGCTCTTCGATCCTTACGAGCTGGACTCCGTCTCGAAGCAAATTGATCATGCATTCCAAGAGAATCCCAAAACCTCGGTGCACCCGAACCTTCCTCCTTCCAAGATCACCAGAAGCTGTAGCCTTCGACTGTCGTTTCCCCGCTCGCTGTGCCGATCGATTTCAGACGTAGTGACTCAGGAGGAGATGGCCTTGGGAGTTCGAAAGTGCGAGTGCATCAAGGAGAGAAGCCGTCGAACCGGCGGCTGGAGCTTCCGCAGGATTTCCAAGGCCCTCCATGTGCTCATGCATGTGCCTGCCTGCGACGTCCAGCCTCACCACGACCAACAGTTGCACCACCACGAACACCACCACCACCATCACCAGCACGAGCACGAACATCACCACCACCACCATTACTCTGTCAGGCTCAAAGACGGAACCCACTACGGTAAATCCTTCTCCAGCATTGAACGTGTGAAAGCAGCTGATCCCTTTCCTAGCTTCCCCAAAGCTCGGTGAAGCCCCATCTTCGCCCGCGGTCGACAGTCTTCTCGAGTGGTCCTCATTTCCCAGTTGTTCATAATTCCCCGTGACTTCACAATCCACCACCCGCCACCCTCCCTCTGCCCCTCCCATCACTTCTTCGTCCCGCACGATGGGAAGTCCCCCATATCCTTGACACGTCCAGTCCTCCCTCCCTCCCCTTCATTCAGCGCACTCGAAACATTCGACTAAAGTCTGTCAGCATATTAGGCGTGCACTTGTTCTTGTGAAAGAAAATTCTCGATTTTCCAGGGGATTTGACTCTGAGTGGCGTGGATTTCTACCGAATTGAAGGGCGGATTGTGTAGTCGGTCGTCATCCATGCATCTGGCGAGGGTTGGCTTGTTGCACGGCACTAGCTCGAGACTTGTGTGTGGGGATGGGGTGTTGGGTCCTTAGCGAGCTTTCCTACCGTAGAGTGGATTGCAGTATAGCATAGCGTAACAAAACGGCCTCCTCCTGTAGTTAACCAGCCGTCCTGTCTATAGAGACCTCCGGAGCTCGAAGGTTGCTTGCCACTGCGAGGAGTTGTGAATGGTGGCTGTGTCGCTGAGATGAGAGTTGCAACTGGCGCCGGGCTGGGGTCCACTCGGCTCGCTCGGCTCAGGCGCCAGAGCCAGGGAGGCGCAGGCTTCTGATCACGAATGGCCTGCCCCGAACGAAGAAACGTTCTTGTTATCACTCTCCGACCGTCGACAAACAAACCGTGACTCTGCTCCGCTCCTCGGATTTGTGCTTCCCTCCCAAGTCCGGAGCTGCTGGTCACTTTCAAACTAAAGAATCTCATTAACAGGCGTGGATAAAATCCGTAGGCCTTGCGTCGTCCTCCGGCCTTCCGATCTCTGGGATCCTTGTCCGCAAAGAGCTTGCAAAAGTCATGTGTAAAGCGCAGCTGCACTGGTCTTAAATCAGTCCGTCTTCTCCGACTCGGTTTCCAGGGCTGTTAATATTATTCCTGAAGTGCACCCTTGCGGCAACTGGATTTGCCCCCTCCTGCAGCTGCTGCAATCGAAAGGTAACCGACCAGCTGCCACAATATCTTGTGAGGTTATTTATTTGTTTACGTCAAGTTGTAAGCAACAAGGGGAGCGTCTGTGCGCGTTCCAGCAATTTTCTGTACTCTTTCACTGAATCTTCGCCGGCTCTCTTCCATTGGTCGCGGCCGGTGGACTCAGCGCAGAAGTTGATCTTCCGAGAGATGTGGAATTCTCTGACGTGGTTCATTGTCTCTGTTATTGCGTCCAGCAGATCATCAACATTCTGCCGCTTGACCAAGAATTCTGCAGCATTCTAACTTCAAATCATGCATAGCGTCCGATCGACCTTTTCAACGGGTGCACAGGCGAAGCTGCTTTAATTCCGAGTGCTGGCTTGCCTGGGCAGCGGAGTCGGTAGAGAGTGAGAGGAGAGAGCCACCTCTCTGTCCAACCCGACACTTTGGAAATTCGAAGTATGTCAAATCATGAGGAGGTGGCACATGTCTATAAACTATGTTGCAGCATCGGTCGAGCAACCATCTTCACAACGGCTGTTCGAGCGATAATGGAAGCCTCGAATAGTAGATTCGTGTACAAGAGAAAATATACACAACGAAGGGACCGTTCTCCAGATCGACACTGGCAAGAAATGACATGACCAGTCGCAGCGCAGAGCGAGAGCAAATTAGGCCCCGTAGAGATAACTTACACGAGCTCTACACGATGTAGCTGGAGTTGAGCAATCGCAAGGTCAGCTGTCCCAGAGAGCGAGTGATTGATTGATTGTTTTAGTAAAGTAATGCAAAGCGCGACTCTCGTTCGAGGGAGGGTTACCCTGCTAACCTCATCGAGTCGTGCTACGGACATGGTCGTTCCTGTAGAGGACGTGAACGCACTTCACTGGCCTGTCTCATCGGATTTTTTTGAGTTTCGGAAAAACGCGTCTCGTACACCACAGCAAATACAGAAAAAGCGATCAAGAAATCGCTATTGAGTCAGCTGGTAGATAAGAAGAATCTTTACCCCGCGGTAGGATGGAGTCAAAGTTCTACCTGCCTCTTTCTCGGAAAATTCAGTCACGTAGAAAGAGCAAGAAAAGTATATGATTATAACCAGGAGGTTCCAAAAGAGCTTGTGGTGAGACACGATTGATTGGTTGCTTGCTCGCTCGCTTGGGCGTGTGCTTGCTTGCTGGCTGGCATCCTGTCATCCCGGCCCGTTGTAAACGATGATTCAATGCAATGAGAAGTTCCACAAATTCCGATGTTTTTTGCGACTCCACCTTGTGGGGAGATGTTCACTCCTGCTTTCTGCTCATGCCCTGTCATGGTGACACAGTCCTTTCGCGAGCAGAGTGGTTCCTCGTGTGATGATTTACTTCTCTCTCTCTCATTCGCTCTGCTACATCGAGATGTCGACTTGGCTTACGACATTGTCTGCAGACAAGAATGATGACGACGACGGCGATGATGAGGCCGATTTTGGCTGTCTGGCCTGATTGTTTGAGTGAGACCTGAGATCGGAGGAAGTAGACGAGGCGTGCAGAGCGGCATGCGAAAAGTTGAGGAAGCCGCTCTGTAACTCATGATCGTTTACCAGATGTCTCCGCGAATCTTTCAGAGGAGAAGAGAGGATACTAGAGTAGAGCAGGCGAGGCGAAGTGAACTTCGAAAGGTCGCGTTCTCACTCTCTCGAGCTGTCGCACAGTATTCCTCCTGTCGCAGCTCGAGTCTCCATATGGCTCGAGACTGGGCTCCCCATGTGGAGCCTGTTCCCGCTGAGGTGACGAAACTCCGGGCCGGTCTTGTCCTTCAAAGGGCGATGGCTTGGCTGTCAGACGCTCGAGCCTCGAGGCATCGAGGGAGCCATGATCCATAAGTCGAACCACGGCTTCGGGCCCCGGGAGGTCTGTCTTCCATCTCGCATCGCGCCATGAGTAAGAGTTCTCTCTTTGTCTTGCAGTTAAGGTCACCTGTAATGCAAGCACGTAGAATTCGAGGTGATCTCCGTGCCACTGCGAAACTTCTCTCGAGTGCACCACACTGTCTGTCCGACCTGCGCACCCTTGGTTCCCACTACTGCCTCTAAGCTCGAACTTCGATACAGCGGACTCCGGAGTGTCCATCACAAGTCGGAAGTACTGTAAGAGCACATTACTCCAAAGTACTGGTTCCGAAGCCCGTACAAATCATATTCTCCAGAACTTATTTTCTTGTTACCAGATACCAGACGCTCGTCCATACTCAAGACTTTTCGCACGAATGAATGCCGCTGCCGTAATACTTCCCCCCGGAGACACCGATTCTCAAGCCTTCAGCTGAGGTCGAGTCTTGCCTTGTCTTGAATCTCGATTCATGCTGTTCATCTCCAAGTCATGTAAACCGGCAGGTGTCACTAAGTCCACTCGTTTCTGCTTCGTCTCTCGGTGAGGCATCAAATGACATCTCTTTATACTTTGTTTCACGAAGTTCTGAAAGCTTAGTTTTGGAGATCTAGGATCAGAGGCTGGTATTCGACCTTCTGATGATTTTCTGGTGTCGAATCAAATCACACGTCACTTGAGCGAGTGACTATCACTGGAGTTTTTCATCGTGTCCCTAGCATGTTGTGGGATTTCAATTTTATGGCCTTCAGTTTCAAAGCTCCGAGCCCGAGTGATGCCCAGTTAACTTCGGAGACTGGGTGAAAATGACAGTGGTTAGATGATGGACAGCCGACTAATCTGAAAGATGTCTTGGGAATATAATTCTCTGGGACTGGAGCTTGCACGTGTCCTGCAAGCTCCAGTCCCTCTCTTCTCTGCCCTGTTCCATAATAAAGCTTATTAACCCAGAGCAGAGCGATCGGAAGCACGAAGGAAAGCAGATGCTTCGTTTGTCTGGAATCGAGTCGGGTCACCAAAATGCGAGCTTCACTTTGCGCAGTATCCTTCCTTTCCAGCTGACTGGAGAATAGCGATTCAGAAACACCGAGTTATGCTTCCGTATTGTTCGTTGGAGAAGAGGAAGACCGCCGCAGCAGACATGAGAGTCACGAACCTTCTGTGAAATCTGAGAGCTTTCTCTCCAGTTCCACAAACACGGCCACTTGCAAAGCAGTCAGATTCTGCAACAGACAATGCCGTCACAAATTCCTGCAATCCAGTTCCAGTGACGTTCACGAGATTGCCCCTGCTGTGCCTGCCTGCCTGCCTGCCTGCGCGAGCAGTACACTTACACTCGACAGACAGGCCCATGAGAGACGACGTCCCCCAGAATCCAGATCCTCGTGAGAGAGGTCTCGGACTCCGTGTAGCTTAGCAACTGCTTTCCAGTCCAGTCACTGCCACAGCCCCTCCCTCCCTCCCTGATGCCCTAATGATTCTCAGAAGCACAAGGTGCACGAACCCTCCTGTAGCACCACCAGCCCAGCCCCTCCGCAAGACATCTGTGGATATATGTCAATTTGATGTCCCCTGCCTGCATGATGTGGGTTTACCTCAAAGCATGGTGGTTCCAACACCCTGTAAACAAACAGACTTCTGAGCCCAGCCTCCCGCAGTGGCTGTGGGCTCAAAGACTGCCTTGACGAGCATGAAATCTAGTTGTCTACCTGCAGTTGATCGGTTGGTTCCTTGTGTTGAGCACAGATGCGCACGAGTACCGTAAAAGGCCGGCAAAGGTAGAGTAATAACCTTCGAAAATCGGTCAGAAGAAAGTAACGAGAATTCTGAGCTAGAGTTGTACTCTCGGCTCTCACATGGTCAATGTCATACCGGTGTATGGGATCGAGCCTCAATCGAAGGTTATCTACGTTCGTGCATGCGTATCTGATTTTACACAAACTGTCTCCACCATGGCTTTCCTCGATGCTCTGTCGAGGTTGTCCGGCATGGCCCAACAGGGTTTGTACTAAATACCAGCATAGCTCCAGCGTATGAGGTTCTGATTCAACCTTTTTCCTCAAACGTTTTCTGTATACACCGCTCCTACATTTTCCCGAAGCTTTGTTCTCCGGTGTGAACATGCCGAACATGGTCCAGATGCTTGAGATGCGTCAGATACTCCCAGGGCAAACCTTTGCGGAAGAGGAGGGAAGGTGGTAAATGTGGAATGTTGTTGCAGAGGAATTTTGCTTGCGCCTCCTACAAAATAAAGATAGGACGGTGACAGCCTTTTAGGCCTCTGCTGATTTGAGCAAATGAGGCGCGATGGCCATGGCGATGGTGCAGAGCACACTTGGCAGCGTGAATGCACGAAGGTGCCATGTCCACGCCGATACCGACAACCATGACATGTGACATGTGGGAAAGGGAGAATTTGACTTACAGGCCCTCGAAATTATGCACACGACTGCAGGTGGACCTTTAAATATAGGGGCAGGGCGGGAGGGAAGGGGAGAATTCTGGTGATAGGAAAGGATGAGATACGAAAGAATTTAGAGGAGCTATGGAACATACAAAATTCTTAGAATTACTTCAAATTCAAGGGAAAACTTTCTTTGTACACGACAAGAGACATCGGATCGAACCGTGCATCATCTGAATCTGTTACTGTTTATGCTACGGGGTTAAAATTGACCGCAGGCATTCGTAGTGATCAAACTCCCACTTGCTCATGCTTCACAACGACGGAAGTGTGGAATGAAACAGCGAAGAATTTGCCGGAGCTGGAGCTGGAGCAAGCAGCATCGAGGAGACGAGGCACACGGGTATTTTCCAGATCTATACCATTCCACAGGGAGGCTTGTGGAGGTTTCCGAAGGCATGGATTTCTGCCATACAACATCTTCAAGTGACAGGAAGGTAGAGCTGATATGGAGCAGGGTGGAGGACTGACTTTGGGACGTTGCATCGAACCATTTCTTTATGCTTTTTTCAGAAACTTAACGGTGGAGCCAGACGTAGGGTGGAGCGAACAGAGGTAGATAGCATCATTTGAACACTACTTTGATGTTAGAAAGAGTGAAGCAGAAAGTCTTGTCCCTCAGAGGCCTCAATAGCACGTATGGGCACAATGATCGTGAATCACGTCTGCCGAATCCCGTTGTCCTGCCGAATCCCGTTGTCCTTTCTCCTGAGGTTCCACATACCCCAACTGTAAAGGTTTCAAAGGCTAGAGCTGAGGATATGTATTCATGCACTAAAATAGACACTCGTCGTCATGTACAGACATCGACCTTTCTGCAACTTGCAGTATCTCTTTCGAACCGTGTCAGACGAGGCAGACTTAGTCCTGAGACGCATCCTCGAACGTTGATGTGAACCCCCCCAGATTGAATCGTATTCGAGTATCTGAGTGACACGCTTAGCAGCTGAAGGTCGCTTCAAGGTAACACCCACATACACACAAATAAATCACTCACCAGCTTGCTACTCCATGTAAAAGCTCAATCAGGGCATTGCAGAATTTCGTATCACTTCCTCGGGATTTCTTCAAGGCAAAAGTTTTGTAGGAAGGAAATTTCCATCTTGACTTGACTGAAATTTCGTAGTTCGCAGGAAGGGGATCACCCTAACATGTCTTTTGGTTTCTTGACTTTCTGAGGCCATCCATCCACTGCAGTTCCAGCCCTAAGAGAAATCACAACTTGTGAATGCTTCTTAAAGTTTTTAGCCAACGTCCCTCGGAGAAAACTCGAGCTAGGTCACTCCATTCCATGTGAGACTTCATTTTCTTTCACTCGTTGTAAAATTGTACTCTGCAGTCTTTACAAGTGAATAGAAAGGGGATGGGGAAAGTGCAGTTCAACTTATGAGACAACAAACACAAATTTACAACTTAGAAGCACTCAATAAACTCTCAAACCGTCGTAGCAAATACCTGATTTGAATAGGCAGTTCTCAAAACATGACCAACTTGGAAAAAGAAAAACAGCTCAGATCTGCTTAAGATGCTTCTTCAACATCAAAAAATTGGTTTTTGGATGGACATATGGGAACCTTTGAGAGGAGAATGGAGGATTGCATGTGCTCTCAAACCACGACCAACTGAATGATAGTTTGCCGTACTCACCAAAAACTATGACAAGTCTACTTCTCGTGTACGATCAGACGGTAAAACCAACGGAATGCCGACAACGTCTAGCGTTATGACCTCCAAGATGTACAATTAAGGTACGAAATTTGGCTGACCTAGTGAGCACAAAATGACGAAGATTATGTCACTCATAAAGTCTCATGGGGCTTTGTCTAAATCTGTTGATATGTATCTGACTGACACTTCGAGAGTGCTAGATCATGAACACTTTGCTCAAAAATGGTCGTGGTGGGTATGAGCCACGTGTAAAACTTATACCTCATTGTAGATAATTAGAAAAAAGTCTTGGCTGGCTTGTAGATGACTCGAGGGCTAAGTTTCCATAGCATCAAAAGTATCAAGGCAGATGGACAGCGAGCAAAAATTAAAGTCAAGGCTCCGGTGAAGGATGAAAAGAATGCAGATCTACGGACATGGGTATTTTTGGGGGTAAAGAAAAGCAGATTCTTGAGAGGGAAGCAATATTGCACTCACTTGCATGCAGAAGCAAAATCCCGGACAGAGGGTGCTGATGATGAGGACAACATGGATAACGGGGATGGGACCCGTGCATGCAGTTCGTGAACAGGTCCCACAACTAGCAGAAACTTCAGAGAGAGGCTGCCAGGCAGACAAGGTTGATAAAAACAGAAGCACCCACTCACTGACTCACTCGGGCAGTGCAAGAGCGAAGCCATGGAAACAAAACCTGTCTCTATTCAGCTCTTGGCTAGTAGAAAGTACCAGGGCCAGTGGCAGGCATTTTCATGGCTCGAAACATATTTTAGTCTATGAGCAGATGGAAGGCCTTATATGGTTCACCAAGTTTGATTCTTTCTGGATATGATGGTGGCCAGTTTTGGGTCGTCAAAGCCTTGAGCCTGCCTCGACTAGCCCTTGGCAGCTTTTCGTTGCGGAAGGTTTAGCTGTCGTTGTAACTGCTACAAGATCATCTATGGGTTTCGCTCAGGGGGACCCATTTTGCGTGATAAGAAGGAACAACCGCAGTACTGTACTGCAGCAGAGCTCATATGCTTGTTTACTTGTTGGTCAAATGGAGCAGCTCGCAGAATGGGAACGCGAAGGCTGGACATCTGAAAGAAACTTGTTGGAGGTGAAGATGGCAAGCTGTAGGTACTACTCTAGCACGCAGAACTACCTCAGCAGTCTTGCTGATTGTCGAACTCAGATAATTTCTTCTTAATATGTAAGTATACAGGGGATGGAATGGGATTTTTCCTAGAACTACAGTGAGATTCTTATATTCATAAAAATATAAAAAGAAAAACGACTCTTGCTCTAGTAAATCTGTAAGTCGGCAAAGCCTGGCGCCATGACACTCGCAAAGTTTGGATGTATGTGGAAGAACACTCTTGGTGCAAAGCTCTGCGGGGTGCAAAGGAAGGCAAGATTCGTTCTGACCACCTGGTAGATCGATACAACTGCTGGCAACTTTGCCTTTCTCTTTGGCCCTGCTTTCCTTACGATGGTGTTGGAACCAGGAGGAAGCACTCAGCTCACTGACCACTGTTGGATACGTCCTCATGTGAAAACTGAACGAAAACCATGAACGTAGCTTCGAGGCTTGAACTCTGCATTGTAGCTAGAGCATACACGAATGGAGCTGCCCACCTGCGGAATTCGAGACTCAGAGTTCTCTGCAGTAACTTAAAGGTTTGAAGACCTGAGACGTGAAAACGTGAAGAGAACCGTAGACTTTTGATGCACATCTTCAAAACTGTATCGAGATTCTCCAGGAATGTGTCAATTATTTGCCTTTTAAGCGTCTGTTTACGTAAGGCTGACAGTAGAGGTGAAAACCGAAACGAGAAAGATCTATTGAACAGCAAAAGTGGAATGGCCATTGTATGTTCATTCTGTTCTTGCAATTGGAGAAAGATTCTCTGACTTCTTTCTTATGGCCCAAATCAACGGGGAGAAATTTGGCAGCTTTGTTCTGGGCGGTGTAAGTTTGGTGCATCCATGAAGAAACTTTAGTGTACTGACAGAAATCTAGAGCTGACCTTTTTCTCATGGGCCCATTGTAGTTCGTGGCTACAGAGCAATGTGAATCCTCGCTTCGACCTTGGGTCCCATACTGTCAGAATTTTTTTTCCATTGTGTATATTTTCTGGTTCACTAATGATTATTTTTCTAGGGTCGATCACTTACAAAACATCGTCTCAATTTCGTCGTGTTACAGCCAGTGGTTCTGAGGGCGGCTTAGTGTTCAAGTCTTCTCTGAACAGTAAAATTTGCAGATTTCTCATAACATTTGTTGATACTATCCAGTATAAAATAACTCCCCCAATTTTCTAACAATTCAAAGAAACTTTTAGTTTTCTATTCTCATTACTCCCTGTCACTGGCCGAGATGGAGAAATATGATTGAAATATTTTTTTCCAGTTGCATGTGGTCTTGTAGGTAATTAGGTGGACTATAAGTGTAGATCACAAACATTCTCTTGCTCCGTAGCTGCATGTGGCATGTCCAATCATCACGAAATTACTGTCTTGTAGGTGGACTACCCTCGTAGTTCACACATATTCTTGTTGAAAGTCTGCATACCATGTCCTGAATGGAAGTTGAAGAACAACAAACCATTTTCGCGGCTGGTACAAGGATGATATCTTCATGAAATTTGTTAACCAATCCCACATACTTCTTATTTTCAAAGAGGATGAGTACAGGGAAAAAAATTGGAAAAAAATTGTATTGAAAACAGTACACTTCCGAACGACAATAATGTTACTTTTCCATTGGGTACTTCAAATGGTATAACCAGAAAACTGCATACACAACATTTAGCGCCTATATTGGGCAAAGTAAATCTAACTGCACAATTAAGTTACGTTTATTTTATGTCACTTTTTAGGTGCATAAAGTTATTCAATGATCAAAACTTTTCCCTCCGTGTGGTGAGTGAGAAAAAGCAGTAGAATGAATGCATGATAATTTATCATGCAACGAACCATAAAATATTATGGTCCACAACTGCAGGGAAGAAATACATCCCACTCACATAACTGCAGATCACAACACTCACCACGATAGAAATCAACAAGTGATAAAATCTCAACTTTGTGATGGAAGACACTCACGTCAAATTTTAAGAGCTTGAAGAAAAAGGGCGGTATACAAAGACAGCCCAAAGCAAGAACATGCAATCAAAGAATTCCAACCGTTTTACCTTATACAAAATTTTCATGGCCTCATTCAAGGGCATCATCAACGTATCACAGGTGCATGAAAAGAAGAGAAGGAAGTTTGTCAGTCGCCAGATTGGTACTTTAACTAAGGGGTTGAAATGTATGTTCAGATTTCTACGTGAACACTTCATCAGATGTCGCTCGGCTTTACAAACTGTTCAACCTCAGAACGTACCATAAGTTATCGATCGGGTGAACGCGACCACAGAAAGTCTAAATGTCTGTATATAGAGGTAATTTTGCACTGCTTGTCATCAGACGTATTTACATCGATCTCGGGTTTTTTGGGATCATATCGTTGAGTGAACTTACTGTACTAAACCTTCAAAGGCACCTGAGGGGAGGGTAACTACAAGCATCAATCATTTTCATGTCAAAGTCTACGACTACAAACAGTCAACAATGCACTCAAAGATTCTTCTTAGAGCCCGCTTCTTTCATCGTCTCTCCAGCCCCGTCCAGCATGTCCGCCCCTTGTCAATATCTGTTGCATGGTGCAATGACTTCCCTATTTCTCTTCAGCCTTCTCGGCTCCAGTCCTCATGTAATCCGAAGCATCCTTCACCTTCGCACCGACTTTCTTCACACCCTTCTTGGCCTTCTCCATGAGCCCGTCGCCATCGGTCTCCTCGATCTCACGCTTGACAAACGAATCGACCCTCATCTCTTCTCCAACAGCATCGCTTTTTGCTGCGTTCGTTGTGTTCCCTGCGTTAAACAAGGTGATCATGTCACTTCCCTGCCGTCCCAGCTGCGGCTCATCCCGGCTATGAATGTCACGCAACATCAACTCTAGCTGGCATTTTGGTCGGAACGAAAAAGACTGCGCTCAAAGTCGGTCCAGATATCTGACTAGCCACGATGAACTCAACGCAACGCAACCCACAGAGTAGAACCATGAAGCTTGATCCTTACCAGCGCCCAAAACATCTTCGGCTCCATCCTTCTGCTCTTGCTTATACACACCCTTCCCGTATGCTCTGACACCGGAAGCTGGAGTTGCAGTCACCTCCTGCGGTAGACTCCCGCTCGTGATGGACCCGTATCTCTTCAGCGTTGTCTCGGGATACGGTAAATTCCACAGAGCTTTGTACTCGTTGTTGATCGTCCAGGTAATGTGCTTGAGACAGGTCCAGTCTCTGGTTCTAGCCATCGCCCTCCTCATTCCTTGGTCCGTATCCTCGACACGATCGAATTACAGCAGTCGCTCTCTCTCGCTCTCTCACAAACGCTATCTGAGTATCCGAGAATATCTATACACATTTACATCTTGACGTGCCCATGAACATGTGCAGCGGCAGGACATTGCATACTTGCGCAATTTCGCATCCGAGGCAGTGCAGCGGTGACAGCGGCAGCGTTGTAGTTGCTGAATCCTACCGAACTTATTGACACAAAGCAGCGAATGAATGGATGGTTCAGACTGAGGGTGACAAGTGTTCCGAGCATGTATGAGAGCTGACAAGTGTACGTCCCGACCCGGCTTCATGGCGAGAAAAGCGTTGCTCGTGCTGCTTATCCATCGAGATTACATTTTCATTAATTACCATTTCGGTCTTCCGCAAGAGGACCCAAACCCCGTCGCGACAGACTGGCCTCCAGCGAGCATGTTGCTCCACTCCCACAGACAAGATTGTTTAATCTTTTCACTTTTACCACGGGAATTAGCAATCCAAACCCATCACTTCCAATGCCTTCCCTAGTAAGCAACAAATATATCCTCCTATTATACAACCATAAGGGAGTAAAGAATTACACGTGATCTCCATAAAAAGATGTATGTTTCAGCATAACATTCTACAGACCTATTCTGAAACGCAATATTATTTTGCCCTCGTTAGACAGGAGTTGTTTTATTTTTATTTTTTCTGGTGCAATCCGGAAATTTTTGGTGCAAACCCAAGTTAAGAAATGCCCAAACTTAGCGATTACTCCGCTACATTTGGCGCTCCAAAATTAAATATTGTCAAATGAGTTTTTCAAAATTTATCGTGGGTCTACTGCAAAGTGAGTTAGTGGCTATGGTCAGTCAAATCGGACCATTTTTATACTTTTGACGAAATGCAATAAAAATTGAGTATTTATACTTTGAAACGCCCTATTTATATCGACTCTTTATTGGCGTTGGAAGTGCATGCATACTGTACTGCAAACATGCGAGCCGTATATTGATCGCTCTCCGCCTCCCGGAGAGCGATCAATATATGTAACCAGTGGGCAGTTGACTTTGGTGTTGCGAAGCCAAGCAAATGTAACCAGTGGGCAGTTGACTTTGGTGTTGCGAAAGGGTCTCCATCATGGCAATGGAGATTCTGGAGAATCTTCATAGTCCGAGTGATGTGACAAAGTAGTCCAAGACTACTCAGTCGAATTGACAAATCATTACCCATCCATTATATTGCACAGAATTAAACATTTAATTGAAATTTCATTCCAGATTTACTCATGGGAGTTTGATCACTCCTTTACAAGCTGTTGACGAGACGATGTTCCCAATGAAGTTCTACTACGAAGTGAATCCGACTATGGCTCATGGACGAATACCCGGGTATCTTCATAGGTATCACGCACCAGTCTAGGCCAATCGAACGCAACATTCAACAGCTTCTCGAACACTTTGTTCTACCTTGACTACACTTTCGATTCTCAATGAACACTTGTAAAGGAATTGATAATCCTACTCTAACACTACTCCTATTTATACAATCTACTCACACCGACTCCTAATCGTCACCTACACGGATCGCGCCCTACTACTTCTTTGGAAAGTTGCTCAATGCAAAAGCATCAACGCTCATCTGCAACTCCCTGATGTCCTCTCCGATCTCCTTCCGATGGACTCGCATCGCTTCCTAGCATTCGCGTCCCATGGCTTTGTACATTTCCTTCCTTTGATCCTTCGAATCGCAAGGGGTGTTCATCGTCACTGTCAAACGTTCCAACCTTTCAGCCTCCACGTCGTCACATCGAGCAAAAAGGTATTGTGAGCATCTAGTCGCCAAATCTTCTAATCTAGCCGGCCTCTCAACATCAACTTCATGCAATTGCTGCTTCGCCCTCTTCAATTGCTGTTGAAGCTTCTCATTCTCCCTCTTGACAAACTTCACTTCCGCGCTCTGAATTTTACAGACTTTACTGTAGGTCTGCTTCACCGTGATAGCTTCCTGAGCCACCTCCTTCTTCTGCTTCTCCAGACGCTCCACTGATTCTGTCAATTACTTTATACTATCTGCCTGATCCTTCTTTCCTCGAGCAGTGCGGTTCAGCAATTGAATCAACTGCATGTAACCGTCTTCCTGGGGATTCCACCCTTGGATGTAACGGCCTCCCATCTCGTTCAGCTCCATCAGAACTGGCACCACCACGTTCTTCAGCTTCTACGCCAACTGTAACACCAAAGAAAACGATTCTTCCACTGTTGAAGTGGTTTGACAACCCACTTGGCTCGGAAAACACCGAGCAAGTTGGGGACCACCGCGGGTATTCTAAATGAGTTTCCTTGATGGGGTCTTCCTCTTTGCTATATTACTCGTGTTAGGACTTATGAGTCCATTCCTATGCGCATCGTACACCTGCTCTGTTGCAATGCATCATAGACACCAAGTAATAAAGCAAAGAGGATGGGAAGATCCATCAAGTTCAACATCGATGAATCCAAAGGGTTAAGATGGGGCTAGGTTCCACTAATCTCGCAATGAGAAATATGTATTATTGCACCTAATATATTTTAACTATCTAGATAAAAAGGTTTATATATTAGATAGCATCCAAAGAATCATAGAATAATATAATTGTTTTACTAAAGATTGCACATCTATTGTTTTTATAAAACAATGAATACATATGGACTAAAATAGACTATATAATATATTAAATAGAATAATACCTCATGTCACCTAGTATGGTAGGCTCTCGTACATTCTTTCACAAACATGTCATAATAACGACTTTGAAGATTATACATGTCATAATCTTCTCATAGTATGCGCGTCACAATATGACACCGTTCCATTCATGTCCATTCAGGAGTATGGGTAATCACCCCTCCGAAACAGTATCACATGTAGGATCAATAACCACAACTTTTGCAACATTAACATGATCTTCCAAAGCAAGTAGAAGTTTGCCCTAACCCTAGTCGATTGCAAGGTATACCAACGCTACTTCTATGTGAGGTATCTACACTCATGTCATAGCAAACATCATCTCCCTAATGACATATTGGATAACTATATTCTTCGCTCCTAATGGACAACGAGTCATGTCGATCTTGCACCTATATATGTATTTTCTAGTCTTAGAATAAACCCAAGAACTACAATAAAATATAATATATATGTAGTTTTCAATTTACGTGGAATCATGGTTTTAGTAGGCTAGTACACGTCCTCATTAATAATTTACTTCGAATGCAGTATAGTGCAGCACCATATAAAATTAACCGTCTTGTCTGTTGATATCCGGATTGTCTTTATTTATATTTACACCTTTATTACTCACATGTGAGTGTGGTATCATTTTAGATGAAGCAGTAGTTCATATGACTCGTTGCCCATACGGAGGGCAAAGGATAGCTACCCATGATGGCATTAGGGATGTGGTTTTTTCTATGGCACGAAAGGATGGATACCTCACATGGAGGGAGCGTTGGTATGCCTTGCAGTCGACTAGGGTTAGGGCAGACCTATATTTGGTTCGGGAGGACCAGATTACTGTGACAGATGTGGTGGTTACCGATCTTACTCGTGATACAGTTTCAGAGGACATCATCATCCATCATCCATGATGAACGAAGAGCGGCAACAGCCATGGTCTCCAAGTATATGGGTATGCAGAGAAGTCACCTCTTTGTTCCTCTAGCTTTGGAGTTATATGGAACTATGGACACCAACTTCAACATGTTCGTGAGGGAGTGCGCGAGAGCCTATAATACTAGGCGGAAGGGGTATCACTCTCTTTAGGTTATTGGATAGCATATTTTAAACAAAATATTTCCATTATTTTACAGAGAGTACTAGCTTGTGTAATCCATAAAACAACAATCATATTACGTGATGCTTTTGTTGACCGTTTTAGTGGATAGTTATGATATCTTAGGTGATGTATGACATATTTTCGAGTGTGATGCAATTGGTTCCTAGCCCCATGTTCCCGGTTTGGTTCCATTCTTGTCCGTACTTATGGGGTCTTCCCATCACTTTTGTTATTTTACTGGGTCTCTTTTACCTTTGTTTATGGCAAAGGTACATTGTACACGCCGCTACTACTGGGTACAAAAAACAGTTCGCTAGCTCACCTGTTGGGACTCAAAGTGACCTGTAGTCTTGTATTCGCGTGGGTAAAGAGAGACTCACTGGTTCTGCACATTTCACAAGGTCCTGCCACATCACGGTTTTCTTGACATGTGACAACTGACGCGCAGTGTTTCAATTCATTTTGTCCTACAACTTGGTCAGTGTTCGCATCGTGTTTGGGGCCTTTGGGCTTGCTTGGCTACAACATTGTGATCTGTCATTTATGTGGGTATTTTCGGGAGGCATCCCTTTCAAATTGTACAGCTTTTAGTTCCACTTACAAAATACGTGGATAAATTTTGTATTCCTTCTAATTCGATGCTTGAAGAGCGGAGCGATTATGTTTTTTCCCATATTAGATGTCGGATTTTCTCCTTTACTATTAGCTTCAAGATGTTCTTATCTTGTTTTTTAATTTTTTTAAACGTCTTTCGATATATTCTGAAAATGTCCTCTCGGTATGAATTGTAAAGACCAAGTGGTCTTTGATATGGATAATTCTGCCTACTAATCCGGTGTTTTTGCGTTTGTGAGTACCACGCCTCCGTATAATGTGGGGCATATTATATTTCGAATCTTGTAATATTTATATCTAATTTTCAAACCTAGTAATTTTGTTCTACCCTACAACATAATATGACTGACAAAATTATTATTTTGGATTCATTTGAATACGAATTTTTAATATTTATTTTGTAGAGTATTTAATTCAATATTTTTTAAATATTTCATGATAAATTTTTAACAAGAGTATTTTTATTCATATTCAGAATCTTAATAAAAAATTCAAATATCTGAAAAGAAAATAACGGTTTTTTATGTTAACAAGTAAAAAATTTATTCAATTATTTTTCAAAAATATTATTATTTTTCATAATCCAAAATGACATTTTGATACTTTTTTAAAAAATGCATATAAAAATTATATCTTTTCAGATATACAGGTAATAAATCTATTTCAATCTATAAATTCAAAGATAACAAAAGATAAAAGTAATATCAAAAAATGTTTCATCTTGAATTATATTTCAATTATTTTTTAATTTGATTAATCAAAAAAATAAAAACAAAAATAAGTATATATGTATATTTATTTTTGTAATCAATCATTTTTTGAATAATTTGAGTTATATTTGATGCGAAAAAATATTATATTATCAAAAAAGCTATGATTTTGATAAAAAAATTTAAAATTATTAAGATAATTATAATTATCATAAATGAAAAAAATATTAATTTTTAACAATTAAATCTTAATAATAATTTTTAATTATATTTGAAGAATTTTATTATTTATTTTTGAAATTATTTTTTTTTTAATTTTTTATATTAGATTTAATTTTATTAATAACTTATTTATATAAAAATAAAGTAAATATATTTTTAAGATTTTTTTTTATTTTAAATCTTATATTATTATACATAAAATATCATGCAGAGGTGTGAAATTGATATCCAACGAATTTGATTGATATTTATTTGATGAATACTCTAATTATTATAATCAATTTAATCTTCAAATCAAAAAATATGTTGAAAATTACTCACAAACTTTGTTAATAAATTATTTGATAAAAATTAAGTTTTGATAGAATATAATTTTAATTATTTCATGTTATAAATTGAATAGTTTTTTGTTAATTAAAAAATTAGAAATCTCCTCAAAAATTCTTTCGCAAGGTGAGAAAGTAAAGTCATCTTGGGGGATTATCCACAACGATAGTCTTCACCTCCCAGAATTTCTGCCCATGATGGAGTACATATTGGGAATTTTTGATATAACCTATGGCTTCATGATTCGTAGAGCCAAGAATAAAGAGGTTCATTTTCAGAGAAGTTATTCTCTACCTTTGTTAAATAGTTTCCACATGGAGCTTGGTTGTGTTTCATTTGACAAGGTTATGCGCAAGAAATGCAACACCTGGGTGGAGTTTGGCATCTGGTGAGTCTCATCATGAAGAAATGATCATGAAGAAGTTATACATGTATCATTTCTCCCTTTTCATTCATTCTTCTTTCTTTTCCACGTCAATTCCAATCTTAGTTGTGATACATGTATTACTTTTCCATTTTCTAATCCCGCTTTTGTGTTGTTCTTGAGTGTCAAAGATAACATGGGTGGATGTATGCAAGGCAATCGTTTGACCTAGTGTTTTGAGAAGTGGACCATAGGATACCACCACAAGTCTGGAAGTGGAAAGAGGGAGCTTTACAATTTCAAGCCCAACAAAGGCCAACATAATGTTAGGACTTGTGGCTATGTGGCTCCTAAGGCTATGAATTACTTAAAATATATAGTAAACCTGTACCAAAAATCCATGGAGCTGATGTAATGATTCATCATGCATTTTTCTAATCTCGAGGATTGTATCCTCAATTTCTTTGCTAGAAGTGGTATCGTCACTCTTGCCATATTCTATCATAAAATTTATATTACCATGGAGAAATATTTGATGCAGACATAGTTTATTGGCATTAGAAACGACACTCTACCACCCGACTTTGACATTTAGATTGAGCAAATGGGACCATGAACCGGCAATATCAGCATCGAATTCAGTGAGTCCATCCAATAAGAGGAGCCGATGATTTTGAAAGTTATTTCTCTCTTTCCAAAGGGGAGAATCATGCATACAAGCATGATCATCTCTTCAAGAACCTCGAGGATATTTTTAAGGAGTTGGGGAAATCAGGTTCTAGCTACTAAGTGGCCAGATGTGAACATATGAACAAAAATCAAGCACACCTTGTTGTGCTAGCTCTACTCCGCCACTTCCATAAATTGTTGCATCTTCTTCTCTACCATAGGAAGAACTTTATGAGGATCCTCCCGACGCCGGCCATGACGAGCTTCCTTCAATGGTAGTTGATTCAATTACTTTGTTACACAATATTTCAAAAGACGTTGAGCTTAAGCAAGATGAGTAATTTTTAGAGCAACTCCACGGTCTGTAGTTCAATCTTGAATTTTGTAAATTCTTCCATGGAAATAAAGTTATCTTCCATTTAACATATCATTGCATGATTTTCTCAAAGCGTGTCTATTCTTTAACATTCAAGTGCAAATCCAAGGCATCATCTGAATGCTCTGATATTTTTGTTGTCTCTCCACGATCTCTATTATAAAAAAAAATTGCTTGTGTCGGACCTTCACAACTCCTCATGAGTAATGTCTTCAACTTGTACATTGGTTACCTTTTATATTGGTTACCTTCTTCAGAAAATGACTTCTCTATCTAAACAAGCTGGTTGACATTTTGTCAACACGTTCCTTTTATGCATGACTCCATATTGCTCTCACGTCAATTCAACTGGGGGATCTCAAAAAAATTATACGTATGTCACAAGGTAGTAGACCTAAGTCACCGATTAGAATTTTTTTAGATACATTTTGATTCCAGTCCACATACCATTTGAGTGTTGCCCTTATCATATTCAAAGTAGAATCCAATCATATCATCATTTATCATTGCGATAGTGCAAGCAATGTACATCTTTTCAACACTATCACATTCATAATTCAACGTTGGTTGAAATGGATGAAATTCATCAATATTTTTGTATGTGAATGATTGAATATACTCCTTCCTCATTTCAATTCACCCTCTCATTTTTTGCAATATAATTATAAATCTGTCACTTTTCAACCTTTGTTTCTCACTTTTTTTCTCTATCATTGAATCTTGCAATTAGCACAATAAGTAATGGCTTGGATTGTGACTTTTATGTTTTTAAGTTACTCCATGAAACAATGCAATTGTCTTCAACGCTTCTTAAGCCAATCGAAAATGATAATTTAGAGACTTGGACAACTTCAAAAAATTTTGAGGAATTACATGCATTTCTTTTCCTTCTATTTTTAAAAATATAACTCATAATTTTTATACATAATTTTTATAAAGTGTAAAATTCTCCATGTTTCATCCATTGATTTTGCAATGTTCAATGATTTCATAATGGTTCTCACAATGCATAACATTGACAAAAGTTTTAAATTGTTCGTCATTTTCAATCTTTTCTTGAAATTAGCTTCCAATTTTAAACAAAAATTTTCTCAATGCACTCATTTTTGGAGAAGTGCAAGCACAATTGTGATAATAGTATCACTTTTTTTTTGAAATTGGTGTTTTAAAATCAACAAATTAAGTTCAAAAACTTGAAGTAAAGTCTCAACAAATGAATACAAATTAGTGATGCATGTATCGCTTCTTATCTCTTCAAGCAATCTTTTTGATTCTTGAAGATGATATCCTTTGTGAAGCCCTCTCTAGACAAGAATATCAAAATTTATAACCTTTTTAATATTTCTCTCTTTCTGAATTCAACATTTTAAATCAGTCTTTGGATTTAAAACTAAACTTTCTTCAACATCGTCATCTCAAATGAAAAACATCAGAAAAAATGATTCATGTCTCACTTGTCTTCCCATCATATGAGCTTTCTCAATCTTAGAATGGATATATCTTTCAAAGAGCCAGTTCTTGATATTTCTTTCAGATTTTGTTATGATGGTAAGATTTCTCTTATTAAGAATTCAACGTTTCAAAGTCGGAGAAAAATCTTTCTTTAACATCATCGTCTCCCAACAAAATTATCATAAGAAGTGATACAAGTATCACTTCTCTTCCCTTTGGGTGAACTTTGTCAATTGACAAAGTTCACATAAAGGGAAGAGATTCGTGACAGAGATGTCCATCGTGGAGCCATCTTCTAAAAAGATCATCATAATTTGTGATGCAAGAAACATTTCTCTTTTTAAAAATTCAATGTTTTAAATCCAGAGACATAGCTTTCTTTAACATCGACGTCTTCCAAAAAAATTATCAAAAGAAGTGATACTAGTATCATTTCTCATCTCATAATGTCTATTTGTCAAACGCAAGTGGGTGCTTATAAACACATGGTTCCGTTCAATATTTTAAACCAACAAAATGCATTTTTTGTATTTTGAATCATGATTTGAGCTTCATAGACTTGTAAAACATAGTTTCACACAAATATTTCTTTTTTTTCATGAATTATTTTCTATGATCATGATGTAAGCACATGCTCTTGATTGGTTAGACCAATAGCTTTCATGGTACAAAAAACTATCATAAAGTTCCTTGTATTTATATAATCCTACATAAATTTCCAAGTGATAAGAACAGAATTATTGCGTTCGTAGAATTGGGTAGTTGACAAATGCTAACATAATCAACTCTAATTTAACCATGGTGAGTTATAGGGTCTTCAAATGAATGTTATAACAAAATTTACATTTTTTTGATTCTACTGACAATTGAGTTTTTAAATTTTGCAAAAAAATTTTTAAAAAGTGATACAAGTATCATTTCTCAATTTTTTTGACCTTATTTACATTCTGGTTTCACCTTGCCTATCAAAACAAGTGCTTCTCAAACATTTGGACTTGTCAAAAAATTTAAAATTCAGGCTTTTTACCAATTTCTTCACCACGATAAAATATTTTCTCCTATACTATTTGTTTCATCCACATGAGGTCGGTCACATTATCCGTCTTGTTGATCATTTTATTTTGAAAAGAAAGAATAAGCAATAGCTTTGTGCAACAAAAAAACTATCATGCTTGTTTAATATCCTTAGAATAGTTGTTCAATAATTGATTGATATCAACCTTGTATTTCTTAGATATGCAAAGCAATGTGGTTGAAATAACAACTAGATTATATGAAATTTTTATTATCATGGCAAGAGTTTTCTTCTCTAAGAGAGAATGAATCTTCAAATGTTATGTTAGGTGGTTTGTCACTATGTTTTGAGTAGAATGAATAAGCATTTGCTTTGTGTAACAAAAGAACTATCATGCATCTTTAAATAATTGATTGATATCAACCTTGTATTTCTTAGACATGGAAAGAAATGTGGTTGAATTAACAACTGGATTATATGCATTGCACATTATCAAACTCCATTATCATGACAAGAGTTTTCTTCTCCGAGACGGTGAATCTTCTTATTATGATGTCACCTAATAAAATTAAAAAAATACTATCACATAACCTTATGATTCCGTACAATGATAAGAGCTACAAAATGCATAGCTGAAGCTAAGATTTCTCTATACAATACTTTTCCAAAGTACTTAATAAGCAAATCTTGATATATAGCTTTAGGTCTAGAAACTATCATGATTTCACACAAAAAACTAAAGAATCTGCTTTAGGTTGATATCATCAAGTTACAATGTACTATATTATTATGCATCGACGAATCTTGGATTTGAGTGGCAAAAATATGTCTAAACATCGCTATAAAAATCTCTTAAAAATGAATTCAATATATAGTTTAAAAATTATTATAATGAGAAATGATTGTTGAAAAACTTCAAGTTTGGATACCCCTAAAGAAAGAGACCAAACCCTCATTTGTATAGATTTTTTGATATATAGTTGCGGTGTCATCTGTCACATAACACATATCAAATGGATTGTCAAGTTGGCATTAATTCATCACCAATAAACAGTCTCAATCTCAATACCGTGAAACCTAAATCAATAAACCGAGATGATGTGCAATTCCATTCAACCCAAATAAAATAACCTAAAAAAACATATTGATTACTAGCAAAAGATTTCAGCAACCTTTCACAAAGCTCAACACATAATTTATAGATCTAATCAATACAATACTCTTTGTACTTGTAATTAATATTACCAAAATTCTCTTTGTACTTTTTTATAATAATCCAATGGTTTGATAAAAAATTTCAATTAATCAAACTTGGATATAAATCAATCTTCAACCTTGAATTTCAACTTCACTCATTAAAATCTAGTTAAAATTTACACATTATCTCAATAAAATTCTTTCAAATTTTATTCATCTATAGAACATAATATTTTCTACTACTCATGAAGTTTTGTCATAAGATAAGATGTGAAGGATTGTGAAACACTTTTTATTGTTGTTTAACTATTATAGGTTGTTATCTCACTCTCACCTTATGGATCTTTAAAAGAGTCCAAAATTTCACACAATAATTTTTCATTTGAAATAAATTGGTGCAATAAATTTTAGCTCAAAAAATGAAGTTTTTTTTAAAAGAATATGATTTTTTTAAAATTATTTTATTATTGTTAATAAACATCTGTATAAAATTTCAGCTTTATTTGACTTACATGTCTCATTAAATTTATCAATCTTCTCAATGTGATGATAACATGTGCTCTTTCAAGTTCATTCTCTCGGTAGCAAACTTCAAGACCCCATATGTCATCTTGATTCAAATATCACAAAAAAAAATTTTTAACTCACCTTTTTTGTTAAAATTTTTTTATTAATATCCCTTGATTGTCAAAATTTTTTGAAAAAGTCCCTCATTTTTTTTTCAATATTTTTCTAACTCTAGATCAAAAAATATTCATTTTTTTTCTCCAATGATAAAATTTCTAAAGTCAATTTTTTTTATTCCTTGTACTTTCATATTAATGCGTCATGACACGATAATGTAGATAGCATTCAATTAGTTAATGCTTTTATGTTTCATTCTAAAATTTATAGCAAATTAAGGTGAATTATAAATTAAAGATATAAGAATATTGAATGTTAAATTATTGATAAGTTAAGCAAAATCTTGTCTAAAATTATTTTTTTCAACATGATTAAGGTAGTAGCATTTAGTAGATGTATATCAAACTTAATAAAGTATGAGTTTGAGGAGAAAGTTTTGATGTATAGTTACAATTCGCTAATATTATTTACATTTATCTTGGTGTTATGCCACATAGGGAGCTTAGGTCCTTTAGCACTTTACAATTGCTACTCTTTTAAAGTTCTATGATTGGAGTTCTCTCTTTCTTTTCAGATTTTGAATTTACCTTAAAATGTTTGATAATGACTTTATATCTTTTTTAAATATAACTTTATTCAAATAAAAATAATGATAGTTCATTTAGAATTCCAAGTTTGAGATTATATATGAAAGTGCTCAAGTTGGTATGATTTGTAGGATGTTAAATCATTTCAAGATTAAAGATCAGTTTTTGAAAAAATCATTGATATCAAAACTTAGTAAGTTAGAGTTTACCCAATGATTTCAATACCTCATGATGTAAGTTTTTTTAAATGGACTCAAATAAAGATTCTTGGGCTTGCTTGTTGAGTGCATGTACATATCTAGAAGTTTTATACAAATAATTAAATCACTTAATTATAGATCTTTGAATATTTTTTATTTTATGTATGAGATGAAATGGATAGTTTGATATACTCTGTATAAATAGCAGTTCCATATGAGTAAGAAGTGAAAATTACAAATTTTCTTTTAAAGTCAAATTTTGTAATGAGGATGTATAATATGTTAGGAGTTAACTCATGTCTTGAGTAACTCTGGTTAATTTGACTATAGTTAGTTAGACTAGGGCTGATACTACTATATAAGAGGACTAGTAGAAGCTCTCTGTGATACAATTAGGGTTATTCAGTAAAGTGAATATGTGTGTTCCGTGGACATAGCCTCACTAAGGTGAACCATATATTTCTTGTGTCGACTCTTGATTGCATGTGTTTCTCTGTGAAATTCCTATTTCGGACTTACATAATGTCCCCTTGTCAACGATGGATATGTAACATTCAGTTGGATTGATAGAGATTTTTGTAGCATCATAATATGAATAACTAGATTTTGTATACGTTAACGATGTGTGAAATCATTTATGCATTAATTTGATTACATTTTTTTACTCAAAAATTGATGTAATTTAGTTTATATATCTACATAAGAAAGTCTAATGCATAGTAGTTTGACTCACATGCGGAGAATGTTATAGAAATATCGAGAGTGTTCCATTTGGTACTAGGCAAAAACGAAATGTTACTCCAACCTTGGCTAATTGAATACATTGTACTAAGAAAATATATATACCGTTGTACCTCCCTAAGTTGATCTCCCCTAACTTGATATCCTCCATTACTCAATATCATATCATGTCCACCAAGCTAGTTCTATGTTGTATTACCGAACATTACCGATTCCCCTACTTATCTACTGGTTGGTCTGCTCGATGCCTCTCGCTACTATCCCACAGCCGTCTCCTCCTTCTTTACTAATTCTTGTATATTCTGTGGTCATACTTTGCCAAACGTGGAGAGTGAAAAGTCCATTCTCTTCATCTTTCAATTTGGATTCCATTGGTACCTAAATTGAAGACTATGGAGAATTATATAGTGAGATATGAATGTTTTTGTTTTTTTAGGGTTTTGAGTGAATTTTGAATGATTTTTCTTCAATTAGACATATGGGTCGGATTTTTTTTATTCCCATCTCTTCCTTTTCCTAAATTGATTCAATTGGAACCTAGTTGGAAAATTATGCAGATCTGAATAAAAAGTTATGAGTATTTTAGATTTTAGGGTTTCCATAGTTAGCATTTTCCAATGTGAGGTGGGGTGTTAGGGGGTTGCGGTTCTGCAGGTGGGAGGAGATACATGATGGAGTGCTTGGTTTCTTTAGCCTTCCCTTTGTGCTAGCTATAGCTTGACTTTCTCTCATGGGACCACCAAAAACGGTGTGTGATACACCATGTCCGGTGTGTCATTGTCTCTTTACCTCGCAAGGGGTAAAGACCCACGTGAAAAAGATGCACAAAGATTATGATTGGACCACTTGGGAGACGCATGTGAGGAGGACGGTCACATCGACATTGGTATTTGTCACTTCGGGAAACACGCAGACTACATCGACTCCTTCGTTGAGCATTCCGGATATACTGTTCGGTTCATGGGAGTGGTTAGTTTCCCATGCAGGTTCAATTCTAGGGCTTTTTGAGACTAGATTTCCATGTCCACGTTTATTCCATAGACTTTCTCGGGCACTGCATGACGAGGCTAGATGTACTTTTTGCTTACCACTCGATTGGTTGGCGTGCGATCCCATGGACGAGTTGGCATGATTTTTATTTTTATTACTTCCGCGATGGTGTCTACGTTATACTAGAGGGGGACGTGTTGGACATAGGGAGGTGGCATCTAGATTTCAGAGATTCCGAGCAGGGATTGGGCTACATTGCAGGAGGAGTCTATTCGGGCCACACTGGTTGAGAGTCGGGTTCAATCACATGATACTTCTGATTCGGTGCGATTGCAACGGTGTAGGATCTTGGGGCAGGCCGGAGAGTATAGCAAGGCTACATGAGCCCTTCATCCTTTATCCATGGCTAGTCCTACTGGGGAGACAATTTCCTCTTTATGCCTTATACATCCACCCATGGGCAAGGAGATACCATTAGAGGTCTTGGAGTATCAGCCAGATGAGCCATTATGTCTTGATAGATCATTATTTGCTCATTCTCTATGCACAGCCCCACGTTTATCCTCTAGGGGTCTGTCAGGGTGGTATATGAGCATCTTCGAGATTGCTTTCAGTCGGATGATCCCTCTATTGGTTTCACAGAGTTGTTCTAGGTGACTGCATCAGTTGCGAGAGGGGAGATTCCGTTGTCGGTTAGTCAGGTTCCGGGTGCTAGTTGGCTTGTCGCGATGGAGAAGGACAGTGGGGGCATTAGACCAATTGCTATTGGAGAGGTCTTATTGCGATTAGTCAGTCGTATTGTTGTCTTGCAGCATCGTTCACACTTCCAGGAGCATCTTTGTCCACATCAGTTTGGAGTCGTCACACCAAGAGGCTGTGAGGCCGTATCATTGGGCATTAGAGCACTTCTAGAATTCCATCCGGATTGGGTTGTCTTGCAGGTGGACGTTGAGAACGCTTTTAATAGCGTTTCGCGTGCATCCATTTTTAGAGAGGTTAGAGAGGCTGGTGAACCCCTATCAAGCCTCATTCCTTTCGTACGGTTCACATTCTTCTCTATTTTATCAGCATGACTTTTCTGAGGAGGGAGTCATTGTTCTACAGTCCGCCGCTGGTACTTGGGGAGATTTTTTGGGAGGACCCCTATTTGCCATGGCTCATTATAGAGCTCTTGTGTCTACTACTTTGGTTGTGTTTGGTTGTGTGTTCCCCTCCTTAGCGGATGATACACACACATAAAAAAATCGTACAACAACATTAGGCGGGGCCTTTGATTACTTGACTACCGAGCTTCATCTTATAGGCTTGAGAGTCAAGGTGTCAAAGTGTAGGGCTTGGTCTCCTTTGGGCATTCCGCCTCATCTTCAACTTCCAGAGGGATGTATGATATCGAAAGACGGCTTACGTATTCTAGGAGTGTCAGTAGGGTCTGAGGATTTTGTTTCACGTTACCTTGAGGTTGCATTGGCCGAGGGTGTTTTGCATGTAGACGACCTTCCTCTACTAGGGGATCCGCATGTGGCATTTGGTATACTATCATCTAGTATTGCTCGTCGATCCACCTATCTTCTTTGCACGGTTCCTCCTTCACCTACATTCATATCACGTTTGATAGGAGGATCATGGGCGTTTTTGGTGACATCATCGAACTAGGGACATTCGAGTATGTGACTGGAGATTTGGCAAGGAGACAAACATCTTTGCCAATTTTGTGTGGAGGGGTAGGTTTATTATCTATGGAGGATACGGCACCTACGACATTCTTGACGAGTAAGGCGGTCGTTGCATCTTTATTATCTTCTCGATTTATGATCGCAGATAGATCTATCTTAGAGATATATACGAGGGACGTCAATACATGATCATTTTCCTTACAGGTATTATTACGACATACGAGATACACTTTACCACGGGAGCTACGACATGAGTTCCCATCTTTTTTCTCTTTGGCTACCGATTGGACTAGGGATCTACAGTCTATCTTGATGGACCGACAGTTTCAGGAAGCTCTACATTCACTCTTAGTGGATCCGGCCATTCCTCGTCCTACTAGAGCTCGTCTACGCTCTTGCTCGGACAAGGGTGCAGGCTCATGGATCTTGGCTCGACAATGCATCAAGACTTTTCCACTCGCACCAGCTACTTTCTCCACAATGATGAGGTTCCGTCTTGGCTTGATACCTACATCTAAAGTGATACCACACTCACATGTGAGTGTGGTATCACTTTAGATGTAACAGATGTTCAAATGACTCGTTGTCCATTCGGAGGGCAGAGGATAGTTACCCATGATGCCATTAGGGATGTGGTGTTTGCTATGGCGCATGAGGGTGGATACCTCACATGGAGAGAGCGTTGGTATGCCTTGCAGTCGACTAGGGTTATGGCAGATCTATACTTGGTTCGGGAGGATCAGGTCACTGTGGCTGATGTGGTGATTACCGATCCTACTAGAGATTTGATTTCGGAGGGGCGATCATCCATCCTCGGGATGGGCGGCGAAAGAAGGAGGCGGCGATAAAGGTCTTCAAGTATAGAGGTATGAAGAGAGGTCACCTCTTTGTTCCTCTAGCTTTGGAGTTATATGGAGCTATGGACACCGACTTTGACATGTTCATGAGGGAGTGCGAGAGAGCCTACCATACTAGGCGACATGGGATATCACTCTATTTAGCTTACTGTATAGCCTATTTTAGGCAACTTGTTTTCATTGCTATACAGAGAGTACTACCTAGTGCAATCCATAGGAGAGCGATCACGTTAGATGATGTTTCTTTGATGATTCTTTGAATGTTATGTTGTTTGTAGACCTTTTGACCTAGATAGTTTAGATATATTACGTAACGTAATACATATTTCCCAATATTATTGGTGCCCCACGTTACTGGTTTGGTTCCATCATTTCGGGTTTGATGGGGTCTTCCCGTCCCTTTTGTTATTATACTTTGTCCTTTGTATTACCGACCATTTCACCCAACAACAATCGAGTAAAGTTATGTGTCACTCCACGTGAAGGAACGGTCTCAGACTCCCAGTTGACTGGAGTCAAACCAATGGCAACCCATTTTGGCAACCGAATTCTCCAG
Source organism: Marchantia paleacea (assembly GCA_014180765.2). NCBI lineage: Eukaryota > Viridiplantae > Streptophyta > Marchantiopsida > Marchantiales > Marchantiaceae > Marchantia > Marchantia paleacea. The sequence goes on from MUAA02000064.1 coordinate 1,264,701, forward strand.
TGTCGTAATCTCGAGATTTTCCTTCACGGGCAGTAACAAATCTTAAATATTATTGGCTGACCAATGGGCGGGTGGAGCCTGTGACTCGCTAATCCGGATGTTTCATAATCAAGGCTCTAAACATAGCATGTTCAGAAGTACTGTACCTCTTGTTCTAAAAAGGAGAAGAAATTTGTTGCAACTGACGCTCAAGAAACTCATCCTTTGTCAGGTACCGGGTTAATGAGACCCAAGATTCACAGACCAAGTGGTACACTTGGTAGTACCAAGTACAGACTTCATTGCTGTTTAACTTGTTCACTCGATCATTGAGTGCCTCAATTTTCATACGTCTCTGTACCTTATCTCTCACACCTCAGTATAGCATTGTACTGTGGTCTCCGCGAATCGGCCGAGGAAAGAAGAATGAAAACGTAATGGAACAAAAACGTGTTGCCAAAATCCATCCAGTAAAGAGAGACAATAAATACTTGCAAGGTTCACTAACCATGGTAGCACGTCAGACACCCATGGACCATTTTAGGTTTTTTCATAAAAAATAAATAAGAAAGATCGGGCTTTTAAAAGAATATATTTGCTCAAATCGGATTTGGGAGATAATGATTCTAAAATTTACAATTGAAGTCATATCACGAGATCAAGAAGCCAACAAAATCTAGAGTAATATCAAATTCTGTTACTTTAAAAAAGTCAAATGACTTAATTAATCTACCAATTAATAAAATTTGTAAACTTGAGATGTACACAAGGATGTAAAACCTTGTTTTGTATATCACATATCAATATTTATGTAGTGACACATATCATGTAGTGGTACAAAACAACCGGATAGTGTAAATTTGCTCATGAGGATTTCATGACTTGGCAGTTGGTTATCAAATTGATATTTTTGTAAAGCAAAAATGTTTAGTTTAAACCCTAAAAATCCACGAGCATGCAACAAAAAATGAACCTTGCTAGTATGAGAAATGACTGGATACACTAAAATGAATGTAGAACTGAAAATATCTATGGAAATTATAGTCACTTCGATATTCTACATAAACGAATCAATAATTAAGTTGATAGTGTCATTCACCATCTGCTTTCTACCATGGATCTATCTGACTTTCTAACTAGTTATCTCGCATATAATCAAATGGGTTTCTATTGTTGCCGTGTGAATTTCTCTCCCATGTTCTTACAGCCTGTTTCATGTAAGAGTTGTGAAACGAAGGTCCAGGATCTCCTTTCCCCTACTCTTCACAGCCTACATGTTTCACAATTAACCTAATTAGTCCGTTTGCTAAATTCTCCTTCAAGAACTTATCATATGTGCTGGGGAGTTGGAATGCAAGTTGAGTATGCGCTTAGCTTTGGTAAGTTGGTGATGGGAGGATGAAGACGTCTGATCCGGGTTTCAAAGCCGTGAGCTTGGTCTGAGTACATAACGGAATACAGCTCACGCACGCTTTCTTTCAATATATTTTAGTATTGATGGGTATTTATACACAGCACTGTATAAAATGTACATCATTGCCAGCCAGTCATTTCACTTCTTATGATCCATTCCCGAGCCACCAAACCACCTCGTGCTTCTTGGTGAGATATCGTTATTCCTCTGAAGTTCAAATCTCAGTAGTACATCATCAGACTGTTGCTATATGCTGCTGGAATGGTGTACACTCGAGTGCAAAGGCCATCTCCTGATTTTGAGGCTGATTTCAAGACTTGCTACAATTGCGCACTCTGCGATGATGGCCTCTATACGACTCTATTGGATTCAGTTGCTGAAACTCCAATCTCGCCTACTTTGACTCCGCATCCTGCTCTACGGAATTTCCAGTTCCCTCCGTGCAAGTACATGGACTACAGTCCAGTGGAATCTACCGAAGAGGTAAATTCCACTGGACTGTCGATGATCTGGAAGATTCGCACACGGGTACTTAGGAAGTACAACATGCCCAAATTTTGATTCTTCTGCGCCGCAGGCATCACAGAGGCTACACTTACCAAGCACATCGTATACATCATACATGGGAAGTTGATAATCTGGAGACAAGCACGTGAATTTCAATAACACAGAAGAACACGTAATTTGGCAGTGGTAGAGAAAACAAACAGATTTCACATTTCTGTCTAATCCTAATCTTTACACGGTGAATCATCTTGGTAGCTGAACGTATGAACACCTTCTCACCTGAATCTACCGCTCACTGCTGAAACGATTCCCATTTCCGTCTCTGTATGTCTCTAACGTCAATACTTTCTCACTTCCACTGGCGCAAGATTCTCGACAAAGATTCATTATTCTTGGATTCGTACAGAATGCGTCCACTTCTCGTACCAATATGACAAATAAGGCTCAAGGTTGTAGTGTTGTGGTTACCAAGTTTTAGAACCTTCAGATTTTGAGTCTTTGGTGTACTTCCATAGAGCTGCTCCTAGAAGATTTGCTGCTGAGTGAGCGGCCATAGGAGTACCAAGATCATTGGTGTAGAGTCCTAAAATTCCGTACGTAATACCCACAAAAGAAGCCCTGCACACAAGGAAGACACTGTCTGATCAATTTGTCCTAACCGTAACTCGAGTTAAGGGCTCCAGACCCGTACAAACCTACACTGCCCTCTTCAATTTCTCGACTTTGAGTCAATTCCTAGAGGGATTGAAACCGCAGCTACATATAAAACTAAGACAATACCGGCAAACTTGAGAGGACTGGGAGAAAATCAGCTTTATATACAGGTAGATCAATCTAATGACAGTTAAGTTCGTGCGAACTTCTAGTATGCTGACAAAATTGTGGATGGTCAGGTGACCACTTTCTACGCAGTTTCACAAAGTTACGAGTTAGATACAAGTCATATTCTTGAGGTTGACTGGAAAGGTAAAACTAAAGGAGGACACATACCAAATACCGAATGCAGATTTTCTCCCGCCGCTGATATGCAAGACTCCGAATATGACTCCCGCTCCCAAGACACCCCTCCAATCAGGCCCAAGTGCTGGTAGCAGCGCCCCACGAAACAGAAGCTCCTGCAAGTGAGAGAACCTTGTTTAGTACTGCTTGCTTCGACCGCGCTCAATGTCTTTTAACAGATAAATCAACTCATCTTGTCACAATTGGATGAGTTGATTTATTTTAGCTTTCTTAACATCCAGGGGATGTCTGCCAAGGTAATATGTAGCACCAACAAAGTAACCAGTTTCCTCGAGTATTAGTCTCCAAAATACTTCCTGGTTCTGAAGGTATCGAATCATCCTCGGAATCGTACGTATGCCTCATGTCACGTTCAAACCATTCAGTAGGAATACTACGGGTGACGATATTACATATATTCTCGATCTTATTTCTCTTTGTGAAAGGTCAATGCATGTATTCGTACGTGAGGAACGGAATGGACAAGGAAGCACTCTGATCAGAGCAAAAATCGTGCAACCGCATCCATAAAACTCAACACGTAACACTCAAGATAATACCATCTGATTCACCTAAGAAACGGAGAGAATATCACCTAATTTATGACTGATAGATAGACCACTGAGCTGAAACAAGGAGAGAGAAAAAGGTGGATGGTTACCTCACTAATGCCAGATAGATAGGCCACTGTAAAGTAATCAATTGATTTCAAGTTTCCAAGCACCTGAGAGCACAGTTAAGCGCGGTGTGAGATTTAGGCTAGATACTTACTCTACAAGTATCGAGTACAGCACAAAGACTCAAAGTTATATTTGCATGTTTTCAATACAAGACTTTTTCGGCAGGAGTATGTGTATGCACCCGGCAGTTGGAGACTTCACTGGATTCAGCAAAATCTGGCCATATTCGTATGAAAATTTGTCGAAGGGCAGAGACAAGCACCACCACACCTACAGTTGGTATTATATGCCACAGCTCTGTCGTATCTGAAGCGATCAAATAGCCAAATTAATTGGTAGACATCGATCAGGCACGCAAAGAGATTTGCAAATATCGAGGGAATGCAATCGTTTCGTGGTGCAGCATGAGATTACTGCTTTAATAACACATCTCAAAATTGATGAGATATTCATATGAAGGCGAGTAAGTCCCCATTTTCCAACATTAAAACGGCACCTACACTATCTGACCTACTCCGTTCGTGTCTCTAGCTTGATGTTACGTTGCTATCCACCTTCGAATCTAAGATTTTGCAGGTCTAGAAGGTATACAACTGAACTTCAAAATGAATGCATTATGTGCAGAGAAAAATCAAGAAGATGATCAAGAAACCATTTTCAGCAGTAGCATAGAGCTCTTTTACCATTATCTAAACAGACATCAATATAGTTCAGCATAAGCAAGCTCATGCACATGCACCCGAGCCCACGCACTAGGCCTGCATAGCTTGTAACAGAAGCTCTGAAAGATTCATATGCTAGATAAAATTCTTACACGGCATCAATAACATGCAGTCTGGAACCGACCAACCACTTGTAGCAGCCGTGTGAGAGGCCTAGAAAATTGCAACAAAGTCCGATCATCACAATGTCTCTACTGCCTACAGCAAGGGTCAAAAGCCTGATATTACGAAACATGAATGAAAGAAGATAAAGGATAAAGTTGCAAAAATTATGACGTTGTTTCTGCTTTCGATAAAAGATATGGATTTGATTTCCTCACAAACCGCCTTCCGACCACATGCTTAAGTCTAGCAAGCAAAGCTGAGAATAAGCTTTCGGACAAGATTGTTATAAGATCAGAGAGGGTGGGCACAAACCTGTCGTACGAGAAAACCTGCTAAAGCAAGAGTTGCAGATGTACCAATGCATGATTTCAAAACGACTCCTCTTTGAAGGGGAGCGTACTTGCTCTCATCGGTGATTTGATTCGATCTACTTTTTCCATTCTCTTCCACAACCAAATTCAGCTTCGAATCTCTCGTCTTGCGCTCAGATTCTTCCAGTGGAACAACTCTATCAGAACTCCGTCTGTCCATATCGGACTCGAAACCCTTTCCAGGTGTTGAAATTCTCGTCTTTCGCTTTTGTGTACGATCATTCTTTGCCAGAGCGAATGTACCATACCTGCTTCTGGGGTAGGAGGTCTGCCACAATCAGTGGAGCAAGTGCGTCAACCGAATGAAAGATTGCTACAACAGCACGGCACGTCAAAGGAGATGTGTTGGGCCAGGATAGACGTAGATATGAATGAGTTCCCCTTGTGAAATAGCACCTATTGAGTCTTCGAGACTGATCACCGGGGTCGAAAGTACAGTACAATCATTCCAATCGCCAGTAAGCACGACACAGACACAGAATCTTTCCAGCCAATATTTTATCTGGACATTCGCTTGGCAGGATTTCATTACAATTACGATATGCTGGATGACAGCCAAACTTACCCGTTGGATTCACTCAAAAATTTAACAAACACGACGACATTCTACCTGCCTCACCTCTACCCGCTGTATTCTGATTTAAAAATCCCCCCACAGGATGGCACGCAGAGTTTGAAAAAGGTCTTCAAAATACAACAACCCACTAAAGAGAACCACAAGGCCCATAAGCTTAGAGCGTGACTTTGTCCATGAGAGCGTGCAAGCCTCGAGCGGTGATCATAAGCAGCAGCAGCAGCAATTTAGAGTATCAGAAGTAGTGAGGAGGAAGTTGCGAACCGGGGAAAAAAGCTGGCGACTGGAAACTGTCGTCGTTGCCATGTCTGCCGACCTCCCTCCCGGACCGTCACCAACACACTTGTACTTGCACTTGCAGCAATGAATGGCCCCAAACTCAGGTCGTTACGGCATAGGCTCATTGGACATACACGCCCGGCCCGTCGATGCCCAATTCCATTCGCCGCCTAACGACGTGTATGTTATAGTTGTACAGAGCCTGTGGCTAACAGAATATGTCGATTCTCCATCCTGGGCAGCAGCAGCATCAGGCTCTTCTCCTCCTGTACACACAGGCTTGAAGATCCGATTCCTGCTTGGCCATGAGCCCGCCAGCCAGCCAGCAGGCCTTCTTCCTTCAGTACTTTCAACGAGAAATGTGCGTCAGAAGATCTTCCGAGAGTGCGCAGTTTTCTCTCGCCATGCTTGCATCTATCGAGGGCACCACAGCAGAGCCAGCGCCAGCAGTTTTGTGGAGCCCATCAAGTTATCCAAATCCACAGCCGAAGCCGCTGTTTGCCACTGTCAGCAGCTGGCATTCATTCCATGCACTGGCAGCGGCAGCAGGAGCCTAGAGAACAAGCGGAGTGTTCTTATAGCCCGTGCCAACGCCACTGCTCTAGTATAGTGCCACTTCCTCCTCGTGTGGATAACAGTGAAGGTCCCGCAACACTGTCCACCAGTGCTGCTAATAAGCCACTGTCAGCCACTGTCAGCAGCTGGACGGCGGCATGCACCACAGCCACGGACACGTGGCTCGAGGGACCTGGTACAACATCCTCGCTCCTCGAGGCTCAAAACATCGAACTAACCAACTCTTCGTTCCTTGTTGTTCCTTCAGGTCTCACACCTCTCCGCTCAGAAGTTCATCATGCCATCGTTTGCCCAGCTTTGCGTCAGTTCTCGAGCTCGAGAAACGAACAACGAGCTTGTCAGATCTGTGCCTATTGGCCAGCGCACTGGAATCGAAATCCGTTGGGATAAATTCCGCCAACCTTGCGTCCAGAGAGCGGACGTACTGCTGCAATATATGAGCTCATTTGGTCGTGTGCTTTACTCTAGGCAATCAATCCTCAGCTACTACTAGGGTACTGTACATTTCCATCACAAGGACGGGTCTTAATTAGGAGGCCTTTTGTTGAATTTTCACCCTGGTGTACAATACGTGGTTTTCGGTTTAGGGCTGACATCCGTCGAGAAGACTTTTTTCACACAATCATGGTCACCATGTGTGTAGGTTTGAATGAGGTTTAGCCATCCAATCCTTCTCACATTTCCAGGATTTGTGAACTCCGGAGTAGACCACAACAGCCTGGATCTGAACCTTCACTATGCTTTCCTGGGCGTGAGAGCACCAATAATCAGGCGGCCAGGTGGCTCATATTTTCTTCCGGAGTGACAAAAGCTTCAGTTAACGTGTTGCAGTTTGATGAGAATGGGTCAGATTTCAAGATATTTTTGTGTCCTCGTTCGTCCCCAAAACCTAACGTAGAAAATAGACGCACGAGATTGTACTCAGATTTGTATACACTTTAAACTACGCTGATTTTGTAGGCTCGTACATGAGTACCTTGGGAAACTTATGAGAGTATGGCACGACAAAAGAGACAGTTCTCGTCCTATCCAGCAAATCGATCATTTACATCTGAAGAGTCATAAAAAAATTTCAAGGGCAAATATGTCCATTAAGATCGTATCCCATTAGATCAACCCTATTAGGTAGAGTTTCAATGAAATGCGCTTATTGCATAAAGGGATGAAAAACCAGTAAAAGGATGAGCGACATGACGAGACATATGACTCGACTCATCTAGCAAGCATTTCTTGGGTTCCTGGTACAGTCTCTCTGCACTTAAATCTTTCCTGTTACATAATCTTCTCTCGCCTGAAACCGTGGCGTTATATGTACCCTCACTGCATACACTCAATTGCTCTGCTCTACGCGAGAATAAGCACATGAGAAAATATGACACGAGATCCGTAGGGAAAGCTGGCCTTGGAGAGATAAAAAATCTGTAGACAGCGTTTATTCGTAGGACTCTCTTAAACATTGAGAAGTGCTAGCACTGCTTCCGTCAAGTAACAACACTTGTTATACACAGTAATGTGTTCCCCAAAGCCTGGGTAAACTTCTGACGGACTTCTTCCTGGTAATGACAAAGGGGTGCAGGCAAACACTCTACTTGATCATTGCAAAGCATCCCTTGTCTTAGTTCGCCTAAAGCCTAAAAGGTCCGACTAAATTTGATATCCTACACTAGTAACGAAGAGAGCAACAATTGCACGTGACGGTTTCAGATGGCCATTTTCATGAAGATTCTACCGTTTGGTTTGTAATCTACAAGCTCAAAATCATCAGCGGTGAAACTGTCGATGTCACGTTTGGAAGACTTTATTTTCAAAACCTGCGAAGGTAAGTACTTGTATTTAGAGATAGATTCAGAAGATAAGACATAACCAAAAACATGTCATCATCAAACAGCCGATTCGGACAATCGAACTTCAAAAATAGCCATGAACCATAAATGTTCTCCTTAAGAAACTATATCAAGTGGAAATACACAACTACTGGAGGAAATAATTTCAAGCACTTACAGGAAATGGTTTTGGGGCGTTTTTCAGCTGTTGTTTGAGTGGCTCCAAATGGTTTGTGTACACATGGGCATCACCAAGGACATGAACGAAGTCACCCGGGACCAGATCTGCTATCATGTAGAGTGACTCAAAATAAATGGTTTACAAACAAGGAGGCCACTTCTTGCATCTTTACTACTTTGTTTCCTAGGATAGAACAGAAATAAAGGATACACTTTAGCAACATGAATACACTCCAGAATATTGCAAAATCAAAATCTCAAATTAGACTTGCATCTCGATGTTCTGCACTCATTGCTTTTGCAGTTTGACTGAGATTGTATGACATGCATATTCTGCTATTGTGAAAAAGATATGAAATGATAATTACCACAAACGTGAGCAATCATGTAGGTGAGGAGGGAGTAGGAGGCTATGTTGTACGGTACTCCTAATCCCATATCACATGAGCGCTGGTACATTTGACAAGATAGCTCTCCGTTGGCCACGTAAAACTGGAGCAACAATCGACAGTAGGCATTAAAATGGACGACAGACCAAAGCAACTACAGGAAAGTTCCACGCTACTAGGTTCAGTCAGGTTACTATACTCGAGGAACCATATTATGGAGTCAGGTGACTATATTCGAGGAACCCTGTGATGGAATGGCGTGGATAGAGCGGTGCCCTATACCCTATCGGGGAGATACCTCTTTCGGCCCTCTCCCAGAAAGCTTTGGGGTTCCAAAAGTCTCCGGGTTATGCAGGGAGAGGCGTGGAAGCCCCACAGCATCTGTTCGCGCTTCGCGTCTAAACACAATACGGGTCGGGTGGGGCGGCTGCCAGACCCTCCATTCGATAACAGGGGAGCTGGCCGGGGCAGCGGAAACGGATATCTCGGATGTCGCGCCTGGCCCACTTCTCTCACCGCCGAACCTTCTCTCCACATACTCAATGATCGACAGATGTCTACTGTACATGAATAAAAAGCATGCAATTCTTTGCAGATTTTTGCAGCTCGAAAGGATGATACTCATAAGCTACACAAGTCCTAGCTGCTGGTTAGACAAGATCCTTGGACAGAAGGGTCTGTGTAATGGAGTGAACACTAGACTTGACAAAAGGGGTTGCTACTCTGTTCCGACTTCTTTTCGCACCCTTTACAAGTTTAAAGTGCAGAGTGTTGACTCCAACCTGAGCAAACATATGACATGGTGGAAGGGCCATCAACTGCAAATCTGCAGGATTCCAAGCAGAGAGTAGAATCCGACGATCATTTGGATTTGTGCGTATTTTGTGAATCACGTCTTCTAACTGGTCAAAACCTTGGCCAGTGTAATCTGCGTGCATATCCGTGTACCTGAGGCGGAAAACACAGGAGATAATAAGCAATAGCACACGAAGCTGGAAGGCATACTGTCGTGCCGTCATATACTAAAACCACACCTTCTACTTCGTTATAGTATAAACATGTTCTGATGTACTGAAACAGTGAACTTCCATTGTTGTCAAGATATCACATACTTTGCACCGAAATGTCTCCATTGAAAGCCGTACACAGGACCCAGATCGCCTTCTTCCCTTTCTGTAAGTCCGATGCTGAAACAAATATGGACGGAAGCGTTTCAGAACTCAGTTCCCACAAAGTACATATCAAACCATTTCGTCCTTCGTAGGGACAGGTCGTTCGCCAGAAGTGTACTTTTACAAAGACCACTAGTGCTTGTAGACACCAGAAAACTCTATCTGGAAGGGAAACTGGAAGCATCAACGAAGTAGTAGATAGAAACTGCAGTACGGCGTGTGACAACTTAACAACCCTGCTCAACGGAAATAAACGCACCTGCTGAGATACTCTTTTGTTGAGTTTCCATCCCATATGTGCACGTCTTTATTTTGAAGAACCTACCCACAAGATAGTATTAAAGAAAAAACATATAAAAAACAGGCAGATCTCCGTGAATTTCACAGTTCAGAATTTCCAGCAAGTAACGATTAACAATATGAAGAAACAGGAAGATTTTGATGTCCTAAACACAGACAATGAACTTCGCTTACCGAACTGATTTTATTGGATCAAACGTCAATAAGTTCAAGTGAACAGTTGCAGCAAACAAGTACCTTCGCACTGGTGGACCCACTGATCAACCACAAAAGCTCTTCCACAACACCTCGCCAATGTACACGCTGCAGCGTAAGCAGAATCAAACTCATGTGTTCTGGCCTCAGCTCAAAAAAGAATGACGTGACCAAACTATGAAGAACGAACTGAAATTCATTCACTATCTAACACAAGTATCCCATAATCAGATCAAATCAGATTTTCTTAAGGTGTGAACACGTGGTGCAGTATTTTTTGACAACTGTCAATGTCCTTCATCCTACTTACCTTGGTTGTGAGGAGGGGAAAGGACTTCCGCAGATTGAAACGCATCTGCATCCAAAGGTCTACGTCAGACAATCGAAAGAGGTCCATACTGATGGCGAAAAGAGCTGAGCCAGCAAATTGACTTCTAAGCATAAATCTCCTAAACACGCATATAACTCTGTAGAAACCTGGAACCGGAGACCAAAAATGCGCGAAAACTACTAGTCAAGAGTGGTTATATGGTGAACGAGATTCAAGCTACATAAAACCGGGTCCTTGTAGAGCTTAAATGAAGGCCACTTGCATTTCGATAGGACGGTAATATCCTAATGTCAAGTAGCCTGGTTTAATTAGAAGAGTTTCTAAAACTCTGAGCTTCACTAACTCTGAGCTTCACTTTTCCATCGACAAGGTAATGAAAGAGCTAGACCTGAATGCATGTGCTCCGGGTACAAAAACCATTTACTAGTTGATCAGCCAAGGGCATTTCACCTGGCAACCAAACTTGGAAATAGTACCAGTGCCGGTGCGGTCTCCTTTTACAGTGCCATTCTGAAGAATATCCGTGATGAGGTCCAAGTACTGATACTCTTCGTGCCTGTGTACAACTAAGGGTGGAAGTATTGAAACGAGATCTTTCATCCTGTCCTCGGCCTTGCTTGCAACCCCATTCTCTTGGTTTGCTCCCTTCGTAGCCACATTAACGTTCTGCTGAACGTTGCCGTTCGTCAGACTGCCTCCTCTTCGTACATAAGTCACAAAACTGTATCGCAGGTTATTCTCCACTATCGGTGTCGAGGCGTACCATGGTGTAAAAGTGCTTCTATCGACAGGAGGACTGAAGGCATCGCACTCGATTTCCGCATCAACTTCCGTCAGATGGATAGCATCACAGAGTGAAGCTGACATGGTCTCACTGCACAGCACTCTCACTTCTATTAACCCTGGTTACGGACTGGGATTCACAACCAAAACTTTGTCACTTCTAACACGTCAGGATATTGACTGTAACACCCAGTGAAGAACTAACTAAGAACGAGACTCAGAGCAACCTCGAGGGAAGTTTCTGCCACCGTCGCACAGGAGAAAACCAATTCACAGAGTGTTTGCTATCCTTGAGCATACATTCCCTTGCTAACGTACCTTAGAATTTGACCTCCACCGATTATAAACACGGTCTCAATCTCGGAAGCATACTGTGGAGTCGCAAGCAGAGTGAGAGCACTGTGCACGCTTTCACAAACCAGTGTTGAGCCGCTGTCGTCATCTACCTGCTTCAAATTCCGACTAAGAACCACGTTAAGTCGGCGCTTAAGCGGACGATACTTTTTGGAAAGGGCGTCCCATGACTTTCGACCCATGACCACTGCATTCCTCTTGGATGAAGACCGAGTTTCGGTCGTCAATTTACTGAAGTACTTCAAATCTGAGGGGAGGTTCCACGGCAAATCGCCATTGACTCCGAGTCCCAAATTTCGTGATACAGCCACCACAATCTGAAAACTCCTCGAGGGCACTTCTACGGTTTCCATTGCTTCGTCTTCCTCACTTTTATTAACAAAGTAACTAATTCCTGTGGTTGATTGGGCTTGCCAAGGGTGCTTGGATTTTAAATGTAGATTACTCCAAGTCCTGGAAATGGCAACGCCGCCGGACCATAATGGAAAGGAATCCACGAAGCTGGATGGACAGGCTACGGCCTCAAATAAACGACACGACGAAGAAGACAGGGGTGATAGAATTTGGGCCGCAGTAATATCTTTCGGAAACGTTCGAGTCTTGCTCTCAACTCCTGTACCAGTTCTCCACCTCCCAGCACGAGCTTGCTGCATCCATCGAATCATAATTTGAACAGGAACACCGTTCAGCAAGTTTCCAAGCAGTTTTCACAGAAAGAAGTCAACAAGCAAGATAGTAAATTCAGATTCACTCAGGTATTCAAATTCTCCAGCTCAAGAGGGTTTCGTATCCTCCCTCCGACAAGAGCGGACACTAAAATGCCCGGAAAAGTGATCAGCTTCAATCCGCTACACCAGCAGCAATGAAAGGAAGTGTATCCAGTGGAGTCGACGGCTGAGGTACAGCACTTGGACAAAAGAGGGTCTTGCTTTTAGAATATCCCTCCACAACATAAACTAGCAGAGAGCCCATTCCTAGACTACAGCGCGGAGCAATTCCAGCAAGCCACTGTGGAAAAGAGCAATGGATGAAAAAGTCGTCACCGTTGACTCAAATCTCAAGCGGGAAGTTCAAAGCGCCGTGCAGACACGAGTAGCAAACTCTTCTCACAAAAATGTTGGATCCAAAAATGATATTGAGAACCAGTGGGCAAGTTTAAGGATGCAGTAGGAAGCATTTTTACCATTTGGTTCGTTCCTGAGCTGGATACAAAGGTGCATAGAGAATTGCTGAAAAAATTGCAATCACACCAGGCGGAACAAATGCAATCGGAGAAGGAAATACACCTTGGCGATTTACTCTAGAGTATACCACCACATTGGTGCCTAAATCTTGAGATATCTCAGAAACCGTGTTTGGAGAATTCAATAACTTCCAGAATCTGCCTGATTCAAGGCTGATTCTTAGCTTTTGAGAAATCACAACGCTTGGCTTGCTTGCTTACATAATCTCGAGGAAGTTGAAGAGAGCGGCTCCACGCAACGCTTAGACCACCCACTCGGACACATTCAACGCATCTCGTCAAATTCAGCTTCAAACGACCACAAATATCCAATCCAGCTCCAATCTGCACCAGAGGCCTGCAACCGACGCTTGCTGCGATCATTTGCAGAAAGGCAGGTAACCATATCACCAGCGGCAACCCAGGTTTTTCTCGTGCTCAGCCAGTTCCTTGTCGCTCAAGGTACTGTCACCGGCTTATGGCAAAAGGGCTGCCCTTGAGTGTACACTCTGGAGACGTTTGTAAGCATTTCCCGCCATTTCCATTGGCACTTGTGTTCTCTTTGCGCTTGGTCAGTCCTTACATTGTTATTATCTCCCCTTCCTTTCCGCGTCTACTGTATCTTCCCTTACCTTGTTTTGTCTTCCACTTGTTAGAGTATGATCACCAAATTACAAATTCGGACATTGATTACTTGACTACCTAGCTTGATTTTGTAATCTTGAGAATCAAAGTGTAGTGCTTAGTCTACTTAGGCATTCCTCCTCATCTCCAGTTTCCATAGGGATGTATGACATCGATAGACGGCTAACGCATTATTGGAATGCTACTAGGGTCAGGGATTTTGTCTCACTCTACCTAGATGTTGCACTTGCAGAATGTTTTGCATATAGATGACCTTCCTCTACTAGGGGATCCGCATGTGGCGTTTGGTACACTCTTATTTAGTATTGCTCGTCGATCCACCTACTTTCTTCGCACAGTTCCTCCTTCAACTACATTCATAGTCTACCATAACCACTCCGGGTTTGTGTTGTAGACTAGTAACGTGAAGAAGTTGATGAAGATGGTGAATCCTTGCTGAACCCAACAGTCACCACCCTCTCTTCTTGCATGTTGAGCTCAATACGCTCAGGAGGATCATGGATGTCTTTGGTGACATCATCTGACCAGTGACGTTGGAGTGTGTGACAGGAGATTTGGCACGGAGATAGACGTCTTTGCCGATTTTTTGTAGAGAGATAGACTTATTATCGATGGAGTATATTGCACCTATAGCATTCTTGGCTAGTTGGGCACCTTTGTTATCTTCTAGATTTATGATTGCATATAGGCCTATCCTTGAGATATATGTGAGGGACGAGGATACGGGATCATTTCCCTTATATGTATTATTGCGACATACAAGAGATAATTTACCTATGGAAGTATAACATGAGCTCTCTTCTTTTTCCTCTTTGATCATCGATTGGACTAAAGGTCTATAGTCTACCTTGATGGATCGACACTTTCAACAAGCTCTACATTCACTCTTAATGGATCCGGCCATTTCTCATACTACTAGGGCTCGTCTACGTTCTTGGTCCGGCAAGGATGCATGCTCGTGGATCTTGGTTCGACCATGCATTACGGCTTTCCGACTCACACCAGCTACTTTCTTTGTAGCGATGAGGTTCTGTCTTGGCTTGGTTTATCCATCTACATTGTCATTACTCACATGTGAGTGTGGTATTACTTTATATGCAGCAGGTGTTCATATAACTCGTTGTTGTCATGCACATACATATCGCATCACAACATACATCGCTATCACATCAAACATCACAATACATAGATTGTCATACACCAACACAAGTGTATGACAATAATCTTTTCTACTCTCAAAACGTCTACAATGACACTCCGTTCATAACCATAGCATAAAAAAGAGATTACAATCGAGTCAAACCCAAGGAGCCCTAATTTGAACTCTACTCCTTGAGCCCTAGAACTCCTAACAGCCCTGTTGGCCCTAACTTCAATTTCAGTGCGAACGGCGCTCACTGCACAATCGGCTCTACCTGATGTATCTGCTTGTGCATATACGCACCTATCTAACTATAGATGTTGCTACATAAGTTGTGACAACTATCATGCACATACATATTGCATCACAACATATATCACTGTCACATCAAACATCACAATACATATATCATCATACATCAACACAAGTGTACCACAATCGCCGCCTAATTGACGGTTAGGTCCCTCTAACACCAAGTAGCCATCTAGTCCATAACATGATATGCCCTTCGTGGGGCTAAGATAAGGAGGCCATGTGTTACAATACCCCATCGTTAGTTATCTATTTGCAATCCATACCATTTAATGATCAAACTTGCTTGCCTGCTAAACGCATCGAGGATATCTCCACCGTCCACTCGGCACCACATTGAGAGGAGTTGTCAAACATGACATATGTCATCCTCTCAAACAAGAATCACAAATCAACATACTGATTGCTCCACCAATTAATCCACATAACATACATCTCAAGCCTGCACACACAACTGCCAGGCTTGGATCCATAGTAACATCAATGTTTGCAAGGTGGCATAGTGCACAATTACGCACATGATCCCTTCAAATCACACCATCACGACCCTCTAATACCAAAACTCTTGAAGGTAAAACCTCACATACTCATAGAATCATGCGATCAGCCGTAATATCCAATGTGGTCCGTGCACTCTACTGCAAGTTGTCGTGCACATACATATCGCATCACAACATACATTGCTGTCACATCAAACATCACAATACATAGATCGTCATACACCAATACAAGTGTACCACAATAATCTTTTCTACTCTCAAAACGTCCACAAGGACACTCCGTTCATAACCATAGCATAAAAGAGAGATTACAGTCAAGCCAAACCCACTTTGTGCTTCAAAGACTCCAGGTTCCCGCACTACCTACTATCCACCATAGCCACACTCTCAAAGGCTCAACTTCAAAAATTGCCCTCCAAGGAGCCCTAATTCAAACTCTACCCCTTGAGCCTTAGGACCCCTAATGGCACTGTCGGCCCTAACGGCAGTTCCAATACGAACGGTGCTAACTGCACAACCGGCTCTAACTGATGTATCTACTCCTGCATACGCGCACCTACCTAACTAGAGATGCCGTTACATAAGTCGTGACAGCTATCGTGCACATACATATCGCATCACAACATACACCGCTGTCACATCAAACATCATAATACATAGGTCGTCATACATCAACACGAATGCACCACAATCGTCCCCCTAACTAGCAGTTAGGTCCCTCTAACACCAGGTAGCCATCTAATTCATAACATAATATGTCCCTCGTGGGGCCAAGATCACGAGGCTGGGTGCTATAATGCCCCATCGTTAGTCATCTATCTGCAATACATATCACGTAACGGTCAGACGTGCTTGCCTGCTAAACGCATAGAGGATATCTCCACCGCCCACTAGGCACCGCATTTGAAGTTCGATATCCACCTCCTCGGATGGTAGCATAATGCAAAGTATCTCTATGATGAGCAATAGCCAGGTTCTCAAATGCCATGGGCATGACTCTACAAAAGAGTTCTGCCCTTTGAAAACACACCCTAACCCAAACATAAGGGTTATCCAAGTCAAAGACTTCACCTAACTCTCGACGGATAGCTGCAGGTAAGTCTGGATCTCTACCATATAATAAAAAGTACGGTGAAAATGACGCTAGAGATGCTTGCCGACTAAATCGATAACCCATGACCAACTATGGTAGCTGGATGTCCCAGTCTCCCACATGACCTTTGTCCAAGCCAAACTTTCTTAGTCCTCTCTTCACCGTCTGAACAACTCTCTCTACTAGAGCATCAGCCTAGGGATGATCTCTTGAAGTGGTATAATGATCGATCAACGCTCGATCACACAAAGCCTGAAACTAACCCAAAAACTCAGTACCGTGATTAGTCAACACTTATGCTGGTGCATCAAATCGACTAAGCACTGCATAAGTTGTTCCCTCACTTGACTTGTCGGGCAAGGCCACCAACTCAATCCACTTGAAGAAATGCTCCATCATGACCAACACATATCGATGATGTCGTATAGTCAATGGCAAAGGTCTTGCAAAATCCAAGCTCCAACGATAACCAAATGCCATAATCGATAGAGGATGTAGTTGCGGTGTAGGGGCATTGAATGATGCCCGAACATGATCACATACCATACATCTGGCCACAAACTATTGCACCTTAGTTTGCATACCTCTCCACCAATAGTGACTTTGAAGTAAGCTATATGTCCGCTTTATTCCAAAATGACCTAACTTCTCATGAGCATGTCTGACTAACTGTGTTCTCTGAGATGGAAGTGGCACAACACAAACGCTGTCATCTCCCCATACTCAAAGAAGGTGTCTAACTTTCCATCTGAACTGTCGAGCTCTCTGTAAAACTCAATCCCACTCCTTTGTACTCAAGGTGCCCACCAAAGCACATGTATGAAGATACTCCAACACCAGCATGTCATCATGGATGTCTTGGTTCACCATCAAACCGTCCTCACTCTCAGCGTCCAAGGCTAACATATCTGCTCTCTGACCCAAAAGATATCATATAGTTCTCAAGCGCCAACAAACTCTAAAAGGCAGATGTGTAACCAATCTTGGTTAGCCATAGTTAGTTTAGCCAAAGCGTAGAGTGGTCACTAGATCACAAAAAGACAAGATAGTGGTGTGCATTATCCAAAAAGCAAAAGATAAATGACGAGATGGCTACCATGCATTGGTGGATCAGATTGTGTGCTAGACATCTATTAGGAATTGGTTAGGATAAGATAACAAAACATGCAATCTACGCATGTTAGCCATGTGGCATAGTTTGGATTTCGGACTTCTCTAGTCCTACAGTATATAAAGCAAGGAGAGGTTTTGAGAAGACATCTCTCATCTTGGAAGTCATTCCGGAGTCATTGCCTTCAGTGTTACAATGATATAGGAGTAGGCTTATTGTTCCTATGAGTGTAGATCACCCCTTTTGGAAGAATAGTCTGGGTTGGTATAATTATTTGAGGAGAGAGTGTTTGTTAGAGGCTGGCAGTGGCCATTGAGCTGCAAGTTGTGGAAGGGGATTATTGTGGGTGCAGGTTATGGATGGGGAGATAGAATGGTACCGAGATTCTCATTTCTTAATCCTTTTCATGTCAAACTATTATACATTGAGAGAGCAAGGTTGACTCACTATTTGGTTTATCATTTTGGTGCCAACTTCATGGACCAAGTGATGAGATCTCGAGATCAGGTTATCTTACCTATAGTCACCTACGAAGTTACTTGGGGTCTCACAATATACATTTTAGTTTAGAGATGGACCTCAATAGACCACCACCGGTGAGATTCAACACACGGTGTGAAATCTATTGTGTGTATCATCCTAAAGCTATGTTTCGGAGCCTAGTTATTAGAAACTTTGGAGATGAGTATTACCATGAGATGATAGCATCACCTATTCCTTTTGTGTTGCCAATCTTGAGAAATTGGAGAGTGTTCATCTTAACCCTATACTGAGAGAGAGTGGACGGAGACGAATCATGGAGAACATTTTGAGAGAAATGATTCAGGAGTTGAGAGATTTGAGAAACGTATTTGAGCAAAACCAGACTCAAGTACAAGAGTTAGCTCAAGCATTGACAACAGTCAAAATGAGAGGAATGGAAATGAGAGAATGAGAGAAACTCAAATGGAGATAGAGATGTCACCATCAATGGTGGAGAGTCAAGAAACAGTGAGAGCCCGTGCTCTTGAAGCCCAAGCGGATCAACGAACGAGAGAGCTAGATCTTCAGACATTCATGATTCTGAAGATGACAAAAGCTTGTAAGATAGAACCTTACCGAGGAAGTCGAACCATGGGAGTTTTGGAGGGTTGGATTGAGAGAATGGAGTACCATCTTGCTTTGTTCAATATCAACGATCACATTGCATGTCATTTTATTCGTACCTTGTTGCTGGAAAAAGCGTCTACTTGGTTTCAGGGTTGGATGATGGAGCTCAATGAGTCAGGCCAACAAGTTACTTGGAGTGCAATGAAACGAGGTCTTCTTAAGAATTTTCAAGCAGTGGATCCCATCATCACGGCACGGATGAGGTTGTGGAAACTTGAACAGAAGGGAAGTGTGGAGGAGTACATTGAGGAATTTCGAGATCTTCGAATTTAGATCCGAGATATGAGTGGAGCTGAAGCCCTTGATTTATTCAAGAGAGGGTTGAAGAAAAAGATTCAACATGAGGTGATTCGAGACAATCCAAGCAACTTGAACGAGGCTATTGCTTGTGCACAACGAATGTCCAATGTCTATCACAACGGTGGAGAGGTATCAGTTCCCACGAATCAATACTATGGACCAATGTCTATGGAGTTGGGCAACATAAGGAGGAGAGAAGATTTCATTCCAAGGGGAGTGAACGCACAAGGAGAAGATTGTCATAACTCAAATCCTCATCGAGAAGCAAATTCAAGAGGAGGAGACGGAGTGGAGGGAAGACGAGAAATGAGACAATGCTATAATTGTGGAAGATTTGGTCACATTGCCATGAATTGCCGTACCCTAGTTCTAGCAAGAGGAGCTAGACCTCCCTATCGACGAGCTCTCAACAATCTTGAAGATGGAGACGAAGTGACCAATGGAAACCCGGGAAACGACGAGCACCAGAATCTTGCCTCATGGCCTTACCGGGTTCGATGAAAAGGAGGAAAGGCGAGGGAAGGAAGCACAAACATGAGGTAAATGGTTTGAGAAAGAAGGAAACATCTTTGATTGTGACGGATGGCGAGATAGAAGGAGTAAAAGTGAGAGTATTGATTGATCTAGGAGCTACAAAAAATTTCCTATCTCAATCTATTGCTTTAAACTTAGGATTAGCTTTAGAGAAAGATGAGAGTAAAAAGGTAGAGTTGCCAAACGGGCAAACAGAGAGCATTAAGAGCATTTCTAGGAAAGTGGAGTTGAAAATTGGGCAATACAAGAAATCGTTGGAGTGGAGAGTAATTCGATTAGCTCGCTATGATGCTATTTTGGGTATGACTTGGATGGAAAAATATAATCATGAGGTAGATTGGCGAAGGAAGATAGTAAAAACTATCAGTTGGAGGATCTTTGGAGATAGACTTAGATCTGAACAAAAAAATTTACCTCTATATGTGATAGGAAGAACTGCTATCAGTCACAAAGATGTATGTTTTTTGGGCCTAATAAGAGATGTAAGCGCTCCAAAAGAGCAATCTTTTATACACGATGAGTTAACTTGTATCTTGAACGAGTTTCAAGATGTTTTTCCATATGATTTGCATCCAAGTTTACCACCAAGAAGGAGAGTGGCTCACAAGATAGAGATCTTACCAAGAAGTTCTCCTCCTTGTAAAAGTCCCTATCGACTTGCACCAAGCGAGCTGGAGGAATGCAAGGCACAATTGGAAGAGTTGTTGGAGAAGGGGTTTATCCAACCTAGTGTGTCATAATATAGAGCTCTAGTGTTGTTTGTGAAGAAGAAGGACGGCTCCATGCGGATGTGCATGGACTATCGTGCTCTAAATCAACAAATAGTGAAAAACAAGTATCCATTACCACAAATGGATGACTTGTTTGATCAACTTCATGGAGCTAAGTATTTCACCAAACTTGATCTTAGAAGTGGATACAATCAGATCAGAGTGGCGGATGAAGACATACAAAAGATAGCTTTTAGAACTAGATATGGACATTTTGAGTATCTAGTTATGCCATTTGGTTTAACCAATGCCCCTTCCACATTCATGGGTTTGATGAATGATATTTTTCGTAAATATCTAGATAAATTAGTGATTGTGTTTTTAGATGATATCTTGATATATAGCAAGTCCTTACAAGATCATCAGAAACATCTGCGAGAAGTACTCCAAGTGTTGAGAGAAAATAAGTTGTATGCTAAGATGTCAAAATGTGAGTTTGGCAAAAGAGAAGTAGATTACTTAGGCCATAGAGTTAGTGCGGATGGCATCCAAGTCATGAGTGACAAATTGGAAGCCATTCAAAATTGGAGTGCTCCCGAGAATCAGACTACTTAGTTTCTTGGGTTTAACCGGCTTCTATAGAAGGTTTGTGGAAGCTTTTGCTCGTATTGCTCAAGCTTTATCAAATCTCTTAGGTTAAGGGCAGAAATGGCAATGGGGTATAGCTCAAGAGATTGCATTTCAGGCTTTGAAGGATGCGCTCTTATATGCACCAATCCTTAAATGGTATGAATCCGGTAGACCAACAAAACTTGATACAGATGCAGTGGCAGTTGGAGGAGTGTTACAACAGGAATGGAAAGATGGATGGCACCCAATTGCTTTCTTTTCACAGAAACTTTTGCTGGCGGAGCAAAATTATCATACCACATAGAGGGAAGAGTTAGCCATTGTGTTGGCTACTAAACATTGGAAGCACTATCTCGGAGATAAGGAGTTTGTGGTTGAGACAGACCACAAGCCTTTGGTTTATTTAGAAACTCAAAAGGACCTCTCAAAGCTAGATTTGTTGGGTTGAATAGTGACTTTTTCAACATGAAGATCGTGTATGTGGAGGGGAAGAAGCAGATGGCCGATGCATTGACACGAATGCAGTGCATTAATCACATCACGGAGGTGAAGATTCATTCTGAATGGTGGGAGAACCTAAATCGAGCTATCAAGGAGGATGAAGAGATTGCACAAGCCCTTTAGCAGGGTCGAGCACATTTAGAACGGGGATTGGCATTCTATAAGGGAAAGATTTGGATCCCCTCAGATGTTGCTCTCCGTACAACAATGTTAGAGGAGGCACATGATTGCCTATTGCCTGGCCATGTAGGAGTGGAGAAGACCATTGAAGGCGTCCAACGGGTATACTTTTGGCCAAAACTAAGAGAGGACATCACCAACTATGTTCGAAGTTGTGTGGCTTGTCAACAAAATAAGGCTAGCAATCAGAAACCAGCAGGTCTACTACAACCTCTACCAACACCGACTAAAAGATGGGAGCACGTTAGTATGGACATTGTATGTGAGTTACCAATGATGTCTACGGGTTATGATTCGATAGTCGTTTTTGTGGATAAATTGAGCAAGATGATCCACATTAGGCCCACAACAAAGACAGTTATTGCACCTGAACTTGCTCGAATTTACATGGATGCAGTTTTTGCTCAACATGGTTTAGCTACAATTCTCATCACTAATAGGGGCACTCAATTTACTACCATGTTTTGGAAAACCCTATATGGGCTATTCAAAACAAAACTAGCCATGTCCACAACTTATCATCCTCAAACAGATGGGCAAACTGAAAGAGCAAATAGAACTATTGAGGATATGCTTAGAGCTTTCACTTTGGAGGAGCAAGAAGGTTGGGATGCACTTTTACCCATGATTGAGTTTGATTATAATAACTCAATCAATGCATCCATAAAAGTCAGCCCTTTCTTCTAGATGTATGGAGAACACCCCATCACACCATCTAGCTTGGTGAGTGTAGGTCACATGCAGGAACCATCAACCCAAATTGAAGCGGTGAACGAGGTTGTGGCACGAGTCCAACGAGGAGTGCATCAGGCAAAGCAAAAATTAGTCATTGCCCAAAATCATCAAAAACAATATGCTGATTCTCATCGACGACATGTGGAGTTTCAAAAAGGCGATCAGGTGTGGTTGTCTACTACCAATTTGTCATTAATAGGGGTTTGAAAGTTAAGTCCACGGTTTATTGGACCTTTCTTGATTGTCCAACGGATTGGAGAAGTTGCCTACAAGTTAGAGTTACCAACACACATGAAAATACATCCTGTTTTTCATGTGTACCTCTTGAGGAAATATACACCACGATCTCCTTCCTTTGGCAACCCACATCAACCTCCTCCTTTACCAGCCATGATTGATGGTGTAGAGGAATATGAGGTTGAGAGAATTCTCAAGAAACGGACAAGAGGTCAGCGGAACCCAAAAGTGGAATATCTAGTTCAATGGAAAGGTTATCCACTTTATGAAGCTACTTGGGAACCATTGGCAAATCTTATAAATGCCAAGATACTTGTAGAGACTTTTGAGTCTTCTTGCAACAAGGACGTTGCGACTTAAATGGGGGGAGGTTTGTAACCAATCTTGGTTAGCCATAGTTAGTTTAGCCAAAGCGTAGAGTGGTCACTAGATCACAAAAAGACAAGATAGTGGTGTGCATTATCCAAAAAGCAAAAGGTAAATGACGAGATGGCTACCATGCATTGGTGGATCAGATTGTGTGCTAGACATCTATTAGGAATTGGTTAGGATAAGATAACAAAACATGCAACCTACGCATGTTAGCCATGTGGTATAGTTTGGATTTCGGACTTCTCTAGTCATACAGTATATAAAGCAAGGAGAGGTCTTGAGAAGACATCTCTCATCTTGGAAGTCATTCCGGAGTCATTGCCTTCGGTGTTACAAGATGCATACCAACCCGACACCATCTCCTCATCAATATCACAGTGTCATCGAGCCCCGGTTTCGTCAACTTGACTTGCACATGGGTTTCGACTTAACCCATCCGCATCACAGTTCATCACTCCAGGTCTATGAACAATTGTGAAATCATACTCCTGTAGGATAAGGGTCCATCGTGCAAGCTTTCTTATAAGCTTGTCTGATTCCATCAACCATTTCAATGGTTGATGATTAGTGATGAGAGTGAAGAAGTTTCCAAACAAATAACATCTGAAATGTGCCACTGCCCAAACAACTGCCAAACATTCTCCTTCATAAGAACTTTACTTCGACTCCGCTGCATTGTTGGAATGACTTGCATAAGCCACTACAAACTCCTTCCCCTCATCATCATGTTGGGTAAGTACTGCTCCCAAACCCAACATATGTACTTGAAATATACAACCTCTCACAAGTCTCCTCAAAATATAGTCACATGTCAACCTTCCCTTGAGCTCAACAAAAGCTCTCTCCTATTCATCTCCCCAACGCCACTCTTAATCTAGCTTTGTCAAGGCTTTGGCAATAGTGCTAAATCCTCGCACATATCGACGATAGAAGTTTACAAGTCCAAGGAAGGCTCGCATCCTACTCACATCTAGGGTTGTGGAATACGCAAGATTGCCTCCACCTTGGTTTGTTGAACTCCAAATCCTCCTGGGTATATGGTATGACCCAAGTACTCTACCTGCTCCTAAAAGAACTTGCACTATTCAGGATGCAACTTGAGGCCATGAGCAATCAGTCGCTCAAATACCTCATGCAAATATATCTCATGCTCCCTCACTGTAGCACTATATACTAGAATATCATCGATGTAGGTTTGGGCACAATCAAATCCAGCTAGGATCCTATCCATCACTCTTTGGAACTCAGCATGAGCATTCTTCAACCCAAATGGTAAGAACTTCTACTGATACAACATATCCTTGCCATGCGAATCAATTGCCTAAAAGGCTGTCTTGGCCTTATTCTCATCTCGAATCCGCAACTGATGATATCCTGCTTGTAAATCCAATGTACTAAAAACCTTTGCATGCCCAATTGCATCAAAGATCTCCTCAGGTGTAGGCATAGCATATCGATCAGATTTTGTCTGTCAATTGATAGATCAGTAGTCACCACACATGCATCTATATGTATAATTGCCATGTATATCCTTCAAGACTAGCATCACCACAGCAAAGGCATACTCTCCATATGATATCTCCACTAATCCAGCCTCAAGAAGGTCTTGACACCTACTTTGGATCAGATCTCTCTTCATCTCACTGTATCAATAGGGACGACGGTAGACTGGTGCATATGGTGTCAAGTCAATCCGTATACCAGGTCCCTTCAAACAGCCTAAATCCTTCATATTTAACGCAAAACAATTTCTGAAACTCCTCATAAACCTCCACACCCTACGTCTTTCTTCTCATGTCAATCTCAATATCCCAAATCTCCTCTCCATCAACACTAGAGATAGAAGACGTAGTATCAGGTTGCTAAATGATAACCTCTTGAGCAGAAAGCTTTTTCTGCTCTCTCATACCAGGCTCCACTATCTCAATGTGAACAACTCCTACTGTTGTAGCTGTAACCTCTTGTGTTATATCACAAAGGTCTAAAGTGGTAACCACCGCTTGCTCCATGCAAAAAATTCCAACCATACTCAAAGAAGATCCTACCTCTCCTTCTCTAACATCCCCATAAGACCAAGGATGAGATCTTGGGCACTTCTCGCCCCCAGCTTTTGCCTCCACCGTCTCGGTAGGCAAAGAGCTACCCAAAGGTCTTGCAGTCATACATGTGGATCACATGCGTCTCTGCTCAGCCAATCCAAGGCTCACAATCCATGTCAAACAGTTCAGGTCCATAGCCTGATCCAACACCTGATGTCGTGATGCCTCTATTGCTCTCTCTCTTTAGTGTTGGGTTCCACCAACCGCTGCAAGCGAGAATCCCATACAAGTCCCTCTCTCTATAAGCATGGGAAGTTGGGTAACTCATCAATGTGGATAATGCCGCTCTTGGCTGACCCACAAGGTTCACCATTGCCAAGATCAACACTACTAGTGCTCACACTACTAGAAGCAACCAACACATCTTTATTTTTGCAAAGTGTGGCTGCCAATCGTAGTACACGGGATGATGACACCTCCAACGCCAATAAATCCTTGGCTAAGAAAACAAGAGAATAAACAAGAGTCTTTGCCGCCCCCAACATTGCATTGGATGTTAACTCAGACAATGTTGATGGATGTTCCCTACTTGCTCCATCTCCAAGTACATCCACATTGGCTTGCACCCTCATCTCTCCAATAGGTTGTCTAGGAGCCATGGATGAGGTGTTCAATGCCTCAGACAATGTGAAAGATTGAGGAAGTCTAACATGTCGGCTAGCCTCCCCTCTTTGTGGATCCAACTCCACGGACGCTCCTCTAGACTCAGTAGTATATGTTGCACTACGAGTCACAGCAACTGCACATGGTTGTGCCACTGCGCACATGTATTTCACAACATCTCCATCATATGATGTAGAGGCACTAGCTCCAGAATCTGATCTTTGTTGGGCTATAGCCTTACTTGCTATCTTCTCCTCCAACTGCTCCAGTCGAGATACCATGTTCACCTCATGACTAGCCTCATGGTTTAACACTTGAGTAGGGGCTGGTCCTCTACCACCACCCCTACCACCTTGAACTCCTCTTCATCTTCCATGGACTGCCATGGCAACTCTTGTTGATCGTAATTCTGGATGGAGATCAAAACATCGATCCATCATGTGAACATGTTTGTGACAATGCTCACATGATTTTGATCCAAAAAGATCCATCCTTCAACCTTGAAGGCAATCCTTCTTATGATGAGATCCACCACCATCCCAACAACTGATGGTTGACCTGGAAAGGATGGCAATGGTCTGGATGTTGCACCTTCACCACTCTGTCTAGATGATCGAGATTGTCCCACATGTCTACCATAACCACTTTGGGTTTGTGTTGTAGACTAGTTACGTGAAGAAGTTGATGAAGATGGTGAATCCTTGTTAAATCCAGCAGTCACCACCCTCTCTTCTTGCATGTTGAGCTCAATACGCTCAGCAAGACAAAACACAATGGCCAACGTAGGTGATGTCTATTGAAGTAAGGTAGCATCTCTCACTCTACGGCTCAACTCCCTATCTAATTTCCCATACTAATATTGGACAGCTTGTGCCTTTGTCACCCCATGGGTAACACTGATCAAAAGACGCATTCGGTTATATGCCTCTCGAAGACTCTCCCCTATCTTCCGTTGAAACTCCTGCAAGCCTCGTAGCTTGTCAGTTCTCACCCCTTGGTAATCTCTCCTCAACCGTGTGAAGAACTCCAGAATAGGGTTAAAGGTTGGGACCTATGAACTCTTCCCAACTCTACTAGCTCCAACCGTATCATTAGTGCCAAGTACAGAGGATGAACTCGCACCTCCAAACACTGTACCCGAAGTAATAGAGATGTAGTTTGGAGACCAATATTGTCTTCCGAACTCTATCTCCTCAAGGTGTTTACGTCGGAACTCATGATAATTATCCATCGGCGGACCCTTCAAATGCTGGAATAATCCCTTCCAAGCCATAAACGGACTGAACAACGTAGAGTTGCGCATCCGCTGTAAATCACATCATGAGTAAAGCTCATGGATGAAATCATCTAACTCAATAGTGCCAACAGTACCCTAATATCATTTGGGACTCTTGGTGACCCATAGATATCGTCCATGTCCCACAACAACAGTGTGGGTACACACTCCCAGATATCACCAAGCTAAGCTCTGTCACTATCTAAAACCAAATCAGAGTCTTTTGTGAACCTCAAAATCCAAGGTTGGTACCACACTCCGCTACGGATGCACCCAATGCTAACCTGAGCAATCTCTCTTCCGGAACCTCCAGAGAACTCCACTGTGATAATAATGTATCACCTCCGGAACCGTACAAAAACAAGTCCCCAACTAGAACCAAAAATAGCAACTGGAACCAAAAACCGCAACAGAAGGTACTCGAGGCACCACAAGGTGCTAACACAAGGGCAACTTAAAACCTGCCATCACCACAGGCACTCACCCAGTCTACAGGTCCGTAAATCCTGTTCCACTGGGGAGAAACATAGATAGTCTGACTGGTCCGCAAATCCAACCGCACCATCGATAGCACACAAGAGCTTCAACACTCCAAACAACAAAGCACCAACACAAACAAACGTGGTGTACAAACACGAAGC
Organism: Marchantia paleacea; assembly: GCA_014180765.2. Taxonomy (NCBI): domain Eukaryota; kingdom Viridiplantae; phylum Streptophyta; class Marchantiopsida; order Marchantiales; family Marchantiaceae; genus Marchantia; species Marchantia paleacea. The sequence continues at coordinate 1,292,425 of MUAA02000064.1, forward strand.
AGAGATGGAGGTATATCAATCACAATAAACATAAAGAACAATATTCCATCTCAAAAACATCCATCAAAGGGGTCAAACCAACCCAACCCAGACAGACATAGCCTCAGAATGGCATTAAAAAACACAAAAACTCAATTTTGGAGGTCTTCCGCTCTCCATATCAATAATCTGATGCTAGTATTTTGGCTCAATTGTAGCCTGTTTTAATTTTCTACGTAACGCAATTTTTTTTTTCGCAAACGAACACCGTTTGAAACTTATGCGGAACTCTGAAAATCTTCAACTTTTATTTCAAACCCCTAAACATCAAAATTTCACAATTCTGACACTATCAACCTTGAGCCTTGGGCCTTACAACAATACCCCCGCGTGGAAAACTTGACATCTTCTATCATCCCACCAAATTTCAGATCAAACGGACACTACGTGATAATCTGATAGCTTGTTGCTCCTATTTTCGACCCAAAAACTTCGAAACACTAAATCTTGAACTTCGAGCACTTCTGTCCAAAATATTTTTCGGACAATCTCAAATTAATGCCCCAAGACAACTATAAGCATCGACCCACTTTGTCCATTTTCAGCAGTGCTTCTCGCCCTCAAAAATTCTTGATTCTGATTTACACAAACAAAAAATACAGAAATTCAAAATCTATAAGATCAACTTCAAATCGACTCTACTTCTAGATCACCACCATAGGCTGCACTCCATCAATGCCATGCACACTCAACAGCCAACAAATCGAATCTACCATTGATCCAAACTCGCCAAAACACCTTCAGCGCTCCAGGAACTGATAGTTCTCACCACATAATCCAATTTGAGTTTTTGAAGTAATCTTTTGTACTCTCAAAATGTCCACAAGGACACTCCGCTCATAACCATGGCATAAAAGAGAGATTACAGTCAAGTCAAACCCACTTTGTGCTTCAAAGACTCTAGGTTCCGCACTAGCTACTATACACCCATAGCCACACTCTCAAAGGCTCAATTTCGAAAACTGCCCTCCAAGGAGCCCTAATTCGAACTCTACCCCTTGAGCCCTAGGACCCCTAACGGCAGTTCCAGTACGAACGATACTAACTGCACAACCGGCGCTAACTGCTGTATCTACTCTTGCATACACGCACCTACCTAACTAGAGATGCCGCTACATTAGTCACGACAAAGTAAACGTAATCACCAACATAAAATCTACGAATTGAAGGTCGATATCCACCTACTCGGATGGTAGCATAACGCAAAGTATCTCTTACTGAGCAATAGCTAGGTTCTCAAATGCCATGGGCATTACTCTACGGAAGAGTTCTGCCCTTTGAGAACACACCCTAACCCAAACATCAGGGTTATCTAAGTACAAAACTTCACTTGACTCTCGACAAATAGCTGCAAGTAAGTCTGGATCTCTATCACTTAATAAAAAGTACGATGAGAATGACGATAGAGATGTTTGCTGGCTAAATTGATAACCCATAGCCAACCATGATAGCTAGATGTCCCAGTCTCCCAAATGACCTTTCTCTAAGCCAAACTTTCTTAGTCCTCTCTTCACCGTCTAAACAACTCTTTTTGCTAGACCATCAGCCTCGGGATCATCTCTTGAGGTGATACGATGATCGATCAATGCTCAATCACACAAAGTCTGAAACTCGCCCAAAAACTCAGTACCCTGATCAGTCAACACTTTTGATGATGCATCAAATCAGCTAAGCACCGCAGCTAAGAACGCATAAGTTGTTCCCTTACTTGACTTATCAAGCAAGGCCACCAACTCAATCCACTTGAAGAAATGCTCCACCATGACCAACACATATCGTTGATGTCGTATAGGCAATGGTAAAGGTCCTTGATGCAACTTGAGGCCATGAACAATCAGTCGCTCAAATATCTCCTACAAATGTATCTCATGCTCCATCACTGTAGCACTATACACTAGAATATCATTGATGTAGGCTCAAGCACAATCAAGTCCGGTTAGGATCCTATCCATCACTCTTTGAAACTTATCAGGTGCATTCTTCAACCCAAATGGTAAGAACTTCCACTGATACAACATATACTTACCATGTGAATCAATAGCCCAAAAGGTTGTGTTAGTCTTATCCTCATCTCGAATCTGCAACGGATGATATCTTGTTCGGAAATCCAATGTATTGTAAATACATTGGATCAGATTTCTCTCCATATCGATGTATCGATATGGACGACACATTCGTCCCTATCGATATGGCAATAGGAGTGGTATCCACCGTCAATATCACATGCTTGTTACCATGATATTCTATCCTTCGCAAAATTGGAGGTGATGACATACACCTCTTCAACTTCCTCATGGCCTCTACATATCTAATCTTCCATACAAACTTCTGATTTTTTCTTAACAACTCATACAACGGATCTATTATATGAACATAGTGAGGTATCAATATGTGATAGAACAAAATATCACCTAAAAACCGCCTCACTTCTTTCAAGGAGTCACAGATTTCACACATCCTTTGAATAGCATCCACCTTGTTGGGATCTGATTTTTGACCGTACCAACCACACAAATGACCAACAATGACAACCTCATGCACCCTAAATGTAGACTTTGCTCTAGACAACGTAAGATGAACCTCCTCCAATCGAGATAATATCCTCTCATAATTATTCAATATGATCCCTCACAAACTTCCGACAGCCCACTTGATCGATGGTTCCATCCTTCTCCTCTTTTGTACATCCCTTGATGGGCACATCATCTAGATAAGACATAGTCTTCTCCGGAATAAAGTCCCTTAACACTTTCTAGAGAATGTGTCCCTTAACACTTTCATCCCATCCATCATGTGTGCTGCTGAAATTTGTGGCCTCCTGTTGTAACATGCATATCCTTACCAAACCCAAGGGTATACTCATTGTGGTAACATCACTGCTTCCTTCTGATAGTTGAAACTGATTATACCTAGAGTAAAGATCTCCCATGGAGTAGATAACTCTCCCTACAAAGGCTTCTGCAAACTCGTCCACAATTGATCCCACCCCCATATTTATGATAGTCATTTGATTCACCGGTTGCATGTTTTGAATGAATCGTTATGATCCATTCTTTTTTGGCACTGTAAACCACCAACTAAAATATGGTGCAAAGGACGACTCCAAAATCCTCATCTTCATCTTCTCCTTCAACAACTCAATGACTTTTGGAAGATGGGCCCTAGGTACTTGGATCGATCTCAAGTCCCAAGACGCATGAGGCATAGTAATCTTTTTAGTTCTCAAAAGGTGGCAAAAATATACTTTGCTATCAATGATAACACAATAAAACAATTTCAATTGAGCAAAATTCATTGTGCTTGAAAAGTGTCATCACACAACACTTTGATGGTTATCACTTCTAGCCTCATTATGGAAGAAAATTTGTATATTGATGTATGACAGTTTATGTAATATGATGTATGTTATGGTACAATATCCACGTGAAAAAAAAATCCAATCTTCATATATATATATATATATGAAGATATGAAGACATATATATATATACCCAATAGTTATTGATATTGTCAACGAAGATGTTGTGATGTAATTCAATTGCATGAAAGAGAGTTTATTTTCTTAAACATCCCATGTGATCACATCAAGGTTGATCACTTGCAATGTACATGATACTTCTCTTATTATCATTATTATGCTATTATTGCATTACAAGTCCAATGCATTTGTCTCCAAGGATTCCAAAACTTTCATTATATGTTTGACACACATTTTCACACTCCGGAGGCTTATTTTCTCGCATCATGAAGGAACGCAACACATATGACTATTACCATTGTCTCCAAATCTATGTAAAGCCATGAACAATTGCATCCACCGGAACTTTGAGGTCGAGTACTAAATGAATTAAAAACATGATTCATTCTTTTCAGTTTCATTTCTAACTTTAGAAATGATTTCTATGTTCAATCCTCATCACGTCACTGAAATGTTCAAAGGTTGACTCAATCAATACAACCTGACAAACTCTTGGCTATTGGAAATATACTTTCTATGCTGTATATATCTTGTAAAAGCAATGAGGCCACTAGACGAGTAAGAACTTCATCGTTGCTATAATAAAAGTCAATTGTCTGAATGTTACCATGATTCATCTACGCATTGTCTCCCTATCAATCATTGCGTACTCCAACAATTTACTCACAAATTTTTCCATGAAATTATTTGCATATGTATACAACGTTCAACTAGGAAATTCTGAAGTTTCCAAAAAACCCTTTCACAATTGACCCTTATTCCCTCAACATATTTCATCACAGCTGATCAAATTTCAAACGACATCCTTTTCCCATTCTCTGACCCCATGTGAGATAAAACTCAAAGTTTTCTATTGCTTGTAAAAGTCCACGGACTTCATTATTTTTCCCTCAAATCTACACAGGGAATGTCCCATCGACCGTACAACTTTCTACAGAACAACCGGAAAACGTTGCGGCACAGTTTAGAAATCCCTTAGTAGAACCGTTTGGTATTAGCAGACGGAGATAGCCCCGAAATAGGTTGGACGACAGATGCCACTCCCGACAGACGAACCCTTTGCCAAATACAGTCCACTTTGCATAGTTTAGAGCTTCGCAGCAGACTCGGCACACTTCCCACGGCACCAAAACTGACTTCTATAGCGATAAAGGAAGGAGCTTTCACAACTCGCTTGAAATGGTAACTTTTTGTTCGATTCAATAATGTGTTGCCTAGTGATAAACCATGTGATGTTCTCCACGAAACGTGGACCTACTTCTCCTTCAAGAATGATCCTCTTGTTTATGATAGTGTAAACGGACAACGACGGATATCGAGCGTCAAAATAGCGTTACAAAGACCGTTATGATGAAGAACGACATGACGCACAGAGTTACGAAGCATTGGGTCAAGATCGTCTTTTATTTAGGGCATAATCGAAAATCAATGTTGTTCTCATCAAGCACAGAAGACACTAATTGTTCCAGGCTTCTGTATAGCTGCAGCTGCTTATGTCGGTAAAGAATGACAGGAAACCTATCAGCTGGTGCGTTTTTCATTGATGAAATATTAGATCACAAAATAGTTATCTTTTACAAGCTTTCCAGAAACAATGTTCTTCAAAGGGAAAGCTGCTATATGAAGCATTTCGTTACAGTCCATGGTACATTCTGCAGCGGCACTTTCCGAGGTCTTCCCATCTCTGAGAAGATACGAGTCTCCACCTCTGACAACCACCGTCTTAGTGAACGGTTGCAGTGAAAGGTTCACGACAAGCTCCATAATCTCCTGTTGGCAAACAATCGAAAACTAATACAAAATTCAACATTCAACATTCTTGTCAAAGAGTTGTGGAGATCTAAAATTCTCTCCCCATATACTCTGTATAGTCCGTCCAACTATCGTGGCCTGTAAAGAGTTGGAGTCCCATGCCCCATTCTTTGTATGCACCCAATTTTTTGGGAGTGTTGCTCTTTTCTTCGGCCTTTCTATCTGCAAAAGAATTCCAGAGAAGAATTAGTGAACCAAAAGCAGGATTAGTCCGGCATGACACTGGACAATCAACATACTGCGACATATTCAAAACACTCGGGAGGGAAAGAATTCGTAAAAAGTAGTCTACTTCAAACACTGGAATGGGATCTGCATCCTTTGTGATCAACTGCATAAAATATACAGGTTATCAAAAGAAAAAAGACGGTAGAGGAACTTACTCGGCACATTTTCCCATTTCGAAAATAATAGTCTACACCTGACCAGTTGATATGTTGAGTGATCATAGAAGTGAACGCTGCCCATGGATACATGAAATTGCTACATATTGTTGAAAAGAAAACCTGACAAAGAAACGGGCAACCGTCCAAATGTCCCTTAGCGAGAAGAGAGTAACCATATTAAGATTATCATCCATTGAACACTAACAGCTCCTCATCGCAATTTATCACTTTCGTCAAACCGCGTTGGGGGATCTTTACAGCAAGCAATAAACTGAACCAGTTATTCATCCATCTTTCCGAGGGCTGGTAATAGCTACATACAAGGAACCAGTCGTACGGTTCGATTGATACTTTCGGACTCTCAGGAGACAGGGCGTTGCACAAGTCAATCTCCACTCGCGATAAGCGCTTCATTGACAACACTTCAATAAGCGAGGATGTAATTGTGCAACCTATCACTACAAGACCTGCATGTCACAAGAAAATGAAAACGAATAGGTGAGATCAAATGAAAAAATCCCTTGGATTGACTGTGATTTGACTTCTAAAACTCGGTCTGAGCTGAACAGAAACCTAGCTAGCGATACATGTAAGTGACCATTCCTCCTTATGTTAGAAGTCGGCCAAATTAGCTTCATAATAGAAGCAACTCTTCCAAGAAAGGATGAAGCCTATTCGCTTCTTTATCAACACATTCCAAACAGATGAGACTCCTTTTCCAGACTGGAAAATGCCGGCAACATACTTAAACTTCACGGACCATTTAGACAAAGACGACATCTTCTCTTGAGACGAAGTACGGTGAGCTTTAAGTTCTCACTACTCCATGCTCTGGTTGAAAAGAAATGTGTGACTACCAAATGCTGTGACACACGAAACTATGAAAGGATAAACGATCATCAATATGCTGAAAAAATGACTAGATGAGCTTGAGCTGTTACCTGAGCGTAATTTACATCTATGGACGCCATGTTTCAAATACATGTGATTGTTAATTATGGTGTTTTATACAGTGAGGGTAATAAAGTGAGAAATTCCAGGGCCTCTTGGGGTCTCTACTTGACTAGAAACAAAATAAAAATATCTATTTCATTCAGCATCTTTAATCACGTTGAAGTCAGAACACATAACTATACTAGGAAAGTAAAGAAGATTACATGCTCACCAGTTTTGATGTCAGGATTAAATTCAAGATTGGATGTACAGTAAAATCGAAGGATAGCCAGCAGGTGTATCAAGCTTGTAAAGTACGGAATGCAAAGTCCCCAAGACAACCAACAGTGCGAGTAAAACAGAGCGCGATTCATCAGATAATTCACAGTTGTGATGTGTGTCTCCAGAACGATACTCTGTTTTCGCAAATAATTCCAATACCTGCAGATATTATAATGGAGAACGTCAACTTCCAAATAACTAGTTTTACTACTACGATAAACGATTCAGTAGGTTAATGCGTATTTGTGATTTTTCAACCTTATGTACACTATGAAAAGACGACTGAAATTTCATTTGAGGCGATATATTTCTCCTACTGTGATGATCAGCATAATGCACTACTTCAAATGCCTGGATATTCCAACACAAGAACAAAACGAAGTCAGTGGATGATTTTGCTCCTTACTGCTTGAAGTTGACCCTTCCGAGAGGATGGAAGAAGACGGTGTTTGGAGGGGAGCTTATAATTCGCTTATTAGCAGCTGACACATAACAAAACCTCTTCAGCTGCAGTAGATAAACCTGAGTAGATAATTCGAACCAAGAACAACTAAACATTTTCGCATGACAGAATAGACACAATAGTTGTTCCTGAGCTTTCGCCATGAAACCTCAGCTGTTCTGCAAAGAAGCAAAGTCTCTGGTTTCAACAAAGCTCATATATTTACTTCAGGAACCATGATTTTGAATCCCTCCTCCAAAAAGATATATATGTGTGGTAGGCTTCAAGTCCCAAACGCGACTTGACACAAGGAACACAGAATGCTAACACCTTTGCTTGTATGCCAGAACAAAGGAAGGACTGTGTATAAAGTTGACCAACAAGGATTTTTACCTGCTACAGCTGCAAGGGTCATATCGTCAGAATATCCACCATATCGCAAGCCTGAGACCAGTCCGTAGCGATTGCATCTGAAGTCTTCTGCATGCATCTGATCATGAAGAATCTCAATAACTTGCAGACGTACAAAAATAAGAAACAAATGTTCACTTCACCTCGTAGATCAGCATCTTCTTCGAAACCTAGCTGTTACTGAAAAAAGAGGATACCAGCTGAACACTGCAACTTCGACAGACTTCATGTAGAACAGATGAACAATTTACCATCATGAATCCACCCCACAAGAAAAACGTTCGACCACCAGTCAGACCAAATCCGATAGAGCACGGCTGTCCCGGGGCAAGTTGAGAGATATGTCAGTGCGGATCATTGAAAAGAGTTTCATGGTAAGAACGTGCACGTAAAAGAGTTCAAAGCAGAGAAAAATGAATTTGAAGTCTTTTATTCATAAAATCTACGAAAATGATGAGGATGCAGTAGACAGTACCATGTGATATTCGTAAATGCAGTACGCCTTCAGGCATCTTTGTGTTGGTATATCAAATGGAAAGCCCGTAAGCACAAAGATCTGAAACCAAAACACTTATTTAGGTTGACATAGCGATTTCACGTTCAGAGTACTATGGCACACACAGGATGACAGTTCACGAAGTTCTGATGAAGGTAAATACCTTGGGATTCTCCTCCATATCGCGGACTACAGAACCTATCGTACCAGGATGGATACGGACGTCATCGTCGAGAAAAAGAACATACTTAGTGTCCTTGTGCATAGCTTCTACACCGGCCTGTAAAAAAAAAAAGAGGATTGAAATTGCGGCACAGATGTTGCAATACGTTATTTATTAAACTAAAAGACCAAGAAAAGGAAAATAACTGTTGCCAAATCTATAAACCTAGCGAAGTACTGCACTGGAATGATAAAGTTCAGAGACCAGTAATATCATCACTATCTGTTGATTGGTAGGGGAAAGAGGCCATAATGAAAATTGAATTCCAATTTTGTTGAGTTCGTCGTCGCCAATGTGCACTTAAAACACATAAAACTCCGCCCAGCACAAGGTTCGACTTTATTAATTCCCAAGGGAAGTAACATACCAGCTGATTATGAACTTTTTGACTGCACGTGGTTGACAGGCCAGCCACAATAACCCTCCCTTGAACTTGATCCTGCATCAGCCAACTTCATTATCAATCTGCTCCCAGAAGAGTGATGATCTTACATGGACAGGGAACGACTTGAGTAAGACAAACTTCATGTGCAATACGACGCGGATCGTAGAACTTGCTCAGCTGTTATGTTGCTTACCCCCAGCTCCCGCAAAAGCTGTGAGACTGCATTGTATGCTGGATCCTCTACGCTCTCGACGACAAATAGGAACTCAACATCACCGCCATAAAGAGACGTAACCTGCACGTGAAGGATCGAGTATCAGGAGCTGTTCCTGTTTCAAGTGTAGCTACTCAAAATGGCCAATATATATAGTGCGTTATTTTCGTAACCAACTTCTCCAATATATATGTGTTGGGAGAACTTCACCTCACTCTTACACAAACGTGAGAAAAAAAAGTCTGTTGCACACGGGCTCTTCACAACACCATGCAAAGGGACTCGTTTGAACAAATTGATTCGAGCACTTTCGAGCTGCATTTTTGTTATGTGAGGCAATATGGACTGTCACCGTAGGTGAACTTTCACAGAGCAAAATAATACCAACCTGAGTTCTCCAGTTGCCAAGATTGAATTCACCAACGCCTTTAAGGGGCATGACGACGGCAACACGAGGTAACCTCTCTTGCACGGAAGTTTCCAAGGCACCAATATCATGGTAGAGAAATCCAAATGGGTTGCCAGCTGCCTCATCATCCCGTATCTTTTGAAGTTCCTTCCTTCTAAACGGTCCAGGATATAGAAAACAAAGGGCAAGTGAGTGAGTGAAGTACTACTACTATGGAGTGTTCCTCAGGCCTCAAACTACTTACCGAACTGACACTTTTAAAGATGCCCATAACAAACTTTCATTTTGTCCCTATAACATCCCTTGCCTCGATATGTCTAGTCTGCAACTATCTTCCGCTTGCCTCACCTGGTCTTGGCAGCCCCCAGATAGCCAGCGCCTATGGCCGCCTGGATGACACAGCCCTGCCGAAACACAACTTTTCGTCAGCTGTCACTGATTATTCAGTGAATTGAAGTGAATTGAAATTGATACATTCTGTGCTTCCGCCCTGCAGGAGAGAACCGCATCCTCACGGAAGCCTAACAGCACTTCCCCGTGGACACACTTACACGGACTGCGCCATCTAATTAACTTGGATGTCTCCAATGACAAACGTCGAATGTCACGGGAAAAAAAAGGTCGCTTGTTGGTGCATTTACGTCCTGCACTTCTATTGGCAGCTACCGGATTCCCTATGTCGGCCAAAGTAGAGATCGACAATGAAGACCCCAAACCTCGAAGTTAGAGCAGGTTGTGAATGTGGTCTGTACCTGTATGGAGAAACCGAAGGCGGTTGAATGGCAGCAGAAGGCACTTGCCCACGCCAACCACATGTCAAGGTAATTCCACCACATTTCCGCTGAGTAGCTCGGCAGGCGGGAGGGTGCAGCAAAATCATACAAACTACACCTCAGACTATCCGCATTTCTCCACAACAAATCTCCGGGTCAAGATCTTTGCATTCACGATCGACTCCGTTCCTGCTCGAACGTCTGTCAGCTCACTCGGCCCCGCAATCTATGAATCTCCCTCGTCGACCACTCTGAAGTACGGACACAACCTGCATTCTTCAGCTCTTTCGTACCGACCAGATCTTCCTCATTTTGTTTGGACTTCGAAGATGAAGATGTTCGAATTTCGGTCCACAGAACTCGAACAATATCTGATTTCTGATCGTTTCTTTCCTCTGTCGGCCGGGACAGAGCGATCCTCTCCCTCCCTACTCTGGTCGTACACAGAACAGGAGAGGAGAGGTCGTCGGAAAGTACGAATGAGAGAATGAGTGTTGCAGCACCCGCAGATGCAGAAGTGGTCAAACCACAACACCGTTCACAGACCACTCCCTCCTTCCTGCGGCACAAGAGACGGCAACGGAGGTTTTATATGCTTGTCAGCAGGGGAGTGGAGACGTCAAGACCGCAAGGAGTGGCGACTTAAAAGATCCAAATCAACCCAGTAGGCCTGGCCCAGCCCACCCCAGCCTAGCCAATGCAGGCGGGCAGGCGGGCAGGCGGGCAGCAGCTTTCGATTTTGACCTCCGTTCGTGTGTGCAATCAATGGTCAAGCGATTATACCTCATTCAAGTGCTGCTTCTTAAGGCCCCATTGCAGATCTGTTTTTAACCGCAGAAGGGGGCGGTGTCTCTCCTCTCTTTGGGAAAGATGTCTCTGGCCTTTCACAGTGCAGTCACTTCTCCCGCCACTACCTTCTGCCCGGTAAGAACCAACAAATCGCGTCGTTTGTCGCGATTGGTAGTGTTATGCGTCTCATTGGCCTTCTACTCTCTAATCATGATCATAAGTTTCTTAACCTTCACTTCCTACATCCAACTCGTTGGCGCAAACATTTCGGATAACGAGTCTCGACCTTGCGGCTGGAACCACCTTGAACCAATGACAAGATGGATTTCTTTGAACAAATTTCAGGTGGGTACTTCAGATCGGATTTGATAAGTTTACGAGAGAATCACAATACGACGCTTGATAAATAGAGAGCATAAAACGCCGGAATGTAGAGAACAGCACATGGGGTGGCCTGATCGTCAGCATCATCAGCCGAACTGTAGTGCAGGTCCACGACCAGAACATATAGACAATCAAGTCACCTCTATGGTAAAAAATAACCAAATCTCGGACCCTCAGTTGCAGCGAAGTATATATCAGATTCAAGAGACAACGTCCAACGACATCAGCCTTTTGGATTAAGCCAGTGATCACAACTAGGAATAGAGGAAAGAGACGCAGTAAAATAACAAAAGGGATGGGAATAGAGGAAAGCATAAGAGCATGATTGATGTGTGCATCGAAGTTGACTGGCATGCAGCTGTGTGCGTCAATGCCAAGTAATGGTAACCAAAGCTATATCGTGATAGACCCATGTTTGTCAATCCTCTACCTCATCATCATCAATCACCTGAAGCCAAGTGTGCTTCAATCCATCTTCACTTAATGACATGATCTAGTGGTCCTTTACTGCTAGACTTTTTCTAAAAGATCCTCGGATTTGCTTTCTTGGACTATCAGCTGGTATTGACTAACTCAAAGGAGAATAAAAAGATGGCCATCGATGAACCACCATTCAGTCGGCCTCCTTCGAATTTCTGAGATCCCTGAACATCCTGATATCGAAATGGGAAGCAGTTATGAAAAAGTTCCAGGGCCAAAAGGTTTATAAAAAGAACTTAGGCACATTCTCCTCAACTGTCATGAGAAGGTCATATATTCTGCTATATTGCACAGGGGTTAGCCTGAGGATGACAACTGCTTTGGTATGCATCGTCTTATTGCTGCATTCACGATATGCGCCACGTTATCAGTGCAAAAATACGCTTAAAAGCTCCCTGGATGCCACTTCATACGCTCTTCTATTATGCTTTACCAAAGACGAGCGAGAAAATTCAAAAAAGGATGGGAAGATCCCATCAAGCTCTTCTATTACGATTTTATATTTCCATGTATACTCCTCCTCCTCCCCCCTAACCGCAAGGACTTCCCAAGTGACGAGGGCAAACCTAGAATACTCCTATCCAGAGTAGCTTTAGGGTCTTTTTCTTCGTTCTTCTCGCATCCAGCGGAGGTTCTCTTGGATAGCTGACATCGTTACCGATAACTTTCTGGCTAAGTTTCGAGTAGTCTTCATGTCATCACGCGAATTTTGACCACTAGATTCCATGCCACGACTATTGTGAAGGAGATAACGAAATTAGAAAGTGGCGTTTATGGTTTCAAGAAGAGCACATTTTTTCAGTGTGGGACTATCTCTTCTTATAAGTTCGTGGAACAAACGCTGGAGGTAAAATTTCAAAAGGACTACTGTAACGAGGAGCCGGACCGATAGCCTTGGAGTACAAGCCACGGGACAAAGTAAAATAACAAAAGGGATGGGAATAACCTATCAAAGTGTACAAGGATGAAACCAAACTTGTAACATGGGGCTAGGCTCCAATAGTATCCCAGTGGGAAATATGTCCTACAACACCTAAGATATCCGAACTATCTAGGTCAAACAGTCCACAAACAACAGAGCGTTTGAAGAAGCATCACCTTACGTGATTGCTCTCCTATGGATTGCACTAGCTAGTGCTCTCTGTAGAGAAATGGAAACACATTACCTAAAATAGACTATACAGTAAGCTAAAGAGAGTGATACCCCATGTCGCCTAGTATGGTAGGCTCTCACGCACTCCCCACGAACATGTCGAAGTCGGTGTCCATAGCTCCATATTACTCCAAAGCTAGAGAAACAAAGAGGTGACCTCTCTGCATACCTCTATACTTGGAGACCTTAGTTGTTGCCGCTCCACTCGCCGCTCATCCTGTAGGATGGATGATCATCCTCTCTGAAACTGTGTCTCTAGTAGGATCGGTAACCACCACATCTGCCACAGTAACCTGGTCCTCCCGGACTAAGTACAGGTCTACCTTAACCCTAGTCGACTGCAAGGCATACCAAAGCTCTCTCCATGTGAAGTATCCACCCTCTCGTGCCATAGCAAACACCACATCACTAATGGCATCATGGGTAGCTATCCTCTACCCTCCAAATGGTTAACGAGTCATATGAACACCTGATGCATCTAAAGTGATACCACACTCACATGTGAGTAATGAAGATGTAGATGGATGGATCAAGCCAAGACGGAACCTCATCATTGTGGAGAAAGTAGCTGGTGCGAGTCGGAAAGCCCTGATGCAAAATCGAGCCAAGATCCACGAGCTTGCACTCTTGCTTGCACGAGCTCTAGTAACGTCCAACTCGCCAAGAATGCCGCAGATGTCGTCTCCTCCATCGATAATAAGCCTACCCCTCCACACGAAATTGGCAAAGAAGTCTGTCTCCTTGCCAAATCTCATGTCACACACTCGAATATCCCTGGTCCGATGATGTCACCAAAGACGTTCATGATCCTCCTATCAAATTCTGCCAAACGTGATATGAATGTAGTTGAAGGAGGAATCATCCAAAGAAGGTAGGTGGATCAACGAGCAATACTAGATGACAGTATACCAAACGCCACCTGCGGATCCCCTAATAGAGGAAGGTCGTCTACATGCAAAACATCCTCAGCAAGTGCAACGTCAAGGTAGCGTGAAACAAAATCCTCATACCCTACTAGCACTCCTATAATACGTAAACCGTATGTGGATGTTATACATCTCTAAAGAAGTTGAAGATGAGACAGAATGCCCAAAGGAGACCAAGCCTTACACTTTGACACCTTGACTCTCAAGCCTTGGTAGTCAAGTAATCAAAGGTCTGCCTAATGTTGTCTACATGGCCCACAATGTGTGTATCATCCGCTAAGGAGGGGAACACACAACCAGGCACGGCCAAAGCAATAGACAAAAGAGCTCTATAATGAGCCATGTTAAATAGGGGTCCTCCCAAAGGATCTCCATCTCGAGTGCCAACGGCAGATTGTAGAACGGTGACTCCCTCCTCAGAAAATCCATGCTAATAATGAAGAATGTGAACCGTAGAAAGACCGTATAAAAGGAATGGGACTTCATAGAGTTCCACCAGCCTCTCTAAGCTCTCCAAAAATGGATGCACACGAGACGCTGTCGCATTGACATTTCTTCGCTCTGAAAACGCTTGAGCGCCTGGCTGTAGAAGAACCCTCTTGAACCTCGTGTGAGTTGACAATCTCTTCTTCTTCTCCTCAGCACTCCACATTCGAGTTCATTACAACCGGTAAAACTTCAGCAGAAGAAGATTATGATATCCAATGATTGGACCAATAACTCTCGCTTAAACTTCACATAAAATTGCTCCACAACCCTTTCAATCTCTCCGAAAAGTTTCATATGTTTCTCTCTTCTAGATCTCTCAGAACAATTGTCAATTTACACACTATATCACAAGGTAATATGCAGACCCCTGTGTACTAAAACCATCACACATCTCAATCCTTGACTCCAATTGTTCTCAAATTTCATGAGAAAGTCCTTATCATCCGAACTTCAACTGTGAAAAGTTTTATTGACAAAACTTTCTGATATCAAAAGATATGATCGATATACTAACTTCGTGATAGTCAGTCCAATCATATAACTCTGACTGTATACACAAATTCAACCTATTACTCCGTACTCAAAACTCGTCCAATTGAGTCGAAATTTTGATCCAAACACAAGCCTAAGTTGTAAACTATATCTCAGTTGACTCAGATCTTTCAAAACCCTCGTAAGATTTTCAGAAACACCCCAAATACACTCAAAAGTCTAAATTTCTCTCTCTATCTTTGAATCATCATTTCAGAGTGACAAACCCTTTAAATCCATCCATTCTTGAGTCCACGTCGTAGCTCGTCCTGTCAGCTCTCCAACCCTATCTTCAAATCTTTGAATGTCCCCCCTGGAAGGTCTCCAAAACCCCTCAAAACCTTGAAGAAGTTGCACTAGTGCCCTCATTGGCCAAAACTCCTAGACCAATGAGAATGGAGAGTGATATTTTGACCTCTAGTGTGGCCAAATTAGCTCCATTTTAACTTAGAGCTTTACAACTATCCTAAACACACTACTTAGACATCTTATACACAATATGAGTTGTCACTAATAAAAGTTAAAATGACAACTCGAAATCGGCTAAGTATAACCGAAACTGATCACGATGAAAACATCGGATGTTGATCACAAATGGATTAGGCATCAGTACATCTGGAGGATCATGTTGTACTCTATCCTTGTACTACATCAACTCCACTTCGATTAGATAAGCTCTTTGGTCAGCAAGATGATGTGTCTAGATCTCTCCCATACCCTTTCCACCCCGACTGCTCTTTATATATGATAAGACCAAGATAATATCTCTCGGAGCCTTTTCAACATCCAAGCCCTACAAAGTTGATCCAACGGTGGGCTCTTAATAGCCTTATAATACCGTCGGTTATCCTAACTTAAAGTATCACCGTCATGAAAATAGCTCTGAAGATGACACGTATCATCATCTTCTCATAGTAGTCGCGTCACAACACGACAACGCTGTTAAAAGCGTTCTCAACGTCCACCTGCAAGACAACCCAATATGGATGGATATCTAGAAGTGCTCTAATGCCCAACGATAGCGCCTCATAGCCTCTTGGTGTGACGACTCCAAACTGATGTGGACAAAGATGTTCCTTGAAGTGTGAATGATGGAGCAAGACAACGGTACGATTGACTAATTGTAATAAGACCTCTCCAATAGCAATCGGTCTGATGCCTCCAGTGTCCTTCTCCATCGTAAGAAGCCGACTAGCACCCAGAATCTGACTAACTAATAACGGAATATCCCCTCTTGCAACTGAAGCAGCCACCTGGAACAACTCCGTGAGTTGTTCCAGGTGGCAACTAGAGGGATCATCCGCCTGAAAGCAATCTTGAAGATGTTCATATATCATCCTTGACAAACCCCATGAGGATAAACGTGGGGCTGAGCATAGAGAATGGGCAAATAATGATCTATCAAGACATAGAGGCACCTTTGACTGATACTCCAAGACCTCTAATGGTATCTCCTCGCCCATGGGTGGATGTAAAAGGCGTAAAGAGGAAATCGTCTCCTCAGTAGGACTAGCCATGGACAAAAGATGAAGGGCCCGTGCAGCCTTGCTCTACTCCCCAGACTGCCTCAAGATCTTACACCGTCACAATCGTGCCAAATCAGAAGTAACATGTTACTGAACTCGACTCATAACCTGTGTGGCCCGAACAGACTCCTCCTGCAATGTAGCCCAATCCCCTGCTTGGAATCTCCGAAATCTAGCTGCCACCTCCCTATGTCCAGCACGTCCCCCTCTAATATAACGTAGACACCATCGCGGAAGTAATAAAAATAAAAACCATGCTAACTCGTCCATGGGATCGAGAGCCAACCGATCGAGCGGTAAGCAAAAAGCATGTCTAGTCTCGTCATGGAGTGCACGAGGAAGCCTATGGAATAAACGTGGACATGGAAACCTAGTCTCAAAAAGCCCTAGAATCGAATCTGCATGGGAAGCTAACCACTCCCATGATCCGATCAGTATGCCCTGAATGCTCAACGACGGAGTCGATGTAGTTTGCGTATTCCCCGAAGTGACAAATACCAATGTCGATATGACCGTCCTCCTCACATGTGCATCCCAAGTAATCCAATCATAATCTTTGTGCATCTTTCCCACGTGGGTCTTTACCCCTTACGAGGTAAAGAGACAATGACACACCAGACATGGTGTATCGCGAACCGCTTTTGGTGACCCCATGAGGGCAAGTGAAGCTATAGCTAGCACAAAGAGAACGATAAAGAAATTCAACACTCCATCATGTATCTACTCCTACCTGCATAACCACAACCCCATTAACACCCCACCTCATATTGGAAAATGATAACTATGGAAGCCCTAAAATCTAAAAACATTCATAACTTTTTATTCAAATCTCCATAATTTTCCAATTAGGTTCCAATAGAAACAATGCACGAAAAGGAATAGATTTGAAAAAAAAAACTGACCCATATGTCTAATTGAAGAAAATTATTCAAAATTCAATCAAAACCCTAAAAAAACAAAAACACTTATATCTCACTATATCAATCTATATAGTATTCAATTTATGTACCAATGGAACCCAAATTGAAAGACGAAAGATTGAACTATTCACTCTCCATGTTTGGCAAAGTATGGCTATAAAATATGCAAGAAAATATAATATACTTTTCTAATCTATTTCTACTCTACTCTATACTCTACTTCTACCTTGGCGAACTCATTTCAGAAAAACTTGGAGGGGAGCGGTGTTTGTCATCTCCTCGAGGAACAAGGAATATACGTGCGATTCTTGCACTCCGTGTCTCTCTCTGTTTTTTCACCCGAATAAAGTGTAGCCAAAGAAAGACGAGATGTTCGTTGGGTTGCTGTTGCCGACAAGTCTAGAAGATCTACTAGTTTAGTAAGGCGTGTCATTCAGAGTTCAGACACACAACAATTACCGATTTAACGAGGCCGAAAATACACATAACGGACATGTTGTCACCGCTTTAGCGGCTCTGATAACAACTTACTAAACCAGACCGACAGATCTGGCACTCTCGTACATCACGGTCGTCGATATAGCATCATGCGTGTAGAACTTCGCAACGTCAAGGTGGACTGGGTCGACCCGAGGCCGACTGAAGTACTGTGTCTACGTAGTACGTAGTAAGAACTGGACAGTAGACAGGCGTCCAACCGAGCCTAGCAGGTTTAGGGTAGACCCGCTGCCCGTGGATTCTGAAAGGTATGATATCTCCGATCCGATCCGATGGCCGCAATTGCACACAAAACCACAAGAGGGAATCGTCACGGAAATTCTTGCCACCATGGAAGGTTTGAAACTGGCGTCCTTCTCTGATGATGACGTCATCATGACTCTATGCTAGTAGGGACACCCAGTAATATAGCGAGAAGGATGGGAAGACCCCATCAAGTCGTAATCCAAAGGGGTAAGATGGGGCTAGGCCCCAATAGCATGCTCTATGCTAATGGAAATCGTCGAATTTTAGTTCTCTCCTAAAAGGCGTCATGCTTTGGTTCTTTAATATTTTCAGGGACGGAATGGCTGCACTGGAGTTGGACAGGGAGATAGGTACTGCAGTAACCCACGGTGTCGGAAGACTTGCAAAGATTGTAATTCTTACCTAAATTGCAGTCTTTGCAATGTAGGTAAGGTTGTATCATGCGAGCGTCCAAATGTCAATGTGCGACACGACCCAACATGATGAGATATCGGAGATGCACATTCATCTGTGACACTGTATTGTTCCATGGGATTACGTCACCATCGAAGTCATCTTACTTAGAAATGTGGAACAGACAAAGTATAATAACAAAAGGGATGGGAAGACCCCATCAAATCAAAACGTACAAGGATGGAACCAAACCGGTAACATGGGGCTAGGCCCCATGTTAGAAATTACTCAAATGAATTTGATGTGGGGTCTCGAGTGAAACATGACCGTTTTGCTGCTTTTGTTTCTTTCGTCTTTTGCTGGGGACTTCTCCATGGAGGCTATTCTCATACTCAGTATATTTAACATTTAGCGTTTGTACTCTCCATATATTTAACAAGGTGAGACTCCCATTTCTACTGTGCGTCTACTTCATCATCCAGCCAACGTTGTAAAATCTGATCTAGTTCCGATATGTGTAGGGGTTCTGACCTTCCTTGTTTTGTAAAGACTATTTCATTTTCCTCTATACATTAAGACAAGTAGTGATGTATACAGTATTTCAGACATGTTCAATCACACTAAATGTAGTAGAAGTAATGGATGCAAATCTGAGGTCAAATACTTTACAGTATGAGTTGTATCGAGTATGAGTATGACAAAACTTGTAAGGTCGGAAGGACCTTCTAGTGCCTTCACATCAGGAACTTTTTTTCTATTCCTTGGCTTCTGGTCTTGAACTGATGAGGCCTTGCCTTCCCTTCTACTCTTTTCCATGTGCGCTATCCGCATTCAAAGCAGCTATGCTTCTCAATGACCACATTCGGATAAGCGTAGAAGCCATTTGTCTCGTCGTTGATTTCGCAAGCTCGTGACAAAACAGTCACTAGGTCACTGGGCTATTGCACAGGATCGAGACGTTTGGTCCATCAAATATCTCTACTCTACTAATAAACTCCTTCGTTTTTTGGTTCTCTCTGCAATTTTTCTGTTTCTTTTATCTTGGTGCACATATTCTTTCATGCCTGGTTCTCTCAGTGGGTATGTTTTCGTGTATGCTTCTACAGTACACTGTTGTGTTCAGCTTCGTCGGCTCCTTGCGAATCGGACGCGAGAGTGGAACCGGGACGATGGAGAAGAGACTTCTGAAGGTTGCATGGCGGATTTCAGAATGGACCTTCAAACTATCAAACTCTAGCCTTTAGAGCAAATGCAACTCCAGTGTCTGAAAAGCATTCTGAGAATCTCACTGTGTCCATTGTCCTCATAAATGGGTACCAAGTAATATAGCAAAAAGGATGGGAAGACCCCATTGGTATATGGAGTATCATGTTGCATGTTGTACAAGCCTACAGCAAAGAAAAGATATTTGCTACCTGCAGGCTAGAGAACAGAGTAAAATAACAAAAAGTATGAGAAGACCTCATCAGCATAAGGATGAAACCAAACAGATAACATGGGCTAAGCCCCAATACCATAAAAATGGTAAGTATGTCCTATTGCACCTAATATATCCAAACTATTTAGGTCAATAATAATAATTCTTCATATCCTTTTGAAGAATTATCACCTAACATGATTGCTATTATGGATTGCATCGGTTAGTGATATCCTTAGAGTAATGAAAATATATTACCTGAAATAGGCTATACAATAACCTAAGGAGAATCATACACACTATGGCCTACTATGGTAGGCTCTTGCGCACTCTCTCATGAACATGTGGAAGTCATAACTCAATATAACTCCAAAGTAAGAGTAACAAAGAGTTAACTCTCTAGATACCTCTATATGAGGATTGGGTTCCCAACAATTACTACGAGATAGAAACTTTCAAAGCATCAAGGATGTGTCACTTTGGACATGTGAACCAAAGCGCTACGTGGGAGGGAACTAGTTCGCACAAGTGTCCCGACCCACTTTCTCCTAGAAGTAGTGACAACTCAAAACATCTCAAGCTTGGGGAGGAGGGTGAGAATCTTGAGTTATTTGGTCATCTAGATCGTCAGCTGGTTGAGTTAATATTACGGGACGCCAGCGAGAGACAAACGCAACTATATTTTTGTCAATGATTTATTCTCAGACTTTTTTCGTTTTTTTTCAGAAGGTCTCCTCATTCTGTTTCTCTAGATGGCATAAGAATACCGCATGATATCTTCCGAATGTGTCTCTAGGTCACATAGTAGCATCACATTACATCTACCGGATATGTCATAGTCCAGCATATACTTATATGGATCACATCCATTACATCATTTTTATTCTATTTTTCTCAAGTTGACCTTGGAATCTCCACAAAAATTTAGTGTCCTTGATACATTTTAGGTCAAGCACTCTTGCAACTCCATGTAAACTCCCTTTTGTAATTATGACCTCTCTCGCCTTCTTTGGGCAGGAAATGCTTCATCTCACCAGGTGACTTTGCAGGAATTTCTGCAGTGAATTTTCTAACCGTATTTCCTGGATTATCACTGCCAAGCTTCATAAGCATTCAGTAAAAAGAACACAGTTTGTAAATATTTGCACGTCTTCATTTGAGCTTCTGCTGTTACAGTATCCCATTTAGATGAGGTCTATCTATTTAAGAGATCAGTCTACTATTACTCAGGGAACCTCAAGATTAATCTGACATCCCAAATCAAACTTTGGAAGGAAGGAGGAGATTGCTTTCGACCAATCTACTGAACCTTGCCTACTACGGATTTAGATTACTGATTCCACTTACAGCGGTTTCTCCATTTGTCCTTGGTGCGTCCTAGAGTACATTTTCGAATGTCAGCGGCTCCTGATGGTGTTCGGTATAGCCCCATTCCCATGCTAGTTGTTGTAAATGTGATGGAGGTAAGAAGAAGGTTAAACAAGGTAACAGATCCCGATGGAACCAAATCTATTATGTGGACTGTGCTGGATCCAGATTTACTAAAGAACATGCATTGTTTTCAAAAAACAACTGATTGTATGTGAGACAGTTTTTGTCACTGGTCATAATGTAAATGTCACGAACATAATTGTCACTGGCCAAGCACTGTGCACATAGAAGCCCTGAACAAGCGCAAACTTAGACGGAAGAGAAGAGTAGAGGAGGCAAGACAATACATGAGGTTTCAAAGAATGGATGTTGGCTTTTGAGTGTCATTGAGGAGCCCATAGGCAAGGCAAGGCAAGGCAAGGCAAGGAATGAACGCGGTCTATCGAGCACGGTAAAGAAGCAGATTTATTTTGTCGCAAGATTGTTGTACAAAAAGCTTGGAAGAAGCAGAAGTAATGTTTTTTATATTTGAAATTTTCAATTTTTTTGTTCATTGAATTCATTAGAACTTTATCAATGAATAGAGCAGTCTGTATTTTGAAAATGTTTATATCATGACTCATGGTCGCCATCACTTGGAATGGATTTTGACATTTACTTTTACTTGTGGCTGCCTGACATATGATACAAAAGTCTCTAATAAAAATTATTTGAAAAGATTTGACATAAATGTGATACATTATATGATGAAACTATGATTAGTTTCAGATTATATATTCACAAATGAAACTTATATATATATAAGTTAATGTGATTGTGTAAATCATGTATTTATTTGTATATATAGATAGATGATACATTCTTTTCCAGTGTGGAAAACATATCTTGATTTGAATAGCTTGTCATATGCACCTATAGAATTATCTTTGAGCTCAAACGTGATGCTTTGCATCATTCTCATAACTTGGCCCGTAACATCTTTGCTCATTCAAGTTTACCATATTTTATATATATTGTGGATGATGGTCATTGCAACCGTGCTGCAAAATTTTAGGTTTGTTGTAACCCTATATACATGAAATACATAAATTTGTCTACAAACCTTGGTCAAATAGATTATCACATTAAAAATTCAAGATATGAAGGGATCCATCAAAGACATGAAAGCGTCATGATAAATGGATGATTTTATGGGCAATGACATATATACAATCTAGTCTCTCTAACTGCACCAAGTTGGTTGGAATCCCCTTGTTGCACTTATGAGGATTTTTAGATATTGAAAACCCTCTATTACAGAAAAAGGTGTAAAAAATATACTTATTAAGGATTTTTCAAAAGTACATAAATCATAATTATTACTTAAATTACATCTTAATTTTGCAAGTGTTAAAAGATTTTGGAAGACTACTTCCAAAAAAAATTCACATTATCACTCTACACTAGTAGAGTGATAATGTGAATTTTTTTTGTATCAGACGTTTGATGGATGATAAAAGTGATTTCTTGCAAGTTTGCTCAGAAAAAAGAGTATAGACAAAGTTTTCACATAAACATCCACACGTCATTTATATTTCATTGGATGTGATTGCCGCAAAGTTAAAAGAATAAAATTTAATCAGTAGGTGTTGTAAAAGATGAACATAAACAGGCATATTGCAAGTTATACATTTGGAATCCCTAATTGCTTGACCTAATGTGATCTATAATATCAAATTGTTTCTCCAACCTATAAGTATTGGCAGGATAGATTCAAAGAACGAAAGAGCACAACAAAAAACATGCAAGAAATGAAGTATCACATATCTAATCTGAAACAAATCAAAATTGTTAAAAATATTCTAAACATGTTCAAAAATAATTTCAGATGTATAGTATGACGGTCTACATCCTCCTTATCACAACACATCCACTTCAGGGTCTGGCAAAGCCTTGTTAACCTTGTTCTACTACTTCAATTTCAATAATTAATAGTATTTTAGGTGCAAATGTCAATGTAATTGTAATTACCAAGGTATTTTGTTCAAAAATTGGATGTAGTGATTTTGTGACACTAATGAGTTGAGAATAGAAAGTTTATGTTAATACCTTGCATTTCAAAAAATTTAATTATTACAATTAGATGATGTATGTTATATCACGGTATGAAATAAAAATAAATAGAATGGAATTGTTATACTCCATTTTTGGTCATACCTTAATGACTTTGATGTTGTAAATCAAACTGTATTCATTGTACTTAAAAATAATTATCCCAATATATTTCTCTAAAACAAGAGTAAAAAATGATTTGCAATGCATTAGGTATTGTACATGATGAGGCTTCGGCAAGGATGTTGGCTCGTGGATCTTGGCTCAACCATGCATCAACTACTTTTTCTACAACAATGAGATTCCGCCTTAGCTTGATTCATCCATCTTCATCTTCATCACTTACACGTGAGTGTGGTATTACTTTACATGCAGCAGGTGTCCATATTACTCGTTGCCCATTCAGAGTGCAAAGGACAAGACAACTACCCATGATGTCATTAGGAATGTGGTATTTGCTATAGCGCGAGAGGATGAACACTTTACATGGGGGGGAGCGTTGGTATGCCTTGAAGTCGACTAGAGTTAGGACAGACTTATATTTGGTTCAGGAGGATTATTTTACTATTGGTTATTGATCCTACATATGAAACACACTAATTTTCCATCCTTCTGAATTGGTGCGAGTGGAGCGGCAACAGCTAAGGTCTCCAAGTATACGACTATAAAGAGATATCAACTCTTTGTTTCTTTGTTTGGAGTTATATGAAGCTATGGACACCGACATCTGACAAGTTCGTGAGTGGGCGAGAACATACCATACTAGCGGGAGGGGTATCACTATCTTTAGCTTAATGTATAACATATTTTAGGTAACTTGTTTCTATTGCTCTATAGAGAGCAATAGCTAGTGCTATCAATATGACAGTAATCACATGAGGTAATAAACCCTTAGTTGTTTGTAGACTGTTTGACCTAGATAGTTTCTATATCTTATGTGAAGTATGTCATATTTCCCATTGTGATGCTATTGGGGCTAGCCCCATGGTACCCATTTGGTTTCATCCATGTACCACTACTAGGATAGGGATTTCCCATCGTTTTTGTTATTTTACTTTACTAAGTGTATGCATGATCCAAACAAGATCTTCTTGTATTTCTCGTTATTTTACTCTATTCTCACTGATCAGTTTACGCATTGGTCTTGTTGATTGTGATGAGTCAGCATTCTTAAAGACTCGAATACTGTATTGAGTCTATTGTGTATATCTCATGCACACATATCATGCCGGAGAAGCCTTCCAGTTCGCAAACACTCATGCATCACGTACTGTACGCATCTTATCCCATCCATATTTTGACTCCTTATTTTTTCCCCACCTTTTGTACTTCCTGTTCAATTCATGATCCTTCCTAGCCATACCTTAGCCCGAGATTTTCTACCTCATGACCACATTTATGCAGGAAGTTTGGTGTCATTCAGCAGATTTTATATTCTTAAATTCTCATCTTCAAGTTTCTTCCCTGGGTTTGATGTTACCTCTAACTCATAGTTCCTCATTGAAGTACAATATTAATGTTATTTTCGGACCTTAATGGAAACATTTTGTGTAGTCATCTCCACATGTGTAACCAGATGTCAAAGCAGATGTCAGAATTTAATGAAATCAATAGTAACGAAATTTCATATGCGCAAAAAGGACACAGCATTTCTCTAAAAGTGTATAACCACACATGGATTATTGATTAGTTTACACTTGTTAAAACTCCTCTTAAAAATTATCTAACATAACTAAAAAATTACACATTGCTAAAGTGTACATCTAAATTACATTTGTTAGATGAGTGTGTAATTTAGGATAATAAGTCATGTCATTTTTTTATTCTAATCACTCCATCAACTTTCAAAAGCTAACTTCATATAGTTGATTTGTTATTTATGCTCATACCTTGTGTGTATCTTATTGTAATTGCAAATTCATTTGACTTTAGCTTGACTCATCCCCCTTCAATCCATAGTGAAGAATAAAAATATTCTATATTTTATAAATCTATGTTAATTCTCAAAAGTGGTAAAAAAACTAAAATTTCATGAAACTTTGGATAATATTTCAAAAAAATTCCGATACTTATAACCTTGATTCAGTTTTGATAATCAAATATGCAATAAAGTTAAATCTGATTTTTGAATAAAAACAAGTATTTCCAAAATATTGATTACATTATACTGCCCGCAATATGCATAATGGATTACATTCTGGTTGGTTAGGATACTCTAACTGTTATCGACCAGCTGTGGCCCTCTTATGGCCTCCCCTGCAACCACAGAGGACCCAGTTATGGTCTTTCCCACGTGGCTGCGCTTACCGGCACGATACCTGAGTCCTGACAGTAGCTATGCCACGATGATATTCGCAAAGTTGATCCACACGGTCAACTGGGATAGGCAAAAAGACGAAGACAATGTGTTGTACAGGGCAGAAGCCAAGAAAAATTGACGGAAGCGACCGAGAAAAATACTGCAGTATTTGGTCATTCTCATACACAAATACGTCGATGTACGTGTATGATATCTATAGGGATAAAGTTGAGACGATCGCTCAAAAAAGAGCAATATTACTTCGAACCAATCCAATCTTCTTCCACGTGCTAGCTATATTATCTTCAAAGCTTGTGCAAGTAGTACTACTTAATTCATTGGAACAGTGAAACTAGGATGGGACCTATGAAACAACTAACGTGGCGCCGAGATCCGTGTCATTAGTCTCAACATAGAGAGCTGCAGCTAGCATGTTAATCGATAGTCCAAGGTTTTTTACAAAATTACACCAGAGAAACCAATCTGCTACACAATTTACTCGGCAGATTCGTCTCTAAAGTCAGTAACATATAATTGTAATTTCTGTCTTCCCAATCAGCTCAATGTAATCTTGTCAGAGACAACTAATTCAACTCATTTTCGATCAGTTGAGTTGACTTTCTAGAAGAAAACTAGTGGCTTCCAAGCTAGATATCAGTGCGCCACTAATATGGCATATCGATACAATGATAGAAGTTTCAAAGCATAAAGTAGATGATTAGGTCTCTGTTTGCGTCTCTCTTCAGCACAGTGTTTGAGAAACGGCACCACCGTTGATTCATGAACTAGATCATCACAAAATGGAGCAGATTACTCAATGTCCTTCCTTATAATCGACAAAAGTGTCTACAATGTGAGTAATGAAAATTGGTCGTTGACCACATGTACAAGTAATCACAACTATGTACTACCGTTGGTTCCCAAATTTGGACCTGCTCATCGCCATCAAATCATCTGGACATTTTTGCTGCAAGTTCCCTCACGAGTTTGGCGGCAACCATTGCTGTCATTCCGTCCACTGTATCACGTTGAGGGTTGAACTCTACGACGTCCCCTCCAACAATATCACCCTGCAGGTTTTGGACGATGTTCATCACATCTCGGAAGCTGAGGCCTCCCGGTTCAATGTGGGAAACCCCAGGAGCGAAAGCTGGGTCGAGACAATCCACATCTATCGATACATACACACCTTTGACTCCTTCACCCAGTTCCTGCACAAAAGCGAGAGAGACAGTCAATCCAGGTATTCGTGAACATGGTGGATGAAAAAAGTACCTCAGTCTGCATCAAGCTGGCAAGAGGTTGGACACTAACTATCAAAAACCTAAACGTAAAACTCATTTTCAAAGATGAAACGGGTATAGGAAGATACATAGTATTTATCATAAATACATAGTACTATGTATTTATGAAACGATATTTAACCTGTTGTCATCTAGGATATCTGGACAAACGGTCGGCGTAGGCTGACAAATCTAAACAAAAGCAGACCATATCTAAGACAGTCAAGAAGCAAGCTTAGAATGACTGAAGAAAACAAAGCAGGCTGAAGCATCAGCACCTGGACATACAAAGAACACAATTCGATATGGGATTGTGAACTTTGGTGAGCGGATCCGAATTGCAGAACTCACAGAAGTATTTGTTGACCATGGAAGCAGTCCGACAAAAAACACAGAGCAGTAGTAGAGATTGGCAAGTCAAACGGGACTGAAAGCAACCGACATCCAAACCAAAACCCTTTTGCTGCAAACTTGCGACTTACGTCATTGACTCAAGCTTTTGTAAGTAAATTTAGGTCGAAGCTTATCAGCATCTGATTACCGGAATTTATCCCTCAATTCGGGTATTAAGGCATGAAAGAAAAACCTGAACAAAATCATATTCCGTCCCGAAGGTTCCTAGAATGATTAGGAAAGAAAATCTTCGGAAGTCTTCCACCAGGCGTCATTTGAGATCCGTGAAAATGATAGTAACGTACCAGGTTTTCCAAAAACTCTCTGTCCTCGCTGTAATTGCGCATCTCGTATTGCTCCACCCCGAATTTCTTTCCCTGTTCTCTGCCTTCTTTGTTAATTGAGCGAATCCCCACCTGCCAACCGAAAAAAATGTTGAAGTTTCAGGAAAGGTCCAGGAATCCAAGGGCCGATAGGACCCAACAGACAGGTTGTAGGTCAGAAAGCACTCTCCATTTATCTTCTCACACACTTTCCTAACCGGCTGGTCAGCTATATCCAGACCCTATGTAATGATAAAAACTATGCACAGGAACGCACTTCAATTGCAAATGCGCAAAAAAATCACCTGAAGGAGTCGTCTGGCATAGCCACCCTCCATGATGCGAGCAAATCCAGAGGCATGAGAGTAGATGTTCCCTTCAAACGCATGGTAGATGTCGGGATGCGCATCCAAGTGGAGAATGTCCACCTGACCCCCGAGTTGTTCAGAAACAGCTCGCACTACTGGGTATGAGATGGAATGATCACCGCCCAAAACAAGCGGACGCAGTGGATGCTGAGATCATTTTAAACCACATTATTGCAAAAGTCAGTGAGTGTGGGAAGTGAATGAATGACAAGGTTGCATGAACACTGAAGCAGGTTTGGGATCAACGCTCCAAACATTTAAACGAGTGAGGTTCCAAATGTAAAGTTGGCTTGAAAAAGTGTAATTTTTGCGTGGAGATGGAAATTTCTGTTTTATGTGAGGTTTGAACAGGAAACGTAAAACCTTCTCGATCAAATGCACCAACCTCGTTCATCACTATTTTCACAGCCTCGGATATGGTGTTCATCAAGCGTTCATCACCTACTCCGCAGTCGCGCATTTCTTGGACCGGAAGGTCTCCTGCATCTGTCATGACGCGAACATCTTCGAGGTCTTTGCCTGCAGCGCAATTCAGTTCCAATCCACTTCTTCGTTCAGCTCAAAATGGTCAGAAGATGCCTCTCACACTCAAAATCTCGGCAGCATAACGGCGGCACAAGCCTACGACAAGCAGAGTACGAAGAGTCATAGGTGACAGGAAAAATCAAGATCGATAAAACCTCATCTCGCCGGAGAATCCATGTCCTGACCTGATTCTGTCGATGAATTGGTGCTGCCACACCATATTGCTTCTCTGATGCGAGGAGGAGAGAACGCGGGACCCTGGAGAAAAGACGAATTATGGCCCAAAGGAACTCCAAGCAAACATGACGTCGCCACTGCACCACCAATTGCCCGAACTTGCTCTCCCTGCCAAGATTGTTCAACGCGCACGAAATTCACCCACAAGCCCACGCAACCATTACCCAATGAGATGCTCATACCAACTTCACATTCTATAATGGCGCCCTTCGTCGCCCAGCCCAGTCTTCAACGTCTCACCGACGCGATGCGATTATGTATAACAAGTACCAGCACAAATTCCACAGCAAACCATAAGCGAGGCTTGCTTGCACAAGAGGACGACCGAACTGGGAAGAAGAGGAACGCAGCATCCGTCGTGTGACCAGAGAGAAAGAATCACTAATTTTCAAGCAGCACCGAGGGAAGCACAAACCCAATATCAGTACAAACACGTACAATTTACATACACATCAACATCGAAGCGCATTGAGGAAAATTCGAACGATCAAGAATTACCCTTAGGCGCGCCCGCTCGCGGACGAGCGTTAGAGAAGCATCGACGACGCGATTCTGTCCCTGACTGATGGACTGTGCCGTCAGCGTCGAATGAGGACGCCCACGCTGCTGCAGACTCTGGCCAGCTCGTCTCAAGACTCGCCTTGCGACCCCGCCTGCGGTGGCCATCCCTGCGCTCTGCTGCGTCCCCTGAAGAAAGAGCCGAGCCGAGCCTCCAGTCGACAATGGGATGGACAACGGAAACGAGAGCGAAATTGGAATTCAAGTGGGAAACGGGCAGAAAAGCTCTGTGGAAGGAGGAGCGGACGTGTAAAGTGTACGCGTCCTTGCGAATGGCACACGAGCAAAAGATGAATGCAGAACGAACGAAATTCCTGAAAATGAGAACGCGGCGACTCGCGTTAGGGGGGAGTCCAACGAGTGTTACATTTCCTGAGGGCTATTAACTGCTGCACGACTGTAAGTGATCGGATGGGCACGAGATGACGAAACGAGCACTGCCTGACGATCCAGTATTCTGCTGTGGGACCCATGTTCACCTACTCCGATCGAGAGTAAGCCGAGATCCTCATATGCTCTTCCATGTAACAAACAGATGCTCTCGTAATATCCATTTGCATACTTACGCTCGTCGGTCTATTCATCGACATCTCTACACAAAAGCCTGCAAATTGCAGTCACATTAGAGCTGCTGCTGCAAGATAAGAGCAGAAACTCTATTTTGGTGCCAGCACGACAGGCCACAGGCGGCGATTCTCAAAGAGAAGTGAGTGCGAGCTGGTGCCAACAGGGACTTTCTTGACCTTGCTGTGTTCTTTCAGAAGTGTGGCAATCATTGCTCTTACGCTGTAGTGGATTGGAATCAGAGAGAGTACCGTAGTAAACTGCTGAGCGTCGCCAAAGGCTGCGTTCGGGGAAGAAGGGAGCACAGAGCTGGAGATATTTGTTTTCGTGTTGAGTACAGATTTTGAGTCACAGAGAAGGGACACAGTGACGCGACTCATCCTCAGTAGTCCATGAAAACAGTACAGAAATGGGTGAAGGGAGAGAGAACCACGAGAATATGGTGTGTGAGTGTCAAGGCACATGACTTAAGAGATTAGAAAATTTTTGCAGTATGTCTGGCGCTTTGCTTGATTGCGACTTTCATCCTTTGCTTCTCACGTGACGATATAAGTAGCAGACCTCTGTTTTCGGCTTGATTGGAACCATGGTCTCAAATAAGCAAGCAAGAGTTCACGACGGACTCACTCATAAGATTACCTGCTCACGATGCACATCTTGGTCCTACAAATGAGTCGAGATATATTCAGTACACGTCAGAGCTCGAAGTTCTTTGATTCGCCCAGAGAAATGTGTGAAAAATGCCCAGGTAAGTACAAAACCTTACACGATCTATATAGAGGTGACCACGATGACTCCAACACGTCCTGGTTGTTAAGTAGGAATCAGTCGCCACCGAATTTCAAACAGGGCCGATCAGGAGCCTAATATAAGGTGATCTTCGGTTTATTGTAAAACACTTCAGATGCAGAACTGACACCAGTAAGGGCCACAGCGCTGCCACATCACAGGGCCATATTATCGACGCAACCAAAGCGTCTATCATACCGAAAATAGAAAACACTATAGCTATTACACGGGTTATAACCGAACCCATCTATGTGACCAGCCTGTGAACAATATGAAAATTGGAACTAGATGCAAAGGATTTCAGTCTTCTAGTACTGCTTTTCTCATGCTTGGGTATGAATTGACTGATTAGGTAAGTCTTCTGTTGTGATGTGCAGAAGAAAAAACGGTAGCTGCATGAACACGGATCGAGCTACTATAACAGGAACCTCATAACTCAAGACAGAGCAGCTAATAAGAAGTCATATTACCCCATCTTGAGCTTTGATCTTTAATATACTCAGATATAACACTTCAGGGAACAAATTTACACTCCGAAGATAGACAATCTGGCTTTTGGCCCCGCGGTCTTGGTCCTGGGTTCCTCAAAAAATGGTTGATCAGACTTTGTGAAGACTTTTTGAGCAACTTGTTCACTGTTTTGAGGCTAAAATCCTCGTCCACAACTTTCTTCATACAGATCTCATGTACATGTTCTGCCTCCTATGGCACTAATAATCACTCGTATGGTAAAAGACTCAGCAGACTAATTCTTTCGTCCTTCGGCCAGGATGATGTGGTAGCCGTGCCTGTAGATAAAACCAGAGAAATTGAAGTTAGAATTGCCGCTAATGGGTGCGGAACTACTTACCAAATTCCACGGATATTCCAACATTCAAGAACTATTCGCTTAGGAGAGAGATAATACTGTCCAAAACGTGGCCAGAAGCAGCCGGCATTCACTGCTTTGAGGACCAGTCCGTAACAAAGGCAACCGGCAATGAACAGACTTTCAACTGACTGGGAATCCAGACAATCAGACTGATGAATCACAATTCAGCAATCACAGCGAGAAAGCTAGGCACAGCCAAATTCAAAACTGAATGGAAAAATATAGAAAATGAAAATAATGGGTGAGAGGGAAAGCTAGGAACACAGAAATGTAAGACTTCAATACTGAAATCGCACTGCATATATATATTATTTTTCTTTGAGAGAGAAAGAGAGGGAACTTTTAAAAATGTTGGTTTATTATCATATTATCAGCAAGCAGTATTTGTTACTGATGTCTATTGAAAATAATATAGGTACGTAGTGTTCACACATATGTGCCCCAGAAGAGGGGAAAATAGAAACTTCTACGTGACACTGTCAACCATCAACAACCGACAAACCGATGAACAATTACGGAAGTCGTCGCAGAAAACCTCAAGGAAGAAATGAATGAATAATCAACTCACGTTGACTTGAACGGGGCACTTGTAGCCCCTACCGGTGTAGCGAATGCGACATCTTGAAACGGACCTGCCATTTTTCCTCTCGGGAACCAACCAAGGTCACCACCCTTCTTGGCCGATGGACACTCTGAATACTCGGCAGCAATCTGTCAGAAGCAAAAGCATCAACTTCGTCAGTAGATTCAATATAACATCTGCAAAATTTTGTTGCTATCCCTACAGCTGTGGCCTTAACCCTTGGATCATCAGCCTGAAATTCGATATGAGGTATCAATCTGGCCGTGAACATTGAGGCTGTACCCGTCCACTCTATCTGACCAGACTATAACCAAATGACAAAATACTCTTGAACGTCCATTTTAGAGAAATTGAGACACAGGCACGAACAGCCAGGACGAGTACGGAGTAACCACCCAACTGTCAGATGCTCCACACTTTCAGAGCCGAAGTGGCAGAGCCATCCACTGAACTGGCAGGTACCAGAACACCTTAAAAAATCCGCCTAGATCATCAGAACAAACCTCTTGACGACAGTATGCAGAAGCCAAATGTCGTGGAGGGAACTTGAATCATCGAAATTTTTGTCTGCGGCCAAGAATGCATTCGCGATTGTGCAATTCACAAGCATTAGGGTACCTTGGAAAACTCAGCGGACGGAACCTTGTCACCATTGCTGAGCCATCCTTCCTCTAATCTCTTGTAGGCTTCGTTGATCTTTCCTTGCTTCTCGCAAAGAATATGTCTAGCTGACATACGAAAAAATGGCCAAGACGCGAGCAAGTAAATATCAATTAGGAGGCGAGTCCGCAGAAGCTTGTCAGTACGAAATAAAACGATATCAACGCGCAAATCGAATCGTTTGGCAGCTGACAATGTAATTTCCCATCGCAGGCCTAAACTCAGAGCCATCTATAGCTTGCATCGCTCTAAAACCCCGTTCCCAAGCATCAAACTGAGCATTCCTCACATGATCTAGAAGCTGAACAAGAATCCTCCACACCTACATCCATACCTTTCACATAAGTGCAGGTTCCAAGATCTGCACCCTTTGCCGCACCCTTTCCCTTGCCCTTTCCTCCGGCATCCTCCGCAGCAGCAGGGGCTTTACCCTTGCCCTTGCCCCCAGCATCCTTCGCTTTTGAATCCTTCCCCATGTCACCAACTCACAATCTGCTCACACAAGCTAGGCCTGCGAATTCTCGACTTCTCTGAACTTGCACGGCAACTCAACATACAACCACTGCAACGGCAAGTTGCCGATTTTGCTTACGACCTTCCCAAGAAAGCCCTCTCTTCTGTAGTATCTGTAGTTTCTGTACTGTACTGCATCTACGGTATCTGTGGTCGGGCCAGTAGTTCTGACAAGGCTACAGCGTTACTTAAGGGACCACATTCCACAACTGCAGAGCAAAGGAAAGGCGTACTGCATTCCTGTTCAAGTGATCCGGACTGGAAAATGTGTTTGATCCAAAAATCATCAAATGCAAAAAGGGCTTTTTTCACGCATTTCAATTTGAAATACTCCGTTGACCCAAACTGGATGCCTTTTCTCAGAAGTTCAGCTCGACGTATGTGATGCAGTTTGACGATGTACTAATTTTCAAAGACCCAATCTTGGTTGGAGTTGTAACTTAAATTTATTTGTAAGTCGCATTTGAAGTTGTAAATTTTCTCAAGAACTTGAGGTCATTGATTAAAAGCTACATTAGTTGATCTAACTGCAGGAACTAGCTTAAGCCACCGTAACCAGGAGTTGGTAATACATTGTCAGTTGAAAATGCATATTATGAATGAAAAGTTTCTTATTTAGAATCAAGACTAAATCTAATATATATATATATATATTAATTATTGGAACAAATTTTGTTAATCAAAAAGAAAAAATTGAGTACTAATGTTTCAAACACAACGTAAGTCAATTTCATGTTTTCCCTCATGAAATCTGAATGTATAGTTGAAAGAATACTAGATCAGTCGCCAAGAGATTGTGGGTGATAAATATTCAAACGCTGTCGCATGGACATTTCTTTGCTCTGAGAACGCCCGAGCGCCTGGCTGTAGAAGAACCCTCTAGAACCTCGTGTGAGTTGACAATCTCTTCTTCTTCTCCTCAGTACTCCACATTACAACGATAAAACTTCAGTGCAAGAAGATTATGATATCTGATGATTCGACCGATAACTTTCACTTCAACTTCACAGAAAATTTATCCACAACCCTTTCAATCTCTCAGTAAAGTTTCATATGTTTCTCTTTTCTAGATCTCTCAGAACAATTGTTGATTTCTACACTGTATCACAAGGTGATATACAAACCTCTGTGTACAAAACCCATCACACATCCCAATCCTTGACTTCAATTGCTTTTTGATTTCATGAGAAGGTCACTCATTATCATAACTTAAACTGTGCAAAATTTTATTGACAGAACTTTTTGATATCAAAAGATATGATCTCCGTACTAACTTCGTGACAATCAGTGTAGTCTTGCAATTCTGACTATATACACAAACTTCAAGTTATCACTCCGTACTCAAAACTCGTCCAATCAAGTCAAAACTTCAATCAAAACACAAGCATGAGTCAAAAACTATATCTCTGTCGACTCAGATCTCCCAAAACCCTTGTAAGGTTCTCAAAAACTCCCCAAATACACTCAAAGGTCTAAATTTCTCACTCTAAGATTGAATCACCACTTCAGAGTGACAAATCCTTCAAATCCATCCATTCTTGAGCCCACGTCGTAGCTCGCCCCGTCAGCTCTCCAAACCAATCCTCAGATCTCCGAATGTCCCCCTGGAAGGTCTCCAAAACTCCTCAAAATCTCGAACAAGTTGCCCAAGTGTCCTGGCCCAAACTCCAAGACCAATGAGAATGAAGACTGTTATTTTGACCTCTAGTGTGGCCAAATTAGCTCCATTTTAACTTAGAGTTTTACAACTATCCTAAACACACTACTTAGCCATCCTATACACAATACAAGTTGCCACTAATAAAGAGTCAAAATGACAACTCGAAACCGGCTAAGTATGAACGGAACTACAAACGGAACCGGGGAGTTTATAACTTGAGAATAATACTCCTCGCCAAAGTTCCTAACAATGAAC
Source organism: Marchantia paleacea (assembly GCA_014180765.2). Classification (NCBI taxonomy): domain Eukaryota; kingdom Viridiplantae; phylum Streptophyta; class Marchantiopsida; order Marchantiales; family Marchantiaceae; genus Marchantia; species Marchantia paleacea. Next base: position 1,327,803 of record MUAA02000064.1, read on the forward strand.
TCCCTATGGCTTGTTTTCGGTAAGCAAAGGTGATGGATTGGAACCCATGTGTTGAAAGCCACCACTACTGGTAAGTTCAAATCCATAGCGCCCAAACTAAATCAAAAAATACACTGTTACGTCCCAAATCGTGCCGTAGGAAACAACTTGAAGAATAGTCAGGTCTAGAGAGTTTATCACTTGTTGCAGAAAGTTATCTTCAAAATGATACACTAACCACACCCGAAAATGATCACGATGAAGACACCGGATGTTGATCACAAATGGATTAGGCATCGGTACATCTGGAGTATCATGTTGTCCTCTATCCATATCCTTGTCATCTCCACTTTGATCAGATAAGCTCCTTAGTCAGCAAAGTGATGTGTCTAGCTCTCTCCCATACCCTTTCCATCCTGACTGCGCTTTATATCTGATAAGGTCCAAGATAAGATCTCTTGGAACCTTTTCAACATCCTGATCCTACAAAGTTGATCCAATGGTGGGCTCTTAACAGCCTTACAATGCGCCGTCGGTTATACTAACCTAAAGTATCGCCGTCATGACAACAGCTCTGAAGATGACACATGTCATCATCTTCTCATAGTAGCTACATCACAACACGATAGCGCACCACAATAAAGTTTTAAGAGTAGCAATATGCAGTAGTGTTCTTTCTCCAATACGTGAGATTCTCATGTTTGTGTTAGAGTATGAATAGGGTTTTCTAGTTGATTTCAATGGTGACAAAGAGGGAACCAAGTAATTAAGCAAAAAGGATGGGAATACTCCATCAAGGAGTACATGGATGAAATCAAAGGGGGTAAGATGGGGCTAGTCACCAATATCATAATGGGAAATATGTCATATTACACCTAAGATATCATAACTATCTAATTCAAATAGTCTACATACTAGAAATCATATGGAGAAGCAACACCTAATGTGATTGCTCTCCTATGGATTGTGCAACCTAGTGATTTTTGTAGGTTTGTGGGTGGCACAATGGATATACGTTTACTAAAATAGATTATACAATAAGTTAAATAGAGTGATACCCCTATTATCTAGTATGGTAGGCTCTCACAAACGTGTCTAAGTATGAGTCCATAGTTCTATATAACTCCAAAACTATTGAGTGGTAGCAAGTTCATGTGAGTGACATCAATCAAATCAGTTTGATATTAATAAGTTGGACTATTATCTATTGAAATAGCATATCAAGGAAAGAAATCTCTTTCAACCTCAATTCCTCTCACCTCGCCTAATATTTGCATTATCATCATAATTTCAAAAGTTTTGAGGGGAAGTTGCCCAATAATTGACAAATGAAAATAATGTCTCATGAGTTTGAGACCATAGTATATGCTATTATTTTATGGCATCCGAATTTTTCATATGACAGCTTTGATTAACTCTATGGTTTACATTCTTTATGAAGTCTTTAATATACAAATTTATCTAAGGTCAAATATCATAGCATATGTTTCATGATAAAATTACTATATATATCTATGTCATGTCAAACATTGAAAAAGTATCATGCACCAACACAAGCAAAACAAACTTATGTTGATGCACACTCTAACAGATAGGTCGAAGTTGGCATTTATAGCTCCACAATTAATCACATAAACATAAAATATGATGTATTCAACCAAAAAAAATAAAATAATTGTCACCTCTCATACTTTAATATGTCATCCTATATCAATAATAGATTATAGTGAAACTTACAAAGAAGTATAAATTCATGCAAAATTAGTGGAAGTAAGTTACAAAAAATTTGTAATCCCTAACAATCCTAATTCATTGAATATGGTTAGAATCAAGATGTTATCATTGGTTAATTAGTTATATGAATATTGTATGAGAGATAATTAGTGATCCTATGTTCTGAAACTACATGTAGTGAAAGTTACATATGGTTGAGGGTGGAAACTATTGTATAAAAATGCAAAAGTGTAACACACTTGTACCAAACATTTGATATTCTTATAACGTCCCACGTTATAAGAATATTGAAACATATATGATAGCTACCCATGATGTTATGTTTATTATATTAAGCAATAAATAATGGGTATTATTTTCTTTAACTTATTGAATTATCTATTTTAGATAAAGTGTATTCATTGTTCTACATAAATCACTAGTGTCACACTCATGTTAAGTGATATTTCTTTGGATGATATTGTAGCATGCATACTATTAGAACTAGCAAGTTTAGATAGTTTAGGTGAACCAAGACATGTTTACCATTGGGATGTTATTTGGGTGTAGACCACATCAGCTTTTCGACTTCATGCATGTTTTAATTGAGGATTTTCCAATGTTTTTTGCTATATTAATTGGATGGAGTGTTGGTTAATGTTTTTCTGATGTTTCCGGTTTGTTACATTTCAATTTGTCGGTAATTTAGGTGTTGAAAATTTATTTTCCCACTAGTTCATTGACGCGATTTTCATTTTTCCTTTTCTATCTTGTTTTTTTTTTTCCCCTTTCCCTACGACATACATTTTTCCTCCTACTTTTCCCTTTTCTTTTCAATTTTTCTATTCGCAGATAATTGTCGTCTTATTTGTTCTTTCTTTTCTTCTTCCTTTTCTCTTCTCTCTGATAGTTACTTGACCTTTTTTTCTTTCTTTTCCTTTGCTTAATGATAGTTTATTCATTTTTGCTTTGATTTGTTCTCTCTTTTCTTATTTTGATGTTATTTACCTATTTCAACTTACATTCTTTCTTTCCTGTGGTTATTGGTTACAAAGTGCGATTTACAATCCATTTCTCGTCATTGCAAACAGAACGCCTGCAAGAGCAATAATTTTGACGATAGGAAAAGTGCTCACGTACGACAAATCTAGTCATATCCGGACTAGAAAGATTGTAAATCTGATGATTTCCATAACTTCACGATACACATCCTTAAGAAGGGAAGACAGCTGACTGTCAGGATGACAGCAGAAAGCGTCATTTCGACTAATGAAACATGCGCTCCGGGGCCATGAGCCTTCGGAGACCCGTAGCAGAAATTGTACAATGTAGTTCCACCGATAAGAATATTACAGCGAAAAAGTTGTTCTAACTATTGTGGCATTTTGAGAGGTACACTACAATCTACAAGACGGATCGTGGGATGATGATGTTGGCGATATTGTTGGCCCATGGGTTGGACAGGTGGCTGGCCAAGTTCTCCAGGGGTCCGGTTCCGGGGTAGGCAACGGCCTGGATAGAGAAGCCCAAGAAAGCAAGAAGAGCGAGACGACCTGCTCATCGCACGGATCACACAATCAGAAACATACAGTGCCGAGGGGTTCTCTCGACAGTCCTTGCTAATCAACGAGTTTCAAGATGGAGATTCCGACATAAAAGTGTGGTATAATCAATATGAATACAAGACAAAAATGGTGCCCGTATACAATCAAATATCTACGGAGTGACGACTCGTTATGCCACTGAGATCCTAAGAGGCGTATTTGCTGGGAGTTGATTCCTTATGCAATTAGTACAAGTGTCCACCAAAGTCGATTAAGCTTACCATTCTTGAGCTCCTTGAGCTTGTACTCCTCGAGCTTCTTCGGGTCCTTGGCGAAACCCAGAGGGTCGAATGGACCTCCGGGGTACTTCCTCTTCTCATGGTCGGGCTCTTCACCCCTCTTGGCCTCAACGAATGCAATGGCGAGGAACTCGATGGCGAGAATAATGGGGAGGGTGCCCCATGGAACGGGGTTACCGAGGTATGTTGCTTGACCGCCGGGGGTGGCTGCCCATTGCTGGGCTGACACCCAGTTACCCAACCCAAGAGCCTCGGGGATCAAGACTCCGGGCTGCGACGGTAGAAGACCGAAGATCAGACCATGGACACATAAAAACTCCTTTGTGTATAAGCCTTAATGCAGAACAGAAATCGAAAGGAAAATGATATTTAACTCACCACTGCGAGCATGGCCCATCGGCAGTGGATGAGCTCTGACTCCTTGTAGCGGGCGAAGTTCTCTGGAACTTCAGCAAGACCGAGAGGGTCAAATCCGAAATCTCTGGGAGTTCAACACAGCTCCGTCAATTTCCAACTCTTGCCGACAGAAGAACGACAGCATTTTCGAGTGCACCGGCTGGTAACCAAGAAACCTCGGCAGAAACACTAGCTTCCTCAAATTGACTACGAAATTCACGATGTGATCACACAGGACGATGAATGTCGACCTGTCCCGGCGAATTCATCAGACACAATTGAGCTGCAAGAACAGGACAAGCCAGCGGCCATGGGGATGAAGACCTACCCTGGAGACGATCCATCGAGGTAGGCGGGGCGGGGCTGGCCGGGCATCCACTCGGAGGACATGGACACTTTGCTGCCATTGTTCACGGCCGAGAGGGACGAGACGTTACCGCTGAAGAACTTGGTCCTCTGCGCACCACTGAACAGAGAGGGGGCTGCGAGACCTACACACGCCATGGTAGCAGCTGCCATTGTCGTGAACTCTTGCTCCGCGGCTGCTGCTGTTGTTGCTGACCTTGCAAGGCGATGGAGAACAACACACGAACTGCGCGTGCCTTAGCAGAGAGAAGAGGATCTCAAGCCCTTGGGAGTTGCGGACCGGATGAATGTTTGAGATAAAGCGAAGCGCTTCGCCCTGTGCCGTCGCTCGAGGGATATCCGCTGGAAAATCGCCAACCTCACCCTCATTGGCTCCTTTGTGGCTAACAATCCCTTCCTTCTGTCATCGGCCTTTTCAACCTCCAATCTGTTAACTTTCACATCCATTAGTCCCGGTCCCGTCTTCTGAACGACGAATTCCGACCCAGCACCGCCGAATATATCGCCCTTTGGGTCCTGTTTCTGGCGCCCGTTATCAGGGCCCGATTAGTGCCAGTTTGGATGCCCGCTACTTTAGTTTATCTGCTAACAAGCAACATAGGGGTCGTGAGATTTATCTAAATGGAAATTAGTAAATCAAGTATGGATTAAATCGCCATGGACCTGATTAGATGTAAACTTTGATGCTTTTGGCTATTAGTGTAATATCAAAAGCGGGAGAAGGGTATGGCTTGGGGAAAAGTGCCATATTTTCTCCCAAATGATATTTCAAATCCCCTAAGATGGACACTGACTTTGATTAGATAAAAATGCCCTTGTAGACTAAAAAAAAAACTCTCACGAGAGTTTGAAGGAACAATAGTCCAAGATTAAAACCAGATCCATGCAACTGGGCACGGGAAGTATAAGTTATTTCACTTCCTTTATTTATATGTTCCTATACATAACGAGCAATGAATCTATAGAGATATATTGGTGAATTTATTATTTTTAGTGTTCTCAATGATTTTTCTCAAATCCTATATATGCGTAGGATTTAATTTTTTTTTCCCAATCTTTTCTTTTTCTTGACTTGGTTCTATTGGAACCTAGTTGTAAAATTATAGATATCCGCATAGAAAGTTATGAATGTTTTTGGATTTTAAATAGTTAGCATTTCCCCATGTGAGGTGCGATGTTGTGGTTTTGCATGTGGGAGTAGATACATGATGAATTACCTTGTATCACTATTGTTCTCTTTGTGTTAGGTATGGCTTCACTTCCCCTTATGGGACAGTCTAGAGCGGTGCGTGATACATCATGTCTAGTGTGTCATCGACTCTTTATCTCGTAAGGGGTAAAGTCCCATGTGAGAAAGATACTTCTAAGGTTTAATTTTTTTTTCTCTTCTATATACATGGCTTTTCACATGAGGAAGTCAATGTTCTACAATCCGCCGTTGGTAATTGACACGGAGTTCCTTTGGGAGGGCCTCTATTTGCCATAACTCATTCATTATAGAGCTCATTTATTTATTGTTTTGGCCGTGTCAGGTTGTGTGTTCTACTCTTTAGCATATCATACACACATTGTGAGCACTTTAGATCACATTAGGCAAACATTTGACTACTTGACTATCAAGCTTCATCTTGTGTCATGCTACATAGACATGGCACTTGTCAAGGATGTACTACATGTATATCAACTTCCTCTACTAAGGGATCCGCAAGTGTTGTTTGGTATACTACACTCTAATATTGTTGATCGATCCACCTATCTACTTTGCACAATTTTTCCTTCACATGCATTCATATCACGCTTGATAGCCTTTGATAGGAGGATCATGAATGTCTTTGGTGATATCATCGAATCATGTATCTTTGAGTGTGTGACATGAAATTTCGCATAGAGACAGACATCTTTGAAGATTTCATATGGAAGGGTAAGCTTAGTATAGTTGGAGTAGATGGCTATTCAAGCGTTTTTGGCTAGTTGGGCCTTCTCAAAACCTTTGCTATACTCCTAGTTTGTGATTGCATATAAGTCCATTCTTGAGATGTATGCAAAGGAAGTAGATGGGGATCATTTCTCTTACATGTATTATTACAGTATGTATTATTACGATAGACGAGAGATATTTTATCCTCAGAGGTATGATATGAGCTCTCGTCCTTTTCGTCTTTGCCAACCGATTGGCCTAGAGGCTCTAGATTCTCTATAAGTGGATCTCGCCACTAAGAGATCCACTAAGGTATTACTAGGGCTTGTCTACACTCAAAGTTCAACTCTTTGGTCCTCTAGCCATGGAGTTATATGTAACTATGGACGTTAGCTTCGGCATGTTCATGAGAGAGTGCATGAGAGAACCTACCATACTAGGGACAATGGGTATCACTTTCTTTATTTTGTATCCTATTTTAGTCAAAGAGAGCAATCGCATTAGGCTATGATTCTTTAGGTGCTACTCTAATATTTAGAACGCTTGACCTACCTCTTAGGTACAGTAAGAAATACTTCCCATTAGGCTATTGGGTCCTAGCCCCATACTACCCCTTTGGTTTCATCCATGTACTACTTGATGGGCCCTTCCTAGACTTTTTGCTATATTATTGCTATATTACTGGTTTCACTTATGAATCTATATGGAAAATACTTGAGCGTTTGGCAGGGGACACATAAGTGAGAGGTAAGTTAGTCTCTACAAGCAAGTTGCAGTCCCTTTAATCCTGTCCCTAAAACTCGTCAACAAACCAGCCATCTTATGACACTTGCGGATACAGTGATGAAAATAACAGATCGATGGGACACAGTCGCCGTATGTAAGCCCAAGAGAATCCGATATTTAGGCAAGAATTGGTGTGTATTATCCTCACAGCCATGCATGGGGAATGAACTTGTTCTACATAATTTGAAGACGTGGTAAAGCTTACGGGCACAGATTAAAGCATTTGTGAACTCGCACTATGGTCATAACGTCCCTTCTAATATGAATTGCTAAACATTGACAATGAGTGTCGCATGAGGAGAGACACTCCAGTTACACGGCCGTAAAATTTTTTACGTGCAGAAAGGTCAAAGCTTTAACCCTTAGCTCAAGATGAGACTGCATGGAACTGATAAACATTCAGATCACGTCCACTTCGTGTTGGGAACAGAAACCTTGCAGAGTTTACTGTGGTAAACTCTGCAAGGTTTCTGTTCGTATGACTATGACACTTAGCTCAAGGCTCATGAACGTTATATACAACTGGGGAGAAATAAGAACTGCTGTGTTCTATAGCGCATGAATTAGAAATTTATAAACTAAAATGTATCTGATTATTCAAGTTCCACAAAGCGGCACAACTCAGCATAATAAGACCATACAAGGTCCCTTACGACACAGACCTCTTCAGATACAGAGGAAAGTTTAGACTCGAATGTCTCGCAAAGGCGTAAACCGGTTTTTCACTGAAAGGAGAATGTAATGATAAGGGTAGACCCAAGCACGGATAGAGGTTAGTGTCGATGTGCATATTATTCAGTCTCGGTGGACCCAAACACGATATTCCTACCTTTTACCACCACGATTCAATTATCGCAAAGATTGACATGAGAGTGTTGCTCAACCTGTCCTCATGAAGAGTAATATACGCCAACACACCAGTATGAAGTTGAGATTTCAACCATTTGAAACCTCCAGGCCACTGGCCTCATCGCCCTTCCTAAATTCACAGGACCATGCACAACCAGCATACGAATACATGTCATCATGCATCAGGATCGTGAGAAAAATCAGAACTTGTTCAAACTATTAAGTTCAATATGGGCAAGTAGTACATTTGAAATATCAGGCAACAGTTTTGACTTTGTATCAAATTCAGGTGACCGACTTCTGGATAAGCAATTGTTATTGACAGCAATATTACTGCTTATCATCTGACCTGTCATCGATGTTGGAAGCATCAAGAAAGGTGAAGCTACGCAGATCTCTATTCCTAACTAAATTCTCAGCCGAGATACCCGAACTAGTAGAAAAAGCTGTGGCATCTATGGAGGCCTGGCTATACACCTCGCAATTCAACCATTGATACTTGTAATCGACGTGACTTCGGAGCAATGAACAAGCGCAACCCAGAAGGATAAGGCATTACGACATATGTCTTGAGATATCTTCTTCCCATTGACTATCTCAATCTGAGTCAGATTCCATGGCTCCGGGCCAGTGTGGTTACCCTTTCATCAACTAGTGCTAACCACTGCAAAGAGTTAGAGCTCTTTTCGAACATCCCTATTCTCAGTCGTAATCAACAAACAGATTAAGCGGGTCAAGTGGTAGTAGATCCAACAACAGTTCACGCACTTAGAAATCTTGAGAATCAAGATTCAACACCAGATACATTGACCATCTTTCGAGAAAGGAGCTCAAAGCCTCAATAACAGGCTTCAAGCACCCATGATTGATATGGAATACAGACCTGCTATCAAGCAGAATGGAGGACAGATACAACTGTAACCCCTAGAAGCATGACTAAACACATAAATTACATCATTTGCATGCTCCAAGGCATAATGGGGTGCAATTGCAACGTTATCTACTTGAAACTACCAGAAAATAAACTCAGTAAGAAAAAGGACCTGCTACGATTCAGGGATACGTTTAAGATTTTCTAAACGTATCCAGCTACCAGTAAAAACTTCACTTGGCAAACAAAAGGGCCGCATACGTACCCTGAGCCACTCAATTACTAGGAAGGTCTCAACCCTTGGAAGACTTTGAAGTAGCAGAAAGGCATTGAGCTCACCTCCACTTTGCTTCGGGCCCCGCGGAGGATTGTACTATATTTTCCGTTACTAGATAAATCAAAGGAATGGCAACAAAGCATACTGTGTGTAGAACAAATTCCAAATGAACCGATAGAATCCCGCTATAGCCTCCTTGGAGTACTTTGCAGAATCCAGTAGCCATGTCTGGTACACCAAAGCCACCCCTAGGCATGCGTGAGCCGTAACCATCACCCTCGTGTTGAAGGCCTCTGGCATTAAAATTGCGGCTCCTATGGCTCCCACGTAGTTCATCAAGAGCAGACCTGAACCCAAAAAGGAAATTTTCTGCACTCCCATTCTGGTTGCAAATGTGGAAATGTTGTATTTTTTGTCACCCTCCACATCCGGCAGATCTTTAGTGATAGCAATCACAGTGGCGAAGAGGGTAACAAAACAGGTGATGAAAACTATGGAGGGGCTCCACTGGAAATTCAAGCCGAGGGCTGCCCTTGTCGCATAATAAACGCCAAAATTGAGCAGAAATCCTCTTACCGTGGCAATAATTAGAAATGCTGGTACAGCGTATCTTTTGAGACGAAGTGGAGGAACAGAGTATACAGCTCCTAGAAAGAGACCAATGGAGTATAAACCAGTAATCAGGGGACCAAAATTCGTGGAAACGATGCCAACGCCCAGGGCAGCCAATCCCAGAACTAAGACCCAGGCGGAAGTGACAGATAAATCTCCCGCAGCCACTGGCAAGAAGGGCTTGTTCACTTTATCGATGCCCACGTCATAAATTTGATTAATTCCTACAATGTATCCATTCCCACACAGAAGAGCAAGAAGTCCTCTCAAGGCTTTCGGCAGAAGAACCCAATTTATTAATTGAGGATTTTCTAGCAACGCTTTAGCCACCAGGGCTGACGCTCCAATGCACGTCCCACGAATGGTATGGGGCCTCAAGAATCTCCAAAACGCATCCTTAAAATTCACTACCTGCTTCCGTAATGATACCTTCTGGTCACCGGAGTCCCCGCTAATTCCTGCTTCTGACGACCTCGGCTCAGGTTCTCCCAACTGATCACTACTGACAGCATTGACTCGCAAGAAGTGTCCATACTTGCGGCTCCTCGACCTCGACCGACTCCTCGACCAGCTCGAACTCAACCTTAAGCTCACAATTGTGGCAGATCCCAAAAACTGGCTGCTGGGATTATAAGCTTGTGACGTCCTGTGTGAAGAACAATTCAACTGGGAGACAGCATTTCCAGTGCGCTCTCGAACCACACGCAGAGAAGGTGTCAGAATAGACGACGACATTCTCTCCGTGTGGCTCTGTGCCTCACAGCCCTCCCTTCTCAGAGCATGTGGGAAACAAAAGATAATGTGAACCAAGAACAAGCGCTTCCTCGAGGAACTCAGAAAGCCGAAAGGCCTTCCGCGTGAACACGCAAGCAAGATCTCACCACGGGGCCTGCGAGCGAGCGATCGAACGAACGACGGACACACCGAGACAAGGATGAAGAGATAGCCCCTCGACCCCGACGCCAAACAAACACTGACATGACTTGAGTCCTGCCCCGACCAAACCATACCTGAGTCCCTCTGACCGCAAACCCCGGCCGAGTTTCAACCACGGTTGAAGCTCTATTGGGGTCGCCCCCGCTGTTTGTCGGACCCCCGCCCAACAAATCTGGCCACCTTTTATCTCCCCGCACTTCTTTTTGGGTTTTCCAGCTTGTTTTGAAAATAATAATATCATTAAAAAAATTTGATGTCATAAAAGCTATATCAATTTCAAAATTTTTATAATATAATATTTAACCATAATTATTCATCAACAAGTGATTTATATAATTTTTTATTGGACTTGACTTATTCCTGATGGATACATTAAGTTTACTCTCCTCCGGCTAGAAAAAGCTATATGAAGATAAAATCTCGATTTGCATAATTATCATGTTTTTAACTCTTAAGATTAAATACAATGCTATTTTTTTAAACTTTATTTTTTTGTATATATATATATATATATATATATATATATATATAATTTCCTATATTTTGTAAAGATATCAAAAATTCCAAAACCAGATGTGATTTAAAATTAATTTTACTCAAAATTATAATCTGTTATCATTTTATAAAATAAAATTTAAATACATCAAATAGATATATTACTATTTACATGTGATTTTTCACAACTCTTCAAAGATGTGCGCAAGTGATTAATAAATGTATTCAATTAAATATATCAAACAAGTTGCATTTTTAAGAAGTATAAAAAATGTAAAACAGCATTTATTCAAAATGATTCATATATACTAAATTATTTTAAAAAATATTTTATATATCGTACAATAAATCAAAACTTTAGATATACAACAACATCTATAATTTTACATGACAGCAACAATATTTGGTATTCAAATTTCATGAATTTTGATTGAAAATGATACACTATAATTTTTAATCGTGAAATAAGGAAATTTAATAATATTAATAAAATATTTCAAATGATTTAAAAAAAAATTTGTAAAATAATCTTAATATAATTATTTTAAAAATAATAAATATTCAATATTCTGATTTTTACTCAATCAAAATTATAAAATATTATTCATTTATATATAAAAAATAAATTTATTATTTAATATATAATAAAAAATTTATGATAATCTACAATAAATTCATTCACTTTGAATTATTTTTTCTTTTTGATAATAATTATAATGAATCTTTTTAATTGTACTAAATGAAATTTATATTCATGCAAACACATTTTTTACACATGTAATAATCATCATTCATAAAATATATGATAAAAATTGGTTATTTCTAATATAATCATGTTGAATTTCATGATTTGATGTATGGCATGATGAATTAAAATCAATTTATTACACAATGAATTATTTTTATACCTAATATTTCAAAAATACACCAACTCAATTTATATTGAATAATTATTTTTTTCAAAACAACAATATAATGTTTTATTGTTCAAGGTAATGTGCTTTATGATCCATAAATATATTTAATTTATGAATAATTCATATATTTTTAATTAAATTAAATAAAAATACATTAAATACAATCTTTTTATTTTTAAAACATGGAAATAAAAATAAATATGCGATTTTTAAATTTTTTTGTATTGAATAAAAAATAAAAAATAATTTTTTATATCTAAAAATAAAAATAATATTTTTTTTCCTTAAAATTTCAAAATGAATAACAATGTTATATTGTCAAACTAGTGCATTTGTATATAAAAAATCCCTGAATTAAACATTTTAAATATTTATTTATTTATATGAAAAAAAATATTAAAAAAATTTAAATTTTTTGGATAATATTTTCTAATTTTGAGTTTAGAAATTTGTGTTATAAACTTTGAGATTTAAATTATTTTTAAAATAAAAAAATTAATATGTTAAATTAATATGAATTAATATTTTTAAATAAAAAATTAATATCTCAATTTAATATAAATTAATATTTTTAAAATAAAAAATTTAATATCTAACCTGAATATTAATTAATTATTTTCAAAATAAAAAATTTTAATATTATTTTATTATTTTATTTGACTTTTCATTGAAAATAAGTAAAATATTTTATGAAATATTATATTCAATATAATTTTTTATTTTTCATTACAAAAATAAAATGATTTTATTTTATATTATAATAAATAATTATTATTTAATATTAGAAAATAATAAATTGATTGAATGAAATATAATATTTATATTTATTAAATATTCTAACTGATTTGAAATAATTATAAATTTAGTCAAAAATTTAAATAAGTTGTTCAATGATATATAAATTTTATATGTTCATTAAGTAACAAAAATTTTATGAAAATTTTATAATTTTGCTTAGAGTAATGATGGCTTGTTATGTAATTAAACTTAAGTATTCAACAATTAAGAGTTTGAATATTAATGATTCAAGTGAATAATATCATACATAGCATCGTATGATTAAATTTATTTTGTTCTACAATAATGAAGATCAGTATTTAGTTGCCTTAATTTATTTAATGTGATTGTGAGCGAAATAATGTGATGATAATGTGAAGTATTATAGACATTACGTTGTTATGAATTTTAAATTAATTCTTGTAATAATGTATTTTTTTCTCGGGGAAGTAAGTTTCTGATGTGTTTGTAAAGATTTATATGTCATTAAAATGTTATGATTGAGATTTAAAAGCTTAATGTTGCTTAAATAGTTCATTGACATATGTTGACATGGTCATCTTAAGCATTGATTCAATAATTAAATATTGATAAGAGTATGTTTTTATGATCATTTGATTTAGATTTTGTAAGTATGCATTGGATGCATACTTAAATCTTATCTTTTTTTTTCAACAATAATATATCATGTTAAAGATCATATCTCATTATTTTCACATAAGGTGAGATTATGATATTTTTTTCACATTTCACTTGATATTTTACCAAATGATATTTTATTTATTACAATGAATATAATTAATTTTAATCTAATAATAACCTTTTAGTGTCAAATCACTATCACATATTCATAAAGCTAGAAGAATAGAAGTAAAAATTTCAAAAAATACTAAAATTTCTTCCATAATTAGAAATATTAATCTTATTTCATTAAGTGTGAACCTCTAATTCATATGTATTGTTGTGATTCACTCTGAGTAGGTTAAAAAGATGTAGATTTCACAATAATTGAAAGTCAATTTATCATTAAAAACTTACTTAAAATATTATTAGATATTTTAAGTAAAAAAATATCTCTATTATAAAGTATACAATATAAGGCTATATCTTTAAATATCTATCCAATTATTATAGGTAGAATATGTAAAAATAATAAAATAAGCAAGAATAAAAATAGGTTGATTTTGAGTTTCCCGGATAATAATTGAGCTTGAAGGAAACAAAAAATACTAGTATTCATATGTGCATCATAAAACATGGTTGAACTATGTATTCGAGGTAATGGATACTTGTTTTTCACCGTTTGTTGATTCAACCCACGATAGTCAATGCACAATATCATACTCCCATCATTCTTCTTCACAAATAACACATGGGCTCCATAAGGTGAAATGCTTGGTTGTATGAACCACTTTCTCAACATCTTTTCCACTTGAGCTTTACATTCCTCCAACTCATTTGGAGCCAAACTCATGGAGCTTTGCACGTTGGAGTGCTTCCGGGTATCACCTCAATCTTGTGATCTACACGCCTCTTAGGTGGCAATCCTGCAGGTAGATCATCTGGAAAGACATCCTTATACTCCGTAATAATATCGATCAATGATTCCGGAATGTAAAGATTGTGCTTAGAACCATCAACATCTCTTATAAGTCCCAAGAAACATACATCAACTCTAGAAATGACAGTCTTATCAATCACAAAGAGAGGTAAGCTTCTGCAACAGATCGTGATAGAAAATTTTCTATTGCTCCATGATCAATTAGGATTCTCACCTTGTGTCCTTCCATCATCCTATCTGTGACAATCAATCGTGCTTGTTTCTTGCTCCCTCCATGAGCTTCCAATCGTTCTTTTCTTCCAACCCCGCTTTTTCTTTGTTTAGTGGAAACAGTAAGACCGCGAGGCAAGTTTACTGATGATCTTAGTTTTTTTGCAAGATGTCGTCTTCATTGTTGTATTCCCCTCCTTCCATATTATTGAAAGACCTTCACAACATAGGTCTTTCTTCGGATGGTCTTGATATAATTCTACAGAACTTGGCAATATGACATATCCTTCCACATGTATATGTAACCATCTTTAATTAGTGAGAACTAAAGTAGAGGTTACGCAAGGAGGAGATAGATAGTCTTGAATTGACTATTAGTGGAGTATCTAAAGGTGCCATGTCAGCAATCCGTGTGCTCTTTAGGTTGTGTTTCTTGTGTGTTAGTTAGTGTGTTAGTTGATATGTTAGTTGGAGTACACGTCAGCAATCCGTGTGCTCATAGGGATGTCCGCCACGTCATCGATCCACGAGGAATTGAGTGGATGGCGGTTGTGTAACCTTATCTAGTTTGTACCTTTTTGATTACTATATATGGAGAAAGAGAGACCATTGAGGTATCTCTCAACTTCAGAATTTCTTGAGCTATTCGAGTGTGCTCTCCTCACTTCCCTAGTGTTACAATGGTATCAAAGCGAACTTGCTCTTTCCTTGAGTGTGGATTACCCCACTTGAAATAACAAGATAATGATGATAATTTTAAGTTCTTGAGAGTTGTATAGAGACTTACAGAGGTCATTGATCTGCATGTAGAGTAAGGGGGAAAGGGAAAACTGTGGACTGCAAGTATGGATGTGCCTGAGAGAAATCCTGTACCAAACTTTCCATTTCCCAATCTATTCAATATCCATATTCGATTCATGGAGAATGATGTTTTTATAGTGTACCTTGTGGCGAATTGGGGTGCAGATTTTATGGCTCGAGTGATGGCATCACCAGTACAAATGATATTTTTGATTGTCAGTTATGGAGAAACGTGGGATTGTACCAATTACATTCTATACTAAATGTTGGATGGATTTGAATAGTGAACCATCCGCACCGGTTCCGTTCAACACGTATGTAGAAATTAGAACAATTTATCGACAGAAGAGAGTATGGAGTGACTTTATTGTTAGCAATTATGGTGAAGAGTATTATAGAGCTGTAATAGGATCACCTCGGCCTTTTGTGATTCCTATTTTGAGAGATTGGATTGTTATTATACTTATATTGTATTAGTTTGAGTGGTGGAGAAGCATGGAAGCATCGGTTTCTATGAGTGAAGTTCTGAACTCAATCATGATAGAAATGAAAGAGTTAAGAAAAGCTATTGTAGATGTACATACAAAACAACAAGCCATGGAGGACAAGATCTCAACATTAGAGAGTGAGAAGGTAGAGAGAGAAAGAGTTGGTGAGATGGAAGTGGAAACTCCAATACAAGAGACTCAATCCCAACCGCAAGCGACTGCTATTGCCAACAAAGAGGCAAATAGGAGACGACTTCAAGAGATGGAAGATCAAGCCAATCTCTTACTTCGTATGGGAAAGTCATGTAAGGTGGAAGTTTACAAGGGCAGTAGAGCCATGGGAGTTTTGGAGGGATGGATCATGAAGATGAATATACATCTATCACATTTTCATGTTTCTGATTTTCCTGCAGAAATGTTCATGCGGTCTTATCTCATGGATAAGGCTCTTACATGGTACACTACATGGGAACGAATGCTTTCAGAACGAGGCGCTTCTATTTCATGGAGTGGGATGCAAGAGGGGCTTCTTCAAAACTTTCAAGCGGTGGATTTCCTTCAAACCGCGAGAATGAAGTTGTGGGATTTGAAGCAGAAAGGAGGCATACATGAATACATTGAAGAATTTCTTGATCTTCAAGTATCCATTATGAATATGAGTAGAGCAGAAGTCTTAGATGTCTTCAAACGAGGTTTGAAAGAGAGAGTGCGAAAGGAGGTGATGATGATTAATCCATCCACAGTGAATGAAGTAATTGCAATTGCTCAATAGATTTTAGGTGCTTATGGGATCACACACGGTGAACCATCAAGCAATGTTCAAGAACCACTTGGCCCAACACCCATGGAGTTGGGAAACCTTCAACGTGGGAAGGATATGCACCACCACGAGGACCACCGTCTAGGTATGGAGGTGAAAATCGTCAATCATTTATTCCAAATTTTCCGGATCTTCCTGCAAATAATGGAACGGTGAATCGAGGAGGAATGGGGGTTCGTGATAATCGTCAATGCTATACATGTGGGAGGATAAGTCACATTACAAAGTTCTGTAGAACTTGATCAGGACCATCCGGAGGAAGACCTATGTTGCGAAGGCCTTTCAACAATATGGAAGGAGGGGAATACGACAATGAAGACGAGATCTTGCAAGGAAACGAAGATCACCAGTAAACTTGCCTCGCTGCCTTACTGGTTCCACTAAACGAAGAAAAAGAGGGGTTGGAAGAAGGCAACGATTGGAAGTTCATGGAGGGAGCAAGAAACAAGCACGATTGATTGTCACAATGGGATAATGGAAGTACACAAGTCCTAATTGATCCTAGAGCAAAAGAAAATTTTCTGTCACGATCTGTTGCAATTAAATTTGGATTGATTTTGATGAAGGATGTGAGTGAGGAAATGGAGTTGCCAAATGGGCAAACTGAACCAATTGAGACATTAGTATGGAGTGTACAACTAGCCATAGGCGGGTACTGTAAGACCTATGGTTGTACATATAGGATAAAATGTAAGTATATCTAAATTGTGCCTAACTTTATCTTAGTCATGACTATGTTTAGCTAGTTATGGTTAAGTTGGAGGAAAATATAGAATAACTTTTGGTGTGATAGATGAGAACTACTATTTTGTTGTTTAGTAGGAATCAAGGAATAGATTCCATCACATGGGTATCTTGACTTTCCTTGACTTGGACTAGTTTTCATTGGTTGGACTTGATGAAGACCCTTAAATCTAGGGGCGAGATTGACTTGGTACACTAGAAGTTAGGGAGTAGTTGGGCTTCTAGAAGATCCAAGTGGACCAATTGCATGTTGCCATGTACCCTTTTCATTGGGGTTTGTGATATCTACCTCGTTTAAACTTAGTAAGAGAAAATTACATGATGATTACTTATTGTTACTAGGGTAAGATTCTAAGTAGTATAAATAGAGAGGTTGAGAAGCACCTCTCAAGTAGTTTTCAATGGAAGTTAGTTTTGGGAGAAGTTAGTGTGGTGATCTTAGTTTTGGGGAGCTTGGTTCTTGGAGACGTCATGTTCGGAGTGGAGCATTGATTCAATGAAGACTCTGATTACCAAAGTATCACTTCCTTTTGAGTGATATCTTACTCTTGGTGAGAATGTGCATAATGGAGCTTGGACTTTGAGAGTTTGTGTAAGAATGTGCATTAGGGTCATGGTCATAGAGTGGGATTAAGTCCTTCTAGATTCATGATGAGCTTCCAAAAAGCCATAGGAGGTAAACCTGAGTGAGAGTCAGCCCGGAGGTCACATTTTTCGTTCCATTGCCGGGACCTCAATCTAGAAGAAGAAGAGATGTTTTGAATCCAGTTTATTGCCCGTGAGAGTACAACGATGAGAACTCATATGGAAAGGACCGTGGGGGAAGAGCAAACCGAGATCATGATGCATAGTAATGTACCATTTGTGTATCTGGTAGTGTTATATGATAGCTTGGAAGTTATTTTGTACATTTTGTTTACTTACGTGTTGTTTGGGATGAGGCAAGAGTGCTATAATGCATATTTGGTAGTAAAACTTTATTTTCCAAAGTTTTTCCGAGAATTTTATTGATTTTAGAGTAGTAGATGGGATACGTTTTGCACTTGAAATAATAGTCATATCACATTTACATTAAAAGTTATGATGTTTAGAATTTTCTAGGGTCATGACGGGTTTTGAAAGATAGCTCTTGGGAAAAAGTGTACAGAGCTCATCAATTCATGCAAGAATGAAATCAGTATTTGAAGCTTTGCACGAATGTTAATCAGAAGCTAAGCTACATGCAGGTTTAAATTCTGTTGAGAGATCATTTTTATTGAGAAAGTTATGATACATGAAGTATAGGGGGTATAAAAGTGGGCAAAACTGCTTTACTTTTCAGATTTGCTTTTCCTTGTTTATGGTCATTCAGAGAAAGTTAGTGCATGAGTGTTTTGCATAGTGAGGATGACTTGACACTCATTGGAAAATGGGAGATCACCTCTTTGGAAGATCCGGTTGTCTAAGATACCTCAAGGGCTGGACGTGATTGTTTCAGCGGATTTGAACACAAGGGAGTTTAGAGTGGAGTTTGAAGAAAGGACATTAAAAAGTTCCCCGAGAGCAAAACGTGAGAGTTGCATCTATTGTGGAGAGGAGGGACATAAGCTTGTGAGTTGTCCTTTGAGGACCAAAGATCGGAGGTTGAGAGAGAGACGAAACGTACGAGAGCTAAACCTTCATTTGGGACCATCATCTCCCCATGAATCCAAGAGTGGAACCTATTGTGAAAATTGTGGAGTGACCGGACTTCCCTTAGGACACGAGTGTAGTGGCGTGAAAGCTCTGTTGGAGTCACTAGTGGATGGCATTGAAGATAAATTGAGTGCAAATACCAAAAAGTTGAAATCTCCAGGTGGCTCAAGTTCTAACTGAAGATGGAGATCATTTTCAGAATGATCGAGAAGATGTCGATGAGGGTAAGGCTCATAGTGTGTTTAGGAGAAGAGAGAGTCATGGAAATCTTGGACCAACCGATTCCGTTCATTTTGCCATTGATGAATTACTCTAGAATGGAGCTAGTTTTGTTTATGTTGTATTAGGGAGTCCCGTATAAATTTCCAACAATATCGACAAAAGGAGTTGGAAATGGGGGAGCTTCCGGTGTTTTATGGGAGAGAGAAAGAGGATTTAGAATCTTTTGTGAGAGACTTCAAGAGGGCGTGTATAGGAAACAATGAGAGAAGGAAACCCGAATGAGCTATCCTTTTGCCCGACTTCTTGGAGGATTCTGCATTGAAGTGGTACAATGAGTACAAGAAGGAGTATGTGGAGGAAGACACTTGGGAGAGTTTGACGGAGAATCTTGTTGAAAACTTTCTTCCGGATGAAAGTTACAAGAAGCTGATGTGTGA
This sequence comes from Marchantia paleacea, assembly GCA_014180765.2. Taxonomy (NCBI): domain Eukaryota; kingdom Viridiplantae; phylum Streptophyta; class Marchantiopsida; order Marchantiales; family Marchantiaceae; genus Marchantia; species Marchantia paleacea. The sequence continues at coordinate 1,347,495 of MUAA02000064.1, forward strand.
AATCACCTTTTTGAAGCAAGGAGGGAGTGAGAAGGTGAGATCATACGTGGAGAGAACGGAGAAGCTGGAGTAACGTTTTCATGTGATGTTGAGAAAGAGTGGAGACGAGGTCGAGCCAACTATGGTGGGGATTGTGGCGATGTTGACAAAGAACTTCATTGGAGGTTTGAAGCCTCAGATTCGAAGCAAGATGAGATATGAAAAACCCATTTCTAAGATTGAGGCTATTCGTATTGCTATTCGAATGGAGGAGAGCCTAGAAGATGATGATCTAGCTTGGTGGCTGGAGAAGCATCACCACATGTTGTGGTTAGAATGGCAACTCCTACTGTTGTTGGTGCGCCAGTAGTAAATTCTCCATTGATAGATTTGCTTTATGAGTTGAAATCTATCACGGAAACACTCGCTGATCTCAAGATTAACGTTGTACAACTATGGGAGAGGAGGAATCAGAATGTAGGGGGAGGATCTAGAGGGTATGGAAATTATCCTCCAAAAGGAAATCCACCACAAGGTAACTTCTCGTTTTTCATGCTTTAGTTGTGGAGGCCCTCATTTCCAACGGAATTGTCCTAATCCTTGACAGCATGATGGAGTTAGACACAACAATTCTACTCCTACTCCAAGTCAATCGAAGGATAAGGTAGTAGCATCTATTGATGTGCTCCTCATCAGTGCACGTTTGAGAAGGGAGAGAGCTTTATAAGTTCGAGAGTAGATATTCTTGCACATGAGAAGAAGAGAGCAAGATTTGCAAAGGAGTCCATCTCAATGGAAGATCAACCAAACCGGAGCACTCGATCCAGTGGTGTGAGTCAACCGAGAGCATTGAGGACGAAGTTGGGAATGGATGATTTCTCCATTTCATCTAGCCAGCTCAAATACGACGTGGTGGAGGATGTGGGGAATCAAAAAGCCAATATAACTGTTGGCCAATTGATTGCTCTAAATCCTACAATAAGAAAGGAGTTGAGGGGAGGCCTAAGCTCCAAAAGGATCAAGAAGCGACGATCCAAGGGGAAAGCTTCCATGGCGAATGTTGGAGTAGGAGTGGTGGATGCCGCTGCCTCGGAGATATGCACTCAGGCTTCGAAGATTGAAGTATGCATTAATGGACGTTTCAGATGTACTAGTGGATGGTGGATCTGCGGTGAATGCCATGTCTGAACGCTTGTTGAAGAAGTTGGGGATGAAGCTTTCAAGACCTTCCAACATAATTGTTGGGATGGCCAACAAGCAAAAGTTGCGACCCATTGGAGTGGTGGACAAGGTGGTGGTTAGTGTGATGGGAGTTCAAACCTTGTTGTTCTTTCAAGTGCTTGAGGAAGCTACCTCCGACTTGTTGTTAAGAAGACCTTGGTTGAGGGATGTGAGGACAATTGATCGGTGGCATAAGGGTTACCTTCTTACAGGGCCGAAAAACCATCGAGTGAAGGTCTGTCTCACAAGTGGCGGAGGAGTAGTCTCAGACTCGGATAGACCTATGAGTGATTACTCAGAGTTTGAAAGTGAAAAAAGTGGCAGTTTTTTAGAGGTTGACACCAACATGTCGACCGATGAGGAGACATCATCTGAAAATACCTCGGACAATGATGTTCAAGTTCAAGTTCTCGCTGCAATGGATTAACTTCCTAAGCCAGGGGTGGTGAAAGATACCGACAAGATGAAGATGAATGAAGATGAGATAACTCGACGGCTCTCCACTCTCAAGTTTGGTCCCAAGGTTCCTATGGAGGAGAAGTCAAGGTTGTTAGATATATTTCGTAAATATATCCATATCTTTGCCTTTAGCTACAAGGATTTGAAGGAAGTAAACTTAGAACTCATCACATTGAGTTAGAGGAGAAGGCTCGTCGAGTACTTCAGAAGCAACATCGGATAAATCCACCAACGGCTGTGGTGGTCAAGGAGGAGATCGATAAGCTAAAAGATGATGGTTTCATCTATGAGGTCGAGAATTCTAAATGGGTTTCTCCTATTGTGATAGTTAAGAAGAAGAATGGTAAGCAACGTGTATGCGTAGATTACAAGAAGTTGAATGGTGTCACTAAGAAGGATTATTATCCTTTATCTTTCATAAATGAGATTCTAGAGAAGGTGGCAGGTCATGAGTGGTATAGTTTTGGAGATGGTTATAGTGGTTATAACCAAATTCAAATTGCTCATGAAGATCAGCTCAAAACCACTTTTACCACGCCATGGGAAACTTTTGCCTTTAGGCTAATGCCCTTTGGTCTATGTAATGCTCCAACAACTTTTTAGAGTTTCATGAACAAGGTGTTTGAACCTTTTATTGGGAAATTTGTGCGAGATTTCATAGATGATTTTTGTGTATACGGGAAGAAGGAGGATCATTTTGATCATTTGATCAAAATTCTACAACGGTTGGAGAAAGCCAAGGCCTCGCTTAATCCTGAAAAATGCATTTTTGGATGTGAGGAAGGTTTATTGTTAGGGCACATAATCTCCAAGGATAGTATAGCGGTGGATCCTGAAAAGGTGAAACACATCCTCGACTTACCTTTTTCGGTGACGTTGACCAAGTTGAGGTAGTTCCTTGGAATGATGGGATACTATCGATGGTTCATCTTTTCCTTCTCCAACAAAGCTTATGCCTTGATGGTTTACATGAAGAAGAAGATAGATTACGATTTAATCCTCAAGGATGGAGAGGCAGCTGTGGCGTTTGAACTTCTTAAGAAGGCGTTGGTAACGGCTCCTATTTTAGCCAAACCAAATTGGGATAAATCTTTCATTCTCTACACAGATGCATCAAACATTGCTATAGGATGCACTGTAAGCCAGTTAGATGATGATAATCATGATCATCCAATTGCTTATGCTAGTAGACAAATGGTGCAGGCTGAGAAAAACTATTAAGTGACAGAAAGGGAGGCTTTAGCTGTGATCTTCTCACTCAAGAAGTTTCGACACTATCTGTTGGGAGGGAAATTTACTATCGTTACTGACCACAAAGCTTTGAAGTACATTTTCAACAAGCCTAATGCTGAGGGTAGGATAGCCAGATGGAAGTTGTTACTAGCGGAGTTTGATTACATCATTGAGGATCGACCCGGTAAAAAGCATGCCAATGTTGATTTGATGTCTCGACTATACGATGAGGAAGGAGATCTACCAGTGGATGATATATTTCCAGATGAGGATTTGCTGATGATGGACATCATAACAAAGGTACCGGCTGAATATAAGGGGATATGGGATTTAATCTCGGAGGGAGAGTTTCCCCAAGGCATGCATTCACGGGAGAGGAATGCATTAGTGAAGCGATGTGAACCTTATACCATCATAGAGGACGTGTTGTTTCATCAAGGAGCAGATGGATTACTCAGAAGGGTTGTTGGAAGGGAGGAGTCAATTCAACTTATGAAGGAATTTCACGAAGGCTCGGTATGTGAAGGAAACTCTGCAGGAAAGGTTTCTACATTTAAGATCCTAGATGCAGGCTATCATTGGAAGGGCATTTTCAAAGATTGTGTGGAATTTTGCAAGAGTTGTGATGTGTGTCAAGCTTTTGCTAAAAAGTCCATGAAAACCCCTCCTTTGACATCAGTTCCTATTTTAGGTCCTTTTGAGAATTGGGAAATAGATTTTGTAGGACCCTTGAATCTTACTCCTCGGGGTAACAAGTTCATTGAGGTAGCTACAGATTATCTAACCAAGTGGGTAGAAGCTAGACCTCTAAAATCTTCTAGTGAGAAAGAAGTGGGTAGATTTCTGTACGAGAGGATAATAACTAGATTCGGATGCCCTCTAGAAATTGTATCTGATAGAGGTGGTGAGTTTGTTAGAAGCATTATACAAGCCATGCTAGGTCATTTCTCCATCATGGCAAGTGTGACTACTTCCTACAAACCAAATGCTAACGGGTTGGCAGAACAAACCAACTAAACACTTTGCATGATGTTGGCCAAGGATGCTGACATGGACGGGAGCAAGCAAAATTGGGACAAGAGGCTTGTGGGAGTATCGGACAACTTGGAAGACATCAACAGGGTACTCACCTTACCGTATGGTATATGGTGTCGAGTCAAAGCTTCCAATTCAATTTGATTTGACGACCTCCTTAACTATCCAACGGAAGTAAAAGAGGACAAATGGAGCAGAATCTATCAAATCAAGACGTCAACAACTGTTGGAGTTGGAGGAGGCTCAAGTTGTGGCAATGGAACATGTGGAGCGGCCTCAACAATTGCAGAAGAAGTATCATGATAATCGACTTGGGACGAAGAAGATGAAGACTTTCAAAGAAGGTGATTGGGTAATGCTTTACGACTTCATTAAATATAAGAGAGCAAGAAAGAAATTTCTTCCAAAGTACTTTGGTCCTTTCATAGTTCACAAGGTGTGGAGAAACTTTACTTACGATTTGAAGGAGTTGGGAGGACGACATTTGGACCGGATGAATCACGACAAGTTGAAGCTGTTTCATCGACGATTAGATTTTTTCACTCCGAGGACGGAGTGAAATCTTGGTCCGGGGGTACTGTAAGACCTAGGATTGTACATATAGGAAAAAATGTAAGTATATCTAAATTGTGCCTAACTTTATCTTAGTCATGACTATGTTTAGCTAGTTATGGTTAAGTTGGAGGAAAATATAGAGTAACTTTTGGTGTGGTAGATGAGAACTACTATTTTGTTGTTTAGTAGGAATCAAGGAATAGATTCCATCACATGGGTATCTTGACTTTCCTTGACTTGGACTAGTTTTTATTGGTTGGACTTGGTGAAGACCCTTAAATCTAGTAGCGAGATTGACTTGGTACACTAGAAGTCAATTAGGGAGTAGTTGGGCTTCTAGAAGATCCAAGTGGACCAATTGCATGTTGCCATGTACCCTTTTCATTGGGGTTTGTGATATCTACCTCGTTTAAACTTGGTAAGAGAAAATTACATGGTGATTACTTATTATTACTATGGTAAGATTCTAAGTAGTATAAATAGAGAGATTGAGAAGCATTCTCAAGTAGTTTTCAATGGAAGTTAGTTTTGGGAGAAGTTAGTGTGGTGATCTTAGTTTTGGGGAGCTTGGTTCTTGAAGACGTCATGTTTGGAGTGGAGCCTTGATTCAATGAAGACTTTGATTACCAAAGTATCACTTCCTTTTGAGTGATATCTTACTCTTGGTGAGAATGTGCATAATGGAGCTTGGACTTTGAGAGTTTGTGTAAGAGTGTGCATTAGGGTCATGGTCATAGGGTGGGATGAAGTCCTTCTAGATTCATGATGAGCTTCCAAAAAGCCATCGGAGGTAAACGTGAGTGAGATTCAGCCCGGAGGTCACAGTACCAGAAAGAGATTGAATGGAGAGTAATCAGGTTAGCTCGATATGATGCCATCCTAGGAATGCCATGAATACAGCAATACAATCCGGAGATAGATTGGAGAAAGAAAGTAGTAAAAAGTAGTGGATGGAAGATTTACGGAGATAGAAGCAGATCTCAGAATAGAAGCTTACCTCTCTTTGTGATTGATAAGATTGCCATTTCTAGAGATGATGTATGTTTCTTGGGACTTATTAGAGATGTTGCTGGTTCTAAGGACAATCTTTACATTCCAGAATCATTTAGCGATATTATTACGGAGTATCAGGATGTCTTCCCAAATGATCTACCTGCAGGATTTCCACCTAAGATCACAAGATTGAGGTGATACCCGGAAGCACTACAACATGCAAAGCTCCATATCGATTGGCTCCAAATGAGTTGGAGGAATGTAAAGCTCAAGTGGAGGAGATGTTGAGAAAGGGGTTCATACAACCAAGCATTTCACTTTATAAAAATAAGTATCCATTACCTCTAATGGATGATTTGTTTGACCAACTTCAAGGGGTGAGTAACTTCACCAAATTGGATTTGAGGATAGGGTACAACCAAATTCAAATTGCTGATGAAGATGTTTAGAAGACAGCTTTTCGTACTAGGTATGGTCACTTTGAGTATTTAGTAATGCCTTTTTGTCTCACTTACGCGCCTGACACATTCATGGGATTAATGAACAATATTTTTCATACTTATTTAGACAAATCTGTTATTGTCTTTTTGGATGATATTTTGATATATAGTGCAACCTTAGAAAATCATAGACGACATTTACGAGAGATACTTCAGGGTTTTGCGAGAGAATGAGTTATATGCTAAAGCTTCCAAGTGTGAGTTTGGCAAATCTGAAGTAGATTATTTAGGCCATCGAGTCACAGCGGAGGGAATCCAAGTGATGAGTGAGAAGATAGAAGCCATACAGAAATGGACAACATCAGAGGATCAAACTCATCTAAAGAGGTCTTAGAGGAATCTATCACAGATTCGTTAAAGCTTTTGCATGCCTTGCCCAAGCCTTAACATCTATGCTAGGAAAGGGTCAAAAATGGAGATGGGGAACCGCACAAGAGTTAGCATTTCAAGCATTGAAAGATTCTCTATTGCATGCACCTATTCTCAAGTGGTATGATCCTAATTGACCAATCAAGTTGGCCACTAATGCATCAGGTACAACAGTGGGTGGAATTCTTCAACAAGAGTGGGAGGATGGTTGGCACCCGGTTGCCTTTTTCTCCCGAAAGTTGGTGGCAGCTAAGCAAAACTATCACACATCTGAACGAGAGGAATGAGCCATTGTTCTGGCCATGAAACATTGGAAGCACTACTTGGGAGACAAGTAGTTTGTGGTAGAAACCGACCACAAACTATTGGTGTATTTGGAAACTCAAAAAGATCTCTCCAAACGATAAATTCGATGGGCAGAATGACATCAACAGTTCAACATGAAGATAGTGTATGTGGAGGGCAAGAAACAACTTGCAGATGCTCTCACGCGGATGCCGTGTATCAACAATATCATAGAGGTGAAAATCCAAGTTGATTGGTGGTCTCAAATGATGACTACAATAAAGGAGGATGCGGAGATCATGAGAGCACTTCAGGCAAAGACGACAAGCAAGGTTCGAGGTCTAGCATTTCAGGAGTAGCGTACATGGATCCCACAAGATCTAGATTTACGCACAATGGTATTGTCAGAAGGCCACAATACAGCCATTGTCGGGCACGTGGGAGCTAAAAAGACTTTGGAGAGCATACAACGAGTGTATTATTGGCCAAGGATGCGGGAAGATGTGGAGGCATATGTTCGAAGCTGTGTCGCATGTCAACAAAATAAGGCGGGGAATAAAAAATCAACAGGTTTACTACAACCCCTTTCCATTCCCGAACAACGATGGGAACACATTATTATGGATCTAGTATGTGAGTGTCCAAAAACCTCTTTAGGACATGATTCAGTTGTGGTATTTGTGGATAAATTGAGTAAGATGATACACATCCAACCTACCACAAAGACAGTGACGACACGACAACTTGCTCATCTGTATCTAGATGCAGTTTTTGTGAATCACGGATTAAGCAAAGTCTTAATCACAAATAGAGGAACTCATTTTACTAGTTTATTTTCGAAAACCTTGTTTGGTTTATTCAAAACAAAGCTAGCAATGTCTACAGCCTACCATCCTCAAACTAATGGTCAAACAGAGAGGGCCAATAGAACAATAGAGGATATGCTGCGAGCATTCACCTTGGAGGAACAACAAGAGTGGGATACTCTCTGCTTCTAGTGAAATTTACGTATAACAATTATGTTAATGCATCCACAAAAGTGTCTCCATTTTATCTAATGTATGGTGCTTATCCTTTGACACCTTCTAGTTTGTTGAGAATTCCTAAGGGGCAAGAGTTTTCAACCAAAGTTGCGGCAGTCAATGATTTTGTGGAGCACATACACAAAGGACTACATCAAGCAAAGGAGAAGTTGATAATTGCTCAAAATCGACAAAGGCAATATGCATATGCTCATCGCAGGGAGGTGAATTTTCAAAAAGGAGATCAAGTTTGGCTATCCACGACCAATTTGTCACTTGTAGGAACACCAAAATTTAACCCTCGATTCATCGGTCCTTTTGTGGTGTTGAAAAGTGTTGGTGAGGTGTCTTACAAGTTAGAACTCCCGTTACATATGAAAATACATCCCGTATTTCATGTGTCACGATTGCAAAAATATGTACCACGTCCCAAGCAGTTCACAAATCCATCAACCCCTCCTTCTTTATCTACTATGGTAGTAGATCAGGCAGAATTTGAGGTTGACAAGATTCTCAAAAAACGGATTCGGGGTCACATATATCCAAAAACTGAGTATTTGGTTCAATGGAAGGGATATCCATCATATGAATCAACTTGGGAACTGGCAAGGAACTTAGCCAATGCACCCTTGATCGTTCAAGAGTTTGAACGTGTGAGCAACGAGGACGTTGCATCTTAAAAGGAGGGAGATTTGTAATCATCTTTAGTTAGTGAGAACTAAAGTAGAGGTTATGCAAGGAGGAGATAGATAGTCTTGAGTTGACTATTAGTGGAGTATCTAAAGGTGCCACATCAGCAGTCTGTGTGCCCATAGGAATGTCCGCCATGTCATCGATCCATGAGGAATTGAGTGGATGGTGGTTGTGTAACCTTATCTAGTTTGTACCTTTTTTAGCACTATATATGGAGAAAGAGAGACCATTGAGATATCTCTCAACTTCAAATTTCTTGAGCTATTCAAGTGGTCTCTCCTCACTTCTCTAGTGTTACAATATAGTATTGACGATTGTCACGAACCCCCATTCCTCCTCAATTAACCGTTCCATTATTTGCAGTAAGATTCGGAAAATTTGGAATAAGTGATCGATGATTATCGCCTCCATACCTAGGCGGTGGTCCTCGTGGTGGTGCATATCCTTTCCTATGTCGAAGGTTTCCCAACTCCATGGGTGTTAGGCCAAGTGGTTCTCGAACATTGCTTGATGGTTCACAGTGTGTGATCCCATAAGCACCCGAAATCTGTTGACCAATTGCGATTGATTCATTCACTGTGGATGGATTACTCATCATCACCTCCTTTCGCACTCTCTCCTTCAGACCTCGGAAGACATCTAAGGCTTTTGCTCAACCCATATCCATAATGGATACTTGAAGATCACAAAGTTCTTAATGTATTCATGTATGCCACCTTTTTGCTTCAAATTCCACAACTTCATTCTTGCGGTTTGAAGGGAATCCACCACTTGAAAGTTCTGAAGTAGCTCCTCTTGCATCCCACCCCATGAAATAGAAGCGCCTTATTTTGAAAGCATTCGTTCCCATGTAATGTACCATGTAAGAGCCTTATCCATGAGAGACAACCGCATGAACATTCATGCAGTAAAATCAAAAACATGAAAATGTGATAGATGTATATTCATCTTCATGATCCATCCCTCCAAAACTCCTATGACTCTACCGCCCTTGTAGGCTTCCACCTTACATGACTTTCCTATACGAAATAAGAGATTGACTTAATCTTCCATCTCTTGAAGTCGTCTTCTATTTGCCTCTTCATTGGCAATACCAGTCGCTTGCGCTAGGGATTGAGTCTCTTGTATTGGAGTTTCCACTTCCATCTCACCAACTCTTTCTCTCTCTACCTTCTCACTCTCTAATGTAAACTCCATGGCTTGTTGTTTTGTATGTCCATCTACAATAGCTTTTCTTAACTCTTTCATTTCTATCATGATTGAGTTCAGAACTTCACTCATAGAAACTGATGTTTCTATGCTTCTCCACCACTCAAACTAATACAATGTAAGTATAATAACAATCCAATCTCTCAAAATAGGAATCACAAAAGGCCGAGGTGATCCTATTACAGCTCTGTAGTACTCTTCACCATAATTCCTAACAATAAAATCTCTCCACACTCTCTTCTGTCGGTAAATTGTTCTAATTTCTACATACGTGTTGAACGGAATCGGTGCGGGTGATTCACGATTCAAATCCATACAACATTTAGTATAAATATAAATGGTATAATCCCACGTTTCTCTATAATTGACAATCGGAAGTATCATTGGTACTGGTGATGCCATCACTCGAGCCATAAAATCTGCACCCCAATTTGCCACAAGATACACTCTCAAAACATACTTCTCAATGAATCTAATATGGATGTTGAATAGATTGGGAAATGGAAAGTTTGGTACATGATTTCTCTTAGGCACATCCATACTTGCAGGCCACAGTTTTCCCTTTCCCGCTTACTCTACATGCAAATCAAGGACCTCTGCCAATCTCTATACAACTCTCAAGAACTTAAAGTTATCATCATCGTCTTGTTATTCCAAGGGGTAGAATTCCTATTTTGTGGGTTCAAAACAGGAATTCACAGAGAAACACATGCAATCAAGAGTCAACACAGGAAAATACGTGTTTCACCTCAGTGAGGCTACGGCCACAAAACATTGAGTCATTTTACTGAATAATCCTAATTGTGTCCCAGAGAGCTTCTACCAACCCTTTTATATAGTAGTACCTACCCTAGTCTAACTAACCATAGTCAAACTAAACAAAGTTACTCAAGACATGAGTTAACTTCTAACATCATACTCAAAACACCAAGTCTTGACAATATCTCATCTACAAGTACATGAAAATAACAAGTCTCATACAAATATAAATAAAAAATACATGTTTAAAAAAATTCATTAAATTATGCATGAAATAATGTTACTATAGTATTATTATTAAAAATATGATAAATTTTAAAAAAAAATAAAAAAATAAATTAGAAGAAAAAATTTAAATTTTTTAAAATAAATATAATATTTATTAATGAGAATTTTTATTAATCATGCAATTTTATTTTCAATAAGAATAAATTAATCTATGATAAATAAAAAAAATGAATTTTATACATAGTTAAAAAAAGTAGAAGATATTGAAGTTCAAATTAATCGTCATTGAAATACATTTGTTTTTTTCTTTGTGTTTACCACTCAGTTTATTTTTTATTTATTACTATTTGTCAAATTAAACATATTTATCAATTATCCACATCTCTACCATACTTGTCACATGAAATTCATTCTTGATAAAATTAAATTATAGCATTCATCTTAATAAGTTTTATGCATAATAAAATTTAAAAAAATTAATTTTATTTTATATTTAATTTAATATGAACATGTATTCTAAATATAAAAATATATCCAAAAGTTAACATAGTATTTTAAATATTTTGACATTAATATTTTATATGTTAACTTTTCTACATCTATGATCAATTCAAACACAATATTTCTCGTCTTTATTTTTTGTCAAATATTTTGTAAACATGTATGCTATATGAGAGTATTGTTAACACATATATACCAATCCTCAAGCAAGTCATTTGTGTGAAAATTTCAAAATTTTCATAGATTACTTCAATTCTTACACTTCCCACAAACTTGAAGATATACTAAAAATATTTTTAAAAAATATTTTTTTAACATATATTATGTATTTTAATTATCACTCTATAAAAAAATCACAATGGGGTCATACATTTAATCTAGTTCTTTTTTCATACAAACAATCACATTACAAATTTTTAAATGTATAGAGTCATGAAAAATTTATATTAAGTCATCTTAGTAAGTCATACTGTTATGACACGAATGCTATGTCATATTGTTTAAATATTATTTCATTATGTTAATCAAACCTTGAAAATATGATAAAAGGATCAATTTTTATCAAATTTTAGATTTTTAGAATTATGAAATATTAATAAAATTAATCACAAAATCAAATAATGAAAATTTTCATTTTTTTAATCTTTACATAAAATATAAATAAAAAATTTGTCTTGAGATGTCAAATTCAATTTTAATTTTTTGATATTTAATTTTTCCATATGTAATTTTTAAAATATGAAGAGTTATTTTTTATTTCATGTAGATTACATGTTTTTCCATGTACCCTCTTTTTTTGTAGAAAATAAAAAGCCTAGCTAAAGTCATGTCAAGAAGATCATGAAGTATGTGTTATGATGAAAGTTATGAGTTGTCTAAATTGATTCCTTTATACCTTCCATAAAAGAATTTCTAAGTAAAAATGAGGCTAAACCAACAAAAGCTAAGTAATTTTTTAACCTTCATCAGAATCACCTATTCCTTAATAGGACCGTGCGACACAAAACATTAAAGTTGTGTGTGGCATTAGCCTTGACCATTAAGGTTCAAAGAAGATCATGATTTAGTGTTAGAAAGTGACGGAATTGATCTTGATGGTATCTTAAAATGTTTGCTGATGTTGTTATTGTGGGACATGCCCTCAAGAATCTTATACAATATAATGATACAATGGATATCATTTAGCTAAATGACTTTATCTAAGAGTTTGCCTCATGAATCAATTTGTGCAACTGTACGTTGTTTAGTCCGCTTATGACATGGAAATGATTAGTATTACATCTTTAGAAAGTAAAAGTTAAAGAAAAGGTTACACAAGGTTGAGATAGAAAATTATGAATTGATTATTAGTTGGACTATTTAAGATATCAAATTATCAATTTGTGTGCTCATCGAGTTTAGATCCTAATGTGTAAGTAAGTGTGTTAGTTTGAGTAACAAATTAACAATCTATGTGATCATAATGATGTCGGCCACATCATTGATCGAAGAGGAGTTGGATGTATTATGATTGTGAAACCTTATCTTCATTGTATCTTTTGGATGACTATATATGGAGAAAAAAAAACCATTGAACGAATTTCTAAATTTTGGAGTTTTTAACCTTTTTGAGTTATATATTAATATTTATCTAATATAACAACTATATCATCATTTGAAGGGATAATTATAATGAATTTTGGCATAAAGATCATGAGAACATGAGTTGTAGAAACAATATTGATATTATTAAAAACAAATGACATCTTTATTACTTTTGGTAAAGTGTTTGGTGTGACAAGGTTTATTGTCTTTAATTATCACATATGATATAGTTGGAGCGGCTTGACTTGTAAAGAATTCAAAAGTTCTAACGTTTAATCATATTCAAGAGTACTTTGTTCAATTGAGGATAAACTATCAATGGTAAAGACTAACAAACTAAGATGTTTAAGGTAGTTGTAGAGGAAGATGTGATAGAGTCTTCTAAAGATGTTTATTCATATGCAACAATTAATAAGTGTCATTCATGGGATAACAAAATCACAAGGTTGTCCTTTATTGATAAAAAGATATTAGACATGGAGTTGAAACATAGAGTGAGAAATATTATCTTATTGTATGAAACATCATTTACGTTGACTATTGTGTTTTGTTTTGTTGAGCGCATTGAGTTCTACTTAAAGGAGAAGAGAGTGTTTTAGCAAAAAATGACCATCTTTGATCACATAATCCATCTTCAACACAAATACATTCCTTCAAATGACCCGTTTGCAATACAAACTCAAAGTGGTTATATTAGATTTAAGGGATTGTCTCGACAATCAAGAATGAGTGATGAAGGTGTAGGATTGAGACTATTATCATCATTTTCATGTGAACAATCAGTTATTGCAATGATGTGTTAGACATATAACAATCCACATCACAAGGGAAATTGACTTCAAGTTTTAAGAATGAGTCTTGCTGGATCAAAATCATATGACTATAATCACATTCATGATTTATCAATGTTTTGAATTTCATCCAAAACGTTCTACAAGAGTTGCCTTGGCGGTTCTTGAAAGAGGATGAGGAATTCAAGGTCACAGGGTTGGTGGTCAAAGACATGCCCCTGATGTTGGAATAGAAGGTAGGTAGTAGAACTAAATCACAACAAAGATAAGATCTTAGGTATGATGTTTCTATTTCTTATGACAAAGATATTGTACAGTTTATGTATGCAAAATCATGTGTAATTGATGTGACTTATATTGCAACATAGAGTATTGAGTCTAAAGGAGTGTTAGTGCAATTGAATCCATAAAATGAGAGTTTGATTCTTATACTACTTACTAGAGAGATGACGGTGGAAGGTCGTGGTGATGTATTTGAAGATGGAGCAAGTAGGGTCAAACCATTGACATTCTTTGAGATAGCATCAAGTGCAATGTTCTAGGTGGCAAAGATCATTATTCCATTCTCATGTTTTGTTAGCCAAAGATTTATAAATTTTGATGTATCATCATTCCATGTATTATGATTGACAATCACACTTTGCAAAAATAAATAAGATATGGAGGTTACTTTTGATATTGAGAAAGCTTATATTGTTGATCCTTGAATCAAGATGACTACGAAGGAAACTTGAAAAACTAAAGATACTAGATTGAATGGAGTAGCTTATGAGGTATATAGCAAAGTAAGATGTCATTAAATGCAATGATGTTGAATAATAAAAGTTTTATTTCCTTTTGGTTGGGACTTCACTTTAGGTTTATTAACAATAGTGAATGTTGTTGAATTCTAGTGCATAATATTTAATTTTTGACAAGGATGCATTACTTGATCTTGATTTGTATGAGATTGATGTGAAAAAATATCAAATTTAAATTCATACATCTCTTGGAGATTTTGTTGATGCACCACCATCATACCTTATTAGGATGGAGTTGATTTTGGAATTCCAACTAGATCATGTCACAAAGAGATGTATGACGTAATTTTATGCTATTGTTACATTTGTAAAATCTGATGATGTATTGGTATTTGTTATAATGTTATATCGAATGGAGTTTAGTATTGATTATTGAGAGGAGACATCCTCTTTTTTGCCATATTGGCAATTTGCTGACGGCTACATGAATCAATCACATGTGAGGTTTATTATCGATTCTAGCTGTTTACTTAATGTTGGTTTGACATATGTTGCAATCTTTAATGCTTGTGTTACTTGTGATGATGATCAATTGGAGGAAAAAAGTTACAAATGACTATCCTAAAGAATGTTGTTAACTTTCCAAATCTTAATGGAATAATTTCATGCATGTTAGATGAATCATTATGGACTTAATATATAGAGCTACAAAAATTGGCATATGAGTTTATAGATCAAGCTTTGAATAAGCCTATTGCTCAAGGAATGAAGAAAATTTTTCATAACTCCACTACATTATCACATTTTTTTGATAATTTTTGTGTGGCATACAAGTATATCAATACATTTATATGAAGCAAAATGAAATAACTAGACATTTTAATTAAGCCATGTATCATAGTTGATGCAACAATACTTAGAACTTTTATCATTATTTGCTATTCCTAGATATCAATAGCCCTTGTAATTAGATATTTTGATAAGATTGACGATAATTGGGTAGTAAGCCGAGACATCCATGATAACATGATGGTGTTGGAATAAATTTCTATATGTGTTTTGACGGGCATTTTGAGTGCCAAGAGGCAAAATCAAATTCTACAAAGAGTGTGACAATTTAGATAATAAGTTATGAGGAGATGACAACATTTGTATTTTGTCCCTTCAATATTAGAGAACGTACATGGTCTAACATGCTTATGATGAATTTTATGATTTAAGAGTGAAGAGCACATACAATTTACTTAAAAGTCATTATTGATGAACAGGTTGAAGATTGAGGTATAACAATTTGTGGCTAGATGAATGGTATGTGATTTTGTGTGTTCATTGTTCAATGACCCCTTATCATAGTTATATCCCTTCTCAATTATGGAGCTTGATTATTGTTGAAGGTTGAATTTTTCAGACTATTTATCATTAATTATTCGACAACATCAATATGTGTTGATCACTATGGAATATTTTTTTAAGTGGCTTTTAAGTTGTGGCATTTTCAAATAAGACACATGAAGTACAATTATTTAATACCTTCATTCAATCAAAATAATATGGATTGATTCTTATTCGATTTCTTTGTTATGTGCATTGCAGTCTATCTATAAGTTTACAAAAAACTCTTTTGAAAATGAAATAGATATCATTTTGACAACTTTTTTTTATAATAATTACCCGTACACATAACAAAACAAGAATAAACTTCATATTTTAAATTATAAAATAAAAAAATGGGAATAATTTTGTTATTAGTTTTATATTTTGGACTAAAAAATTTTCATATAAAATAAAATATATGTGATAAAATTATTTTGATCTTAGTTATTGCATGAAAATTTAATTCAGTCAAAAACATAAAAAAAAAACCTTCTTTAGAATATATGAAAAGTGAATTTTTTTGAATTTTATGAATCAATCAAGGAATATTTTTTTAAAACTTTATATTTTTTATATTAATTCATTTTTTACAGCTTAAATATTTGATTTTCAAAATTTAACCTTATTTAAATTGATTTTCTTTTTTTGGGTGTAGTGGGCTTTCAAGAGGATAAGATTCTTCAAATTAATTTGTCATAACATTTGTATAATATATCATTTTTAATCTTTTTAAGGTTTCTTGGGCTCATGTTAGAAATTTGTAAAATTTTGCTAGTCAAAATGATTACCTATTAACATCATCACATCCATAATGAAATTATTGACTTGAGTATGCTTAAATTCCCAAGTTGCAACCTTGAAAGAAATATAAATTATATGATATTCCAAAAACTTGAGTTTGCAAGAGTAGTTTTAAGTGGTTTGATCCTCGGGAGAGGAAAGTCACGAATGGCTTTAAGATCGATCTTATTCGTGATGATTTCAGAAGAAAGATCATGTATTCTTTGAATCAATTATTCTCACCGTAAAGAACTATCTATGTAAGTATGCATAAGGTGAGAATAGTGGAGGAATTCGTCGGGGGATCGATCAAGGTCAATTGTGGAGAGATCTTCGTCCAGAATGTGCAAGCGATGGGTCAGAGACTGCGAGCGAGAGAGAAGGAAGTGATCTATATCTCCTTGTGCTCGGTGCACATGTATTCACAAATGAGGTGGTTGACACCACAGGAGAGACGGAGATACCAACTAAACGTGGTGAATACTCTAGGTGGGCCAGAGGGAAGTGACGGCATCAGTGGATCAATAAGAGTTTGGGACCCCATCGAGGAGAAAGCGTGCAGTCGCCAATAGAGGAGAATCAATGGGAGATACCTTCGGAGGAGCAAAATAAAGCAATGCGGGATATTGAAGAAGTTGTATTCAGGAGGGAAGACTAAGTGGGGACCACTGAGAAGAGAAGTTCTAGCATGGTGGTAGTTGCAGAACCCGTCAGCAAGAAGAGGAAGCTGAAGGAGATCGCTCAGTCAAGTATTCTAGTACCAAAGGCAACGCGGCCTAAGGTAAAGGCTAAGAAGATAACATGGGAGGAGCCGATTTCTTCGGTGTTACAGTTAACGCAGAAACTGGAGATGGTGTTAATGCCAGTTCTGATGGAGCTAAACGAGATGGGGAAAAATTACATCCAAGAATGGAATCCAGAGGAAGACGGTTACATGGACTTGATTTAGTTGATGAACCGCACCGCTCAAGGGAAGAAGGACTAGACACAGACTATAAAGCAATTGATAGAATCGGTGGAACGTCTGGAGAGATAGAAGGAGGAGGCGACGCAGGAAGCCATCACAGTGAAGTAGACCTATAGTGAGGTTTGCAAGATCAGAAGTGCTCAGGTGAAGTTTGTAGAGAGGGAGAATGAGAAGTTTCAACAGCAATTGAAGAGAGCGAAACAGCAGTTGCACGAGGTTGATGTTGAGAGGCCGGCTAGATTAGAAAATTTGGCGAGTAAGTGCTCGCAGTACCTTTTTGCCCGATGAGATGATATGGAGACTGAACGGTTGGAACGATTGACTATGGCAATGAACACTCCTTGCGATTTGAAGGAGAGACGAATGGAGATGTACAAGATCATGGGAAAAAAGATGCGAATAATTCATCATTTTGAGCATGAGTAAAATCAGGATTTTGAATTTTGTAAAAATATTGATTATAAGCTAAACATTTTGCAGGTTTAAATTTTGTTGAAGTACTATTTGAAAAAAAAATTATAATATTTTAGGCATTTCAGTAATAGACATTGGTATATCTAGATATCATGTCGTACTTTATCCATATTTCATGTCGGCTCCACTCCAATTAGATGAGGCTTTTTAATTAGCAAAACAATATATAAGACATCATCATCCCCCTTTGCACTTTGATCACTCTTTATATTTGATAAAATATAATATAGTAACTCTTGGAACTTTTTCAATATCTCCATCTAATGAAATCAATCCACCCAAGAGCTCTTACCAATCTTAGAGTGAGTAAACAAAAAAGGAAAGACGAAGTAAAATATCAAAAGAGATGGGAAGACCCCATCAAATTGTACAAGGAAGGAACCAAACCGGTAACATGGGGCTAGGCCCCAATAGTATCACACTGGGAAATATGTCCTACAGCACCTAGGATATTTGAACTATCCAAGTCAAAAGGTCTACAAACAACAGGAGCATCCGAAGAAGCATCACCTAACGTGATTGCTCTCCTATGGATTGCACCAGCCTAGTGCTCTCAGAGAGCAATGGAAACACGTTGCCTAAAAATAGGCTATACAAGAAGCTAAAGAGAGTGATACCCCATGTCGCCTAGTATGGTAGGCTCTTGCGCACTCCCTCACAAACATGTCGAAGTCGGTGTCCATAGCTCCATATAACTCCAAAGCTAGAGGAACAAAGAGATGACCTCTCTCGCATACCTCTATACTTGGAGACCTTTATCGCCGCCGCCCACTCGCCGCCCATCATGGAGGATGGGTGATCACCCCCCTCCGAAAACCGTGTCTCTAGTAGGATCGGTAACCACCACATCGCCCACAAAGTGACTGGTCCTCCCGAACCAAGTACAAGTCCGCCTCTAACCCTAGTCGATCGCAAGGCATACCAACGATCTCTCCATGTGAGGTATCCACCCTCCCCGCCATAGCAAACACCACATCCCTAATGGCATCATGGGTAGCTATCCTCCGCCTCCGAATGGACAACGAGTCATATGAACACCGCCGCATCTAAAGTGATACCACACTCACATGTGAGTAATGAAGATGTAGATGGATGGACCAAGCCAAGACGGAACCTCATCGATGTGGAGAAAGTAGCCGGTGCGAGTCGGAAAGCCCTGATGCATGGTCGAGCCAAGATCCACGAGCATGCACCCTTGCCCGAGCAAGAGCGTAGACGAGCTCTAGTAGTACGAGGGATGGCCGGATCCACTAAGAGTGAATGTAGAGCCTCCTGAAACTGTCGGTCCATCAAGATAGATCAGAGACCCCTAGTCCAATCGGTAGCCAAAGAGGAAAAAGATGGGAACTCATGTCGTACCTCCCGTGGTAAAGCGTCTCTCGTATGTCGTAATAATACATGTAAGGGAAATGATCCCGTATCGACATCCCTCGTATATATCTCCAAAATAGGTCTATATGCGATCACAAATCAAGAAGATAACAAAGGTGCAACAAGTGCCCAACTCGCCAAGAACGCCGCAGGTACCGTCTCCTCCATCGATAATAAGCCTACCCCTCCACACGAGATTGGCAAAGATGTCTGTCTCCTTGCCAAATCTCCGCCACACACTCGAATGTCCCTGGTCCGATGATGTCACCAAAGACGCCCATGATCCTCCTATCAGCTACCGTCAAACGTGATATGAAATGTAGGTGAAGGAGGAACAAAGGCGAAGAAGATAGGTGGGTCGACGAGCAATACTAGATGATAGTATACCAAATGCCACCTGTGGATCCCCTAGTAGAGGAAGGTCGCCTACATGCAAAACATCCTCGGCCAATGCAACGCCAAGGTAGCGTGAAACAAAATCCTCGCATCCTACCGGCACTCCTAGAATACGAAGCCATCCGTCGATATCATACATCCCTCCTCGAAGTCGAAGATGAGGCGGAATGCCCAAAGGAGACCAAGCCCCTACACTTTGACACCTTGACTCTCAAGCCTACAAGATGAAGCTCGGTAGTCAAGTAATCAAAGGCTACCGCCTAATGTCGCCTACATGGCCCACAATGTGTGTATCATCCGCCAAGGTGGGGAACACACAACCGGCACGGCCAAAAAAGAGACACAAGAGCTCAGAATGAGCCATGGCAAATAAGGGTCCCCCCAAAGGATCTCCCCGCCGAAAGTGCCGCGGCATCAGAACGGTGACTTCCTCCTCGAAAAGCCATGCTTATAAAATAAAGAAGAATGAGAACCGTAGAAAGATCGCACAAAAAGGAATGAGGCTTGATAGGGGTCCACCAACCTCTCTAAGCTCTCTAAAATGGATGCACGCGAGACGCCGTTAAAAGCGTTCTCAACGTCTACCTGCAAGACAACCCAATCCGGATGGACATCTAGAAGTGCTCTAATGCCCAACGATACTGCCTCACAGCCTCCTCGTGTGGCGACTCCAAACTGATGTGCACAAAGATGTTCCTGGAAGTGTGAGCGATGCTGCAAGACAACGGTACGGCTGACTAATCCCAATAAGACCTCTCCAATAGCAATCGGTCGAATGCCCCCAATGTCCTTCTCCATCGCAAGAAGCCGACTAAGCACCAAGAGCCCCGACTAATCGACAACGGAATCTCCCCTCTCGCAACTGCTGCAGCCACCTGGAACAACTCCGTGAAACCACTAGAAGGATCGTCCGCCTGAAAGCAATCTCGAAGATGATCATATACCATCCCCGACAAACCCCCTAGAGGATAAACGTGTAATGTGCATAGAGAATGAGCAAATAATGATCTGTCAAGACATAATGGCTCCTCCGGGCCGATACTCCAAGACCTCTAATGGTATCTCCTCGCCCATGGGTGGATGTAGAAGGCGAAAGAGGAAATCGCCTCCTTAGTAGACTAGCCATGGACAAAAGGATGAAGGGCCCGTGCAGCCTCGCTATACTCCCCCGCCCGCCCCAAGATCCTACACCGCCGCAATCGCGACCGAATCGAAGTATCATGTGACCGCACTCAACTCCTAACCCGTGTGGCCCGAATGCATCCTCCCCGCAATGTAGCCCAATCCCCCTCGCCGAATCTCCGAAATCTAGCCGCCACCTCTCTATGTCCAAAGACGCCCCCTCTAGTATAACGTAGACACCATCGCGAAGTAATAAAAACAAAAACCATGCTAACTCGTCCATGGGATCGCGCCAACCGATCGAGCGGTAAGTTTAAAAAAGCACGCCTAGCCTCGTCATGCAAAGCCCGAGGAAGCCTATGGAATAAACGTGGACATGGAAATCTAGTCTCAAAAAGCCCTAGAATCGAACCTCCGCATGGGGTTTAACCACCCCACGACCCCAACGGTATACCCGGAATGCTCAACGAAGGAGTCGATGTAATGTGCGTGTTCCCCCCCCGAAGTGACAAAAACCGATGTCGATGTGACCGCCCTCCCACATGCGCATCCCAAGTGGTCCAATCATAATCTTTGTGCATCTTTCCCACGTGGGTCTTTACCCCTTGCGAGGTAAAGAGACGATGACACACCGGACATGGTGTATCACGCACCGCTTTTTGGCGGTCCCATGAGAGAAAGTCAAGCTAAAGCTAGCACAAAGGGAACGATAAAGAAACCCAAAGACTCCATCATGTATCTCCTCCCACCGCAGTAACCACAACCCCTAACACACCACCTCACATTGGAAAATGCTAACTATGGAAACCCTAAAATCTAAAAATACTCATAACTTTTTATTCAGGTCTCCATAATTTTCCAACTAGGTTCCAATAGAACCAATGCAGGAAAAAGAAGAGATGAGAACAAAAAAAACCCGACCCATATGTCTAGTATAAGAAAAATCACTCAAAACCCTAAAAAAATAAAAATACTCATATCTCACAATATCATTCTCCATAGTCTTCAATTTAGGTACCAATGGAACCCAAATTGAAAGACGAAGAGAATGAACTATTCACTCTCCATGTTTGCCAAAGTATGGCCACAGAAACTACAAATCAGTTTCTGCACCCGAAGCCTCTCGCCCTCTCAACACTCGGCTCTCCACGCGCTCCAATCCAACTCCAGACTCAGAGTGAGTCATCAACCGTCTTGATCTAAATTATCATAGTTATGTCAGAACAAAAAAAAAGGGGAAAAGAAACTCATAAAAAAACCTGAGATGAGACTAGATTTTAGGGAGATATTATCGCCACTCCAAGGAGTGGGGGCACATCGTCATCCCCTTTAAGGATTAAGGGGTAGTTGGACTTTTACTAACCCATGAAAATTTATGAGAATGACACATGTTATGATATTATTAAAGTAGCCACATCATATCATGACAATCCCAGTTCAAGTTTTTATTGAATTGAGTCAATGTCCAAACCCAGTGAGGTAAATTGTTCCGTACTTTG
The DNA here is from genome assembly GCA_014180765.2 of Marchantia paleacea. Classification (NCBI taxonomy): domain Eukaryota; kingdom Viridiplantae; phylum Streptophyta; class Marchantiopsida; order Marchantiales; family Marchantiaceae; genus Marchantia; species Marchantia paleacea. The sequence continues at coordinate 1,369,634 of MUAA02000064.1, forward strand.
GCTTCATAAACCAATATTTGATCCAAGGGATATTGCTCATACTCATTACAAAGATGAGTGGTTAAAAATTCCCACTCTCTTCTTCATGCACTTGTGGAAGCAAAGAAAACATATAATACTCATCCATGTCCTCCAATTAATGAGTATATCCAAATCTACTAAATCTATGATGGTTAAGCAAATGAGATTAGTTGAAAAAAAAGAACCTGAATTCTCATAGGAGGAATATGAGAATGGACTTTGTGCACTCATTTGTATGCGAGGAGGGCTAGATAGGTTTCAAGGTAACCCATAGAGTCACATAGGTTTTGTTTCATTATAAAAGAAATATGTTTACATAATAAAAACATGGGAACATTTGTCATGGTCACCTGTACTATCAGGTTAATAAAGTTTCAGTGACCTGTGTCTCCAGGTAAGACTGGTGTTTTTGCGCTTCGTCAAAGTTCGGCTGTATTGAAGGTTGTATCATTCTTGACGGAAGGTCTGCAGCAAAACGTAAAAGCCTGGAACGGTGACACAAGTCTTCTGCGGACAAGGAATTGCGAATTTGACGAGGTCTGCTCAGCCTCTGCTGTCCCACTGTACCAGTCCCACCCTCTCTTGCGGACAGGAGAGGACGTGAGGAATCGCCGCAGCGTATCACAAATCAGCACACGTGGGATGACCAGTCTCTTACTATCCACTTATTTGTCTGTCCGTCCAATACAAAAAGGAAACGGCGACGACGTCGGCCAACGCAAAACATGGCTTTGGTCCGTAAGCCACCCGGAGATACGCACACCATGACAGGTCGGAAATGCGAGGCAGTGATGCCTGCTGAACGGGAATTCGCTGGGCCTCTTATCTGAGGAGCGTCCAGTACATGCCGCTTCTCTTCAGAGTACGAGAACATGTCAGGCGTCGTCATCCTGCCGTCCCGAGAGAAAATGTGAAAACTCGACGAAGATCATATCTAAGTGTGAGCACGAGAGAAGAGACACAAAATAAATAAAGGCTACGCGGAGGCGCGAAGCAGCCAAATATGAACGAACGTAAGAAATTTAAAAGAAAAAAGTCGTCACATATAATGGATTCTTCAGATAAAAACCTTCCGAATTTCTTGATAGCATTATTCACAGCTGTTGGTTACGATAGCGACTCTGTAGGAAAAGCAGAATGATATATGAAAACACGACGACGCCATTTTGGAATCCAGACTAGACACTACATTAATCATCACAGGAGGGCACATCTGGACACTTCGAGATAATGTTTCCGCAGTAGACATTTTATGACGAAGAAGAAGCGAAGACTGTGTACAAACGATAAATGTAACTTCGTCCTGTCCTGCGAGCAATCTCACCATTTTGTAGGAGCAGAAAGGAAAAGTTGCGTTTAGGGATAAGAGTTGCGCCCACAACTGTCGTGCTGAACGTAAACCCTTCAGTCCGTCACCGATGTTTGCAAAAACATGGAGACCTTGGGCATGGTGGATTCGTTCTGCAGTCCAATTTACGCCTCTCTAATTTCTCCACTTGTTACTACTTACTTTCATTCACTCGTCAGAATTCTTCGGCAAGTCCAAGTCAAAGCGTGCTTAATATTCCAAAGAATAACATGTGAACACTCAACAGTGGTGAGTTGTTTTCTATGTGTAGATTGGTGACCGTTCCGGTCCTTGAGCCATTTGAGCCAAGGATCGATACACGAGCATGATCTCATTATTGAGGAGCATAATCGTGGATGTGCGCATCTTTGGCTGTGATCGGTAGGACTGTTCTCACGGCTGGAAGCCAGGAACTTTGTTTCATTCCTCTGAAAATCGGTACCCGTCGGACTATACTATATACGTATATTATACGCATACTAAAGAATGAAACAACAATTTAGTGGAAAAATGACACAGTAAAATACCAAAAAGGACGGGAAGACCCCATCAAGTCGTACAAGGATGAAACCAAACCGGTAACAATTTAGTTGCCTTTCCCTCTACTTCGAGAAAATCTCGTTCACGGAGATTTAGGGATTTTCCATGCTCGTTTGCGATAGGTCAAAATTTGGCAAGTTTTTATGCCACAGAACATTGAGAGTGCCGAGCATAGTTCATTTGGTTCATACAAAATACATAAAAATTCATTTGGTTCACGTGTGATGCTTCCACTCTAGGTCTATGTGTCTAACACCTCGTGTTTACATATTTTTAGTGCAATTCGGTATTACACGTGAGTGTAAAATTGTGTTCAAGTTAATGGAGTGGTGTCGCTTGTAGGGGGTTTAGGAACTACAAAAATATAACTTTCAGGTACTTATCTCTTGGCAAGAACATCTTTGAATATTCTATCCATAGAAATGATACATAAAGCCTGATGTGGACAAAGATAAATTAAGTCTATCAGGAAATGATAACAATATTTGGTTATTTATTTTCTTGGTCTTTAAACTTCCATAAAGGACAATTCTAAAACGAAAGGATTGTGAAACATCTTATATATCATAGATGTTACTCATTATCAACCGTTTAACAACAAAATATCATTTTTTATCCAAAACTTTTCATGGAAATGAAATGCTCCAGCGGTAAACATTGACCAACATCTTCCATCTCTTGGTGGTCCAGCTCTTGTCTCTATTTTACACTTTGTTTACGAATTCATTTTTAAGCCCTTGCATCGAGTGCCGTCTACACCAACTCGCCAACCGTATGTCTGGCTTATCACGACAACGTATACCATGAAAAATGGATAATATTTAGACGCCATCTTAGCGGTCATGAAATAACCCTCTGGTTCAGTCTAAAAACGTTTCCAGAAAAGCCGGAGTCGCCATACTGAGCTGCTGAAGCTATAGGAACTCCCTCCTATCGAGTACCTACTTGATAATAAGTAAAGTGTACCTCTATTTACATGTTCAGAATGATCAGCAATGATCATTGCGAACGTAGAAAAGGCTGATTGCGATTTACAGTGTCCCTCACTTCAGCCCGTCTTGTCACATCATATGGAAAAATATTTTAGTCCGTGTTACTGTGGAGGGACGTGGGGACGTACACACATAGAGCATCAGTGGCATGTGACGGATCCACTATGGCAGTGCTTCTACAGCAGAGCGGAGCACAGATTCTGACCAGGCATGTTTTTTTTGTCGACTGTTTATATTGAGAATGACCAGAGAATCAAGTCTGGTACCTGAAAGAGTTCTCTCCTTGGCGCTCACACAGCTTAAGAAAAAGAGAATAGGCAGATATGTCATCATCTCCAGGATATCAATTCCACTGAAGGTATAGTAAGGAGGAGCGAGCGATGTATGAAAAGAGATGAGATGGGCGTGCACATTTTCAGACTCTCAGCCAACGAGATACATACATTGGACCTCTTTTTGTGAGCTGCACTGCTCCAGGATTCGAATCCTCAAGCACAAAAACGTCATGCTCCTGCACTTCCCATTTTCTTTCACTTTTGTCCAGCTCTGAGGAAAGAGCGTAACATGATGAGCTTTTCCAACAGTTTCTGTTCTAAATATTTATTGTTTATTACATGATGAGCTTGCAGAGCCTACATTCCTTCCATGACGTACTTTCCTTCTTTTTGCTGAAAAACCGATACTCAATTTTATCGGGACCTGCACTCTGGATCCTTTGCCTACTCCCTAAAGGACAGCAGATTGTTGGTCCGAGGTCGACGCTTACATAACCTTGAGTGATTACCCATGTTCGAGACATCATTACATGGCTTATAGTTATAAGCCACTGTCCGAGGTTGATTTCGGACTTGAACCACGTACACGATGGTTCAAGCGTTCCACATATCTAATCCATAGCGAGGAGAATTCTTTATTTAATGATGACGTTTCTATGCGTTTGCATATGTATGAAGCGAAAATGAGATTTTAACAAACTACTTCTTCTTTCTTGAATGAATGGGATTTTAAGAATATGCTCTAAAACATCGAAAGATGAATGGGATTTAAAGTCCACGAAATGCCCAGAGGAGCCATGTAACACAAACAAAAACACCGAGCCAAAAAGAGGACCAACCAGTCGGAACCCAATAAAGGAGAAAAATCTGAAGTTAAACTACAACACTCGGGTACCCTTCACTAAATCTAAGCCTTCGATAACGAGCACTCGTGTGAGTTCTCCATGCAGTGATTTATTTCCATGAAGCGATCCGGATTCAAACCATCGAACGGCCAGATGGACTTTGTTTGGCTTCCTTCCAACTTTGGCACCATCTACGAAAGTCAGAGCTTCTCATCTGCACCAAATCCACAACAGCCCTTGCATGCTTTTCCATCCTGTTTATGTCTCCACGACCACATTTCCCTGGAAATAGTTGCACTGCTGCTCCGCTGCTGCAATTGCAATTTGCAAACCTCTTAACCACTGTACTTAGGAACTATGATACATCAGCACTGAAGATACTTCAGATACTTATAAAATTTGGATGGGTCTTTTAAAGGCAAATAGCAAGAATGCACAATTCATGGACAATGAGTGAATCTCATCTTTTTACAGAGTTTGAATGTCATGGATACATATATGTCCCCGCAGGTTCCAACTGTTCCTCAATGGGAGATGGTCCTCAAGATGAAAGTGTTAGGTCCGATGTAATCGATCATCGAAGTGGACAATCAAGTAAGTAATATTTTACACATTAGATCTACAAAATCAACTCTAGCCTGCGACACCTACAACTAGAGCACTTCAGTAGAAACCGTAGCCGGTAGTAGCTGTCAGATGAACACTATTTCTACAGAGTTGTACATGTTGGAGCATCATGACGTCCTGAGGTGCAGAGAGAGAGAGATAGAGAGAGACAGTGACACATGCTGTTTGCCTTCTTCTACTTAAGCCATCCTTCAAAGTGAAATGCTCTAACGCTCTGATCGGAAGCTCGGTGTGTCATCGTCGATATTCAAAACCTCAGCATGATCACAGTTTATGTGTTGCTAACGGCACACATTAGACCTCCTCCCATCAAAGATATGTCACGCTGCCCAGCTCCTCGTTGTTCATCATACATACAGTCCACTGAAGGGGGTTCGCCTCGAGTCTGCACAATCTGTGCAGCATGAACTCTCGCTCATATCAAAAATGTTCGGGGTCACACCATCGTCGAGTGGCACAAACCACATGTCAACAACCCAAACGCGTACACCACCACGGCTGACGCACCGCTTGACACTCTTCTCTCTACTCCGTTAGGAATTTCCAAAGGTTGCTTGTTCTCGGTTAGAAGAATCGATCAGATGAAGGGTAGCAAAGCGTATTCCGTGTAGAAGAGATTCCATATGGCCCGATAGAAGGCAGCTACAGCCTCTCTGGAGTACTCAGCCGACTCCAACAACCATGTCTGATAAATCAAGGCCAAGCCCAGACACGCATGAGCCAGGACCATAAGATTCTGGTTGAACGCACCGGGCACGTAGATCGTAGCAGCAATAGCTCCAACATAATTCGCTAGAAGTAAGCCGCTTCCAAGAAACGCAGTATTTCGTACTCCGAGCTTCGAAGCAAACGTTTGCTGTCCAAACCTTCGATCACCCTCTACGTCAGCGAGATCTTTGGTAATCGCTATGACTATGGCGAACACCGTGACAAATCCAGTGATGAAAATGATGGCCGGACTGAGCTTGAAAGGCAGGCTTAGGGCAGCCACGGTGGCATGGTACACTCCAAAATTGAGAAGGAACCCCCTCACAGTTGCAATGATGAGAAATGCCGGAACTGGAAACCTCTTGAGATGGAGTGGAGGAACTGAGTATATGCCTCCGAGGAACAATCCCAGAACGTAGAGTAACGTGATGGCGGGCCCAAAATTGGTGGCTACGAGACCAACGCCCAAGGCAGCGAAGGCGGAAACCAATGCCCAGGCCGCAGGAATAGAGAGTTCATTGGCAGCGATGGGCAGGAAAGGTTTGTTGATCCTGTCAGCTTGCACGTCGTATATCTGGTTGATTCCTACAATGTAACCATTCCCGCACACCAGAGCCAGGATACCGCGGAAGGCCTTAGGCAACAGAGCCAAGTTGACCAGCTCCGTATTCTCCAGCAGCGCTCGAACCACCACCGCAGAGGCCCCGATGAGGGTTCCGCGAATAGTGTGGGGTCTCAAAAATCTCCAGAACACTGCTTGAAATTTGTGCAGCTTCATGGGGAAGGGGACCTCTTCGTCTGTCAGTTCCTTCCTCATTATCTCCTTCATCCGCTGCACCTTGCGGGGAACGGTGGTCTGGTAAGCTGCGATCTCCTCCATCAACCTGGCCACCTTTTCTTGCGCGAAGGCCACTCCGACGTCCGCTAAGGTCATGGGCTCGACCCCATGCACAGCTACCTCCTCCCTGTCGACGCTGATGGTGCGACAGCTCTCCCCGCGCTTCGTGCGGGCGCTGCGCCAGTTCCAGCCCAATGGCCGCTGCTCCACGCCCCCATTGCTTTTGATGTTTCTCCGGAGCTCAGAATTGACTCGCAACTCGAGGGGTCGCACGGCGCTCAATTTCGCAGTTCTGGCGCGCTCGCCTGATGGCGTCAAATGCTCCAGAACCCGGAGCCCATCGACCAAGCGAGATTGCTGTCCTCCGAGAGTCTGCGTGATGGACGAGGCCATTACAATGTCAAGAACTCGTGGGCTCGGCACGTGCACCTGCTCTCCTCCTCCAAGCACAGCGTCTCCGGCTCCACCCCGACTCGGACCTCCTTCTGGCTGCGCTAGGCAAATGCGCCTCTTGAAGGCGACACTAGAAGAATTGAGACAATGCACTAGCAGCACGAGCCCTTTCGAGTCCCGACAATGGCATGCTCTCGTAACAAAACTCAATCGATCAATTGTCCGTGTGACCTGAGTCTGTATGCAGCGTCGAGTTCCGGTTTTTAAAGAATCGAGCGAGCACGTGAGCGACTCGGGGATGCGCTTTCAGGCCGCTTCACGTACAAAACTTCCCTCTAAAATGCATGTGCCTATGGTGGGTCCGGCGGTGCCCGAATTTCACCACGTTTTATAAAACATCCTCACAGGCTCACACCTCAATCATCCATCGTCCATGATTACACGCAGTCCAGAGGCAGGAAGATACAGCAGACGCGCTGAGAGAGATGAACAGCCCTTCTGGAACAACGGTGCTACCTCAGCGCCGTCCCGAATTCCTTCCCCCATCTACAGCAATCAGTATACTGTACTTGATTCGCGATTTCGCACGATTCCTCGAGGCTATGCGGCTGCTCGCTGCAGCCGTCCACGCTCCGAAACAGTTAAACGAGTTCTTCCCATTCCCCCGAGAATATGGTGATGTAATACACGGCGTCCGACTCCACCCAGCGCGTCCGATACGTCACATGGCCGGAAATCTCTTTGCTGTGCCCATTGATGCTTATATATTTCCAGAAATATATAAGTATATATATATAAAAGAAAAAAACACCTGGTTGGAAGATTGCAAGATATACACATGCGGCCAAATTCAATACCCATGATGCAATGGATGTGTTATTAATATCTGTGATGCCATTGGGCCTAGCTTCATATTTCTCCTATGGTTTCATCCTTTTGTCTCTTGTATATATTTGTTCCATTGAATTTTACATGGCATGATATTTTTATTCTATCTGTATTAGATAAATAATATAATAAAATAATTTATCAATTATTTATCAAACTTTGCTTAAATAATAATTTATAAGATGTTGCATAACTTTATAAAAATTTTAAAATTAAAAAAAAAGTTAAATATTTGTTTAAAAAAATTTAAATGACTTATTGAATTTGATACTTTAAAAAAACAATATAACTTTAAAATTTGATCTTTTAAAATATCATAATTATACCCAAAAAAACCTATGATTTTGATGAATAATTCTTTTTAAAATTATTCACAGACTGAATAAATGTAAGAAAACTAAAACTTGTTAATTTGAATCAACAATCTATTTAACATGTGATCAAATTAATTTGTGGTATGATCAATCATAAGGAATTTTAATTTCATTATCTATTTTTTCATAATATTTATTTTTATCAATATAAAAAATTATAAATATAATGTTATTTTTGTTTTTTTTATTAATTGAATTAAATTTGAAGTAGATATAAGTATCAAACCATTGTGGTAACTACAAAATATTTGACTGATAGAAAGTGCAATAAGGTTAAATTAGACTAGCAAGCTATCATTCATTAGGGCCAATCTAGTGATACAACTAAATATGAAAGATCTAACCATGTGAACATAAATGAATGTCCAATGTTCTTGACTTTCTTATCATAAGAGGAGTTGATATTTTTTTCAACTCATCCCATCTATTACAAAAATTTATATCAAGATGGATTAGAAACTCATTTTCTTTTTGAAATAGATCATTTGATTGTTGATTTGTTCTTTATGATGCAATGTCTATCAACATCCAAACTTGCAAAAAAGAGTTAAATTATGTCAAATAATTCACTTATGTTATACATGTTTTAAGGTTATATTTGAAAAGTGTAAGAGGATATTTTTGAACACAAAATGAAATAAGGTAGCACATCTTTGTAACTTTACATACATTTGTTAAATATATTTTAACAATATTTAATATCCTTCATTTATGATGTAATGCATCATGAGTCTATTGTTTTCAACCATATCTTTATGTTTTATTTCAAGTTCATCTACTTCATATAAAACATCACACATAATGATTATTCCACAAAGGTTTATCACCTAAGTCAACCAAGTTTCATCCATGACGTCATGGATCAAATAAACATTAAGAAATTTTGAAACTCTATTCCAATAAATATCAACAAGTATTAAAAGTCATTTAAATTTCCTTGCAAGGATAATAGAAAGATTATTTTCACTAATAAGAAAAAATATTTGTAGTGTAAAATGTATACTCTTGATAACACTTGTGCTTCTTGCAAAATTCACAACAAGAAAATCAAAATTTTTGATATATATATTCAGGCATATAAAAAATGCATGCTCAAATATAAAAGATAAATAAAATAGCATTGTATGTTATATAATGCTATATAATTTATTATCTAGAAATTACAAACAATAATTAAACTATTTATTTTAAATATATTATATTTTATTATATAGAAATTGTAATTTTTGTTTATTTATTAATGTATTATAATTATAATTTTTAAAAAATAAACATAAAATTACATAAATAAATTTATTTTAGTAATTTGAAATAACAAATTATAAGATTTTATGGTTTTTATTATAAAAATAAGTTTTTTATATAATTATTTGTATGTAATAGAAAATAAAATTATAAAAAATTTAAGATATAAACATAAAACATATTTTTTTACTTGATGTAAAAATATTTATGAGATAATTTTTACTATAAAAATTTTAATTTCAATTAACATCTTAAAAAAATTGTAAATAATTTAATTTAAAAAAATAATTAATTTAATTTTTCAAGAAAAAATATTTCAAGTTTTTTTATCATAAAAAATATTTTTTCAAGTGAATTTTTCAATATTTTGTAAAAAAAATATATTATATACATATGAATTTGAGAAAAAAATTAAAAAAATTTGAATACTGATTGATTTAAATATTTTTGTTACAAAGTATGATGATGTTGAATTTCTTGGGTATCAATCCTCTTATGATACCTAAATCTATTTGGATACAAATAAATTTTTTTGAATTGTAGCACATATAATACTTTAAATATAACATTTAAGGTAACAAATTTTGTTTAATATTGTGTTCAAAAAAAAACTAAGTTTTCAAATAGATTTTTAATAAATGTTGAAAAATTTATTTTCTTTTCTATATAAATAATGTGCATTACATGATATTCTATTTGTTCATGGATGAACATTACTAATACTATGGAAATTCATGTTTTGAAATGATTGTTACACTTCTCTTCTTATCTAGATATTGAGTAGAATAATTATTCAATATAAACAACAAAAATATGATTATGTTTTATCATATCAAGGTTGAATCTTGAATATGTTGAAATTATGTTTATTATGCTTTTTATTTATTGGTTTGCTGAAACTAATGGATCTTATGATATTGAGCTAAACTATCTCCTTTTTATCGGTCAAACCAAAACTTGTAACTAGCTTCAATTCAGAATTTTTATTCATGGGATTTGATTTTATTTTAAGTAATGAAAAACTATAAAAATAACAAATATATTTTCTACATATGTTACATCATGATTATATTTATTTGATTTGTAAATTAAATGGTAAAGGAAATCCATGAAAATTATATATTTAAAATATATCATTTGAGTATAAATTTTTTTCTGTTATTGATAATGTCAATGTTAATATATATTGTTCATGTATAGTAATAATATTTTGACAATTAAATATGATAATTAAATAAAAATAATTATGATTAAATTTAAAATTCATATCATAAATAAAATAATTTTTTTAAAAATGATTTAAAGATATGACCATGATATTAATATATTATAAAATTTATATATCTGTTACATTTTAAAAGATATTATAAATGACATGAAAATTTCAAATATTAAAAATTATATTGGAAAGTGAATAATTTATCTTTAATGGTTTTCATTTCCAAAATTATTCATATAAATATATCAAAATCTTCATTATATACTTATATTATTGCAAACACTTTGAGTTAGCATAATATTATAAAATGCATATATTACGAAATTTTTAACATCGAACTGCTTGCGAGACTCAATAGTCAGCTCCCAAAAAAGGAAAATTTCAAATTCCGGAATGAAATTGAGTGTAGTTCTGATTTTCCTTTTATCCGCATCGTGCAAGTTTGGAAAGAAAGTTAAGTAGGTGCAGATTTGTATTCCAATATGTGTCATCTACGGTACACTGCATTTCGGTCCAAAGTTCCCACTTGAAAGCAGTTTTGATCTTCAAAGTCATGGATAAGTCTCAGGTTTAACGGTTCATCACCATGATGAACTACTAGTAGATTATCCAAGCTATGCAGCACCGATACTTTAACAGGCCTACAAAACCCAAATTCCATGATGAACTTCAAAGCGAGAAGGAAAGCAGCGCGAGTATATGTGCTTTTCCATGACAATTACAATCTGTTGAGGGAAAAAAACAGAAAAAGCTTTCCCTGCGAATTCGACAATTGAAAGACAGTAAACAACCGATTCAGAAGAGCAGAAGATCTCGTTACATCGATGAATTTCAAGCCTTGCACTTACTTGTATGAAAGGCCACGTCATTGGCATATCAGTAGTTCAAAACTGTCCAGAGTGTCCTTAGCAGCCGCTCTTCCAAACGCAACCTTATCCAACCTCTGCCAAATTCGTCTCTACCTCCTGACTCGAATGAATCCCTGACGTGCCCGGCCCCCCAGCACCTGAATACCGGAACGGCTCATATCCCACCCTGTATTCCATCTTCCTTCTCAGGCTTGCCGCATTCAGCACAACCCCATGGGAGCTTCAAAGCGACCTTCTCGACGTCTCCTCGACTTAATGTAGAACCCGAATGGCTTCAGTTGGGAAGCTACTGGTTTCCTCGTCCGACGCTGTTTCTCAAATGTCCGTTCTGATACTGAAGCGCTTGGATCTGAAGACTGAATGTTTGTGTGTGTGTAAATATCACAAGGCGATGCAGCCAGAACAATAAGTCATGAAATGAGGGGAGTGAGATGAATGAGAAGAACAGAGTAGGTCAAAGAAAACCTAAAGACGATGGATCAAATCAGCGAATCTTGTAAAGAGGAGTGCAAAATGAAAAGAGTTAAGATTAATGAGTGTTCAATTCTGAAATACACCCCAAGCTAATAGAAGATATCCTTGACTTTGTTTCGGGATTTGGGTACAATGAGCAGTTGTTTGGTTGGTACGACTTTTGTCGCCACAGAAGGCGGGTAAGGGAGCAATTTCCCCAATGGGCTCTCTAGTTTCGTCTGAGAGATGACAGTGTCTGAATGTAGGGGATCAGGTACATGAATAAACTAAATATTTTTCTTCCACTCGTTCCAAGCGAGTTGGACTCCTTTGATGATTTGATCCGTAACAACTCAGGTATACATCTGTACAGAAATCGTATGAAAAGAAATAATTCCACGAGATGCTCCGGACACATGGAAACAGGGGCAGCTCGATCTACGAGTTTCAAACCTGCCCCGTTTTCCTCCGGGCTATGGTCCAATAACTGGAGTGAAGAAAGGAACCCTTGCTGACCCAGGTCTACTGAAAATGCCCATCTTGAAGTCTTAAATCCATAACTGTGCAACTATAGGAAGATGCTAACAATGATCTCGTTTGATCGAGAGCACGTTAGATAGAAATTCCAATATAATACCGAGAATCCTGTGTTATCGGAAAACAGAAGAAAAATCTTCAGGTGCACATATGAATCGACGCATCATCTCGAAGCAACTCTCCAAGTTAACCAAGACCAGCTATGTCGATATTCGGCGTTCTGATCGAACGCTTGTTGAAAATCCCCAATGATCGACAAGTCTGGCTTGACAACCAAACTTACCTCCCGCTACAGGATAAAAAACGCACATTCGCCTTTGTGTGGAAGCAATGAAATTGCTCCAAGAGGATATGAATAAGATTGTTCAACGTTGCTCCGATTCCGATTGGCTTGTTCCAGATCACATTAATGCTATTCCTGTCAGAAGCAAAGTCTGTACTTCATCCAAGGGGATTTCCCCTGAGTCTTGGAAGGTCTGAGGTGTCTATTGGCTGCGATAGCGATAAACATTTGAGATTATTTCTGTGGGAATATGGTGCGAATTGTGTCAAGGATATTGGCCCTATTCATCCTACTCTGTGTAGTCATGACGAGAGTAACGTAGTCCGCGGTTGTAACAGATAAACAGATCCGCACGGCGTCATATGAGCAGCAGAGCAAGTTCGAAGACAGAGTCGGATCATATTTTCATCATCTCATGAATGAGTTCATGACTTGGGGAGGGATATGGGAGGACAGGATTAGTTTTTCAAACATTGTGAGTCTATATTTTGACTAACTGTAGCATTCTCTTGGTTTTTTCATTTTGAATAGATATTATGGAACTTTTTATCTTTAGGGTTTCAATTGATTTTTCTCAAATCCCACATATGTTAGACTTCTTTTTATTCAAATATCTTCATTTTCATACCTTGATTTTTATTGAAACCTAGTTGGAAAATAATGGACATTGGAATAGAAAATTAAGAGTATTTTTAGATTTTAGGGTTTTGATAGTTAGCATTTACTCATTGAAGTGTTAGGGGATTCTCGTTTTGCAGTTGGGAATAGAAATAATGATAGAGTAGCTTATGTCATTATGGTTCTCTTTGCGTTGGGTATGATTTGAATTCAACTCATGTGGTCGCCTAGAGCGGTGCATGATACATCATGTATAATGAGTCATCAACTCTTTATCTCGCAATGGGTAAAGATTCATGTACAAAAGACGCACAAAGATTATGATTTGATCACTAGGGATGTGCAAGTGAGAGAGACGAACACATCGAGATCTGTAACTTCATGGATCATAGAGGCTATGTAGATCCCTTTGTTGATTGTTCCAAATATACTCATCTGATCATGAGAGTGATTAGCATCCCAATCATGTTATATTCTGGGATTTTTCAAGATTAGGTTCCCATGTCCACCCTTACTCTATAGGCTCCCTCATGCATGTCGTGTACATACATATCACATCACAACATACATGCCTGTCACATCAAATATCACAACATATAGATCGTCATACACCAACACAAGTGTACCACAACGAATCTTCTCTACTCTCAAAACGTCCACAAGGATACTCCGCTCATAACCATAGCATAAAAGAGAGATTACAGTCAAGCCAAAACCCATTTTATGCTTCAAACACTCCAGGTTCCTGCACTAGCTACTATCCACCATAGCCACACTCTCAAAGGCTTAACTTTGAAAACTGCCCTCCAAGGAGCCCTAATTCGAACTCTACCCTTTGAGCCCTATGACCCCTAACGGCACTTCCAGTACGAACAGTGCTAACCGCACAACCGGCTCTAATTGCTATATCTGCTCCTGCATATGCGCACCTACCTAATTAGAGATGCCACTACATAAGTCGTGATAGTTGTCGTGCACAAATATATCGCATCACAATATACATCGTTGTCATATCAAACATCACAACACATACATCCAATGTGGTGAGTGCACTCTACTGCAAGTAAAGGTAATCACCAACATGAAATACGCAAATTGAAGGTCGATATCCACCTCCTTGGATGGTTGCATAACGCAAAGTATCTCTATGCTGAGCAATAGCCAGGTTCTCAAATGCCATGAGCATGACTCTACGAAAGAGTTCTGCCCTTTGAGAACACATCCTAACCCAAACATCAAGGTTATCCAAGTCCAAGACTTCACTTGACTCTCGACGGATAGCTGTAGGGAAGTCTAGATCTCTACCATATATAAAAATTACGGTGAGAATGACGCTAGAGATGCTTGCCGGCTAAATCGATAATCCATGGCCAACCATGGTAGCTGGATGTCCCAGTCTCCTAGATGACCTTTTTCCAAGCCAAACTTTCTTAGTCCTCTCTTCACCGTCTGAATAACTCTCTCTGCTAGACCATCAGCCTCAAGATGATCTCTTGAGGTGGTACAATGATCGATCAACGCCAATCACACAAAGCCTGAAACTCGTCCAAAAACTCTATACCTTGATGAGTCAACACTTCTGCTAGTGCACCAATTCGGCTAAGCATTGCAACTAAGAACGCATAAGCTGTTCCCTCACTTGACTTTTCGGGCAAGGCCACCAACTCAATCCACTTGGAGAAATGCTCCACCATGACCAACATATATCAATGATGTCGTATATTCAAAGCATTGTTGGAAAGGCTTGCATAAGCCACTACAAACTCCTTCCCCTCTTCATCATGTTGGTAAGCACTGCTCCCAAATCCAACATACTCCAATCATTATATACTTGAAATGGACGACCTCTCACAGGTCTCTTCAAAATAGAGGCAGATGTCAACCTTCCCTTGAGCTCAACAAAAGCTCTCTCTTGTTCATCTCCCCAACTCCACTCTTGATCTAGCTTTGTCAGCTTTGTCAAGGATTTGGCAATAATGCTAAATCCTCGCACATATCGACGATAGAAGTTTGCAAGTTCGAGGAAGGCTCGCACCCTACTCATATCTGAGGGTTGTGGAATACGCAAGATTGCCTCCACCTTGGTTTGCTAAACTCCCAATCCTCCTAGGTATATGGTATGACCCAAGTACTCTACATGCTCCTGAAAGAACTTGCACTTTCTAGGATGCAACTTGAGGCCATGAGCAATCAGTTGCTCAAATAGCTCCTGCAAATGTATCTCATGCTCCCTGACTGTAGCACTATACACTAAAATATCATCGATGTAGGCTCGGGCACGATCAAGTCTGGCTAGGATCCTATCCATCATTCTTAGGAACTCAGGTGCATTCTTCAACCCAAATGGTAAGAACATCCACTGATACAACACATCCTTGCCATGCAAATCAATTGCCCAAAAGGATGTCTTGACCTTATTCTCATCTCGAATCCGCAATTGATGATATCCTGCTCTGTGACCTCCGGGCTGACTCTCACTCAAGTTTACCTCCGATGGCTTTTTGGAAGCTCATCATGAATCTAGAAGGACTTAGTCCCACCCTATGACCATGACCCTATTGCTCACTCTTACACAAACTCTCAAAGTGCAAGCTCCATTATGCACATTATCACCAAGAGTAAGATATCACTCAAAAGGAAAGGGATACTTTGGTAATCAAAGTCTTCATTGAATCAAGGCTCCACTCCGAACATGACGTCTCCAAGAACCAAGCTCCCCAAAACTAAGATCACCACACTATCTTCTCCCAAAACTAACTTCCATTGAAAAACTACTTGAGAGGTGTTTCTCAACCTCTCTATTTATACTACTTAGAATCTTACCCTAGTAACTACAAGTAATCACCATGTAACTTCCTCTTACCAAGTTTAAACGAGGTAGAGATCACAAACCCCAATGAAAAGGGTACATGGCAATATGCAATTGGTCCACTTGGATCTTCTAGAAGCCCAACTACTCCCTAATTGACTTCTAGTGTACCAAGTCAATCTCGCCCCTAGATTTAAGGGTCTTCACCAAGTCCAACCAATGAAAACTAGTCCAAGTCAAGCAGAGTCATACTCTCCATATGATATCTCCACTAATCCTGCCTCAAGACGGTCTTGACACCTACTTTGGATCAGATCTCTCTCCATATCATTGTATCAATAGGGACGACAGAAGATTGCTGCATCTGATAGTCAAGTCAATCCATATACCATGTCCCTTCAAAGAGCCTAAATCCTACATACTGAAGGCAAAACAGTTTCTGAAACTCCTCAGAAACCTCCACACCCACGTCTTTCTTCTCCTGTCATTTTTGGGACCAATCTCAATATCCCAAATCTCCTCTCCATCGATACTACAAATAGAAGACGTAGTATCTGGTTGCTAAATGACAACCTCTTGAGCATAAAGCTTTTTCTGCTCTCTCATACCAGGCTCCACTATCTCAATGTGAACAACTCATGTTGATGTAGCTGTAACCTCTTGTGTTGTATCACAAAGTTCTAAAGTGGTAACCACCGCTTGCTCCACACAAATAACTCCAACGATACTCGAAGAAGATCCTACGTCTCCTTCTCTTACATCCCCATAAGACCAAGGATGAGATCTTGGGCACTTCTTGCCCCTTGCTTTTGCCTCCACTGTCTCGGTAGGCAAAGAGCTTACCAATGATCATGCAGTCATACATGTGGATCGCATGCGTCTCTGCTCCGCCAATCCAAGGCTCACAATCCATGTCAAACAGTTTAGGTCCATAGCCTGACCGTACACTTGACGTCGTTATGCCTCTGACAATATAGGTATTGCTATAGTACCAGTACAAAATTCCATAGCTCGCTCTCTCTCTTCAGCGTTGGGTTCCACCAACCGATGCAAGCGAGAATCCCATACAATTCAAGGTCCTCCCTCTTTCTAAGCATGGGAAGCTGGATAACTCAACAACGTGGGTAATGCAGCTCTTGGATGACCCACAAGGTTCACCACTGCCATGGATGACTTGTCAACATAGACCACTCCCTGGGAGTGTCTATCCACATCCAAAATACTGTCCACTATTGGAGCTCCAACACTCCAAAGAACAAAACACCTATACAAACAAACGTGGTTCACAAACAAGAAGGAGAGATGGAGGTATATCAATCACAAAAAACATAAAGAACAATACTCCATCTCAAAAATATCCATCAAAGGGGTCAAACCAACCCAACCCGGATTGACATAGCCTTAAAAGGGCATTTAAAAATACAAAAACTCGATTTTGGAGATCTTCTGCTCTCCAGATCTATAATCTTACATTAGTAATCCGGTTGTATAAGGTGTTTCCTTTAACTAGTCTTTTTCAATTTGCTACCTAATTGGACTATGAAAATCTTCAACTTCGATTTTAGACCGCTAACCGTCAAAATTTCACAATTCTAACATTGTCAGCTTGGGCCTAACGTCTCTATCCCCATGCGAAAAACTTTACATCTTCTATCACCCCACCAAATTTCAAATCAAACGGATACTATATGATAATCTGATAGCCTGCTACTCCTATTTTCAACCCGAAAACTTCAAAACATCAAATCTTGGACTTCGAGCACTTCTGTCCGGAATATTTTTAGGCCAACTTCAAATTAATGCCCCAAGATAACTATAAGCATCCACCCACTTTGTCAATTTTCAGCAGTGCTTCCACCCTTGAAAATTTCTGATTCAGATTTACACTAAAACAGAAAATACAGAAATTTGAATTCAATCATATCTACTTCGAATCGACTTTACTTCTAGATCACCACCAAGGGCTACACTCCATCAACGCCTTGCACACTCAACAGCCAACAGATGTAAGCTATCATCGATCCAAACTCACCAAAACACCTTCAGCGCTCCAAGAACTCACAGTTCTCACAACAGAATCCAATTAGAGTTTTTGAAGTAATCTTTTCTAACTCTCAAAACGTCCACAAGGACACTCCGCTCATAATTATAGCATAAAAGAGAGATGACAATCAAGCCAAACCCACGTTGTGCTTCAAGGACTCAAGGTTCCCGCACTAGCTACTATCCACCATAACCACACTCTCAAAGGCTCAACTTCAAAAACTGCCCTCCAAGGAGCCCTTATTTGAACTCTACCCCTTGAGCCCTATGACCCCTAGCGATGTCGGCCCTAATGGCAATTCCAATGAGAACGACGCTAACCACACAACCGGCTCTAATCACAGATTCGCTCCCCTGCATACGCCAAAGACTTACCTAACTAGAGATGCCGCTACATAAATCATGATATGCATTCTATGACAAGGGTAAACCGGATTTTTTCTTACCATTCGATAGGTTGGCACTAGATGCCATTGATGAATTAGCATGAATTTTGTTTCCCATGCTTCCATGATGGTGTCTACGTTATACTAGGGGCCGTGTTGGACATATGGAGATGGCTGCTAGATTTAAAAGATTTCGAGTGATGGATTATGATACATTGTAACCAATTGTGGTTAACTATAGTTAGTTTAGCCAAATCTTTGATTGGTCACTAGATGAGTAAAGTACAAGATAATGGTGTGGATGATCCACAAAGCAAAAGGTAAACTTTGGATTGTATGGATAAATGAAGAGGTGGCTACCATGCATTGGTGGATTGGATTGGATGTTAGATGTATTTTAGGATTTGGTTAAAATAAAATAATGAAACATGCATAGTTTGCATGTTAGCCATTGTAACATTATGGAAGTGAGGAGAGAGCACTATGATAGCTCAAGAATTATGAAGTTAAGAAATAACCTCAATGATTTCTCTTTCTTCATATAAAGTAATAAAAAGGTACAATATATATAAGATCTCACAACCATCATCTATTCAATTTCTCGTGCATCGATGATGTGAAAGATATCATATGAACACACGGATCGCTGACGTGTAATTCCAACTAATACACTAGAAACATAATTTACTTTAGTTTTCACTAACTAAAGATGGTTATAGTCATGTTGCATAGTTTGGATTTTGGATTATCCCAGTTCTAGTATATAAAGCAAGGAGAGATCTTGAGAAATCATCTCATTTTGAAAGCCATTCAAGAGTCATTGCCTCTAGTGTTACAATGGTATTAGAGCATGCTTATTGCTCCTATGAGTGTTGATCATCACTCTTGGAAGAGTAATCTTGGTTGATACTATAATTACAAGAGGCTGGAAGTGACCATTGAGCTACAAGTAGTGAAACAGGATTATTATGGGTGGAATTTATGGATGAAGGAGATAGAATAGTACCGAGATTTCTATTTTTTAATCATTTTCATGTCAAACTTATATATATTGAGAGAACAAGATTAACTCAATATTTCATTTATTATTTTTGTGCCAACTTCATGGATCAAGTGATGAGATCTCAAGATCTAATTATCTTATCTAGTTGCCGACTATGTTACTTGGGATCTCACAATCTACATTTTAGTTTAGAGATGGATCTCAATAGACCACCACCGGTTTCATGACTTATGTAATGACATCTCTAGTTAGATAGGTGTGTGCATGCAGGAGCATATATAATAGTTAGAGCGATTGTGCAATTAGTGCCGTTTGCACTGGAACTATTATTAGAGCCAATAGCGCTGTAATAAGACATAGGGCTCAAGGGATAGAGTTCGAATCAGGGCTCCTTGGGGTGCTATTTTTGAAGTTGAGCCTTTGAGAGTGTGGTTTAGGTGGAGAGTAGATAGTGTGGAAACCTGTGGTCTTTGAAGCACAAAGTGGTTTTGGCTCAATAGTAATATCTTTTTTATGCTATGGTTATGAACGGACTGTACTTGTGGACGTTTTGAGAGTAGAAAAGATTCATTGTGTTTCACTTGTGTTGGTGTATGATAATCTATGTAGTGTGATGTTTGATGTGACATCTATGTATGTTGTGATGCGATATGTATATGCACGACACTAATGAGACACAACGTGAAATTTTTTCTATGTATATTTTGGAGCCTAGTTGTTAGAAATTTTAGAGAGAAATATTACCAAGTCGTGATAACATCATCTATTACTATTGTGTTGTCAATCTTGAGAAATTGGAGAATGTTCATCTTAAATCTTTAAAGAGAGAGATTGGACACAGGTGAATCATGGAGGACATTTTGAGGGATATGATAAAGAGGTTGAAAGATTTGAGAAACTCATTTGAGCAAAGCCAAACTCGAGTACAAGAGCTAGCTCAAGAATTGACATCAGTCAAAGCAAGAGGAATGGAAAATGAGAGAAACCCAAATGGAGATAGAGACATCACCATCAATGATGGAGAATGAAGAAAAGATGAGAGTTTGGGCTCTTGAAGCCCAAGCGGAACAACAAGCAAGAACATAAGATCTTCAAACATCCATGATCCTGAAGCTTGTAAGATAAAACCTTATCGATAATGTCAAGTCAAAGGAGTTTTGGAAAGTTGAATTGAGAGAATGGAGTACTATCTTGTTTTGTTTAACATCAAGGATCACATGATATGTCTCTTTGTTCGTATTTTGTTCTTGGAAATAACTTCTACTTGGTTTCTAGGTTGGATGATGGAGCTCAATAAGTTAGACTAGCAAATTACTTGGAGTGCAATGAAACGACGTCTTCTTCAAAATTCTCAAGAAGTTGATACTATAATCATTGCACGGATGAGGTTGTGGAAACTTGAGTTGAAGAGAAGTGTGAAGGATGACATTGATTCAATATGAGGTGATTTGGGACAATCCAAGCAACTTGAACAGACCTATGCGTGTGCACAAAAAATGATCAATGTCTACCACAACGGTGGAGAGGTATATGTTGACACAAATGAGTATTATGGATCAATGTCTAAGGATTTGGACAACATGAGGAGAAGAGAAGATTTCATTCAAAGAAGAGTGAATGCTCAAGGAGAAGATAGTTGCAACTTGAATCCTTATCAAGAAGCAAATTCAAGAGGAGGAGGTTGATTGAAGAGGAGACAAGAAATGAGACAACAAATTTGTTGGCTGAATGGCAACAACGTTTCAATATGAAGATTATGTATGTGGAGGGGAAGAAACAAAATGTTGATGCATTGACAATGATGTCTATTAATCACATCATCGAGTTGAATGATAGAAGAACATGAATCGAGCTACCAAGGAGGATGAGGAGATTGCACAAACCCTTCTGCAAGGTAAAGCACAATTAGAAGGGGGATTTACTTTCCATAAAAAAAAAGACTTGAATACCCTCATATGTTGTTCTCCATACTATAGTGTTAGCATAGACACATGATTCATCTATTATTGGTCATGTGGGGGTGGAGAAGACCATTGAAGCTGTCTAGAGGGTATATTTTTGGCCAAGATTAAGAGAATACATCACTAGCTATATGCAAAGTTGACTTGCATGTCAATAGAATAAGGCTAGCGATCAAAAATTAGCAGGTCTATTACAACCTCTACCAACACCAGACATAAGATGGGAATAAATCAGTATAAATATTATATGAAAGTTAGTAATAATTTATACTAGTTATGATTCGATAATCATTTTTGTGGCTTAATTGAGCAAGATGATCCATGTTAGGCCAACAACAAAGACAGTTATTGCATTAGACCTTGCTTGCATTTATATGAATACAGTTTTTGCTCAAAATGGTTTAGCAACAATTTTCTTCTCTTATAGGGGTGCTAAGTTTACTTGCACATTTTGAAAATCTTATTCGTGATATTAAAAACAAAACTTTCCATGCCTATAGCTTATGATCCTCAAACTGATGCACAAACCAAAAGAGAAAATAGAATTATTGAGAACATGCTTAAAGGTTTCACTTTGGAGAAGGGATCAGTTGGGTGCATTTTTCCCTTGATTAAGTTTGTTTATAATAACTCAATCAATGCATCCACAAAAGTTAATCTTTTTTTTCTTATGTATGGAGAATATATATTCACATCGTCTAGCTTGGCGAGAGTGGGTCACATGCAAGTAAAATCAATCCCAATCAAAGCGGTGTCGCATGGACATTTCTTCGCTCTGAGACCGTCTAAGCGCCTGGCTATAGAAGAACCCTCTTGAATCTCGTATGAGTTGATAATCTCTTCTTGTTCTCCTCATCACTCCACATTCAAGTTCATTACAACCAGTAAAACTTCAACGGAAGAAGATTATGATATCCAATGATTGAACCGATAACTCTCAATTAAACTTCACAGAAAATTGGTCTATAACCTTTTTGTTCTTTTTGGAAAATTTTGTATGTTTCTCTCCTCTAGACCTCTTAGAACAATTGTCAAGTTACACACTATCTCACAAGGTGATATGCAAATCATTGTGTACTAAAACTATCATACATCCCAATCCTTAACTCCAATTGCTCTCAAATTTCATGAGAAGGTCATTTATCATCAAAACTCCAATTGTGGAAAGTTTTATTGATGATACTTTATGATAGCAAAAGATATGATTGCTGTACTAACTTTGTGACAGTCAGTGCAATCCTGCAACTTTGACTTTATACACAAGCTTCAAGCTATCACTTTGTTTTCAAAACTCATCCAATTGAGTCAAAATTTCAATCCAAGCACAATGCTGAGTCGTAAACTTTATTTCAGTTGAATCAGGTCTCTCAAAACCCTCGTATGATTCTCAAAAATACGCCAAATACCCTCAAAGGTCTAAATTTCCCTCTCTATCTTTGAATCACCATATCAGAGTGACAAACCCCTCAAATGCATCCATTCTTGAGCCCACGTCGTAGCTCTTCCCGTGAACTCTCCAATCCTATCCCCAAATCTCCGAATGTCCCCCTAGAAAATCTCCAAAACTCCTCAAAACCTCGAAGAAGTTGCCTAAGTGCCCTCATTGGTCCAAACTCCAAGACCAATGAAAATGAAGAGTGTTTTTTTGACCTCTAGTGTGGCCAAATTAGCTCCATTTTAACTTAGAGCTTATATATATCCTAAACACACTACTTACCCATCATATACATAATATGAGTTGCCATTAATAAAGAGTCAAAATGATAACTCAAATCCGACTAAGTATGAACGGAACTACAAACGGAACGGGGGAGTTTATAACTTGAGAATAATACTCCTCGTCAAAGTTCCTAAAAATCAACTCCTATGGCTTGTTTTCGATAAACAATAGTGATGGATTGGAACCCATGTGTTGAAAGCCATCACTACTTGTAAGTTCAGATCCATAGCGCCCAAACTAAATCAAAATGTATACTGTAAGGTCCCAAATCGCGCCGTAGAAGACAATTGGAAGAATAATTGGGTTTGGAGAATTTATCACTTGTTGCATAAAGTTATCTCCAAAGTGATATACTAACCACGCCCGAAAGTGATCACGATGAAGACATCGGATATTGATCACAAATGGATTGGACAATGGTTCATCTGGAGGATCATGTTGACCTCTATCCATGTCCTACGTCGGCTCCACTTCGATTAGATAAGCTCCTTTGTCAACAAAGTGATGTATCTAGATCTCTCCCATACCCTTTCCACCCTGACTGCACTTTATATCTGATTAGGTCCAAGATAATATCTCTTGGAGCCCTTTCAACATCTTGGCCCTACAAAGTTGATCCAACGGTAGGCTCTTTACAACCTTACAATGCTCCGTCGGTTATCTTAACCTAAAATATCACCGTCATGTCAACAGCTCTGAGGATGACACATGTCATCATCTTCTCACAGTAGCCGCGTCACAACACGACATCGGTGAACAAGTTTGTGGCATAAGTCTAACGAGGAGTGCATCAGAAAAACCAATTAATCATTGCCAAGAATAAACAAAAATAATTTATCGATGATCATTGACGACATGTGGACTTTCAAGAAAGAAATCATGTGTGATTGCCTACCACTAATCTTTCATTAATATGGTTTTGAAAGTTAAGTTCACGATGTATTAGACCCTTTTTGATAGTCCAACAGATTGGAACAATTGCCTACAAGTTAGAGTTGCTGACACACATGACAATTCATTCCGTTTCTCATGTGTCTTGATTACAGAAGTATATTCCATGATATTTTATATTTAGAAATCCATATCAACCACCTTCTTAAACCAACAATGATTAATGGCGTAGAGGAATATGAGATAGAAAGGATTCTCAAAAAAAGAACTAGAGGTCAGCGGAATCCAAAAGTGAAATATCTACTCAAATGGAAAGGTTAATCTCTTTATGAAGCTAAGTAGCTTCATAAAGAGATGAACCTTTGGCAAATCTAATAAATACAGAGATACCTATAGAGACTTTTGAGTCTTCTTGCAACAAGGACATTGTGTCTTAAATGGAAGAGGTTTGTTACCAATCTTTGTTAGCTATAGTTAGTTAATCAAATCTTAGATTGGTCACTATATCACTAAAGGACAAAATAGTGATGAACCGGCTTGCTTTGGGAAAGGAGGACCAATCCATCACAGTCCGAGAGCTGACGGAGAATGTAGACAAGCTGTCTAAGGATAAGACTGAGATGGAGCAGAAGGTCCAAGAGGTGAAGAAGGCCTACGAGAGATCTGCCGTATTCGGGTTGCGGAGATCTATTGTGTAGAGAAGGAGAATGCTCAACTTCGGGAGACGGTGCAGGACCTGAAGCAAAGATTGATTAAGGTAGATGTGGAGGCGCCTGCGAAGTTGGAGAATCTCGCTAACAGATGTGCGCATCATCTGTTCACACGGTGTGATTGGGTTGAAGTGCAACGGTTGGAGCAGTTGGTGGTAGCGATGGAGTATCCCGTGACTCGAAGGATCAGAGAAAGGAGATGTACAAAGCGTTGGGTCGAGATTTCAAAGAAGCCATGGCTCTACATCGACAGGAGATCGCAACCAATGTACAGGAAATGCAGTTAGGAATCTACGCATTCACGCAAGCAACGGAGGTGCGATCGAGTATCTTAGATCAGAGTAGAAGACTTAGGAGAGAGCGATCTGTCTACGAGTAGTTAGGAGTAGCAGTTAGAACATTCATTATAGAGTTCAAAATGGAGCGGATTACCTATATTACTAGGGACAGGAGTCTAAACGACATCTTAAGCACAGGGCGTTCAAAAACGAAGGTTTTTGGACGAGCCGTGTAGGAAACAACGGTGAGGTCCTAGGGGTCGCTTTTATCCCTAGGAAGTCGAGGGGCCCAGATACTCCGCCTACCCGAAAGGGACCTAGCAATAGGAAAGCGCTTGATAACAAGCAGCAGGGAAGGAGCCTATGTACTTACTAAATGGTTAAATGGTCGTAGGAAATAAAGTGGTGGATCTTTCATCTTTGCAAGTGTCCAATCTGTTGGACAACAAATTGTAGTCAGGGTAGAACGAACACTCGAGGAGCTGGTGTCTGCAGGCTGACATTGTGACTACTGAAGCATGTATCCGTGAAGTTACCCGGATATTCGTCCACGAGCTGAGCCTGTCTGTAGTATCAGAAGTACTCTAGAAAGTGTTTTCGCCGAGATGCAAACTTGTAATGAGAGAGATCCCCATCCCGAAGTAAAACAAACTGTTGAAATCTATTTGATGTGTCTGTGAAGTGATGTGATGTGATGGGTTTGTGAAGGAATTGAACTTGGATCCATTGCCTTCGTTGTGAACACTCTTCGGACTCTGCAGTCCAGAGTTAGAAAGACGCCTAAATGCATGTTTCTCTTCTTTGCTAGTGTGGTTTGATCCCTCATCCCCTTGGGAACAAATTCGGATTTAATAGTGCATACCTGTGCTATTATAGTTATCACCATGTAACTTTCTCTTACCAAGTTTAAACGACTAGAGATTATGACAAGAACACAAACTGTATTTCCGAAAGGAAAAATTAAAGAAGGCGAAAACAAAACAAAACCCCCTCTTGGGAACAAAGTAAAAGAGATGAAAAAATCAGTATATTGACATATACAAATTTTTTTCTGCCTTTATATCTCTCCAATTCCGGTAAATAAGAATACAAAATATTTAATCAATAAAATTTCTAACAAAAATCAATCAAATCATGTTCCAACTCACAAAAAGTTAAATGTTTTAAAAATATAAATGATTAACAAATTTGATTATCTTCAATATTTGAATCAGATTTGAGTAGTTATATGTAATATATTAAACAATGTTTTTCCTTCACGGTTCTTTTTTTAAATAAAAAAGCTTTGAAAAATTCAATGATCATTAATATGATGACCATTTATTGTTTGAGACATATAACAGTCAGATGAAGTATATAATTTGATATAGAGAAAATAAAATCAATTGATAACACATTTGATTATTCATTTATATCATTTATCATAATTTTTCAATATTATTTTTAGATTGTTCTCAACTAATTTTTGGGATTAAATTATAATGATAAAATTGGGAAAATGAGCAAAAATATGCATGAAATAGTTTAATTAAAACTTTCTCATATTTAACTGAATTTTAAAAAATCAGTCATTTAAACTCTTGATAAAACTTTATAATATTATAATTTCAAATGTTTAACATATCAGATTACGCATACTTTAATTGAAAAGAATAACTTCAATAATGATGTATAAATTTAATTTTAAAATTCCATTTTTCAGTTATTGTACAAAAAAAACTGTGAAAATAATCAATATGAAGAAATTTATATTAAAAATATTAAATATAAATTTTCTTCACTAATTTTTTATAAAATATCATTATAAAAATATATATTTTTAATACAAATTTCAGATTTAGATTATGATTTCAAGTAATTCCATATTAATCTTGTTATATTTGAGTTGACGGTAACATAAAAAATCTTGAATCAATTGTAATTAATATCCTTTGACATATGAATTTGTGTAAAATTTTAAATTTCTCAAAGTTTATTTTTGACCAAAATTATTATGTTGCCATAAAGTTTGTTAAACAAAATTAATATATTTTAATTCATTTTGAAATAATAATAAAATTTATTTATCTATTGATTTATAATTTTATCTTTATTATATCAATCACATTGATGATTTTACAAAATATAATTATAAATAAGTTTATTTAATCTTTATTGTTTCAAAAATTAATTTTTTTTAAATGCACTATTTTTTCCATAATATGTTTTTATTTGAATACATCTTTGCTTTAAGAATTTGACTATTATCATTTTTAGAATCATAAAGCTACATATAAAGAGGACCAAGATTGTTGGTTTTTTTTCCTGAAAGAAAAATTCTCTTATATTAGTACCCTATCATTATGAATTGATTAATCTCATATATACAACTTGAATTTAAAAAGGTTTTGTGAGATTTACGTATTGACTAAAATTATTAAGAGAATTTGATAGTAATGTTCAAAGAAACATATTACATAATATTTATGTAAGTGAATATAAATGATTATAACTTTTTTTTCTTTTTTCAAAAACTAAGTAATATAGCAAAAAGGATGGGAAGATCCCGTAAAGTCGTACAAGTATGAATCCAAGTGTACAAGATGGGGCTAGGCCTAAGTAACATCACAATGGGAAATATGTTCTATAATATGTAAGATATCCAAATTATCTAGATCAAACAATCTACATACTACAAGAACATCTAAGGAAGCATGACATAACATGATTGCTTTCATATGGATTACACTAACTAGTGATTTCTGTAGAGCATTAGATACATGCTACCTAAAATAGACTACACAATATGAGAAAAAAGTGATACCTCTTGCCACCTAGTATAAAAGGCTCTCTTGCACTCTCTCACGAACATTTTGAAGTCGACATTCATAGCTCCATATAACTCCGAGGCTAGAGGAACAAAGACATAACCTTTCTACATATCCATGTGATGTATCCATCATCTAGTGCCATAGCAAACACCACATCCATAATGACATAATGGGTAGCTAGCTTAGATGCAGCATGATCCATATGATGTGGCCTCCGAATGGAGGTCCTCCATTCAAAGAGCAAAGCGTCATATGGATCCCATTGCATCTAAAGTATTACCACACTTATATACAAGTAATAAAAATGTTGATGGGTACACCAAGCTAAAACAAAACCTCATCACTATAGAAAAGATAGTTGATACAAGTCAAAAAATCATGATAAATGGTCCAGCCAAGATCATTGGAGCAAGAGCGTAGATAAGCCATAGTAAAAAGAGGAATGACTAGATCTACTTAAAGAGAGTGTAGAGCATGCTAAAAACTATAAGTCCATCATTGTAAACTATAAGTATCTAGTCCAATATGTGAATAAAAAGGAAAAGGAAGAAAGTTAATTCATGCATCAAGGTACAAACCATCTCTGGTATGCAATAATTGTACATGTAAGGGAAATGCTCCCCCTCCACGTTTGTCACGTACATCTCAAGGATGGATCTATTTATAATTACAAATCTAAAAAATAGCAAAAGTTTTGAGAATGCACAAATAGACAAAAATGATTCATGTGTCGTCTTCTCTGTCAATTGTTGAGAAATCGACTCTTCAGGAATCACTCCAAGAAGAGGAGAGCACACCAAAGGGACAAGAGAGAGTGTACAGGAATGAGATGAGGAAAGCTTTGCCTTCCCTTGTATATATATAGGGTGAGTACAAGGAAACCCTAATTTCGGGTTAGCCCTAAACAGATCTGTACCATAGGTACGTAACAACCCTAGATCAACTCGATGAGCTTGGGATATTAACACTCCCCTTCAAGCTCAACTGTACATCCTGAACTCCTAGACAATGTCGAAAAGTAGCAAACGACTCTCTAGGCAAAGCTTTGGTAAAGATATCTGCAACGTGATCTCTTGTATGTATATATCTAAGATCTACTACACCTGAAAGAACCTTCTCCCTAACAAAGTGATAGTGCACCTCAATGTGCTTTGTCCTAGCATGAAAAACAGGATTGTTGGCTAACATCATGTCGCTAATGTTATCGCCTAGGATAACCGTAGTACTAGGATAATCTACTCCAATATCGAAAGCAAGGAACGAAGCCAAACTACTTCACAAAGTGGCATCGAGAGCACCACGATACTCGCCTCTGTGGAAGGGAAGGCCACGGGTCGGTTGCTTCTTAGAAGCCCGGCTCACAAAATTGCATACTACCAAGTCCAAATGCATATCCGCACGTGGATCTCCCGCCAAAAATATCTCCCGCCTAATCAAGATCGGTGTAGCCATGCAGTTCAACTCACCTCCAAATCAGATCGAAGTCCAAAATGAAGTGTGGACTTCACATACGGATAATCCGCTTAACCGCCATCATATGCGATACCGTGGAGCATGCAGAACCGATCGACTAGACCAACAAAGATAGCTCAAATCCGGTCTAGTGATAGTCGATAAATCAAACTCCCAACCATCCGTATGTACAGCGGGGATCCGCAAAGAACTCTCCATCGCCTAATTCTAGCTTTAGACCTTGTTGTAGAGGAGTGTCTATTGGTTTACAATCGACATCTTGAACTCCTTAAGCTTATCTAAAGCATATTGGCGTTGTATTAGCCACATATCCTTTCCCTATGTGATAAACTCCACACCAAGAAAGAATTTAAGATATCCTAAGTCTTGTATCTCAAATTGAACATAAGATACTCTTGATGCGGAAATCATCTCCTCATGGTTCCAAAGTGATAATAAGATCATCTACATAGATGGAATTCATCACTACATGAACTCCCGATCTCATGCAAGATAGGGATGAGTCGGAATGACGCACTACAAATCCAAGAGACGTGAGAAAGGAATTGATCTTCTCATACCATGCTCTCGGAGCTGTTTCAAACCATAGAGGGATTTCCTTAACTTACAAACGGGAAAGAAACTTGGATCTTCAGAACTGCAGGTGGTTGTTGCATGTAGACTTCCTCGCCGAGATCTCCATTGAGAAAGGCGTTTTTGAAGTCCATTTGATGCGCCGCCATCCCTTGTTGAAAGCAATAGCAACCACCGCATTTAATGGTTGCTATCTTTAAGAACCGGACTAAACGCCTCTTCGTAGTTCACTCCATGTTGTTGTGCGTAGCCCTTGGCTTTAACGGCCTTGTATCGAGATGTTGTCATCCGAGTTACGCTTGACCTTGAAGACCCATCCGCAACCAATCGCTTTCTTACCTTGAGGTAAGTCCACCAATTCCCATGTTTGTTGGTGACTAAGTGCAACAAGTTCGCCTCCATGGCTTCAATCCACTCATTTTTGTGCACGCCTCCTCAAGCGCACTCGGTTACGCTCGCTCAAGAAGAACGTGAGTCATGTATGCATGATGATCGCCAGCGAAACTTTCATGCATAAATCGCCGAACAGATGCCGAACTCTCTCACATTTTTCAGAGGGCAAGATCGATGTATTGTTTGTCGCCCCTTGCTTCGGATCCGAGGTACCGGCTATGTCGTTTCGGGGATGCTTCATCCAACGGATGAATACATGTAATCCGTGGTGAGGACATCATATGTTGCCAAATAAGATGATCCTCAAGTCTAGGAGTCGGTCTGGATGGTGCTCGGTGAACTTCATCCGTAGCAACTCCCCGGCACAAGAGACTCGGCTCTAGAATGTGTGACTCGCAAACTCCCACTGAAAAAGGCACAAAGTGGATGGACTCCTTTAGTGCGCTTCGGCCAAAGTAGAAGAGTGGGTATGACCGGAACAATCGCAGGTGCATACCAAGATTGCAACTCTTCAAATACAACATCTCTACTGATATAGAATTGCATAGAGGAAGGATTATAGCATCTATATCCTTTCGTATCTAAGGCATATCCAAGGAAAATACACTTCTCAGCTTTCGGATCTAGCTTCTTGCGCTTCTTATCCGAAATGTGTACATAATAGATGCAACCGAAAACTTTCAGAAATGAGTAATCAAGCTTGTGGCCTGTGAATACCTCCATCAGGGTCTTGTTGTGAACTGCTGCAATCGGAGTTCGATTCATCAAGTACACCGTAACGGAAATGCCTTCCGGCCCGTAACGGTCTAGGCAGTTCTCTTCTCGCTCTACATAGCGAAAGCAGCCTTCTCGCTATGTGATGATTCTTCCTCTCCGCAACGCCATTCTCGTTGTGGAGTATAACCGCAAGTCTTCGGCTTATATGCCATGCCATGCTTAGGTAAGCAATGAATTCTCCGCACGTAAACTTCGCCTCCTCCATCGGAACGTAGACAAAGGATAGATTGTCCGCATCGTTTTCTCCACCAAGGTGTGGAAAGTCCGGAAAGCCGACAACACATCCGAAGAGCTCTTGTTCTTAAGGAAGTAAACCTGTGTGTAGCGAGAGAAATCATCAATGAAGGACATTTAAGTACTCAAAACCAGATAAACTTGGTTGAGAAGAAGTCCATACATCCGTGTGCACCAAGCCTCTAGAAGCTTTATCGCTCTCCCACCGATCCCTTAAAGGATTGTCTAGCTTGCTTGCCGAATTGACAAGCGGGACATACCGTTAGTTGGGTCGAGTGAAGTGAAGTTGGGCAAACCTGTGACTAGATCTGAACTCGGAAGAGTCTTCAGTTTCTGAAAGTTCATGTGCCCAATTCGCTTGTGCCAAATATCTATGTCAGATACTACAAAGCCACTTTCTGTAATGACAGAGTTGGTACTGCTTATCGACATTAATCAGTAGCATCTAGCTTGAAGCAGCCTACCACTCCCCGCTACCTCGAGCTACAATAGTACTGTGGAGTCTTCAACAAAGCATCCATCTTTGTTGAAACGCACTTGGAAATTTTGTTCTACCATCCGGCCCCACCGATAACAGATTTCGAAGTCGAGTAGGAACATGTAAAACATTTCCGATTCCAGAAAGATTGGATCCTGGAATGTCAAGCGGAATTTTACCCTTATGCTTGATCTCGTGCTTGGTATCATCTCCAGTCACCATGAACTGAGGAGTCTCCACAGTGTCGAGCGACGCAAACCATTCTTGATGCGGCATCATGTGGCCGGGTAGCTCCTCGAATCGATCACCCAATCAGACAAAAAGTAAAGCAAAGATAACTCCTAAAGTGTGTCACAATGAGTAGATGTTCTTCAGCAGCTACATGGCCCTGTTGGCCCGAAGTTCTGACGCTTGTAACAATTTTTGGCATAGTGGTCATTCTTGTGACAGTAGTTGCAGGTGTTAACGCTTTTATCGGCAGCGACGGTGGCGCACTGGGCCGGGTTTAGTGCCTTGTTCTGCACACGACCTCTACCACCACCATATCCGGCTCCTCTGCCATGACCTCTACCTCGACCTCAAGAACCTGCAAAAAACACACATCTTGCGGGTTGGATGAAGCACTAGTACGCCTGCACTCGCACTTCTTCTCCCAACATCATTGGGACCAATTCGTCGAACCGGAAGAGGTTCTCTGGTCAAAATTGACGTAATGAATCGCTTGTACTCCGGCAGCCGGTCCTTGCAATGTCGCACCAATAATCACAAATCGGATCAAGTTGAACATTGACAGATGCTAAGCGATTCGCCGCTTGCTTGATGTGATTGACATAGTCACTAGCACACATCGAGCCTTTCTTGATCAGATTGAATTGCCGCAAAGAATCGCAGCTTCCGAAGCTTCGTTCCCGAATGGAACATTCGTGACAATGCGTCCCAAGCTTCCTTTGGGTGTCACGATCTTGAATGTGACCGATCATCGAGCCCGAGATCGTGAGCGCAATGTAGTGGATGGCTTGATACGATCGCTTTCTCCACTCACGCAATGTCGCAAGCCACTGCGAAGATCACCAAAGAACCACGATTGGTGCTTTCTCCTCCCCGGTCACAAGCTCCCATAGCCCCTGGCCTTGAAGGAAGGTCTTCATTCGAAATTTCCACGTTTGGAAATTGTTCTTGTCGAGTTTCTCTCCAGTGATCATGCTCACTGATTCTGCCATGGTTGTGGTCACGAGCGGAAATCAGGACTCCATCACGGCAAGTACCTGCACAGACACAAAACGAATAGAAAGAACACCTCCGCAACTACGGCGGAAAAACAGCTCCTTTGCACCTCGATCAAGAAACATGTAAAACTCCAGAAATTGGCGAAATGTGCCTGTCTTGACCCTCAGACAAAGAATGAAATATGTTCGCGATTCAGCATGCTAAAGATTTCTTAGCGAAAATGACGAAGAAAGCTTGGATTGAGCTGAAATTTTTCGTGGTAGGAGCTCTGATAGAGGCGAGCGTTGTTCAATTTCTACCTGTGCTAAGGCAGAGCCTTTGCTGTATTAGAAACCCTCAAACCTCTAAAAAACCTCGTTTAGGCCTCCAAACAGCTCCTCAAAGATTTTGGAAAAGGTGATAACTACCACCAACAACTCCAAATCGCACGAAAACTTCATGGCTACCAAATTCAACCATTCTGCGCAAGACTGCTTCCTTTAGGAAGTTTGGCGATCAGAAATAGGTCGAAAACGATCATCTTGACCTCCGAAAACGCGATTGAAGATTTTGAGAAAACACGAAACGGTTCCCCAACAATCTAATCGCTTCGGTTGGGATGACCTCCAACTTTGAGACTCACTCCTCACGATCTCCAAAGACTCCTCTATGTCTAATCTACATAACTAATGCTCCCACCATGCTCTGATACCATGTTGAGAAATCGACTCTTCAGGAATCACTCCAAGAAGAGGAGAGCACACCAAAGGGACAAGAGAGAGTGTACAGGAATGAGATGAGGAAGGCTTTGCCTTCCCTTGTATATATATAGGGTGAGTACAAGGAAACCCTAATTTCGGGTTAGCCCTAAACAGATCTGTACCATAAGTACGTAACAACCCTAGATCAACTTGATGAGCTTGGGATATTAACATAAATAGTAAGTATATCTCTCCACACAAAATCGACAAAGATGATTGTCTCCATGCCAAATCTATTATCACATGTTGGAAGGTTTATGATCCGATGATGTTATCTAATATGTCCATGATCCTCATATCAAAGATTATCAAGCATGATTGAATGCATGTGAAGGAGGAACCGTCCAAAATAGGAAGATGGTTCAATGAGCAATACTAGAGGAGAGTATATCAAACGCCACTTGTAGATCCCCAAGTAGAAAAAGGTCATCTACATGCAATACACCCTTAGCAAATGTAGTGTCTAGGTTGTGTAAGACAAAGGAGACATTGCCTTAGACTTTGACACCTTGATTTTGAAGCCTACAAGATGAAGCTCGATAGTCAAGTAGTCAAAGGCGTGTCTAATCTGGTCTATATGGCCCACAATGTAAATATCATCCACTAAGAAAAGCAATGCATAACCATAAATGGCTAAAGCAATAGCCAAAAGAGCTTTATAATGAGCCATGACAAATAGGAATCCTCCCAAAGAATCTTCTGGTCAAATACCAGTGGCGGATTGTAAAACAGTGACTCCTTCATATGAAAAGCGATGTTGATAAAAGAGAGAAGAAGTTGAACCTTAGAAGGATTGTATGAAAAGATTGAGGTTCAACAAAGGTCCACGAACCTTTATAAGCTCTTTGAAAAAGAACGCATATGAGACGCATATAAAAAGTGTTTTTAACGTTCAATTGCAAGACAATCCAATCTAGATAGATATCTAAGAGTGCTCAATGTCCAATGATACCGCCTCACAACCTCTTGGTATGACGATTACAAATAGGTGTGTAAAAATGTGTTGTTGGAAGTGGAAACAACGCTGAAGGACCATGATGCGACTGACAAGACTCAATAAGACCTCCCCAATAACAATCGATCTAATGCCCCTCATGTCTTTCTCCATGGTGAGAAGCCAACTAGCATATATCACTTGGCTTACTAAAAAAGGTATCTTACCTCTTGGAACTGATGCAACCATATGGAACAACTCAATGAAACCACTAGATGGATCATCCTCGTGAAAGAAATCTCTAAGATGTTTATAAACCATCCCTAACAAGTCCATTAAGGATAGACTTGGATCTGTGCACAGATAATAGGCAAAAATGATCTATCAAGGCATAGTGGCTCATTTGGCTGATACACCAAGACCTTGAATGGTACTCCTTCATCCATGGATGGATGTAAAAGGCATAAACATGAAATATTTAAACCCTACTTTCATTAGTAAGATCTATGTTGTGCACATACATATCGCATCACAAAATACATCGCTGTCACATCAAACATCACAATACATAGATTGTCATACACCAACACAAGTGTACCACAATAATCTTTTCTACTCTCAAAAAGTCCACAAGTACACTCCGCTCATAACCAACATAAAAGAGATAAAAGCATAAAAGAGAGATTACAGTCAAGCCAAATCCACTTTGTGCTTCAAAGACTCCAGGTTCCCGCACTATCTACTTGTAACAGACAGACTACACAAAGGTTTTGCCATTTGTACAGAATTACAGTTCGTTCCCAAGGAAATAACTCTCTATCTGCCACAAATATGTGAGTTTATGCATCTTTTGAAGACTCTGGACATGCACAAAGTCCAAAGAGTACTACGACGAAGTAGTCCATGACCACTCAGTCTGATTAACAAACCATTACCCATTCATTAAATTGCACAAAATTATACATGTAATTGAAATTTCACTCCAGATTTACTGATAGGAGTTTGATCACTGCTTTACAAGATGACGTCGAGGCGATGTTCTCGATGAAGTTCTACATCAAAGTGAATCCGACCATGGCTCATGGAAAAATATCCGGTTATCTTCACAGGTATCACGCATCAATCTAGGCCGAATGAACGCAATATTCAATAGCTTCTCGAGCACGAGGGAGTTCAGAGTGAAGTTCGAAGAGAGGACACTAAAATGTTTCCCGAGAGCGAAATGTGAGAGTTGTTTCTATTGTGGAGAGGAGGGAGATAAGCTTGTGAGTTGTCCTTTGAGAACCAAAGATTGGAGGTTGAGAGAGAGAAGGAACGTAGAGCTAAACCTTCATATGGGACCATCATCTCCCCATGAATCCAAGAGTGGAACCTATTGTGAAAATTGTGGAGTGACCAGACTTCCCTTAGGACACGAGTGTAGTGGCGTGAAAGCTCTTTTGGAGTCACTAGTGGAGGGCTTTGAAGATAAATTGAGTGCAGATACCAAAAAAGTTGAAATCTCTAGGTGGCTCAAGTTCTAAGTGAAGATGGAGATCATTTTCAGAATGATCGAGAAGATGTCGATGAGGGTAAGGCTCATCGTGTGTTTAGGAGAAGAGAGAGCCATGGCAATCTTGGACCAACCAATTCCATTCATTTTGCCATTGATGAATTATTCTAGAATGGAGCTAGTTTTGTTTGTGTTGTACTAGGGAGTCTCGTATAAATTTCCAACAACAACGACAAAAGAAGTTGGAAATGGGGAAGTTTTCGGTGTTCTATGGGAGAGAGAAAGAAGATGTAGAAGCTTTTGTGAGGGACTTCAAGAGAGCATGTATTGGAAACAATGAGAGAAGGAAGTTTGAATGGGCTATCTTTTTGCCCGACTTCTTGGAGGATTCTGCATTGAAGTGGTACAATGAGTACAAGAAGGAACATGTGGAGAAAGACACTTGGGAGAGTTTGACGGAGAATCTTGTTGAAAATTTTCTTCCGGATGAAAGTTACGAGAAGCTGATGTGTGAAGTCATCTTTTTGAAGCAAGGTGAGAATGAGAAGGTGAGATCATACGTGGAGAGAATAGAGAAGCTGGAGTCGCATTTTCGTGTGGTGTTGAGAAAGAGTAAAGACGAGGTCGAGCCAACCATGGTGAGGATTGTGGCGATGTTGACAAAGAACTTCATTGGAGGTTTGAAGCCTCAGATTCGAAGCAAGGTGAGATATGAAAAGTCCTCTTCTAAGGTTGAGGCTATTCCCATTGCTATTTGAATGGAGGAGAGCTTAGAAGACGATGATTCTAGCTTGGTGGCTAGAGAAACATCACCACCTGTTGTGGTTATGTAATAGCACGGTAGACACTATTTAGTCCGAATTCGTATAGATTGATTCGTTCCCAAGGGAATGAGGGATCAAACCATACTAGCAAAGAAGGGAAATAAGCATTTAGACATCTTTCTAACTCTGGACTGCGAAGTCCGAAGAGTGTCCACCAAGAAGGTAATCAATTCAACATCAATTCCTTCACAAACTCATCACATCACCAATTCCACAGACACAGCAAATAGAGTTCAGCAATTTGCTTTACTCCGGGATGGGGATCTCTCTCATTCGCGTCTCGGCGAAAATACCCTCTAGAGTACTTCTGGTGCTATAGACAGGCTCAGCTCTGTGACCTCCGGGCTGACTCTCACTCACGTTTACCTCCGATGGCTTTTTGGAAGCTCATCATGAATCTAGAAGGACTTAGTCCCACCCTATGACCATGACCCTATTGCTCACTCTTACACAAACTCTCAAAGTCCAAGCTCTATTATGCACATTATCACCAAGAGTAAGATATCACTCAAAAGGAAAGGGATACTTTGGTAATCAAAGTCTTCATTGAATCAAGGCTCCACTCCGAACATGACGTCTCCAAGAACCAAGCTCCCCAAAACTAAGATCACCACACTATCTTCTCCCAAAACTAACTTCCATTGAAAAACTACTTGAGAGGTGCTTCTCAACCTCTCTATTTATACTACTTAGAATCTTACCCTAGTAACTACAAGTAATCACCATGTAACTTCCTCTTACCAAGTTTAAACGAGGTAGAGATCACAAACCCCAATGAAAAGGGTACATGGCAACATGCAATTGGTCCACTTGGATCTTCTAGAAGCCCAACTACTCCCTAATTGACTTCTAGTGTACCAAGTCAATCTCACCCCTAGATTTAAGGGTCTTCACCAAGTCCAACCAATGAAAACTAGTCCAAGTCAAGGGAAGTCAAGATACCCATGTGATGGAATCTATTCCTTGACTCATACTAAACAACAAAATAGTAGTTCTTATCTACCACACCAAAAGTTACTCTATATTTTCCTCCAACTTAACCATAACTAGCTAAACATAGTCATGACTAAGATAAACTTAGGCACAATTTAGATATACTTTCATTTTATCCTCTATGTACAACCCTGGGTCATACAACTCATGGACGAATATCCGGGTAACTTCATGGATACGCGCTTCAGTTGTCACAATATCAACCTGCAGCCACCAGCTCTTCGAGTGCTCGTTCTACCCTGACTACAATTTGCAATCCAACAGCTTGGACACTTGCAAAGATGAAAAGATCCATCACTTTATTTCCTACGACTATTTATAATGAATGTTCTAACTGCTACTCCTAACTGCCAAGCTAACCGTCTCCTACACGGATCGCTCTCTCCTAAGTCTTCTATCCTGATCTAAGCCGCTCGATCGCACCTCCGCTGCTTGCGTGAATGCGTCGATTCCTAACTGCATCTCCTGTACATTTGCAGCAATCTCCTGTCGATGAAGAGCCATGGCTTCCCAAAAATCCCGACCCAACGCCTTGTACATCTCCTTTCTTCTATCCTTCGAGTCTCCCGGATTTTCCATCGATGCAACCAACTGCTCTAACCGCTGCGTCTCAACACGATCACACCGTGTGAACAGATGTTGCGCACATTTGTTGGCGAGGTTCTTTAGCTTCGCAGGAGCCTCCACATCCACCTGAATCAGTCTCCGTTTTAGGTCCTGGACCGTCTCCCGAAGATGTGCATTCTCCTTCTCCACAAAATGGATCTCCACACCCCGAATACGACAAATCTCTTCGTAGGCCTTCTTTGCCTCCTCAACCTTCTTCTCCATCTCAGCTTTCTTTTTGGACAGCTTGTCCACATTCTCTGTCAACTCCTTTACTGTGATGGATTGATCTTCCTTTCCCAACGCCAGACGGTTCATCATCTGAATCAACTCCATATCTTAAAATCGCTTGAGGGTCCCACCCGGCATATACATCGGCCCCATCTCGTTCAACTCCAAAGAATACGGGACCACCACAGCTTCCAACTTCTGCGACAGCTGTAGTACCGATGCCATGGGTTCTGCAATCTCTTTCGAGGTTTTCTCCCCCGGCTTCACCGCCATCATCTTCGGACGAGAGAACTTGACCGGTCCTACTTCTTCCATCTTCTTCTTCCCTACATCCTTTCGAACAGCTAGAGTGGCGGGTGGATTGTCTTCCACTACTCTCTTCCTCTTCCTCGATGTCCCGATCACCTCAAGGTCCGAGTCCGAATCAGGCTTGCTTTGCACCGCCGGTCTCACTTCTCCCGTTCTCTTCGGCTCCAGGAGGCGCACCCGTTCCTAGACTCCTTAGACCCATTGCTAGTGCTGTCGATGTCCGCATCCAAGTCCGACAACCCACTCTCCAACCGATGTAGCTGCCTCTCTTTAGGAGTCAGCCACTCCAACTTTGCGTACAGGTGTACTAAGAAAGACGAGAAGTAGACCACACTCTTATCATCTTCCCTCAGTTTTGTTGCCATAGCCTGCACATTCCTCGCAAAGATCTCTCCCCAGTTCACTCGGATAGTTCCTCCGATGAACCCTTCCACGATCCTCACCTTATGCATACTCACGTATGTGGTCCGCTGCGGTGAGAAAAGATCGACTCCGGCTTTATCCTCTTCGTGGTTGCGTCTTAAAGCCTTCGCCCATAGCTTTGCATCCCACTTCTCCGGATGCGCTCTGCTTCCAATTGCTATCAGCGGCTTCCCTCTCCGGACTTCATCGCTTAGCTCCGGGCACACATAGTCCTAGCGCCATGACAGAAATGCTCCACCGAGGTTCTTCAACCTCAGCAACTCCGCTGGAGTCCAATCCGCCATCAGAATGAGCAGTCGAATTCTCCCCATCGTCGCACTTCTTCCTGCTGGAACTCCTCCTGTTCAACGCTTCGACATTGCAGCTAGCTTCCTTGCTCCAGCCGCTCGGCAAGTTCTTGGCATCGACTTTCTCTTGATAATTCCTCAATCCGCCGCCCAAACGCGCGCTTAAATTCCCTCGCAATTCACTCGTGTGAACTCCCCAATGGTATTCCTAGCTAACAACCATATATTCGGACGAATACCTTCAAGAGAACCTGAATATAACTCTTTATTCAAAAAAACCCAAAAAAAATCCTACTTATCCTAAGAACTACGCTCCTACAGGTTAGAATGGCAACTCCTACTGTTGTTGCTTTGCCAGTAGTAAATTCTCCAGTGGTAGACTTGCACCATGAGTTGAAATCTATCACGGAAACACTCGCTGATCTCAAGATTAACGTAATACAACTATGGGAGAGGAGGAATCAGAATGTAGGGGGAGGATCTAGAGGGTATGGAAATTATCCTCCAAAAGGAAATCCATCGCAAGGAAACTTCACAGTTTCATGCTTTATTTGTGGAGGCCCTCATTTCCAACGGAATTGTCCTAATCCTCGACAACATGGAGTTAGACACAACAATCCTACTCATGCTCCAAGTCAATCGAAGGATAAGGGAGTAGCATCTATTGATGTGTTTCCTCATCAGTGCACATTTGAGAAAGGAGAGCTCTATAAGTTCGAGAGTAGATATTCTTGCACATGAGAAGAAGAGAGCAAGATTTGCAGAGGAGTCCATCTCAATGGAAGATCAACCAAGCCGGAGCACTCGATCTAGTGGTGTGAGTCAACCGAGAGCACCGAGGAAGAAATTGGAAATGGATGATTTCTCCATTTCATCTACTTAACTCAAATACGACGTGGTGGAGGATGTGGGGAATCAAAAAGCCAATTGATCCTAAATCCTCTAAATCCTCTATACGATCCTACGATAAGAAGGTAGTTGAGGGGAGACCTAAGCTCCAAAAGGATCAAGAAACAACTATCCAAGAAGAAAGTTTTCATGGCGAATGTTGGAGTAGGAGTGGTGGATGTCACTGCCTCAAAGGTA
This sequence comes from Marchantia paleacea, assembly GCA_014180765.2. Lineage (NCBI taxonomy): Eukaryota > Viridiplantae > Streptophyta > Marchantiopsida > Marchantiales > Marchantiaceae > Marchantia > Marchantia paleacea. The sequence continues at coordinate 1,410,398 of MUAA02000064.1, forward strand.
TGCTCTAAGGCTTCGAAGATTGAAGTACGTATTAATGGACGTAATATTTTCGATGTACTAGTGGATGGTGGATCTGCGGTGAATGCCATGTTAGAACGTTTGTTGAAGAAGTTGGGAATGAAGCCTTCAAGACCTTTCAACATCATTGTTGGGATGGCCAACAAGCAAAAGGTGCGACCCATTGGAGTGGTAGACAAGGTGGTAGTAAGTGTGATGGGAGTTCAAACCTTGTTGTCATTTCAAGTGCTTGAGGAGGCTAACTACGACTTGTTGTTAGGAAGACCTTGGTTGAGGGCTGTGAGGACAACTGATCGGTGACATAAGGGTTACTTTCTTATAGGGTCAAAAAAACATCAAGTGAATGTCCCTCTCACAAGTGGCGGAGGAGCAGTTATTATTGTCCTTTACCTTTCATAGATGAGATTCTAGAGGAGGTGGCAAGTCATGAGTGGTATAGTTTTGGAGATGGTTATAGTGGTTATAACCAAATTCAAATTGCTCATGAAGAATAGCTCAAAACCACTTTTACCATGCCATGGGGAACTTTTGCCTTTAGGGTAATGCCCTTTGGTCTATATAATACTCTAGCAACTTTTCAGAGGTTCATGAACAAGGCGTTTGAACCTTTATTGGGAAATTTGTGCGAGATTTCATAGATGATTTTTGTGTATACAGGAAGAAGGAGGATCATTTTGATCATTTGATCAAAATTCTACAACGGTTGGAGAAAGCCAAAGCCTCGCTCAATCCAGAAAAATGCATTTTTGGATGTGAGGAAGGTTTGTTGTTAGGGCACATCATCTCCAAGGATGGTATAGCAAAGTGGATCAGAAAAAGGTGAAACACATCCTTGACTTACCTTTTCCGGTGACGTTGACCAAGTTGAGGCAGTTCCTTGGTATGGTGGGATACTATCGACGGTTCATATTTTCCTTCTCCAACAAAGCTTATGCCTTGACGGTTTACATGAAGAAGGGGACGGATTAGGATTTAATCCTCAAGGATGGAGAGGCAGTTGTGACGTTCGAACTTCTTAAGAAGACGTTGGTAACGGCTCTTATCTTAGCCAAACCAAATTGGGGTAAACCTTTCATTCTCTACACGGATGCATCAAATATTGCTATAGGATGCACTCTAAGCCAGTTAGATGATAATAACCATGATCATCCAATTGCTTATGCTAGGAGACAGATGATGCATGCTAAGAGAAACTATTCAGTGACAGAAAGGGAGGCTTTAGCTGTGATTTTCTCACTCAAGAAGTTTTGACACTATCTATTGGGAGGGAAATTTACTATAGTTATTGACCACAAGGCTTTGAAGTACATTTTCAACAAGCCTAATGATGAGGGTAGGATAGCCCTATGGATGTTGTTACTGGCGGAGTTTGATTATATCATTAAGGATCGACCCGGTAAGAAGCATGCCAATGTTGATTTGATGTCTTGGACATACGATGAGAAAGGAGATCAACTTGTGGATGATACATTTCCAGATGAGGATTTGCTGATGATGGACACCATAACAAAGGTACCGGCAGAATACAAGGGGATATGGGATTTCATCTCGGAAGGAGAGTTTCCCCAAGGCATGTATTCACGGGAGAGGAATGCATTGGTGAAGCGATGTGAACCTTATACCATCATAGAGGACGTGTTGTTTCATCAAGGAGCAGATGGATTACTCAGAAGGGCTGTTGGAAGGGAGGAGTCAATTCAACTTATGAAGGAGTTTCACGAAGGCTCGGTATGTGGAGGACACTTTGTAGGAAAGGTAACTGCATTTAAGATCCTAGATGCATGCTATCATTGGAAGGGCATTTTCAAAGATTGTATGGAATTTTGCAAGAGTTGTGATGTGTGTCAAGCTTTTGCTAAAAAGTCCATGAAAACCCCTCCTTTGACATCAGTTCCTATTTTAGGTCCTTTTGAGAAATGGGGAATAGATTTTGTAGGACCCTTGAATCTTAGTCTTCGGGGTAATAAGTTCATTGTGGTAGCTACATATTATCTAACCAAGTGGGTAGAAGCTAGACCTCTCAAATCCACTAGTGAAGAAGAGGTGGGTAGATTTCTCTACGAGAGGATAATAACTAGATTTGCATGCACTTTAGAAATTGTAGGTGGTGAGTTTGTTGGAAGCATTATATAAGCCATGCTAGATCATTTCTCCATCAAGGCATGGGTGACTACTTCCTACAAACCCAATGCTAACGGGTTGGCAGAGCGAACCAACTATACGCTTTGCATTATGTTGGTCAAGGATGCAAACATGGATGGGAGCAAGCAAAATTGGGACAAGATGCTACATGATCTTGTGGTAGTATTGGACGACTTGGAAGACATCAACATGGTACTCAACTTTCAGTATGGTATATGGTGTTGAGTCAAAACTTCCAATTCAATTTGATTTATCGACCTTCTTAACTATCCAGCGGAAGTTAAAGAGGACAAATGGAGTTGAAGCTATCAAAGCAAGACGTCAACAAATGTTGGAGTTGGAGGAGGCTCGAGCTGTGGCCATGGTACGTGTGGAGCGGGCTCAACAATTACAGAAGAAGTATCATGATAACCGACTTGGGACGAAAAAGATGAAGACTTTCAAAGAAGTTGATTGGGTAATGTAAGTATATTTAAATTGTGCCTAAGTTTATCTTAGTCATGACTATGTTTAGCTAGTTATTGTTAAATTGGAGAAAAATATAGAGTAACTTTTGGTATGGTAGATGAGAACTACTATTTTATTGTTTAGTATGAATCAAGAAACAGATTCTATCACATGGGTATCTTGACTTTCCTTGACTTGGACTAGTTTTCATTGGGGGAAGAACCTTAAATCTAGGGGCGAGATTGACTTGGTACACTAAAATCAATTAGAGAGTAGTTGGACTTGTACAAGACCAAGTGGACCAATATGCTCCTCAACGTCCTTCTTCTATCTCTATAAACCTTTTGACTTCTACATTTATGAATTTCTTCCACTATGGGGTGACATGACACTCAAGTTCACTTGGCTAAGCCAATGCAATTGGCTTAATTAAGTAGTTCTCTATAACCCGTCCGATACCACATCGTACGGAGGGCATCGAGTTGTCCATCAGGAATTTCGAAATGAACTGGGAAGTAATTCTCGATGTGCATGAAGCCCGAGGTCAAGGACGTTCACAAGAACCGTACGATGCCCTCCACGGCGAAACCAGAACAGAGGAAAAAACAGAGAATTATGATCCCACAAGCAAAAGATTAACCACCAAGACCGTAAGATGCGAGATCCCACGGTTGTTAATCCTTAAAACCTTGGTCCATCGGTCCCCTTCCCTTCCTCATGACAACATCAAGGACCGACATGACGGGCGACACGCGGTACTCGGGGCTCGGATGCAGACCGAAGACTCTCCCACCAGAGGCCAAGAAAACTGTAAATGGACATTGCACTTTCCTGAGACAAAAAATAAAACAAATTGATTCCTGCGTTTGGATGGAGGTGGATCGTCGGATACGCCATCGGAAGGCGGAGATGGGCGATCCGGTCTAATTTTCGACAGCAAGGCCAGAGGATCCAGGAGGCAAGGGAGCTAACAACCGGAGGAGAACAGCAGAATCCGAAGAGGGGAAGGGCCGTGCCGAAGCTGAGAGGACGAGCGCCATAGCTAGAAAGCATGGAGGGCTCCGCTAGGGTACGCCTCTTTGCCTGCAGAGCGAGCTCTCAACCATTTAACTTTTGTGAAGTGGGAAGAGAAGGGGAGGACCAGAAGAGGAGGAGAGTAGAGGGAGGGAGAGAGAGAGAGAGAGAGGAGAGAGAGCGTGGAGCTTCGAGGAGAAGCCCGTTCGATCTTGGGAAGAACGAGGAGGAAATTGTAGTGGCGGAGGGCGAGCAGCAGCAGAGATGTCTGCTCGGAGGGCCTTGGCCGCAGCTTTGCGGTCGGGATCGAGGAGAGTTGCTTCCGGGAACAGATCGAAGCCGGCAGGGAGCGGATCTTTCACCAATGCTGCAAATCAGGGCAGGGCTGCCAATCGCAGAGAGCTGATCAATGCGGTGAACAGAGGCTTGACCCGACCTTTGATGCTCAATCGCGCTCTCGGGGCTTGCAACAACAGGATTTACTCCACTGAGGTGTCCACAGATGCCGCTTTTACTGGTGCAGGAAGTGTTGGCGCTGTCGCCACTGTCATCGGAGCCGTTGTGGATGTTAAGTTCGAGAAGGGGCTTCCCCCAATTCTCACAGCGTTGGAAGTCCAGGATCACAACATCAGGCTTGTGCTCGAGGTCGCTCAGCATTTGGGAGAAAACACCGTCCGAACCATCGCTATGGACTCCACTGACGGTCTTGTACGTGGACAGAAGGTGCTCAACACCGGATCTCCCATCAAGGTGAGCAGATCAGCTTCTCACTATTTTTTGGCTTCTCTCTGTGGTCATTCTACCAGAAACTCACGGGAGGTATTCTATTGGAAGATTTCGGTTTACTAGTACTGCTAACTGAGCGAGGCTTCTAAGGCCTCTACTGTGTACAAGCGAATGCTTGCTGCAGTTAAATCAGCCAAGGAACTGCACACACTGCTCTTTGTAGTATAGGCGAGAGACCTCGTCTCTTCGTTCCTTTGTTATTGGATGCTATTGGGAAATATGGCGGATCGCAGAGTATGCGAAGCTTACATCTTGGAAGTTAGATCTGGGCAAATGCTTGGCTGGTATGGATTGTATATTGTATGCGGAACTGGCAGTTCATGCCAAGTTTCTAGTCTCGAGCTTGGATTTCCCTCGTGTTCGCTTTGTATGAGAATTCATCTCTATTTCTCGCCACCGTCTCATGTTTTTTTGTTGTATCAGTAGGCCGTATCCTCAGTATTACCTGCGCTGACAATTGTAGTGCATGCTTTGAATTTGATCAGATTCCCGTTGGAAGGACCACTTTGGGACGTATTATGAACGTTATCGGTGAACCCATCGATCAGTGCGGAGAATTTGGTAAGTTGTCCACCGTTGTTGTCGTTTGTAGTCTCAAAGCCACCATAAGAGTATGGGCAATGTCTAGTGCATGATCCTGATACATGCATTAGCTGCTTCGATCCTGTACGTTTTCCCGATGCTTTTCTTTGAGGAATCTTTGTGTATATCATGCTTGTTTCCAGGACTTTAGAATATTTTAGAAGTACAATTCGGTCACGCTAAGTTTCGTCTGTTTTTTCAAATGGTCTAAGTTCTGGAATTCGTCTAGCACATTTTGAGTACTTTGAGTCAACGGTTGGATTGCTTAGTTCATCACAATCAGGACACTTTACGCTGATGAGCCTAAGGTTAGCATTAGACAAGTGTAAGCGATTATTGTCTAGTTCTTAGTTTGGTATATAGTTTTTTTCTACGAACGACTTGTATCTATGTTCCTGAATCTGATCGCACCTTGCCGCTGACTTCAGATACATCACAGCTGCTCGCCATCCACAGAGAGGCACCTCCGTTCGTGGAACAGAGTGTCGACCAAGAAATTCTTGTTACTGGTATCAAGGTGATTAAGCTCTGAGAAACAGTTCGTAAAGTTTTTCTGAACTGTTTTTCCTGCCCAGAAGTTGGACGCATCTCCTCGATTTCTAGTGAAGTTTCATCGTGGATAATGATTACGTAACTGCCATCAAAGATTTTTCGGGAGACGGTGTGAAGTGTTGGTTTTTCTTACCACCCAAATATTTTGGTTTTCCTATTGGACTCAGTACACCTTTTACTCTTCGACACGTCGATTGTTGTCTTAGGTTCAAAGTCAAATAAAGAAAGGGAAATGTGTTGTAGGTTGTGGATCTTCTTGCTCCATACCAGCGTGGAGGCAAGATCGGTCTCTTCGGAGGAGCAGGAGTCGGAAAGACTGTGCTTATCATGGAACTGATCAACAACATTGCCAAGGCTCATGGTTTGTTGAATTCACAAACTTGAATTGATTTTCACTTTTTAGAATGAGGGTGTGTACGCTTGCATCTTTAGTAGCAAGTTCGGTCCCTCATCATGGTTGTTCTACACTTGCAGGTGGTTTCTCTGTGTTTGCTGGTGTCGGTGAAAGAACCCGTGAGGGTAACGATTTGTATAAGGAGATGATTGAGAGTGGTGTCATCAAGCTAGGCGACAAGCAGGTAAATTGTGAATGACTGATCAGCACACTGATTGCTGGTTAACTGTCAGCTTCAAACGTTCTGTCAATTGTTGAATGGCCCAAATTTGACGTTTGTGTCTATCTGCAGGCCGAGAGCAAGTGCGCGCTCGTGTACGGTCAGATGAACGAGCCCCCTGGTGCTCGTGCCCGAGTTGGACTTACTGGATTGACTGTTGCTGAGTACTTCCGTGATGTTGAAGGTCAAGATGTGCTGCTTTTTATCGACAACATTTTCCGTTTCACTCAGGTGAGGATCGTTCTTGTGTTTGAAGGTGAAAATAAATGTTGATACCGTCTTCAAATACACGGAGTGCGCGCTGCACTTAACGTATATGTGGTAGTACTTCTGTGCACGGTGCATTGTCGGCCGATTTTATGATGTTGGCACCATGTAACTCTTCCCTTTGATTGTTCTGACAGGCCAACTCCGAAGTGTCTGCTTTGCTTGGACGTATCCCGTCAGCTGTGGGTTACCAGCCTACTTTGGCCACTGATTTGGGAGGTCTCCAAGAACGTATTACCACCACAAGGAAGGGTTCCATTACCTCAGTGCAGGCTATCTACGTGCCTGCTGACGATCTGACAGATCCTGCTCCGGCTACCACTTTTGCCCATCTTGACGCTACAACTGTTTTGTCCCGTGCTGTGAGTGCAATTTTTTCGCGACATTGCATACAGCATTGCTTGTCTGTGAAGCTTTTTCCCTTGCCTTATCAGGAGGCAGTTCGACTTCAGTATAATACTCTGCGTTCCTCAGAAAACGTCATCCTCTATCATTTGCTTTGTTGCGTTGTACAAATTCAGAGGATCTGTCGTCGCTTATGGTTCATTTCCTGCATCTTTTGTTGAATTATATTTGTGGTGCTAATGTCTATTATCTTTCCTTCGCAGATTTCTGAGCTAGGTATCTACCCTGCTGTCGATCCTCTTGATTCGACCTCCCGAATGCTTTCTCCCCGTGTTTTGGGAGAGGACCACTACAAGACCGCCCGTAACGTTCAGGAAGTTTTGCAGAGTTACAAGAACTTGCAGGATATTATTGCTATTTTGGGTATGGACGAGCTCAGTGAGGATGATAAGTTGACAGTCGCTCGTGCCCGTAAGATTCAGCGTTTCTTGAGTCAGCCCTTCCACGTCGCTGAGGTCTTCACAGGTTCACCTGGAAAGTACGTGGACATCAAGGAGAACATCGTCAGTTTCCAGGTAAGTTATATGGGTTTACATACCCCAGCTACAAGTGCACGTGATTTCTTTTCAGTTGGCCAGTGGTCCACATGTTTTTCTGACATGTTCTGGTCCGCTAACGGGGTGAACCGCGCTATAGCATCGTAGAAAAGAGTGAACTTTGCAACGTACTTATCGCAAATTATCCTTCTTCCGCCGCAGGGTATCTTGACAGGAAAGTATGATGACCTCTCGGAGCAGTCCTTCTACATGGTTGGAGGTATTGAAGAGGTTGCCGAGAAGGCCGAACGATTGGCAAAGGAAGCTGCAGGAGGAAACTAGAAACTTTACTCATCTTTCAAACACTCCCCTCAACACAAATCAGACTTGAGGACTTGTAAAAGGTCATTGATATATAGAAAGCTTCTAGCAGGTTTGTACAAAGGGAATTCCCAGGGGCAAGTTTTGCATACCACAATTGTTGCCATCGAACTAAATAGCTTTAGGCACCTGCCGAGAGTTTCAGCATGAGGCTGTTGCCCTGGAATCCTTTTCTCTGCTACTAGTTTTCCCTTGTTTACCATGGGAATAATACGTGGTCGGTTTTAAATACTGATTACTCCAGGGTTCGCCTTCGTGACCTCGACATTGATTGTAGCCCGCCCTGGATCAATCCAGGGTGGCAAGCAGATCTTGAACTGAATTTTTGATAATCGTCGTATCAATGGACTGGATGTGGACGCTTTCCAACTCAAACTGGTCCCGACTTGTGCCATACGTGGCTTTTTACATCAACTCATTCGTAGCGAGCATCGATCTGCAATTTGATGAGTAAAAATTGGTCGATTCAACTGACTTCACTTACGAGTCGGAAGTTCTTTGGCATGTTGCAACCTTCGTTCCTCACGTGCAGTGCAGTCTTAGTTCGTAGCCGCTTACGATTAGTCTTGTTTGTAGTTAGAAACAGTGTCGGTATCGTTTCAGAAAGAGAGTAGCAACGCAATTTTGACGAGCTGTGCGCGCATGTTTACAGTGCTCTCTACGTTGGTGTATTTTGGTAGCCAGCAGGGCTTGTGGTAATGACGAAGGCCGCCTTTCAGGCTGAGAGTTGTTTTTGGGGTTTGTCCGGGCAGAGGCCCATTTCACTTGGCCTCTGTTTGGTATTGTATGATGAAGTATGTAGGACTTGTTCTCGCTGATGCAATTCACAGAGGACTGGTTTTTTGTAGCCAGAGGTGTTTTTTTTAAGGCCGAACGTTGTCGCTGACCATAATTCAGTTTGCGGACGACAGTTTATAGCCATGGTCGACAACGTTTCTGTAGTAATTATTTTATAGTTCGGAATCTTAAATTCGAGGGATAAAACACTCGATGATAAGATTGTCCACCTAAAATGTATATTACAGGCATTGCTAAAGTTAGGTACGACCTATATAACCATGATTGTGGAGAATATTGCTGGTTGACAGTCTTGCCCCATGTGTGAAAGGAGTATGTAAAGTGGTGTCTTAAGAAGGTTTATCGCATGACCAAAGCAAAATCTGTTTACCATGGGTAGAATGGTGTTAGATAATTCTGTATTGAATTTTTAAAACAAAATCTTTATTAAACTGAACGTATTGTAAATTTTTCTATCATTGTTTATGATTAAAAATATATATGTTATGTTAAATAATTAAAATTTATATAATCTAAAATGTTTAGTAATAATTGAAATAAAATAGATTTTTTTTATCAAAGGTTAGTAAATTGTATGTCAAAATAAATAAATATTTTGTAATATAAGTAAAAATGTGAAAATGAAAGAAAAATTTTAAAATTGTATTAAAAATTATATCAATATTTGACATAACATGCAAATTTTTTATATAAAATTGATTATTAATAATTTTTATATAAAAATAAGAATATAGAATACATATATATTTTTAAATATAAAAAAATAAATGTACATAAATTATCCTTAGTATTATAAAATAGTTGAAAATAATGATGAAAATTATTGTATTTTTTAATATTTGAATAACTAAAAATCAATTTTGATAATATAATTATTTTTAGAATATATTTTTAATAATATAAAAGATGATATGAAAAGTATTTTGATTTATCATAAAAATTTTAATGACATTTTGTTTTTATCTAAAATAAATAAAATATTAACAAAAATTTTAAATATTTATGATGAAAATTAATAATGTCAATTAAAAACTATTTTCTTGAATTTAAATTTTAGTATATATTAAAAATTGAAAATTATTTCAAAACATTAAAATATGAACAAAATGATATTATAAAATTTTTTTTATTTACAATAAAGACAAATACATAATATTTTAAGAATCATTCTTTGTCATCTTCAAAAGTAAATATTTTTCATAATAAAAATGCTTACTTTTAATATATATTAATAATTTATAAATATTAATTATAATTAAAATAATAAAAATAATTAATATTATTAGATTTCATCATATATATATTTTATTAAAATTTTATATAGGACATCGGCATGTTTTGATTAAATAGTTACATAAAACCAAAATCAAACACAAAATTAATATTTTGGATATTAACAATTAAAAATATAAAATTTAAATTATTATTTTAGAAACAATATTTAAGATTAAATTTCTGAAAAATAATTTTATTAAAACATTAATTAATGTACATAATTGAATTGTTTAAATTTCCAAATGAAATAATAATTTTTTAATTATTATAAATGAAACAATATTATAATTATATTTATTTACCTTGGTTTTTGGTAATAACCAAGCTAACCACAAAATGTCATTGTGGTTATAATATATATTTTGTGTTATAAATTATTATTATTATGAAAAACTTTGAAACATAACAAATGAATTTGAAAATCGCATTCCATAGTATAATTGTGTTAATGATAATGACGACCGTATGATATGTCCATGCAATACAAAAGGAACACCACTCCATTCGGAGCAACCTGGGTGCGCCTGCCTTACAACTTTCTTTTACATGCACTTGACGTTCAAGATGTAGACTGCACATTTGAAGTTTTGGTACTTGTGTTTTCACTCTTGGAAATTTACCAACTTCTGCTCACGTGGATTTGGTCTCCCATCCATATCTTGCAATCCTGGTGTTGAATTAAAATCCTTCACTCACAACCGGGGTTTACGTCCCACATTTTTTGAGACAAGATAGGTGGAACCTTGGTACGGTTGGACATTTTTAAGCTCACAACATTTTCTAACAAAGAAGCTTCTCAGGATAAGTAAATAACTCAACTCGATGTGCTAAGTATACGTTTCGCTAAAATGGACACGAGCTAACCGACTACATGTTCCAGTAAGCCTTGGATTGTGCAATATTTCATGACACCAGTATCACTGCAATTGAGGCAATGTTGGCCAAATAAGAATAACACCAACCATACTAAGTTTGACGGTTTACTTCATCATCGACTTGTTGCATTCAATACATTCGACGGAGGTGAACCAGATACCTAAACCATCTCCACTGTTCCAATTTACAGGTCAAAACTTACTGATGGAGCAGCTCTTCATCGTATCCTTCAATTAGCTCTCCAGGAACAAAGACATGTATTCAGGAAAGAGTAATAACTCTTCAAAATATTCTACATTTTGGCAAGCTTATCTGCATCAGGATCAAGTCGGCGTTGTATAGCTTGAGCTGCCTGCATTTTTCGACACAACATTATTGTTACTTCACCATACCAAAAGATGATCAAGTAAAAGATGTAAAATGCATGAGTCAGACGATCGGATAATAGGCCCACACGTTTCCAACAACTGCGCAACAGTTAAGAATCATTAGCAGTACAATAGGGCGAAGTACCTCGACGTTGCCCAAACGAAATTGGTACTGCATCTCCTCTCGGAGTTGTGCCTGCTCTCGCATGGCTTGGGCCTGAACCACGACCAAAGCATTGTACTATTAAAGAATGCTTCTTGTTTAAAGAACACTGTAATCAAATCAACATTGACACACACTTCACAACGGCATTGATCGTGACAGTCCACAAAATCTTTGACGTGACAACAATCTATCACCAATGCCAGCCTCTCACTACTGACCATACTCGAGACGTAATCACATAAGTCACGAACAGAGAGAGCACGAAATTTCCACACACCATTCCACTTTGCATTGTCCTCATCAGTGCTTCGACGTCTTCTTCCTTCTTCTGTTCCCGCTCCTTCCGCAATTCCAGGCTGTAACAATTAACAAGACAAAATTTAACCGAAGTCCTCTTCAAACATTTCTCTTAGAATCATGAAAGCATCTTCTAGTTTGTGAGATCTTCTATACAACTGTTAATAGTAGCTACAGACAGATACGTAATTTTGAATAAGAAGAAAGACGAGTTGATCAGCTGGTCTACTTGCAGCGACTGTAGCAGCTGTAACTTCGCGAGGAGAAAAACTACAGCGGTCAAAATAACATAGTTTAGACTAACCGTCTCTGTTCTTCGTCGTTAAAATCAGTCCGCTCCACTTTCACAAATTTAGCCATGCCCTTCATTCTCGCTTTCATGGCTTTCCGGCGGTGGTATATATCAAGGTTGTAGTATCTGTAATCAACAGAAGGGATAATCTGAGTATTTAACTCCGCATTTAACTCTACTCTTGCATTCTATGTTTCTCTTCATAAAAGATGGCCAAAAAGGAGATACAACAGAGGACATTACTTCTTGGATGGGAAAGTAGCGGTATTGTAGTCCTCCATATACCTGCAAAAATTGTTTGAACCACTAGTTAGAGGACGAAAATCTACCGTACAAGACATATGATAGAGAAAGACTTCGTGAATAGATAGACCTTGGTTTGAAAAGCAATAACAAATTTAGGCCTGGGCAGTGACTGCACTCTGAGGTGTGGTAGACTTTCTGTCACGAACGCTCTTCGCAAGGGACCACGCAACAAAGCATGGAACTTACTCTTTAAACATCTGCTTCTCCTCCCAGTTGGATAAAACTTCCATATTGACCTGCCACGAATTGAGCACACCATATTATATAAACACCCTGCAAGAAGAAAGGTAACACCATATTATGTGCTAAGATCTGAAATGATAAGCAAAATATACGAACACAACACCCTTCCTTCTGCAGAGCTAACCTGAACATATAAATTTCAACGGCAGAGAAATAAACGGCTAGTCAAAACAGATTTATAATGATCTTGATCAACGCACTGATTTAACTTCCATGTCTTTTATATTAGCTCTTTTTAACATAATTGACAGCTGCTAATGATGCTCCAAAATGTAGCAAGGTTTTACGTTGATGACGGGAGCTATCAGGTGTTTCTCATATACCAGATACGCTACAGGTGAAAAAGTATTGTAGTATAGAATTATTATTTCAACCTCGGTCACATTTGTAGGCTTTAAATCCCCTCCTAGATTAACAGGTTCATTCATTACAGACCATTGTGTGCTTAAAGAGATGAGCCAACACACAACGTAGCTTGAGGTGGTCAAAGTTTAATACCTTCTTCACTTGCGCCAACCATGCACTGAATTCAGGTCTCTTATTCCTGATGCGACAGGAAAACTGGTATCAGTATCTCTAAAAGAGAGCTGCTATTGCGTAAGAACAGAGTAGCAACAGGATGCACATTTAACAAGGAGGCGCGTCTTCATTTCTACCGACATATTCCACAACACATTTGAACTATGGTGTTCCATTACGATGCCCAACCCCGAAGGCGAGTTGATTTCTGTTCGAGTGTAGAGGCTGTATTCTGAACAGGAAAACATACCACATGTCAATGTCCTTGAGAATACCATATTTTCCCCAGGAGGTGGTTATGGGCTGCTTAGCCCGCAGCTCTCTCTTCTTCTTTTTCTTCTCCGACTTAGATTTCTTCTCCTTCATTTCTTTCAACATCCGCTTCTCCTTGCGTCTAATTTCCTTCTCCTTCTCTTTCCGTCTTCTCTTCTTCTTGCGTTTCCTCTCCTTCTCCCTCGGGTCGTCGTCTTTGATTTCAGAAATATCGCTACTGCTGCTTGAAGGTTCATCACTTTCTAAGGTATCATCATCCGACGAATCACTTCTATTCCGGCGATGTTTTCTTTTGCTCGACTTCCCATCGCCGTGCTTTCTGCTCTTCTCACGCTGTCCGCTCCTACTCTTCTTCGTGGGCGTTCCACCCACAATCTCATCATCCTCACTTTCGTCCTCAGAATCGACTTGCTTTCGTCGACTCTTCTCCGTGGGTGTTCCACCAGCAGTCGCATATTCCTCAGTCTCGTCCTCAGAACTATCATGCCTTCGATTCCGCTCGGGCTTCACGGATCGCTCCACCTTCGTTCCCGCCTCGACAACTTCATCCTCCTCGCTGCTGCTTCTGTCGTCGTCAGAAGAGCTAGAATCCCTCCCCATGCTCCTGTCCTTTCGATGTCGCTCGTCCTTACCCCCCGAATCAACATCCCCCACGGAACCCCCCTTACTCCGATCCCTCACTTCCGAATGCCTCCTCCTGTCTCTGTCTACACCTCCTCCTCCCCCATCCAACTCCTCGCGCCTTTCCTCTCGACGTCTATGCCTGTGGCCGTCCTGCCTCTCGTCCCAATGCTCCTCCGATGGACTGCGAATGACGCTCTTCCTCCTCCGAGGGGGCGACGACTGCAAATCCAAATTCCGATCCCTGTCTCTGGAAGACACCGGACTTCTAGCCCTATCCCTTCTTCCAGCAACGTCGGTCCACTCCGACCGCGCCATCCTCCCTCCCTCCACGGCTCGAGCAGAGAAATCAGCAGAAGCAGTTAGGTCAATCCATCACCTGCTGCTGCTGCTGCTCCTGCACTCGATCGATCGATCTTCCTTCCCGTCGTCGTCCGTCGTGACACATTTCCGATGCTCTCCAAAATTTGACACAGACACCTCAGGCTCGAGTTTTCCCTTCCCTCCTCTTCTCGCCCTTCACGCCCCGTCTGCCGACCGGGCCACTCAATCCGACCACTTTCAACTGTAATTCCATCGGCACATCACACCAAATCAGCCATCACTATCAAATGCACCCAAATCATCGCATCCGCATGTAGCCTGGGACCGAGTCAGACACAGAACTCTACGGTTCAATCTTCCGCCGCCATTCCCAAAACGCCCGACGACCACTGTATCCTGCAATCTTGCCCCTCGGACTCAAGTCCGTACCTTCATCCCATGACGATCCTGATCCATCGAGCTCGCTCGCTTGCGTCCCAGTTTGCCAAGTCCAGAGTCCAGCGCAGCTCCCTCCAAGAGTACGAACTTCTAAATCCACTCTAAACACTCCAGAAACACCCTGGTCACGGCTCGGAGCCAATGGATCACTCTCGTACCCACTACTTTCAGCGGGGCTAATGAGTCGTAGTTGATGAAGGGTCCATTGGTCCAAGGCTCTCCAAGCGAGGGATGCGGGCAAGACTCAAGTGAAAGGCCAAACCTTGTTACCTACGTATACACGTACGTACGTGCACTGGGCGGGGCTGGGGTACGGGTTCTGTACAGTAGAGGCTGGAGAAGGTACAGATACATGGACGCACTTTGAACTATGAATTGAGTGAGGACTCAGGAGAACTGGATTGATGGGTTCGGTGGAGGGTTTGGGGCTTTGGTGCACGAGGGAGGTGGTGAGGAGTCAAGAGGGCGAGAGCGGCATCGCAGAGTGGGATGTGCGCGAGGAAGGGACAGGCAGAGCGCAATGCTGATGATGCCGTAGATTGCAGTTGGAGGGGTGGGGGTTTGGCTTTTGGGAGAAAGAATGGCTGCAGTTTGCGGGAGGGGGTTTTGGGCGAGTGGGAGGAGGGTGGAACGCCAATTTGGTCGTGGAATGCGATCGTGGATGATGGCGATGGTGATTAGGAGGAGGCACTATGCAGCGAGTAGTTTGATTGAAGGCCCTGAGGCGGTGAATTGGTACCCTGGACACATGGCATCGGCCACTCGCAACATCCGGGGGCAGATCAAGAGTGTGGATTTCATCTTGGAGATCCGCGATGCTAGGGTAAACATTGTTCCGGCTGTTCTTGGCAGATGCATGCGGCCCATTTCAGGATCTAGTGGCGCTATATGCATTTTTTTCGCGGTGAATTTCCGGAATCTGTGCTTATTTCACAAATTCATGAGTTCTATGATCAGCTTTCGTTGATGAATTTTTATGGCCTTTGTTTATATCAACAGATTCCTTTGTCATCGGCTAATCAGGAGCTTCAAGAAGTTCTGAATATGAAAAAGCGATTGATTGTCCTTAACAAGATGGATCTGGCGAATCCGAACATGATGTTGGTAAGAATATGACCTGCCGTCGGCTCCCAGGACATCGTTCCGTTGAGGGGTGAAGGTTTCTAAACTTATTTCCCAGCCGGGAGTCCACGGATCATCGAACTCAAATTTTTGGTCGTGGATGCGTTCTCGTAGTCACATTTTACCTCATACTATCTTCTGGAATGATCAGTCATCCCGCACATTGGGGAATTTGATGGTTAGCTGGGTCAGGCTGAAGGGAAATTTGGAGCCACGTTCTGGATGACCGTTATGGGAGTTTGTTTTGCCAGGTCTCAAAGTTCCTCCTGAGTTGCGCTTGACCTCTGAAGAAATTGTTTGTTTATAAAGCATTCTGTGCCTCGCCTCTTTCCTTTTCCCTGTGTTATCACATCAAAACTTCAAAAGCCTGTCTTTTACCTCTCGTCGATTGTCCTAGGTTCTCGTAAGTGTACTCGCCTGTTCGTATCGTATATTGAGATGGTTTCAGTGTACTCACGTGGTTGTTCACTCTTTGTGCATTATGAGCACCAGAAATGGAAGGAGTACTTTGAATCCGTTGGTCAAAATCATATATTTGTCAACGCTCATCAGTCAAAGACCGTCAAGAAGGTATTTTTTGATGCATACAACGATCCGGAAGGGACTGTTGTGGTTTTGTTCGTTCGTGTGTAACACTGTGTTGCAGTAAAACATCGTCCTGGTTCTTACTCAAGGGATTTTTTCCTGTCTTTGTTTAGAGAAGGTAACTTCAGTCATGGGGATGTGCTCCTCTTATTGTTTTTCGCCCAGTGTTAGTTTACTATCTTTCGTCAATTGTTCTATTTGAGGTTGTGAGCAGATGCTCGAATTGGTTCGAACACAACTCCAGAGTTCCATTGCGAAAGAGCCGACTGTACTGGTGATGATCCTGGGAATCCCAAACGTTGGCAAATCCTGCCTAATCAATAGCATGTCTAACATCACGCGGGCGAATTTTTCAGGTTTTATCTCCTAACTTGTAACTCAGGACCAATATCATTTGTAGTGCATCTGGTGAGTTCTAGTATATCCTGGTGCTATGCATAGTTGTTTATGTAACTTGCGCTTCCCGCTGACCATCGAACATCGTTTGTGTCGAAGGGAGACGAAATCGTCCTTCATTGTGCAGTATCTCCGATAAATGCTGGCCTTACAGGACGTACCCTGTCTAGTGCAGGAGTACCCTAAGAGGGCTAAAGTTGGGCCTTTGCCAGGAGTCACTCGACATGTGGCCGGATTTAAGGTTGTTTTTGAGATTTTTTCAGTGCTTAATTTACTGCTCGATGAGTACCGAGAGGACTAGTGCATGTCCCAAAGAACGTTCAGGGAAGGAGTGCAAAGTAGAGAAGTAGACGTTCCTACTTTACATCAATTGAAGCATTAGCAATTACTGGAGAATCTCTTGTGTCTATTCGTACTCCAGTGATCTGATGTGGTTATCGTGAATATTGTGCTGGCAGTGCCTTTAGCTTAGTGTTGTAAAGACTGTTGTGCCTGTCTCTTCTTCTTATTCGGAGTAGTGGACTCGTCTGGGATGGAATGTAGTGTCATTGTAGGTTGCAACACGACACATGCGCTGAATATGAGACTTCTACTCTTGCATTTTATAATCAGCTTCACATTGATCTGTAAAGATATTCTGATGTTTTCAGTAATGGTTTATACAGATTGGTGAAAGACCGAGTACCTATGTGTTGGATACTCCAGGTGTCCTGGTTCCAAATATCGAGAACATCGAGACTGGGATGAAATTGGCTCTGACAGGTGAGTCAGCTCTTGGGAAGAATATATCCTGTTCTCCTTTTAGTCAAAAGAAGAGGCCAGGCCTTTGTTTCCAGTGTAGAACTGTAGGTGGTTTCCAGTGCTCCAAAGCTAATTCAAGACTGACGTACCCTTTCTTGTAGGTGCTGTAAAAGACACAGTTATTGGAGAAGAGCGACTTGCACGATACTTATTGTCTGTTCTTAATGCTCGGTCAGCACATCTTCACTGGAAATCAGGGTTCGCCAAATCAAATGCGGTAAGTGATATTCCAGTGTCTTCGTTTGTCGTTCTGACGATGTTTCTCTTTTTGTATCTTAAGATGAGAGCTGTAAAATATGGTGCGCAGACAACAACGGACACATTATCGGGAGTTCGAGACTTGCTAGCTTCAGCGTGCCTCAAGTTTGATGGAAGTCTGGAAAACAAACAGGACATGGAAAGCTTAGTTGATGTGCAGATGAACCTTCTGCGCAGGTTCTTCCATGTTCCTGTCGAACTAGGTGAGGCAGGATTAGAACGGGTTTCGCAGCACCTCCTTGAATTTTATAGGAAAGGCAGGCTTGGCCAATTTACGTTGGACATTGTACCCGGTAAAGAAACAAACATATTAAATGTGAAGCTGTAGACTGTTGAATATGTAGTATGGTCGTCTATCGTTTTCCTCTTTTTGAGCTGCCTGCCACTTTCGTTTTCTCCACATTATTTTAATACACAACTTTTTTCAATCTTTACGTTGCGTTTCCCTGACAACGACCCAACTATTTTGCCTTACGATTCTTACTCGTTGGAAGAGAGCACAGGACACAGACGAATCTCTCGAGCCTATTTGGATGATACCTTCTTCTAGACTGACCCTCTATGATCGTCCAACTCCCGGTGTTGTCAAAGTACTGAGATTGTCAGCTAGTAGTTTCTCCATGAAAGGTTGGAAGTGAACCATGGAATATTAGTGAACAGGTCTGTCATGGAATCTTATCAATCATCCATTGTTTTTCACGAACATGATGACTAGACTCCTCAAGTTTTGATGTTGGTTTGTACCGATTCAAGTGGAAGACAGGTGGTCTGCGTGCGTGACTTGCCGAAAGGTAGACTTTTCTGCCTGATGCTCGATAATTTTCTGCTGCTGGTGTACAACTTGTAGTCTAGTGGGTATAGGTTTCTTTGGCCTCACAGAACATGTCAATTGAAGGTAAGGGTTAATGTACCAAATATCTCGGTAGCGTCTACTCAGTTGGAAGGGCAGAAGCAATAGTAACCGTCAGAGACCGCAATCAGAACGGCACCTGTCCCAGTGACTGATGTAACTCTCATCACGGAGATTGTGATTAGCCAACTTCGCTGCCACAAGAAATATGGAGTCCGGATTCCTCTCCAAGGGAACTGCATAATTCAGAGCTGACCTGCTGAAACACGGCAGAGATACTGTGTGTTGAAAAGGGTCAGTAGCGTTGAATATGTACCTGAGAGATACCATCTAGGAGATATACACCTAATGTTTGTTAAGGATTCAGATGATTCATCTGCGTAGGCAGAAAGAGACTTGATGATGTAGATGCTGATGGTCGTCTCCGGTAGGAGACGACAATCAGCATCTGTAACTTGCACCAGGTTTCCTATTATTAGAACCCTTGGTTAGTCTCGGCAGTCATGAAAATTTCATATTTGAGCCTCATGTCCTTTTTTCCCAATCATGATGCTATATGTCAAATTATTATCTCCTTACCTATACTTGCTAAGGACATTCTCGAAGGTCAAATCTGCTTTATTGCAAGTTTGTTTGCTTGTTAATTCCTCAGTAATTCAGTAACGCTCTTACCTTTGGAGACTTTTATATACTTCAATAAGCAACACGTGTAGAAAAGATCATAGAATGTGTGTAAAAAGCTTATGAACTGTGTGTTCACAGTTCATAAGCTTTTTACTATTCAGGTTGCTTGTGAAATTTTTGACGATGTGAAGAGTACGAGAAGAGTTAATCATGCTCACACGTTCCTTTACTTGAGCTGGATATGAAGGTAATTAAGTGGGGAAAGAAGACGAAGTATCTCACTAATGGAGTCAGACAACGAGAACGAAGTTTTAAATCCGAGGGCAGCCAATACCGTCCACAAAGCTTGTGAATTAAGATTAGGATAGTCATCTTCCGAGGCTGACTGTCGATCTTTCCAACAATATGGAGGTGACGATCTTGAGCACAGCGCACGATGCGACTACTGTTAGTAAGAACTTAAGGCAGAAGCGCCATCCGCAGAAGTTGTTCTCTCATCACTACACAGAAAGTACGACGACGAACCGACACGCCCTGAAGGAGTTCCTCAATGAGAAACTTGCGCGTTGCTCCCCACTGTTGCCCTAAACTGGCCACGAGAACCATAGCTTTCTATGTTCCCGGAGACAAACGGTCGGCATAACATACAGCAAGTCACGTCTAACGTGTACTTGCAAACATGGAGTAGCTGGGTGCTCAATCAGTTGTGGACCGAAGACAGAATGTACAGAGTTAGATAAACACCTCACCTCACCTCACCAGCACATTGCACACAGTCCCACCGCCTTCCTTCGACAGAGTTAGGTCCAGCACATCTACGAGTTGACGACCGGGCACCGGCTCCACCACCAAGAGTGCATCTCACTGTAAGGTGGAGGGGAGGCTTGAATCCAAGAACTTGCAGTCCATCAGAGTGAAGCCACCTCAAGTTCCACAGACGAAGCAAGTCACTGAATGCAATCAAGGCAAGGCGGAAGGAAAAGGTACAAACATGACTCTGAGCTGTCTGGCCCACTCTGACTCAGACTGACCGACTGACTGTACCGACACCGAGTCTGCAGGAGCAGGAATTGACGACGCACCAGCGAATTAAGTCGAGCAATCAAAAGATGGGAAGAGAGTGAGAGAGAGTTCAGAACCGGCTGGAACTGCAACTGCCGGCTTTGCTGTGCTTTGCCGTGCTATGCTTGTGAAGCTTTGAAGCGAGTTGCAGCAAGGGAAGGACTAGAGTCAACTGCGGGAGAGGAGCTGATGTACGAGCGAGTGACGGAGGGCGAGGAAAGGGAGCGAGCGGGGTTTGAATCTGGCAAGACGAGACGGGAATCGGGAGTTGAGTGTATTTGGGTATTAAATACGGTATATATTACAAAAAGGGAAAGCAATGGAAAGTGGCTTCGTCTCCACTCCAGCTCCAGCTCCAGCGTCGGCTTTGGATAGAAGACCATTCAGCCGCGGGGGAGAGGAGCGGAGGGGAGCCGGGGCGCTCGTTTGTATGGCAATTGTACCGAGTGGTAGATACGTGGCTCTGGATCGGCTGGGGCACGTGTCATGGCCCGCTCTCCGGACTTAAAGATGGCTGAGATGTGTTCCTTTCCTTCTCTCTCTCTCTCACGCTCCTCCTCTCCTCCTCTCCTCCATCCCCTGCCCCGCTCCTCTTCCTTCCTTCCTTCCTACTTCTCATCCTGCAGCTCATTGAATTGGCGTCAGCTCGGGCTTGCATCCGCTTGCCTTTCCTTTTCACTGGGAGAGAGGAGGGAGATGGTGAGACGGAGGGATCGGGAATAGCCCGACTTTAGTATTTTTACTGTCTTGTGCTGCAATTCTGCTCCGGCCACACGCGCTCGCTCGTGCACTCGGCTTGGACTCCATTCAGTTCTTTCTCTGCAGCTTCTCGTTTTCTTCGTCCTTTTCTTCTGCTTCTTCTTTGTGGCCGGAGAGTAGTAGATCTTTGATTCAGTTGTCTCTCCTTGGTCCGGGGGATACCGCTGTGGGTGTTGTGGCCTGGATTGGGTTGGATTGGAGAGGGAGGGAGAGGGAGAGGTAGAGTCGGGTAGGATGTCCAGGAAGGGCAATGCTGTTAGTTTGGTGAGTTTGGAATTCCTTTCTGCAGGAAGGGAGCATAGAGGTGAAGGTTGTTGCTGCTGATCGTTAGGCCGTGCATGTGCGAGAGAGCGAGTGGTGGCGGTGGTTGTTCGTTGGATTTGAGGATTAATCAGTCGGTCGTGCAATCGAGAAGATTGTCAGCGGGCGAGTGAGTGCCATTGTGCTCGGCGATCCCATGGTGAAGGCGTTTCTATGAGGTCCCCATGGGCCTCCTATTTTTCATTCCTCTGTTGACTTTCATCGGTTTGAAAGTGAGCCACTACATCTTTCTTGCGACAGTTCAAAGTTTCGTTGCTTTCTTCACCACGTACTTGTGGGTAGATCGTTCGACCTCTTCCACTAGCAGCAGCAGTAGCAGCCCTGCCAAGATGGCAACTTCTAGCGGCAGTTCCGGGAGTAGTGGTGGTGGACCTCCGTCTCCTTCTGCTTCTCGTTCGCTGGTGCAGTACCTAAACCAGATTCTGTCCATGAGAGGACCCAATCAGCTTCCTTACGATGAAGAGGTGAAGTGGGCAATCAGGCAAAATCTGCTGGCGGTGATCAAGGACTACGCCGGTCTGCAGGTGAAAACCGGCAGCTTCACTCATAATGATGGTCGCACGACCAATCTTCTGCAGGTGTATGGCACCATACCCATGTTCTTCAAGGAGGTGAAGTACAACATTCCCGTCACAATGTGGCTGTTGGAGGCGTTCCCCCGAGTCGGGCCCATGGTGTTCGTGACTCCCACTCAGGACATGGTCATCAAACATCAGCATCGATTTGTCGATGCTTCCGGGACGGTGACCATTCCCTATTTGTCGCAGTGGATCTACCCACGTTCGAACTTGGTCGAGCTCGTGCAGAATTTGTCTGAAGTTTTTGGACTGGATCCTCCGCTCTACTCTCGCCCGCCGGTTGCTGCCACTACGCATGTTCATAGGGTGCCCAATTCGTCATCGTCTTCGCATTCACCCCGCGCCTCATCGATTCATCATGGCACGAATCCGATGAACTCATCTTCTAATCTCGGACCGGGATCACCACGACCGCAATCGCCATCTGCAGCTTCGTTTCATGGGCTGCATCGCCTTCAGTCGTTGAACCCTCCTTACACCGTCAGTCCGGCGTCGTCTCCAAGACCGGGTTCGCAGGTGAAGTCAGAGAATCCCGTGGAAGTATTCAGACACAACGCCGTCAATGCTCTGTCTGAGCGTCTCCATCGTGATATGAACACGATGGTGAGGCGGGCAAATGCCGACATGGATGAATTGTTTAACACGCAGGTGATACTCAACGAGAGGATTGAGATTGTGGATCAGGGATTTCATGAAATGCAACGCGAGAAGGAATTACTGGAAGAAGAATTGCAGCTGTATATGACCAATACTGTGGAGATCGAATCATGGCTGAGGCACAACGATGGTGACAGGTCCGAGCTCGACATCGATCGGGTTTTTGAGCCTTGCGATGCTCTTTCGAATCAACTGCTGGAGAACACAGCAGCCGATCTAGCCATCGAAGATATTCTTTACTCGTTGGACAGGGCAGTACAGGAAGGTGTTATACCCTGGGATAACTATTACAAGACTGTGAGAAGTCTTTCCAGGGAGCAGTTTTACCTTAGGGCCACTTGTGCGAAAGTTAAGGCAGCACAAAGACATCACCAGGTAGAGGGCATGGCATTCAGAGCTTCTATGATGTCTGTTTCATGACACTGAATCCAACATTCCTTTTTAGCATTTTTTTGAGTTGAATCTACTGAAAGTTGAGCTTGGAGATCGATAAAGTCGGGTGTACATAGCAGTCAAAACCCAATTCATGTTAATGTACTCATATTCAGAGTAGGTAGTGACGAATGTCGGGAGATATTATGATTCTTAGGCAGGAAGCTTTGGCTGTTGGAGGAGCTGGTCCTCCTTGATGTGGAATTAGTGGTCGATAGAGCAACCAAAGTGAGTAAAGAACTGGTTTGGTCCCGTATTTCTTAAGAAGCCCCGCGAGGCCGGTGGATGTGCTCAATCGTTGCGTTGTGTCGTTTTGTTCTCTTGACATATGACTGCATGAATCCGATGTAAAAAAGCAGGTGGAAAGTTGAGACTGGTTAGGGATGCAATTCAAGGAGAGAAAGTTGGAGATGTCTGGAAACTAGAGAATTCAGTTTGTTAGCGACAGCTATCCCTTCCCACTCGGAAATGATCTACACATGGGTATCCAAGGTTGGAATGAAATTTCAATAACTTCACTTACAGGAGGAACTACTTCGGTTTTGTTGCTTGCTGCCTCCTCACCGACTTGCGGTTCTTCTGTCATCGGTCCTCTCTCGGTGTTGAGCAGGATTTTGCTCATGAACTTGGTCAGGAAGTCGAACTGAGTGCTAGATTAGTGAAGCCCCATGGGACCTCGGATGGTCATGAGCTCACAGGGTTTTCTCAGCCTGGTGTATGTTTGCGCCTAAGTCTTGAGTTATAGTTTCTAGTGTGAATCAGCTTCGAGTTTATTAAAATCAGCACTCGTTGATCTAAAGTTCTTCCAATTGATCTGCGAGATAACGTTCACAGCGTGTACATGCTAGTACATAATCCTGAACTGACATATATATATCCTCGTGTTACTCATTATGTGCTACAAGTTTAATGACTCTGAAATTGAGTGCTCGCCGTGTTCCGGTTTACGACGTGATCTACGTTCATTAACAGCGCTCTAACGGTAGAGAAATTTTGTTAAGCTTCCTCGATGGGATCCTGTAATAGACACGGGCGTGATGAATCTTCACCCTGACTGCCTGAGGTCCAGAATCTTTGAAGAGCTTTCAACAGAGATGATAGCTTGACCCCACCACCTTGAGAAGTACTGTGAAATAGCAGTAATATCAGTGTGCAGAGTAGGGTCAAATGTTTTAAACCGGGAACCTTCAGAAATGCTTCACATATGGTTCACGCAATCACAACGGTCAAAACATTTAGCAGTCTACTGAGTAATCCACCTGAGCCCAAGTAAACCATTTTTTTTATCACGGAGGGACGTGACACGGTGACCATGTCATTGAGGAACATTGAGCTCATTCTCTACTGACCCTTGATATCCTTTTAAATGTTCATGGTGAAAGGCCTATGCAGGAAGGACAAACACTTGACTTCGTCTACTTCTGGTATCCCAACGTCAACCAGAATGCGATGACGCACTCACAAAGTGATTTCGTAATACTTAAGCACATGAGCCACAGGGTCCCTTCATTAAACCACTCATCTTTCGACAGGAAAATATTTCACCTGCCTTTCTTCCTCTTATCACTGAAGCAAGAACTTAAGCTCGGACTCAAATGGCCTCTTCATGCACACTCCGATGCAGTCCATCTTCGGCTCGAGGAAGCTTTCGGTTTGAGCTCGCCTCACGATGAGAGTCAAGTGCTCCACCTCGTTTTGACACCGCTGCTACCTTTTCATACTTGGTCTGCACAATATCTGGTGCCCATGTCACGCAGGAATATGCGGCAGCATTGGACTCCAAGGATCCGGAACTAGATCTGTTCGTAGGGTTGCTCCTGAATGGCTTCTTTCAGGCACACTAGCGACCCAGATTTTGTCGCTACATATTCGTCGGGAAGCTATTTGGATGGTTGTCCCGCGGGACCTAGACTTAGGACGATGTGAATATAGACAGGTTGACAAATCTTGAACGATGTTTGTTCATGAGTTGATAAGCTCGTCTCGTCTCGTAGTACGACAGCTTTATCAACGATCATGGATCATCACCGCGACACTGAACGAAATTCTCAAGAGCACCGCATCATGCCCCACAAGTGACGAGCTGAGTTGACCAACGCTCTGCTGCTGCTGCTCTTGCCAGCAAAGAATCAAGCATCACGGCAGCGTCAGACCTCGAAGGGATGTGAATAATGTCAGGGGAACCATTTCCATCCCGTTTCCTCACGTCAGGTCCAGAGGTGCTGAATATTCTTCTTCACGGACGCAGTGTGATTTTCGACATATTCGGGAACAAGCATTGTCGGGCGGGCATGGCTTGCATCAGGAAAGTTGACCAACATTTCACAACCCTATGAACTGTACATAATGTCATCAAGTGCTCGGTTGGTTTGGTTTGGTTTGAAACAGTTGAAGAGAAAACGGCTTTTTCTGATGATGATGTGACCCTAACTTTGACGGACGAATTGTCAAAGATCCGACCTCGAATTCGGAAACATCCCTGAGACCTCGTTTCTCTCGTTTTTTACCGAAACGAGAGAAACTAGTCCATGGAAGAAGCAGCGGGTGGAATACGAGACAGGAGGCACCGGAGTTACATCAAGAAGAGCACCCGTGAATCTGCCCGCCCTTGAATATGAATTCATGCCACAAAGTGCAGGTCCGGATAAAAGCCCAAGAATTGATTCAATGTGCAGATTCTGAATACGGCAATCCGGACCACAAAGCAAAAGATTTGCGGGAACTTTTAACCGCTGCCCGAGTTCGCATGGATGCTCGACAGATAACTTGTTTTTACAGCGGGTGGATGGCTCTGTGTGCCAGTGAGTTATGGTCAATTATTATCCCGATCGATGAAGGGCTGTAAGAAGAGAAAACCCGCCGCTTTGCTTTTTACTTCAGCGCTGGAGGATGCACCCAGAGATCCATGGAGATGGTAGGACCGAGCAAGGTCATGCTTAGCAAAGCTACTTGTCGCCCACGACAGAAGGGTGAACTCCCAAACCTCTCAACGAGCGTATTCGAGCCCCCCCTCCCTCCGTCCTCACGCAGTACAGCACTCAATCAGCGAGCAATCATGGGCAAGGCAAGCTCAGAGCTCCTACTTCCCGTACTCGGTACTTGAATCTTGGTCGGTCCTATTACCACTAAAGCCTGCAGTCCCCAAGCACCTCCTGTGCCCGCTGCAGCTCTCGCTCTCGTCCTAAAATGTCCATCCGTGAGGCCATCCATGTAATAAGGGATGTACTCGGTCCTAGCGCCGGAGTGATGAACGGAAGGAGGCCAAACGTGAGAATGATACAGCGAGTTTGCACCCATAGAATGGTCAAATCGCAAGCTGCCTTTCAGTTGGGGGCCATGTTTGCACAAGTGGTAGGTGGGTTCAAAACGGATGAGACTTATGAGAGGCTGTGTAACGCCCCAGATGCAGCCAGACCGCTTCCTCCTTTCCGGAAAGGATTGGACGTGGCCCGGGCCGAGAACTTACGTGATTCAGCGGAAATCCTCGATCCCAATTGTACTTGAGGTAGTCAGTCAGTCAGTCGGCCAGTGAGTCAAATCTAAGCCAAGGCCCTGAACAAGAAGTGGAGTGGAGAGGAGAGGTGCCGTAGTACTTGGAGGTGGAGGACGAAGCTCAGAAACAAGTCCGTTCTCAGAAGTTAGAGCTGAGCAGCAGCAGCAGAAGAAGCCTGGACCTTGTGCATGAGTCAGCTCCCATGGATGCTCCAAATGTGAGGGCTGCATCCATCCATCGTTCCAGGTCCCAGCTCGGTCCGGTTGTACCTTGACTGAGCTTTCAGAGCCCCTTGCCTGCGTTACCTTTTGGCAATTGTGTCGAAATGGCTTTGAGTGTGAAGGCCAGGTGTCTGGACCAGACCCGAGTTCGTCAGTGAGCTAGCTGCTCGACGACACTTCGCCATCGCCATGCTCAGCCACTGGCCTCCATTGGAATGGACTTTTCGAGTCGCCTCGACTTGGGAAAGAGCTTCCTTCTACAACAGCAAAGAAGAAGGAATTAGTCTGGAATAGAGAGCTGTGCAAGCAAGACTCACACGAACACTTACACCTGGTCCTGGTTCTCAAAGAATCCAACAGAGGGAGAGGAGAGGAGAGGCAGGCAGACAGCTGTAGGTAAGGAACCCATTGACGAATTGCTGATTCGAGAAATCCGATGACAGGGCCCTGGCTTTGAGAAGAGGAACGTTCTTGTATGTCCATAGTAACGACGGATAGCGAACCAGTGCTGTAGACTGAGTAGCGAGCGCCAGAATCACCGTGACGTTGGTGATTCCGACAGATCAATAGGTCGTAAACTTGGAAGCTTTCGGTCATGAGTGCGAAAGCGCAGTGGAAAGCTGGAGGCCAGTTTTCTAAAGTTGCTATTTTGCAACAAAGGGACGAAGGGAGGGGCGGGCACGAATCATTCTCGTTCCTAGCATAGGCCAACCAACGAACTCTTTCCTCCTTCACTGGAAGCAAGCTAACCGGTTTTTGTACCAGTAAGTCACATGATACCGATTTAAACTTAACGGATAATTTTTAACATACTCACATAGAGCAACAAACCTGTGATTGGGACTGCGATCCAAGTGCAGCCCTCGGTTCCGACTCTGTAACTTCATTCAGTCTACTGAAAGCTTCCATGTTTTGATCTTCTGTCGTTAGGACGTGGCCGAAGCCCACTGTTTTAGAGCACACTCCACCCTGGACACATTAGCTTCCATGCTCTGATCTTGGGGCGATGAGATTTGATGTTCTTTTGTTAGTCAGGTATGAAGGACTGCGCTGGAAGTAAGGGAGTGACCGTGAAGTTTATACGTGCCCAAGAGATGGGAAGCTTGGGTCAAAGTCCACAGATTTCACAATGTGAGCAAACTGCTGGAATTCGTCGACTCTCATCTTCGTAGTCTTGAATGCCATGTGCGAGATCTCTTTCGAGGAAGCTATGTAGAAACTATGTCTTCAAACACTTTGCAGTTGTAGAAGGAGCTCGGATGTTGTGGACTCTTGGAAGGGGAGAGTATTTTGCACAGAGTAACCACTAAGGAACGAGAGTAGTCCACATGAGCAGAACTCTAGAGCATAATTACAGATTGGATCGAGATAGAGAAAGACAGTCTCCATATACTGCCGCTTTGAGTGCAAGAGTATGGAGCATTAGTGGCAATCTAATTCTTGAAGTCTGGTCGGCCTTCACGCGTGTTGCTCGAGTTTCATACCACTTCCATAGTCCAGCTTTGCTACCTCCATCGAGGTTTGAGTTTGAGCAGATGGCTTTTCTTGGAGAGACTTAATACCCTTCAGAAACTCTTGATCTCAATCATCGAATAACACTTTGTATCCGTCGCAAGCTTGTCAAATAGCTAGCTAGCAACCCACGGAAATATGATTCATGGCAGTGATCCCACCACGAGAAGTTTAGAACATTATCATTTTTCATTTTCCAGTCGACTTTGACTCTAGTTGGAGTGAACATCAGTATCAGGACAATGACATCATGTTTCATGCTCTTTTATAAGAAAACTATGCATGTTTGGAGCTCTTCACTAGATACTCAAAATGATAATATATGGTAGAAAAAGTTGTCTTGTGAATATCTTCATTAACAATTTGAATATCGTTGAAACTTCTCCTCAAATCTAATTTGATGAAGTGCTTTGTCCTTTGAAATTGATCAAACAAATCATTCATTTGAAACAATAGATATTTGTTTTTAATCATTTATTGATTCAACCCAAGGTAATCAATGCATAATTTCATATTCACATCCTTCTTATTCAAAAACAATATAGATGTTTATAAAATGAAACGTTTGGTTCTATAAACCCATTTCTCAACATCTTTTCTTGGAGCAAAAAGATATGGAACTTTGCAAGACAGTGTACTATTAGGTATTATCTTGATGCTGTGATGTACATACCTCTAAGGTGACAATCATACAAATAGATCATATGGGAATACATCTTTATATTCCGTAATAATATCATTCAATGAGTCCATAATGTGAAGATTCTTTTTCGAATAAAAATATCTCTTATACGTTCCAAAAATTATATATTAACTTTAGAAATGACAATTTTACCATTCATAAAAAGAGATAGGCTTCTATTCTAAAATTTGATTGTATCTCCGTAAATGTTTCATTCACTACTTTTACCACTTTTCTTCTCTAATCTACCTACGAGTTATATTGTTATATCCATGACATTCCTAGAATGACATGATATCGAGATAATATAATCACCCTCCATTCAATGTTTTCCTTGTACCCATCTATGGCTAGTTGTACACTCTGTAATAATATTTTTATTGGTTCAATTTGCTCGTTTGATAACTTCATTCGCATCTTTCATCAAAGTCAATCCTGATTTCATTGGAACATATCGTGATAGAAATTGTCTGTTGCTCTAGGATCAGTTAGAAATCTCACATTGTATTCTTCCATCATCCAATATGTGATAATGATTCTTGCTTATTTTTTGCTCCTCCCATGAGCTTCCAATTGTTGTCATCTTACTTCTTCACCTTTTCCTTGTTTAATGGATATAGTAAGCCTGCAAGGTAAGTTTATTGTTGATCTTCGTTTTCCTGTGTGCTCTCACACCCTCTACTTCAAGCCTTGTCTAAAACCATCCAAACCCTTTCTTCTTTCATATCCATAATAGATACTTGAAAATCACGAAATTATTCAATGTATTCATATTTATTTTTTATTTATTTTTTATGAAATTCCACATTTCATTCTTATGGTTTGAAATGAATCCATCATTTGAAAGTTTAAAGGAAGTCTCTCTTGCATCCCACTTCATGAAATGAAATTGACTCATTCCAAAAATATACATTTTAGGTAGTTTTCAATGTAAGAGCCTTATCCATGTGATAAGACCTCATGAAAATTCATGCAATAAAATAAAAAATATGAAAATATGACAGATGGATATTCATCCTCATTATCCATCCTTCCAAAACTCCAATGCGTCTAGTGCTCTTGTAAACCTCCACCTTACATGACTTTCCCATAGAAAGTAAAAGATTTATTTGGTGTTTCATCTGCCACGACTTATGTAGCAACACCTCTAGTTAGGTAGGTGCGCATATGCAAGAGCTGTGACCTTCGGGCTGATTCTCACTCAGGTTTACCTCCTATGGCTTTTTGGAAGCTCATCATGAATCTAAAAGGACTTGTTCCCACTCTATGATCATGACCCTAATGCACCCTCAGACACAAACTCTCAAAGTCCAAACTCCATGATATAAATTTTCACACAAAGTAAGATATCACTCAAAAGAAAGTGATAATTTGATAAACAAAATCTTCATTGAATCAAAGCTCCAACCCGAACATGACATTTCCAAAAACCAAGCTTCCCAATACAAGGTCTCTCCAAAAGTAAGATCACAAAATTAACTTCTCTCAAAACTAACTTGAGAGTTATTTCTCAACCTCTCTATTTATACTACTTAGAATCTTACCCTAGTAACTATAAGTAACCACCATGTAACATTCTCTTACCAAATTTAATCGAGGTAGAGATCACAAATCCCAATGAAAAGGGTACATGGAAATATGCAATTGGTACACTTGGATCTTCTAGAAGCCCAACTACCATCCAATTAACTTTAGTGTACCAAGTCAATCTCTCTCCTAGATTTAAGAATCTTCTCCAAGTCCAACCAATGAAAACTAGTCCAAATCAAGGAAAGTCAATATACCCATGTGATAGAATATGTTCCTTGATTCCTACTAAACAACAAAATAGTTGTTCTCATCTACCACACTAGGAGCTACTCTATATTTTCCTCCAACTTAACCATAACTAGCTAAACATAGTCATGACTAAGGTAGATTTAATCATAATTTAGATATATTTACATTTTATCCTATATGTACAACCATGGGTCTTACATTTACCCCCGGACCAAGATTTCACTCCGTACTCGGAGTGAAAGAAATTTTCTAAAGCTTGGAAGAAATTTTTTAAAGCTTTTTAAATATTTTTTTGAAATAAAATATCATAAATTGAAATAAATAAATACATTTTAGTAGTTATACCTTTCTTGCTCTCTTATATCTAATGGAGTCGTAAAGCATTACCCAATCACCTTCTTTGAAAGTGTTCATCTTCTTCTTCCCTAGTCAATTATTGTGATACTTCTTCTGCAATTGTTGAGTCTGCTCCACACGTACCATGACCACAGCTCGAGCCTCCTCCAACTCCAACAGTTGTTGACGTCTTGATTTGATAGCTTTTGCTCCATTCGTCCTCTTTAACTTCCATTGGATAGTTAATAAGGTAGTCAAATCAAATTAAATTGGAAGTTTTGACTTGACACCATATAGCATACAGAAAGATGAATACCATGTTGATGTCTTCCAAGTCGTCCAATACTCCCACAAGATAGCATGCAACCTCTTGTCCCAATTTTGCTTGCTTCCATCTATGTATGCATCCTTCGTCAACATCATGCAAAGTGTATAGTTAATTTGCTCTGCCAACCCATTAGCATTGGATTTGTAGGAAGTAGTCACCCGTGTCTTGATGGAAAGATGATCTAACATGGCTTGTATAATGCTTCCAACAAACTCACCACCTCTATCTGATACAATTTCTAGAGGGCATCCAAATCTAATTATTATCCTCTCGTAGAGAAATCTACCCACTTCTTCCTCACTAGTATATTTTAGAGGTCTAGCTTCTACCCATTTGGTTAGATAATCTCTAGCTACCACAATGAACTTTTTACCCCGAGGAGTAAGATTCAAGAGTCCTACAAAATCTATTCCCCATTTCTCAAAAGGACCTAAGAAAATGCCCTTCCAATGATAGTCTCCATCTAGGATCTTAAATGCAGTTACCTTTCCTGCAAAGTGTCCTCCACATATCGAGCCTTCGTGAAATTCCTTCATGAGTTGAATTGACTTCTCCCTTCCAACAGCCCTTCTGAGTAATCCATCTGCTCCTTGATGAAACAACATGTCCTCTATGATGGTATAAGGTTCACATCTCTTCACCAATGTATTCCTCTCCCGTGAATGTATGCCTTGGGGAAACTCTCCTTCCGAGATGAACTCCCATATCTCCTTGTATTCCGCCGGTACCTTCGTTATGGTGTTCATCATCAGCAAATCCTCATCTGAAAATGTATCATCCACCAGTTGATCTCCTTCCTCATCGTATGCTTGAGACATCAAATCAACATTGGCATGCTTTTTACCGGGTCGATCCTCAATGATGTAATCAAACTCCGCCAGTAACAACTTCCATCTTGCTATCCTACCCTCAGCATTCGGCTTGTTGAAAATGTACTTCAAAGCCTTGTGAGGAGTAATGGTAGTAAATTGCCCCCCCCCCCAATAGATAGTGTCGAAACTTCTTGAGTGAGAAGATCACAGCTAAAGCCTCCCTTTCTGTCACTGAATACTTTCTCTCAGCTTGCATCATTTGTCTACTAGCATAAGCAATTAAATGATCATGATTATCATGATCTAACTTACTTAGAATGCATCCTATAGCAATGTTTGATGCATCCGTGTAGAGAATGAAAGGTTTATCCCAATTTAGTTTGGCTAAAATAGGAGCAGTTATCAACGCCTTCTTAAAAAGTTCAAAAGCCACCGACGCCTCTCCATCCTTGAGGATTAAATCGTAATCCGTCCCCTTCTTCATGTAAACTGTCAAGGCATAAGCTTTGTTGGAGAAAGAAAAGATGAACCTTCGATAGTATCCCACCATACCAAGGAACTTTCTCAACTTGGTCAATGTTACCGGAAAAGGTAAGTCGAGGATGTGTTTCACCTTTTCTAGATCCACCGCTATACCATCTTTGGAGATGATGTGCCCTAACAACAAACCATCCTCACATCCAAAAATGCATTTTTTTGGATTGAGCGAGGCCTTGACTTTCTCCAAACGTTGTAGAATCAAATGATCAAAATGATCCTCCTTCTTTCCATACACACAAAAACCATCTATGAAATCTTGCACAAACTTTCCAATTAAAGGTTCAAACACCTTGTTCATGAACCTCTGAAAAGTTGTTGGAGCATTACATAGATCAAAGGGCATTACCCTAAAGGCAAAAGTTTCCCATGTCATGGTAAAAGTGGTTTTGAGCTGATCTTCAAGAGCAATTTGAATTTGGTTATAACCACTATAACCATCTTCAAAACTATATCACTCATGACTTGCCACCTCATCTAGAATCTCATGTATGAAAGGTAAAGGATAATAATCCTTCTTTGTGACAACATTCAACTTCTTGTAATCTACGCATATACATAACTTACCATTCTTCTTCTTGACTATCACAATAGGAGAAACCCATTCAGAATTCTCTACCTCATAGATGAAATCTGCATCCTTTAGCTTGTCGATCTCCTCCTTCACCACCACAGCCGTTGGTGGATTTATCCGACATTGCTTCTAACATAATGGACGAGCTTTCTCCTCTTACTCAATGCGATGAGTTTCTAAGGTTACTTGCTTCAAATCCTTGTAGCTAAAGGCAAAGACTTGGATATATTTACGAAATATATCCAAGAACCTTGCCTGCTCCTCCGTAGTAACCTTGGGACCAAACTTGAGAGTGGAGAGCCGTCAAGTAATCTCCTCTTCATCTTGTTGGGATCTTTCACCACCTCTGGCCTAGGAAGTAAATCCATTGTAGCAAGAACTTGTACTTGAACATCATCATCCGAGGTGTCTTCAGATGATGTCTCCTCATCGGTTGACATGTTGGTGTCAACCTTTGAAAAGCTACCACTTTCTTTTCTTTCAAACTCCGAGTAATCACTGGTTGGCCTATCTGAGTCTGATACTGCTCCTCCGCCACTTGTGAGAAGGACCTTCATTCGATGGTTCTTTGATCCTATACGAAGATAACCCTTATGCCACCGATCAGTAGTCCTCACCGCTCTCAACCAAGGTCTTCCTAACAAGTCGTAGCTAGCCTCCTCAAGAACTTGAAAGGACAACAAGGTTTGAACTCCCATCACACTTACTACCAATGGGTATTACTTGTCCACCACTCCAATAGGTCGCACCTTTTGCTTGTTGGCCATCCCAACAATGATGTTGGAAGATCTTGAAGGCTTCATCCCCAACTTCTTCAACAAACGTTCCGACATGGCATTCATTGCAGATCCTCCATCCATCAGCACGTCTGAAACATCATGCGTACTTCAATCTTCGAAGCTTGAGTACATACCTCCGAGGCAGCGGCATCCACCACTCCTACTCCAACATTCACCATGGAAGCTTTCCCCTTGGATCGTCGCTTCTTGGTCCTTTTGGAGTTTAGGCCTCCCCTCAACTCCTTTCTTATTGTAGGATTTAGATCAATCAATTGGCCAACAGTTATATTGGCTTTTTTATTCCCCACATCCTCCACCACGTCGTATTTGAGTTGGGTAGACGAAATGGAGAAATCACCCATTTGGTCTTTTCAACTTCTTCCTTGGTCCTCTTGGTTGACTCACACCACTAGATACAGTGCTCTAGCTTGGTTGATCTTCCCTTGAGGTGGACTCCTCTGCAAAGCTTGCTCTCTTTTTCTCATGAGCAAGAATATCTACTCTCAAACTTATAGAGTTCTCTCCCTTTTCAAACGTTGTTGTGTTGTGATGCGGCTACTATGAGAAGATGATGACATGTGTCATCTTCAGAGCTGTTGTCATGACGGCAATACTTTAGGTTAGGATAACCGACGGCCCATTGTAAGGGTGTTAAGAGCCCACGATTGGATCGACTTTGTAGGTCTAGGATGTTGAAAAGGCTCCAAGAGATATTATCTTGGACCTTATCAGATATAAAGTGCAGTTAGGGTGGAAAGGATATGGGAGAGATTTAGACACATCACTTTGCTGACTAAGAAGCTTATATGATCAAAGTGGAGCCAACGTACGCCATGAATAGAGGACAACATGATCCTCCAGATGTACCGATGCCCAATCCATTTGTAATCAACATTTGGTGTCTTCATTATGATCACTTTCGGGCGTGGTTAGTATATCACTTTGGAGATAACTTTATGCAACAAGTGATAAACTCTCCAGACCCGATTATTCTTCCAGCTATTTCCTATGATGAGATTTGGGACTTAACAGTATACGTTTTGATTTAGTTTGGGCGCAATGGATTTGAACTTACCAGTAGTGATGGCTTTCAACACGTGGGTTCCAATATATCACTATTATTTACCAAAAACAAGCCATAGGGAGTTGATTGTTAAGAATTTTGGCGAGGAGTATTATTCTCAAGTTATAAACTCCCCGGTTCTGTTTGTAGTTCCGTTCATATTTAGCTGGTTCGAGTTGTCATTTTGACTCTTTATTAGTGGCAACTCATATTGTGTATATGATGGCTAAGTAGTGTGTTTAGGATAGTTGTTAAGCTCTAAGTTAATATGGAGCTAATTTGGCCACACTAGAGGTCAAAATGACACTCTTCATTCTCATTGGTCTTGGAGTTTGGGCCAATAATGACACTTGGGCACTTCTTCGAGGTTTTGAGGAGTTTTGTAAGCCTTCTAGGGGGAGATTTGGAGATTTGGAGATAGGATTGGAGTGTTGACGGGAAGAGCTACGACGTGGGCTTAAGAATGGATGCATTTGAGGTGTTTGGTACTCTGATATGGTGATTCAAAAATAGAGAGGGAAATTTAGATCTTTAAGTGTATTGGGGGTGTTTATGATAATCCTGAAGAGTTTTAAGAGATCTGATTCAACTGAGATATAGTTTACGACTCAGGTTTGTGCTTGGATTGAAATTTCAACTCAATTGGATGAGTTTTGAGTACGGAGTGATAGCTTAAATTTGTGTATATAGTCAGACTTGCAGGATTGTACTAACTATCACGAAGTTAGTACAACAATCATATCTTTTGCTATCAAAAAGTTTTATCAATAAAACTTTTCACAGTTGAAGTTTGGATGATAAGTGACCTTCTCATGAAATTTGAGAGCAATTGGAGTCAAGGATTGGGATGTGTGATGGTTTTAGTACACAGTAATTTGCATATTACCTTGTGATACAATGTGTAACTCGACAATTTTTTTGAGAGATCTAGAAGAGAAAAACATATGAAACTTTTCCAAGAGAACGAAAAGATTGTACAACAATTTTTTGTGAAGTTTGTGTCCTAAGGGAAGTCCTGTCACTCCACAATTTCCACAATAGATTCCATTCTTGGATTCATAGGGAGACAATGGTCCTAGATGAAGGTTTAGCTCTCCCACGTTTCTTCTCTCTCTTTACCTCCGATCTTTGGTCCTCAAAGGATAACTCACAAGCTTATGTCCCTCCTCTCCATAATAGAAGAAACTCTCATGTTTCGCTCTCGGGGATCTTTTTAGTGTCTTGTCTTCAAACTCCACTTTGAACTCCCTCATGTTCGAATCCGCTGAAACAATCACGTCCAGCCCTTGAGGTATCTTAGACAACCGGATCTTCCAAAGAGATTGATCTCCCATTTTCCAATGAGTTTCAAGTCATACTCACTATGCAAAACACTCATGCACTAACTCTCTCGGAATGATCATAAACAAGGAAAAAGCAAATCTGAAAAGTAAAGTGGGTTTGCTCACTTTTATACCCCCTATACTTCAGGTATCATAACTTTCTCTCAAAAACTGATCTCTCAACGAAATTTAAACCCACATGTATCTTAGCTTGAGATTAACACTCATGCAAAGTTTCAAATCTTGATTTCATCCTTGCACGAATTGATGAACTCTGTACATTTTTTCCAGAGAGCTATCTTTCAAAACCTGTCAAGACCCTGGCAGATTCTAAACATCATAATTTTTGATGTACATGTGATTTGACTATAATTTCAAGTGAAAAACGTATCCCATCTACTAATCTAAAATCAATAAAATTCTCTGAAAACTTCGGAAAAGAAAGTTTTCCTCCCAAATATGCAATATAGCACTTTCACCTCATCTCAACAACACTTAAGTAAACAAAATGTACAAAATAACTTCCAAGCTATTATATAACACTACCGGGTACACAAATGGTATATTACTATGCATCATGATCTCAGCTTGCTCTTTCCCCACGGTTCTCTCCATATGAGTTATCATCATTGCACTCTCACGAGCAATAAACTGGATTCAAAACATAAAAGCTCCTTCGAGATTGAGGTCTGAGCAACGGAACCAAAAATGTGACTTTTAGGCCGATTCTCACTCAGGTTTACCTCCATGGCTTTTTGGAAGCTCATCATGAATCTAAAAGGACTTGTTCCCACTCTATGATCATGACCCTAATGCACCCTCGTACACAAACTCTCAAAATCGAAACTCCATGATACAAATTTTCACACAAAGTAAGATATCACTCAAAAAGAAGGGATACTTTGATGATCAAAGTCTTCATTGAATCAAGGCTCCAACCCGAACATGACTTCTCCAAAAACCAAGCTTCCCAACACAAGGTCTCTCCAAAAGTAAAATCACAAAACTAACTTCTCCCAAAACTAACTTGAGAGGTGTTTCTCAACCTCTCTATCTATACTACTTAGAATCTTACCCTAGTAACTAAAAATAATCACCATGTAACCTTCTCTTACCAAATTTAATCGAGGTAGAGATCACAAATCCCAATGAAAAGGGTACATGGCAATATGCAATTGGTCCACTTGGATCTTCTATAAGCCCAACTACCATCCAATTGACTTTAGTGTACCAAGTCAATCTCTCTCCTAGATTTAAGGGTCTTCTCCAAGTCCAACCAATGAAAATTAGTCCAAGTCAATGAAAGTCAATATACCCATGTGATAGAATATGTTCCTTGATTCCTACTAAACAACAAAATAGTTGTTCTCATCTACCACACTAGGAGCTACTCTATATTTTCCTCCAACTTAATCATAACTAGCTAAACATAATCATGACTAAGGTAGACTTAGTCAGAATTTAGATATATTCACATTTTATTCTAAATGTACAACCATGGGTCTTATAGAGCAGATACAATAGTTAGAGCCGATTGTGTTGTGAGCGCCATTTGCATTGGAAATGCGTTAGAACCGACATTGCCATTAGGAGACAGAGGGTTCAAGGGGTAGACTTCGAATTAGGGCTCCTTGGAGGGTAGTTTTTGAAGTTGAGACTTTGAAAGTGTAGCTATGGTGGATAGTAGCTAGTGCAGGAACCTTATAGCCTTTGAAGCACAAAATGGATTTGGCTCTACTGAAATCTCTCTTTTAAGCTATGATTATGAGTAGAGAGTGTGGTTATGTGGACGTTTCGAGAGTAGAAAAGATTACTTCTAAAACTTAAATTGTATTATGTGGTGAGAACTGTGAGTTCTTGGAGTGCAAAAGTTATTTTGGCGAGTTTGGATTGATGATAGCTTTGATCAGTTTGCTGTTGAATATGCAAGGCATTTAAGGCCGTGGTGAGGATCTAGAAGTAGAGTCGATTCAAAGTTTGATGTGATTGATTTTGAATTTTTGAATTTTCTATTTAGTGTGTAAATCCGAATCGAGAATTTTTGAGTAAAAAAATGCTGTTAAAAATTGACAAAGTGAATCAATGCTCATAGTTATCTTGGGGCTATAAATTGAGATTGAGCAAAAAAGATTTCAGACAAAAGTGCTCGAAGTGCGAGATTTGGTGTTTCAAAGTTTTCGGGTCAAAAATAGAAGCGGCAAACTATCATGTTATCATATCATGTCCGTTTGATCTGAAATTTGATGGGATGATAGAATATGTAAAGTAGAATACTTTACATATTCTATCATCCCATCAAATTTCAGATGAATAGAGGGTAGAGAATTGCAAAATTATAATATTTAGGGGTTTGAAATTAAAGTTGAAGTTTTTCAAAGTCCCGTAGAAGTTTCAAACGGTGTTTGTTTGTGGAAAAAAAAACTTTTGTTAGATAGCAAATTAAAAAATCCTAGTTTACGCTTTATATAGCTAGATTATTAATGTCATATTAGTTATCGGGAGAGAAAAAGATCTCGAAAACTGAATTTTAATATTTTTAAATACTTTTTTGAGGCTATATCAATCCGGGTTGGAATGGTTCAACCTCTTTGATGGATGTTTTTGAGATGAAATATTGTTATTTATGTTTTTTGTGATTGATGTACTTGCATCTTGGCTTCTATTTGTGCACCACGTTTGTTTGTGTTGGTGCTTTGTTGTTTGGAGTATTAGTGCTCCTATGTGCTGCCGATAGTGAGGCTGCATGTGCAAACCAATCAGATGATCCATGTTTCTCCCCAGTATGACAGCTGATGGCATGATTCAGGTTGACCTTGTATTAGAACCTTGTGATGATTCGGGTACCTTTTATTGCGGTTTTTTATTCCAATTGCAGATCTGTTCTTGTATGATTATGGAGGTGATACATTGATGTTACAATGGAGTTTTACGAAGGTTCCGGAGGAGAGACTGCTAGAATTAGCATTGGGTGCACATGTAGCGGAGTGTGGTACCAACCTTGGCCTTTGAGATTCACAGAAGACTCTGATTTGATTTCAGAGAGTGACAGAGCTGAGCTTGGTGATATCTTGGAGTGTGTACCCACACCGTTGTTATGGGGCATGGACGATTCTATGGGACCACCAAGGATCCCAGAAAATATTTGGATATAGTTGGCACTATTGAGTTGGATGACTTATACAAGACTTTGACTCATGGTGTGATTTATAGCATATGCGTAACTCTTCGTTGTTTAGTCCATTTATGGCTTGGAAGGGATTATTCTAGCATTTAAAGGGTCTGCTGATGGATGATTATCATAAGTCCCGGCATGAACATCCTTAGGAGATTGAGTTTAGGAGATACTACTGATCTCCAAACTGCAATTCTATTACTTCGGATACAGTGTTTGGGTGTGTGAGTTCATCCTCTGTACCTAGCACTGATGATAAGGTTGGAGCTAGTCGAATTGGGAAGAGTTCAGAGGTCCCAACCTTTAACCTTATTCTGGGATTCTTTGCATGGTTGAGGAGAGACTACCAAGGGCTAAAAACTTACAAGCTACGAGGCTTGCAGGAGTTTTAAAGGAAGATTGGGGAAAGCCTTTGAGAGGTATATATTCGAATACATCGGTTGATCAGTGTTATCCATGGGATGACACTGTCACAAGCTGTCCAATATTGGTATGGGATATTGGATAGGGAGTAGTAGAGTTAGAGATGCTATCAAACTACATGAGACATCATCTATGTTGGCCATTGTGTTTTGTCTTGCTTAGCATATTGAGCTCAACATGCAAGAAAAGAGGGTGGTGACTGGGTTCAGCAAGGATTCATCAACTTTGTCGACTCCTTCACGTTACCAGTCTACAACACAAACCCAGAATGGTTATGGTAGACAATCGCGACCATCCAGACAAAGTGTTGAAGGTGTCGCATCAAGACTATTGCCATCCTTTTTAGGTCAACAATTAGTTGTTTGGATGATGTGTTGGATATGTGATGGACCTCATCACAAAGAGGATTGCTGTCAAGGTCGAAGGATGGATCCTGTTGGATCAAAATCATGTGAGCATTGTCACATATATGATCACATGATGGATTGATATTTTGATCTCCATCCTGAATTACGATCAACAAAAGTTACCATGACAATTCTTGGAAGAGGACAAGGAGTTCAAGGTGACAAGGGTGGTGGTAGAGGATCAGCCCCTAGTCAAGCGTTAGCCCATGAGGCTAGTTATGAGGTGAACATGACATCTCGATTGGAGCAGTTGGAGCTGTGACCTCCGGGCTGACTCTCACTCAGGTTTACCTCCGATGGCTTTTTGGAAGCTCATCATGAATCTAGAAGGACTTAGTCCCACCCTTTGCCCATGATCCTATTGCTCACTCTTACACAAACTCTCAAAGTCCAAGCTCTATTATGCACATTATCACCAAGAGTAAGATATCACTCAAAAGGAAAGGGATACTTTGGTAATCAAAGTCTTCATTGAATCAAGGTTCCACTCCGAACATGACATCTCCAAGAACCAAGCTCCCTAAAACTAAGATCACCACACTATCTCCTCCCAAAACTAACTTCCATTGAAAAACTACTTGAGAGGTGCTTTCTCAACCTCTCTATTTATACTACTTAGAATCTTACCCTAGTAACTACAAGTAATCACCATGTAACTTCCTCTTACCAAGTTTAAACGAGGTAGAGATCACAAACCCCAATGAAAAAGGGTACATGGCAACATGCAATTGGTCCACTTGGATCCTCTAGAAGCCCAACTACTTCCTAATTGACTTCTAGTGTACCAAGTCAATCTCCCCCCTAGATTTAAGGGTCTTCACCAAGTCCAACCAATGAAAACTAGTCCAAGTCAAGGGAAGTCAAGATACCCATGTGATGGAATCTATTCCTTGACTCATACTAAACAACAAAATAGTAGTTCTCATCTACCACACCAAAAGTTACTCTATATTTTCCTCCAACTTAACCATAACTAGCTAAACATAGTCATGACTAAGATAAACTTAGGCACAATTTAGATATACTTTCATTTTATCCTATATGTACAACCACGGGTCTTACATTTATCCCGGACCAAGATTTCACTCCGTCCTCGGAGTGAAAGAATCTGATAAATCGATGAAACGGCTTCAACTTGTCGTGATTCCTTAGGTCAAAATGTCGTCCTCCCAACTCCTTCAAATCGTAAGTAAAGTTTCCCCACACCTTGTGAACTATGAAAGGACCAAAGTACTTTGGAAGAAATTTCTTTCTTGCTCTCTTATATCTAATGGAATCGTAAAAGCATTACCCAATCACCTTCTTTGAAAATCTTCATCTTCTTCGTCCCAAATCGATTATCATGATACTTCTTCTGCAATTGTTGAGCCCGCTCCACACGTACCATGGCCCACGGCTCGAGCCTCCTCCGGCTCCAACGGTTGTTGACATCTTGATTTGATAGCTTCTACTCCATTCTTCCTCTTTAACTTCCGTTGGATAGTTAAGAAGGTCGTCAAATCAAATTGAATTGGAAGCTTTGACTCGACACCATATACCATACGGGAAAGGTGAGTACCCCCGTTGATGTCTTCCAAGTCGTCCGATACTCCCACAAGATAGCATGCAGCCTTTTGTCCCAATTTTGCTTGCTCCCCGTCCATGTATGCATCCTTGGCCAACATCATGCAAAAGCGTATAGTTGGTTATTTCCGCCAACCCATTAGCATTTGGTTTGTAGGAAGTAGTCACCCGTGCCTTGATGGAGAAATGATCTAGCATGGCTTGTATAATGCTTCCAACAAACTCACCACCTCTATCAGATACAATTTCTAGAGGGCATCCAAATCTAGTTATTATCCTCTCATATAGAAATCTACCCACTTCTTCCTCACTAGTAGATTTTAGAGGTCTAGCTTCTACCCACTTGGTTAGATAATCTGTAGCTACCACA
This sequence comes from Marchantia paleacea, assembly GCA_014180765.2. Taxonomy (NCBI): domain Eukaryota; kingdom Viridiplantae; phylum Streptophyta; class Marchantiopsida; order Marchantiales; family Marchantiaceae; genus Marchantia; species Marchantia paleacea. The sequence goes on from MUAA02000064.1 coordinate 1,452,696, forward strand.
ATGAACTTGTTACCCCGAGGAGTAAGATTCAAGGGTCCTACAAAATCTATTCCCCACTTTTCAAAAGGACCTAAAATAGGAACCGATGTCAAAGGAGGGGTTTTCATGGACTTTTTAGCAAAAGCTTGACACACATCACAACTCTTGCAAAATTCCACACAATCTTTGAAAATGCCCTTCCAATGATAGCCACGCATCTAGGATCTTAAATGCGATTACCTTCCTGCAAAGTGTCCTCCACATACCGAGCCTTCATGAAACTCCTTCATAAGTTGAATTGACTCCTCCCTTCCAACAACCCTTTCCGAAGTAGTCCATCTCCGCTCCTTGATGAAACAACACGCCCCTCTATGATGGTATAAGGTTCACATCGCTTCACCAATGCATTCCTCTCCCGTGAATGCATGCCTTGGGGAAACTCTCCCTCCGAGATGAAATCCCATATCCCCTTGTATTCGGCCGGTACCTTTGTTATGGTGTCCATCATCGGCAAATCCTCATCGGAAATGTATCATCCTTTGGTTGATCTCCTTCCTCATCGTATGCTCGAGACATCAAATCAAGATTGGCATGTTTCTTACCGGGTCGATCCTCAATGATGTAATCAAACTCCGCCAAGAACAACTTCCATCCGGCTATCCTACCCTCAAAGATTAGGCTTGTTGAAAATGTACTTCAAAGCCTTGTGGTAAGAACGATAGTAAACTTCCCTCCCAATAGATAGTGTCGAAACTTCTTGAGTGAGAAGATCACGCCTAAAGCCTCCCCTTTCATCACTTGAATAATTTCTCTCACCGCACCATCCGTCTACTAGCATAAGCAATTGGATGATCATGGCTATCTTCATCTAAGCGGCTTAGAGTGCATCCTATAGCAATGTTTGATGCATCCGTAGAGAATGAAAGGTTTACCCCAATTTGGTTTGGCTAAAATAGGAGCCGTTACCAACGCCTTCTTAAGAAGTTCGAACGCCACAAATTTTGCCTCTCCATCCTTGAGGATTAAATCGTAATCCGTCCCCTTCTTCATGTAAACCGTCAAGGCATAAGCTTTGTTGGAGAAGGAAAAAGATGAACCGTCGATAGTATCCCACCATTCCAAGGAACCGCCTCAACTTGGTCAACGTCACCGGAAAAGGTAAGTCGAGGATGCGTTTTCACCTTTTCTCGGATCCACCGCTATACCATCTTTTGGAGATGATGTGCCCTAACAACAAACCTTCCTCACATCCAAAAATGCATTTTTCTGGATTGAGCGAGGCCTTGGCTTTCTCCAACCGTTGTAGAATTTTGATCAAATGATCAAAATGATCCTCCTTCTTCCGTATACACAAAAATCATCTATGAAATCTCGCACAAATTTCCCAATAAAAGGTTCAAACACCTTGTTCATGAACCTCTGAAAAGTTCTTTGGAGCATTACATAGACCAAAGGGCATTACCCTAAAGGCAAAAGTTCCCCATGGCGTGGTAAAAGTGGTTTTGAGCTGATCTTGAGGAGCAATTTGAATTTGGTTATAACCACTATAACCATCTCAAAACTATACCACTCATGACCGCCACCTCCTCTAGAATCTCATCTATGAAAGGTAAAGGATAGTAATCCTTCTTTGTGACAAAGATTCAACTTCTTGTAATCTATGCATACACGTAGCTTACCATTCTTCTTCTTGACTATCACAATAGGGAGAAACCCATTCAGAATTCTCTACCTCATAGATGAAACCCGCATCCTTTAGCTTGTCGATCTCCTCCTTGACCACCACGGCCGTTGGTGGATTTATCCGACGTTGCTTCGACGTCTTTGGACGAGCCTTCTCCTCTAACTCAATGCGATGAGTTTCTAAGGTTACTTCCTTCAAATCCTTGTAGCTAAAGGCAAAGACATGGATATATTTTTGAAATATATCCAAGAACCTTGACTTCTCCTCCATAGTAACCTTGGGACCAAACTTGAGAGTGGAGAGCCGTCGAGTTATCTCATCTTTACTCATCTTCATCTTGTCGGGATCTTTCACCACCCCCGGCCTAGGAAGTAAATCCATTGCAAAGAAGAACTTGAACTTGAACATCATCGTCCGAGGTATCTTCAGATGATGTCTCCTCATCGATCGACATGTTGGTGTCAACCTCGAAAAACTACCACTTTCTTCACTCTCGGACTACGAGTAATCACTCGTAGGTCTATCCGAGTCCGAGACCGCCTCCTCCGTCACTTGTGAGAGGGACCTTCACTCGATGGTTTTTACGCCCTATACGAAGGTAACCCTTATGCCACCGATCAGTTGTCCTCTGGCCCTCAACCAAGGTCTTCCTAACAACAAGTCGTAGCTAGCCTCCTCAAGCACTTGAAAGGACAACAAGGTTTGAACTCCCATCACACTTACCACCACCTTGTCCACCACTCCAATGGGTCGCACTTTTTTTGCTTGTTGGCCATCCCAACAATGATGTTGGAAGGTCTTGAAAGCTTCATCCCCAACTTCTTCAACAAACGTTCGACATGGCATTCACCGCAGATCCACCATCCACTAGTACATCCGAAACATCACGCCCATTAATGCGTACTTCAATCTTGAAGCCCTGAGTGCATACCTCCGAGGCAGCGGCATCCACCACTCCTACTCCAACATTCGCCATGGAAGCTTTCCCTTGGATCGCCGCTTCTTGGTCCTTTTGGAGCTTAGGCCTCCCCTCAACTCCTTTCTTATCGTAGGATTTAGAGCAATCAATTGGCATGATTATATTGGCTTTTTGATTCCCCACATCCTCCACCACGTCGTATTTGAGCCGGGTAGATGAAATGGAGAAATCATCCATTCCCAACTTCTTTCTCGGTGCTCTCGGTTGACTCACACCACCTTTGGATCGAGTGTGCCGGCTTGGTTGATCTTCCATTGAGATGGACTCCTCCGCAAATCTTGCTCTCTTCTTCTCGTGTGCAAGAATATCAACTCGAACTTATAGAGCTCTCTCCCTTCTCAAACGTGCACCGATGAGGAAACACATCAATAGACGCTACTCCCCTTATCCTTCGATTGACTTGGAGCAGAGTAGAATTGTTGTGTCTAACTCCATCATGTTGTCGAGGATTAGGACAATTTCGTTGGAAATGAGGGCCTCCACAACTAAAGCATGAAACGTGAAGTTCCCTTGTGGTGGATTTCCTTTTGGAGGATAATTCCCATACCCTCTAGATCCTCTTCCTACATTCTGATTCCTCCTCTCCCATAGTTGTACTACGTTAATCTTGAGATCGCGTAGTGTTTACGTGATAGATTTCAACTCATGGTGCAAGTCTACCACTTGGAGAATTTACTCTTGGCGCAAAGAACAACAACGAGTAGGAGTTGCCATTCTAACCACAACGGTGGTGATGCTTCTCTAGCCACCAAGCTAGAATCATCGTCTTCTAGGCTCTCCTCCATTCGAATAGCAATGCGAATAGCCTCAACCTTAGAAGAGGGCTTTTCATATCTCACCTTGCTTCGAATCCGAGGCTTCAAACCTCCAATGAAGTTCTTTGTCAACATCGCCACAATCCCCACCATGGTTGGCTCGACCTCGTCTCCACTCTTTTCAACAACACACCTAAAAGCGTGACTCCGGCTTCTCCGTTCTCTCTACGTATGATCTCACCTTCTCTCTCTCCTTGCTTCAAAAAGGTGACTTCACACATCAGCTTCTCGTAACTTTCATCCGGAAGAAAGTTTTCAACAAGATTCTCCGTCAAACTCTCCCAAGTGTCTTCCTCCACATGCTCCTTCTTGTACTCATTGTACCACTTCAATACTGAGAATCCTCCAAGAAGTCGGGCAAAAGGATAGCCCATTCGGGTTTCCTTCTCTCATTGTTTCCTATGCATGCCCTCTTGAAGTCTCTCACAAAAGATTCTACATCTTCTTTTCTCTCTCCCATAGAACACCGGAAGCTTCCCATTTCCAACTCCTTTTGTCGTTGTTGTTGGAAATTTATACGGGACTCCCTAATACAACACAAATAAAACTAGCTCCATTCTAGAGTAATTCATCAATGGCAAAATGAACGGAATTGGTTGGTCCAAGATTGCCATGGCTCTCTCCTCTCCTAAACACACTATGAGCCTTACCCTCATCGACATCTTCTCGATCATTCTGAAAATGATCTCCATCTTGATTAGAACTTGAGCCACATGGAGATTTCAACTTTTCGGTATCTGCACTCAATTTATCTTCAAAGCCCTCCACTAGTGACTCCAACAGAGCTTTCACGCCACACTACACTCGTGTCCTAAGGAAAGTCCGGTCACTCCACAATTTTCACAATAGTTTCCACTCTTGGATTCATGGGGAGATGATGGTCCCGGATGAAGGTTTAGCTCTCCCACGTTTCGTCTCTCTCTCAACCTCCGATCTTTGGTCCTCAAAGGACAACTCACAAGCTTATGTCCCTCCTCTCCACAATAGAAGCAACTCTCACGTTTCGCTCTCGGGGAACTTTTTAGTGTCCTCTCTTCAAACTCCACTCTGAACTCCCTCGTGTTCGAATCCGCTGAAACAATCACGTCCAGCCCTTGAGGTATCTTAGATAACCGGATCTTCCAAAGAGGTTGATCTCCCATTTTCCAATGAGTGTCAAGTCATCCTCACTATGCAAAACACTCATGCACTCACTCTCTCGGAATGACCATAAACAAGGAAAAAGTAAATCTGAAAAGTAAAAGCAGTTTTGCTCACTTTTATACCCCCTATACTTCAGGTATCATAACTTTCTCTATAAAAATGATCTCTCAACGAAATTTAAACCCACATGTAGCTTAGCTCTTGATATACAATCGTGCAAAGTTTCAAATCCTGATTCAATTCTTGCACGAATTGATAAGCTCTGTACACTTTTTCCCGAGAGCTATCTTTCAAAACCCGTCAAGACCCTAGCAAATTCTAAACATCATAACTTTTGATCTAGACATGATATGACTGTTATTTCAAGTGCAAAACGTATCCCATCTACTAATCTAAAATCAATAAAATTATCGGAAAAACTTTGGAAAATAAAGTTTTCCTCCCAAATACATACTATAGCACTCTCACCTCATCCCAAACAACACTTAAGTAAACAAAATGTACAAAATAACTTCCAGGCTATCATATAACACTACCGGATACACAAATGGTACATTACTATGCATCATGATCTCGGTTCGCTCTTCCCCACAGTCCCTCTCCATATGAGTTCTCATCGTTGCGCTCTCACGGGCAATAAACTGGATTCGAACATCTCTTCTCCTTCTAGACCGAGGTCCCGGCAACGGAACCAAAAATGTGACCTCCGGGCTGACTCTCACTCAGGTTTACCTCCGATGGCTTTTTGGAAGCTCATCATGAATCTAGAAGGACTTAGTCCCACCCTTTGCCCATGATCCTATTGCTCACTCTTACACCAACTCTCAAAGTCCAAGCTCTATTATGCACATTATCACCAAGAGTAAGATATCACTCAAAAGGAAAGGGATACTTTGGTAATCAAAGTCTTCATTGAATCAAGGTTCCACTCCGAACATGACATCTCCAAGAACCAAGCTCCCTAAAACTAAGATCACCACACTATCTCCTCCCAAAACTAACTTCCATTGAAAAACTACTTGAGAGGTGCTTCTCAACCTCTCTATTTATACTACTTAGAATCTTACCCTAGTAACTACAAGTAATCACCATGTAACTTCCTCTTACCAAGTTTAAACGAGGTAGAGATCACAAACCCCAATGAAAAGGGTACATGGCAACATGCAATTGGTCCACTTGGATCCTCTAGAAGCCCAACTACTCCCTAATTGACTTCTAGTGTACCAAGTCAATCTCGCCCCTAGATTTAAGGGTCTTCACCAAGTCCAACCAATGAAAACTAGTCCAAGTCAAGGGAAGTCAAGATACCCATGTGATGGAATCTATTCCTTGACTCATACTAAACAACAAAATAGTAGTTCTCATCTACCACACCAAAAGTTACTCTATATTTTCCTCCAACTTAACCATAACTAGCTAAACATAGTCATGACTAAGATAAACTTAGGCACAATTTAGATATACTTTCATTTTATCCTATATGTACAACCCTGGGTCTTACATAGCAGAAGATAGCAAGTATGACTATAGCCCAACAAAGATCATATTCTGGAGCTGGTGCCTCTACATCATATGATGGAGATGTTGTAAAATACATGTGTGCATCGGCACAACCATGTGCATTTGATGTGACTCAAAATGCAACATATACTACTCACTTCCTCAGTCATTCACATTGTCTAAGGCATTGAATACCTCATCCATGGCTCCTAAACAACCTATTGGAGAGATGAAGATGCAAGGCAATGTTGATATACTTGGAGATGAAGCAAGTAGGGATCATCCATCAACATCGTCTAAGGTAGCATCTAGCGCAATGTTGGGGATGGCAAAGACTCTTGTTCATTCACCTGTCTTCTCAAATCACTAATAGTACATGGGATGATGGGGATGTAATCATCCCATGTACTACGATTGGCAGCCATATTTTGCGAAAGCAAAGAGGATGTGATGTTTGCTTCTAGTAGTGATAGCACTAGTAGTGTTGATCATGGGATTATGACAGCTACTAGTGGATCTTGGCAAGTTGTTGCTGCTCGAATGATGGAGTTACCAGCGAGACCGTCATAGCATACCAAGATGTCACCAAGTTTGATGATGTTAGATAACAAGAGTGGTGCCTTCTGTTTGGTTGGACTTTCATGAAAGATTTTTCAACCTCAACGGATGTTGTTGGATTCTGGTGCACAATCCCTTATGTTGGATAAGTATGCACTACTTGGTTTTGGTTTGCGAAAGATCGATGTGGAGAGATATCCATTTCAGATCCAGATATCTCTTGGAGGTTCTAGTGATGCCCGACACCATACATGATCCAGATGGGGAGGTTAGCTAACAATTTAAACTTCCTCAGTCATTCACATTATATAAGGCGTTGAATACCTCATCCATGATTCCTAAACAACCTATTGGAGTGAGTCGATGGATATGTACAATTCATTACCGGTTCTAGCCCTTTATGGCATATGTTGCAATCTTTAGTACTTGTGTTACTTGGCCTGATGATTTGTTGGAGGGCAACATGGATGCACATGATAGTCCTTGTCCAAAGGATGTGACTATCATGCCAAGTCTTAGTGGAGTAGTGTCATCCATGTTGGATGGATCACTTCATGTATGCAGCTACGACAAATAATAGATTAGCTCATACATTGGGCTTCGATTGAGTCTTTTGCTCTAGAGATGGAGGAGACGAAGAAAGTTATTCACACTTCCACTATGTTATCACCTTTAGATAAAACGCATATTGCTTGGGAGTATACAGAGGAGGATATATGTTTGCTTGATTTGTTTGAAGGAATAGCACAAATTTGGCTACTTTTTCGCAATCTTGCATATGAGTACATTGATACTTGTATGTGGAGCGAGATGAGATTGCAAGACGTGTGTCATTAAGCCATATGGCACAATTGGTGCAACAATATCCATATATTCTATCATTGTTGATGGTTCAAGGATATTAGCAGGCCTTGTCGTCATATATTTTGTTACAAGGGACGTAAAACCTTGCTCGGCATGGCACCATAAATTTGGTTATTGCTGGATGGTCATGTCATGGACACACATGGGCTAGTAATAGTCATGGGCTACAGGATTCACGTTCTTGCATGTTTTGGGAGATGTTACGCATGTTACGATCTCTCCAGTCACAACATACCTATTCTTCAGCATATATTTTGGATGATATTTCCTTGTTGGATGATCTACGTGCACAAGTGATGACAAGTGCACATCATATGCGGTCATGAATTGAACTAGCGGTTATACAGGATGCATCAAAAGTAGGATATCGTGCACATCATCCATGTCTATGGGGACAAGAGAAGAAAGACGTAGAGAGTGAAGATTTTTGAGGAGTTTCAAAAACTACTTTGCTTTTAGTATGAAGGATTTAGGCTGTTTGAAGGGAGGTGATGTATGTTGACTTGACAACTGATGCAACAGTCTTTCGTCGTCAATATCGATACATCGATATGGAGAGAAATCCAATCCAAAGTAGGTGGCAAGACCTTCTTGAGGATGGATTAGTGGAGATATCATATGAAGAGTATGCCTCTGTTGTGGTGATGCTAGTCAAGAAGGATATACATGGCAATTATATATATATACACACACGCATATGTGATGATTACCGATCTATCAATCAAAAAACAAAATCTGATCGATATGCTATGTCTACACCTGAGTAGATCTTTGATGTGGTTGGGCATGTAAAAGTTTTCAGTGCATTGGATTTATCAGCAAGATATGATCAATTGTGGATTCGAGATGAGGATAAGGCCAAGAAAGTCTTTTGTTCTCAAAAGGCAAAACTCTTTCGGAGGGTAATGCCCATGGCATTTGAGAATCTGACTATTGCTCAGCATAGAGATACTTTGCGTTATGTTAGCATCTGAGGATATGGATATCAAACTTCTATTCACGGATTTTATGTAGGTGATTACGTTAACTTGCAAAAGAATGCATCAATCACATTGGATGTTACGGTTGGTCGCACGATTCTATGAATATGTGAGGTTCTACCTTCTAGAGTTTTGGTATCAGAGGGTAGTGATGGTGTGATTTGGAAGGATAATATGCGTAATTGTGCACCATGTCACCTTCCAAACATTGATGTTACTATGGATCCAAGCCGGGCAGTTTTTAGTATTACTTTAAGATGAATACTCTCCAAGTTCTCAAGATTGGCAACACAAAAGTAATAGGTGATGCTACCACCTCTTGATAAAATTCCTCTCCAAAATTTCTGACAACTAGGCTCCATAACATAGCTTTAGGATACACACAATAGATTTCATATTGTGTGTTGAATCTCACCGGTGATGATCTATAGAGGTCCATCTCTAAACTAAAATGTAGATCGTGAGATCCCAAGTAACATCGTAGGCTAAAAAAATATATTTCATGCTAGATCTAGTCTCTACAAAGAGGCCATGGCTAGCTAAAAAAGTCCACAATGTGATACTGAATTGATGTAATGATTGTTGTTGCTATAACCAATAATATGTTGAGGTTTCCATTCCATCTTTATATATTCACGACCTATTAAATAATATGTTGTCACTCATGTAATCTCTCTCTTGTGATAAATCTCTATATCTTTGAGATAATCACAAGTGGTAATTGAGAACCAGTCTCCGTCATCATATCGAGCATCATCCCAATGAATCTCTCTAGACTCACATACTGTCATGATCAAGGTTGGGGTATCTCCTTCTACAATGAATCAAGTCATTAATCATGTTTACCATTCTTCTATGCATTTCTCAACCTTAATCTAAACTCTTTCATTCATACATTTATTGAATCTAAAATCATTACAAATAACTTAAGAACAATACTTAAAATCAATACTTCAACTTTGAAATCATTTGAATAACAATGTGTTGCATTTTGAAAATTTTCATTGATTCTAGTTGCTAGAAATTCCACTCATGGTAAATTTGTCTGGTTTGCGCAAGAACATTAAAAATGGCTTTGCAGGTATAAAAATTTAAACTTTTATCCATGACTTGGATAAAAGTTTAATTCTGTCATATTATCAAGTTGTCTACAATTCAATTCATTGTTACAATTGTAACACAATAGAATTAAAACAACATCAAAAAGATGTGAATAATTATTTTTAAATGATGATTTAATACAAACTATATATATGGTGTAACCATCTTGATACAAGGATCATAAACATATGGGCTAATGCAAAGACCAAAAGTATGGTAGAAAGAATAATTTTTTATTTTTTTATGAAATCAAGATTCAAGGGATGCAACATTGATTTTTTCTTCTATGTGTTTATGAAGTATATTTGCAAGACATAATCTTTTATTCAAACGAGTTCAAAATTTTAAAAAAAATTTCAATAGAAAAATGATAAATTGTCAAAGGAATTCAAAATTAAAAAATTGATACTTTATTTGATTCTTCTTTGATATCAAGATTGATTTTATTGGAGAACATACTTAGATGATATAAAACAATATGCACTAAATAAACCAATGTAGTTTAAAAATAATAAGTTGTAAGTCAAGTGATAATTAAATCTTAACTTTACATAAATCAAATAATAGCTATTTAAATCTTTTTTTATTAGTGTTTTTTTTAGTATTAATACATAATTAGCTTTATGTAGATTTAAGATAACCAAATGCAAGCTTAATTTTTTGAATACACAAGTTAAACCATCTTTTTCAAAGATTGCTAGCAATTTCTAGCTATTTTTTATACAATATCAATTTCGTTTAAAATCAGTTTTTTTCTGCAATCGCTTCGATCCACCTCCTTAGTGAAAAACCATAATACGTCTTGATGAATTTCAACTTTCGAAATTCGGGGTCAAATATCCTACAATATCTTTTTTAATATCTTGAATTTTTAAAAATATATTTTTTAAAAATATATTTTTAGATATTTTTTAAAATAAGTTGTTATAATTCAAGTAATTATTTTTTATTTATGTATTATTTATCTTTTTTTTCTTGTATTAATTTGAATTTTTTTATATGCATAAATCTAATCTTGATTCTATTATTATTTTTATTTTTTACAAATACTTGTCAAATTTGAATAATTTTTTTTAATTGAATTTTTGTTTTGAACAAATATCAAACCTATATAAGACTTTGATCCTTTTAATTTCTATCGAATCAAATTTTTGGATTTGATAAGATGATTAAGTTTTGATAAAAGTGTGATTTTCATTCAAGTTTATATCTAATGTCTTTTAGACAATCCATCACACATTTAGAATAGATTTAGAATCTACATGACCATAACCATCTATATCTTCTTACACAAAAATCTTCAAACTCGTTACTTCTTATAAGTTTTCTACTCATTAGATCAATCAATACTTTAGACGTTTAACCCATGATGGATATAAAAAAATAATACTTCCAAATATTGATAATCTTCATGTATATAATTATAAGTAGTTAGTATTGATCCAATTAATATTAATGGTAGACCATATGTGCAAGTTAGATTCTTTAGCCCCTTAATCTTCTTGAAGATTGCTTTACTATAATAAGGATCATATGTTTTGAGTTTTAATTGCCTCCCTCAAATATTCAAATTTTATATCAAAATGTTTGACAATGAGCTTATATTTTCTTCTTTCTTGTGTATGTAATAATGAAATTTGTAACATGATATCAAAGCAAAAAGTGTGAAAAAAACTCTGGAGTCTTAGATAGAGGTGGTATAGATGAACTAAAGATATTTGAGTAATATCCTTACAAGTAAGATAAGTTTAGGAAACAAAATTAGATTGATCAATATCTCAAATCTTTAGAAGAACAACTTAATTGAGATCCAAATCACATGTTTGGAGACTTTTATGTAGAGGATCACAATGATTCTAGACCCGTGCAAGTCAAATTTTGTGAATCTTTAAATATACCGATCAAAATTTTGATATGTGCAATGTTTGTGTAGATTCATCATATTTTCACAATATTTTTTTTGAAAAATCAAATTCTAGTGTATGCAATCTTATTAGTTATTACACATGAAATCAAAAAAGCTTTTAATTTTTAAATGTAGCAAATTTAATTATGAGATATAAACCAAATAAATACATATTCTTAAAGGATAAATAGTTTTAACAGTTTGTAACTAGATAAGTTATTAAACTAATGAAAATAAAAATAATCATCCAATCCAATACATCTTGAGGAAGATATAGAAATCAATCATTATATTTTGATTATTGTATAACATTTGATGTTTGGAAACATTCAAAGAATTTAGAGGTTGCAAGAGTCATGATATAAATTAAATTAGTTAAAATTATTGATATATCTATCAAGGCAAGATGGATGCAATTCTCACAAGAATTAAATTTTATTTAACAAGGATCTCACAATATCATTCACTATGTGCTTCAAATCAAATTAATTGTTGATCACTAAGTAAATATAAGAACAAAGGTCAAAAATACTTTGTTTTTAGTGATCACATTGATGGACTAGGAGTTGAATATAATACTTTTTAGTCTTCAATTATTGTAACATCTAAATTTTTTAGATATTTAATATTAATATGTATGTTAGTCACTAAAAAATATATTGTAGGCTCTTATGTGATACATTTTATAGCAATAAGTTAGAGTATGCTTATGTTGTAGACATACGGTATCCCTAAAGGTGTTGATCACGCAAGTCACTGCAGCAATTAAACTCAAGATTGGTTTTAATAAAACTATTGCTCTAAAGGTAGAGGAAGCTATAATGCAACTCGAAGTAATAGACTGATAGATGAGATAGCAAAAGACCAATACCAAGATACAATAATGAATTCCATGATTATTGAGGCATCAAAGTTCATTAAAATAAGATATGTAGGAAGAATTTAATGATATCATGTATGAAAATATTCCTTATGATAACTACAAGGCTATGAGTGAAAATAGATTATACAGTTTGATGATGACATATAAGTTTAACATGATACGCCATGATATTAAATCCAAATGCTACATTGATTTGTAGGCATGCAATCAACAAAAATGTTTCTATTTAATAAATGCAATGAAGACTCTAGGAGTGTTGCATATAGGGGATGACACTCAACATCCATTATACTTATGATTGTTATATCACTCAACACTATATCATATGATGTTGAGACACTCAGAGATATGATATTTGGTCCTAGTACCACTTAGAATTTATTTTTAGTTAAAAAAATGATAAAGATGCTATTATATTTATTTCAACAACATTAAAGATTGTATCCTAAAAGATAAAAAAAAATGATTAAAAATACGTTTATATTGAATAATCCAATATCTCTTTGAAGAATAAAAAATATGATTAAATTCACATATTTCAATAATTAAAATCATAAACTATTTTAATTTTAATGACAACCATATGTAGATTCAAAGACAAACAAAAACTCATTGTATATTTTTCATCCTAGCATATAAAGCAAACAAGATAATTTTGTTATATGAGAATGTGAGATCAAAACATACTTTGATCTCATCCATTCCAATCTATCAACAACATCAAAGAATATATTAAGTGAAAAAAGGTTTTTAAGTTTGTATTCTTCATTCATGATTGTTTTATAATACATTGATGTATTGTCTAAAACATAAGTCACAAATCATGTCAGTGTTTAAGGAGTTTTTAACCCTTGTGAAGAAAAAAGTCAGATAACACATCATGAAGTTGAGATCTGATGGAGCAAAGGAATACATGTCAATTGAATTTGATGAATTTTTGTCTCAACGTGATCCGCAAGTGATCACAACATATACCTTGCAATGAATTTGTAGAGAAAAAAATTAACACATTGTAGAGTTATTAGTAATAATGTTGAATAAGAGTGATATGCCTAGAGTATATATAGTAAAAATTATTGTGAAAAAAATGTTTGTGTGAGATGTATGATTGATGAACATGATTCTAACAAAATCAAATCTTTCATGATCAGTCCTATAGAGAATAAGTTCAATAGATTGAAATTGTAGTTATTAAACATTATACTAATTCTTTTGAAACCTTTAATGTAGAATGAAGATAGGTTGTGACATCTCCAAGATTCACATATCTAGCATAAGGAAGATCTAACTAAAAAATAAGACAATCTTCGATATTCTATGAAAAAGTTGATGCAAAAGGATTTTTCAACTATATATCATGCATACATGATCAAATTAGTTGAAGAGAAATAATATGTGAGGAAAAATAGCCATCGGATTTTTAAAAAGCTGTATTAAGTGTTTGGTGGCAACAAGTTGAGCACAAATAAATTATAGCATTGAATCAACATCAAATTTTGTCATCTACAAAACCGGATTACAAAGCAACTTCCAATACAACATACGAAACAACATGGTTCAAATAGTTACTCACTATTATGATTGACCATTATCTAATTCAGTTATTTTATAGGATGATAACATAGGTAAAATTAATTTCACTTTAAAATTTGTGTTTCATGCTAGTAGGTGCACTATCACTTTATTCTTGAGAAAGTACTTACATCTGTGATTTATTTCAAATAAGTGAACATAAAATATCATACCGCTGATGTGTTCATAAAATCATTTTTCAAGTGAAAGTTTAGACATTTTAAATTTGCGCTAGTTGTAGATGATTTAAATAATAACATTGAGTTAATGTATATCAAAGTTTATAAAGAATCAATTTGAGTAAAGATATTTATTTATGCATTGTATTTAGATACAAATGGTTAGAAACTGTCAGGCCAATATGACAAGTGTCGCATTGTGAATTATTACGAGAGATCACGGTTTTCAAGGAAAAAAAAATTCACATCCAAACAAAAGACCTAAAAAGTTTTGAAGGAGAAGACCGTGGTTGATTTTATCCTGGCCTATAGGTTCCATACTATCCATTGAATTTGATCATGTTTGCATTAATTCGTGTACAAATTTGTTTCATGTGCAATAATTCTTTTTTTTGTCTTTAAACAATGATTATGTTGGAAAAATCTGAGATATATTAAAAAGCCCTATTATAATTTAAAGAAAGATATATAAAACTATCAAAGAAGTAAGAAAAGATTTAACCTCAAACAAAAAGTGGATTCACATTCATATTTGTAAGAGTCAAAGCTTCACTCCAATCAAATATGCTAATCAATATTAGATGTAATTAATAAAAATTCTTCAAACCATCATTACGAAACACGGACCACTAGGTGTCTTGCAATTGAATATTGTATCATGTTGCGTACTACAAACTCTGCAGTTTCAGACCTTGGTGACTGACAATTTCTCATTTGCCAATGCTACATGGACATCTCATCCTTGCAATCGCTCACATTCTTTGATCCATCCGGCATCTGCAGAAAACGGCTTGCAAAAATCAGATTGACCAGTTTTAAAATTTATCTACTGCACTCAAAATCAAACTCCCCGAGAATTTGGGAATGAGTTAACAACTTAATTGCACATCGGGAGATTCTACAGGTGCGGGATTTTCTCCAAAGTTTTAGGGTAGCCCAAATAACGCCATTCCTCGGCTGGCACACCCACTTCTTGAATTGAACCGGCAGTCTAATGCTTTTGCCTTTGTATGCATGCTCACTACTCCAAGACCCCAACACCAACAAAATCCCCGTTAAGACAAGACAAAGACGGTTGGCTACCTTTGCATTCTCGTAGCTCCTCGTACGACTACGACAAATCAGCAACCTCAACTTCCTCACGAGCTCCTCGGCAGTGGGGTACAGGACTGAGAACAGACTGCCACAGATATCTTGCCTTGAGCGTTGCTAAGCCATTCCCCAGTCCACAATCCTGACAAATTCGCTGCATTTCAATTGCAGATCGTCAAGGGTACGGTCCGTCCTGTAGTTTATCAATTCCACTTTGACAAAGAGAGGCGTATATGCAGTCCAGTGCCAGTCCCTGTCCACGCTGATTCGGGTTATCTGCTCTCAAACGCTTTTCCAGATGTAGCTCGTTGGAATCGGAGGCAAGGGGAGAAGCTAGAAGAACCGCTGGTGCTAGATGAAAGTCGTAGCAGCTATAGATAGTGTTTCAGTTAAAGAAGAGCAAGGAAGCTGAATGCCATCTGCGCATGCATGCCCAAACATCCGGGAAATTACGTTGCAGTGCAGAACTGGTTACATAATACACTCTACTCGGTCATACATACATACTTTACCAGACTCTCCGATTGCGTACCACTCACCCTCGTTCGACGTGCATGCATGAATATTGCCTCGCTCGAACGAACGGATTGGCAGTGGCACAACAGACACCACCACCTACGGTCGTGCGGCCTCGCGTCATGATTGCGCTCTAGTGCTAAATCTCGCACAAATAATGTCATCCTGTCGTCCGTTTGGGTTGGGTTGGCTCAAATTTCCAACGCGCATGCAATCATTGAAGGCACCCTCAAGGTCGAGGTTATCCCACCCGCACCCTCATCACATCGTCTCGTCTCGTTGCTAGCAGCGTGGGAAAAGCCTCGTGGAAAAGGGACAGAGATAAGAGTGACACACTTGCGTCCTCAGCCCGACCGACCCAGATCCAACGATGTGCAAGATGAAGGTGAAGAAGAAGATGAAGATGATGATGAAGACAAGAACTTGTGGATGGCCTGGCCTGCTGCTGCTCGTCGGGGAACACAAACTCTATTCATTCGAGTCAAGGCGCTGCGAAGCTTTCACGTTGTAAATTCATTTTATTCGTTCTTCCAATCGACTGTCCAACAAGTTCATACATTTGGATCTGGCCGGGGCAGTTATGGGAATATGCCTGGGGGCGAGGCCCAAGTGCACATGCACTTTTAGCATCGCCCAAGGCACAGAATCGACATCACCGCCACCAGCATCGCCGGGCTCGTCTTACGATACCATAATCGTCCACTGCAGCAGCGCTGATGCTGATGACACAGAATACTCATCGTCCACGCCTTCCGATCCAGCGCTAGCAACGTCGTCGTCCATGTCCCTGATGCCTTCCAGCCAGTGCTCGTCCTGGGACACCGACACTCTGAGGCAGTTTCAGCAAGAGGAGGAAGACGAGGAGGAGAAGGAGAAGGGACGACAAGGAGGAGAAAAGGAAGGAATTGGAATTGGAATTGGAACTGGGAATTGCAGTGGAAGGAGTGGATACGATCATGATTCTGGGCTTGGGATGGGGATCGGCAGTGGCAGTCTAAATTGCCTCCCGGATGAGATCATGGTGAAAATCCTGGCAGCTCTGCCGGTGCTGAACCTGGTGCGCAACCGCGTGGTGTGCAAGCGCTGGAACGAGGTTCTGTCGTCGGCGAGCTTGCAAGAGATGTGGGCGCACATGTCGCTGCCGCAGCCTCGGGACAGTTGGACCCTGTTCTACGACAATAACCACGGCGAGGCGGCCATGTACAATGTGGGGATGAACCGATGGTTCGCTCTGCCGCTGAGCTCCGTGGTGCCGTCACAATTCCAGATCGCCAACACGAGCGCTCGAGGCTTGCTGTGCGTGACGGGCCATGTGAGGGGCAACTTCGTGGTGGGGATGTGCAATCCTCTGACACAGGCCTTCCGCCAGCTTCCTCCCTTGCTCCATAACCGCTACCATGCCGATGTGAGCGCCATGGACGCTCCCGACTCCGCAGCGGGCTACAAAATTCTGGCCACGGGTTACAGGGTGCTGGAGATGGACGTGACGTCTGAAATTTACGACTCGCAGAGCGACTGCTGGAGGGTGCTGGACAAGCACCCGAAGAAACGCAAGCTCGCTCGCTACGTGCACGATTATCCCGTGCACCAGAGCTGCTCGCTGGATGGCAAGTTTTACTTCTTCACCAATGACTCCGATGGAGGGCACGGGTCGGGGCAGATTGTAGGATTCGACACTTACGACGATGTCTGGTTCTCCGTCGAGTCTCCGCAGTGGATCGTGTTGCGCAGGAGTCTTTATTGGAACCCATGTTTGCTGGCCAGAAATGGTTGCTTGATTCTGGCGGGCGGTGCCAAGTGCTCCAAGACCTGCTCCAGCCAGCCGGGCTGCTCCAGCATTCAGATATGGAAGTTGGATTTGGTGGCTCCGGGAGGAGAGTGGATGGAAATCGCCAGAATGCCGGCCCCCATGTTCAGAAGGTTCCACACTCAATTCGAGACCTTCCGATGCTTCGGTCACGGTGAGTTCGTCCTCTTCATGAGCTCGTCCCGTCCGCAGATGATCGTTTATGAGCTCTCCTCGGGGGCCTGGTCTTGGCTGCACAATGGCTTGCTGCAGCCGAATTTTGAGTACCTTCGTCTCGGTCTCCTGTCCTGGTCCTTCAAAGGATTTAGCTTCAACCCAGGCCTTCATGCTTCTCCTTGAAGCTTGACACATTCTTGACGTACATGGGGATGTTCATTCTTCTCTTTGCATCATGGAATCGGTCCTCGTGGTGGCTGGCTCGTCTCAGTCTACCGACTTGAGTTTGCTCAAATATTCAACCACCGAAGGATTCCAACGTGTATCAATGCATGCCTTGCAATCCATTGTCTGCACTTCGTCAATGGTGATCCCTCTTGGTAAGATGTGAGTACAGACAAAGCCTGCAATTATTTCAGACATCGAAAGATGTGAGCTTTTAGACTTCCAAACCATGCTGTTGATAACAAGACACACACGGTAGAACCGCTCATGACGACCAGTGAATTACTCTTTAAACCTTTTCATCCACGTGTATGGACGAAAATTTTAAGACATAGGGAATGACCCTGCCCATCCTGAAACTGGAACAAGAGGCGGACTAGTACATCAATAGCGAAGTACGTTCAGGAGGACGACTGCCTGCATCAACTGCTCTTTGGACAATCCACTGATATAACGCTTTTAGATCCTCCTCTTGACCTGCCCATACATAGTAGATACGTGCATTTGTTCACCTCGTATCCGAATTAGATTTGTCCATAAGATATATGTCTGTACATGTTGTGGAGAAAGGAGCTAGTCCGCATGCTGTAACCGGCCTTTGTCTGCTTCCCAATCATTTGTGAAGGAGCAAAGTATTTGGTCAGAAGAACGAAGTCGTTATTTGCCACAAACATGAGCTTCAACTACTCGTGAACATGCAACCCACCAACAAGATTAGTTATTGAACTCGTTTACCTTAAACCGCGAAATTCATTACAAAGCACTTCAAGTGGTCATGAGGAAGAAACAAATGAAGTTCTAAAGACAAGATCCAACTTTTTCTGTCCTTTCCGCAATGCATAAACGCAGGTGGATTACCTGCAATCAGTAAGCCAGGCCATTCTTCACCAAAGCAGATGCTTGGTACAATGAGTACACGGTTTCGTCGTGTAGGGGTCCCATATGTTGCGTGGGCTTACTCACAATGGAGTCAGGAAATACTAAAGTCTCAAGTGGAACAAAAGTGTTTCATCTGCACTAAGACGATCGTCTGAAAGATACCGTGTGGGAGTGCCTAATAGTAGACCATCTTTCATCCGTTCGACAAATTTGAAACTCACTAAGGTCCTTGAGCTCAATTCTAACCCAGCCGTCTGTTTCATACGGTCTTACTGCCTCTAATGGAGTTTCCTCGTGTTTTTTATCTAAAGGACATTCCGATCTCGTGTGTAATTTACTGCCCTCTATTTCAACATACGTGCTTTCACTCTCAACTAAAACTGTTGCTCTTCCAGGTCCATAATTGGAACACGTTGATGGGTGCCCGATACTCCTGAACTCTAGATCGATAGTTCCAGGACTACCAGGTTCCAAACTGCTGTCACTACTGCTGAAGTCTCCAGGCGGCCTATATCCCCATGTCAACCAAAGGTCTCCACAAATTCCATCATCCTGCAAAAACGAATCATGTCCTTTCAGTGCATAGATCCACTTTACAGCTTCCTGCATTGTTTCAGAGATGTTCAGCCGCGAATTCAATTTAGGTTCCGGTACACGATGCATCCATTACAAGAGCGTACAAGTTGCAGTCTTTTTCAACCTAACTATGAAAAATTTTCAAAACCTATGATCACAAAACCCACAAAAGCATAAACTACATACTGACAGTAGCATTTAACCATCAGAGAGATGTGGAAACTTGCCATTTCTCCAATCAGAATGTACTCCATAACAGATGGTGTTGCACGCATGTGAGCGGTCCAATCTACACCCATGGGCTAAAACCACGAATATCACGCGGGGTTAGACGCCATGGACTTACTAAAACTGTGAAGTTCACACAGGACACCCACTTCTGACGGACTAAAATTGAGAAAACAATAAAGTATTTGACCAACTCAGGCATCTCCATGAACATATCTAGTAGGGAAAACAATGGTTGGTCAAACACACACAGCATTACGAAAGGAGCAGCACAAGAAAAACCTGGGTGGGATGGAGGATATTGGAACACAGCCCCGTTCTAGGAGTAACCTAGAGCAAAACTCCTACACTCACTCAGCCCTACCCATTTTCTGGTGCCTTACAATAAAGCGCTAACCTTGTTCAGAAGTCAATGTTCTTAAGTTGTTGTATGACACACTGCTACAGTTTATTGTCCAGATGTCAAGGGGACAAAGATGGGCTCGATCAGTAGGAAATGCGTCGTTGGATGTGCATCTCTCAACAGAACGCTTCTTGGAGAAAGACCTTCTTGGAGAAAGACACCAAGATAGTGGGCTCCAAAGAAGCTCTAACACCTCTAAGCGTTGCCCTAGTTGACCGGACTTGAAAAAGTCTTGATTTTTTTGCGTCCGAACCTGTGAAAAGCTTATATATAGATCTGAATTTAATCTTCAGTTCTATAGGCAATGCAGAATACAAAACTGCAGAATGTACCACTGATAATAAAGGATACTAAGATAGACGAGGATGTATTGTAAGGAGGCATGTGTTCGTGGATTGTAACATACTCTGGCAAATTGAGACGGACATATGACAAATAAATAGACGGAGAGGTGAAGAATCTTACCATCCAAGAAACCAGGACAATATGAGGACTCCGTTCAGTGACAGATGCGAGCGCATCTTCAAGGTTCACATTAGGACCATTTAGACCCCTTTCGCCACTATCTGATGCTGTCACGCGTACAACACAATCCTGGTAATGAAACCCCTACCGATCAAAAGTCTGATGGAAGGTGCTTAACTATGGCATAGTTCTAGTTATTTCATCACCTATAATGGCGAAGGGGTTAGAGAATGAAACCTTCGAGCTGAGAGAAATTTCATCTAAATATCGACTTAGGTGATGACTCAATCGCCCACTGCCAGCACCAACCTGGGAAGACGGTTCGCGTGATACCACAGAAGTAATTTCAGTGAGCATGAATATCTTTTCAAGCACGAGGTATGAAACCTTTTAAACTCCTCTTTGCACATCTACTCAAACTGTATATGATGTGGAAGTAGTATCTCTAGCTCTAGATTGATGATTTAGCTGTTGTTTCTAATAACTCGTTAAGTTAGTCTTTTATGGTCTTTTGATCGATTATTCACAAGCTTCAGACCCAACTCAGTTTACAGAGAAAGCCGGCACCAACCTCAAGTACTTCCATACCTAAAAGATTATATTCCGCAGCTTGCAACCTACAATCATCCTCACGAGAATTCAAGAAGCTTTGAGTTGTCAGATGCACACATCTTGTAGTGACATAAGACTGCATTACAAACTGGATAGTGAGTGGGAATGATGTTAAAGGGACAAGAGAATCAGAACATAGCAACTTGGGCAGCGGACAATATATATTCTCGACCATCACTGAAGAAAACTCTAGATGAATAAATTCTTATCAGCTTGCAGGTGCTACACCAGTATTATTCTCTTGAGGTTGGCACTGGGCCGCAAAACGATATCACTCATGGCAGGTCTAAGCGCTCACAGCAAGTAGTTTGCCAATCCTTTCACGTGCTCTTTTGTGAAGACTTCGTACTGAACCTCCTTGCACAAGGGAGAATTGCCCTCCACAAATGCATGCCACTCCATGCAGCCTTGACATTTACAATCCAGAGATCCTCCAGAACCGACCTGAGCACCAAGGGCAGGAGGATAAAAGAAGATGGTGAGCTTTCCCCTATTATATATACCTTACTTTTCACAACACGCGTCTTTTTCACGGGATACTGCGCCATCTTTCTCCAACAAAACAAACCGTAAAGTACAGAGTCCGGACAATTTGGACCGGCCTAGGTACAGAATTTCACCAACGAAAAGACTGAAACTTGAAATTTCGTTCGCAATATTCACTGTTCGCCAGGCTTCACCCGTTGTTTCCATTGTTGGTAATCTCTAACTGTTCATTTGATTCTTCTTATGCTTCGATGGTCAGTCCGCCAGTCGGAGGCCAAATATACTCCAACGGGGTTCACCGGTTGAAATTGCGAGGGCAGTCAATGGTTGACACACGAAGGCTCATCGCAGAAACATGAAATTACCTCCGGATTGCAAGAAAAAGACATGGAGAATAATGAGAACCGCTGCACAATCTCTTGAAACGACGGCAGCTGCTGCCATTCCATATCCTCGCCTTCTTTATCAACCGCCATATCTTGTCCGGCGCTCCCACTCCCACTCCAAATCACATCATCAAAATTCTCCATTTGCTACGCATGTACACGTATGTATTTATGTTTATAATGCAGAGCTCGGCTCCAGAGTCCACACTTGCAAGTGCCCGGCCCTCGAAAGGCACACACACTCCGTTGCACAAATCCACCGTTCAAACGAGCGGAGCCAACGGCCAGCCAGCGTTGGAATCTGACGGGATTCTCTCGCTCCCTGGCGCTGCTGGGACGGGATCGCCATCTGGAGCTGTTCAAAGTTGAAACTTTGACCTGTCAAATAACGAGGTGAATCTAGTAAGCCTCGGCTAACTCGCCTCAGCTCCCGTGGCACTTTGTACCACGTGACGCTTTCTCTTTCCCTCTCCTGGGCTCCTTTTCCTTTCGGCGGCCTATCGGTGCAGCCCATGGCGCTGCGCAGGCTGGGCCGGTGGGCCCCACAGCCACAGCCGCAATTTCCGAAGCGCTTCGGGCAGGCTTCAGCTTTTTCACGAGGTTCGTTGCCCGTCTGCCTCCGACTGCCCTGCCCTGCCCGACCCGCTCTGCCCCACCGCCTCTCCCGTCGCGAGGTGCGACACGGCGACGTCCCTCTAGGGCCTCTACAGTCTACACTGTTTACAGATCAACGTTTTCTGACACGTCGTCCATCGCCAAAGTCCGGAACAGTGGCATCATTCATTACCCACACTCCGTCGTCGTCTCGTCTTGGGATCCAACCGGGGTACACGAAGCACCAGTACTCGGCTACTTTGCGCCGCCTTCCAAATGCTACGTCCATCCGCGGCGGTGTGACTTGCCGCATTCTCGCTTCGTCTTTGACTGAATAGACAGTAACGTAAAGATTGCCACTGTTCTTCTCCAGTTCTTCGCATTCTGTCCACTGTCTACAGCAGGTCGTCACGAACTCCCGGTGGAAGGTGGAAAGAAACGACATTGAGCAACGAAGACACTACTCCCTAAAGGAGGAAGAAGAAACTAGAACTGTTTTGAACAAATGTGTGGCTGGAGATGAGGAAATATTCTACTTCCTCGCATGCCGAGAAATTTATCCTCGACGGCGTCGCTTGAGACGCTGTCGAGAACGGAGAAAACATTGCGATAGCAATTACAGTACAGGATCGAGCGCAGAAAACAGGAATGGGAATATGATCAGAAACGACGGAACGACTCCGACGGCTAGACCCCGAGGGCAGGATTTTCTCTTAGTATCGTAAACTTTCGTGATCGGGAAATTCACAGCGTACCGGCATGGCCGCAGGGGTCGGGAAAGTCGCCGTTCCAGCCTACCAAATGGTCGGTATCTGAGAATTTTGGTCGGTACACTCCCAGTGGTTTCCAAGGCTGCTCGGGAATGTCAAATATCAGTCGGATATAATTAGAACTCTAATATATTCCGGACGCCCCCAAGAGCACAGTACGCGGGCTGGGCGTGCATGGATGGATCCGCTAGCGTCTATGCGGCAGATACATCACCGAACGAACAGTTGAGCCTCGAGGACTGCAGAGTAGCGTAGAGTGGTGTACACTCTGTAGAGTCTACAGTCTAGAGTAGAGTCGAGTGGATGATCTTTCGTGATCTGGCGACAACACGTTTCGAGCTTTCGTTTGTCTCGTCGCTACTGCGTCAGTGCAGTGCGTCTTCCGAGTCCCGACCTCTTCCGTGTTGTCTCTGCTTGCTCACAACCTGTGCCTTGCTTCTAATATTCTTACTCCTCGACGCGCGCGCCCGCGCCATCACTGTTCTTTTCCGACTGTACTCGTGCTCCCTAAGGAGCCTAGAATCGATCTCCTTATTACGAATTCCACAGGGCAGATTTGAGGAGAGCGGAGCGGAGTGGAGGGAGTACACTGCATTTTGGCGGACGATTGGAGAGAGCGGGTGGAGAAACGACTGCACGGACTTCTCACTTCTGACATCTTGCAGACCATTAGAAGGCAGAGATCGAAAGAAAGGCCTGTCAGGTGCGGATTAGTGCTGAGTGCTGTAGCTAGCGATCAGTCCATCTCCTGGGCATGCTCGGGCCGAGTCCTTGGGAGAGGCGAGGCGAGACCGGACCAGCTCAGGCGACGATAAGTCGCAGATGACGGAAGGTGCCGCTGTTTGAATGAGGACTCTGTTGAGTGAACTTTTTCATCGATCTTGGAGGCGACGGAGGATTTGCGTTGGTAGTAGGCGGGCCCTGTCCGCTCTCCGCTTTTCGAGTTCGGACGAAAAAATTGCAGATAGCGAAAGCTCCCGAAACAGGATGTCTTCGCCTGGGAAATGGAACAATTTCTTTCAAGTGAGGGTTTTTGGGCTTAGAATGAATTTATGGTGCTCGGACAGTAAGGTTCCTCAGGGTTGCATTGTAGACCGTCGTCAAGATTCTCAGATGACTCTGTCACTGCTCGAAAAGAAAGTGAAGCGGAAGTTATGGAACAGGGTGAAACTTGGAGGCAGCTCGAAGAAACGGGAGGATTTGTCGGAGACGGCCCCTTTGCAGCTGGAAGCAGCTAGTTTATGAGTTGCATATGAGCACCTCGCGTCCTCTTTGATCATTCAAAGCACAAACGAAACGACAATAGAGGAGGCAAGATGTTGACGTTGCACGGACAGGGTTTGCTTCTCATTTGAACAAATTCAACGTCTTGCTTCTGGAGAGACGATCGATGAGCACCCGACTGGACATATACACCTCGTGACGAGGTTTTTGTATCCTTCATGGAGTGTTAGGTCTGAGAGTCTGAAAGTGACACGCATAGTGTACTTCTACTTCCTAGCATAAGAGTGACTACACCCTAGGTTGGGACGTGGTTTTGTAGGGCCAGCGAGCTAAACACTGATCCAACAACCTTCTGAGAATCGGATGCAAGGGAAGCTGAATCTTTCTGTTGCTCTGATCACGGAGATTTCATCGCCTCATCTGGAGCAAATAGGTTGTAAGTCCCGTCGATAGTGCACTGCACAGGAAATCCAGTATTGGCTCAGTATCTTTGGCGAGACTTCCGCTGTATTGAATTATATTCATATCCTAATTCAGTTTAATTCTCTGGTACTTCTAGCGGCCCATGAGTTCTGATGTCGGACGTCTGATGTTAGATGTCTGTAAGCTGTTCTGCTTGCAATGTTACATCACTGCAGTGTTGTCACTTCATTTTGTCCACCAGTAAACATGGATACAATAGTGTGTATGGACGAATCTTGCACCGAGGAATCTTGCACGGAGGCAAGATTCCTCGGTGCAAGATCTTACTACTTTTACATAATCTCGTATTGGTGGGTAACCTGTTTTTGCACAGAATTTTCGGAGTAGAGTATCGTCACTATCGCCAGTTTTAGGGGGTTGCGGTTGACTTGAAAATTAATGCAAATCTAAGAAGAGTAATCAACTGCTTGAATACAATCTAAGAAGGTCTTCCCGGCTGGGAAGCAATGCGGGATGCGGTTACAGCAGTTGCATTTTGGTGCCTCAGCAAGTATGAAAGCGCTCGGAATGTTAGAAGCACTGTAACACGCACCCACTTCATTTGTCATGAAATTTACAATTTTCTTGTCGGAAGCTGATCTCCATCTAAACGGTAGTCATTTATCCTAAGATTCTACATCTAACTGGCCAAACGGTTGAGCTTCATGTAAACCTCCTGGTGTTCACGATGGTGTGTTGCTCTTGTTTCGAAGACATGGCTTGACGGTTTCTTCACTTCTTTAGTGAAATCGTGTCTATGACAGTAGCAACGAACTCTTGAGGTCCATTGACACGTCGATAACCGTTTGCTGCGGTCCTAACAAAGGCTGATCTAATTGATGTCTCAGTGCAAGATGTAATTCTAAATTTCCAGTGACGGGTTACTGAATATATAATGAGGGGTGGTAAATTTCGTTCAAGTAGATGTTCTGAGGTTGTAACTAGCCGAGATTTGGGTGTTTCTGCCCATCTTGTACTTTCCACGGAGTGCCCTATTATGGAGACTTCGAAGAGTCCACGGTGAGTGTCAAGGGATAAGGTAGACTACGATTCACCTTACAATACGCCTGGACTTTTGAACGAAAGTAGTGAGAATGGATTCATGAATCATGACAAAAGGCTAAAGTATATTGACATTCCAAATTTTCCTACCCATTGGACAGAGCTTGACCTCACCAACAACTAAAGCGACAGAACTGAGGTGGATTTCTTGTGAGCTGTCGTGTGTGATAGATATTGTGGCAAACTTCGGTTACATGAGGGAATAAATTGAAGACAATGTGCGTACAAATTGCAGACCTAATCCTCAGCTACCTTCGTAGAGTCTCGTCTCCCAGAACGTTCTCTCCTGAAGGCCTTCCAAAGCCCTTGGCCGAGAATAAAATTTAATATGTTCAACCCTAGCATGCCAATGGAGGCAAGAGGAAGCTCTATTGTGCCCCTTTCAAACATCAGTCTATCTTGAACTAGTTTTGCTGTGATCAATACGTGTACGGCACATCTTGCCGTGATAAAAGCAATCCAGTTCAAAAGCCACTCAATTCTCAGCAAATGGCCCCATGCTCTGTTCGCTCCAGCTAGTAACATCACCTTGCGTAGATGAAGGAAAACAGAATGTACCTGATAAGATAAAATTGCATAAAATCAACCTTTAAGTTTACAACCATGATCATCAAACTCAGATTCCACTTTTATTGTTCAATCATGGCAACAACAACACACTTTGGTCTGTCTTCTCCGAACAAATGCAGACTCCAAGCTTCCTAAGGAAGGTACGCGGTGCTAAGCCTCCCAATGTTCGCACATAGGACTGACGCACGACTTCAATATGGATGAATATACGTAACTCCGTTCACAAGCATGTTTCAAGACAAAACCATGTCAACATAAAACAAGTTCAGTCTTACCTCGCAAACCAGTGTAAGAATCAAGTAATTGATGCAGCTGTTCTTGAACAGGGCAACTACAAAACACGTCAGGAGAACAAGATGATGTGTGAGGACCGAAGGCGCCCTTGGCTTGTACAATCGTCGACGAAGCATGTCCCACTGATCATAAGCAAAGTAACCACACGAAAAGCCAAGAACCGTATGTGCTCCAGGCCATGCTTTCTGTGTTAATACTTCGTGTCTCCACATTTGGGCTATCCCTTGCTCCCTCTGTTCTTCTATCAGCAAGCTTACAACTGCACCAGATGATGACTCCACGTATCAGCTTTTGGTTAATTCATGCTAACGACAGAACAGAAACTGAACTTCTGTAGACTCAGTCTTGCCTTCAAAAGCGCTCAGTCATAGAGCATAAACGTAGTGCTAAACCTCCGAAAACCGTGGACTAAGAGATTAGACCAACTTCTGGAGACAAGTCCTGAACACCGTAAAGAATTTTCAGCAGAATAGGTGTTTGATCAAGAAAAGAGAATCACTCTACAGTGTCATTTGAAGTAAGTTTATCGTATGGTAGAAGTTGGTAACAAAGGTTTCCTCAAGAAATCTCATTCGTGCAAGTCACGAACTGTTGGACACTAATTCACGATCTTATAGTTTTCCCTTAAAGAAGACTGTTCCTTTTCATTCCTAAAATTTTCTCGCTGAAGCGAGAAAATTTTAGGTCGTCCATAGATAAAACCGTCTACTCTACTGCCAAAAAGACACGACTGTTCACTCTTTCGATAAAAGGATTTGAACAATGTAGAATTTAAACTGCTTCGAGATCCCCTCTAGACACAGAACTAGTAACATGAAAAGTTGACTGATGCGTTCTAACTAGAATGTAGGAGTTGCTGCAGTCACTGCACCGTTGTGTCAAAAGCTTTTGAAAACTCACAAACTTTGGACACGGGTAGAAGCCAAAGTTAAAACAAATCGTGGCCAAATCCAAATTCATGCAACGACGACCGAACACGCTTAAATACGATCGAACATTTGGCTGGTACGACAGTAACACACGAGCAGATCATGTCAATTGCAAATTGGTCACACAAAGCATTTGTCGTACATTGTCACAGCAAGACACCAAGAATTGGTTGGCAGGATTGATTTAGAATGCTGTGGGTTGTCCAACTACTACTACTACTACTACTACGGTAGCTGTGGTTAGACGATGATCGATAAAATATTAAAACTTCGGAAAGGCGGGCGCAGGTTCTTATCGGGAAACTGCTGCCGTAAAACGGCAACAATGGAAGAAGAAGAAATAGTACCTGCGATGGAGATTGTTGTCGAATGCAACAGTGAAACCGCAGTGTTCAAGAAGCTGTCGACATGTCTTGGCTGGAGGTTGGATAAAAACTCTGGATCCATGTCCACGACAAACGACAGAACCTTATTGACGGTCTCAAAAAACGCCCAGCCATAGATCACGGGCCAAAGATTCGTTTCCCCTTCCCAGATTTTGCAGCCCAAGGCAAGCGTCCATATGACCAGCAGCGCCAAAAACATCGAGCCTGTTCCTTCTCGTGGGGGCCTGGCAGCGATCGTTCTACCGACCTGACTTCCGCGAAGATCAGTGCCAGACACGCCATTCCCTTGCAATTCCAGCGAGCTTACGCCCCGGCCCTTAGAGCCGGCATCCGAGGGAGACATTGTCGCCCCTGGCCCTTCTTCCATAAGAATTCCATTTCCCTCGGCCTCCATGGCTCCACTCGAACTCGGAAATGCGACCAAATGCTGAACGTCTCGGCGGGTGGCTAACAAGTCTGGTTCAGTATGCAAATAATGCAACCTGCGGCCATCCCCACTCTTCTCCTCTGCTCAATCATACATGATCGCCCATCCGCTCTCTCGACCAACTCCGCTCCGCCGCTTCGTATCAATCTGTAGTCCGACACCGCCCTGTCGAACACACCATTTCTGCAATGGCCACGACCACTGGAACGAGCATACGTAATGACAAACAGCTTTCCAATCCCCAGAAGTCGCAGACCCTCGGTCTCCAACTCTGACAGCTACAGCTACAGATTCCTCAGTCTGCTTCCAGCCGTCGCGTACATTTATTGCAGCAAAACAGAGCACGCAAACGCAGAGTCTCGAGAGTAGCAGGAAATTTCGATCATGTCCGCTTCAAATTTTCACATCAAGACCGTGGGCTGGGCCGGGCGGGAAAAAGCCGACGAGCGAGAGAGTGAGAGAGAGAGAAGGAGAGAGCCGTTCTGTCGTGAACACTGATCAGACCTCGAGCATGAACAAATCAAATTAAAGCAGCGCAGCGCAGCGCAGCCAAATTCGACCGAGTTCGAAGGATGGCTGGGCCAGGAGCAGAGCATATGGAATTATGGACTTATCAAGGGCCGCATTTTCTTCCAATTGAACCTCGGCTTCGTTGCGTCGGGTGCGTCCTTCGTCGTCAGCTTGCGAGCCCATGTCAGGCCCGTGGAGTGCCTTCATTGCAATTGAATGCGTTCGTGGGTCCGCGTACCTGCGACCTTTCCGACCTGCTTGGCTTGTCCGTCACATTTCGCTGAGCCTTCCGGTTAATGAGTCTCAAGACGCAAGAGAAACCCACTGTGCAGACGAAGACCAACTTCTTCAAGCTTTCCGGGAACCGGCGTAAACCGGTCCCTCCCGAGCTGTTTCGCACGGGACGAGGGGCTGGCTACTTTCTATACGATGCCTACTACTTTCTTGTCCTATGAAATGACAAACTTGCGTTTGTCCTTCCGTCACGACCTTCAAGTCAACGCCATTCCACAATTAAGTTCTCTTTGTTACACGTCTCCAATATAAAGTGAAGTACCTAACTCCTCTGTACAAGCAGAATAGGAGTTGGAGCGCATGGAGAGTGCTAGAGGTTGCAGGCGCGGGAATTGATATTGTAGTTTCTCTGAACAGTTCATTCTCTACGTCTTTCAATTTGGGTTCCATTGGTACCTAAATTGAATACTATGGATGATTATATTGTGAGATATGAGTGTTTTTATTTTTTTAGGGTTTTGAATGCATTTTGAGTGATTTTTCTTAGATTAGACATATGGGTCTAGTTTTTTTTTCATATCTCTTCCTTTTCTTGCATTGGTTCTATTGGAACCTAGTTGGAAAATTATATGGATACCTGAATAAAAAGTTATGAATATTTTTAGATTTTAGGGTTTCCATAGTTAGCATTTTCCAATGTGAGATGGTGTGTTAGGGGGGTTGTGGTTCTGCTGGTGGGAGGAGATACATGATGAAGTGTTGGGTTTCTTTATAGTTCTCTTTGTGCTAGCTATAGCTTGACTTTCTCTCATGGGACCGCCAAAAGCGGTGCGTGATACACCATGTCTGGTGTGTCATTGTCTCTTTACCCCTTGCGAGGTAAAGACCCACGTGGGAAATATGCACAAAGATTATGATTGGATCACTTGGGATGCGCATGTGAGGAGTAAGGTCACATCGACATCGGTTTTTATCACTTCGAGGAACACGCACATTACATCAACTCCTTCGTTGAGCATTCAGGGTATACCGTCGGGGTCGTGGGAGTGGTTAGCTTCCCATGTAGTTTCGATTCTAGGGTTTTTTTAGACTAGATTTCCATGTCCACGTTTATTCCATAGGCTTCCTCAGGCTCTACATGACGAGGCTAGAAGTGTTTTTCGCTTACCGCTTGATCGGTTGGCGCGCGATCCCATAGACGAGTTAGCATGATTTTTGTTTTTATTACTTCCGCGATGGTGTCTACGTTATACTAGAGGGGGACGTGCTGGACATAGAGAGGTGGCAGCTAGATTTTGGAGATTGCGAGTAGGGGATTGGGCTACATTGCAGGAGGAGTCTATTCGGGCCACACAGGTTAGGAGTCGAGTTCAGTCACATGATACTTCGATTCGGCGCGATTGCGGCGGTGTAGGATCTTGGGGCATCTTGGGGGAGTATAGCAAAGCCGCACGGGCCCTTCATCCTTTGTCCATGGCTAGTCCTCTTGAGGAGGCGATTTCCTCTTTACGCCTTCTACATCCACCCATGGGCGAGGAGATACCATTAGAGGTCTTAGAGTATTAGCCAGAGGAGCCATTATGTCTTGACAGATCATTATTTGCTCATTCTCTATGCACAGCCCCATGTTTATCCTCTGGGGGTTTGTGTCGGGGAATGGTATATGAGCATCTTCGAGATTGCTTTAAGGCGGACGATCCCTCTAGTGGTTTCACGGAGTTGTTCCAGGTGGCTGCAGCAGTTGCGAGAGGGGAGATTCCGTTGTCAGTTAGTCGAGGCTCTATGTCTTTAGTCGGCTTAACTGCGATGGAGAAGGACATTGGGGACATTCGACCAATTGCTATTGGAGAGGTCTTATTGCGATTAGTCAGCCGTACCGTTGTCTTAAACATCATTTCACACTTCGTGAGCATCTTTGTCCACATCAGTTTGGAGTCGCCACACCATGAGGTTGTGAGGCAGTATCGTTGGGCATTAGAGCACTTCTACATATCCATCCGGATTGGGTTGTCTTGCAGGTGGACGTTGAGAACGCTTTTAACAGTGTCTCGCGTGCATCCATTTTTAGAGAGCTTAGAGAGGCTGGTGGACGCCTATCAAGCCTCATTCCTTTTGTAAGATCTTTCTATGGTTCACATTCTTCTTTATTTTATCAGCATGGCTTTTCTGAGGAGGGAGTCACCGTTCTATAGTCCGTCGCTTGCACTCGACAAGGAGATCCTTTGGGGGGGACCCTTATTTGCCATGGCTCATTATAGAATTCTTGTGTCTATTGCTTTGGCCGTGCCCGGTTGTGTGTTGCCCTCCTTGGCGGATGATACACACATTGTGGGCCATGTAGACAGCATTAGGCAGGCCTTTGATTACTTGACTACCGAGCTTCATCTTGTAGGCTTGAGAGTCAAGGTGTCAAAGTGCAGGGCTTGGTCTCTTTTGGGCATTCTGCCTCATCTTCGACTTCAGGGTATGTATGATATCGACGGATGGCTTCGTATTCTAGGAATCTTGGGTAGGGTGCGAGATTTTTTGTTTCACGCTACCTTGACGTTGCATTGGCCGAGGATGTTTTGCATGTAGACGACCTTCCTCTACTAGGGGATCCGCATGTGGCGTTTGGTATACTATCATCTAGTATTGCTCGTCGACCCACCTATCTTCTTCAAGATCTTGTTCCTCCTTCACCTACATTCATATCACGTTTGGCGGTTTTTGATAGGAGGATCATGGGCGTCTTTTGGTGACATCATCGGACCAGGGGACATTCGAGTGGATGGAGATTTGGCAGGAGGCAGACATCTTTGCCAATCTCGTGTGGAGGGGTAGGCTTATTATCGATGGAGGAGGCGGCACTTGCGGCATTCTTGGCGGGTAGCCTAGTTGCACCTTTGTTATCTTCTCGATTTGTGATCGCAGATAGACCTATTTTGGAGATATATACGAGGGACGTTGATACGGGATCATTTCCCTTACAGGTATTATTACGACATACGAGAGATGCTTTACCACGGGAGGTACGACATGAGTTCCCATCTTTTTCCTCTTTGACTACCGATTGGACTAGGGGTCTACAGTCTATCTTGATGGACCGACAGTTTCAGGAGGCTCTACATTCCCTCCGTTTCTGTGGAGCGTAGGCGGTTTTCTGCCTACGGCTTATGAGTGCCGTTCTCATCCGAAACTCTTAGTGGATCCGGCCATCCCTCCTACTACTAGAGCTCGTCTACGCTCTTGCTCGGGCAAGAGTGCAGGCTCGTGGATCTTGGCTCGACTATGCATCAGGGCTTTCCGACTCACACCAGCTACTTTCTCCACATCGATGAGGTTCCGTCTTGGCTTGGTCCATCCATCTACATCTTCATTACTCACATGTGAGTGTGGTATCACTTTAGATGCAGCAAGTGTTCATATGACTCGTTGTCCATTCGGAGGGCAGAGGATAGCTACCCATGATGCCATTAGGGATGTGGTGTTTGCTATGGCGCGGGAGGGTGGATACCTCACATGGAGAGAGCGTTGGTATGCCTTGCGATCGACTAGGGTTAGGGCAGACGCATACTTGGTTCGGGAGGACCAGGTCACTGTGGTCGATATGGTGGTTACCGATCCTACTAGAGACACAGTTTCAGAGGGGTGGATCAACTATCCTCCAGGATGGGCGGCGAGTGGGCGGCGGCCAAGGTCTCCAAGTATAGAGGTATGCATAGAGGTCACCTCTTTGTTCCTCTAGCTTTGGAGTTATATGGAGCTATGGACACCGACTTCGACATGTTCGTGAGGGAGTGCGCGAGAGCCTACCATACTAGGCGACATGGGGTATCACTCTCTTTAGCTTGCTGTATAGCCTATTTTAGGCAACGTGTTTCCATTGCTCTACAGAGAGCACTAGCTGGTGCAATCCATAGGAGAGCAATCACGTTAGGTGATGGTTCTTTGGATGCTCCTGTTGTTTGTAGACCTTTTGACTTGGATAGTTCCGATATCCTAGGTGCTGGAGGACATATTTCCCAGTGTGATACTATTGGGGCCTAGCCCCATGTTACCGGTTTGGTTCCATCCTTGTAAGATTTGATGGGGTCTTCCCATCCTTTTTGTTATTATACTTTATTTTCGTCTTTCTCTTCTATGGAAAAGCGAGAGATAACTTCTGTGAATATCTCCCCGGTGTACCCCAGGGGGATATTCAATCTGGGGAGAGCACCGGATAGGCTCTGAAAGCTAAATCTGCCTATTAAATCAGACAACGTTCGTTGTTTGCCAGAGGAAAACCAGGGACGGATTGTGGGACCTGCCCAAAACCCGCTAGGGCGAAATTCTGGCTGTAGATTTTATATCTTGCCGAGAATCCGGCAGTCCCGGAATCTTGCCCGCGATATCTCCGTTGGTTCTTTCTCCACCCCCAGTTTTCAGCCGTTTTTCCCCGAATTCTCTATTTCTGACCAGAATAGCCTCAATTGCTCGTTTTTCCTTCTTGCTCTCAAAATTAGATTCAGGCGAAAATACAATATATCAAAATCCACTCGGGTAGAACTCAAATTTCAATAGATTTGATTTTTGGTTTAAAAGTAGGTGAATTTTAAACCAAATTTTTTTCCAATGTATTGATGTAAATTAAATTTTATATGAATTAAATTTTATATATTATTAATATTATAAAATAAATTATCTCATTTTTAATATATGTCATATTAAAAATTATATTTCAAAAGAATTTTCTAACATCAAAATATAATTTTGTAATTTTATATGGTTATTAATCCAAAATTCGTGCATACACATAAAATGATTGTGCATTTTTAAAAAATATGTATGATGTGACATAACATTAACATATAACAAAGAGTGAAAATATTGTATCATTTTAAACAATTATAACGAAAAAATAAAAATTTATATATATTAAAAAATACATGATATTGATGTCAAATGCAAATAATTTGATTTTGCAAAGAAACCAGATAAAAAAAATATTAATTTGCATTAAATCAAATAATTAATTAATTTTTTATTATTATTATTTCATTCATATCTATAAAGAATAAAATAAAAAATTAAACTATTACAAAGAAATTCAATTATACTTAATAATCTGTATAAAAAATTAAAATTAAAATTTTTTTCTAATAATTTATATATTTTTTATATTTTTATTATATATAAAAAAATATTTTCACTTGTATATACATTAATTTTTTAGATATAATTTTTCATTGATATCTGTAAATTTTAACAAACAGGAAAATTTATTTATTTTATTATAAATATCATACCAGATACATTCACAAACCAGATTTATAAATGAATAAAAACATTTAAATGTATAAATACTGCAAATTCTGTAGACTCTTGACAATGTCATGTGTAAAAAAAAATATTTTGTGCATGTATGAGGTATTTTTCACACGTGTACATGCAACGTGGATAGTTTATACATAGATTGCACAAATTGTTGATTTTTATTAAGATTTTATTAATATAATAATATTTAGCACACTCAAATTTGAGCCATCATATTTCTTGGGTCACATTCCAAAAGCCAACTATATGGTTGTATTTCCAGGGTTCGTATGTTTTAAGTTGAGACTCTCTACCTCATATTATTAGTTTAAATCATACTCTAAAGTGAGCTTACAAGTCATTTTCTCTCTCTTCTATATGTTGATTTCATTTATAACAATAAGCAAGCTTTCATCAAACACAACGAAACCTATTAAATGAAGCTCATGAAAGCCTCTATTTTAACAAAAACAAAATCACCTTAATATGAAAGAACATACCAAACCAGGTAGCACTTTGCAATCTTAACTTAATTACTATCAAAATTTGGTTTAAAATATTCTTGAAATTATAATATTTTCTAAAAAAAAAATTTTACATAGATTGTAAGTTGTATAATTTGTATGCCACTAAAACTTCAAGAGTATTTGTATATCATGGGATCCACTTCTAGAAACCGACCTTGACTATAGCATAGGAGGATCTAATATACCTTGTAAGCTTCCTAGTAGATTATGAAATTTTGAGAGTAGATTCGGAAGGTTTATAATAATGGGTATGTCATCTATATATCATAATCTGTATGTGTGACATATCCATAGGATAGATGAAATTACTATTAATTAATCTTCGTCTTTCAATTTGGGTTCCATTGGTACCTAAATTGAAGACTATGGAGAATTATATTGTGAGATATGAGTATTTTTATTTTTTTAGGGTTTTGAGTGCATTTTGAGTGATTTTTCTTCGATTAGACATATGGGTCTGGTTTTTTTGTTCACATCTCTTCCTTTTCCTGCATTGGTTCTATTGGAACTTAGTTGGAAAATTATGGATATATGAATAAAAAGTTATGAGTATTTTTAGATTTTAGGGTTTCCATAGTTAGCATTTTCCAATGTGAGGTGGTGTGTTAGGGGGTTGTGGTTCTACAGGTGGGAGGAGATACATGATGGAGTGTTGGGTTTCTTTATCATTCCCTTTGTGCTAGCTATAGCTTGACTTTCTCTCATGGGACCGTCAAAAGCGGTGCGTGATACACCATGTCTGGTGTGTCATTGTCTCTTTACCTCGCAAGGGGTAAAGACCCACGTGGGAAAGATGCACAAAGATTATGATTGGACCACTTGGGATGCGCATGTGAGGAGGACGGTCACATCGACATCGGTTTTTGTCACTTCGGGGAACACGTAGACTACATCGACTCCTTTGTTGAGCATTCCGGGTATACCGTTAGGGTCGTGGGAGTGGTTAGCTTCCCATGCAATTTCGATTCTATGGCTTTTTGAGACTAGATTTCCATGTCCACGTTTATTCCATAGGCTTCCTCGGGCACTGCAAGACGAAGCTAGACATGCTTTTCGCTTATCGCTCGACCGGTTGGCGTGCGATCCCATGGACGAGTTAACATGGTTTTTATTTTTATTACTTCCGCGATGGTGTCTACGTTATACTAGAGGGGAACGTGCTGGACATAGGGAGGTGGCAGCTAGATTTCGGAGATTCCGAGCAGGGGATTGGGCTACATTGGGTGGGGAGTCTGCATTCGCCACATAGGTTAGGAGTCGGGTTCAGTCACATGATACTTCTGATTTGGCGCGATTGCGACGGTGTAGGATCTTGGGGCAGGCCGGGGAGTATAGCAGGGCTGCACGGACCCTTCATCCTTTGTCCATGGCTAGTCCTACTGAGGAGACAATTTCCTCTTTACGCCTTCTACATCCACCCATGGGCAAGGAGATACCATTAGAGGTATTGGAATATCAGAGGAGCCATTATGTCTTGATAGATCATTATTTGCTCATTCTCTATGCATTGTCCCACGTTTATCCTCTAGGGGTTTGTCAAAGATTGTATATGAGCATCTTGAGATTGCTTTCAGGCGGATGATCCCTCTAGTGGTTTCATGGAGTTGTTCAAGGTGGCTGCATCAGTTGCGAGAGGGGAGATTCTGTTGTTAGTTAGTCAGGCTCTAGATGCTAGTCGGCTTCTCGCGATGGAGAAGGACACTGGAGGCATCAGACCGATTGCTATTGGAGAGGTATTATTGCGATTAGTCAGCCATACCGTTGTCTTGCAGCATCGCTCACACTTCTAGGAGCATCTTTGTCCACATCAG
The DNA here is from genome assembly GCA_014180765.2 of Marchantia paleacea. Lineage (NCBI taxonomy): Eukaryota > Viridiplantae > Streptophyta > Marchantiopsida > Marchantiales > Marchantiaceae > Marchantia > Marchantia paleacea. Next base: position 1,489,744 of record MUAA02000064.1, read on the forward strand.
TTTGGAGTCGCCACACCATGAGGTTGTGAGGTAGTATCGTTGAGCATTAGAGCACTTCTAGATATCCATCCGGATTGGATTGTCTTGCAGGTGGACGTTGAGAATGCTTTTAACAGCGTCTCACGTGCATCCATTTTTAGAGAGCTTAGAGAGTCTGGCGGACCCCTATCAAGCCTCATTCCTTTTGTACGATCTTTCTACGGTTCACATTCTTCTCTATTTTATCAGCATGGCTTTTCCGAGGAGAGAGTCACCGTTCTACAATCCACCGCTGACACTCGACAGGGAGATCCTTTGGGAGGATCCTTATTTGCCATGGCTCATTATAGAGCTCTTGTGTCTATTGCTTTGGCCGTGCCCGGTTGTGTGTTGCTCTCCTTAGCGGATGATACACACATTGTGGGCCCTTTAGACAGCATTAGGCAGACCTTTGATTACTTGAATACCGAGCTTCATCTTGTAGGCTTTAGAGTCAAGGTGTCAAAGTGCTGGGTTTGGTCTCCTTTGGGCATTCTGCCTCATCTTCAACTTCTAGAGGGATGTATGATATCGACAGATGACTTATGTATTCTAGGAGTGTCAGTAGGGTCTGAGGATTTTGTTTCACGCTACCTTGACGTTTCATTGGCCGAAGATGTTTTGCATGTAGACGACCTTCCTCTACTAGGGGATCCGCAAGTGGCGTTTGATATACTATCATCTAGTATTGCTCGTCGACCCACATATCTTCTTCGCACGGTTCCTCCTTCACCTACATTCATATCACGTTTGACAGCCTTTGATAGGAGGATCATGGGCGTCTTTGGTGACATCATCAGACCAGGGACATTCGAGTGTATGACTAAAGATTTGGCAAGTTGACAGCCTTTGATAGGAGGATCATGGGCGTCTTTGGTGACATCATCGGACCAGGGACATTCGAGTGTATGACTGGAGATTTGGCAAGGAGACAGATATCTTTGCCAATTTTGTGTGGAGGGGTAGGCTTATTATCGATGGAGGAGACTGCACATGTGGCATTCTTGGCGAGTTGGACGCTCTTTGCACCTTTGTTATTTTCTCGATTTGTGATCGCAGATAGACCTATTTTGGAGATATATACGAGGGACGTGGATACGACATCATTTCCCTTACAGGTATTATAAGGACATACGAGAGGCGCTTTACCACGGGAGGTACGACATGAGTTCCCATCTTTTTCCTCTTTGGCTACCGATTGGACTAGGGATCTACAGTCTATCTTGATGGACCCGGCATTTCAGGGAGACTTTACATTCACTCTTAGTGGATCCGGCCATTCCTCGTACTACTAGAGCTCGTCTACGCTCTTACTCAGAAAAGGGTGCAGGCTCGTGGATCTTGGCTCGACCATGCATCAGGGCTTTCCGACTCGCACCAGCTACTTTCTCCATAGCGATAAGGTTCCGTCTTGGCTTGGTCCATCCATCTACATCTTTATTACTCACATGTGAATGTCGTATCACTTTAGATGCAGTAGGTTTTTATATGATTCGTTGTCCATTCGGAGGGCAGAGGATAGCTACACATGATGCCATTAGGGATGTGGTGTTTGCTATGGCGCGAGAGGGTGGATACCTCACATGGAGAGAGCGTTGGTATGCCTTGCAATCGACTAGGGTTAGGGCAGACCTGTACTTGGTTCGGGAGGACCAGGTCATTGTGGCTGATGCGGTGATTATCGATCCTACTAGAGACACAGTTTCAGAGGGGGTGATCACCCATCCTCCAAGATGGGAGGCGAGTGGAGCGGCAACAGCCAAGGTCTCCAAGTATAAAGGTATGCAGAGAGGTCACCTCTTTGTTCCTCTAGCTTTGGAGTTATATGGAGCTATGGACACCAACTTAGACATGTTCGTGAGGGAGTGCGCGAGAGCCTACCATACTAGGCGACATGGGGTATCACTCTCTTTAGCATACTGTATAGCCTATTTTATGCAACGTGTTTCCATATTTTGCAGAGAGCACTAGCTGGTGCAATCCATAGGAGAGCAATCACGTTAGGTGATGCTTCTTTGGATGCTCCTGTTGTTTGTAGACCTTTTGACTTAGATAGTTTAGATATCTTAGGTGTTGTAGGACATATTTTCCAGTGTGATACTATTGTGGCCTAGCCCCATGTTACCGGTTTGGTTCCATCCTTGTACGATTTGATGGGATCTTTCCATCCCTTTTGTTATTATACTTTGTGTGTTGCGCTATTAATTACATGTAACTATATATATCTAATGTATCAACACCCCTCCTCAAGCTCACGCTATTTCTTAAGTCATGTGCACCTAGTTGCAATAAAAAATACTCAAACTTGTTCTTTGACAAGGCTTTTGTTTGGTCAATACATCAACAATATGATCTTTGATATTCACATATCTTACATTTATTTTACATGCAATAGCTTTTTCATTATTAAAATGACAATGCATATAAATGTGTTTATTCTTACATAAAATACAAGATTATCAGCCAACTAAACATGACCTATGTTATCATCGTATAGAATAATTGAGTTGGGTAGTGACCAATCCATATTAGCTAGAAGTTGTTCCAATGATATCACTTTGTATTATGCATTGGCAGCTCCTTGTACTCCATACTCACATATGTAAATAAATAATTACTATGGATTACTTCTTTAATGACATTTATATAGATGTCTCTTCAAAGTCTCAAAATATAATCTGACTTAGAATGTGTATCTTTAGAATGTGTATCTTGTACACTTCATGCCCAATTTAAATATGTAAAACTATACAAATACAAAAGAAAAATTGATGTGAATGAAGTGCAAACTAACTTTGTACATCATCATATCTAAACATACTCTTCAACATCAAGATCAGACTTCCTTGAAGTTTGCATTAACCAACTAGTTAGTCCAATTGATAAGGTATAGTAACTTTTAGTAGTTCAAATCAAGCTTAGTGACTAACATATATATCAGACTTTATAGCATTTTCTGAAATATGTTTGGATTGCAAATATGTCATATATATCTAATAGAATTTTTAAATTCTGGTACAAAGGAATAGATAGGCTTACAAGTCATCGTTTCAAACTGCCTGATATGCATCACATAAGTTATTATGTGATGCATATTTTGATTACATCATCCAATTATGATATCTAACAAGGATTAAATGTACCTAAGTTTTTCATCTTGAACTCCTTCAAATTTTGCAACTGATCTTTCATTTATTGTTATCAATCTTTATGATGATCAAATCATTCACAAACACATGAATATGGATCTTGCAAATATCTTTGAACACAAACAAAGAAGATTCAGAGTTGCAAATCTTAAATTCAAATTTTATAATAATCACACTTATCCTCTAACACCATGCCCTTGGTGCTAATTTCAGCCCATAAAGTAAAATCTGCAAATAACATATGCAATCATTGGATCTCATATCCTGGTGGTTACATTATGTTTATCATTTTTGTTAAATCATCAATATAAAACATCTTATTTACATCCATATGATGTATCTTTCACTTTTGATGTATACTAGTTGCAACAATAATACACATTGTAGACATGTTGACAACAAGATTGAATATTTTCTTATAATCAATCTCATATTCTTAAGAATAGTTTTTTTTATATAATTATGACCTTGTATCTACTCATGCTTCTATGTGAGATCCTCATGATTTTGTACATCTACTTGCAACCTATCCAACTTGATTTTCTTGAATTTGAGAGTTTTTGTAAGAGGTTGTAGTAGAGCCATGATCATTGGGTTGGAACATGTACTTTTAGATTCATGATGAGCTTCCAAAAATCCATTGGAGGTAAACATGAGTAAAAGTAGCACAGAGGTCACAACTCATGAAGAGAAGGTGCAAAAGACTCCAGTTTCTCTAGAGATATCTCCTTGGGGAATATTTTCTTGCATGATGTCCAATCCGGTTGATTGGCAAGCGACATGAAGAAAATCTAAATATTGGACATATCTTTGATTCACATATCCTCCTTTGCCATTTCCACCAGGTCCAACTCCTTTGTACAACGTGAATAAGGAGGTTGACAACATCCACCTCTTTCCAAATTCTTTGGAGTGTACTGAACTTGATAAGTTTGATGTTCAATATAAGTTTCATTATCCATTGAGGAATATCCTTGGCAGATTTTTTCTTTGGAGGTGAAGCTGTCTTTTTTTGTCCCTTCAATTCCAATGTAGTGTGCATTGTAAAAATTCTATAGAAATCAAACAAGATTCAGGCAAGATATGAGTTGAAAAAGTCCATCGTACTTCTAGATACTTTTTTTATTGCCTTCAATAAAGCCGGAAAATATGCATTTTCATGCACACTCAAAATGCAACAAGGAATCATGTTTCTTCTTTCCTTTGCAAATCATGAAAATTTTATGACAAGTCCGGATCCTATCAATTATAATCATATTTTTTTGATACTCTTGATTGAGATTTTGCTCCCAAGCAAGATTCTAAATGTCCTCTCTGACCCCGAAAGAAATCCAATAAACATATTATAGAAAGTGTGGACTAACATAAGATTCTAAGAGCTCCTTGCATGCTTGAGTTCCATGGTTTCCACTAGTCTAGTAATATCTATAAGTCAAATAGAATAAAGATCAAAAATAGAATACATAAATAATCACGAGTTTGTTTGTGGAGAATTGATACATGTATCACTTCACAAATCAGACTAAAATCGAAGTAATTGAAGATGAAAAGTAATACATGTATCACTTCTCCAAAATAGTCACTAATTTGTTTTCAGATATATATAAAATGTGTCTTGTCAAACTCAAAATACGCAACGTTCTTACAGTCTTTGGGGTCCATAATGACATCAAACATAGTCACCGAGGCTTTTTTGTTTTATTTTTTCATGATCTTTATGTTCTCGATATGGACCTTGTCAGTCTTCCTAATCCGCACATTTTCAAACAATGTGTTGGGAGCAAACTTCTCCAGGTGAGTTTCTATAACATTGAAAATAATGACTTCATAATGGTTTTCAAAGATAAGACGTATTTTCAAGGGCTCTCTTTGCTTTATATACTACAAAATTAAAAAAAAATCCCAAATCCAATCTATGCCACATGGCTAACATGCGTAGGTCGCATGCTTTCTTATCTTATTCTAACTAATTCCTAAAAGATATCTAGCATCTTATCTAATCCATCAATATATGGTAGCAACCTCATCATGTATACATACAAGCCAAAGTTTACCTTTCATTTTTTCACCATGCATATCATTATTTTGTCATTTGGTGATTAAGTGATCAATCTAGGATTTGGCTAAATTAACTATAGTTAACTAAGATTCATTGCAAACCTCCTTTCATTAAAGATGCAATGTCTTCATTGCATAAGACTCAGAAGTCTATACAAGTACCTTGGCATTTGCAAGATTTGCCAAAGGTTTCCTAATAACTTCATAAAGTAGATAACCTTTCCATTGGACTAGAGATTCCACTTTTAGATTTTGCTCATATGTAGTACGTTTTATGAGGATTCTTTCTACCTTATATTCCTCTATATCATCAATCATCTTTAGTAAAGGAGGTGGTTGATATGAGTTACTAAAGAAAAAAGATCATGGAATATACTTCCGTAATAGAGACATATAAAAAATGGGATGTATTTTCATTTATGACAGAAACTTCTTCAATCCGTTGAACTATTGAGATGGCTTCAATAAATCATGAGCTTAATTTCAAACCCATGTCAAAGTAAGATTGATGGTAGACAACCACACTTGATCTCCTTCCTAAAACTCCACATGTCGTCTACATACTATTTTTGTCAATTCTGGGCAATGCATAATTTTTGCTTTGCTTGATGCACTACTTGTTGAACTCGTACCACAAACTCATTCACAACTTCAACTAGGATTGATAGTTCTTGCATGTGATCCATTTGAACCAAATTAGATTATGTGAGAGGGTATTCTCCATACATAAGGAAGAAAGGGTTGATTTTGGTGGATGCATTGATTGAGTTATTATAAGTAAACTCAATCAAGGATAAAAGCACATCTCAACCTTTTTGCTCATCTAAAGTGAAAGTTCCAAGCATGTCATTAATAGTTCTATTTGTTTTTTCAGTGTGTTTATCTGTTTGAGAACGATAAGTCATAAACATGATGATTTTTGTTTTGAATAACATGCTAGTATATTGAGTTTTTCTATTAGTGATGAAAACTATAGCTAAATCATGTTGAGCAAGAATTACATCCATATAAATGTGAGCAAGTTCTAATGCAATTTGTGTCCTTTTTGTGAGCCTAACATGAATCATTTTGCTTAGTTAATCCATAAAAACTATTATCAAATAATATCTAATAGATGTCATTAGTAACTCACATAAATTGTTTGTACTAACGTGCTTCAATCTTCTGTTTGGTATTGGTAGAGGTTGTAATAGACTTGGTAGATTTTTATTATTAGTCTTATTTTGATGACATGCCAAGCAACTACATACATAGCTACTGACAAACTCTCTCAATCTTGGGCAAAATTGTATCCTATTCAATGGTCTACATGATCAGCAATAATTGAATCATATGCCTCTACAAACAATGTTGTACATAGATGAACATTCAATGGTAATCAAAATTTTTCCTTATCAAAAGTCAATACCAACTATATCAAAAATCAGTTTCAATTATGATTTACCCTTTTGAAGTTGTTGTGTTATTTCTTTCTAGCTCAATTTAGGTTCACCGACCATTTTAAAAGAATTTTCATCTTTATGATGTGATTAATGCATTGCATTTGTGTTAATATATCTCCAAGCTGTTTTTTTCCCTCCACATACACAATCTTCATATTGAAATATTGTCGCCATTTGATACAACAAATTTTTCACTTTGAGTTTCTAAATAAATCAAAAATTTATGATCCATCTAAACCACAAGCTCTTTATCTACAAGATAATACTTTCAATATTAAATAGCCAAGACAATGACTTATTCCTCTTGTTCCATGATATGATAATTTTGCTTCATTAGTAAGAGCTTCGATGAGAAGAAGGAATTTGGGTGACATCCATCTTCTCACTCATGTTGGTCTACCTAGATCATAATATTTAAGAATTGATGCATGTAAGAATGCATCCTTCAAATCTTGAAATGCAATCTCCTGAGATATACCTCAATTTTATTTACGTCCTTGGTCTAAGAGATTTGTTAAAGCTTTAGCAAAACAAGCAAAAGCTTCCACAAATCTTTTATAGAAGCCGGTTAAACCCAAGAAACTCATGAGATATCATAGCTCCTCATGTCAAATAGCAAGCTCATCTCCAAGAAATTTAATATTATTTCTTTATGTCAAAGTGTTCTATTTTAATATTTTTTTGTAAGGTTGTTGCAAAGTATAAAAAAATAAAAAAATATTTTAAAGATTTTTTTAAATGTCATAAACATAAATTAAAATATAAGACTCAAGATTTTTGGTGTTCTCCATTATGCTTTCATAGGAAAAGTTTCCATACAAAAGGAGGAAGCTTTTGTTGTCACTTATATAATTATCATTCCATTTAACAGTGGAAGAGAAAATATTTTATCAAAGAAATCTTTCAAGTCCAAGCACCCATATCATACCACTTTGAATTTGTATAGTGATATACACAACTGGTTAAAAATTTAAATTGTGTTATTATGTTAAGACACAAAATATGATTTGGAAGAAGGTTCATTTTATTTTGTTTGTCCACATCTATTGTAGTAGGTGAATTTTGGATGAGAATCATGTTACAATTTCAATCGGGATAGTGGTAGATAATCTTGACTAAATATCTTGAAAAAAAATCTTATAAATAATTCAATTCTTCTTCAAATATGATCAATATCATGTTTAAGAGTAATATCATTTGACACACTTCTAAGTAAGATGCTGATAAAGTGGTCAAATCTTCAAAAGCGTATGTCATATTTTATGACCTTGTAACTTCAAATCTCCATGTTTATCTCTAGTAAATTTCTTCAAATCTCTCAAGCACTTGAAAAAAAAGTTGATTTTGAAGTTTAGACCACCAGGCCATAATCCTCAAATTGAGATATACAATGGATTTTGTACTATATCCATGGAATAATATTCCAGTTAAGAGATATAAGATAAACAAGAGCAAGTGAAGCAAGGATTAATAGTTTTCATCTATTGCAAGAATTCAAATTTTGGTTTGATCCATCTTGTTATGAATGATAAACAAGTGTTTGGATGGTTTAATCCAAGATAAATAATATTGAAAATAATATTTGCTCCTCAATCATTGCTACTTGGACAAGTGAAGCTCTCTTTTAAACTCAAATTTTGGACGCTTTGTGGTCTTCCTTCCCTTATTAATTGCTCCTTAAACACGTAATAAACATGAAATTTTGCAAATTTATTTGTATCATGAATTTGATCATTTGTAAAACAATCAGTCCACAATGTGTTAATGTTATTTTCAAGTAAGGATGAACATCGTAAGTTTCTATTTTGATTTGGATCTCTTTTCATATCTCATCTTTTGTATTTCAAAATAAAAATTTATACGCATGAACATATGTACTATCTACTTCAAAATTAATAAATGACAACAGGACATAATTCCTCCTAATTTTTCTAAAAATTAATGAAAAATTATTTTTTCTTCTCATTATTGATGATCATGGCTTCTTCACACCCTTTTTCTCCATGAAATATCACTTTGGCTTCTCTATTATTGAGATTTTGTATGTATAAAGATTGATTTTATAAAATCTAAAGATTGCATAAGAAGACTTTGGACACATCAAATTCATTCCCAAAATTATTCAATCACTCTTGACATCCTTTGCATTGCAATCATCAAAGTTGAAAAAGATGAAGGTTATTTTATGATTTAAATTTATTTTATACAATAAATTTATTTCCTTCTTGATTATCTATTGATTGACTTTACCACAATAATTGATGTGATAATATTTTTCTATTGAAATCTTGTTGATTTTTTCGTCATTGAAATGTTTGAACATATTCTTTTTTATTGCATCAGCTTGTCTCTTATTAATTTCATACTTGTTTCTTTTGCCAGAATTGTAGAATTTTTTATGACTTGTTGTTGGTTCAGTCAAAAATATTATCAGTCCCAATAACAAGACATTGAAGGAATGATTTGAAAATCCTTAGTGTTAAAAATAACAATAAGAAGAATTGGTGCTAAAAAAATAATGAGACTGCACATCATTAGCTAAACATCTTCATTTTCAGTTGAATAATTTTCCTGAGGACACCAAGAATTTCATAATGATGACTTTTTTTAGTGAGTTTGTAGCAAGGTCAATGTTTAAGAGTTGAGCATAGTGATATCATTTTTTTATGTTAGGACATATGCACAAATTTTGATGCATTGTTTTTTAGATTTCATATAGCTTTAAAGAGAAAAAAATATGTCCACATTGATACATTGATAGCAAAAATATCTCATGCAACAATAGTAAACATTATGCATGCCATTTGTTGTTTAAAAAATTATTGATTACAAATTCTCTACAGATTAATTTTTGCAAAAAATCAAAGGTCAAAATTTATCATGCATCTTGCCATTTTATTCATGACATATAATGTAGCCATATATCAAGTAACAAAAAGTATCAATTTTCTTTTTATATTTCCAAATGATAACTTTATGAAATGAGATGGACAAAAAATTTATTACAAACTATGATGTAGTTCGTAAAAATGATGTAGAAATAATGACATAGTGATGTAGGAAGGACTATGATGTAGTCCTTCCTAGCAATCCCATGAGCATTACACATGCAAAATCAACCAAAATACTTCTTTATCTTAAAAATTATCTTGCTCATTTAAGATTAGTGTTTCATAATTCTCATAAAGAGTTTCATGATATTGATTTCCTTATCAAGTACTAGGAATGTGTTATTTTTTTTTTAGAATGGTGGAGAATGATATCAATATTTTTATAGTGCCTAGTTATTAAACTTTTGGCCTCATACAAACCATGGTAGCAAATAAAAATCCAACATTTCTGAAATACATCGTGATAAAGATCTTTTTACTCATGAACTTGCAGAAAAATTGATGTAGAGAGAGGAAATGTTTGTTGATAATTTGGAAGAGTAAAAATAGATAGATTCATTTTTTTTCAATAGATAAATAGAATCGTTAGAGAGGAATAATTGTGAGCAAGAATATTTATTTTTTAATCATATGAATGTTGAATGATGGCGTCAGGTAAATCACTTGACAAATGCAACCGTAGCTCAACAATTTGCAGGTTGTATTAAAAAAAACTATCAATGGAAAAAAAATCTACAAAAATTTAGCATCAAGGAGACATAACATATTCATGTGAATGCTTGTGTATTTTTTTTGGATTACATGAACCAAATTTACAACAAATTCATCAAGATTATTATAATAGTGGGCAAATTTGCTAGTTGAAGAATGATTATCTTGTTATATTATTAAGAAATTTATGATAATCATTATTTTTAACTTAATATCGTTTTAAAGTCATATTTTGAATGTATAAAATATTTTATTTATAATTCATGAATCTTGGATATTAAATTTTATTTTTTAATACTTTTAATTATATTTTTTATAAATTTTTTTAAGCATGAACAATTTGGTTTGTTTGTCTGAAAAAAAAGTTTAACCTTGTAAAACTAGGACTTGGCTTATTTAAAATAATTATTTGGTATCAATATTAAATTTTTATTTTTATTTTTATTTCTTTATTTCATCATCTTTTTCAAAATATAATTATAATTGATATATATATATTGATATAAATATAATTAATTTTTTATTAAATTTTTTAACAATTTTATAATTTTATAATTTTTATAAAAATATTTTTTATATTTGAAATAAATTCTATAAAAAGTATTTGTATTATCAAAATAAAACTTTTTAATTTGTTTTTTTTATATTTTGAGCCCTATGCATTTATTGTATATATCCAAATATTCTTCCTTGATCAAATCATCTTCATTTGAATTTTCACAAGTATGAGGGTTTATACTATTCAACTTAGTAATTAATGATGATGAAGATGATTTTCTTTCAAAAGTCAAAAAATGAAAATCATTCTAAATTTGGGGTTGATAACTCACTCCTGAAGTGAGTAAAAAATAGCAATGTTGAGTAAGTCATAATTTCTTATTTTTTATAAATAAAATTTATTTTATTATTTATCTCCGAGACCAAGAGCTCATTGCATGTACCACACTACGAGACAGAATAGCACCTACTCCCACTCCCTCATACAAAAAGTAATGTGCAGGTCATGCTATCCCATGCACATGTTAAAATTCATCTTAAAATTTCTTATTTTGTGCAAAATGTATCTCTATTCTTTCAGAAATGGTTTTTCTGAGGTGTCTAAAGAACATATCAACAAGATAGAGTGATTTTCTGTAGATGCTATATGACAAGAAGAAGCAGGTTTGTGATGGCAGCATGACGGAGGTTTGAAACAATGTAATTTTTTTTTCAAGTTTCTTATGCAAATATGAAATCAGCTTGAAATATGATATATCAGGCTAAGTTGTCTCAAAGGTTTTGGCCTGAAGCTACTTCTATAACTATTTTTTTCTTAAATGAAGTAACAACTATTTGGATGTGAGATGAAACACCATAATAACTGTGGTATAATAAAAACATGATGTGAGTAATTTATTTATCTTTGAAGTTCATGTTTATATGCGTATTTCAACCAGTTCAGGAAAAAATTCAACTCAAATTCAGACCTTCAATATTCAATATTAATCTTCAAGAATTGAAAGTTTGAAAAATATTTGATCCAATTTGTCAATCTATTTTTACAATCAAAGTTGTAATTTTGATGAATTATTTACATTGAGAAGCTATCCACACATCCATGTTAGGGTGATGAATCTAATAGAACAGATGATGATGAATCTCTGTATAGTCTTAAAATGAGGGAAGATATAAGATTTAATAACATTTTTGAAGAAATAAATTTCAATCTTGAAATGTTAGTGTGAAAAGCAAATTATGTTGAAAATGGTTTTGAAAAAAGTGATGATTGATGTGGAAGACTTCTTTCATGAACAAGAAATTAATGATGAACCAATTCTTTAGAATTGGTTCATCATTTCTAGAAGTTCAACTAGAGAAAGAACACTGCCAAGATTCTTTATCACTCATAAAGAGGATGTTATGAATTTTGCATATTCATCTCAATAAAGAACAGCAATAAAACTGGAGTATGAATCATTGATAAACATTAACAGATGGAGACTTATTCAATTAATTGAAGGATAAAAGTTGTTGGATGTAAATATATCTTCAAAATGAAAATAAATGGAACAGTTTATCAATTGAAGGCTAAAATTATGGCACAATGATATTCACCAGGATCAAGATAAGACTATCATGATACATTTATTTCTTTAATGAAGATTACATTATTCCATGTTTTGATGATTTTAGCAACGAAAAAAGAAAATGAAATTCATCAAATGGATGTGAAGACTTCTATTTTAAAAGTTATAAACAGGAAGATATTCACATGAGACAACAAGAAGGTTGTGAGATCACGAAATCTTGATTTGGCATGTAAACTTAAAAGCTCATAATATGGATTGAAATAAGGTCCTATAGGTTAGTTTCAACATATCAATTTATTAATAAATGTAAAAGTTACAAGCAGTGAAAGTGATTCAAACACATATTTTAGTGGAACGGTAGAATCTATCTTGATAATAGCATTATGCTGATGATGTTATTTTGGTTACCAACGATGAAAATGTTCCTTTGTTTGAAGATTGCTAATTTAAAACAAGATCTTTACCACCAGATAGTTCAGTAATCAAGAATTGTATTAAGAAACGTGCAGATCCGAATCGAAAGGAATCGCCAGGCAGAAACCAGCGGTAGTGAATGAACAGGAGGCATTTGAATCAATTATGTTTGGGCTACAAGTACGGTTGATCTTCCTGCAGGTACAAAGGAAATCTGATCTTGAGGGCGGCTTTAGGCAAACAGGTTCACATCTATTACGCACTCCTGGAACAATGCTGTAGCAACATTTCCACCTCTAATACTTCTCTAATCTTCTCATAACGTCCTTCAAGCAGCTGCAAGTTGAATTTAAAGGAGGTCAACTTTCTTCAACGACGAAACTCAACAACTGCTTCGATTATTGGTTCTGTTAAGCTCGCTCCTTCAAAGTTGCATGCTAAGTACGGCCGATCATGTCAGCATAGATCAACAATGTGGTCGAGTCTGCAAGACTTTAGACTAATAATTCGTAGAATAATCTCCAAGATCATCGTCGTCATAGACGGTAAGTACATCAAATTAGATTCACATCTCCTATCATAGCTTTCAGGTTTTGCTCCACAAATTTGCAAGCTGTGTCAAAGTATACAGACTAGAGTATCTGAAGACTTGCTAATGGATTTGCAGCTCACCTGGACACGAAGAATTCGTAATTTGTTCAACGATAGGTTGAGTGCAAATTTGCAACTGGATGAAAAATAACAAATAACTGGATAAAATGTCTACTCGATTTGCTCTCACGAGGATTGTCTCAAGTCTACTAGTTTTCAGCAGCTCGGGAAACTAGTCGAACACTAAAGTTCCAGTTACTCGCACTGACTAGTAATCTCCAGCACTTCATTCAAGGATTTGCGTTGGCTGGTTTGTTACTGTTTTGCTAGTAAAAGTAATTACCTCTAGTCATTTCATTCCTTGGTGCCAAAATCAGTTGGTACCAAATGTAGATGACTTTATATATTTATTTTTAAATACTAAAAAAATTATTTTATATATGGAAAATCATTATCCGATATTTTTAAAAAAATAATATCATATTATGTGTTATAATTTATATTTTTAGTATATTACATATATTTTTAATTATATTAACAAAATTTGATAAAAAAATTAAAAAATTGAAATTTTTTTAAAAATATATGTTCTAAAATTATTTTCCATACTTTTTTTTAATTTATTTTACATATATCAATGAAACCAAAATAAAATTTATTTATTTCAAAATGATTATGCTAAAAATTATCGATATTAATTTTATAATTTTAAAAGATTATATAATGTAATCTTTTAAATATTATCGTTTTTTTCCTTTGTAACAGTGAGTTTTCTTTAGGAGTTTGTTTTTTTCCTTCATATTTTGGTTTAAAAAATCAAATTTTCTTATTTTATTCATCAATGTCACACTTGGATGATGTTTCACCCGTCTTTGAGTCATTGAATTGCGGAAAGTCATTAAAATTTAGAATACAACAATAAATGTAATCAATGTTTTAAATATGTCCAATATTATTGAAAAGATATCTCTACCATCTACTCTTATCTTTATGATGCGCAAGATCACCAACCTCCTTGAATTGATATAACATTACGAAGAGTAGATTTCTTGAAATATTTAAAACTCCATGCCAATATATCTTTATCCGGACTAATCCACACCAGGTGCTACATTTTAAATGTTTTTAGTATGTACACGAGGCATAATTTAATCATGTAGAGTTATTAAACTAGTAGGTAGATAAAAGTACTAGTTAGTATTTGCTTCTCTTTACATGAAGTTGCATGTTGGAATTTTATATTTCAAGATTTTGAGCCACTATTCTAGGGTTTTTTATACTAGGTTTTCATATTCACGATTATTCCATAGGCTCACTAGTGCACTCCATGATGAGGCTAGATGTGCTTTTTGCTTACCTTTGGATCGGTTGGCATATGATCCCATGGATGAGTTAGATTACTTCCACAATGATGCTATGTGATACTTAGGAGGGTGTGTTGGGTATAGGAAGGTGGCAGCTAGATTTCATAAATTCTGAGCATGGGATTGGACTACATTGCAAGAGGAGTTCATATGGACCAAACAGGTTAGGAGTTAGATTCAGCCACAAGATGCTTCTAATTCAGCTTGATTGCGTTGGTGTAGGATTTTGGGGTAGGCCGGGAAGTATAGCAGAGCTCCACAAGCCCTTCATCCTTTGTGTATGGCTAAACTACTAAGGAGACTATTTACTCTTTACGCTTTTTATATCCACCCATGGACGACGATATACCATTAGAGTAGTATCAACCAAAGGAGCTGTTATGCCTTGATATATCATTTTTTGGTCCAATCTCTGTGCAAAGCCCCATGTCAATCCTCAAGGGGTTTGTTAGGGATGGTATATAAATATCTTCAAGATTTTTTTTCAGGCATATGATCCCTCTAGTGGTTTCATGGAGTTGTTCCAGGTGGCTACATCAGTTGCTAGACAAAAGACTCCGTTGTCAAGTGCTAGTTGGCTTTTTGCGATGGAGAAGTACACTATAGGCATAAGGCCGATTGCTATCAGGAGGTCTTATTGCACCTTGTTAGTCATACCGTGGGCATGTAGCATCGTTCACACTTCTAGCAGCATCTTTGTCTACACCAGTTTGGAGAAGTCACATCAAGAGCTTGTGAGCGGTATAGATTTCCATCCGGACTGGGTTGTCTTGCAGGTGGACGTTGAGAATGTTTTTAATACTGTCTCTCATGCATTAATCTTTAGAAAGCTAAGAGAGGTTGGTGGATCTTTATTGAGCTTCATTCTTTTCTCACGGTCTTTCTACGGTTCACATTCTTCTCTCCTCTATCAGCATGACTTTTCACACGAATGAGTGACCGTTCTATAGAGAGTTTGGTGGATCTTTATTGAGCTTCATTCTTTTCTTATGGTCTTTCTACGGTTCACATTCTTCTCTCCTCTATCAGCATGACTTTTCACATGAATAAGTGACCGTTCTACAGAGAGGTTAGTGGATCTTTATTGAGCTTTATTCTTTTCTTACGGTCTTTCTACGGCTCACATTCTTCTCTCCTCTATCAGCATGACTTTTCACACGAATGAGTGACCGTTCTACAATCCCCTATTGGTACTCGACATGGAGATCCTTTTGGAGGACTCATATTCATCATGGCTCATTTTAGAGCTCTTCTGTTTAATGCTTTGGCCGTGTCAGGTTGTGTGTTCCACTCTTTAGCAGAGGATACACACATTGTAAGTCCTATAGATCACATCAAGCATGCATTTGATTACTGAACTACCGAGTTATATATTATAGGCTTGAGAATCAAGGTGCCAAAATGTATGGCATGGTCTCCTTTGGTCATTTCTTCTCATCTCTAGAATGGAGGTATGATATCGACAGACACCTTATGCATTCTAGGAGTGCGAATAAGGTTCAAGGAATTTGTCTCATGCTACATAGACGCTGCATTTTCCGAGGATGTATTGCATGTAGATAACGTTCTGCTAGGGGATCCATATGTGGTGTTTGGTACTTGTCAACCCACCTACCTTCTTCACATGGTTCTTCCTTCACCTGCATTCAAATCACACTTAACAACATTTGATAGAGGATCATGGTCATCTTTGGTGACATCATTGGAGCATGGACTTTCGAGTGTGTGACATGAGATTTGGCATGGAGACATACATCTTTGCCATTTTTTGTGGAGGAGTAGGCTTATTATTGATGGAGGATAGTGTACCTATGGCATTTTTTGCTAGTTGGACACTTAGGCACCTTTTTTATTTTCCTGATTTGTGATTATATATAGATCCATCCTTGTGATGTGTGGAAGGGGCATGGATATGGAATCATTTGCTTTATAAGTATTATTACAATATACAAGAGATGCTTTACCCTTAGAGGTGTGACATAAGCTCCCGTCTTTTTTCTCTTTGCTCACCAATTAGACTAGAGGTTTACATTCTACCTTGATGAACCAATAATTTTAGCATGGTATACATTCACTCTTATTCGATATAACACTGAAGTCAATGACTTCAGAATGAATTTCAAAATGAGTTATTTTCTCAAAACATCTCCTTGCTTTATATACTGTAGAACTAGAAAAGTCTGAAATCCAATCTATGTCACATGGCTAATATAAGTAGGTTGCATGTTTCGTTATCTTATCTTAACCAATTCCTAAAGACATCTAGTACACAATCCAATCTATCAATGCATGGTAACCACCTCATCATTTATCCATACAAGCCAAAGTTTACCTTTTGCTTTTTGAATCATGCACATCACTATCTTGTCCTTTTGTGATCTCGTGACCAATCTAAGCTTTGGCTAAACTAACTATTGCTAACCAAGATTGGTTACAAAGCTCCCTCCATTGAAGATGTAAAGTACTCATTGCAAGAAGACTCAAAAGTCTTACAAGTATCTTGGTATTTGTAAGATTTGCCAAAGATTTCCAAGCAGTTTCATAAAGTGGATAACCTTTCCATTGGATAAGATATTCTACTTTAGGATTCCGCTGAGCTCTTGTCCGTTTCTTGAGAATCCTTTCAACCTCATATCTCTATATGCCATCAATCATGACTGGTGAAGGAGGTGGTTGATGTGGTTTGCCAAAGGAAAAAGACTGTGGAGTATACTTCCATAAGAGACTCATGAAAAATGGGATGTATTTTCATGTGTGTTAGCAATTTTAACTTGTAGACAACTGCTTCAATTTGTCGGACGATCAAGAAGGGTCTAATAAATCGTGGACTTAATTTTTGAATCCCTTTTAATGACAAATTGATGGTAGAAAATCACACTGGATCTTCTTCTTGAAATTCAACATGTTGTCGATGAGTATCGACATATTATTTTTGCTGATTTTGGGCAATGGCTAATTTTTGCTTTGCCTGATGGACTTCTCATTGGACTCATGCCACAAATTCATTTACAGCTTTGACTAAGGTTGATGGTTCATGCATGTGATCCACTTTCACCAAGCTAGATGATGTGATAGGATGTTCTCTATACATCAAGAAGAAAGGGTTGACTTTGTGGATGCATTGATTGAGTTATTATAAGCAAACTTAATTAAGGGTAAAAGCCCATCCTACCCTTCTTGCTCATCCAAAGTGAAAGTTCTAATCATGTCTTCAATAGTTCTATTTGTTCTTTTGGTTTGTCCATCTGTTTGAGGATGATAAGTTGTGGACATGACTAGTTTTATTTTGAATAGCCCAAATACGATTTTCCTAAACATGCTAGTAAATTGAGTGCCCCTATCAGTGATGAGAACTGTAGCTAAACCATGTTGAGCAAAAGCTGCATGCATATAAATGCAAGCAAGTTCAACTACAGTAACTGTCTTTGTTGTGGGCCTCACATGAATAATCTTACTCAATTTATCCACAAAAATACTATCAAATCATAACCCGTAGACGTTATTGGTAATTCATATACAATGTCCATATTGATGTGCTCCCATCTTCTATTTGGTGTTGATAGAGGTTGCAATAGACCTGCTGGTTTTTGATTGCTAGCCTTGTTCTGTTGACATGCCACACAACTTCGTATATAGTTGGTGATGTCCTCTCTTAGTCTTGGCCAAAAGTATACCTTCTGGACGCCTTCAATGGTCTTCTCCACTCCTACATGGCCAACAATAGCTGAATCATGTGCCTCCTCTAACACTATTGTACAAAGAACAACATCTGAAGTTATCCAAATCTTTCGCTTATAGAACGCCAATCCCCGTTCTAACTGTGCTCTACCCTGATACTGAAGGGCTTGTGCAATCTCCTTATCCTTCTTGGCAGTTTGGTTAAGGTTCTCTTACCATTCCAAGTGAATTTTCACCTCCATGATGTGATTAATGCACGACATCCGTGCCAATGCATCGGCGAGCTACTTCTTCCTTTCCACATACACGATCTTCATATTGAAACATTGTCGCCATTTAGCTGAACGAATCTGTCGTTTTGAGAGATCCTTTTGAGTTTCTAAATAAACCAAAGGATAACCAAAAACTCATTATCTTCGAGATAGTGCTTCCAATGTTTAGTAGCCAACACAATGGCTAACTCTTCTCTCTCCATGGTATGATAATTTGGCTTCGTCGGTAAAAGCTTTCCTGAAAAGAAGGCAACTGGATGTCATCCATCTTCTTGTTCTTGTTGTAACACTCCTCCAACTGCCACACCTGATGCATCCGTAGCAAGTTTCGTTAGTCTACTTGGGTCATACCATTTAAGGATTGATGCATGTAAGAGCGCAGCTTTCAAAGCCTGAAATGCAATCTCTTGAGATGTATCCCATTTTCATTTATGCCCTTGGGCTAAAAGATTTGCTAAAACTTGAGCAATACGAGCATTTTTATAGAAGCTTCCACAAATCTTGTATAAAAGACTTTTAAATCCAAGATACTACGTAGTTGAGTTTGATTTTCTTGAGCACTCCAATTTTGAATGGCTTCCACTTTGTCAGTCATGACTTGGATGCCATGTGCACTAACTCTATGGCCTAAGTAATCTAATTTGCTTTTGCCAAACTCACATTTTGACATTTTAGCATACAACTTATTTTCCTTCAACACTTGGAGTACTTCTCGTAGATGTTTTTGATAATCATGTGAGGACTTGCTATATATCAAGATATTATCTAAAAATATAATCACTAATATATCTAGATATTTACGAAAAATATCATTCATCAGTCCCATGAATGTAGCAGGGGCATTGGTAAAACCAAATGTCATAACTAGACTTTCCGACTCACACTAGCTATTTTTCTATAGCAATGAGATTATGCCTTGGCTTGGTCCACAAATTAACATCCTCATTACTCACTTATGAGTATGGTATTACCTTAGATGTAGAGGGATCCATATGATTCATTGTCCATTTGGAGGATAGAGGATAGCTACACATGATGTCATTATGGATATGGTGTTTGCTATGGTTCAAGAGGGTGGATACCTCACATGGAGTGAGCATTGGTATATCTTGCAATCGACTTGGATTAGGACAGAGCTATACTTGGTTCGGGAGGATCAGGTTACTGTTGTAAATGTGGTGTTGTGACATGATTTTGGAGGGGGTGATTACCCATCCTCCTAGATGGGTGGCGAGTGGAGCTGCTGTAGCCAATCTCCACGTATAAGAGTATGCAAAGAGGTCATCTCCTTGTTCTTCTAGCTTTGGAATTATATAGAACTATAGACATCTACTTCGACATGTTCGTGAGAGAGTGCACAAGAGCTTACCACATTAGACGGCAGGGGTACCACTCTCTTTAGCTTATTGTATTGCTATTTTAGCTAACGTGTTTCCATTGCTCTAAAGAGAACAATAGCTTATGCAATCTATAACAGAGCAATCACGGTAGATGATGATTCTTCAGATGCTCTTGTTGTCTGTAGCCCGTTTGAACTAGATAGTTTGGATATCTTAGGGGCAATAGAATACATTTTCCATTGTGATGCTATTTAAGCCTAGCCCCATGTTACCAGTTTGTTTTGGTCCATGTAGGGCTTGATGAGTTTCCTATCCTTTTTGTTATTTTACTCTATTCTTGCACTTTATATTTTATCAATCTGATTTTCTCCTATACAGATCCCGTCCCGAATTTTTGGCATGATCATAACATGACTCGTGTAAATAACTGATGATCATATTTTATCAAATCTGAACAATCACTTTTCGGGACAGGTTCGGATTCCGTCATGGCGATGAAGTAAATGGAATGGAAATAATAGCTGAAAAGAGAATGGTACAGAAATAAATGATTCGACTGACAATATCAGCATTATTCGATGAAGAAGATACAGAAAGATCGACTGCTGGCTTTATTATAAAGGCATATCTCAAAAAACTATTTTCTTATTGTAGTTTCCTTTGAAGCCTTAGGCTGAAGTATCGACACGAACGTTCATACTTCATTGGTATACGTCCGAAGGCAGTCGCCTTTTTATGAGTACATTCAAAGGATTCTGCCTCGTTACGGACGTTCCGAACCTCTCTTCAACATCTATGTCCAGGTGAGTCAAGCCTTCGGGAAGGGAGATTGTACAAGCATGAATCAGGTGGGCGAGGTTATAGGCCACAGAGAGGAGCGCCAAATTCATGCCCACACATTTCCTTCGCCCAGCACCGAAGGGCAGAACCTCATAATGCTGCCCTCTCACATCTACAGGGTTGTTTATGAATCTTGAAGGATCAAACTTCAGAGGATTTTCCCAAACCTTGGGATCTCTGCCAATGGCATAAATGTTCACCATGACCCGGGTGTTGGCGGGGATATCGTATCCTGCTACTTTTGTTGCCTCAATAGACAAGTGAGGAGCTCCTAAAACACCGACTGGGTGCAGCCGTAGTGTTTCCTTCACCACTGCCTGCAGATACTCGAGTTTCTTGAGGTCTGCTTCTTCAACCAGCCTTTCTTTACCGATCACATCGTCCAGTTCATTCTGAACTCTTTCCATAATGTTGGGATGCCGCAGAAGCTCAGTGATCGCCCACACAATCGTATCAGCGCTAGTCTCACTTCCAGCAAGGATCAGGTCCTGATTGAAGAATCACGGATATTAGTATTTTGTGCATACAAGATGCAAGACGATACACCTAGTGAGAATATTGATCTTCATTTGATCAATATTCTCAGTATGTTGATGGATGTGCAGGAGAAAGTGGTATGATTATGTGGTGCGCGAATGAGATTGAAACATAACGTTAACTTTTACAACTCATAGTTGATTATCAATGTCAGAATGAAGACAATCGTCATGCATTTAAATATTCGAGCGGAACATGTCAGCATTTATCACAAACCAGAAGAAGAACTTTGACGTGAAGACGAGTAAGATTGCTGGTCTCTTTGGATTCATCGACACCGGTCATAGCCAACAGCACGTCCATGAAGTCCTCTTCACTATTCGACTTCGAATTGGAATTTTCCTTCAGGCGGGTGTCGATGATGGAATCCATAAGGTCGAAATATTTTTTCCCTAACTTCTTCAGCCTTTTAACTTGTCCACCCAGATCTAGTGGCTTTAGCAAAGGGAAGTACTCTTCTATTACGAACCATCCTGTGCTTGTTATTTCGTAAATAATTCTAATAAACTCCTTGTTCTGAGCACGTGCATCCATTCGAAAAAGCATTCGGGTCATCATGGACATAAACTGTTCGTGCAATATATCAGGTAAATTTAAGAAACGATTCGCCTGACCCTCCTCGAATGCTGTCCGCATCATGTTCAAAACCAACTCTCGCCTCAAATCCTGCACAAGTCAGGATAACGTTTTATCCTGACTTGTGCGAAAAATGAGGACATGCTGCACCCTCTACACAAAGGGAATCGTGAGTTTCAACGAGAGAAACATGAGCTGGTGACAGTAAGAGACTAGATAAATTAAACTCTACTTGCGAAGGTCAAATGCGAGCCATATTTTGCAATCTGTAAATATGTGAAGAACAAGAAAGGCAAGATGACAATTAACCTATATAATAGGTATAACCTGCAGGAAAGTAGGAATTAATATTTCGTTCTCGTTCACAAGGACAGAAATCAGCACTTCGTAGAGCATTTTCTTCAGCGATTTATAGTAACTGGAATCAACTGTGAGATGCCCTTGAACCAAAAAGAGACCTCTTCTATCAGACAAGATATCTCGCCTGTAGTTCTAAGAGTCCGAGTCAACAGCATGTTAGAAAGAGATAGTGTAGGTGAACAGACTCATATACAACAAAGTAGATTTGTACCTGAAATGACTCAATCCGCTTTGGCGAAAGTAGTTCTGTGGTATACATTTTCCGGACTCGACGAAAGTGGTCATTCAAAGGACAAAACAATAGATCCTGACCTTTCGCAAACAGCATATCTCCTAGTATCACTGCAGGGCGAGAGGCAAATATGTGATCTTGAGTTTTAAGAATCTCCCTGGCCATATCCGAAGAAGATACAACCACAACACTTACAGCTCCCAGTTCCAACCACACTATGGGTCCATATTTTTCAGAGATTTTGGCCAGTGACTGATGAGGCAACCGAACCATTAGGTGATGGAAATGGCCAATCAATGGCAACGCTGGAGGTCCAGGAGGTCGTCTCCCGGGCGTATGTCTAACTCTCTTGAATAACTTCAGTAGGACGTACAGGAAGACCAGTGCTGCAACAGTCTGCACAGACCAGCTCGTAAATATAGCAATGAGGTCCTCCATAGTTGTCACGTCCATCCCTTCTGCAACTCAAAATCAGAGTCGCATGAAAGCCGCTGAGTGAAACATGTATGCAGGCCGGTTTCTTTCCCTTCACGGATGAAGCAGAGCAGAACACGGGATCCCAACAATGTGTGAATATCGAACTAAATAAATCAACCAGATACTCAGCACTCTCCGAAAGTGTCACCGCAGGCAAAGGATACAGACGCACATGTGCAATACACTTTGTTGTCAAAGTGTTAAACTGAAAACACTGTCGAGCACGGTAGACCCGTGGTGGGGAAGACTGCTCTTTGTACCACTAAATGTACCAGAAACAGGTATTAGATGCTGAGAGAAACGAGACGCATGAGAAGAAAGAATTGGAATACAAAGTATAATAACAAAAGGGATGGGAAGACCCCATCAAAGCGTACAAAAATAAAGAATTAGTACAAAAAGAAGAAAAGGACAGATGGCGAAAACTGCATCAGAAGAATCCAATAAACGGGGGCCCTGCAGTAAGTTTGCCTGACTGAAGTGGCGCACGTTCCTATCCTTCACTTTTTAATCATGTTGACCACTCGACGTCAACATGATTAAATTGTGAGGCCACGGATCGATGGCCCTGGTAAGGTAGGCGTCACAAGATATTCTAAAAGCATCTCCTAAGCCAACGAACTTATTTTGAGTATACTTATTTCTTAACTTTAAAATTATTGAATACAAGCATCAGGCTAAGGATTATATATCGTTTGCCAGCATTACACATGTTCTTAAGAATCGAAAAGGTTAAATGTGTTGGACTTGTACTTCCGCTTGGTGTTTAGTGAAAAACCATATGTAAGTTAGTATCTGCTAGAAAAGTTAGAAGATTCGGTGAGAAGTGGCGGATGTATAATGGTGATTGGAGCAAGGGAGCCTGGCGGGAAGTTCTTCTGCTTCCCGCTAGTTCACAGAAACACCAAGAAATTCATAATTTAAGTGTCAATTCCCGCATCCTTTGTGTCATCCATAACCTCGGACATGTGTCATACTTTTCTTTTTTTTAATGACATACAGGAGTAGCACCATTCTATTTCTCCCGACTTAAAACTTTTCAGTTTAACGATCGCAGGCTCAAGAGGCCACCTATTTTTGCTTTTAGAGAATATATCTTCCTGGGGCATTCCCTCCTGGAGATAGTCCAACACCCCCTTGCATTGCCATGATTGGAAACAATAGGTATCACTTACCAGAGGAGGCCAACCCCAGGTGCGCCACCGATGAGACTCAAATACAGAACGTAACACAGGTTCCTCGGTTGGAACCCGATAACTGTATTATCAATCGGGCTCAAATCGCTGCACCCTCCCCAATACCTATACTACTAGCGATTTCCGAAGGCAGTGGGAAATTTTACGGGATCCACAGTAAGTAATCCTAATTTGTGGTGCACGTTTATATTCCTCTCAAAATTTATACTCATGCTACATTTTTTTAGTTTTTTGCAAATGCCATACTATTCTGATAATAAAAAATAAGTGGATAAAATTTGAGAAATTATTTTATATTGTACAAACATTTAAAAAAAATTTGAAATCTGTAAATTTGATTTCAAATGAATGTGAAAAAAATGTAACTTCAAAATATTTGGAAAAGCATATGAAGTTAAATCAATCACATCATCCTTATATAGTATCAATTTGAAAGTATCTAAGTAATTTTATCCATGCAGAAACCAATACGGATTATTTAAGTAAAATATGTAAGTTGTTGATGTGCATTCATAGTGTCATTATTCACATTCATTTAAAAAAATAGTTATGTAGCAACTTTTATATATATATATATAATTTTATTTTATTTTCTAATGTTAATTGTGTTTATTTTTCTGAAAATTTTTCATTTTAATGCTAATATGAGTGTAAAAAGGGACATATCAATCTTGTACTTTGATATTTTATTTTTGCAAGTTTTTTTCTACAAGGTATTATTCGCATGTGTAGAGTTGACATTTATTATTTATGAATTGATTGCTCATAATTAAGCTCTTAATAAGATCACATAATGTGTGAAATTATGTATGTCAATAAAAAAATAGGATTTTGAATTTATCACTCCTAATATGGAAAATTTTAAATTTCAAAACTAAATGTACAAAAGTAAATAATCAATGTAATAATTTGAAATTTTTTTGAATAGCTAGATTAATGAAAAAAATAATTGGATAATTTTGTTTATTTCTTCAGTTTAAAATTTTTATTTTTCATTTTTTATTTTAGAATTTTTTACATTTATGAAACTAGAGAGGTAAACACACATATTCATATTTCTATCTCATATGAAAAATTGAAATTGCAGCCAAAAATCAATTTTCTTCATGCATAACTTGAATTGAATTCAAAGCCAAACATGACAAAAAAAATTTATTTGAACAAAAGAGTAAGATTTTTCTTACAGACTGATAAATTATTGACTAGAATAGATGAGATTTGAAGTACTTAGGTTGGAAATTGAGACTATGTAAGGAGGAACTCTTGAGATGCAAAACAAGATTTGACTTTGACTCTAGGGAAGAAACATGCATTGTAATGAAGGTGGACACGAACTTGTACCATTAGTCCATCAATAGCAAGAAAATAAACTTAAAGCTTAGTGCCTTGAGTAAAATTTTGTTGTTTTGAAATGATACATGTATCACTATTTTGTTCTTGTCATGAAAAAAAGAACATTCGTTTCAGTGGTCAATGTTTTGTGTTCATTGTCTTCTAATGAAAATGCTTATGTTTGACTCTTTAAGCACATACATCAAAGTTTTGAACTTGCAAAACATACAAGCTACAAATAGGGACAAATTGATGAAACACATGCCAAAGGATAGAATCATCCAACAAAGTATTCATTCTTTTAGATTGATATCATGAATCAAAAGAAGAAAAACATACTTCATTTTACTTGAACACCAAAAAATATGGATGAGAAGTACTTCATAATATTCATTTTGTTGGTTTCTTAAAATTCTATGGGATGCTCCAACCAATTTTGTATAATTTTTATCCAAACACAAATAATCACTCCAATCTCACAAACATCG
Source organism: Marchantia paleacea (assembly GCA_014180765.2). Taxonomy (NCBI): domain Eukaryota; kingdom Viridiplantae; phylum Streptophyta; class Marchantiopsida; order Marchantiales; family Marchantiaceae; genus Marchantia; species Marchantia paleacea. The sequence continues at coordinate 1,515,779 of MUAA02000064.1, forward strand.
TTATGCACAACATAATCATATACTAGTTTGGGCCATTCCATGAGGTGTGGTAGACATAATTGGACAACACGGTAAGGAAGGAAAAAACAAACTTGTGCTTGCCTACCTTAACATGTTAATAGAGAAGAACCTATTTAGAAAAATAAAGTTAGGCTTTTTGGTGGTAGATCATACACATAATCAGATTGATCAAATGCTAATTTGCTTTTCGAGATGTGTGACATACAAGAGAGTATTATGGATGATCATGTTGCAAGAAATATTGAAAAAAGCTTACACACCTATACAAGATTGCAGAGTTTTAGAAGACACCTTGGATTTCCAAAGATTCATGACATTCACTTTCAACAATGGGATACCTGAACCATATTAGTTTTCAGAAACAATTCCAAATAATGAAAGATCCACCAAATGGTGGAACATACATTTGGGGAAGAAGTTATCCATGGATTTGAAGTGAAGTGTAAAGTTCTTAAATCATGTTCTCGAAAGCATCATGTTTTCTGCAGTTGTTGATTGTGTGAAACCTCAAAGTGTAAGTGATGCTAATGACACTAGCAAAATACTTAAAAATTACAAAAAAATCATACTTAAAAGAGAAGATGCTTAATGGTACAGGGGTTTTTTAAACTTTAAGCACATTTTAAAAAACTTTCTAAGCAAGGAGAGAACGAGAAGATGGATTTTTGCTGGCCTTAAAGAGAAGCATAGAAAAATGATGCACCAATAAAAGCAACTGCGCTCAAGAAAAGACTTTTGAGTTAGAAATGCAATTGCAAGCACAAGTTTATGGAATATCACGCCCTTTGTACATTAGCAAAGGTATGCTAATCCAGTCATGGATGCACCTAGGAACTTTAAAGATCTCATAGTAAATAGTTTCATTGAGGTCTTGCCCTATGAGGATGTTAACAACCGATCATTTTGGTTAACAAAAGTCTGTAAGATTTTGACGTGTGTAGAAGACACACCAAAGAGGTTAAAAACCTACTGTAGCACACAAATGAAAACTCCTCGTCCATGTTCTCTTGGATGAATAAGAGTAGATTTATTAATTCTTCTTGATAAAGTCAGGTTTTTTGCCTTGAAAAATGCATTATGTGTTAATATGTAGAGTGAATTCAAAAAGTAGTCTGGGTTGATAGGAAAAAATTCCTTCAATCACATCATTTCAAAAATCTTTGTTTCTTGCCTAATAAAAAAAAAGTACATAGAAAGATTATTGTTACTTGTATCATCTGCATTAACTTTAATGTAAATTTATAGATATCTTTTATGAAGCAAGAGCTCGGATAAAAGCATATGATACATGACTAACCTAACATCTATTACATATAAAAAATCATTATGAATCAAATATGTGATTTTTTTTTATAGACGAGACCTAGCCTCATGTTATCCATTTGGTTCATCCATGTACGACTTGATGGAATCTTTCTATCTTTTTTGTTATTTTACTGTGTACTCTCAATTTAAAGATTAAATAAGAAAAAACAATTTGTTTTGTGATCCAAGAAAAATTGTATAATTTAAAAATTTAAGACTTGATTACAACACTAATTAAGTGATGATGAATGGTCTGTTCAGACCAAATCACTTGAGAGGATCCTTGAACTAGATTGGATTAGTTCATTAGCAAGAGCCAATTTATCAAATAGTGTGTGGGACTCAAGTATAAAAGATTGCTCTTTTGGAGCAGTAACATGTCTTATTAATATCTTTTTGGATAATAACTATTTTTTGGATTTTATTATCTCATAGTGATCTTTCCTATCACATATAGAAGTAAATTTTTTGTTCTAAATATGTCTTCAAAGATCATGCAACTTGTAGTTTTCACTAATCCACATTAGGATTATATTTTTCCATCCAAGGCATATCCAAAAAAGCATCATAGCAAGCTAATCAAATTACTCCCTACTCCACCGATTCCTTGTAATACCCAAGCTCAATTGAACTTCTCTAGAAATACTCACAATGCTCTCCGTTTGCTTGTTTGGAAATTCTACTTCCTCCATATAATCTTTCTCTAAAGCTAATCCTTACTTTATAGCAATAGATGTAGATATGAAGTTTTATGTAGCTCATGGATGACTCAATATTCTCACTTTCCCTCTTTCTATATTGCCATCTGTCACAATTAAAGATGTTTCAAACCATTTTTCTCATGTTGTTGTTTCCTTGCCTGTCTTTTCTTCTTTTGATCAAACTAGTAAGGCTGAGACGTAAGGTTATTACTAGTGTTTGTTGTTTCTCATATTATCATCGGTGATTTCATCTCCACCTTCTAGATTATTGAGGCGATGCAGATAGAATGATTTAGCTCCTCTGGTTGATATTTGAGTTTAGTACCTTATAGCAATATGACAAAATCTTTCACAATTCTAGCATTGTTTCATTTCTCAACTTCCTTCTAAGCCGCCTCCTCCTCTTGAATTTGATTCTTGATAAAGATCATGTTTTGGATATTTGTGTTGCAACGATCTACTCCTTGAGCATTCAGTCCTTTTGGAATAAAATCTTCTCTTCTCCTTATATTAACCAACTCCATAGACATTGGTCTATAGTAATAAGTTGTGGAAACATATACCTCTCCAACTCTATGATAGTCGTTGGTTATTCATAGTGCACAAGCAATAACATGGTTCAAGTTTCTTGGATAGTCATGAATCACCTCATGTTGAGTCTATTTTTTTAACCCTCTCTTGAATAAATTAAGTGTTTCAACTTCATTCATATCTCGTATTTGATTTTAAAGATCTCGAAATTCCTCAATGTAGATGCAGAAATTTAATAGATTACTTTATGATGTCGTTATCATGAACTTGAAAAGTTACAAGGTAAGGGAGTGTTGGCCTTAAGTAAAGATGCGTTTAAAGTGGGCAAGCTTTTCATGAAATTCAATTGAGAGAATCTTACAGGAGTTAACTTCAAAAGATGATTTAGAAGGTGGTTTGAAGTTCATTAGACCAACAGTTGTGAGTTGATAAGATTTCACTTGTCAAAAATTTTCATACCAGATTTTTTCTAATCTTAGTCCAGCCATAAACTAAGTGTACATAATTCTTATCACACAAGACTTAGAAGGACAAAAATGATACTTCATGACGACAGAGATACAATAAAATTTCATCCTAGTAATGTTTTTTTAAAACAGTGATCTTGAACAAGTCTATGAATTAGCCATATTTGGATAAACTGGACTTCTAGTATAGTTTAAACTCCAAAATGTGACTCCGTCTAACTGCCACACTAAACTATACATACAACCTAGGAGATAAATACTCGTGCATGGAAATCGTCAAGCTATTTCCTATGCGTAAGTCGTGTAAATGAGTTTTGAAAATGAAATGGAGCTGTATGAAAGTAAAGGTCTCACCAACATAGATACTTTCATGTGTTACCACTAACTAAAACATACAAATATAACAAAAAATCTTTAATAACAATATTCAATAAATGTAGCGTATTGTAAGTTGGATCTTGTCCAATTGGTGGTTGACCGGGCTCCTAGCTTTATTGTTATAAGAATAAAGATTTATATTGGCCATGATTACTTCTTGTTGTATTGTCTTTTTTATCAATTCTTTCTTTATTTTTTTTAATATGACTTACTTCTATAGCATGATTTATTTGGAATAGTGTTAATATTTGATCTTTTGAACTTCTTTTAATCTTGAGAACAATATGCCAAGTTAACACTTGGTTTAATACCAAATAATAATTTTAAAAATTGTTTTTAGACAATAAAGTATATATAAAGTTTAAGGATATGTGTGAAATATCATCATAAAATATGAAAAGAAATGTATGATACCTTAGGGATTGGAGTAGATTGTACAATATGGACGAACAACAAGAAAATTATCATTCATAGACAGTGACACTGTGTGGTTGTTGTGAACTTGTTGTACCTCATATGAGATTAATCATTAATAACATTATGTGAAGTAATAATGCATTAAGAACATTTGATAGATTTGTATTGATAGATTTATCAAGAAGATCAATTGTTAGATATTTTACAGTCACATACGACGTAAAAAAATATACATATTCAATTGATTATACTATGTTAGTATGCACCTGAAACATGAAGACTATACATCAATGTTTAAGACAATTGACATCTCATCGAGTGTAGAAAATAGAGTTATGACTATCTTGTACATGCTAGCCTCACACTTTGAAGTTACACTGAGTGACGAAGTGAAATAGACCAGCAAGTAAGTAGAGAACTAGATCAACTACAGTTCACGTGTACGTTGATACAAATTCAAGATAAATTCAACATTACAAATACATATGAGTCTCTCCGCAATAGAAAAAGTAAAGAGTTGTCTAGTGTGCAATTCCAAACACGGGCCCTGAATGGACCCTGCGAGCCAGCCGAATGATCTCCGTCAGAACGCTGGCGCCTTCAAGGACATTGTTACAGTGACCGGCGTAAAGGATAATCAACGGTGCAAGCCCTTTTATTCACGTAATTGCATAACGAGAATGGAATAACTATGGAAAGCATGTTTAAGGAAGGTCAATGTCACACACATCTGATACAATGTTCCTTGCATCGCAGCTCAATCTGCTCAATGTCCATCACGCACCTCTGACTGCCTCCGGAAAAGATGTGCCCAGTTTATTATTCTAAACCCAAATGGCTTCAGGCCACACGTACTTCTGTCCGATCTTGCAACCGATGTAGATTTCGATCATGGAGCTGCTTCAGATCAAAAGTTAGAGCCAGCACGTGATGCGAGCTGCACACCTTGGGGTTTATGGCTGTGGCTCGTCTTAGTCTTTCCTTGCACTCGAAGAGTTGAACATGTGCTGAATTAGAGCATTTCTAGGTGACGAGCTGGAGGCCTTGAGGGAAATCTTGGCAAGAGCGGACGTTGTGGGTGATCCAATTCTGGTGCGCGTCCGAGAGAGCAGATTCGTTGCCACAGCGGTGAGATCCGGGGGGATAGTAGGCGTAGTGATTGCAAGGGTCGACGGATTGGCCAAAATAGCAATGGCGGCTCGACGAGGACGCGGAGGATGGCAGCTGGCCGGTCTGCTGGGCGATGTCTCCTCTTAAATCCACGATCAGCGGACGCATGGCTCCCAAGCCTTGAGCGATGTAGCCGAACGTCGAGAAGCTGCTGGTGGCCACGCGATCGCTCAGACTCAGAAGCCACATCTCCACGAACGCTTTGTGCGCCTGGTCGTACGAGTGCCACTCCGTACCCTCGTGCGACACCATGTGCACTCGCACCAGGCTCCCGTCCACGGTGGCCATGTTGGCATAGACATCTCGCAGCTCCTCGAAGAATCTGATCTGCAAGCTCGTGACCAGCACCGCGTAGCTGAGGGCGCGAGGAACCCTGAGGCTCCTCGCTCCCGTGGCCCCGTTCGCTCGGCCGATGTTTGGCAGCATCTTATTGTCTACGAGGCAACACAGAATTCGATGGAACGCTGCGTCGTCGTACTCTCCGCTGTTGGGGATCGAATGCCTTCTGATCTGGATCCCCACCAGCTGCTGGGTCTGAGAGAGGTACGAGGAATAGATTCGGAGGATTTTGTCCCAGACAGGGTTGCTCGGAAGCAGCAGAGATCGGGCCAAGTGCGTGAATATGAGAGAAACGTTGGGGAAGAGAGTGACGAGCGGCTGCCACAGCTCGGGGAATGTGAAGAACCTCGGGACGTAGTACTGGTTGCTGGTCCAAGCCAGCCATGGCACAGATTTCAGACTCTCTCGGGTCGAAGGGCAGAAGAATAGCTGGTCCCCGTTGCTCTGCGCATGATCCAAGTGCAGGCTGACTATGGCGGCGGAGCTGCTGAAATTCAGAGCGGCTGCTTCGCCGAGAGATGGTGCTGCGTCCAGGGCTTCAAAAGGAAAGTCCGAGGGCAGCAGCCATGACGAATCATGGAACGGCTGACACAGCAGTTTTGCCAGATGGCCCCGCGAGTCCATTAAGAAGGCTCGATCTGTGAGAAGTGCGTAGAGAAATGCAGAAGCCAAAGACAGCAGTCGGTTGCCCAGGCCTGCGGGTCCTTCGATGAATACCAGAACTTGACAGCTTTCATGTTCATTTGCTGCTTCTGCAGCAGCTGCGGACTTGTTGAGCTGGAGGAACTTCTGGGTCCAGTTGCGGCCTTGCGAGCATTTGGTGTGGAATCTCTCGTACCCACGAAGGGCATTCTCCCAGGCGCGAGATGGTGCAATCCTTTGCGAGGCCGGTCGATGCTTCAAGTGCTGAATCCTGCTCATACATGACGAGGATGCGTCCGAGTTGTTGAGGCGGGAAATGCTGGAAAACGAGGAGGGCCCAAGGCCATTCACTGCCTCGACTCCCAGCGCGCGAGACCAGGAGAAGTCGTCTTGAAGAGCCATGGCCAGGAAGAATAGTATGGGCCCAATGAGAAGCGAGAAGCCTGCGGTTTTGTTCCAAGAAATCTGTGACTTGGGATCTCGAACGCAACCGCAGTTCAGCCATCTCCCCTTACCCATTCAAGTATCGGCTATAATTCTTTCACACCCTTCATTAGAATGCGTGTGTGGGAGACTCGCTGCATCCCTGACGGAAACATATTATACTGCCAGCGGCTGGAGCCTAGACAGCTAGTTCAGATGACAAGCGAGAGCAACTCCAATTTAGTGTCGAGATGCCTGTGACTGCCAGCTGAGACCGATCTCTATTCGGATTTCTTGACAACTGACCACGTAGCTACGTTCGAGATATGCTTCCGAATCTGATTTGTGTTGTCAACGGACAGTTTCCATGCGGAGCAACGGAGCCTACGAGTCCTTCTGGGAGGAGAAACGGCCCAAGAATGTTCGAGCCCCGTGCCGTTTGGCAAGAACGCGAGTTGCGTTTCTTTTCCCCCGGTCGTGGAACCTCGTCGGCATGTGCGATGACTCCGATCTTTCAAACGTCGCCTCATCATTACAGTTGTGTTTCCAAAGGCACCGAGATTCACCCAACGCTGGAGTGCGAGGACGCGCGCAGAGAACCTTAATGCGCCAAATCCAATCAGGCCATCTTCGCTGACTGTGCGAGTCCTGTTTCCACGTGGTCACCGAGTACGCGGACTGCAGCGGTGTGAATACAGACGGGAGAAACTGGAACGGGGGTTACCACATCGTTTTGCAATAACCAGTACGACCACATTTGCTACCTATGTCTACTTCCCTGTGAAAAAACTTGTTGACCTGCATCTGTGAAATATTTCTCAAGTGATGGACGGAGCCCGAGCTCTATGTGTCAGGCAAGTTGTGGTCCATGTGAGAGTTGAGTAGACTTTCTTACGCTACAGATATAAAATTTCTGATAGTGCAAGACATTCCAAGATGCATAGCTTAGGAGCTATGCATAGAAATACTGCCTTCCTTAGTCAAAGGCTCTGGCGTACCTCTGAGAACGAGAAAGAAAGCCTATCATGGAAGCTGCAAAGAATGGCTGGAGTTAGGAGGTCCGCAGTTCGTGATGTAAAAGAATCAATGTCTTCCAAATCAATCGGACCACCTGAAACAGGTTTAGGATGCAAAAGTGAAGGAACATATGGATGCAGAACACTCAAGGGTATGCAACTGGAAGCCATAATCATACACTAAACTCCCGTCATATTGCTTTTACATTCATCTTTGCTTCATCCATCATACACTTCCATACCATGGCCAAGAAATTATAGAGAATCCACCTCCCTGTCAAACAACCATATAATGTGGACTATAGACTGCGCACTTTATGAATGCAGCCGCACCATGGCCAACTACAATGACGTTTTTGGCGACGATGACCGTCTTCCATGGCTCACTGCTTCGCAAGAGTACGATCCTCAGAGGCTGGAATAAATTGCTGTACCAGCTGAAATTAGTTTCTTAACAGCTGAAAGGTCTACTGATTATGTGTCTGGAATCTGTCCGGGCGCATCAGATAGAAGACTTAATATTCGAGATGGACTTTTGACTGTCTGTTTGAGTGGTTGAGAGTAGCTGTACGACGGTATTCCATCTCATTCAGAACTACTGCATGGTGGTGCATCATCAGAAGGTGGCCTAGCAGAGGCCCAACAGCTAGCTCTTCATAATGAGGTAAATTTGGAGATATTGCTGATGCTGATCTTTTGAAGATAATCATGCTTCAATTTCAGAAGCAAATCTGGAATTCACGTCTCACCGTTTGTAGTGAATTCCAGATCTGGTTTTCACTGCAAACGGTGATGGAGATCTAGAAATCCATCGTTGGAGATTCAATATTGTGTTGTCATGATGTAAATCGACCAATTGTATAGTATTCAACAATTTTCACGTAAACTTAGCGAGAACATGACAAAATGATTTCACACGCGAATCACACACGTACCTATCATATACATCGTCTACTTAGTGCAGAGGTTTAAGTTTAATCTCTCAGTTTCAAGGGCTTTCGAATACATTTCATCCACACATTTAATTTTACTAGTAGCCCTTGGATGATCTCATCTTCCAGCTCTTCAGATTGTAGTCAACGATACGAAATGTTTCACAAAAAACTGACTCAAAAGATGGATGCCCAACACATTCAGTACGATTCAAAAAGTTCTCACTATATAGCTGATTGCGTAGGTTTAAACTCACCATAATGTGAAACTGATAAACTGCAAGGTTCTCCTCTAATTGCAACAGTCGGAGTAGTTTGCAGGTTTTTTGTACGTTTTTTGAGATATCAATCTTCTCAGTGTAAAAAGGGTCCCGTTTCTGAGCAGTGGCATCTACGCTCTACCGTAGAGTCAGGACCGATTGTAGGCTCGATCCTGCACGATTGAATCTAAAATGGTGCATTTCAGCAGTATTGAGCCTTTTTAGCCTGACGAGGTCAACTGTACCATCATTCTGCTTCATATAAAGTCCAGGTTTACGGTTCGACCTGAGATCACATCCTGGTCAGCTGTTGCTTCAACTTCAAAAACTCCTACCAATATATTTGAAAAGTTTATCTGGAGGAACCAATGTCAGTAAGTATCAATAAGGAATATGACAAAAGACACGTAAGAAAGACTTTATACTCATCTCACTTTTTCTTAGTTATGATGAGGAGCTCACCCTTCAAGTTACTTACACCATATCAACGTAGGAAACCAAATTTGATATGTGGTCCTGCACATAAGGATGTGCGGTCCCAGTATAGACTTGCAGAACTATTTTTCTGATCTGATTCATAGTGATCATACAAGTAGGTCTCTTGATTATACAGTACTGAAATACTTACGTACCCTTGGATGAGCCCTCTTTGAATCGCAAACGTTACGAAATTATTGATCAGAAGATCTCATCTGCAGGCTACAGTGCCATAAAGAACTACCAGTTGATTCGACGCCGTCCAATACTGTACTTGACTTTTTGCCAGTAGACTGGATGCAGAGATGTGCAGCTTCACGAGTCGCCCGTTTGGCCCTTCTGGAGGAATAAGTAGTCCATACCAGTCTCGCTCTACATCATAGCCATCAGTCAGCAGCAAGTGCTACAACAAATTCAAGAGTGCTTGTTCACTTCTATACCGTGACGGTTAGCATCAATATCTATTTTTTTCACCTTACTCGACAGCGCTTCTCTTGTAATTGGCTGCTTAATTTTCTATTAAGTGGCGTGAAGTTTGTACAAAGTTTTGACCTCCATCTTTCAGCGGCAGCTGCACGCTGAATAATGATGTTTTTGGAAACGATGATTCTCGTCCTTGGCTCACTGCTTCGCAGGAGTACAATGCTCAGAGCCTGGGATTCATTGCTGTAACAGTTGACGTTAGTTTTTTCACAGCAGGTAGTTTTCGTTGCAACTTGTCTTGCATCTCCTCGGACGCATCAAATGTTTGAAATGGACAGTCCAATCTGTGATTGAGTGGCCGAAGGTAGCTAACCTAAGGAGTTTCATCCATGCTGCCACAGAGTTACTGCACAGTTGTGCACCATCACTAGAACCCAATCACAAGTCTACACCAAGAAAAAGATGATATATAAAGCTTTCTGTAGAGTCTCGACGTCATAAGGCGCAAAAGAAAAGGAGGGAATACTATTACATTCACTGGGTCAAGCACTTAAGCTGGAGCTTAACTCCCTGCTCTCATATTCATTGATTTCACAATGCCATGAGGATCTGTGTATGGAAGGAAAGAAAGAAGATTCTGAATCAGAAACATCATTTATCTGATCAAACTTGTAATCTTTTCCCTCCGCTTTGTGATCCTTCTCCTCTGGTCATTCAGCGAGATGGAGGAAAAAATGACAGAAAGGTCATGTATCAGAAAAAATGAGTAACATCTCACTTTATATAATTATATTAACTGTCACCAAAGGAAGGATAAGACTAAAGTCTTGATCTGCATCTGATCAGACGACTTAAGTTCTAGGCTTTCAGAGATCCATCAGAAGACAAAACTGAGCACAAATAGTCATGTGCACGTAGCAGGACCCAATATTTACATAGTTTAATGTAAATATTGGGTCAGTTTTTGTCACCAAATTCTATAGTATCAATTTTTGGAATTATATGTCTGGTTCATTTTTGCTGAATCAGATGACTTTATACAATTTTATTCAAATTCAAGAAGAGAATTAAACTGTGAGGATCTTCTTATGAAGTTTGAGAACATTGAATTAGTTATCAAAATAGGCAATAGCCTTTAAGGTTCGGTCCCTAATGAGCAAACATGACTGTTAATCATGTCTTTGTTTTTGTTCATATTTCAATACCCCAAATGAACAAATTAAGGGCTTCCAACTAATTTTTTTTTTTAATGTCTTATTTAAGAGATAAAAAATCTAAAAATCTTATGAGAAGTATTCATGTTTCATAAACTCTTGTTAAATATATCAGCAGTCATTTCTTGTGTTGAACAATATTGAATTTTTATTTTTTTTTGAATAAAATTTATTGAACTTCTATATGTTTGTACCTTGAATGAAATTTGGGATTTTCATCTAGCGCAATAGAACTTTGATTGTCTTAATGTTACATGGTTGCATTAATTTGTTTTCAACAAGATTGTTCATCAATTCTCTCAACCAAATCGTCTATTTAATTGCTTGTGAAATGGTCATATATTTAGCTTCAGCTGTTAATAATTCAATAGCAGTTTGATTCTTGCTTGTCTAGCTGATAATGTCAGAAATACAAGCAAAATAATAAATAGAACTAGATTTGCTAATATCTTTATCATCTGCCCAATCAACATCAGAAAATCATTTGAAGATAATATTATTTACACTTAAATTTTAATTATACTTCAAACTGTATCTGAAAGTATTTCTTAAATAACAAAAAAAATATTTTAATTTTTTTACCAATGGATAAATTTTAAATCAGTTAAATATTAAGCATCTGTTCTTGTAGTATACCCAAGATCTCATATTGTACACAGCATAGCATACATAATAAAATACTCTTCATTTTGAGAAGGTAAATTTTTTTTTTTGGTCCTTTTTTATTGAAACACATTAATCTTTTGATAAATTTTCTTCCAATTTTATAAAAATACTCATGACTTTATAATTAGATATATTAAACTTGATTAAAATACTTTCAAATTATTTTTTTTAGACAGTTGTATCTTATTTCAATTTTTAATATTTTTTTATTAATATACTCAAGCAATATAACATAAATCACAAGTCCGTCATTTAAACTCTTTTCAAAATCATATTTCATAATTGATATACTATTTTCTTGATACTGTTTTCAAAATCATATTTCATATATGATAACAAAAATATTGTTCTCAATATATAATATTATTATCAAGATTAATTTTCTCATTTTCTTAAGATTTATGTTTGAATGATGATCTCTTTTTAAATTTTATTTATAATAAAGATTTATCAATAGATTGAAACAAAGTGTTAAGAGTTTGTTTTAATCTATGAAATGATTTTTCAAGTTAAATAATAAATTTGGACTCTGTTAATATTTGAAATCTTTTAGTTGTTTTGTAGAAATATTCTTTTTCTAGATTTTTAGATCCATTTGAATTTCATAATTTTTTTTGGTTGCTGAAGTATTAAAAAAATGAATAAATATAATCTTAACAACAAGCAAAATGTAATGTAATGTATTCCCAGTTTTTGCTATGATTATGATAATTATGATAATGTATTCCCACTTTTTGTGAATATCCTTGTGCCATAAGTTTTGTATTGATATAATTGATTATTCCATCTGCATTAATTTCAATTAAAATATCTATTTATATCCAAAAATTCTTATTTCATGAGCATATTTGGTATGTCTTTATTTTTAATCTTTATTAATGATCATATTTATTAATAAAGATTTATGCATATGATCATTCATTAATCTTTATTAATGAATGATCATATTCATTTGTAGCTTAGCACCAAGGCTCGTAATAAACGGACCTTACTGGCTAGCATATCCTTCAATTTAGAAATAGAAACAGAAATAGAAAGGCTGATGCACTTTAATAAAAAATAAATGGTTCATTGATTTTATGAGTTATAAAGAATCCATAAATTTTCTTGAATCTGATTCACGTTCAAATAGTTGATTTTTCAAAATCTTATTTTTTGTTCAAATTTTTTTTTACACTATTATCTTGAAGGTCACTTTCTTCATGAACATTGTCATATTGGTTTACATTAGATAATGGTATAGTAAATCATAGTTTTTAATGATTTCATCTATGTTATTTTTTTATTTAAAATAATAAGAAACTGTAAAGTATTATCAAATATTATGTTTGAAATTAAATTGATTAAATTGATGTATTCACCTTCATTGTCACCTTTCAATTTCACACTTTGTTTGGTATCAATTTATGTCAAACCATTCAAAATGTGAAATTTTAAAAATATTTTATATTAATGCTTCAAAAAATAATTTGATGTTAGTTGTGAAAAATCATTTATAAATGTCAAAAATATGCATTGGTTTTAATGTACATTGAATGAAAAATATACAAATATACTAACTCTACAACCTCTTACAACGCACTAACTTATTCTTATGATGATTATTACATTTACATCTTGTACACAACAAGGTTTATTTTACATGTCTTAGGTTCAATGCTTGATCAAATCATCTTAAATCATTAAATTGACCAAATCATCTTAAATCATTTGGTCAATTTTTTTAATTACTTACATGGTTCAATCGTTGATACCAAAACATAAATTTTAAAAAAAATTTGTGAATTTACTTATTTTTTTCAAAACTAAAATGATCTTCACCATGGATTATGATTTATTTTATCAACTAAAACTTTACAAAAATTAAGTGATATATAAAGTAAAGTTAGAACACACAATCCTGTTAGGAGTTAACTCAGATCTTGAGTAACTCTGGTTAGTTTGACTATATTTAGTTAGACTAGTGCTAGGGCTGGTACTAGTATATAAGAGGGCTGGCAGGAGCTTTCTGTAACAAAAATTAGGGTTATTTAGTAAAGTGATTCTGTGTGTTCCGAGAACGTAGCCTCAGGGAGGTGAACCACGTATTTCTTGTCTCGTCTTTGATTGCATGTTGCTTCTCTGTGTATTTCATGTCTTTCATACCAACAATTGGTATCAGAGCATAGGTGAGCTTGAGGAGAGGTCATAATCATTATCTTCAGAGCCTTGCTGATCTTGCCATGGAGTTTCTAAGCGTCTCGGTTTCAATTTCAGAGTCGGCGCTGTGAAAATAAATCTGTCATAAACAGTCCCACACCAGAGATATCGAGTGAATCGCAATCTTGGGCCGAACGATCACATGTAGAGAGAGGCGGCCTCCGGAAAGCCCAAGCGTGTCGGTGAATCTTCTGATAAGTCCTCAGCTACTCTCCAAGATTGCAGTTCATGGAACATATCATGCGAGAGTTCTCTGTCCAGAGTCAAGTGTCCACTCTGCCATTGCTACTTTCTCACACGTTGAGAGAGAATACAACAAGAATCACATCCCTTCTCAGTTCCGTAGTTGCACCTCTTTCTTCGCGTTCTTCGAGGTAAGAAGTGGACGTAGGAGTATGTAGAGAGAAATTAGAGATAGCCATGGGGTTCCTAGTCAGTCACGAGGGGAGAACTGGTGTTTGGTCCGGTCGTTTGCTACTGTTCATGTTGTACAGACTCGTACTTGCAGTACTCATATTCTCTCGTAGGGTAAATTTTGCAGCATGAGATCACAGACTTAAAAGTCAGTTATGATACTGGGATTCTTCAAACTTAGTGCTAGTGAAAAATAGCAGACTGTAATGCTCATTATTAAATGTTTGTGGCCTGTGAAAAATGCTTCCTCACATCCACAGCCCGAGGAGAATGATGGTACGGCCGAATTGGCTGATGGGCAAGAGCCAGAAGGATATTTCAGCTAATAGATTTCATTTGGGCGGATTAATATTTTCCTGTCTTTCTTGATGAATCGATCCTTATAGTAGAGAATTTGTCAACGATGGCAAAAAGGTATTCAATTCCCGGACATATGGGTTTAGCGTAGCATACATCAATTCAAATTGTGCTTATCCTTTACAATCTGAATTTGCTGGCGCCGACACCCATCTGTAATTTCACAGTACACCATGTGATAATCCTTCGACTTCTAAAGAGACAGAGGGGAGGATGAGCTCTTCGAATGTATTGGCTCTACCGATGTGAGAGTGAGGGCTCACAAGTAGGAGGAGATGGAGCATGCGGATGCAATGTTGGTTCGAGTGTTGTAGATGTGGGGCGGTGCAACAGTAGGAAGGAATAGACGAGTAATACAAGCTTTTCTGAGTTGACTATAGTTTGAGTGCCTGATGTTCGGGAGGAGGATTTTGGATTAAGGATAGGCAACTGCTAAGGTGCACTTAGTCCGAGGTATCACAGATTCCTTTCAACAAGCAGAGGAGCGGTATCCCTTGTGGTTTTAAGGGATTTTGACCAAGGATAAATTTCCTTTATTCTCATATGAGTGAGAAGAAATCAAGTTTGGAGGTTCCATCTGACAATCGAACAACACAAGGGAAGAGTTCAGTGCCTAGACGAAGCGAGATGGCAGTCATGAAGACAGGAGGAACCGGATTAGACATTGTCAAATACGATGGGCATGGTGACTATCTTCCGGTTTGGGCAAGTCATTGAGGCCTAAACCCTCTACATTCGATGATGAAGACTGGAAGGACGTTCAAGAGCAAGCACTGAGTATTGTTATACTCCATCTACAACCTTCAGATCTGAAGCAAGTTGATGAGTATGACAATTGTATGTTGTTGTTTGAGGCTCTTCAGCGACGGTTTCATCGCAAAGAGTTGTCAAACAGGTTGTACACCTCCTTGAAGCTGATGAGCTTCAAGATGAAAGATACAGGTACAAAGATCCAAGATCACATTGATGCCTTTGGTGATCTTGTTATTGATCTTCAGAATCTGGGAGAGGAGATAACTAATGAGAGGAAGGCCCTTCATTTGCTAAGTTCATTACCTGCATCATATTAGTCATTGTCACGAGTGTTGCTCCATCGTGATACACAAACGATCACTTACAATGAGGTTGTAAGTGCTCTCCTGACTGATGATCTACAGCAGAAGATGATGTTGCCCTCTACTCCATCCTCTTCATCTGGTACGGCACTGAATGTGACCCGTGGACGGTCACAATCAAGGATTGAGAAGGATGGGAAGAAGTTTGGATCTAGAGGTAGATCCATGTCTAGGGGTAAATCCCAAGACAGAAAGACGGTGGTCTGTTGGAAGTGTGGAAAGAGTGGTGACTTTAAGAAAGACTGTCGTGTGAAGACCAAGGCTACTGATCCTCCTTTGGCCAATGTGGCTCAAGATTTTGATGAGGAGGATGACTTGCTCGAAGATGGACTATGAAGCCAGAGGTATGCCCTATGCAACTCACCAAAGGTTGTTGGTGATGTATGGATTATGGATAGTGCTTGTTCTTATCACATTTGTTACATTAGAGAGTTTTTTCATACTTTCTTAGTATCAAACGGTTTAGTTCTTATGGGAAATGATCAACCCTGTAGAATTGAAGGCGTTGGATCTGTACAAATTCACATGTTTGATGGAGTCAAACGTACGTTGACTCACGTCAGGTTTATACCTGAAATGAGAAAGAATCTTATCTCTCTTGGAATGTTAGCCTTAAAAGGCCTTGAGTGGAGTTCTAAACAAGGAGTACTTGAGGTGAGAGTAGGTGATAAGATTATCTTGAGAGGACACAAGCATAGAAATCTGTATGTGCTAGAGGGCAATACCATTTGTGGTGAAGTCACTCTTACCAGATCTCAGCCTGAGATGGCTCATGTTTGGCATTCTAGAATGGGACACATGAGTAACAGGTACTTAACCTTTCTTCGAGATAGGGGCTTGTTACCTGGTTTAGGTAAAGTTGACATGGAATTTTGTGAGCATTGTGTTATGGGCAAGCAACATAGAAAAGCCTTTGGTGTTGGAACTCATAGTTCCAAAGAGTTACTTGAGTATGTACATAGTGATGTGTGGGGACCCTCTCCTAAAGCCTCACATTCTAGAAAGTGGTACTATGTATCATTTATTGATGATTACTCAAGATTTGTGTGGGTATATTTTCTCACACACAAGTCTGAAGTCTTTGCAACCTTCAAAAGTTGGAGAGCCCAAGTTGAAACTCAGACTGGTCACAAGGTGAGATATCTACGTTAGGATAATGGCGGGGAGTATAGTTCAGAGGAGTTTAGAAGTTACTGCAAAAAGGAGGGGATCACTCGTCATCTCACCACGGTTTATACTCCGCAACAAAATGCTGTTTTTGAGAGGCTCAACCGAACAGTATTGGAAAAGGTGCGTAGTATGTTGAGCCAATCTGGTTTACCATATGAATTCTAGGCTGAAGCTGTAAATACCGCAGTGTATTTGGTAAATTTGTCTCCTTCAAGTGCAATCAATTTCTTGACACCGTTTGAATTGAGGCACAAACGGAGGGCTGATTATAGTCGTCTGAGAATTTTTGGTTGTACGGCTTATCCTCTCATACCGAAGGAGAATAGGACCAAGTTGGATCCTACATCCAAGAAGTGTTGTTTTCTTGGATATGCAAGTGGTGTGAAAGGTTATAGGTTATGGGATCCTGTAGCTTGTAAGTTGATTGTCAGTAGGGATGTTTCTTTCGATGAGCCCAAATCATTGAAAGAGGGGGAGATATCTCAAGCTCCCCGTACTGACAAGGGCAAATCTCCACTCACGGATGTTGTTGAGGGGGAGATTGATCATTCTGGGTTTAATGATGCGCCACAAGGAGAAGCTCCAGAACAGATGGAGCAAATTCCTGAACAACAGGAATTGGAGGAGCAAGTTGTCGTTGCTAAGCCTCAAGACAGAGCACGAAACGATGGAGATCAACCAGAACCATCTACTAGGAGATTATCAAATATGATTAGTAGAGCTCCCAAAAGGTATGGAACATGGGCTGACTCATCTATTCTTGTGGATCATGATATTGAATCTAAGAATGATGATGGTAATGCGTTGATCTTGGAAGAAGGAGAACCTTGTTCATATAGAGAAGCTCAAGCCTCTATCAATAAGCTTGAGTGGGATATTGCTATGGAGCGTGAGATGCAATCGCTTGTTGAGAACAAGACTTGGGAGCTGTTGGAGCTTCCAAAGGGTCAACCTTTGGTTGATAGCAAGTGGGTGTACAAGTTGAAGGATAATCCAACGGATGAAGAGAAGAGGATCTTCAAAGCCACGTTGGTGGCTAAGGGCTTCACACAAGAGAAAGGTGTGGACTACAACGAAGTCTTCTCTCCTGTGGCAAAGTATGCTACAATTCGTCTGATATGTGCACTTGCTGCGATATTTGATCTAGTTATGGATCAGATGGATGTTGTCACGGCTTTTCTATATGGATCTTTGGAGGAAGAAATCTACATGAGACAACTTACTGGCTCTGAGAAGAAAGGTCAGGAGAAGTTAGTTTGTAGATTGCTCAAATCTCTATATGGATTGAAGCAAGCTCCTAGGCAATGGAATGCAAGGTTTGATGAGTTCATGAAAGCACAAGGATTTTCACGGAGTGTGTTTGATCCATGTGTTTACATGAAGAAGGTGAATAATGAGATCTTTAGCCTCATTATTCTGGTACTCTATGTGGATGAAATGCTCATTTTGGCAAAGGAACAATCTGACGTTGACAGATGCAAGAGGCAACTGAAATCTGCATTTGAGATGAAGGATTTGGGTGAGTCCAAGAGGATATTAGGTATGGATGTTCACAAGGATTTGAAGAAGAGGAAGCTATGGTTAAGTCAGGGTAAGTACATTCAGCGTGTGCTTGACAGGTTTAACATGGCAGACCCTAAAGGAGTGTGGACTCCTTTGGCGGCACATTTTAAGCTCTCAGTAGCTCAATGTCCAATTGATGCAACTAAGAGAGGAAAGATGTCGTCAATTCCCTATGACAAGGCAGTGGGCAGCCTCATGTATTTGATGGTGTGCACTAGACCTGATATTGCTCTAGCTATGGGCAAGGTGAGCAATTATATGTCAAATCCAGGGAAGGTGCATTGGGAAGCTGTGAAGTGGATTCTTAGGTACCTCAAGAGTACTAAGGCTTTTGGTCTTTTGTTTGATGGTTTATTGGACAATGCCAAATCCTTGTTGGGTTACGTTGATGCTGATTATGGACAAGATCTGGACAAGAGGAAGTCTACAACTGGATATGTGTTTACACTTGGAGGTGGATGCGTTAGTTGGAGATCTACCTTGCAGAAGTGCATAGCTGAGTCAACTACGGAAGCCGAATATGTAGCAGCAGCGGAAGTAGCAAAGGAGGCTATTTGATTGAATAGACTTATCACTTAGATGGGATTGAAACAGGATGTTGTAAATCTCCATTGTGATAGTCAGAGTGCCTTACATCTTGCAGCAAATCAAGTGATGGACAGCTTGGTGAAGCACATCGACATCAGATATCACTTTATCAGAGATGCAGTTTCTGATAGAAAGATTGAGCTAGTCAAGATTGACGGTAAACTCAATCCAGCTCATTCTTTGACCAAAGTTATTCTTTTAGAGAGTTTCAGGAGGCATTGTGCTACTATGCAGGTTTTGCACAAGGAACATTAGTAGAGTTACACTAGCAATTGTTTGATTCTTGTATATACTTTACTCCTTCCTAGGTAGGCTACGGCTTAGTTCTAGTTAATCTTTGTTTACAGGAGGGCCTATGCTTTAGGTTTCCTTCGAGGACTTTCCGCGGAGTATGTATATGGTGACAAGAGTTAGACACCCCAAGACATGAGTCAAGGGGGAGATTGTTAGGAGTTAACTCAGGTCTTGAGTAACTCTGGTTAGTTTGACTATATTTAGTTAGACTAGGGCTAGGGCTGGTACTAGTATATAAGAGGGTTGGCAGGAGCTCTCTGTAACACAAATTAGGGTTATTTAGTAAAGTGACTCTATGTGTTCCGTGGACGTAGCCTGAAGGAGCTGAACCACGTATTTCCTATCTCGTCTCTTGATTGCATGTTGCTTCTCTGTGTATTTCCTGTCTTTCGGACCAATAATTCCTTGTGTGTTTGGTAGACTTTGAATTATATTTTACACTCGTTACATAAATCTTTTATCTTTTTGAGAATATTTTATATGTGAGATATCCCTAGAGAAGCAAATGCAACTATAATTAAGTTAGCAAATTGGTAAAAAAATAATAATTTTTAATATACACAAGTTTCTAACTCTGCTATAATATGTATTACACAAGTTGTTTGATCTTTTATTAAACATCTTTGATTATTAAACTCTACTTTAAAATCTATTTAAGTAAACTTGGAAGCAAACAATAAAATTTTTTGTTACGCTCCGGATACAGAAAATATGCAACATTTTTTCAATTAACAACATTAAATTGTTGCTCATCAACCGAGCAATGATTATTATGCGAAAATAAAGTTGTTTAAAGTCATAGTTTTTTGATAAACTAGGAGAAATTTTATATCATAATCCATACATATATATATATGATTTTTTACTGATATTTTTTCAATCTTGTTCAAATTTTTATTGACAAGAAATATATGTGTTGTTGATTTCGAATCTATGAATTATTACAAATTTTAATTTTTGAATGTATAAAATAGCTTGGGTTGAACAAAGTGAGTTGATTAGTTTTCAATTGCTTGTATTTTCTTATGTTTTCAAAATTTTTTTCTACATTTTTTTGACTTGATGAACTTTTTTATTGAAGTCTAAATTTTTTTCCGAAGACAATCCTTCATGAAAATCTCTTCATTTAAATTTTAAAAAATTTACACATAGATTAGAACATACCTAGACACTCTTATAGTTTTTCTAGTTTTTAATGTATTATAATATGTTAAATTATTAAAATAAAAAACACTTGAATCAGTATTGGAGCTAGCTTGACATATATGTAACTGTTGAAGCTTATTGCATGATTCAACAATGTTCTTACAATATTCTCTAACATGTAAATATTTACTAAATATTTATATTACTTAACATAATTTGAAAATGAAAAAAAGTAAGCTAAAATTAAAGAGATAAAGAGAATAATTTTAAAATTTGTATCGTCCAACAAATCTCTAGCATTAAATATCTCTTGAATGAAAAAATTTAAACTGTAACATATGATTTTTAAAATTTTCACCCTTAAACATATGTTGTTTCTGAAAATCTCCTTGTAGTTTAATTAATCTAGCTTTAATGGAGGTTTGAAAATGAGGCACTCTAAACGTTCTTAAAAATCTTAGTCGTACAAATTTGATGTAAATATTATTTATTTAGACTAAGAATTTTGATTGCACTAGATTTATTATCCTTTACTGTCTATGTCATTTGATAGAATGCAAGAGAGGGTGGTTTCAATTTCATATTCAAGACCAAGTTCCAAAAATATTCTTTGATCAAAATCATCAACATTTCAATTTTTCATATATTATTCCATAAATTTGGTTACAATGATGATAAGGGATGACGTCATTCTGCATGCCAAAAAATGAAAAAAAATTACTTTTAGTTTGGGGTTCATAACTATCCCGTTGAATAACTAAAGAAAGAAGATGTGGAAGCCAAGCTTGTTTTTAATTTTTAAAATTTGATTAAATGCAAGAACTTTGCGAGAAAACCGTGTTGAATCTATTGCTCTATCCACCAAAACAGTGACCATCCTTACTCCTTGGTCTAGAGACTGTAGACAAGAACCCCGTCCGTTTAATTTTTTTTTCCTCAAGAGATATCAATAATACTGCTGACTTTGCTTTGGAATTACAAACATCTCATTGAACTTCTCGCAAGGCCAAAACTTATGACCAGTTAATTTCAAGTTCTGTGAATCGTCGTCACCATCAACATCAAACAGAGATATTTCTTTTCTACGTATGGACAATATCATATAATCAGTTATGAGAAGATTTCTTAAAATTCTTATTAAGAACAAATTTCAAATTTGAGGGAATTTCATGAGGGAAAAGGAAAAACCTCAATACATCACAAGAGAGATGAAAATGAAAACCAACTGACGGAATCGTTGAATTATATATATATATTTTAAAAGTATATATGATGAAGTGTTAGAATTTGGGTTGTTGAATTTTATATTTATTGAAAGAAATTTTGGATGTTTGAAGACATAAAGAAAAATCCCAGGAAAAAAATGTTTTTAAGTATGAGAAATTTAACTGGGGACTATATTTTGTATATGGTAAATTCATTTCAAGAAGTTAAGGAGATAGATATCAAGTGATCAATAAGAATTAACTTTTGAATGATAGTGTTGCATAAAGCTATAAGAGGAAATTGACTGCTGATGACTTTTGAAAAATTGAAAAATTGAAAATTCTATACTAACTTTCGTAAAGATGTGAATAATATAGTGATTAGGATCACACAAATCAATTGGATCAAGTGGAGTTTAATATTATTCTTCATTGAACTGATTAAAAGAATTCTTTCTGCATCAAACAAATGTTTTAAGAACTTGGGTTAAACAGTTCTTATGTTCAAATTTCATAAATCATTATAAGTTTCCAAATCATCACAGAGAATTTGATTTTATAAAAATTGAACAAATTAAGAAATGAGAAACTGATTCATAGCGTTTAATCATGTCAAAAGAAAAATTGAAGACTTTCGGGAATGATCTTCGTAGTATTACTACAAAATGTCGTGCACATACATATCTCATCACAACATACATCGCTGTCACATCAAACATCAGAACACATAGATCGTCATACACCAACACAAGTGTATCACAATCAATCTTTTCTACTCTCAAAACATCCACAAGGACACTCCGCTCATAACCATAGCATAAAAGAGAGATTACAGTCAAGCCAAACCCACTTTGTGCTTCAAGGACTCCAGGTTCCCGCACTAGCTACTATCCACCATAGCCACACTCTCAAAGGCTCAACTTTGAAAACTGGCCTCCAAGGAGCCCTAATTTGAACTCTACCCCTTGAGCCCTAGGACCCCTAACGGCGTTGTCAGCCCTAACGGCAGTCCCAATGCGAACGGCGCTAACTGCATAATCGGCTCTAACTGTTGTATCTGCTCCTGCATACACGCACCTACCTAACTAGAGATGCCACTACATAAGTCGTGATAACTGTCGTGCACATACATATCGCATCACAACATACATCGCTGTCACATCAAACATCACAACACATAGATCGTCATACACCAACACAAGTATACCACAATCGCCCCCCTAACTGGCGGTTAGGTCCCTCTAACACCAGGTAGCCATCTAGTCCATAACATGATATGCCCTTCTTGGGGCTAAGATCAGGAGGCCGGGTGCTACAATGCCCCATCGTTAGTCGCCTATCTGCAATCCATATCATGTAACGGTCAGACCTGCTTGCCTGCTAAACGCATCGAGGACATCTCCACCATCCACTGGGCACCGCATTAAGAGGAGGTGTCAAACATGACATATGCCATCTTCTCGAACAAGATTCACAAATCAACATACTGGCTGCTCCACCAGCTGACCCACATAACATACATCTCAAGCCTGCACGTACAACTGCCAGGCTTGGATCCATAGTACCATCAATGTTTGGAAGGTGACATGGCGCACAATTACGCACATGATCCTTCCAAATCACACCATCATGACCCTCCAATACCAAAACTCTAGAAGGTAAAACCTCACGTACTCGTAGAATCATGCGACCAACCGTAATATTCAATGTGATCGGTGCACTCTGCTGCAAGTAAACGTAATCACCAACATGAAATCTATGAATTGAAGGTCAATATCCACCTCCTCGGATGGTAGCATAACGCAAAGTATCTCTATGCTGAGCAATAGCCAGGTTCTTAAATGCCATGGGCATGACTCTACGGAAGAGTTCTGCCCTTTGAGAACACACCCTAATCCAAACATCAGGGTTATCCAAGTCCAAGACTTCACCTGACTCTCTACGGATAGCTGCAGGTAAGTCTGTATCTCTACCATGTAATAAAAAGTACGGTGAGAATGACGCTAGAGATGCTTGCCAGCTAAATCGATAACCCATGGCCAACCATGATAGCTGGATGTCCCAGTCTCCCAGATGACCTTTCTCCAAGCCAAACTTTCGCAGTCCTCTCTTCACCATCTGAACAACTCTCTCTTCTAGACCATCAGCCTCAAGATGATCTCTTGAGGTGGTACGATGATCGATCAACGCTCGATCACACAAAGCCTGAAACTCGCCCAAAAACTCAGTACCCTGATCAGTCAACACTTCTGCTAGTGCACCAAATCGGCTAAGTACTGTAGCTAAGAAGGCGAAGCTGTTCCCTCACTTGACTTGTCAGGCAAGGCCACCAACTCAATCCACTTGGAGAAATGTTCCATCATGACCAACACATATCGATGATGTCGTATAGTCAATGGCAAAGGTCCTGCAAAATCCAAGCTCCAACGATAACCAAGTCCGATAATCGGTAGAGGATGTAGTTGTGGTGTAGGGGCATTGAATGATGCTCAAACACGATCACATACCATACATCTTGCCACAAACTGCTGCACCTCAGTTTGCATACCTCTCCACGAATAGTGACTTTGAAGTAAGCTATATGTCCGCTTTACTCCAAAATAACCTAACTCCTCATGAGCATGTTTGACCAACTGTGCTCTCTGAGATGGAAGTGGCACAACACGAACGCTGCCATCTCCCCATACTAGAAGAAGGTGTCTACCTTCCCACCTAAACCGTCGAGCTCTCTGTAAAACTCGATCCCGCTCCTTTGCACTCAAGGTGCCCAACAAAGCACCGGTACAAAGATACTCCAACACCAGCATGTCATCATGGATGTCTCGGTTAACCATCAAACCGTCCTGAGTCTTAGCGTCCAAGGCTAATATATCTACTCTTTGACCCAAGAGAAATATCATATAGCTCTCAAGCGCCAACATACTCAAAAAGGCAGATGCATGTCAACCCGGCACCATCTCCTCATCAATATC
This sequence comes from Marchantia paleacea, assembly GCA_014180765.2. Classification (NCBI taxonomy): domain Eukaryota; kingdom Viridiplantae; phylum Streptophyta; class Marchantiopsida; order Marchantiales; family Marchantiaceae; genus Marchantia; species Marchantia paleacea. Next base: position 1,540,184 of record MUAA02000064.1, read on the forward strand.
ACCGTGCCATCGAGCCCCGGTTTCGTCAACTTGACTTGTACATGGGTTTCGACTTAACCCATCCGCATCACGGTTCACCACTCTAGGTCTATCAATAACCGTGAAATCATACTCTTGTAGGATAAGAGCCCATCGTGCAAGCTTTCCTGTAAGCTTGTCTGATTCCATCAACCATTTCAATGGTTGATGATCAGTGATGAGAGTGAAGGAGTTTCCAAACAAATAACATCTGAAATGTGCCATTGCCCAAACAGCTGCCAAACATTCTCCTTCATAAGAACTATACTTTGCCTCCGCTGCATTGTTGGAACGACTTGCATAACCCACTACAAACTTCTTCCCCTCATCATCATGTTGGGTAAGCGCTGCTCCCAAACCCAACATACTCCAATTAGTATGTACTTGAAACGGATGACCTCTCACAGGTCTCCTCAAAATAGGGGCAGATGTCAACCTTCCCTTCAGCTCAACAAAAGTTCTCTCCTGTTCATCTCCCCAACTCCACTCTTGATCTAGCTTTGTCAGCTTTGTCAAGGCTTTGGCAATAGTGCTAAATCCTCGCACATATCGACGATAGAAGTTTGCAAGTCCAAGGAAAGCTCGAACCCTACTCACATCTGAGGGTTGTGGAATACGCAAGATTGCCTCCATCTTGGTTTGCTGAACTCCCAATCCTCCTGGGTATATGGTATGACCCAAGTACTCTACCTGCTCCTGAAAGAACTTACACTTTTCAGGATGCAACTTGAGGCCATGAGCAATCAGTCGCTCAAATACCTCCTGCAAATGTATCTCATGCTCCCTCACTATAGCACTATACACTAGAATATCATCGATGTAGGCTCTGGCACAATCAAGTCCGGCTAGGATCCTATCCATCACTCTTTGGAACTCAGCAGGTGCATTCTTCAACCCAAATGGTAAGAACTTCCACTGATACAACACATCGTTGCCATGCGAATCAATTGCCCAAAAGGCTGTCTTGGCCTTATCCTCATCTCGAATCCGCAACTGATGATATCTTGCTCGTAAATCCAATGTACTGAAAACCTTTGCATGCCCAACTGCATCAAAGATCTCCTCATGTGTAGGCATAGCATATCGATCAGATTTTGTCTGTCGATTGATAGATCGGTAGTCACCACACATACGTTTGTTTGTATAATTGCCATGTATATCCTTCTTGACTAGCATCACCACATCAGAGGCATACTCTCCATATGATATCTCCACTAATCCAGCCTCAAGAAGGTCTTGACACCTACTTTGGATGAGATCTCTCTCCATATCACTGTATCGATAGGGACGACGGAAGACAGGTGCATCTGTTGTCAAGTCAATCTGTATGCCAAGTCCCTTCAAACAGCCTAAATCCTTCATACTTAAGGCAAAACAGTTTCTGAAACTCCTCAGAAACCTCCTCACCCTACATCTTTCTTCTTCTGTCACTTTGGGACCAATCTCAATATCCCAAATCTCCTCTCCATCGACTCTAGAGATAGAAGACGTAGTATCTGGTTGCTAAATGACAACCTCTTGAGCAGAGAGCTTTTTCTGCTCTCTCATACCAGGCTTCACTATCTCAATGTGAACAACTCCTGCTGTTGTAGCTGTAACCTCTTGTGTTGTATCACAAAGGTCAAAAGTGGTAACCACCGCCTGCTCCGCGCAAAAAACTCCAACGATACTCGAAGAATACCCTACCTCTCCTTCTCTAACATCCCCATAAGACCAAGGATGAGATCTTGGGCACTTCTCGCCCCGACTTTTTGCCTCCTTGTCTCGGTAGGCAAAGAGCTTACTAATGGTCTTGCAGTCATACATGTGGATCTCATGCGTCTCTGCTCAGCCAATCCAAGGCTCACAATCCATGTCAAACAGTTCAAGTCCATAGCCTCATCCAACACATGACGTCGTGAAGCCTCTGACAATGTAGGTACTGATGTAGTACCGGTACAAAATCCCATAGCTCGCTCTCTCTCTTCAGCATTGGGTTCCACTAACCGCTGCAAGCGAGAATCCCATACAAGTCCTGGTCCTCCCTCTCTATAAGCATGGGAAGCTGGATAACTCAACAACGTGGGTAATGCAGCTTTAGGCTGACCCACAAGGTTCAACACTGCCATGGGTGACCTGTCCGCATAGACCACTACCTGGGAATGTCTACCCACATCCAAAATACTCTCCACTGTGAGATGTGAGGGCCTCTCCACTCCGTCATATGCTCGCAATAAAACCTCCCTTCGAAGAAGGTTTGTCCACCATAGACGTGGACGGTGTGCACGAGATCCTACTCTCGCTGCATCCAACAATACCGTTGGTACAATCCATGACCGCACGTGATGTGCACTCATCATCACCCGTGCACGTGGATCACCCAACAAGGGAACATTCTCCAAAATGTATGCCAGAGAATATGTCTGCTGTGACTGGAGAGAACGTAATACAAGTAACATCTCCCAAAACATGCCAGAACGTGAATCCTGTAATCCATGATCATTACCAGCACGTTTGTGTCCCTGACATGGCCATCCAGCAATAACCAAATGTATGTTGCCATGCCGAGCAAGATCTTGCGTCCCCAACAACAAAATATATGACAGCAAGGCCTGTTGATATCCTTGGACTGCCAACATTGGTAGAAGATCAGGGTATCTCCGCACCAACTGTGCCACATGGCGTAATGAGACGCGCCTTGCAATCTCATCTCGCTCCACATACAAGTATCGATGTACTCGTATACCATACTGCAAAACAACAGCCAAACCTGTGCTAATCCCTCCAAACAGATCCAACACACATATACCATCCTGTGGATACTGCCAAGCAATAGGCGTCGTATCTAAAGGGGATAACATAGTGGAAGTGGGAATAACTTCCTTCGTCTCCTCCCTCTCCGGAGCAAAAGACTGACTCCAAGCCTGATGTATCAAAAACATCCATCAAAGGGGTCAAACCAACCCAACCCGGACTCACATAGACTTAGAAGGGCATTTAAAAACACAAAAACTCGATTTCGGAGGTCTTCTACTCTCCAAATCGATAAACTGAGACTGGCAATCCAGTTGTGTAAGGCATTGTCATAATCTAGCCTTTTTCAATTTTCTACCTAACGCAATTTTTTTTTTCGCAAACGGGCACCGTTTGAAACTTCTGCGGACTCTGAAAATCTTCAACTTCGATTTCAGACCCCTAAACCTCAAAATTTCGCAATTCTGACACCGTCAGCCTTGGGCCCAACATCTTAACTCCCATGTGACAAACTTTATATAATCTATCACCCCACCAAATTTCAGATCAAACGGACATTGTACGATAATCTGATAGCTTGCTGCTCCTATTTTTGATCCGAAAACTTTGAACAACCAAATCTTGGACTTCTAGCACTTCTGTCCGAAATATTTTTCGGCCAATCTCAAATTAATGCTCCAAGACAACTATAAGCATCGACCCACTTCGTCAATTTCCAGCAGCGCTTCCGTCCTCGAAAATTCCCGATTCGGATTTACACTAAAACTGAAAATATAGGAATTTGAAATCGATAAGATCCACCTCAAATCGACTCTACTTCTAGATCACCACCACGCGCTGCACTCCAAAGAACAACCCGCATGCTCAACAGCCAACGGATCGAAGCTACCATCGATCCAAACTCGCCAAAACCCTTTCAGTGCTCCAAGAACTCCCAGTTCTCACCACAGAATCCAATTTGAGTTTTAGAAGTAATCTTTTCTACTCTCAAAACGTCCACAAGGACACTCCGCTCATAACCATAGCATAAAAGAGATATTACAGTCAAGCCAAACCCACTTTGTGCTTCAAAGACTCCAGGTTCCCACACTAGCTACTATCCACCATAGCCACACTCTCAAAGGGTCAACTTCGAAAACTAGCCTCCAAAAAGCCCTAATTCGAACTCTACCCCTTGAGCCCTAGGACCCCTAACGGCGCTGTCGGCCCTAACGGCAGTCCCCGTGCACAACTGGCTCTAACTGCTGTATCTGCTCTTGCGTACGCGCACCTACCTAACTAGAGATGCCACTACATAAGTCGTGACAAAAATAACTTGTTGCATTTTCAAATTGATCATTATAGCTTTAAGATTTTATGGATTTCTGATTTGAAAGTTGTATATCACCCTAGCTTGGGATAGAAACCGAGCGCTGGACAAATGCGCACTTACCATCGTGCAAAGCTTCACTATGTTGATCAGGAAAAACGAATATTGGCTCCTGTCTCTATCATAACTTATACTTGTCTAATTTTTATAAAAATTTCAAACTTGATTCAATAAAATTTAGTAGGATTTTGTTGTTGATAATTTATATTCAAAAATTGATGAACATAATTTCAACTCAATTATAATAGTGTTATAAATTTGATATATCTAATTATTAATAATTTAAATTTCTTTTGAAATTTTGAAAAAAAAATAATTCAAATTTCTTAATAAAGTTCTAATTTTTGATATAAAAAATAACTGTCAGAAATTTTAACTATTGTTAAAGAGCATTTTTTCATGATATTATTGTAATTTTTTTATTTTAATTTTAGTTCATATATATATACTAATAATAAAAAATTTAAAAGAATTTTTAATCAATTCTTAATAAATTATTTAAAATAAAAAATTAATTAATTTTAAAAAAAATTTAAAAACTATTTTGTTTTATTGAGGTTTAAGTGTTTTATTGAAACACTTAAACCTTCAAAAAATTTCCTCCCGGGTCACATTTGGATTTGGAATCCATATGCATGACACTTAATTTGTGACGTAGTAATGTGCAACGTAAATTGGAGCCTAGCCCCATGTTGTCATTAAAACAACAAACACTTATTAACAAAAATCATAGTTTAACTCAAGTTAATATAAATGTGACTTATGCCAACAACAAGTGCCTCGTTGGCCTACTAACATAAGTGCAATGATCCAAAAATCTGATTCAAAAGGAGCGGATAAGGACTAGCACTTTCAAGGCCAACTAGTATCAATGCAATGATTGATAGATCTGTTCGAAGAATAATCAGTTGTAATTTATGTTTAAGCGTCCCTTCCCTTCTCATACTAAACCTAGCCCCCACTATGCTTTCCCATGGCCAATGTAGTACATTAACAATAATTACAAGAATGTTTATCAAAATTTTGATAAATAAATAAATAAATACATATAAATGTATATATATATCAATTATTCTTCAATCACTCAAGTTCTTTTTCTCTTGTCCTTCAAACCAAAGTTTGTCTTCAACGTCTCAAAGCAATGAGATTGCTTTTGAGTGGCAAGGAAACCAATGGCTCTCAAGTAACAAAAGTATATTTTTGATGCTTCCACTTCATTAGATATTTCTTTTGAAAGGTGACCTTTGCGGTTCTAACCAACCTTTCATCTAAAATTTCTTTTATACAAAATTCATCTAGGTAAAGTAAAACACAAGTAGTAGGGGCTCACTTAGCTTTCCTAGCTAGGTCCTCATTTCACTCATATTATCTCTAGTGCATCACAATAGTTTCATAAATCAATGTTGCTTAATTAGATTGGCGGCCCAAGGTTTGAAGTTACCTATCAGCCTTAAAGTGATGGATAGACTGAAAAGATTAACCAAATCATGGAAGAAGGGCTTCAAAATTATTGTATGGTGGATCAAAGTGATTGGATCAAGAAGGTTTACATGATAGAGTTAAGTTATAATAGCATCAAACACTTTACTACAGGTTTTTACTCTTTTCAATGTGTTTACAAAGGTAGTCGAAATTCTTGTACTAGCTCTGGACTTAATCTTTGGAGTTTCGTCTAGTTAAAGATTAAAAACCTCACTATTCCTAAAGACCTTACTAGGAAGGTGTTTGTACATTAGATTAAACCATTAAAGATTTAGGCTATGATAGAAAAGACTGCGTATAAGCCATAATTGTCAAATAGCATGCAGAATTATCATATTGTTTTTCATGTGTCTTCATACAGGAACTTTATCTTTGTTCAATAAAGTTCCTGTATTGAACAAAGATAAAGTTATAAGGAGAAAATTTTATCACTATCGGGACACCTTTTTTATAATGATTGTCTATAGATTTGTGTCCATGCATATGTATTATGACTCTAGTTCTACTCTATATGACATAAAACATTAGCGAAAAACAACACTAACCTTTTTGCCTTCTCTTATATGAAATCAGTTTTCTCTACTTCTTTGCGTCCAAATTCTTCCATGAAGCCAATTTTACATTGGACCAAGTGAAAGAGCATCAAACGATGACTCCATCATGAAGTTCATGGAATTGAAATAAAGCAAATCATTAAAGGTGGAAAATTTCCCTAACTTTACTTTTGGTTAAAATTTTGTGATTCAAAAGCTGAGAACATGATATATGCGTTGACTGATTATTCGTTGACTTTCTAAGGTGTTGACAATTTTCGCGTCATATGAGTCTATCAGCTGCATTTCTTTACCAGATTACAGTAGGCCGTGAACAACTCGAAGGTTAGTAGACAGGAATTTGCATTTTTTTAACGATAATATGAACTTCCGGATTTCGCAGTTGTTAGAGAAGTTGGTTACCCATAGAGAGCAAGATTTAATGGTTCTAATTTGAAATACTTATAATTTCCTTGGAGAATGATTGATCAGAAAAATCTTCACTATAGAATCTAACCTCATTTAATTGATTTTAACTACGAGTCTACGACTGATAAATTCTACTATAGATTCAAATAAATTGTAACGTTACACAACTTCAAGGTCGACCGCTAAATACGTTAGACCAGGTGACTAGAGATTTTTGAAGACATAAAGTAGAAGAATACTGTATAGGAGTTCTTGGATTTATTGTATGGGCTCATCACATGTTTACTGTAGGTGTAGACATCAATAATATTAGATTATAAAATTTTATTCCGGTTCTATAAAAAATATCTATTTTTTTTAAAATAAATTTATTTCAAAAAGAATATAAAATAACAGCTAGGAATTATAAGTCCTAGGGTTGTACATATAGGATAAAATATAAGTATATCATATGAAGACGACCGTGGCGGAAGAGCGAGCCAAGATCATGATGCACAGTAATGTACCATTTGTGTATCTGGTAGTATTATATGATAGCTTGGAAGTTATTTTGTACATTTTGTTTACTTAAGTGTTGTTTGGGATGAAATGAGAGTGCTATAGTGCATATTTGGGAGGAAAACTTTATTTTTCAAAGTTTTTCGAAGAATTTTATTGATTTTAGATTATTAGATGAGATACGTTTTACATCTAAAATTACAGTCATATCACATTTACATCAAAAGTTATGATATTTAGAATTTGCAAGGATCCTGACGGATTTTGAAAGATAGCTCTTGGGAAAAAGAATACAGAGCTTATCAATTCCTGCAAGAAAAAAGTCACAATTTGAAACTTTGCACGAATATTAATCAGGAGCTAAGCTACACGTGGGTTTAAATTCTATTGAGAGATCGTTTTTAAATAAAAAGTTATGATATCTTAAGTGTAAGGGGGTATAAAAATGAGAAAAATCACTTTACTTCTCATATTTGATTTCTACTTGTTTATAGTCATTCAGAGAGAGTTATTGCATGAGTGTTTTGCATAGTGAGTATGACTTGAAACTCATTGGAAAATGGGAGATCAATAGGGGAATAGTGGATCCTTTAGGAGGACCCCTATTTGCCTTGGCTCATTAAAGAGTTCTTTTGTCTACTGCTTTGGCCGAGCCAGGTTGTGTGTTCCCCTCCTTAGCGGATGATACACACATTGTGGGCCCTGTAGACAACATTATGCAATCCTTTGATTATTGGACTACCGAGCTTCATCTTGTAGGCTTGAGAGTCAAGGTGTCAAAGTGTAGGGCTTGGTCTCCTTTGGGCATTCTGCCTCATCTTTAGCTTCCAGAGGGATGTCTGACATCGACAGACAGCTTACATATTCTAGGAGTGCTAGTAGGGTTTGAGGATTTTGTTTCACGCTACCTTGACGTTGCACTTGCCAAGGATGTTTTGCATGTAAACGACCTTCCTCTACTAGGGGATCCTTATGTGGCGTTTGGTATATTGTCATCTATAATGGCTTGTCGATCCACCTACCTTCTTCGCACGGTTTCTCCTTCACCTACATTCATATCACGTTTGACAGCCTTTGATAGTAGGATCATGGGCGTCTTTGGTGACATCATCGAACCAGGGATATTCAAGTGTGTGACATGAGATTTGGCAAGGAGACAGACATCTTTGCCAATTTTGTGTGGAGGGGTAGGCTTATTACCGATGGAGGAAACGGCACCTACGGCATCCTTGGCGAGTTGAGCGCTCGTTGCACCTTTGTTATCTTTTTTATTTGTGATCGCAGATTGATCTATCTTGGAGATATATGCGAGAGAAGTGGATACGGGATCATTTTTCTTATAGATATTATTACGACATATGAGAGATGCTTTACCATGGGAGGTACGACATGAGTTCTCATCTTTTTCCTCTTTGGCCACCGATTGAACTAGAGGTTTACAATCTATCTTGATGTACCAACAGTTTCAAGAGGCTCTTCATTCACTCTTAGTGGATTCGGCCATTCCGTGTATTACTAGGGCTCGTCAGGCAAGGGTGTAGGCTCGTGGATCTTGGCTCGATCATGCATCAAGGCTTTCTGACTCGCACCAGCTACTTTCTCCACTGCGATGAGGTTCCGTCTTGGCTTGGTCCATCCATCTACATCTTCATTACTCACATGTGAGTGTGGTATCACTTTAGATGCAACAGGTGTTTATATGACTCGTTGCCTATTCGGAGGGCAGAGGATAGCTATCCATGATGCCATTAGGGATGTGGTGTTTACTATGGCGCGAGAGGGTGGATACCTCACATGGTGAGAGCGTTGGTATGCCTTGCAGTCGACTAGGGTTAGGACAGACCTGTATTTGATTCGGGAGGATCAGCTCACTATGGCAGATGTGATGGTTACCGATCCTACTAGAGACACAATTTCAGAGGGGGTGATCACCCATCCTCCAGGATGGGCGGTGAGTGGAGCGGCAGCATCTAAGGTCTTTAAGTATAGAGGTATGCAGAGAGGTCACCTCTTTGTTCCTCTAGCTTTGGAGTTATAGGGAGCTATGGACACCGACTTCGACATGTTCGTGAGGGAGTGCACGAGAGCCTACCATACTAGGCGGCATGGGGTATCACTTTCTTTAGCTTACTGTATAGCATATTTTAGGCAACGTATTTCCATTGCTCTACAGAGAGCATTACTTGGTGCAATCCATAGGAGAGCAACCACGTTAGGTGATGCTTCTTCGGATGCTCCTGTTATTTGTAGACCGTTTGATCTAGAGTTCGGATATCTTAGGTGTTGTAGAACATATTTCCCAGTGTGATACTATTGGGGCCTAGCCCGATGTTACAAGTTTGACTAAATCGTCAGCGCATAGTCAAGCTCTCATATGTAGAACCCAAACAACATTGAGGATTATAAGCATCTTTTTTTACCCCCAAGGTTTGATGTAAACATAGATGAGACACCTACATATGTGGTCACCCATGCTAGCACCTTTGTACAAAGATGTTGATATCGTAAAAAAAAAGTTCTTTGGGTGTTTCCATATTGTGGAGCCTTTTCCACTTTGGCCCTATAGGTTCTCTAGTGAAGGTTTTAGAAAAGTCCACAAAACATTAGAAAAAAGATTTTGATTTTAGCTTTTTGAAGATTGCTACAGACTTTGTGGTTCATTCTACTTATAATTTAAATGTAAATATATGGTCCACATGACTATAATACAAGCTCAAAAAGGCAGTATGACCCAGAGCTCATCTAGTATTTTCATCTAACCATGAAATCTACTTCAAGTTTAAGAAAGTATTATTAAATCATCTTAGAAAATAAGAAGATTGACCGTGATGGTCCTTTCGTTTCCACAGTCTTAATTATGTAAAATATCAAATGAAGCTATAATTACATTTTTCTGCCGCTGGGAAGGAAAATCAGTGAGAAAAATTTATTTGAACATATTGGAAAAAATATTTGAGATATAATAGTGCTAGTTAATTAAAAATAACTGGGCCAAAACTTAAACTTATTAGTATTTCAATGAGCAACCTTTCGTATGCCAATTAATTCATTCCCGAGTGAACAAGAAACATTGTCAGCGATAAATATTTCAAAGTTAAATTTTGAATCCCTAAAAATGAAGATCATCATACATGTCAGCATAATGTTCTCCAAAGATTAAGGTCCTTAACTATAATACTTTATTTTCTGGAATTCAAGAGATTCCAAATCTCTTATGAGAGATTTTCATCCTACTTGAGAAAGAAATCTTTTTAAAGACATTCTTCTTTGTAATTGAAGTGTTCGCTCAACTTTTTTGCCCTAAAGGTTAGTTTATAGGTTTCTTCAACAACTTGATTTTTCTCTAAGGACTTTTATTTAGCTGTTCAGCATTTGGATAAATGTACACTTATGGGAAATCTAAGTACAGACCTAGTAAAAAATTTATTTAAAACCAATGTATTAAATTGTGCCAGAAAAAATTCTGATATTTGGGCCATGCTTTGTACAACTTTAAAACTTCACCTAGATCTGAGACAGTATGATAAATTGTAGAAAACCAAAAGCAAATTCTAATCTTCAATCATTTATTTGCAACTCTCAAGTGGAAGAATGACGTTTGGTGGGAACGGTTTTACAATTTAAAACTGTAAACTGAAAGAGCATAGGATTGTGATTTGAGAGCATGGGAAATGTATTTTATTAAGAGTATGATATATTAGTTAGTAACAAGATGACATTATGAAAGCATAAAATCAACAATAACTAGTTTGTTTTGCAATCAATCTAATTTTAACTTGAAATTGAAACTATTTGTGCATTACAAACATACCAATAAAAAATCATTATTGACATATGTAATAACATGGATATGCATTACAAGGTTTGAATTCGTATTGTCAAATTCGTTCCCAAGAGAATAAGGGATCAAACTACACCAGCAAGGAAGAGAAACACGCATTTAGTCATCTTTACAACTCTGGACTGCATAATCCGAAGAGCACACGAACAGAAAGCAATCAACTCTGTTTGATTCTTCTCACTCCCATCACACAATCAATTCAATAGACAACGTTGAAATGATTTCAATGAATTCTTTTACTTCAAGATTGGGATCTCTCTCTTTACAAGCTTGTGTCACGGCGAGACACTTGACAAAGTACTCTTGGTGATTGTAGGCAAGTCCGGCGCATGGACGAATATCCGAGTAACTTCACGGATGCACGGACCAGTCAAGGCTATTCGAGTATGAATACGCCAGCTCCTCGAGCGCTCGTTCTATCCTGACTTCAATTTCCTGTCCAACAAAATGGACACTTGCAGAGATGAAAAGATTCCATCACTTTATTCCTACGACTATTTATAATGAATGTCCTATCTGCTCTTCCTAAGTGCTAGCTACATGGATTGCTCTCTCCTAATTCTCCTCTGCCTATCTTAGCCGCTCGATCGCACCTCCGCTGCTTGCGTGAATACGTTGATTTCTAACTACATTTCCTGTACATCCATCGCGATCTCCTATCGATGAAGAGCCATGGCTTCCCTGAAATCTCGACCCAACGCTTTGTACATCTCTTTTCTCCTATCCTTTGAATCTCCGGGATTCTCCATCGCAGCCACCAACTGCTCCAACCGTTGCGTCTCTACCCTATCACAACAAGTAAACAAGTGTTGCGCATACCTGTTGGCAAGGGTTTCCAATTTTGTAGGTGTCTCCACGTCCATCTGGATCAACCGAATCTTCAAGTCTTGCACTGTCTCCCGAAGATGAGCGTTCTCCTTCTCAACGAAGTGAATTTTTGCACCCAAAATACGGCAGATCTCTTCGTATTCCTTCTTTGCCTTCTTTGCCTCCTGAACCTTGTGCTCTAATTTGGCCTTTTGCTTGGACAACTTGTTCACACTCTCTGTCAACTCCCGAACAGTACCCGATTAGTCTTCATTTCCTAAAGCAAGTCGATTCATCATTTGGATCAAATCCATGTATCGGTCTGCTTGAGGGTCCCATCCCTGTATGTATATAGGTCCCATTTTGTTCAGCTCCAGTAACACCGGGACCACCACTGCCTCCAACTTTTGAGAGAGCTACAACACCAAGGCCATGGGCTCAGCGATCTCCTTCGACGCTTTCATTTTCGGGCGAGACATCTTTGGAAGGGCAACTTCTTCCACTTTCTTCTTCCATGTATCTCCCTTTTCACTGTTTAGGCACAAGAAGGACTATCTTCTACCACTCTCTTCCTCTTTCTAGACGTGCGTATGACTTCCACATACGAATCCGAATCAGGCTTACTCTGCGTCGCTGACCTGATGTCTGCAGTTCTTTATGGTTCTGGTGGCGCAGTGATGCCAAGCTCCTCGTAGACCCACTGCTTACATTGTCGACATCTACGTCAAGGTCTGAGAGCCCGGACTCCAATCAATACAATTGCCTCTCCCTAGGAGTCATCCACTTCATCTTCGCATACAAGTGCACCAAGAAAGACGAGAGATATACCACGCTCTTATTGTCTTCTCTCAACTTGGTCGCCATCGATTGTACATTCTTCGCAAAAATCTCTCCCCAGTTTATCCGAATAGTCCCGCCAATGAACCCTTCCACAATTCTCACCTTATGCATACTGACATACGTTGTGCGCTGAGGCGAGAAAAGCTGGTTCAAGGTGAGAGCCACCTTCCTCCTAAAGACATCCTTGATCAAGTCGAGCTTGTATCCATTCGTCCCCTTCCTCTCTCGGATATTAAACCACTTGCGTTCATCGAATGTGAAGGCCGTGTGCATCGCTGATCCTTTCCAATCAACGCCACCCTTATCCTCCTCGTAAGATCGTCCCAGAAGTGGGATGCCAGGCTATGGATGAAGGCACCTACAGGCTGACATCCCACTTCTCCGGCTCCGCTCTATGGCCAACTGATGTTGAGGCTTTCACCCATCGGACTTCATCGCATAGCTCTGGGCACACATAATCCCATCGCCATGACAGAAATACACTGCCTAGGTTCTTCTACCTCATCAGTTCCACTGGGGTCCAATCCGCCATCAGAATAAGCGGTCGAATTCTCCCCATAGTCGTACTTTGCCCTGCTGGTACGCTCACAGTTTGATGCTTTGACATTGCAGTTACTCTCCGCTCAGGCCGCACTAGTTTTGCAAGTTCTTGGCATCGACCTTCCTGCTTGACACATCTTCAATCCACCGAACGATTGCACAACCTAAATTCCTTGTAATTCACTCGTGTGAACAACCTAATGGTATTCCTATGTAACTAACATATATTCGGACGAATACCCTCATCAGAACCCGAATATAACTCTTGATTAACGAAAACCAAAAAAAATTCAACTTATCTTAAGAACTATGCTCCTACAACATAGGCGTGAGATCTTTACTAATTCATGTATAAAAAATACTTATTCATTATTGATAGCAAATCAGACAAAAATCCTATTGCAAAATGGAAAAAAAAACCTCACGGAAGACTTCATGAAAATCTAAGGCGAGTTGTTATTGTTTCAGCCTCTACCATATTAGGAGAAGCCAAAATAACTTTAATATTGCATGTTACTTTTCTCTTAACTAACTATCTTTTAATTTTTTAAAAATTTGGCACCTGCAAATATGTAATACAATTGAAGACATAAAGACATATTTATCCTCATGTCCATCCTATATGGGATTTAACATGCCCACCCTATATGAGATAATTAGTTGTCCATCTGTGATGAAATATGTGTTTTCTTTCTTTTAAAAGATATAGTGTATTGATGCATGCCATACAAAAAATAAAAAGTTTACTACTCAAATCTTTTCTTATGTATGTTGAGATGAGAATGATCAATCACTTATATTGTGCTATACGATAACACCAAAGTTTTGGTCTGAGATGGCAAATAATGAGTCACACATGCAACAAAATAGTCCACACAAAAGATATATGGTTCACCTTCTTGAGGCTACGTCCACAGGAACATACAAATCACTTTGCTAATATTAAGCGCTCTCTCGTTCTCTCAAATTGCTTTGTAAGAATGAGCTCTAATGTGTCATAGAGAGCTTCCACAAGCACTCTTATATAGTAGTGCCAATTAATCCTAGTCAGCATCTAACTAGAGTAGTAGCCTAACTAAAGTTAACCAAGACCTAAGAATAAACCCATCAATCTCCCCCTTGACTCTTGTCTTGGGGTCCTTAACCTCTATTGCCTATATGATTACTCTATGGGAAGTCCTAGAAGGAAACCTAACATAATTCCCTCTAAAGATTAGAGTTAAGTAGAACTAAATCATAGCCTAAACAAGATAGAGTAAGATCATATATAGAGAAGGCATAATTGCTAGTCCACTCTACTTGTATCCATATGCAACACATGCAATTTGGCACGATGCCTCAAACAACTCTTCAAGGAATTACTTTGGTAAAGACATCAATAGGATTGATTTTAACACCAATCTTGACTAACTCAATCATTTTGTTAGACACAACATGTTTGACAAAATGGTACCTAATATCGATGTGCTTTGCTCTACTCTCCATCACTTGATTTACAACTAGATGTAAAACACTCTGACTGTCATAATGAAGATTCACAAGATCATGTGTCAATCCCATCTTTGTGACAAGCCTATCCAACCAAATTGTTTCCTTTGCTGCTTCCATTGCCGTTACATACTCAGCATCTATGATAGACTTAGCTATGCATTTCTGCAATATAGATCTTCAACTTATGCATCCACCTCCAAGTGTCAACACATACCCAGTGGTAGATTTCCTCCCATCCAGATCTTGTCCATAGTCAACATCTTCACAGGTAATTAGTGATTTGGCATTGTACGATTTAGCATCGAACACAAGACCAAAATCCAACGTACCCTTGAGATCTATGAGAATTCACTTCACAGCTTTCCAATGTATCTTCCCTGGATTTGATATGTATCTGTTGGTCTTATCCATAGCTAGAGCAATATCAGGCCTAGTGCAAATCATCAAAAATATGAGACTTCCCACAGCATTGTTTTAGGAGACCTTGAACATCAAACCTTTCTCCATTGCATTTGTTGGACTAAGGACTGATGAAAACTTGAAGTGATTAGCTAAAGGAGTACTCACTGTCTTGCAGTTCTCCATGTTAAATCTCGTAAGTACCTTTCTAACATACTTCATAGCTTCCCATCCTCCAAATTCTTTTGGATCTCCATCCCTAAAATCTCCTCGCTTTACCAAGATCTTTCATTCTAAACTCAAAACTCAAGAGAACTTTGACCCTTTCAACATCATATATGTACCTAACTGCAATGACCATGTCATCCACATAGAGTACCAGAATAATAAAGTCAAAGACTTCATTACTCATCTTTTTCATGTATACACAAGGATCAAACACACTCCGTTTGAATCCTTGTGCCCTCATGAAATCGTCAAACTGTTTGTTCCATTGTCTAGGGGCTTGCTTCAATCCATACAAGGATTTTAGCAACCTGCAAACCATATCCTCTTGGCTTTTCTTCACAAAGCCCATAGGCTGTCTCATGAAGATCACCTGATTGAAGTTGTCATAGAGAAAAGCAATGACAACATTCATTTATCTAAAATAACACCAAACAAAGCCACAAGTACACATAACAAACCAATAGAGACATACTTAGCAACTTGGGAATATACCTCATTGTAATCCACACTTTTTTCTTATGTAAATCCCTTGGCCACCAACCTAGCCTTATAGATCTTCTTCACTCCTTCAGTGGGGCTTCGTGGGCTCAGAATTTGATTATCGTCATTCTTTGGAAGCCTTGCAATTCTTTCAGGTCGAGATCGTTCTTTGTGATGATCCGCCGCCGCTAACCTTCTTTCAAGGACCACTCGATCTGTGAGTCATCTAAATCTCTGCATTCGTGACCGACTCTCTCTCTCTCTCCTCCATCATTTGAGATTGCCGTGAATGATGTTAAATTTCGTGGTTAGCTGTCACTATCCCAGCGCCGACCTGTGGATCGTGTACGGAATTCTGATTTGGTCTTGACACTGTTTCCTTGGAAGTGGGTCGCATAGTAGACGACCACCAGTGGCGAGACGTAAGTTGATTGAGGCAGTACAGACCAGGTCCCATCAGGGTTTTTTCGCAAAGAGAGCTCCAACAGTACCCGATCATTGACAAGTGGACGCACTGTTTCAGACCCCACTTGCCCTTACAGTCAAATGCTCACGAGAACGAAACTTATTATGACGACTGTGACGATCACGAGTATGTACTCCTCGGCCCTGCAAGCGCACTCGGCCTTGCAAGCTCGAAACATTGCAGATCTGTAATCCCAGGCTGATGACATGCTACATGCACTCGGGCCCAGCTCAAGACATGGTTAGGGCGACTTAAATCGGCATGTGCCGCCTTGGATGCGCAGGGCAACCCCCTCAATCAATCCCTCACTGTCCAACAGGGATCACCCTCGGCCGGGGTGAGACCATTCATGTAGATCCACTTACTGTCCACCCGTTATTGACCCTATGGAAGCTTGACTAACTCTCAAGTCTTGTTGTCAATCAGTGATTGCATCTCCCTGGACATTGTTGCATCTTACTCTAGCTTGTCCATAGAAGCTTGAGCCTCATTCTATGAAAAAGATTTTTATTCTTCCAAGATCAAAGCCATACCATTATAATCATCAAGAGGGATATTCTCATCTCCTAACTAAGTTGAATCAACCCATTTGCCAAATCATTCAGGAGTATGAATAGAGTGTCTAGACGTGCTCCTAGTTCATGACTCAGCTTGACCTTCCTGTGTTAGCATATATTGAGGTTTGCAAATCTCATCATGCTTTTGCATTTCCTCAAATGAAGGAACTTGCTCCTTTGTGGGAGCATCTTCTTGTGCCTCATCATGAAACCCATTATGATTAATCTCCCCTCATCAATAATAAGAGTAGATTTCCCCTTGTCAGTATGAGGAGCCTTAGCTTTCTCCCTCTCGTTCAATGATCTTTATTCATTGAACAAAACATCTATACTCACAATCAACTTAGAGATGAGGGGATCCCACAACCTGTAACCCTTCACACCACTCTGATATCCAAGAAAAACACATCTCTTGGAAGTAAAATCTAGCTTAGGTCTACTTTCCTTGGGTGCGAGAGGATATGCATTATATCCAAAGACTACCAATCGATGGTAATCTGCTGGCTGTCCGTTCCTCATCTCAAAAGGTGTCATGTAATTAATCGCACAAGAAAAAGAAAAGTTTATCAAATAAGCCGCAATGTTGACAGCTTAAGCCCAAAACCCAGGTGGTCAACTTGATTGGCTCAACATACTTCTCGTCGGCTCCAATATTGTTTGAAAGAGCCACTCAGTAACACCATTCTGCTGTGAAGTATATACCGTAGTGAGATGATGAGTTATCATGGTCTCAACTTGGGCTTTCCACTTCTTAAAAGTAACAAAGATCTCAGAACTCTGCTGTAGGAAATAAATCCATACAAATCTCATATAATCATCGATGAAAAATACATAGTATAGCTTTCGAGAATGTGAGGGAGTAGGGAATCTGCCCCACACGTCACTATATATATATATATATTTGAACATCTTTTTGAAACTATGAGATCCAATGCCAAAAGCAGTCTGATGCTACTTCCCTAGTACACAATGCTCACATAAGTCTAAATTACTAGACCGTAATGTAGAAACAAAGCATTTCTTGTGAAGAACAGACATGATTTTCTCACTAATGTGATATAGTCGTAAGTGCCACAAGTTGTTAATCTCATCCTCATATCTAGAAACATATGCTTCTCTACAAACAGTATTGTTCTCTAACATATATAGATTCTTATGTATATTTCCCTTCAAGATGATTTTTCCTCTAGCTATGACTCAAAGTATAGCATCAAGTACTTCCCATTGATGACCATTTTTGTCTAATATGCCAAGAGAAATCAAGTTCTTTCTCATGTCAAGGATATGCTTGACATTAATCAATGTGCGCACAATACCATCAAACATCTGAATCTTAACAGATCCAATAACCACAATCCAACACGGTGATCATTCCCCATCAAAACTGAACCGTTTGATATGGAGTAAGAACTGAAAAACTCTTTCATATAACACATATGGTTGAACAAACATAATCTAGGATCCATTTATCACCTCTTATACGAGATGAAGTGCACATGACATACCATTGGCCTCAAAGAGCAAAGTCGTCATCAAGCAGGTCCTCCTCTTATGCTTCCTTATTTTCTTTTGCCACATTGGCTAAAGAAGACTCAGAAGACTTTGCCACAACAATCTCTCTTGAGGTGGCCAGCTTTGCCACACATCCAATATAGCAAAGTCTTTTGGTCTTGGGATCTCTCTCTAGACCTAGATCTAGTCTTAGATTCCTTCTCTCCACCATTTGTCCACTTATGAATCCTTCCACAATTCACGTTCAAAAGTTCCTAAAGAAATCAATGGTTGAGAAGGTAACATCATCTTCTATTAAAGATTGTCCATCACCAGAGCACTCACCACCTCATTGTAGGTGATGATCTTCTTATCATGATGTAATAATACTCATGACAAGAACAAATATGATATAGGAAGAGAACTCAATAGGTGGAGAGCCTTTCTCCCATCACTCAGGTCCTCACCAAGATTCTATAAGTCAACAACAAGATCATTGAATGCATTTATATGATCTTGTATCTTCGTCCCATTGTCTTTCATCTTGGAATGACATGCATGAGATGGATGTACACACAATGACTTTATATCTAGAGCCACATGTAATCAAGCAGTTGGATGATTACATGGACTACATTACTCTCTTTGAGGAGCTCTAATGGATGTATCATCAGAAGGAATTGTCAAATCACCTCTACGAGTCCTTGAAGCTTATGACACCAAATCGGTCTTGGGCCTCAATAATTTACTAAAACCGTTAACCTTGAACATGCCCTTCACTTGACGTTCCCATAAGAGATAATAGTAACGTCCATTTTACTTGGCAATGTCAAATCCAGCACCCGCAATCCTCATGACATTCATCAAATATTATACCCAAATGATTTGCGCTATTGGGGTAATACTTAGCAGATGCAGCCAGCTACGTTCTCTTGCTTGAGAGGTGAAGATAACCTATGGTGAAATCATCAAGATATTTTTGTTGACTGTACATTTTGATTTCCAATTACGATACTGAACATCCAGTCGGTAACTTTGGCTGTCGGATTGTACTTATCTCGGTATAAATTGAAAGCAAAATTAGAAACCACAGGGAAAGTCAGTACTATTGGGGCAAGCCACGAAGAGGCTCTAGATGCTACCTCCGCAGACTCAGGATTCGGTCGAACACACTTGTATACACGCTTTCCATGAACAAATAGATAACAGTTGTTATAAATGCGTACAATAAGAGGACTCTTAAATGAAAGATCTTGTTGGATGCCTAGTTTATGTCATTGATTATGTTGGGATTAAATGATGGGATTTTGGATGCCTATCTCACAACTTATTAAGAACCGAAATGAATATTCTATAAGAGAACTAGTTATTGATAAAAGGGGTGAGAATTTGCATACATTTGACTCCGGAGTAACCACTTTCACATTCCAATAACTCTGTTAGATTAACATGAACATTGACAGCTCCTTAGGTGAATTGCTGTTACTGAGGTCGGTCTCATGCTATGTATGCAATCCTGGGACAAGAAATCACAGGAATCCTTCCATAGCTGCGACCGACGTTAGTTCATCTGATTTCCAAGTCTTGAGTGCCTGTATATATCTTTAAGTTTTAACTGGACTACCAGACTCTGGACAAGAAACTCACTACGTGGAGGAATACCTCTGACAAACTTTTATGGGGATACTGTAGGGCTTGTAACATACGTCGACCCACAGAGTATATACATTGCCATCTAGCTTTTTCGCGTAATGTCTCAAGTACAAAGTTTATCAATTTAATTATATTCATGGTCGCATGAGAATATTAGTTTGAGACCGATTACCAAGTGAGGTTTTATTGAAGAGGCTTCGAGCATGGGTACTGCCGATTGACTACGTACAACACAGAACAGTTAAGTGCATTTCTCTTGCTCTCCCTCTGTATATATATTTACCTATATACATGTCCTTACCTGCCATATGTTCACATCGTCTAATTGAATTTTATACAGGTTACTATAGTATCATTGTATAAATTTAAACTTTAGAAAATTCATCTTTAAGTGATTTGCAAAAGTTAAAATTTTATGTGGATTTTTTTTGCATATATTGTGGTGTGAATATGTTTTTAAGTATTTGGGTGTAACTGTGATTTGGCATATAATTTTTTATGAAGAGATTTAGACACTTGTTAGATCAAAAATTAGAATTATCCAAAATATAAATCAAATAAATTTCATCTTTATGCATTATAGACAATAAGTATATTTAGATACGTCTAATTATACTTTATAATTTTGAATAATAATTTATCAGTATGGAATATTAGACTCAACCTTTGAATGGGTGAGTTTCTCTTGCCAACTCTACCTTCCTGAGTTTCATTCCTTTATCAGCCATTACTCTGCTTCTTCCTTTAGTATCTTTGAAACCAATCACATGCTATAGGTGATTATTCCAACATATCAACACCATTAAAAGAAGCCCCTATACCAATGGATTTTAGATACTCTTTGCTGCAAAGTTTGTTTTCTTAAAACTAGAATACGTCCATTCTTATTGATTTCTAGTATGTTATATAATTAAGGTTAAATATGTGTCTACTGGCCAGGTTGAAAAGTGAATTAAAAAAATCGATCGAGAGACAAGTATAATGATTGCTGATTTCATCCAAAATGTTGTACACCGAATACAAGTTTCTCACTGACAAATTATCAGAAATCGAATAATATATTCTAGGTACAATTTGGTGACAACTGATATCGAAAAATCACCCAACCATGATCAACTGCAGCCCAGGAATTCACGCTTGTACTTAAGTATGCTCAATGAGATACATCCTTTGCACGGAATTTGATCTATGATTCTCCTTCGGTTGCTGTTCTCAGAATGCTGGGTGGTAGAATACTAAACTTGATTAGTGTGCAAAATGGAGCCGGATTTTGAAAAATTGTCCAGTGGAAGGAGACCTCGGATTTTGCTTCAGTTTCTACGTTTCCTTTTAGCCTATGGAATGGTGGAGCAGAGAACGTGATAGTAGCGCTCGAAGGTAAGCTTCACATTTACTGGGCTACTGCAACCACTTTCAAAGTGATTAGGCTTAGGAGACGGTGAAGCAGCTATATTGGTCTCTGTGCAAAATAGCAAGCTTGAGTTGTGAATATTGCAAGTACTAGGCCTTAAGTTGAAGGAATTCTGGAACATTGAACTTGGCTATTGAACGGAGAGTGCGCTTCGAACTTGGACAAGCAAGGTGTTTGCTCTGAGCTTAGTGGATGGTGGAACAGTAGAAAAAACTTGGTTCATATGCAAGAAGAAGAGCTTCGGAGTTGCAAACAAATGATGCACATGTAAACTATGTTGTTTTTAGCACCTGGGGTGGTGGAGCAGTAAACTTGGGTTATGAGCTCGCCCTTTCACACATTCTGTGAGTCTTGTGCTAGATGTCGTGCTTGCACACAGGTGAAGTAAAGTTTTTACCAACTCTGCCCACCTTCCTCGGATATGTGAACATACAGCTAAAAAGTTTGTACGCAATCTGATGATGGAGATAGTTCCAACCCGAAAATCTGTGTCATGCTTGCGTATTTCCAACGGTAGCCGAAAACACTAACTCTTCCACGTACCTGGGGCTCACTGTGCTACAAATGTAAGGGATAGCTGAGCTGTGCAGTTGGTTCTAGTCCTCAGCGCGGGACAGGATTCCACTTGAACCACTTGAACCACCTGCCCATGTGGCACATACACCTTACGTACATGTGAACTTTGCCAGTCAAATCGTAGTCCTTGCGTCTTTAAAAATACGCATGCATGATCGATCAAACATGAGAACCAGAAGGAGGTTGGAGTCATGCTCATGCTTGCTATCTATCCCTTACCGGTCATAGCCTGATAAAACGATCAAAATCCGAGCTCCTCGCAAATGCATATGTGCGTAGTCTGATGCAGAGGATCCGTGTGCAGTACAACGTAGTAGTTCAGCTCCAAAATATCTGTACAATGTAAAAGTTTGCAACTTAGTGATAGACTTTGACTACAGACGACGAGGTCTCTTACCGCCAGGCAGGCGGTGCCAGCGCTTGGCCATGCCCATGGTCCAAAGATTATAAACCGAGTTCGTTAATATGGAACTCCATGACAATATTCCCCGGTTTGAGGAGGAGATCACGCTCACTGTACATCTTCAGCATTTGTATATGATGAAATGCAATGTCAGAAGCTCGCCTACGAAGCATGGCTCGATCGTCCAATTACGACATGCGAACCAACCCACATAGGATCAAGATTTCTCCTTGTACTGCGCATGCATAAATTGGACCACAGTGTGCCTTGTAAAACCAGTGTGTTCGGGTATTCTACCTTGAACAACTCATTTGCGCTCAGCTCTCTCTAGCATTAGTTGGATTGCATTTGTATTGAATATATATATCTGGCTAGTTGAATTTTGATTGTATTTGTGTTCAATATATATATATATATATTCAACATAATATGAATTTTGTATATTAACAAGATAAAATATAATGACCAAAGTAGATAATATTTACTACAGTAAAATATTATACTAAAAATCAAAGTTTGTAGATACTTTTGGATCTTGAATTCACAAACTAGCAAGAAAGAGTTACATACAGCCCGAACATTATCTAATTTGCGCTGAGAATTCTAGTAGACAGCACTTCGGGGAATTCGAATTTATCTCACAATATCTCGAACTATGTCCATGAATCAATATGAGGTATAGTGAAC
This sequence comes from Marchantia paleacea, assembly GCA_014180765.2. Taxonomy (NCBI): domain Eukaryota; kingdom Viridiplantae; phylum Streptophyta; class Marchantiopsida; order Marchantiales; family Marchantiaceae; genus Marchantia; species Marchantia paleacea. Next base: position 1,563,116 of record MUAA02000064.1, read on the forward strand.
TTTCCTGTTTTGCATCTATGAGCGCAGAGTGAAATCTATTTGTGTTCATGCATCATGCATTGTCACAGTACTATTGCGGTGATTGTACTTACTTCATAATCGTGTTGTCAGCGCCCCGAGTCACATACATGCTGATCTAACCATGGCCATGTGGTGCTTGCAGCGAGTGTATCGTGGTTACACTCCTGCTCCATGGTACTCTGGCTACGACCAGTCGTTGGTTCTGGGCAGAGACGAGGCTCCCAGGAGGGACAGGGACGAGTCCAGACAAGCTCCGGCATCTCCGAGCGCTCTCAGAAGGGAAGAGTACAAGCAACAAGGCACGAGAAGGAAGAGTACAGACAAAGCTCATCGTCATATGCTCAGAGAAGGGAGGAGTACAGGGACGAGACCAGGAGAGGGGTCGTGGAGTTGAGGATGCCGCTGTGCTGCGAAGGCTGCGTAGAGAAAGTTCAGAAGAAGTTCACAGACATGGACGGCGTGGCGTCTGTCGAGTGCAATACTGAGAAGCAGAAGGTGACTATCAGAGGCACTGCAAAGCCCGAGGCCGTGTTGAAAAAGGCCAAGAAGATATTGAGCCGCTCCGAGTTCGGGAAAGGCAAGAGTGTAAGAGAATTCTAAGTTGGACTCAGACTCTGAGGAATTCGTTCGAACTCGTTGCAAGTGACCCTTGGTACCTCTATCGGGAGCAGTTTTGAAGATGACAACAGGGGTCACACGCTAGCATTTAGAGATTATTCTTTGACTCTTTCCATAGCTAAAGCTGGTTATTTGATTCTATACAAGCAATAAAGCGGAAGTCAACCGCAGCGCTGATCCGCTGATAATGACGACACCTACCGTAGTGCTCTAGGAAATTTGCCAAAGAAGAGGTTACATAGCCCACCGGTATACCTCGAGCCACCCTTAGCTTTTCGCTCGACTTTAGAGTCTTATAAGCTATAGAGCAGTAAATCATTGCTAGTTCGCGTGGTGTAGCTGGAGGCTAAAAGCTCTGGAACCTTGTATTAGCTCTGAGCTTAATACGCATGGTTTACACCTCATGTCAACATGCCAATGCATCGCAAGATCATTTTTTTAACTTGGAATTTGCTTCCGATCCATCTACTACGTTTGTAACTGCAAGTGTATCTCGTTGTACAGATGGAGTTCAGATATGGTGGTTCAAGTTGCCTTGCGCGGAACTTTCAGAACTGCAATCAATCCGTACGCGTTACCCATGAATGGATTAATTTCTTCATTTCGTGTTAATCATCGCATTCAGTTTTACGATGTCTGCGGTTACAGTACTGTAGTTGCATCATTTCTTCCTCTGACTGCTGCCCAGGGACTCAATGGACTGCAAGCTGTCTTGGATATGTGGAGTTCGAGTCAGAGTAAAATATATATATACATACATACAGCTTGTCTACTGCGTTGATCCTTGATTTTGCAGCAAGCTAAGCAAGGCAAGCTCACTAACGACAGCATGTCTAGAGTTGCCTGCGCAGCTGCTATTTGACCCCGATGACTCGGAGGTGTCTTCAGTTCTCACACCACCCTCACAAACAACTCGATTTGGGCAGAGTACGATCGAGTGCCCAAAGGCTCGAATGATTGCTCGATGACGGAGCAGGAACAGAGCAGTAAACTGTGCAGTTGTCTTACCTCGTATACACTGTACGCCTTGCTGCATATACACGAAATTGATCCAGGAATTGGACACTTCAAGTAACTTGGCTCCGTCGAGCATTGCTGACAATTAACACTGAAGAAATGTGGATTCGAAGAGCCTTCGGTTTTACTAACTTGTCAATGAGAGGAAAACATTTGACAAACTTCAAGCCTACTTTAGACAGGTAGTACGACGATGAAGATCGATCTGTAGCGCAAGCAGACGTGTACAGCACGGCTGGGAAGGCGTTACAGAAAAAATGAAATCGATATCTACTTCGAAATCGATGGGGGTCTTCCCATCCCTTTTGTTATTATACTTTCTCGGATCTTCGAAATCGATGTGATCTCGTGAAAACAGTGCGGAAAGTACATGGGCATGTTTGATCCAAAGGAGCTATGTGTGAATGGAGAAGCTAATTACTGTATCAAATCACTGCATTAAGGAAAATCGTAGAAAAATTATGTAAGCCTGGTGCGGGGGTGTACTTTCGTTGCTCCCCAAAAGGAAAAGCCGTTAGTTTTTAGTTTCCATCCTCCGGCCGGGAACTTTTGAACAGCAGTGCTGTCCGCAGAGCCACGCTGACCACCCTTGACCTGTGCTTCCATTGACTTCTGCTACTCCTATAGTTGAGCGCAAACTGTGGCTTTGTACGGCTTTGTAGCTCTGCCGGAAAACTGCCTTTATTTTCAAGCGTGAATTAAAGATTATTGAGCGTACAGTCAAAGGAACGCAACCTCAAGAGCATATAACATATCAACAATGTCACAGTCCTCGTGTATCACAGCATGCTTTCTAATTCAGGAGGATTGCCACTTTCTGGTTTTCATCAACAACTCTGTCTTCCCGCAGTATTAGTACACCGCCTCCTCCATATCATTATACAATGTCAGTTGGTTGCCTGCTACGTTGATCCATGCTCCGGCCCTTTCTGAATCTGTTCCCTCGTCCCGATCGAGGCGAGCAGAAAATGTCAACTCTTTTAACAACACGGTAAGCAAAGCTGGTAGGGCCAGACTTGTAAACCGATTCCACTGCAGCTGGAGCCACGCATTCATCTACCATACAAGAAACTCCTTAGCACCTGCAGTACATCGTGTTTCATTCTCCAGGTGAATGATCTTGACTCTTTATCAGCATGTTTAGACCAGATGGGATCACTCGTTAGACACCTAATGTCAAGAAGAAAATGCATTGAAGCAGCAGAGTGCCTTACTGAAAAACCAGCATCAACGATTACGTGATGTGCGATGACCCACTGTCTTACAGACTATGCATGCATTTATGCTTCTGGCATAGCTGCTACGCAACGTACGGTACCATGTTCACTGCTTCAGCACAAGATCGGACTGATTATGGATATCAAATGCGTTGGATGTGCCGTTGGAGTAACAGCTAGTTACCAACAGACCATGATAGAGTTCTATGACGCTGTGGGTAGCAGCTAGCTACCATAAGTACATACGTATGCTGTACTGTTCTCTGAGTCTCACGCTTCTAAACTTGACAATGATGATGAAATCAGAACAAACGGTACATCACAGAATGCACATAAATCATTATCACCAGATATAACAGATGCAGAGCATGCATGTGTAATGTGTGAAGTGCCTCTTTCTACATAACAGTCGAACGTAGAGAATACACAAACCTGACTTTCGGATTTGATCCATCAGAAGTCTACAGATTCACATTATCTCTACCGCAGAAAAGTACTTGTTGTGAAAAGTTCACATCGGAGAAAACAATTGTAACAGTTGATATTTTTTATGACTTTGCCACTTTCTATCTTATGATGAGGCTTGAAGAAACCGCAGACTAGGTACGGTCTCTTTCGTCCTATGTGATAGTTCATTCCTTCGAATCAAGCTACCTCTAACGTGACAGTCGCAGGTACTTACACAGCTCTATTCTATTCACTTGTAGCAGAAGCAAAGATGTTCTATCTGCCGTTGTGCTCACAATATATTCACTAGTTCCCGGAGAAATTGAATCCAGTACAAGCTTGACAACCGTTGTTTATTCTAAATTTGTTGTAGTGGACTATCAGGATCTATACTGCATTGACTCACGATTTCAATTTTCACGAAAATTTCAGACATTGAGGACTAAGCTCAAATCTTTCATCTTGCGGATAATCTAATGTGTTGCATGCCCCTGGGAGGATAAATTTTACAACTTGGTAGCATTCTTTCTTATTTAACTAAAATATATAAGTGGATTGAGAAAATCCTCTTTGCCTCGAAGACCTGCTTGCGAGCATAAACTTTTCATCTGCAACTTGCACTTTGCCGGCAGAAGTATAATCAAGGATCTTCTCATCAAGTAGAAGTAGCGTAACCGGTGAAACTGAAATTACCCAGTATAGAATATGTAAGTTGACTTTGCAACTGGTAGATCAACCGTTTGATTCTTCAGTTCCTTGTACATTTATAAACATCTCTGAACATGTTTGGAGCCTGTTTGTACTGCTGTAGTTTTAGCATTGACCATGAATTTTCCTACTTGCAATATGACTTAGGACTATATTTCTGTTGATACAAGTAAAAGAGGAGACATTGTGTACATTTCAAGCCAAAAACCAGACCATGGAAATGAAGGCTTATAAATTTTTTTATACTCTTATTTTTGGCTCTGTTCCCTTCTGCATACATGCAATGACAATACATTAGGTGGATCCCAGAGAAAAACTTACTTTGAAAAAGAATTTTGTGAATGCTTTCTCAACAAACGTCTTGCCGTTGGATCATGAAAGCTCTGGATAAATGCTTCACAGCGTATATCTTTATTTGACAGGATATCAACAACGTTTGCAACTGATCGCGTAGCCATAAGGTCGATCATCTTATGGCTCTGGCTTAATTTATGCTAATGGCAGATTCCATGTGAATCATACTATCATTTGTACCAACACAAGCACGTTCAAAACAAAGAGAAAATAAATTTAAGCGCTCGTAGTTTCATAAGTGAGGTACAATGGGACTAATCATTCACATACTCTTTAATATTACGCATGTAGACAACGTAAAATAACAAACAAAAGGGATGGGAAGACCCCATCAAATAGTACAAGTATGTATCCAAACCACTAACACGCTCCAATAGCATCACACTCGGAAATATGTACTAGAGTACCTAAGATATATTAATTATCAAGGTCAAACCGTTTACAAACAACAGCGCATCCAAACGTGATCACTCTTCTATGGATTGCATCGGCTAGTGTTCTATGTAAAACACAATGGAAACACATTGACTAAAATATGTTACATAGCAACCTAAAAAAAGTGATAACCTTGCCCCCCTAGTATGGTACTCTTTCGCGCACTCTTGAATATGTTGAAGTCCGTGTCCATAATTCCAAAGCTTGAGTAACAAAGAAACCATCTAACTCTTTAATAATCAAAAAATTATAATTTAACTTTGAAATTTTGAAATTATCGTTATGAATGATACACGATGCTATTGGGGCTAGCCCCATCTTACCCGCTTTGGTTTTATCAAATAGTCCGTTTCCGGAATACAAAGTATAATAACAAAAGGGATGGGAACATGGGGCTAGGCCCCAATGTTATCAATGTAGTACTTGATGGGGGTCTTCTCGTCCTTTTTGCTATATTTACTTTGGACTCTTTGTCTTGAAATGGGACATATCATATGCGTACAGGTATAATTACTCATGTCCACGGATACACTTTCAAAATATTTCACTTGTATATAAATATCCATAACTCATGCTAGATTACCCGTTGAGTATAATTTATACGAACTGGACTATTAGACTTCTAGGTTGGATGCCTTGAGGAACCAAGTTGGAGTTCTAATCATGACAGTATGTGGCTCTGCGCAACCTAGGATACGATATGGACAACATTTTGACTCTGGTTGCGGACTATTAGTCTATTCAATGAAGATCTGTTCTTCTCGCTGCATAAATTCCACAATATATTCACTGAAATGATACACTGTTACAAAAAATTGTTGACAAAATCCTAAACCTGACAGGATTTTCAAATTTTTTGAACTTCTGTGAAGCTAAACTGCACAAAAGTTTAAAGTTAGAAATATCGTATGATCCTGAGGTAAGGAACTTGTTGTAAGGATGCAAACCAGGACAGTAATTAGTCTCATTGACTATGCATCTAGTTTCAATCCGACGTCAATCTTGCAGAATAATGTTTCCAGTGCAGTCCCAAGTCTCCCTCTAGATCTAACAGGGAACCAAAAACATAAATCATGTCCTGCATACGAAATATCATCCAGCGTCGTTCCTTGTGACAATTTTCACAGCATTACGATGCTCAAACTTGCTCATAACTTTCGCTGTGTCGTACTTTTTCTGCCGTAACTTGGAATTGAAAGGTGACCGCGCAGGCAGATGTGCGACAAATACCTGATTTCTATATGTTTCAGAAAGACAACATTGTGAGATTTTATGCTGGCAAGGTCAGCTCGCCTAGAGCTTCAAGGCATTGCGAATGTCTCTAAATACCAGATGACCTAAATACTCTGTGCAACAAATTATATTTTGATGGTCTTCTGAACAGGGCTTCAACTGCGAGCATGCACGTCACGTTTCTCGTGAATGCAATCTGATCCTGAAACTGAACAGCTTTTCAGTTTTTTGAGTCATAAGCGCGGCTCAGATACGAACGTGAGTCGTGCACTACTCTGGTCTATGTATAGGTACAGATCAACGTCCACAATTGCAACGCCACGACAGAAAATATGCGAAAGTGGAATCTACTTGTTTATCTAGCAACTCGAAGCTGGTCGTGCGTACACGATGTTTTCTCTTCTTCAGCTGTTCGAAGAATCTCCTCTGTTACTGTCGCCAAAACCATGTCTTCAAGCTGAATCCCGTAATATACCTCGTGAGTATCTAAACAGTGGTGCAAATCATTGACTGCAAACTGAAACTGATGATAGAATCATCTTATAATATTCACTTTGGAACCCAGCTGGACATGTATGTAAATACACAGAGATGAGTTTCTATACTTCAACATATGGACAAATTCATGTGACTGTGTCAGTATCGAAGTATGTATGTGGCAACAGTGCAGAGGTTGACAACCCCAAGGACAAAAGTACGGGTATTTTGGCCGATAAGTTTTAGACCGACTGGGAGCTTATCTCTACAGGTGTAGGGATATGTTGAGTATCTTATTCTCCTCGCTAACAAATTCTCGTCTTTTCCTGTCATCAGGTGTTTTCTGAAACCACCGTTCGATAGTCAAAGCATATATCAAACACTTGCAGATATTCTGGGTGATAACTAGCTAATTCATAACAGCGACATTCTAACATAACAAATATTGCAAATGCGGAGGACTGGACATGACTGCGGCTTATGTGCAGGTCATGAAGATCAAGACAGTTCCTCAATCTTCTTATCCTTCTTATAAATGTGACTTTGGAAGTATCTTTCGTCTCTCAGAAGAATTGTAGTCTCATTTACTGAATTGAAAAATATTAGTAGGGCTATGAGAAGATGCCTTGCCCAGGAAGCAAGATCTATGACACATTGATATTTAATCTGGTCACGTTGAAAAACCTTGCCACTGATTCCTCTTCCTCCTGCGAGGAAAGTGCATTCACGCCACATCTGTGATAATTGCTAAATTCCCAAAGAATTCCAAGGGCCCCGGGTGAATTTAGAGTAACCTAGAATCTTAGTACTCTGCAACTCAATAGTAGGAAGCTGACAAGCTCAGGCTGGACTGCCGGCTTTGGCATCTCTTAAAATTGTTACTGTATGAAACCAGCTAGCTATATATATGTGGATATGATTGATTGAAACGGCGTGCTGGCTTACATAGCCACATCAGCTTGTCAAAAACTGTATTGATTGGCGCTGCATAAGTACAGGCGAGCAACAAGCTGTCGTGCCAACCACCGAAAGTGAGTCATAAATCGTGGACAACAAAAGTTTGTGCTGCATTCAATTGGAAGGATTTTTTACGTGTTGATCATGAAATCATGTTCATGTTGATGAAGTTGTGAGTTATAGTAGGTGGAGATGACTTCGGTGTGGACATGTTCATGAATTCCAACCGAGCTCCTAAACCCGAGAGAGTATAATAACAAAAGGGATGGGAAGATCCCATCAAATCGTACAAGGATGGAACCAAACCGGTAACATGGGGCTAGGCCCCAATAGTATCACAAAGGGGAGACAATGTGCTCATTTAACAAAGATGAGGTTTGATACGGCCTACGCAACGGGCAACTGAGACCATTCCTAAAAGGTTTCTAGCCTCCTGACCTTCTGTTCACGACTCAATTCTGGATATATTATATAGGGGATCGTATATCTGGTCAAACAGTTGAATCTGCGAGGAAATGTGCCTCATCATTTCAGAAGCACAAATCGTCAACATTCAACACGGAAAAAGTAGGTCTGATAGGCACCAGCAGCAGTACCGGTATTTCCTTGCATTCTAGTGTCTTACTTATCTGACTTCCACACTGGTACTTACCTAGTGAGAACAGTTGTGAGTCCAATCTAAACAGCGTGTTTTCTGCTCGCTTCTGACTCAGAGATGTGCAGGTTTCACCCTTTTATTCAAAATAAAAGTTGAGGGTCAAAATGGTGGTCTTCATGTGGGTCCCGAATTCCCTTGGTGTGGATGTGCCGTTACTGCAGTACTTCACTCGCTTTGAGAAGACCTCCATCGTTAAGACTTTGTCTGCAGATTTGTTTCCAGATTTTTTCATGAAAATTTGCAGGGCCTTTACTGGACTTGTCTTATTTGATGATTGCTGATCGCATTTGTCAATCGAATTTGATAAATTGGAATACGGAACCGAAGATGCTTGTATCCAACATCAATCGAGTGTAAGTGTCTGCAGATTACTCATTCATCGAGGTGGGAGAGTTCGCAAAGCGAATGAATACAGGTCATTGAATTCTGACTTGTTGATCTTACACGGATGAAGATCGGTCTCGTCAAGATCAAAACTAGATCGGAGGCGGATCAATAGACCAGAAACCGAAGCGCTGAAACCAAGACCAGCTTCATCGTCAAAATTGTATAGCTTCAGGAGAAACACGTGTGGGTATAGTGCACCGAGTTCTTGGGTATGCCACGTGACCGACGTACTTATGTGCATGGTGCGAGCGTAGAATTATGCGCCCGGTGCTTCGGGGCGTGGAAGGGCGAAGTGCAACCTCCCACAGGAACGATTTTAGAAAAGACTGACTGTCATGATGTTCAAACGCTAACCTGTCATTAAGACGTCAGTGAGAGAATTCCGGGTTTATTCTCCTATGGTAACAATTGTTCTTCTTTTTCTTTCCAAGGGAGAATGATGCAGCAGCAGCACGCTGCAGCCAGAATCTGAGCTGACCTCAGACAATATTTCCGAGAAATTTCAGGATGCCGAGCTAAGAGGCCGACGTCAACAGTCGCATGTCACCAACGAAGCCTTCACTATCGTTAACTTTCTCTGTCTAGAGACAGAATAGATGTCAAGGCATCGGGCATCAGGCATCACTAGTGGGACACACATGGCTAAGCTGGTTTTGCAATCGCCACTTGTAAGTCGCCACTGTACCTAGCTTGCTGTGAGCATATGCATGCACAAGAGCAGAGCAGAGCAACGCAACGCAACGCAATGGTCCACTAACGTACGCTGGCCATGGATTCAGAATGTTCAGCGAAGCAGGGTCCGAGGGCTCGTTGGCCAGGGACTCGGAGCTGAATTAGTCTCCTTTGCGAAAGCAGGAGCAATTACGCAAAACATGGAGATTGAGCATATACGTACTAGGCTTACTTACGTGTGCATCAGTGATTAATCCGTCAGTTGTGCTAAGGTGTACGTTCACGGAAATGATCACAATCTAAAGTATCACGACGTGACGTGCAAGGTATCTTCTCGAGCAGAAGGAAATAAGTTGATCCAATAAAAGTGGGCACCAAATCTGAAGAATCCCTTTTCAACTGACAGCGTGTGAACTTCAATGTACATCCTCCTCCTCAGAGGCTCAGGTCAGCTTTCTGTGCTGCATTATTGATCTCTATGTTACCAAGACTGGACATGATAAGCTCTATGGAGGAAAGTCGTAGCTAAGTACGCAATGAAGCAAACCGCCCTACTCCAGAGTCCGAACCTGCTCGTCCTGCTCGTCCTCGTCCTGCGGAATCAATTTGCAGACGACAAATTCAGCACAAATGAAGTTATTTTTTAGTCCTAGTTTTGCAATACTCATCTGGCGAGGTACACTGGTCTGGAAAGGGTCGTAGCTCCATCCAATAAAGTAAACAAAACATTCCATCCAAATGGGCGCGTCCATTGACAGACATTCACGTGAATGACGTCGTCATGACCTCTGCCCTGGTGCTTTCGTACTGACAGATATTAAGTGGCATGGATACTCAAAGTCTACTACATAGATGGCGTATGGTGAAGCTATCATAGTCGTCCCCTGGAGTTCTCTCGGTTCCAGTCAACAAACACGTACGCTCCAGCTTGCAGACTAGAAGAGCTCGAACCAACAAATGCTGCATCCGATTTCCATCCTACCAAACTGGAACGACCCGACCGACCGAGCCCAAAGTTGGATACCATCCCAATCTATACGAAGGCCACCTGAAAGTACTCTCATCCTGTTACCAAGAACCTGTTGCTACTATGGCCCCGCGGATAGCATTACAGAGAGTTTGACTTCTGGCCCACTATGCGCGATTCAAGCAAAGCAGACGGTAAAGCTATTCCTCCTTGGCTAACGTGTGTTACCTTCCTACCTCATCCGATACATTAGATGTTTTCCGTAATCTTTTTACGTAAAATAGCTCACTGAGGCCGCACTGCCCGTCAGCTTCAAACAGTTGCGGTACTTTACTTTAAATCAGATCAAAATTTTACAATTGTGCAGGAGACATTCAACTGGACACTTTGGATGCAGTCACCAAACTGACAGGAAACTGGACGGTTCGCCCACCAACTACCCCCACTCCCCCCCCCCAAAGGAGATATCAAAGGAACAAGATCGCTCAGCTGCAGTGCAGTGGTACTCATGACCAGTAGAGCTGCCAGACAGAATAAAGTTTGGCCTTCACCTTCTGCCTAAAACGTCATACTATGGGGCAGTGCAGATGACAAACGACAATGCTTTCAGCTCTTGCCCTTTCTGTAGTCACATCAGTGCATGGAATCAACGTACGAGATATATGTGTTATGAAAACAACTACTGCCTGCAGCTTGTACCATCCACCCGAGCGCTGGACAGCTACGAAGCCTGGATTGGAAAGGTACTCCAGTGCCACAATGTTGTCTTAACAAGCGCCGCCAAAGTGAGTACTTCCCCGCCCTATTAGAGTATGCGCAATCCGATCGGCTAGAAAGTGTCTATCTCCAGGCGACGCATATCTAAATATGTCCTTTAGGTAATGAATAAAATATGTCCCGCAATCTTTCTCTTCAGCCGCCAGATAGTTCTTTCCTTTCCGGCTTGGCTGCACTAGATAGTTCTCCTGGGAGAGGAAAATAGAAATCCTGTTAGTTTGGACGGTGGTCCCACCTATGGATAGACACAAAAAGCTGATTTGAACTTACAATTTTTTGTCTCCCGCTTTCTTTTTTCTGCTTGTTGAGCTGTCCATAATATAGACTGCTATACATACCATCTTCGGCTTATGTTACTGTAGTCTGATGATCACTGAACCACTGCTCGGGATATCCGGTAAAACAGTGTAAGGCAGTCCAGCTGAAGTTTTCCAATTTCCGGCAGTGTTCCATTGTCTCTCGGACGTATGTCCGCCACAATTTACTCTAGTGAGGGAAATTTCTAGGCCACTGGTCAGGTCAAGAAAGTAATATGAGGTCACTTTTGGGTTATGTAGAAGAACACGTATCTATTTTCATTTATAGTAGAAATTCCCGTTTCTTTATGATCTGAATATGTCTTGGTTCCAGAATACAACTAGAATTAACTCTGCCCGGAATATACGTCCTGTAATCATTTCGAAGCATCCGATAACAAAGGTTAGTGCCGGACAAAACAGAGTACTATTATTTGGTTACCGTATGTAAACGGGCTGGGATTCGCAATGACCGTTGATGGACAACGAGTGACGGAAACTGATCAGAATTCCCTGCAAAATCTACCCGACAAGTGTACTGAACCAAACCATCTCACTGCCGGTTCTCTGATTTGACACTTGTTTCACGTAAAGGCCGCAAGCAATTAGGAGACCGTAAGTACAGAAAAGAACCGAAAGCGTTAATCTTAGTCACAATTTTAATCTTAGTAATAATATGCTTATTTGTAAGGGCAGGTATAGTACATTATATGTATATTTTGAGCAATATTTTCATTAACATTAGGGCATTTCAGGATGGGTGAGACATAATACTTTTATGGAGAGCAAGTGCAGTCCCACGGTTTGTACTATGACCGGTTGTGTTCACCTTTCCTACGGTTTTATTGCAAAGTTACAATCTTATGTCTCTACTGTTAGGGGTGTATTTTCTGGTGCAATACATCAGTTTCCGGTGCAAACCCAAACTCTGGGCAGCCCGGGCCAAAGTTAGAGAATTTAGCTAGTTTAAAATGACATCCTTACAAAATTATTGGTAATAGGCTTTATGGGTAACGGGTTTCAGTGAACTACTGAAATATAATTGCTTTTGACAAAAGGCAATAAAACTGGAGAATTCTATTCGTATTGAACTTGAAGGTCACCTGTGACTACAAATTAGTTCCTGTATGGTGTACTGTACCAAAAAAGGAGAGTAAATACTCTTTCGCTTGTATAACAATTTTCTCCGCTAGCAACAGTTGTGTAACTGACAGATTAACTTTATTGTCTACACTAGGTGAAGTACCATGAAAAGTTCACATGATAGTGGTGTCTTTGTATTTCTAGCCGCATTCAAGCAGGAGTCTGAACGTGTGCTGCTGACTTGTTCATCTGCCGATGAGCATCAGCGGCTGTACTGGAATACTCTTCTCCCTTGTGTCTTCCTCCCAAATTCCCATCTAGCAAGTGAATTGCTACCATCGCGGTGCCGCTTTCATTTATAAGTAGAAAAGAATGATTATAATACTAGATTAATATGGTGTCTCGTCTTCATGGTCTTTGGACGGAAGCTTTGATTTACTATCATGTTTTCAAGATAGATTTAACCATCGTTAATTTTTAGTCTTTACGTTGCCATTGAACCTCTGTTTCCAAGCTGGACTCTTTCTCTGCTGGGTGTATCTGCTATTCCTATAGCGGTGAAGGTTGTGTCACTCGTAGTGATACCATGTTTTCCAAAAAAAGGCATTCTGACGAGCGTTGTAGATCGATGACTACTTTTTGCTCCTTACCGCTGTCGTAAGGCGAAGTCCAAACCTGTAATGCACCGCGTCAAATGTTTTTAAGCTCAAGCTTAACGGATGTACAGGCTCGCATGAAAAGGTTTGAACGGACAGGACTCTAAATCTGCACTCCTTTTCCTAGCGAGGAGTCATGGGGCAGATATATGGGAAATTCAAGAGAACGTAAGGAGTATCATGCATCATCCATCATACACGTACCAATAGCTGAGAGCATCTTAGAGGAAACAAGACGCATTGTACACCGATTAAGGATACCGTAGCTTTACAGTACTGGAAGCTGCATGGGTACTAAGAATCATACATCTACACACAGAGATCATGAAAAGGAGTGCAGATTTAGAGTATCGAGAAGAAAATCATTCTAATCTACCTTTTCAGATCCTAGAACTTTTTCCTTTTGACTTTCTAACGCATTTGGTGTTCGATCATCCCATGGAGACCACACTGTCATCATTAATGTCTGAGGATTAGGCTGTTAAGAAAGTCGAGCTTCAAGTTTCGCAGCTCAGAGGTCGCATTGTTATTTGGTGGAATCTCACATGGGCCAGAGCGGTCGCAGTGACATGGACATGGATGTCTTGTCCAAATGTCATGTGATTGCATGTCGCCGAAACATGTACTGCTGCTACTGCTCATGGAAGAAGGCTTATCCCTCAACATCGCCTCGGCATAAATTCTAGAATAGGCTTGCAAGTGGTTCGTCTTCGTCTCGTCTCCACTCTCCTGAGTCCTGTATACTCCCAATCGGCTGGCCAGGAAAGCATGTACGTAACCGTCAATCAAAAAATATCCTGGGAATTTTCACAAAGGCATTATTTCCGGCGAGTGGGATTGATGCAGATGCTGTTCAAATATAGTAGGTCTGGAGACCCGATCCCACTCTGTCATCTACTGAAAAGCCGGGCGAGCGGGCAAGGAAGGGGCCGAAGGGGCAACGGAGCGAGCACTGGGCACTGGGCAGCGCTCTGTTACGTTTACTTCATCTCCATCTTCCGTCGTGGTGGTGGTGGTCTGTGGCACTCTGTGCCTCCTCAGCGGTTCGGTTTGGTGGGGTAGAAGCGAGAAAGAGATGAGATGTAATACTGGAGGCGACGGACGATGCTGCAGTATGCAGTAGAGTAGAGAAGTTTGATGCAAGCGGTTCACGTGTATGAGCAGCAGTGTCAACTTCGCGTGTGTCCTTATATCCTGTCCTTTTGTGGAAGGACTTTGAAGCCTGTTTGACTGGCGCAACTTTTGCATACAGCTCGTGTTTTATGTAAGGCCCTTTCGAAACCTCAAGATTCCCCGAGCGAGTAGGTGCTCAACGGAATACACTATTCTATGTACAATTTGTGCGCCATGAAGGTACTGTATGGTAGTCGTCGGGCCCTCGGGCCCTGCCCCGCCCCGTCGTCGATGCTGCCACAGTAGCAGGATCCCCCGGGAATCGCAAGTCCAATTTAGGAGGCCCGGTCTCCTCGATCGGCGACTCACTGGCTAATACTGGGGGCCCGATTGCGTTAGTCGCCCATCCCCTCGGGCAAAGACTCTTTTCCGCGATGCATGACCTATCAAGTCTCGTCTCGTCCCGTCTCCTCTCTAGGCTTGCCATAACCTCTCAGCAGCGGCGCGGGCATTCTGATTCCTCCTGAGTCGCTCCCAGAAGTTGGCAGGCTCTGTCCAGTGGAGCTTTGGTTTGGGAGGAGGACACTGTGAGACCATAGATACGCAGGGAAGGCTAATTCCGACATAGTTAGAGGGTGACATATCTAGACATAGACCGACCTTGGCCTCTGCAAGCATTCAGACGTACTTGGATTTAAGCTGTGCCTCATCTCTCATCGTGCAGCTAATCCATCTGGTCGGACCAGGCCTGCTCATGCCACCCACTTCCTCGCCACTCCTCTCTGCTTGTCTCTTCCTACACCTTTTCTTGGAATTCTATTTGCGTCGCTTGGCCCGAAACTGCCCTGTTTTGCTCTCTCGTCTTCAAAACCCATCCCGACTTTGCCTCACGGCTTCTTCCTTCGCAGCAGGTCGCTGTCGCTCTGCCCTCCCTCTCGCTCTCCCTCTCTCCGTGTATCTCAGGACCTCTGCATCATCAGAGCAAATTGCGAATTGCATTGATTACGTACACAACGATGTCGAATTCCGGGTACAACGAGGTGCGTTGAGATCATCTGTCCCTCGTCGTCCTCTAGAATTTCTTACCGTTAGCATTACAGTCACTGCTTTAATTTTAGTCTATCAATTCAGATAACCGAGAAAAATGGTGCGGAACGAGTAACTGAAACTCTTCAAAATTTGTGCATTTTTTCTGTAAGCAGTTTTTCAACTACATGCCTCAACTCGTCCAGGAGGACGGCTCTTCTGACGAAGACGAGGGATTGGTAAGCGCGCGTAGATTTTATGCTTCTCTGATGCTTTTCATTCTATTTTTAAAAATTAGTCAATGTGCTGTAGTTGTTCTTCTGTCTTGATTTTAGTGTTAACTCAATCATTATTCTTGAAAAACCAAGCAGATCACTGTTGTGCTGAAGATGCCTCTTCTTACCGACGAATCTGAGGAAAGAGTACAACAGAAGTTGAAGGCTGTAGAAGGTATTGAATCTTGACAGCTAATCCTTCTCTATCCTTTGTCTCTGCATTCAAGTTGCGAACATGCATCTTTAGCAGAAATGCGGATTTGTTTTCACGTAGATCTGGTGTAGCTCGTCTGCCAATTTTCACATGAATTAGTAACGCGTCTGTGTGATCTTTTATCAAATTCCTGAAACATATAGACCTTCGATTAAAACCCGATCCTGGTACCTTCAAGAGCATGAACTCGTGTTGGAACCGCTTCTGCATTACAGGCGTATCAAGTGTCCACATTGACGTGACCAGGCACAAAGTCACTGTCAAAGGGACTGCAGAACCTGCAACAGTGCTTGCGAAGGCCAGAAAAGTCATGCCGCAGACTGAACTGTGGTAACAGCGACAGGATCCCTCGGCAGCCCCTTCAAGTCTTGAAAATAAATTAGGCAGAGTTTTGACTTGATCTGGATTTTGTATGTTTCGATTAGTTGAGGTTCTGACGGTAGGAAGAAATTTTAGTTCCGTGAAAAGTCATTGATCTTCTGCGGTGTCTGGGCGATGGAAACGGGGATCTCATCATGATGCCGGATACGCACTCAATCTGGCCGCGTCTCGGTTGTCTTCAGAATCAGCAGCACGTTCTCCTGACATCGGAAGCACCCATTCAACACATATTGAATCCCGCGCTTCGTATATCGTAGCTTTTAGACAGGACACACTACTCATAGTCGAGGTTTTGATTTCAGTTTACCACCAGCGCCATGTACATATGACTCTCTTGCTCGTCTTGCGATTGAGTAGCTGTATAATCCTCTCTTTACCATGGGAAATATGAACTGCACGTTGGCATCATCATTCAGGTGGTCCACTTGCAGTTACATTCAATCATTTTTCTTTCTGTAATTATGGATCTCTGAGACTTTCTCGGACTCTTCTTTTCTGGTTCAAAGTATCCCAAGATGCGAAGATCGAGTTACTGCCGCAGTGCCGCAGTGCTGCTCTGTTGACATGGACAATACTTCTCCTTGACCTGTACCTAACTGTTGTCGCCTGGATCCAGCCAGTAAAATTCGCACTTTCGATGCTGTATATACCTGAAGCAATCACGGTTATTGAGTGTGTCGAAAATCAGCGGACTCCGTCCGATACCGTCAGATCCGCCGCATGCATGATGAAGTGTAACACCTCCATTGGTTCGACTGCGTTCAGCTGCAGTCAACTACGTTTTAGGTTTGTCTCGGTACACAACCAACCATGTAAACAGAAGCAAGATGCACCACTGACTGACACGCGTCTCTGCTCTGCGTTTCGTTCCCGACGTCAAGATCACCGTACTATCACAGCCAGCATAAAGAAACCTGGTGGTGAAAGTTACCCATAGTAAACGGACGTCCCATACATGGTTAAAGAAGGCGCACTCAACCTTCAAGCAAGTTGTTTGTGAACACAGAGGACTCTGTCTCTATCTCTCTCTGCCCACTGTAGAGGAGCTTCTTTCATTTATCCAGGTTTTACATTTGTTTACACCCTCTATAAGTGCAATTGACCTGGAAATTGCTTTTACTGAGAGCTCAGAACCTAGAAACCTCTATAAGTTACAATCACCTTCAGATTTCACAAACTTCATTTATAGGTAATAAGCAGTTATTGTAGTGAAATTTGAAGTTGTGTGCTAGCTACTTCGGGAGTAACGGCTGGGTTGCTACATGTTGCACGTAGCCCGTGTACTCTTTTCCGGGTGTAACACCCAGGGTTGCACTTATCGAGGGTAAATAGAATAATGCACTTCTCCGTCTGCCAGTTAGAGAGAGTTCACTGTAACCGATGCTGCTATATCAGAACAAATATGTTTGAACTGGCGTACTTAAGCTCCAGCAGTTTATTTGAAGATCAACATCCTTCAGGTTGAGCTGGAGTTTTGAGTTGAAAGTTTCACCCCGGAGCTTTGAAAAAGCATGCGAGGCGATGGTGAGTGATGCAGAATGATTTACTCGTTATCCAGCAACGCCAGGGAGCCAGGGAGGGAGGGAGCATTCACGGCACCATCGGGTTGAATCCCGAGACTTCTGGGAATTCAGGAAAAGGCACTGTGGCGCACGTTGGTCAATATGCCAGCCCCACGAGTGATTATGACAGACTGTGACAGTACAGTCGGTGTTAGCATACACATATCCCCATGCGACTTATCCCTACTGGTCATGATTAGATGGTAGTTCTAGCTCCAAGGCTCCAAGTCTAGGTCTTAGGTGGACTCCCTGTGTTGGTTGGAAGTGGACACACCTGTGACGGCAAGAGCACCTTGTTGGCTGCATATCGTAGCCAAGACTCTGATTGGCGGGAAGCGTCCTCTCCATGAACCGGCAGGTTTCAGATTCTGCGAACGAGGACAGCCGGTCGAGTAATCAGAGCACGGACCGGAGAAACCGACAGCTAGCCGGTGTACGGCAACACAATGGCGAATATCTTCCGTTATGTAGGAAAACTAGTCCGAGTGGTGGTGCCAGTAACAAAAATAATAAGAACAATTGGCCGTATGAGGGGCACTATTCTAAAAGGTGCGCCTACTTTTCTACTTGTTCCCTAGATCTTGATCACAGCAGAACAGTCCTGTAGTGAGTCTAGCCTTAGCCCATTACTGTGGTCGGCACCTCGGGGTGGCTGAGAATCGCTGGGCACTCAGTACCACCGAATGCACTTCAGTGCAGTGATGAACGATCTTTTCAAAACTATTCTCGTGACCAGTATCATAGTCCAACATAGTGACAGGCTTTTCGGCAAAACTTTTGCTCCTCCCACGACATATTCTTAGATTCACATGTACTTGTTCAGAAGACGAAGATTGAAGGTCAGATGCATTAGCTCCTACTCGTCTGAACTGGGCCCGAACAAGTTAGACAACAGGTTGCTTTTCAATCCTAAGATGCATCTTATCGAGACATGACATTGAAAACCCCATCTGCTCACGCTCTTTTTTAATAGTTTAAAACTGGTTTTCTGCGGAAGCTTTTCGAGTATGACGTGGACCCATAGCTCTGCCCCCGTGAGATTCTACATACACCGTCCTGGCATATATGACGAGGTTACATTCAGCAGTCAACAAGGCTTTAAGGCTTTAGATTTAGCTACTGTAACACTAGCCCATCGTCCAAGTACCATGTCACAATGAGTGGTGTTTGTTGGACAACGATATTCTCTCCATTGTGTGAAAGTTTCTCCTTTTGCAGTCCAAAAGCCCAAATTGACCGACCTAACATAACAGCTGGGAATGCGATCAGGCTAGCATGTACCGTATAATGCAAGGAGATGCAACAAACTCAGCACGTCGTACAAGGCGAAAAGATCAATAAAGCAGAGTGACGGAAACTCTAACCAATCGTAGTTAAGTAAGTGTCACTTTCAACAACTTGTCTGCGAAATTCTTTGCTTTTCTCAAAAAAGACAAAGAACGGAAAGCTCTAACGGCCAATGTGGAATAGATAGAGGACAAAGTATAATATAGATATAACAGCTTCGTGGAAAGAAGGTAAGCTCTCCTGCTCGCTCCACTGGAAATACAGCTACATGCTTGGCTTGGACTTGGACTTCCCCTTTGCTAGGATCTATCGATGGTTCGGATGTGTTCGACTAGAGAATTCTGCTTCTACAGTCCAAGATCTAGAAGCATTCAAAACTTTACTTGATCCGATCAGTGACCACTCTACGCACATTGCGCTGCATCCTAACATCACTTCTGCCCGTGTCTGCTTCGCTGTCAGCCGACGTCCACCCTGTCACTCACCCACTTACCACGTAACGTTCTGCACCAAAGTAATTCCGAGATTACATACGCTGTCATCGACAGAAAGTCGTTGGTCCAGTACCTCCCAGAAATTCATCCCAACTTCAATGATTGAAGACAAGAAAACCGTCTTGGCGGCAGACAATTACTGTATCAGCTTATGTAAAATAGGTATAATGATATCGGTTTATTCAAATCTGTAATATTTTCGATTCCATGACCTATTCATCATCAAATTCAATATTATTAACATTAGTTTCATAGTACTTACTTCCTCTTGTTAATGTTCATAACCTCGTGTTGATGTGGATTAAGCCAAAAGGAAATTTGGCGTATTGTCTTTTCTCTTGTCATGGCTAAATTAGTTCTCTTTCTTCCACATACTGTACATCGGCTTTAGATTGGTTTTAATTTACTTTCGTACCTCATAAGCTGTCGGTGACCATGTTACAAATGGGAATGAAGCGCGTTTTTTACTTACATAGATATATGAAGAAAAACTATATGGCCCATCCATTAAAGTCCATGAATCTACCTCCATTTTTGAACCTACTTATCTTTCGAATACATGCTTCTGCATACATTTTCTAAATATTTTGTTAACGTTTCTTTCATAGAAAAATCATATCTGTTCAATCATTTATACCTTGTAAGGATGCAGATTGAGAATGAGGTTACTTCTTCAACAGAAAATTTGAAAGTCGTGGCATTTTTCTGTCGACCGTATGATCATGATTTAGTGCAATCCACGCTTATATGGAAATCCAGATTCTAAAGTCCCAACCTAAACTAAGTGTCGAGCATTCTCACTTGGAACTACTTCAAGTTTACAGCAATGAGGTGTATTAATCCACACTAAGCAGTGTATGTGTCAATATGGTTTGGTCCGAACTATACATGATTGCAAACGTGCACAAAGGTATCTTTCTTGTAAGGATAATCCACATTTATTAAGATTCATGCTAGTTAGATGCACCAAGATAAATTAACTGAAATTTTTTATCTCTTTCCTGAAAGTACTTTTAATTTTTTTTATTTCACCTGAAAACTATTTTTTTATTCGAGACTACGTCACACTTATGAATAATCTACTGTACTATACATCCAATAGTACAAAAAATAAGAAGAAAAATTTTATTTAAATAAAAGAGTACATATTTATCATATCATGATTTAAATTTATTTATTTTATAGTTGAGAAAGAATTCTTAAAATCTAAAAATGTTAAAAATATAATTTGATATCAGATCTAATGATTAAAATGTAATTCAAAATTTTTCCATCGTTTATATCACTGATTTTAGTATAATTCTAATTTGGGTATATAAAAATAAAAACATTTACAAATTTAGAGGAAATCTTATGTAAATAGATTGAATTAAAATAATTTTTTTTCATAATAGATAGGCAATCTAGATGTAAAATTATGTATTTATTTAGAAGTCAAGATAAAACAATCAAAATATCATGAACTCTCCATTTTCAATCTTTCTTTAAAAAAAATTTTGAACATTTATTTTTAAAAAAATGAAGAAATTGTTAATTCTAGCAAGAATGCATGTTCTTCAATCTTTAAGAAAAATATACTTCATTATTTTTTCATTGTAAATTTTTTTATCGTCTCTAAATCAACGTACATAGTGAAGTAGTTAATCTTAAAACATTAGAAACATACTGATCTAAACATTTCACAACGTGTACCGATGTTTAAAATTGTAATAAGTACCTGACAAACGAAAAAACAAACAAATCGGTCTAACAAGAAACTAAACTTTTACGAATGGTATACAGTCTTACTCCTAAGAGCTTAGCGTTCAAGAAATTATCGATTGGGAAGTCGTGCATGGACGACAAGATTCAACAGATAGTTAACCATGATATATGGGAATCGTATATTGTAGTGTGATGTTACCTACTACCATGACTGCCCGGTTCTGAGTTCATGGGATGGGCAGATGATCCTCTGTGGAACTATTCAACCGAAATATCCAGTTTTTGAACAACGGAGTGTCACGCAACAAAGCGTTATCCGAACCTACACAGAGGACTTGACATTTTCGTTTTACTGGGTATTTGTCCACATGAATTAAACAACAAAAAATATGCAAAATGCTAGAAGCACCCACAGATTTTTTCCCGATTCGTTTTCTTGCTCCCGGATTCTAACGTTGTGAAGTAACATGGCATTTGAACATGGTTTGAGTGTAGGTACCACATTCAGTTGCTATATATAAATCGCATGAGGCTTAATAAAGATGTTTGTTGTGTTTGGGAAAGCTACATCTGTCCCTGAGATGACCTACATGAAATCCCTCCCCTTCAACTACAAGACACAGTTCAATCAGTGAGTAGAACTGTAGTCTCCTGAGTCCTCAATTGTTGTTTCGAACCTTATCGTAAAAGTCTAATCCCTTCCTTCTTGGAGCTACTGTAAGAAAAACTGTAAGAACCCAATTATAGACAGATGTCTATAATTGGGTTCTTACAGTTTTACCTTGCTACTGTAGGACGGTCGAAGTTGATCATGTACTGTAATGAACCCTGGACTAGCGTAGGAAAGTCACCTCAGTCCAGTACTGAGTACTGAAGTGTGTAGTGACTAGTAGTAGTACGTATTCAAGTGGCTCTATGCTTGGATGCATATACACCGCTTCTTTACATAATCAGGTCAAAGTACCTTCTGTCTACCCATGAGAATCTTCTTAAAATTTGTCGTGGTGACTGAGGAGAACCGTACCGTATATCCTTTACTAAGGTCAGAATAGCTAGGGAGAAATGAATTACATCGTCATGATGGCTTTGTGTTTGTCTACTATTTCTTATCTTCAGAATGCAGTCGTTGATGGGTCGGACAGCGTATGACTTGATGGATTGTCTTGATCCACACAAAAAACGTGCATTTGGACCACAGGGCTGAGAGAAAAGTTGTCCTTGATTCAAGTTCAAGTTCTTGATGATGATCTGCTGAATTTTCAACGCCCGACTCCTCATTCGATGGACACATGACCTTTTCAGAATTTCATGAACTCAAATAGTAGACTCTTTCAACGCAAATTTAGGTTTTATGAACAGTGAAAGTTACACTGGGCGGAGTAATCAACGTGATGTGGTTATCAAACTTCGCAATATCCCCCCTACTCCCACCAACTTCTCTATGATACAATTGCTCGTCATCGCCATTCGCTTGCAACTCCAGTTCAGATCTTCCTTATTAAATGAGGGAATACCAAAAAGCTCAATAGATACTACCGGAAGTAGGAGACATTTGTAGAGCTACAGGTGCAGCCAACATTTGCAGGACATTTTTCCTACGCCATGAGATTGGCTACGTTTCAGACATGGATTCGATCCTATTGACTGAAAGATATATAAATAATTTATCATGATCGTGGACACCGACTTCCACATGTTAGTGACCTTACCATACTAGACGGCAGGGGTATCACTCTCTTTAGTTTAATGTATAGCCTATTTTAGACAACATGTTTCCATTGCTATTCAGAGAGCTCTAGTTGATGCAATCCATAGGAGAGCAATCACGTTAGATGATACTTCTTCGGATATTCATGTTGTTTGTAGACCGTTATCGCATGGACATTTCTTTACTCTGAGAACGCCCGAACGCCTGGCTGTAGAAGAACCCTCTAGAACCTTGTGTGAGTTGACAATTTTTTCTTCTTCTACTCAGCACTCCACATTCGAGTTCATTATAAACCGTTAAAACTTTAGCGGAAGAAGATTATTATATCCAATGATTCGACCGATAACTCTTGCTTAAACTTAACAGAAAATTTCTCCACAACCCTTTCAATCTCTCAAAAAAGTTTCAAATGTTTTTCTCTTCTAGATCTCTCAGAACAACTGTTGATTTACACACTGTATCACAAGATGATATGCAGACCCCTGTGTACAAACCCCATCACATATCCCAATCCTTGACTCTAATTGCTTCCAGATTTCATGAGAAGATTACTCATCATCAGAACTTGAATCGTGCAAAGTTTTACTGACAAAACTTTTTAATATCAAAAGATATGATCGCACCGTAGAAAACAACTGGAAGAAAAATCGGATCTGGAGAGTTTATCACTTGTTGCAAAAAGTTATCTCCAAAATGATACACTAACCACGTCCCGAAAGTGATCACGATGAAGACATCGGATGTTGATCACAAATGGATTGGGCATCAGTACATCTGGAGGGTCATGTTGTTCTCTATCCATGTCCTACATCGGCTCCACTTCGAACAGATCAGCTCCTTAATAAGCAAAGTGATGTGTCTAGCTCTCTCCCATACCCTTTCCATCCTGACTGCGCTTTATATCTGATAAGGTCCAAGATAATATCTCTTGGAGCCTTTTTAACATCATGACCCTACAAAGTTGATCCAACGGTGGACTCTTAACAGCCTTACAGTGCGCCGTTGGTTATCCTAACCTAAAATATCACCGTCATGACAACAGTTTTGAAGATGACACATGTCATCATCTTCTCATAGTAGCTGCATCACAACATGACACCGTTTGACCTAGATAGTTCGGATATCTTAGGTGCTATCTTACGGCATATTTACTAGTGTGATGCTATTGGGACCTAGCCCCATGTTAACGATTTGGTTCCATCCTTGTACGATTTGATGGGGTCTTTGCATCCCTTTTGTTATTATACGGTGTCGCGGATTTATCATGATGTTTGCACTTCCTGAGGATACTACACAACGAGAGGATAATTGTTTGAAGACATCCATCAGACATGTGAAAACCGACCCCACCCAAGTGACAAGAGAAGTGCTCATCTCCATTACCTGAAGATCACTTGATTTATTTACAAAATAAATTTAGTTCACTTGATTTTCCTTTAGGTACTGCCTGTGTCTATTGAATAAATCGAGAACTTGATATTGAACCAAATACCATTATACTGGAGAAGAATTTTATTTTTCAGTATAGCAAAAAAAGATGTAATAGGTGTTACAACATCCCTATTACAATACAGTCCGACGGGATGAACTCGATATGTACTCTTTTCCATGTAATGCGTACACAGCTTACTGAGTATTCACAGTTGCCATGCATCCTAACAGTCTTTTCAAGGCTTTGCATAGTCAGTTATACTGTGTCGTTTGAAAGAGATTTCCATGGTTTGATAGAATTTCCTGGTATTGCCCCTATCTGATATTGTTCTAATACATTTGATAGAAAACTTGTAACGGAAATTCGTAAGAGAACAAACAACGGCAAAAAGTAGAAAAAACTATCAATGAAGTTTCTATGTCTAAGAAGGATCTTGAAAATACAGTACTTACTGATTACATTCTAGATAGACGAAACATGCATTGAAATCTTGAATTTATATCACAAGTTTGGATACGATTTATACTTATCGTGAATGTTCAAAGATTTGAAAGAGGAAGGAAGTCACGCCAGAGTATCTTTAGATCTACAAAAAGACCAGAGGTATGATTCGCACCTAACCCTGGCTTGGTCAATAGGCCAAAGAATGAACAGAAGATCTAGTCAACTTGATATTGCGAACGAGCGGTAGGTTGAAGAAAGATTCTGCTCGCATCGCTAAAGGAGTTCGTACAGTACTGTCTAGTTCGAGAACTTCTTTCTCTAAAGAGGAAGAGTTGTAGCCTGTGTATAAATGAAGCCAAGGGAGACTAAATTCCCTTGAAAGTGTTCATTGCTTTTGAAATTAACACTTTCTCAACTACGACAACGTTGTGACTAGTTCCAAACTGGACGTTTAGCGACTAGGTTCGTATTGTGGTTGCTACTTATGGTGATGTTTCCAATATTGGCAATGCCGTCATCTGTCTACAGTCGAAAACAGTTATTACTAAGTTCATATAGAAAGTCAGTACTTTATATCTCTGCATGTCTGTTGATTTCCGGAGCAAGATCGAGACTTTGTGCACTCTCTTGTATAGCTTCTAAACTTTGTCGTTTCTTTTCAGTTCAGGTATTTGTATTGTTGTCTCCGAGGTTCTTTATCACGAAGAGCAAACAACTATTTCTGGGTAAGTTTCCATATACGCTTCTCAAGGACGGAATTTGTCCTTGTTCTTGTGGATTCCTTCACAGTTGAAGTTTATGTTTCGCATGGAGTTTAACAAAGGAGTTCAACTAAGCTTCGTAAGCGCTAGTGCAAAGTAATCACCACGGCGAAAGGGCATTGAAAACCGAAGAAGTCATACAATGTCATAGTCGACCACACCAAAACCATATTTGTTGAAATCCAAACAATTTTCTAGTGTCAAGTCATTGAGGTGAATGGATCTTACTTTACTTGTGAGTGAATCAACGCAATTTTGTGTGTAGCATATACATATTCCTGTAAATCTCACCAACTGTCGTGGCTTTGAACTAAGCAGCTGCGATTCCCTCAGGCTGCTCTTTATCTGATGGGTGACTAGTGGCTCGTAGCACGCCTGGAACTTTCTAGATGGTAATCTTGCTTGAGTTGTTGGAAGAGTATGTACAGTAGTAAAATCTGGTTCGATCGATTCACGAGTGCTTGCCTCATATAATCAACACATCTACATCTAACAATTGAGAGAATATTTTCAAGCCATAGCTATGAAAGGTTGATCAACGCGCAAGTCACGCTTTATGTGAACGTAGTGGTTGAAAGGTGCCAATTAACAACTTCACGTAAACATATGAGAACGCAGAGTTACTGCATGACGACGCGAGATCGTTCTCACACGCTACAGCTCACGAGCATGATAGCCCAAAGTAGGGAGAAGACGTAACCTTTTCGCATATGAGGGACATGCTCGTTGCTCCATCGCCTATAATTTGACTACGCATCGGTCTCCCCTCGCTGTACAATGCAATCTCTCTGTTGTGACGATCATCGAACATCATTTCAGATTCCCCTGAAGCAGAGGAGTAAGAGCATGGTATAGCGGGGTGACCTCGAAATATCCCCTGAAACTCTGCACTTCCGTATCCAAGACCACATGAAGGATGAAATCCAAAAAACGAACAGTCTGCAAGGTTCTCCTCTCCATACGCTACCGCTCGAGCTAGTGCTTCCGAAGGCTCGAGCTTCACTAAGACAGGCAAACTGAACCGAGATGAACTTCACACAACACGATCTCTACGAAGTCTTGGTGCCATGCACTCAAACTCTGGATGGTCGCCAGTAAAGCTGTTGTGCGGATCCATTTGATGGGCCAGTCTTACAGTACAGCCGGTACAAGCATTCAGGATTTTACTAGTTTCTGGCAAGTTATAGAGCAGATTCGGGACCCGTGTCATGCGGAGCCTTGTTTGCTCCTGAAGTATACAGCGGAGACAGTTCTATTCTCGTGGGCCCAACCGGCCCTACATCTGAAGCTGACGGCATGAAACGTGCCAATTTCCCTAAGGAACGATTCTGACCTTGATTGAGGTCGGAATCAAGGTCAGAATCCGTCAGATATGCGCCCGTGCACTACTGGTGGATAATATAATAATAGGGCAATAGTCACTAACTTCACCGTTCTGCTTCAACCTGGGACATTACAGTTCTCCAAAGCACGTTGACGCTTTCACTCGGAAATTCCATACTATGTCCGGGAGACCTCTACCCGAAAATTATCAGTTAATCGCGCCTTGGGTACAAGAAGTTGATTACTGGCGAGGTAAAGGAATGATTTCCAAACCATATTCAAACCGCTGTCATGAGATTGGATGAGCTAAAGGAGGAGACTTGTCAGCAGCTTTCTGAGTTTTCGGATGTCCAGATCTGCAACGCACATAAATAGGTCGTACTGTGGCGATCCAGAGAAGTAGAATAAGGAATGGGCTTCGACGTTGTGTCAGGGGAGGTACGTTTGAGCTCTTGATGGCTTATCTTCAAAGTCTGTCTTGAAAGTTGACTCCAGACCATGCTTGGGGGAAAGATGCATGGATCAGAAATACGAAAGAGGAATCCAAGCAATCATGACCATATTGCAGGTGACGATCACCTTGCCCAGTATGTAAATCTGGTTTAGAGAATCCGAAGTCTAATGGTTGAATTCGTCAATCTCGATTAATAGGTCTTTTGTGCATGCTTCCCTGTATTGTCTGGAGGACTGAAAACAAGACCAAAAGCTTGAGACCTTTGACGGATCGGCAATGCAGCGGTGCTTCGGCACTGGTAGGTGGGTAGCCGAGAACTGACATATGGTTGACAATAGATACGCGTCCCCTGTGAAACTAGAGGCCGCTCTTGTTGGTCAACTTGCCGGTCAGTTAGAATGGAGTATCAGTTATTATCGTCAGCAAACTGGGATTAATCTAGACAATATGAGTATTCTATTGTGCTATACACTGTCCAGCGAGTCGATAGAAAGAAACACGCGCTGGTCAGTGGGTTGACTTTAATTTTAGTCGCTAATATCACTTTGGAACAGAGTATCTTATTCATTCTTGCAGCTCTCACTGGAAAAGGAATGTTAACAGAAAGAACTTTCACTACGGGCCCACATCAGTATACATGGAAAGATCAGTGAGTACGGTAGGCGTTACTTCTAAGAAGCAACAGCAATAAGCTCAATGTGAAAGCAATGACTGCAGTTCCACGAAGGTGAGAGAAGTCTTGATTGAAGACGGAAGGAATATTCACCCAAAGCTCACGCCTTCAAGATGAACGTTAACAACTTTGGTTGTAGGTTAGTCATGGAAATAGGTTGTAACTTCTTTCTTCTGAAGGTATCCAATCTCAGCTAGCATAATTTGCGTTGGGGACAAGGAGAGGACTGCAGACTATTATGGCAATTAAACGCCAACATTGAAGATGATTGCAGTTGCAGCGAGAATGGCTTGGCAGATACATCAGTAGCAGTATGTTGAGTATGTACACAGATCTCTCTTCTGAAGTTTAATATTCTCCAGCATGCAGTTTGTGAATGAACGGATGAAAAAAATTTAAGATTTGTGAAAGTTGTATTCACTTATATTCTTCGCGCATCAGAATTTCGCGTCTGTCGGGCTCAATGACAGGAAATTGCACCCGGTTGCTTCCATGCAGGGAAATGCAGGGGATGGAATGACTGTAAGAGCTAATTCTTTAGGCTGAAATATGCTCTAAACCATCGAAAGATGAAAGGAATCCGTACCTTTGTGAAAGGTTGGGAGAGGCATGGGTCCTGCGAGAACTCCTCAAAATATAACCCGAGCTACATATTTCTCCACTGAATTCTGTGGTTAATAATATTTGTTGATCAGTGGTTCCTGTTTGAAAATAAAAAAATAAAAAATGGCTATGAGCATGGTAAGAGATGGACCACCAACCTCAACTACCCAATAAAACCAAGTCCTCTGGACTTTCAAGGCGCGGCTTCTACCTTAGTCATGGTGACATTTTCATCAGGTATCAATGGCCATCCTCCGAACCCTTACATTCAAGTCCACTATCCATCCGAAAGGCTCAAGTACACGAACTCAAGACGCCATGGTTTACGAAAGTCTCCAAATGCATGTTCATCCTTTGGGCTCCTTACAGTTATAAGGTCATACTAAGGCTTAAATTTGGAAATACGAAGTTCACCAGTCGAAGAAGATGGCTGTGTATATCAGCATGTCGTGTATTCACTTTCATTACAGACGTTGGGGTTTAAGTATCTAATGTGTTTCAAAGTGGTCAATACATCTCGCGACTCCACTGAACCGACTACAGTTATGATCCTGTCTTCCATGTTACAGCGAGCGGAAGAAACGCCTGCGTCAACGTCGAATATGTGTAGAGACAAATCGTTCAGTTTAGGACACAGCTACAAATCTTTGTTTTCAGATGTCCTGATCGACAGAGGTTTCAACATGTGCGCATTTCAGTTCTGTAAGTTTTGACGGCCACACTGTCATCTTGCAGAAATAGGCTTTGAATAATGCATAGCATTCTTGAATTGGCTTCAGCTCCGGCCTTGACCTCGGCTAATTCCAGTCTGAAAATCATGAATCAAGGTTATTAACATGTAAGCTGACGGAGGAATATCGCTACCTTTAAGTTTCTGCAGCCTCTTTTCAACCTTAATGACACATTCCTCGCAGCAGAAACGACGCACCCCGATTTCGAAGATCTTCTGTAAGAAAAGATACTAAAGTTAAAAGGATGAAGTAGAAAGCAAGGATGTTTGATGATGAAATGAAATTGCAGATGGAAGGATCCGACCTCGTGACTCCCAGTACGAACGGGAGCTGACTCTCTTCCCTGTACGTTATAAGGAAGCCTCAATGATTCACTACTCATAGGAGTGTTTGAATGCTGATTGCCTTCAGACTGCACCAGTTTGCAGTTACAATGGGCATGAAGATCTGGACTGGGAGCTGGCATTGGAGTTGCAAGTTGAACATAGCATTCATTCGTGAAATATTTCACCGGTATTCCCCAACTCCAACGTTCTCGGCAGCCATAATGCGGGTTCAGAGGAAAGTTGTCGATATCAGTTGCTTCGCCCTGAGAGTTTTAACAGAAGGACTTTTAGTATTTATTTCGTCTAGGAAAATCCAACTTAAGACGGAAACTGAGTATTGCTGCTCTCAGTTGCGATCCAAAGCAACTCCTTGACTTTCACAACAATCTGGAATGTCTACCAAAATTTTCAAAATGACTGCGAAGGCATGTTGTTCGTGTACAATCGAAGTATATGTTAGACATCCAGATTCATCGCACGCAGTATGTCTTCAGATCCATAAAGTTCGTAACATTTCCACCACTTGGTTAGAAACAGGAGTTTGACGTGTTTGTGGCTTTGACGAGCTTCAATAATCAAAAGCGCGGATTTCGAACTCAGTGCAGAATTTTGGCTGTTTTTGAATGAAGTCAATGCAGAGTTCAACCACGAGGATCTCGTTCCAGAGTGTTGTTTTTATAATAATCCTCAAAATTCAGCACCTTAAACATACCAAAAGTTAAGCGAAAACGATATATTCAATGCCAACACTGTAATACACGTGACGAAACATACAGATTGCTCACTACGAGAAATATTGCGGAAGAGTGAGATTCAGAGTGTAAAGAACACTGAGTTTGAGCGCACCTGATTGCTCATCTGAAGTATTGTCCCGGCGAAGCACAGGTTTGTTCTTATTTTTAAATAAATGATCTTGAGACTACAATCAGAAGTGCTACTCAAGTCTCTACAATTGTTCATGCGCGCGATAAATACCTACGGCGGTAACGTTTGTCACCTAGTTTTGTTGAAGCAAACAGCGACGAGATAAGCAGACCTTATAGGCCCCAGACGTGGGCCTCTCACTTGAGCGCGAGTTGAACGAAATATTACATACGGAATCAAAAATTCGTTTGGTCAAAGAGAGAAGGGAACAGTTGTGATAAGTGCTTTTGGTACGTGCACGAAGTCACGAAGAAATATGACTTTGACTGTGACTTAACATCAAGTTCCTCGTGATTACCAGTGACCGGTTGGTCTTGAACTTCGAAAACTTTCATACCATGAACATCATGTATCTAAGACCGGTTTGGTATTGGAGCATCCGTATTGTCATCGTTTATGTGTGAGTAAGATCATTCTATATTCTCGTCATTTGAGCTGGAAAGATACCACTAGCAACAAGAATGGATTGCTGTACCCAGTTTGATGTTTTGCTAAATTTGCTATCACGGGTCAACCTCAACTCAGTGATTTAAAGCAATAGATTGGCAGTTATTATTTGATTAGGTCCTTGGGTCAGTCATGTGAAAGTCTACAGAATCTAGCTTAAGATTTAGAATGATCAAGGAGCCGATCATTAATTTTCCACACTATCGCGATGACCGAAGTTCTTGACATGACTTGCATTTTCTTCACACATACGGCTTGCTTCAAAGGGCCATGATTCTATGAGGGTGTTACAGTAACTTCAGACCAACCAACAAGAAGTTGTTTGAGACTTGCAGAAGCTTCACAAGTATTGTCATGGTCATCAAAAGGATTGACATACCGCTTTGCACGAATGAGGCCAAGGCCCGACGTTTCTTGGAAACACGAGGTTCTTCAGGTTGCCAGAGCACTGTACAAGTCACTTCTCAGCGAAAACAACCTACACGGGCGTTGCAAAATTACCGGACATCACATACCTGAAGTTTTATGCCGAATGCTGTAGAAGTTAAACATCTCCAGCTAATGAAATATATTGCTTGTGGTGATTTCGCTCTCATCACAAATAAAGCCAAGTCGGGTCACACAGAGCCGTCCAAAACGGCCATGCGTTAGGAGAAACGCCCAATGGTGATGCAGACACACTATGCACAAGTAGTACACCTTTTCATTCTTGACTCCTGCGCTCAGATTCTGCTCTCCTGAAGAAGTGCATTTCCTCATCTTAAAATGTTTCAGACACAGTGCAGAGGTCTTTTTTACATTCAAGTCTACAGTCCATACCTGACTCAACTATGTCCATCAATATCTTCGAAGGTGTTTACATTATATCAATGTATTAGATAAACTGAGATTATTCCCAAAAAAACAATCTTTTGATATGAGCTTACTATAAAATTTTAGAATATAAAAGTATTATTCAAGAGCAGATATAAAAACTTTCAAATGCAATTACACAATTGTGACAAATTTTTGAGACAGAGATGATTAAAAAGCTGAAATTTTACATGTAAATATTAGAAAGTTAGCCCCAATTAATAACCGCCTTGATAAATAAATAAATATTACACTATTTAATTTTATAATTTAAAGAAATAAAAATTCTAAATATCAATATATATATAGTATTTAAATTTAAGATTTAATAATGATTTAAATATAAAATTTCATATATTTATTTATTATATAAATTCATTCATTTTATCATATGCTCACTGTTAAACATGTGAACGTAAGGTTCATATGTTTGGAGTTACAGCTCTGTCTCTCAGTTTCACATTAGAATGTTGCAACAATGAGTTTATTTGTGTGTTTGTGTTTATTTAATTTGTAACATAGTATTAGGGTGAAGTTTGTTTGAAAAATTTATTGTAGTGCTAGACAAAAGTAGCATAGATGGAGATGAGAGAATGAAGGAGAATACTAGAGAGTAGGAGAAGTTCAAGAGAGAACCTAGATTTATCTGATCTTATGTCTTTCAGATATATTCTCAATTTTGAAAATCGAAATAAAAATTTTTGAAATTCAAATAAAATTTTTGAAAACATTTGCATTTCAATTTTTATGACTATCTAAGTTTATTGGTTAAAATTATGAATTCATATTTTGATATATGTGTTGTAGACATATAATTTTTTTAATATTTATTTTTTGAAAATATACAACTATTACATCATGTATAGTAAAAAATTGGCAAATGTGTGAAACTTGTAATTGCTACTTGTAATATCAAAAAATTTCTTGATTCTAATACAATAAATTTGATTACATGTGAAAAAACTAGATAATCAGAATAATCCAATTTTTATGAATGACAAACCGCTGTAGCAATTTATGATGGAAAAAATTATCAAACCAATATGAGATGAAAACAATCAATCAGTCTAGAACCACATAAGCAAGATATATCAAATCATCGATTACATAATCACAATTATATTTATTTTGATGATTAGATATATTCAAAATGTTGGAGTTTACAAGAGGCATGGGAAGAGTAGCAAAGATGTTGAATACATATCCAAAGCAAATAATATGGAATCATTACAAACGTTAAATGTATGAGACTATGTGCTTTATGTCCAAATAGATGTTAATTGATTAAGTAGCATTAGAGCAAAAGTCAAAGATCATATGTTTATCATAGATACATTCAATAATTAATAAAAAGCATATTTTAATATTTAATTGATATAATTTATGAATTTCATATATATAAGGAATTAATATATGCTAGTAGGTGAAAAATATAGGTAGGATCTCATGCTAGCATATTTTATAACCAGCAAGAGTATGTCTATGTAATAGGTAGAGGTAGTGGTATATATTCTCTTGCTAGAAGTGGTTATGAAGGTAGTTTTAACAATCATATTGAACATTAATTTTAAAATTATTTTTTTTTTAAGGTAGAGAAACCTATGAAGCAATCAGAATTTAGAAGAGTATCCCTATTGGGGCCTAGCCCCATGTTACCTGTTTGGTTCCTTCCTTGTACGATTTGATGGGGTCTTCCCATCCTTTTTGTTATTTTACTTCGTCATTCGATTCTTTTCAAAAGACCAACATTGGGGAATAAAAATAAATCTTGTAACTAATGCAGAATCATAGAATATTAGGCTAAGAAAGTTAGAAAAAAATTATGATATTATGTTTGAAGTTATTTTTTAAGGCAAATATGCATTTGAAGATGAAGAAAAATGATCCATTTTAGTGATAATGCACGAGCTCAACGTGATACATAATGGTATCAACTTCAACTAGAAGCTTTTAATCACATAATAACAAACAAAGAGTGCTTTAAATCCCGCTCTATGTTACCAATGAAGACTTTAAGAGTGGTATTCAGAAGAGATGACATTTATCTGCCCATTAGACGTTTCAAAGATCTGTCAGTCAATATACATGGAATGATTTCAAAAAACTCAGAGATGGATTCGTGTTTCTAGTATCATCAAGAATACACTATAAGTTAAAAATATTAATAAGAATTTTTTAACATTTTTGAAGTTTATGTCATAGAAGATAGTAATGTTCAAAGTTGTGTTATAAAAATTGTAAGGCATAACATAAGAGTGAGAAGCTATTGATGTAGTGAGAGGATGAATATCTAAATCAAATGATTCTGTACCTGTTTATGAGAATGTAAGATCATAGTGATGCACAAAATTCAACTTTTGATTTGAGACACAAGAAAGTATGAAATATGAATTATCTAAAGTTGAAGTTATTGCCTATCTTAAATATAATTTCAAACCTATCTAGACCCAGTGATATGTTTTTGTTCATCATTTCTAACATAAAATTATTTTCAAATTGATATACTAATCATGTCTAAAAGTGATAGTAGTAAGGAATGAGATGTTAATAATAAATTAGATTCGATATTGGTACATCTAAATCATCATGTTATACTCTTTCCATATTTCATGTTTTCTCCATTTCTATGACAATGATTGACAGTGAATGTCTTCAAATTATTTTTAATAATTATGTGTTTTAGATTGAGGGAATTAGTGAAAAATTAGATAACATGGAAGCAAATGTCAAAGATGATATGCTTATCATGATCACATTGAATGGAATAAGAGTGGACTAAGATAGAATACTTTTTCTTTCAAAATTTTGTCATAAGACTTTAATGATTTGCAAGAGGGAAAAGAAAAGACCCTCTCTTTATTTTGAGTGTGCACTCCCGTGCACACCACATTTTCTTGGCTTCATGGAATGAGATAAGATCCATAAGTATGATGATATTTTCTAGCTCGAATTTTGCCCTGATCTTGTATGATCCCTGAAGGATAGAATTTTCACAATGCTCACCGCTTTGGAGTTGAAGGGCCAAAAGAAGTTAGCAAGAAGCAAGATAAGGAGATCCATCTAGAGTGACTTCAATATAGAGAAGAGAGTTTTCTCACTTCACATTCAATCAACACCCTATGAGAGAGCAAGAGGAGAAGAAGAGAGAGAAAGGGATGAAAGGAGTCAAAAAGAAGAGACAACTCGGAACCGTCGTGATCTCAGATTCGATCGTAACAGATATAGGAGAAGCATTGAACCAAATCGTTAATTATTACAGTGTGATCGGTAGTTGTTAAGCGGTGTGGTGGATGGAAAAATGTGATAAACTAACCAATGGTTCATGTTCTTTTGCAATTACGGGTATTCTAAATGTAATCATCTTTAGTTAGTGAGAACTAAACTAGAGTTTACGCAATGTGGAGATAAATAGTTTTTAGTTTACTATTAGTTGACTATTTAAACATGTCACGTTGTTGTATTGTGACACGGCTACTATGAGAAGATGATGGCATATGTCATCTTCAAAGCTGTTGTTATGACGATGATATTTTAGGCCAAGATGTGATCATGAAATTTGAGAGCAATTGGATTAAAGAATAGGGATTTGTGATGATTTTAGTACACACGGGTCTGCATATCGCCTTGTGATACAGTGTATAGTCCGACATTTGTGCCAAGAGATCTAGTGAAGAAAAGCTATGTAAATTTTTCGAGAGTACAAAAAGGTTGCAAAGCAATTATCAGTGAAGTTTGGGTGAGAGTTAACGGTCGAGTTGTTGAATACCATGATCTTCTTCTGCTTGAGTTTATCGATTGTAACGAATTTGAATGTGGAGTGGTGAGGAGGTGAAAGAGAGACTATCAATTCGCATGAGAGTCAAGAGAGTTCTTCTACAGCCAGGCGCTCAAGCATTTTTGGAGTAAAGCAATGTCTATGCAACAATCCATGTACTCTTAGTTATGTATGTCATGTCATCAATCCACTAGGAGTTGGATGGATGGTTGGTGGTTGTGGTACCTAATATACATAATCTTTTTTGGAGAACTATATATGAAGAAAGAGAAATCATTGAGATTATCTCTCAATTTCATAGTTCTTGAACTATTCAAGTTGTCTATCCTCACTTTTTTAGTGTTACAATAATATCAAAACTAAATTATTTTTTCCTTGAGTGTGAAATATCCCTCTTGGAATATAAGACGGTGATGATAGTTTTAAAACTTGAAAGTTATATAGAGAGTAGCAGAGGTCATTAATTTGCATGTAAAATAAGGAGGAAAGGAAAAATTATGAGCTTGAAATATGGATGTGCCAAAGTGAAACCATATAACAAACTTTTCATTTTTTAATTTATTTAATATTCAAATTTGATTCATGGAGAAAGATGTTATTTTAGAATGTACCTTGTGACCAATTGGGATACATATTTTATAGCTCAAGTGATGACATCACTAGTGTCAATGATATTTTTAATTTTCAGTTATGGAGAAACATGGGATTGTATCATTTTACATTCTATGTTGAATGTTGGATGGATTTGAATTGCGAACTACTTACACCAATTTTGTTCAAAATGTATGTAGAAATTAGGACAATTTACCAATAGAAGAGTGTGGACGGATTTTATTGTTAGAAATTATGATGAAGAGTACTACAAAGTTGTTATAGGATCATTTCGAAATTTTTTGATTCATATTTTAAGAGATTAGATTGTTATTATACTTATATTGTATTAGTTTGAATGGTTGAGAAGCATGGAGACCTCATTTGCTATGGATGAAATTCTGAATTTAATCATAATAGAGATGAAAGAGTAGAGAAAAACTATTATAGAATGTCATACAAAATAACCATGGAGAACAAGATTTGCATGCAACAAGCCATGGATTAGAGAGTGGGAAGGTGAAGAGAAAAAGAGTTGGTAAGATGGAAGTGGAAACTCCAATACAAGAAACTCAATCCCAACCATAAGCAACTTTTATTGATAACGAAGAGTCAAATTAGAGACAAATTCAAGATATGGAAGATCAAACCAATCTTTTGCTTTGTATGGAAAAGTCATGTAATGTGGAGAGCACTATGAAGGATAGTCATGGGAGTTTTGGAGGGATGGATAATAAGAATGAATATCCATCATATTTTTATGTTTTTTATTTTACTACATAAATGTTCATGTGATCTCATCTCATGCATAAGCTTCGTATATGATATACTATCTAGAAAGGAAACTTTTAGAATAAGATGCTTTCATTTCATAAAGTGGGATGCAAAAGTGTCCTCTTCAAAACTTTCAAACAGTGGATTTACTTCAAACTACAAGAATGACGTTGTGGGATTTGAAGTACAAAGGAGGTATATTTGAATACATTGAAGAGTTTCATGATCTTCAAATATCCATTATATATATAAGTGGAGAAAAAATCTCAGATCTCTTCAAGTGAGATTTGAAGGAGAGGATGTGAAAGAAGTTGATGGTGACAAACACGTCCATAGTGAATGAAGCAATCATAATTACTCAAGAGATTTCATGTGCTTATGGTATCACACACGATGAATCACCAAGTAATGTTTGAGATCCATTTGATCCAACATCAATGGAATTGGGATACCTTCACCGGATGAAAGTATATGCATCTTTCATCCGGTGAAGTCATGAAGATATGGAGGTGATAACCGTTGACTATTTATTTCAAATTTGGCAAATCTTTCTACAAATAATAGAATGATAAATCAAGGAGGATTGGAAGTTTATGAAAATCACAAGTGTTATGCATGTGGGAGGATAAACCACATTATCAAGTTTTATACAACTTGATTAAGATCACAAGAAGGAAGATCCATATTGTGATGTTCTTTCAATAATATGAAAGTAGTAGAATACAAAGATGAAAACGAAAAGAAACTTGCAAGGAAACAAAGATCACCAATAAACATGTCTCACATCCTTAATGATTCCACTAAAAAAAAATGAGAGGATGGGAAAAGACAATAATTGGAAGCTCATGAAAAGAGCAATAAAAAAATTAAATTGATTGCCAAAAATTAGATAATAGAAAGACACAAGGTGAGAGTCCTTATCGATCTTGGATGAACATAAATTTTTTTGTCATAATCTATTGCAATAAAATTAGGATTGACTTTGATGAACGATACGAGTGAGGAAAAGTAGTTATCAAATGGGCAAAATAAACCAATAGAGACAATAGTATTGAGTGTATAACTAGCTATAAGTGGGTACAAGGAAGAAATTGAATGGAGAGTGAATAAATTAGCTCAATATGATGTCAACCTATGAATGTCATGGAAGGAACAATACAACTTCGAGGTAGATTGGAGAAGGAAAGTGGAAAAAAATAGTGGATGAAAGATTTAAGTACATAGAATCAGATCTGAAAATAAAAGTTTATTTCTCTTGTGATTGATAAAATTGCCATTTTTAAAGATGATGTATGTTTATTGGGATTTATAATACACAATGTAATTTAATCTCCAACTTATGCGCCAATTGTAACATCAAGGAAAATAACTCATCATCATTAACCCTCAAAGCTTTTACCTTAGGCCGCGATAACTTTGGCAGGGAACTCCTTGGTTTGGATATTCCCTTAAAGATTTTGTTTCTTTGGTATAGGTTATTGTATGATTTTCACACTAGGACTTTGGTCACTCTTCTTGGAATATCCCATTGAAATCTCCTTCCCGAATACAACCTCTTCAATTTCTCACATTACTTTGTTCAGCTCTTCATAAGGCATCACGTCTTTATTTATCTTCATAGTAGGTAATTAAGGATACTCTCTAGCTCGATTTTCCAAACTATGCATTGATCCACTAGCTTTCAGGTGTCGCTACTAATTCAAGTTGATTTTTTTTCCTCTCCGGAATCAACCAGTCCATCCAAGAATACATGTGTCCTAAGAATGAAGACAAGTAAACTACTATCTTTTCTTCAATTGAAGCTTTTCACCCATCACATGCATCTTGTAAAGATTTCTCCCGAATGGATTTTTATCTATCCACGCATGAATCCTTTCACAATTATCATCTTATACATATTCACATAAGTAGTTCAATGTCATGAGAATAGTTAATTTAGGATCTACATAATCTTTCACCTGAAATCGTCTCTAATTAAATCAATCTTGAATTCATTGAATTTTTTGCATTTCTGAGGATCGAACCACTTAGTTTCATCGAAGTGTATCAACCCTTTGCAACCAATGTCTACCAACCCTTTGCAATCAAAGCCATCTGTCTCTTGAGCATAATCTTGTTCCAACGCTTCCTCCCACAACATGACATTTCAAATGTCACAATGCCCCATCAATCCTATTGGATTTGTCCCTTTCTCAGCTTGAACTTCTTCAGAAAGCTCTAGACACACATTATAACATTGCCATGGTAAAAATAAACCATCAAGTTTCTTCAAACAATGCAACTCTTTAGCCGTTCAATTGGGCTTCGGCACCAAAGATCAAATCAATCATAATGATAATTTCTTGATTGGAGGCAATCTAATTGCCTCACATGACACTCTTGTTGAATTCTTGCACTTTTCTTACTTCTTTTCTCGACTACAACTCACAAAATCTGTCATCCTAAATTGTATGATATTTTGTATCTCAACTCTATTTCTACTTCTTCAAACAGATATTCTAACACTCCTTCTCCAAAGTATGTATATTCAGACTAAAAGGCTTAATTGTATTTAAAATCCATTACTTACTCCAAATAAGATATTTAAAAAAAAATAAAATTAAAATGTAGTCAAAATTTCTAAATATGATTCTATACTTGATTTTTAATTATTATCTGATTAGAATAGCTTAAGGCAATGAGCATAAGACTATTCCTACTAGATTTGGATTCTATGAATATACAATACTACCATTTGGATACGGCAACACTGTTGGTCCGAAAGACAAGAATACAATGAGAATCAATATGCAATCAAGAGACGAGACAGGAAATATGTGGTTCACCTCTCTGAGGCTACTTGCACGGAATACACAGAGTCACTTTACTAAATAATCCTAATTTTTGTTACATAGAGTTTTTGCCAGCCCTCTTATATAGTAGTACCAGCCCTAGCCATAGTCTAACTAAAAATAGTCAAACTAATCAGAGTTACTCAAGACCTGAGTTAACTCCTAACAGTCTCCGCCTTGACTCATGTCTTGGGGTTTCTAACTCTTGTTATCCATATACATACTCTGCGGGAAGTCCTAGGAGGAAACCTAAAGCATAGGCCCTCCTATAAACAAGGATTAACTAGAACTAAGCTGTAGCCTAACTAGGAAGGAGTAAAACATATACAAGAATCAAATAATTGCTAGGGTAACTCTACTAGTGTTCCTTGTGCAAAACCTGCATAGTAGCACAATGCCTCCTGAAATTCTCTAAAGGAATAACTTTAGTCAAAGAATCAGCTGGATTGAGTTTACCGTCAATCTTGACTAGCTCAACCTTCCTATCAGAAACTGCATATCAGATAAAGTGATATTTGATGTCGATGTGGTTCATCCTGCTATCCATCACTTGATTGATTTGCTGCAAGATATAAGACAGTCTGACTATCTCAATGGAGATTTACAACATCCTGTTTCACTCCCATCTCAGTGATAAGTATGTTCAACCAAATAGCCTCCTTTGCCGCTTCCACTGCTGCTACATATTCGGCTTTTGTAGTTGACTAAGCTATGCACTTTTGCAAGGTAGACCTCCAACTAACGCATCCACCTCCAAGTGTAAACACATACCCAGTTGTAGACTTACTCTTGTCCAGATCTTGTCCATAGTCAGCATCAACATAACCCAACAAGGATTTGGCATTGTCCAATAAACCATCAAACAAAAGACCAAAATCCTTAGTACTCTTGAGATATCTAAGAATCCACTTCACAGTTTCCCAATGCACCTTCCCTAGATTTGACATGTACCTGCTCACCTTGCCCATAGCTAGAGCAATAGCAGGTCTAGTGCACACCATCAAATACCTAAGGCTACCCACTACCTTGTCATAGTGAACTGACAACATCTTTCCTCTCTCAGTTGCATCAATTGGACATTGAGCTGTTGAGAGCTTAAAATGTGCTGCCAAAGGAGTCCACACTCCTTTAGAGTCTACCATGTTAAACTTGTCAAGCACACGCTGAATATACTTATCCTGACTTAACCACAACTTCCTCTTCTTCAAATCCCTGTGAACATCCATAACTAATATCCTCTTGGAGTCATCCAAATCGTTCATCTTGAATGCAGATTTCAGTTGCTTCTTGCATCTATCAACGTCGGATTGTTCCTTTGCCAAAATGAGCATGTCATCCACATAGAGTACCAGAATAATGAGACTAAAGATCTCATTATTCACCTTCTTCATGTATATATATGGATCAAACACACTCCGTGAAAATCCTTTTGCTTTCATGAACTCATCAAACCTTGCATTCCATTGCCTAGGAGTTTGCTTCAATCCATATAGAGATTTGAGCAATCTACAAATTCTCCTGACCTTTCTTCTCAAAGCCAATAGGTTGTCTCGTGTAGATTTCTTCCTCCAAAGATCCATATAGAAAAGCCGTGACAACATCCATCTGATTCATAACTAGACCAAATATCGCAGCAAGTGCACAAACCAGACGAATTGTAGCATACTTTGCCACAAGAGAGAAGACTTCGTTGTAGTCCCCACCTTTCTCTTGTGTGAAGCCCTTAGCCACCTACCTAGCTTTGAAGATCCTCTTCTCTTCATCCGCTGGATTATCCTTCAACTTGTACACCCACTTGCTATCAACCAAAGGTTGAACCTTTGGAAGCTCCAGTAGCTCCCAAGTCTTGTTCTCAACAAGCGATTGCATCTCATGCTCCATAGCAATATCCCACTCAAGCTTATTGATAGAGGCTTGAGCTTCTCTACATGAACAAGGTTCTCCTTCTTCCAAGATCAACGCATTGCCATCATCATTCTCAGCTTCAATATCTTGATCCTCAAGAATAGATGAATCAGCCCATGTTCCATACCTTTCAAGAGCTCTACTAATCCGATTTGATGATCTCCTAGTATATGATCCTGGTTGATCTTCATCGTTTCGTGCTGTGTCTTGAGGCTCAGCAATGACAACTTGCTCCTCCAATTCC
The DNA here is from genome assembly GCA_014180765.2 of Marchantia paleacea. Taxonomy (NCBI): domain Eukaryota; kingdom Viridiplantae; phylum Streptophyta; class Marchantiopsida; order Marchantiales; family Marchantiaceae; genus Marchantia; species Marchantia paleacea. Next base: position 1,604,950 of record MUAA02000064.1, read on the forward strand.
TATTGTTCAGGAATTTGCTCCATCTGTTCTGGAGCTTCTCCTTGTGGTGCATCTTTAAACCCATAATGATCAATCTCACCCTCAACAACATCAGTGAGTGGAGATTTGCCCTTTTCAATACGGGGAGACTGAGATATCTCCCCCTCTTTCAATGATCTATGCTCATCGAAAGAAACATCCTACTGACAATCACCTTACAAGCTACAGGATCCCATAGCCTATAACCTATCACACCACTTGCATATCCAAGAAAATGACACTTCTTGGATGTAGGACCCAACTTAGTCCTATTCTTCTTAGGTATGAGAGGATAAGCCGTACAACCAAAAATTCTCAAACAACTATAATCAGCCCTCCGTTTGTGCCTCAATTCAAACAGTGTCAAGAAATCGATTGCATTTGAAGGAGACAGATTTACCAAATACATTGCGGTATTTACAGCTTCAGCCCAGAATTCATAAGGTTAACCAGATTGGCTCAACATACTACGCACCTTCTCCAATACTGTTCGCTTGAGCCTCTCAAAAACAACATTTTATTGCGGAGTATAAACCGTGATGAGATGATGAGTGATCCCCTCCTCTTTGCAATAACTTCTAAACTCTTCTGAAGTATACTCCCCGCCATTATCAGAATGTAGATATCTCACCTTGTGGTTAGTCTAAGTATCAACTTGGGCTCTTCAACTTTTGAAAGTTGCAAAGACTTCAGACTTGTTTGTGAGAAAATAAACCCACACAAATCTTGAGTAATCATCAAGATTTGTGTGGGTTCACAAATCTTGATGATTTATGAACCCACAAATCATATGGCAGTCCTCATTAAAGTGATCACTCTTGCCACATTTCCAACAGACCACCGTCTTTTTGTCTTCGGATTTACCCCTAGACATGGATCTACCTCTAGATCCAAACTTCTTCCCATCCTTCTCATTCCTTGATTGTGACCATCCACGGGTCACATTCAGTGCCGTACCAGATGAAGAGGATGGAGTAGAGGGTATCATCATCTTCTGTTGTAGGTCATCAATCAAGAGAGCACTTACAACCTCATTGTAAGTGATCGTTTGTCTATCACGATGGAGCAACACTCGTGACAGTGACTGATATGAAGCAAGTAATGAACTTAACACATGAAGGACTTTCATCAGTTATCTCCTCTCCAAGATTCTGAAGATCAATAACAAGATCACCAAAGGCATCAATGTGATCTTGGATCTTCGTACCTGTCTCTTTAATCTTGAAGCTCATTAGCTTCAAGGAGGTGTACAACCTGTTTGATAACTCTTTGCGATGAAACCGTCGCTGAAGAGCCTCAAACAATAACATATAGTTGTCATACTCATCAACTTGCTTTAGAACTGAAGGTTGTAGATGGAGTATAACAATACTCACTGCTTGCTCCTGAAGGTCCTTCCAGTCTTCATCATCGAATGTAGAGGGTTTAGGTCTCAATGATTTGTCCAAACTACAAGCCTTCAACTTGCCTTTGACTTGCCTCTCCCATAGAAGATAATCACTACGCTCATCATATTTGACAATGTCAAATCCGGCTCCTCTTGTCTTCATGACTGTCATCTTGCTTTGTCTAGGCGCTGAACTTGTCCCTTGTGTCGCTCGATTGTCAGATGGAACCTCCAAACTTGACTTCTTTCCACTCATATAAGTAAAATGGAAATTTATCCTGGGTCAAAATATCCCTAAACCACAAGAGATACTGCTGCTCTCGAGTGCTCAAACATACCGTCCCGCCTCCAATCCACTCCGACAAAAGATGCTTATGAAAACTCTTTTCCCCACGAATGTGAGAGTCTAATCTCACTAAGCGGTCAGCCGCCCAGTGCCGTAGCTCGCTCCTTCCTTGATCCATCAAACACAAAATCGCCTCTCCTCATCTTGTATGACACCTTTTCCTCGTAGCCCCACTTATGAAAATAAGAAACTCGCCATGTTACAACAATATTCAAAATTTCCCAAAGCAGATTCCAAGCCTGAGATAGAAGTTTCTGCCCACTACTACTTTTCCCCTCATATCTGTCCTATCAGACCTCGCAATCTTCATATCTCAACGCCCATGGATCGAACTCCCAATCCTCCTCTCTTTGTTTGCTTCTGCTACTCCTGCTGGCCCCGAATCCGAAACCCAACATTGCTCTCACTCCAACCCTCTCTCTAACTCTCCTCTGTCCTCTATTCTCTCTTCTCTCTCGCTCGTGTATCGCAATCAATCGGTCTCAGGCAGGAGAAGTCTCTAGTCTACAAACACAGAATGATCGCCCTCTCACCAAGCAATTGTTCGTGCACAGTAGCGGCGCAACAAAATTCCTCGGTGAGCATCTCGTCTGACGAGGAGTGAGCGACAAGAAGACTTTGCTTTCTTCCTATGCTAAGCGTTCGGCAGCGCATCCCGCAGCAGGCCATGGCGGACAACCTCCAGGCTGATACAACCCCCTATCTCCTCCCCTCTCTTGCTGCTGTTGTTGTAAGTCTTCTTCTCCTCCTTCGAGCAGTAAGAAAAGCCTCCTTGTATCACCAAATTAAGAAGCCATGTTCTATCGAGGACAGAGACTTGAAGAAGAAAAATTTCTGGGGCTTTGTCGACAATAGGTTCCGGAGGAAGAAGCACGCCATGATGAGAAGGGCAGGCAGCTGCTAATCTTTGCTGAAGAAGCTTCCAATTTACCTCGCCGTAGATTGAAGTACTACGAGGAACCATCCACAAAACTACGAAGCACCATCTTCCATCCGTGGACAAATCTCCTCTCACAACAGTAAGACCAAATTCAAAGACAATGCGAGCAAAATCACATCCGAGACCGATTTTTTCAGGACAATTGACTGTGATCTCACTTGCTCCCTGACCTCGCCTCACACCTTCTAGTATATTATACCCTGTTAAAACCTTCAAGCCTTAGGCGGAAGAGTGACAAAAGCTCAAACACATGAAGGATCACGAAATGACCAACGGAAGAGAATCTACACACACCAACACCAAACTAAAACTGGATACATAGGCAGCCACCGAGCCCTTTTTCAATGTTCTTGTAGCTTCCGCAGTACAGCAGTGATTGCAAATTTATTTTCTCCTCCTCGCTCTGGTACCAATTGTTGGTCCGAAAGACAGGAAACATTGAGAAGCAATATGCAATCAAGAGACGAGACATGAAGTACGTGGTTCACCTCACTGAGGCTACGTACACGGAACACACAGAGCCACTTTACTAAATAACCCTAATTTGTGTTACAAATAGCTTCTGCCAGTGCTCTTATATAGTAGTACTAGCCCTAGCCCTAGTGTAACTAAATATAATCAAACTAACCAGAGTTACTCAAGAGCTGAGTTAACTCCTAACAAACACATCAGTTATCTTATGTATGCTCATGAAAAACATATTCCAAGATATGATGGATGACAATGTGGTAGTGTACTTGGATGATATTATTATCTACTCTCAATACAACAAGATATGAAAGATATGCGCTAGGTTTTGGAAAAGTTGTGTGATCACCAGCTATGTCCCAAGAGGAAGAAATGCTCATTTAGAAAGCATTTTGTTGAGTTCTTAGACTCTGTGATTTATGAACATGGGATGCATGCTATTGTGAGAAAGTTCAAGGCTTTATTATAGTAGAAGGTTCCATATTTAGTTCCTCTATTTTGAGAATTTTTGGGACTAGAAGCTTATTTTGGCGAGTTCATATCGGGCTATGCAAAAATCACATCAGTTTTGTATGATATGTTGAAAGCTAAGATACCTTGGACATGGACATAAATTCACAAGCAAGCGTTTGATGACCTCAAGCGTAGTCTATCCACATATCCGGTGTTAGCACAACCACTGTTAGGAAAACCTTTTGAGGTTCATTGTGACGGATCCATGATTACTATGGGAGGGGTATTGATCTAGCATGGTAGCCCATTGGTTTATGAATTAAAGCTCTTTGACATTGAGCAAAGCTGACTTAGCCATGAACATGAGTTGTTTGATATTGCCTATTGCTTAAAGAAATAACAATTCTACCTTATATAAGATCATGTGACAATGAACAGTAATAATATTTCAGTTTTTTACTTATGCATGCTCTAACAACATCAAGATCATAGAATAAATTGAAGGAGTTGATAGTTATAGCCTTGATAGCTGACATCCAAGCAAAGATTTGAGAAACATAATTGATTACCAAAGCACTCTCTATGACACCTTAACCAAGGACAATGAATGATTTTGATGATTTAAACAACATCTGCTCTATATTCAAGAGGGGATTTTGAGACATAAATTGTTTGTGAAACATCATGATGATTTATTTGCTTGACATAAGGGAAGAGAGGCTACCTTGCACAAGCTGAAGCAAGTTCATATGTATTGGTCTAGGATGAAAAGATCAATACATGATTATGTAGAAAATTATCTAATTTGAACACTCCGTTCTCATGAGGCTAGATTGTTGCAGCAATTGATTGTACATGATGGTCCTTGGCAATCTTTGGTCATGGATTTCATGGTAAACTAACCTGAAATTCAATGATATAATGATATCCATGAAGTGTCTAATAGATTGTCGAAACATGCTCATTATATATCCTATCATACCATTATCACTATTATTTAGGCTACAGATTTGTTCATCAAGAAGATTCCACAACATCACAACATACCCAAAAAGATAGTCTCATAAAGAGATTATAGTTTTCTATCTGAATTTTGTACACATTTATTTCTACGTTTAGGCTCAAGTGTTTCTGTGATAGATTTCAACTCATGGTGCAAGTCTACCACTTGAGTATTTACTACTGACAAAGCAACAACATTATGAGTTGCCATTCTTACCACAACATATGGTGATGCTTCTCTAGCCACCAAGCTAGAATCATCATCTTCTAGGCTCTCCATTCAAATATCAATGCGAATAGCCTCAACCTTAAAAGAGGGTTTTTCATATTTCACCTTGCTTTGAATCTGAGGCTTCAAACCTCCAATGAAGCTCTTTGTCAACATCACCACAATCCCCACCATTGTTGGCTCCACCTCGTCTCCAGTCTTTCTCAACACCACACGAAAATGAGACTCCAACTTCTATGTTCTCTCCACATATGACCTCACCTTCTCACTCTCTCCTTGCTCCAAAAAGGTGACTTCACACATCAGCTTGTCATAACTTTCATCCGGAAGAAAGTTTTCAACAAGATTCTCCGTCAAACTCTCCCAAGTGTCTTCCTTCACATGTTCCTTCTTGTACTCATTGTACCACTTCAATGCGGAATACTCCAAGAAGTCGAGAAAAAAGTTAGCCCATTCGGGCTTCCTTCTCTCATTGTTTCCTATACATGCTCTCTTGAAGTCCCTCACAAAAGCATCTATATACTCTTTCTCTCTACCATAAAACACCAGAAGCTTCCCCATTTCCAACTTCTTTTGTTGTTGTTATTGGAAATTTATATGGGACTCCCTTATACAACACAAACAAAACTAGCTCCATTCTAAAGTAATTCATCAATGGCAAAATGAATGGAATTGGTTGGTCCAAGATTGCCATGGCTCTCTCTTCTCCTAAACACACGATGAGTCTTATTCTCATCGACATCTTCTCAATCATTCTAAAAATGATCTCCATCTTCAGTTGAAACTTGAGCCACCTGGAGATTTCAACTTTTTGGTATCTACACTCAATTTATCCTCAAAGCCCCCCACTAATGACTCCAACAGAGGTTTCACACCACTATACTCGTGTTCTAAGGGAAATCATGTCCCACCACAATTTTCACAATAGGTTCCACTCTTGGATTCATGGGGAGACGATGATCCTAGATGAAGGTTTAGCTTTTCCACATTTCTTTTCTCTCTCAACCTCCAATCTTTGGTCCTCAAAGAACAACTCACAAGTTTATGTCCCTCCTCTCCACAATAGAAACAACTCTCGCGTTTCACTCTCGGGGAAGTTTTCAGAGTCTTCTCCTCAAATTCCACTCTGAATTCTCTCGTATTCGAATTTGTTGAAACAATCACGCCTAGCCCTTGAGGAAGAAGTTATCCAAGTGCCCAATAAGGACACTTGGGCAACTTCTTCGAGGTTTTGAGGAGTTTTGGAGACCTTCTAGGGGGACATTCGGAGATCTGAGGATAAGGTTGAAGAGCTGACAGGACGAACTATGACGTGGGCTCAAGAATGGATGGATTTGAAGGATTTGTCACTATGAAATAGTGATTTAAAAATAGAGTGAGAAATTTAGACCTTTGAGTGTATTTGGGGTATTTTTGAGAATCTTATGAGGGTTTTGGGAGATCTAAGTCGACTGTGATATAGTTTACGACTCGTGCTTGCGTTTGGATCAAAATTTTGACTCAATTGACCTCTAGTGTGGCCAAATTAGCTCCATTTTAACTTAGAGCTTTACAACTATCCTAAACACACTACTTAGCCATCCTATACACAATATGAGTTGCCACTAATAAAGAGTCAAAATGACAACTCGAAACCAGCTAAGTATGAACGGAACCGAGGAGTTTATGACTTGAGAATAATACTCCTCGCCAAAATTCCTAACAATAAACTCCCTATGGCTTGTTTTCGATAAACAATAGTAATGGATTGGAACCCATGTGTTGAAAGCCATCACTTCTAGTAAGTTTAGACACATAGCGCCCAAACTAAATCAAAACATATACTGTTACATCCCAAATCGCGCCGTAGGAAATAACTGGAAGAATAATCGGGTCTGGAGAGTTTATCACTTGTTGTAGAAAGTTATCTCCAAAATGATACACCTACCATGCCCGAAAGTGATCACAATGAATGCACCGGATGTTGATCACAAATGGATTGGGCATTGGTACATTTGGAGGATCATGTTGTCCTCTATCCATGTGCTACATCGGCTCCACTTTGATCAGATTAGCTCCTTAGTCAGCAAAGTGATGTGTCTAGCTCTCTCCCATACCCTTTCCATCCTGATTACGCTTTATATCTGATAAGGTCCAAGATAATATCTCTTGGAGCCTTTTCAACATCCTGACCCTACAAAGTTGATCGAGCAGTGGACTCTTTACAGCCCTACAGTGCGCCGTCGGTTATCCTAACCTAAAGTATCACCGTCATGACAACAGCTTTGAAGATGACACATGTCATCATCTTCTCATAGTAGCCACGTCACAACATGACATCCACCCCCTCTAAACCTGTGCATCCTCCGGTATGCACCAAAAGTTAACCAAGGTGTGCGTGGCATCAGATTAGATCAACCTGATTTTCTGCTCCAGTTAGATCCTCCCCATATGACTCATCTTCACCAAAAAGGTCAAACTCCTCCTCGAGTTGGCCGAGGTTGATCTTCTTATTCCGAGTTTTGAAGATCTTTATTCGCTTTTCTGAAATAGGTACCTTCAGTTTTGTACCATCCAACTCTCTTAGCAAATAAGTAGCATTCTCATGGACATTGATCACCACATATGGCCCAAACCATCTCTTTGAAAACTTCCTCAAGGTGCTATGTTGGTTATCCAGACTGTTGTCATACACCAACACCCAATCACCTTCTTTAACCTCCTTTGGTCTCAGTCTATGACGTTTATCAAATTTGTCCTTTTTTCTAAGGCGTGCCTCTCTAAGTCTCTCCATTGCCAATTGTACATCCTTAGTTCTCCTCTCCAGCTGTCGAATGCGTATCGCCAAAAGATCTTCTCTACTCAAATTATCCTCCCAAGGCAACACACTCCATGTGGGAATGTTTTCTTCTATTGGCATAATTGGCTTTTGGCCTTGCATTAACTCTGATGGCATATAGCCGGTCACAGAGCTATGGGTTGTACGATCAGCCCATAATGCAAAAGGTAACAAACGAGGCCATTGTCCAACCTTCCCCCTACATGACTTCACAATTACTTTGATAATAGATGGATGACCTCCCTCACTCTTCGCTTTCCCTTATGGATTATAAGCAGTGGTGAGGGACAGCTTGACTCCACATCTCTCAAAGAAATCACGTGCCTCTTGAGCATTCAACTCTCCTCGATCAACGGTTATCTTCCCAACACATCTATAACGACACATAACATCCTCCAAAAGAAATCTGCAAACCCCTTCTGTTGCTTTTGATCGTAGTGCTCTCCCCTCCACTTGATTGGATAGATCCTCCCTCGCTAACACCAGATACCTCATCTACCCTAATCCCATCGGCATGACCATCAAATCCACAACCCACTTGTAATGGATAGCAAGTGGATATGTAAGATGCAAACCATCACGGTGTCGAATTACATAATATATCTGACATGTCTCACAAGTCTCCACAAATCCTACCACATCCTTGTAGATATTTTTCCACCAATATCTCCCTTTCAATTTCATCAAAGTGGCATATATTTCCCTGTGGCTTGCGCATAAGCTTTCATGAAACTCCCGCATCAACTCTTGTTGAGCCTACTTTCCTCAAATCACACGTTGTGGCATGTCACCCTTCCGCTTCAGTCTCTTCCATAGGTATCTATCTTGTAACATGTAGTTGTAGGCCTTCCTTCTTACATGTTTGAACTCATAATCACTCCAACCGCTTTGTCGTGCTAGTGTGCTGAGATATTTTCCAATATCTAACCACTCACCCTCATACAAATCCTCAAGAAACATCTCCAAACTTTGTGTTACTCCTTGTTGATGAGCCACAGAATAAAATATCGTTCCAACATCATCAGTTTCATCAATCATTTCTTCTTCTCTCTCATATCTAGCTCTTGACAACATATCTGCCACCTTGTTATCCTTTCCTGCCACATGCTTAAACTCCGGATTAAGCGTATTGATGTATGCTATCCACCTCAACATTGCAATATCCGGTGTCTTGCAATTGGTGATCATCCCCAGCAATGGTAAACAATCCGTCTCCACAATCACATGTGCTGCAATCAGGTAGTTTCTTTCCGACTTTATGGCCGTAACAACACCCCACAATTCCTTCTTCACCTGAGGATAACTTCATTATCTTTCACTCAAGACCTTGGCTCCAAATCTCACAGCATACCTACTCCCTTTATCTTCGTCATCCTGCCCCACGGCCCACCCTATGGCAATAGGATTGGTATCCACTGTCAATATCACTAGCTTGTTACTATGATATTCTATCCTTCGCAAAACCGGAGGTGATGACATACACCTCTTCAACTTTCTCATGGCTTCTACATGTCTATTCTCCCAGACAAACTTCTGATTTTTCCTTAACAATCCATATAACGGATCTGTTATATGAGCATAGTGAGGAATCCATATGTGATAGAACACAACAACACCTAAAAACCGCATCCTTTGAATAGCCTTCTTTTTGTTGGGATCTGGTTTTCGACTGTACCATCCACACAAATGACCAACAATGACAACCTCCAGCACCCCAAATATAGATATTGCTCTTGACAATGTAAGATGAATCTCCTCCAATCGAGATAATATCCTCTCACAATCTTCAATGTGATCCTTCACAAACTTCCGACAGCCCTTTTGATCGATGATTCCAATCTTCTCCTCTTCTGTCATCCCTTAATTGTCACATCATCTAGAAAAGGCATAGTCTTCTCCGGAATAAAGTCCCTTTACACTTTATTCATCCCATTCATCATGTGTGCTACTGAATTTGTGGCCCCTTGTGGCCTTACACAAACTCTCAATGTCCAAGCTCCATTATACACATTTTCACCAAGAGTAAGATATCACTCAAAAGGAAGGGATATTTTGGTAATCAAAGTATTCATTGAATCAAGGCTCCACTCCGAACATGAAGTCTCCAAGAACCAAGCTCCCCAAAACTAAGATCACCACACTATCTTCTCCCAAAACTAACTTCCATTGAAAACTACTTGAGAGGTGTTTTTCAACCTCTCTATTTATACTACTTAGAATCTTACTCTAATAACAATAAGTAATCACCATGTAATTTTTTCTTACCAAGTTTAAACGAGATAGAGATCACAAACCCCAATGAAAAATGAACATGGCAATATGCAATTGGTCCACTTGGATCTTCTAGAAGCCCAACTACTCTCTAATTGAATTCTAGTGTACCAAGTCAATCTCGCCCCTAGATTTAAGGGTCTTCACCAAGTCCAACCAATGAAAACTAGTCCAAGTCAAGGAAAGTCAAGATATCCATGTGATGGAATCTGTTCCTTGATTCCTACTAAACAACAAAATAGTAGTTCTCATCTACCACACCAAAAGTTACTCTATATTTTCCTCCAACTTAACCATGGACGAGTTTTGAGTACGGAGTGATAGCTTGAAGTTTGTGTATACAGTTAGAGTTGCAGGATTGCATCACGAAGTTAGTTCTGAGATCATATCTTTTGATATCAGAAAATTCTGTCAATAAAATTTTGCACAGTTCAAGTTCTGATGATAAGTGACCTTCTCATGAAATCTGGAAGCAATTGGAGTCAAGGATTGGGATGTGTGACGGGTTTTGTACACAGGGGTCTGCATATCGTCTTAAGCGATGTGAACCTTATACCATCATAGAGTATGTGTTGTTTCATCAAGGAGCAGATGGATTACTCAGAAGGGCTATTGGAAGGGAGTAGTCAATTTAACTTATGAAGGAGTTTCACAAAGGCTCTGTATGTAAAGGACACTTTGCAGGAAAGGTAAATACTTTTAAGATCCTAGATGCAGGCTATCATTGGAAGGGCATTTTCAAAGATTGTGTGGAAATATTGCAAGAGTTGTGATGTGTGTCAAACTTTTGCTAAAAAGTCCATGAAAACCCCTCCTTTGACATCAGTTCCTATTTTAGGTCCTTTTGAGAAATGGGAAATAGATTTTGTAGGACCCTTGAATCTTATTCCTCGGGTTAACAAGTTCATTGTGATAGTTACAGATTATCTAACCAAGTAGGTAGAAGCTAGACCTCTAAAATCTACTAATGAGGAAGAAGTGGATAGATTTCTGTTCGAGAGGATAATAACTAGATTCGGATGTACTCTAGAAATTGTATCTGATAGAGGTGATGAGTTTGTTGGAAGCATTATACAAGCCATGCTAGGTCATTTCTCCATCAAGGCACGTGTGACTACTTCCTACAAACCAAATGCTAATGGTTTGGCAGAGCTGTGAACTCCGGGCTGAATCTCACTCAGGTTTACCTCCGATGGCTTTTTGGAAGCTCATCATGAATCTAGAAGGACTTAGTCCCACCCTATGACCATGACCCTATTGCTCACTCTTACACAAACTCTCAAAGTCCAAGCTCCATTATGCACATTATCACCAAGAGTAAGATATCACTCAAAAGGAAAGGGATACTTTGGAAATCAAAGTCTTCATTGAATCAAGGCTCCACTCCGAACATGACGTCTCCAAGAACCAAGCTCCCCAAAACTAAGATCACCACACTATCTTCTCCCAAAACTAACTTCCATTGAAAAACTACTTGAGAGGTGCTTCTCAACCTCTCTATTTATACTACTTAGAATCTTACCCTAGTAACTACAAGTAATCACCATGTAACTTCCTCTTACCAAGTTTAAACGAGGTAGAGATCACAAACCCCAATGAAAAGGGTACATGGCAACATGCAATTGGTCCACTTGGATCTTCTAGAAGCCCAACTACTCCCTAATTGACTTCTAGTGTACCAAGTCAATCTCGCCCCTAGATTTAAGGGTCTTCACCAAGTCCAGCCAATAAAAACTAGTCCAAGTCAAGGGAAGTCAAGATACCCATGTGATGGAATCTATTCCTTGACTCATACTAAACAACAAAATAGAAGTTCTCATCTACCACACCAAAAGTTACTCTATATTTTCCTCCAACTTAACCATAACTAGCTAAACATAGTCATGACTAAGATAAACTTAGGCACAATTTAGATATACTTTCATTTTATCCTATATGTACAACCCTGGGTCTTACAGAGCGAACCAACTATAAACTTTGCGTGATATTGGCCAAGGATGCAGACATGGACGGGAGCAAGCAAAATTGGGACAAGAGGTTGCATGTTATCTTTTGGGAGTATCGGACGACTTGGAAGACATCAACAGGATACTCACCTTTTCGTATAGTATATGGTGTCGAGTCAAAGCTTCCAATTCAATTTGATTTGAAGACCTTCTTAACTATCCAACCGAGGTTAAAGAGGACGAATGGAGTAGAAGCTATCAAATCAAGACGTCAACAACTGTTGGAGTTGGAGGAGGCTCGAGCTGTGGCAATGGTACGTGTGGAACAGGCTCAACAATTGCAGAAGAAGTATCATGATAATCGACTTGGGACGAAGAAGATGAAGACTTTCAAAGAAGGTGATTGGGTAATGCTTTACGACTCCATTAGATATAAGAGAGCAAGAAAAAAATTTCTTTCAAAGTACTTTGGTCCTTTCATAGTTCACAAGGTGTGGGGAAACTTTACTTACGATTTGAAGGAGTTGGGAGGACGACATTTTAACCGGGTGAATCACGACAAGTTGAAACCGTTTCATCGACGATCAGATTCTTTCACTCCGAGGACGGGGTGAAATCTTGGTCCGGGGGTAAATGTAAGACCCATGGTTGTACATATAGGATAAAATGTAAGTATATCTAAATTGTACCTAAGTTTATCTTAGTCATGACTATGTTTAGCTAGTTATGGTTAAATTGGAGGAAAATATAGAGTAATTTTTGGTGTGGTAGATGAGAACTACTATTTTGTTATTTAGTAAGAATCAAGGAATAGATTCTATCACATGGGTTTCTTGACTTTCCTTGACTTGGACTAGTTTTCATTGGTTGGACTTGATAAATCTAGGGGTGAGATTGACTTGGTATACTAGAAGTCAATTAGGGAGTAGTTGGGCTTCTAGAAGATCCAAGTGGACCAATTGCATGTTGCCATGTACCCTTTTCCTTGGGGTTTGTGATCTCTACCTCATTTAAACTTGGTAAAAGAAAATTATATGGTGATTACTTATTGTTACTAGGGTAAGATTCTAAGTAGTATAAATAGAGAGGTTGAGAAGCACCTCTCAAGTAGTTTTTCAATGGAAGTTAGTTTTGGGAGAAGATAGTGTGGTGATTTTAGTTTTGGGGAGCTTGGTTCTTGGAGACGTCATGTTCGGAGTGGAGCCTTGATTCAATGAAGACTTTGATTACCAAAGTATCCCTTCCTTTTGAGTGATATCTTACTCTTGGTGAGAATGTGCATAATGGAGCTTGGACTTTGAGAGTTTGTGTAAGAGTGTGCATTAGGGTCATGGTCATAGGATGGGATTAAGTCCTTCTAGATTCATGATGAGCTTCCAAAAAAACATCGGAGGTAAACCTAAGTGAGAGTCAGCCCGGAGGCCACAATACATCCCTGCTATACTCCACGGCGTGCCTCAAGATCCTACACTATCGCAATCATGCCGAATCAGAAGTATCATATGAATAAACCCGACTCCTAACTTGTGTGGCCCGAATAGACTCCTCCTACAATGTAGCCCAATCACCTGCTCGGAATCTCTGAAATCTAGCTGCCACCTCCCTATATCCAGCACGTCCCCCTCTAGTATAACGTAGACATCATCGCGGAATTAATAGAATCAAAAACCACGCTAACTCGTCCATGGGATCGTGAGCCAGCCGATCGAGCGGTAAGCAAAAAGCATGTCTAGCCTCGTCATGGAGTGCACGAGAAAGCTTATGGAATAAACGTGGACATCGAAACCTAGTCTCAAAATGCCCTAGAATCGAACCTGCATAGGAAGCTAACCACTCCCACGACCCAATCGGTATTTCCGAAATACTCAACGAAGGAGTCGATGTAGTCTCCATGTTCCCCGAAGTGACAAATACCAATGTCAATGTGAACGTCCTCCTCACATGCGCATCCCAAGTATTCCAATCATAATCTTTGTCCATCTTTCCCACATGGGTCTTTACCCCTTGTGAGGTAAAGAGACAATGACACACCGGACATGGTGTATCACGCTTTGCTTTTGGCAGTCCCATGAGTGAAAGAGAAGCTATAGCTAGCACAAAGAGAATGATAAAGAAACCCAACACTCCATCATGTATCTCCTCCCACATGTAGAACCATAACCCCCTAACACCCCACCTTACATTAGAAAATGCTAACTATGAAAATCCTTAAATCAAAAAACATTCATAACTTTTTATTCAGATATCCATAATTTTCCAACTAGGTTCCAATAGAACCAATGCAAGAAAAGGAACAGAGGGGAATAAAAAAAACACCTGACCCATATGTCTAATTGAAGAGAAATCACTTAAAATTCACTCAAAACTCTAAAAAAACAAAAACACTTATATCTCACTGTATCATTCTTCATAGTCTTCAATTTAGGTACCAATGGAACTCAAATTGAAAAATGAAGAGAATAGACTATTCACTCTCCACGTTTGGCAAAGTGTGGCCAGAGAATATGCAAGAAAATATAGTACTCTTTTCTACTCTCTTCCTCCCCGTAATCTCCATACCCTCCTCCAAATCTGTGTCCAAATGTCGTCTATTTCAGCTAGACGTATGCATTCATACATCCATGCTTTAGGATCATTCTCCTTTCAAGCAGAAATGATTGTCAATTTAGAGAAAAAATAAGTTCTAGTGGCTACTGTTACAATGTATTGATATCTACAGTAATAGTAAACATATAGTGTTGACGCCATTGGCATTGGATCCAAGCGCGTGCATAGACTTTCTTGAGAGAGATGGTGTTTGGGCCGGAGCGTGTTTGAGTTTGTCTGAACAGTAGAGTTGATTATGTGTTTGCCTAAAAAAATTTAAGATGTAGTATTCTTGGAGGGTGATGCACAAGGATGAGAATCGAAAGAACATAGTATGTGAATGTCACATACTTCTTTTTCCAAGAGCTTGAATAGTGGATATGAATGATATTAAGAATCGGCTAGCATGTAGAGGTATTGATCTGATATAAAACATTGAACATTCGTCGATTGTGAAGTCAATGATAGATAAAAATAAAATATAATTTTTTAGATCGCACTTGAATCTGACCGCATTTCATTGCTATCTAGGTTCGCAGCATTGTGATTTGCTGGGTGCATTTTATTGAGTCATTTTTTTGCTCGAATGGATAAACTGCCCACCAACACATAGTCTTTGAAAGGTTGCAAAATTATTTTGTTCTTGGTTTTGATCTTCCTTGTAGTACTGTATGTCAATAATAAGGTTTGAAGTCTTTGTTGTCAACCTGAGAAGTACTAAGATATTTAGAAGAGTGCATAACATGTAGAGGCTGTGCAATATGTCACAACTTATGTAGCGGCATCTCTAGTTAGGTAGGTGCGCGTATGGAGGAGCAAATACAACAGCTAGAGCCGGTTGTGCATTTAGCGCCGTTCGCACTGAAACTGCCGTTAGGGCCGACAGTGCTGTTAGGGGTCTTAGGGCTCAAGGGGTAGAGTTCGAATTAGGGCACCTTGAAGGGCAGTTTCCGAAGTTGAGGCTTTGAGAGTGTGGCTACAATGGATAGTAGCTAGTGCGGGAACTTGGAGTCTTTGAAGCACAAAGTAAATTTCACTTGACTGTAATCTCTCTTTTATGTTATGGTTATGAGTGGAGTGTCATTGTGGACGTTTTGAGAGTAGAAAAGATTACTTGGAAAACTCAAATTGGATTCTGTGGTGAGAAGTGTGAGTTCTTGGAGCGCTGAAGATGTTTTAGTGAGTTTGGATCGATGGTAGCTTTGATCTGTTGGCTGTTGAGTGTGCAAAGCATTGATGAAGTGCAGCCCGTGGTGGTGATCTAAAAGTAGAGTCGATTCAAAGTAGATGTGATCGATTTTAAATTTCTATATTTTCTATTTTAGTGTAAATCCGAATCAGAAATTTTTGAGGGCGGAAGCGCTGTTGGAAATTGATAAAGTGGGTTGATGCTTATAGTTATCTTGGGGCATTAAATCGAGATTGGCCAAAAATATTTTGGACATAAGTGCTCGAAGTCCAAGATCTTGTGTTTCAAAGTTTTTGGGTCGAAAATAAGAGCATCAAGCTGTCAGATTATCATATAGTATCCCTTTGATCTGAAATTCGGTGAGGTGATAGAAGATGTAAAGTTTGTTGCATAGCGTTAGGAACATCAGGCCCATGGTTGACAGTGTCAGAATTTCGAAATTTTGACGTTTAGGGATTTGAAATTAGAGTTAAAAATTTTCAGAGTTCCGTAGAAGTTTCAAACGGTGTCTGTTTTTGAAAAAAAATTTCATTAGATAGCAAATTGAAAGAGGCTATTTTAAGACAACGCCTTACATAGCCTGATTATTGTGTCAGAGTATCGATCTGGAGAGTAAAAGACCTCCAAAATCAAGTTTTTGTATTTTCAATCATAACTTTTTGGTATTTATTTTTTCCTTCATACAAACGAAAAAAATTTTAAGATTATTTTCATGCAATATACACAATGTATATAAATTTTTATACTAAAAGAACTTTTTTGATTGATATCTTCCCAAGTTTATATCAAAATTTTGCCATTTTCAGTCTTATATATTTTTCATATATGTTAAAATTATTTGAAATAATAAAACTTCATGGTATTGTTATTATTAAGTTCAAATAAGATATGTGATCTTTAAATAAAATTATCAATCCAAGACATATGTATGAAACAATTTAGTTTGTTTACTTGGTCCAAGCTCCAAGGACTGAATTGACCAATTAAAGATTATTGTGAAGGGATAGTTAGAGTCATACCATATTTGAATATCATCTCAATGTGCTACCAAGCATGACACAATAGACAAATATAATTACTTGAAGAAATCTTGAGCATACCCATGCTCAAGATTTCTTCAAGATAGATAATTTATTTTATGAAAATAAAAATTATTTTTTAGTTATTAGATTATAATTTAATATTTTAAATCAAATAAATTAAAAAATTAACAAAAGATGATATTTAAACATAAATTTATAATCAGTTAAATATTATGGACTTAAAGTTCAACCAATATATATGAAGTATATAAAAAATTTATGTAATTATTTGTGTCTATATTATATCGATAGAGAAAAAAAAAATTTAAATTTAAATTTGAATACAATAAAATTATTCAAAAAATAAAAAATTAATTATATTATATATATTATTTTAAAAATAAATAAATTTTAATAAAAAATATGATCTAAAAACTCTAAAATATGATATTAAACATAAAAAATAATTTTATGAATAATCTATCAATTTGATACTATTTTACAAGTTAAGTTGATGTAAATAGATGTTGGTTGAATGTTGTAACTTTTTTTGATTTTTAAAAATTATAACTATACAAAATGATTGTAATTATTAAAAAAAAGGATAATTAAAATTTGATTAAAGAAATTCCTTAAAGTTAAAAGAATAATGAATAATTTCATTTTGTAAAATTGTTATCATTCATATGGTGAAAAATGGTCTATAAATTTTTTTGGAATCAAAATTTATTCATATTTCAATCAATAAAATTATTGATAAATGTATTGTATGAGATTAAATTTGGTTATTATTTATATTTTCCACATTAACAGTAAGTCAAATAGTTCTTAAGTTTTTTAAGTTTAACTTGATGGGTGAAGATCTTTTATGTTTAAAGTTGGGTATTTTGTCCTTATATTTTGACACATATATTCGATTTTTGTACGATGAGCTTACATTTTTTTTTTCTTGTGTATGTATTAATCTGATTTGTCATATGGTTTAAAAACTAAGATTGCAAGAGAAATTTGTTGCATCGCTAGACAAAATTAACACTAGATAACAGTATCACAAATAGAAGACAACAAGATGAAAAAATTCCAATGAGTGGGGATCAATTAGAAAAAAATGTAGATTTATTAAAATTTCAAATCTTTAAGATAAGTCTCAATTTAAAACGATTTTAATTAGATTTTTAAAAATAAATTTCAATCAAATTTAATGATTTATTGGTTGAGTATGGTTAGTAATGTCAATCAAATTTAATGAATAATTGATTGAGAATGGTATAGAAAGGCAAGTGATTAAGACTTATATATCTTTGCAAAAAAAAAAAATAACAAAGAGAAAAAATTAACAAAGTGCATACTCAGCAAGAATGATATTAAATAAGAGTGTCATGTCTATATCATATTGGAGAAAAATTGTCCATATGTATTGTATGACTGATGAATATGATTGCAACAACAAAAAATTTAAACAAAATATTAGTTGAAACAAGAATGATGTTAATTAGGAGAATCATGCTCAAATCATATTAGAGAAAAATTATCCATGTGTTTAGTATGGGTGATGAACTTGGGACCCTTGGTGGCTCCATAGATATCGTCCATGTCCCACAACAACGGTGTGAGTACACACTCCAAGATATCACCAAGCTCAGCTCCGTCACTCTCTGAAATCAAATCAAAGTCTTCTGTGAACCTCAAAGGCCAAGGTTGATACTGCACTCCGCTATGGGTGCATCCAATGCTAACCTAAGCAGTCTCTCCTCCCGAACTTCCAGACAGCTCCACTGTGACACTAATGTAACTGTACAAAAACTGCAACCGTAACTATACAAAAACAAGTCATCTCCGCAACCGTACAAAAACAGGTCCCCAACTGGAACCAGAAACCGCAATTGAATGTACCCGAGGCACCACAAGGTGCTAACACAAGCGCAACTTGAAACCTGCCATCACCACAAACACTCACCCATTCTACAAGTCCGCAAGTCTTGTCTCACTTGGGAGAATCATGGATAGTCTGGCTGATCTGCAAACCTAAAACCTGCCATGATAAAGGATTGATAAAAGAACAATCTAGTTTTGTAAAATCATGTTTTTTTTCCATCAAACATAACATCTCTATTACTAATAACTAATAGTTTAGTAATTAGATCCTAACATATATATAGTTTTGAATTAGTTCTTCTTGTACAATGATACAATTCAATGTTACTAATCATCTAACTTCTTCATTTGCTCATAAAAAATATGCACAAAACAAACAAAATCAAATATCTAGACATACAAAAGATCAGATTTTTTTTTTAATGAATGCTTCAAGTAGCATTTTTTTCTAAATGCATTGTTGATCAGTGTTACCCATGGGGTGACAGAGGCACAAGCTATCCAATATTGGTATGGGATATTGGATAGGGAGTTGAGACATAGAGTGAGAGATGCTACCTTACTCAGAGGCATTGAACACCTCATCCATGGCTCTTAGGCGACCTATTGGAGAGATGAGGTTGCAAGCCAATGTGGATGTACTTGGAGATGGAGCAAGTAGGGACCAGCCATCAACATCATCTGAGGTTGCATCTAACGCAATGTTGGGGGTGGCAAAGACTCTTGTTCATTCTCCTATTTTCTCAGCCAAGGATTTATTGGCGTTGGGGGTGTCATCATCCCATGTACTACGATTGGCAGCCACACTTTCAGAAAGCAAAAAGGATGTGTTGGTTGCTTCTAGAAGTGTTGATCCTGGGATCAGGACAGCTACTAGTGGAACTTGGCAAGCTACTGCGGCTCGAATGATGGAGATACCAGCGAGGCCAGCATACGAGCGTACCAAGGTGTCACCAAGTTCGGTGATGTTGGATAACAAAAGTGGTGTCTTCTATTTAGTCGGACCTTAAGGAAAGGTTTATCGACCTCAACACGTGTTGTTGGATTCTGGTGCACAATCCCTTATGTTGGATAAGGATGCAGTGCTTGGTCTTGGTTTGCAAAAGACTGATGTGGAGAGATGTCCATTTCAAATTCATACATCTCTTGAAGGTTCTAGTGATGCCCCAGCACCATACATCATCCGGATGAGGTTGAGTGTGCAAGTGCAACCGGATCATGTCACGGATAGCTCTACAATGCGAGTACATGCTGTGGTTACACTTGTCTATGATGTATTGATGGGTGCGGTAGTGTTATACCCAATGGGATTTAGCATTGATTATTAAAAGGAGACATCCTCTTATCCGCCAGGTTGGCAATCTGGTGAGGGCCAAGTGAGTTGATTACCTGTACGATTCATTACCGGTTCTAGGCCTTTATCAAATAGAGGTTTGATGCATGTTACAGCCTTCAGTACTTGTGTTATTTGGCATGGTGATTTGTTGGAGGCTAACATGGATGCTAATGATAGTCATGGTCCAAAGGATGTGGCTATCATGCCAAGTCTTAGTGGAGTAGTGTCATCCACATTGGATGGATCACTAGCTACTTCATGTATACAACCACAACAGATGGCATATCAGCTCATACATCAGGATTGGAGTGAGTACTTTTGCTCCATAGAGGGAGGAGACAAAGGAAGTTATTCCCACTTCCACTATGTTGTCACCTTTAGATACAACGCCTATTGCTTAACAGTATCCAGAGGAGGGTATATGTGTGCTGGATATGTTTGGAGGGATTAGCACAGGTTTGGATGTTGTTATGCAATCTGGCATACGAGTACATCGATACTTGTATGTGGAGTGAGATGAGATTGCAAGGCGTGTCTCATTACGCCATGTGGCACAGTTGATGCGGAGATATCTAGATCTTCTACCATTGGACGGTTCAAGGATATCAATATGCCTTGCCGTAAGATATTTTGTTACTTGGGACGTAAGATCTTGCTCAGCATGGCACAATACATTTGGTTATTGCTGGATGGCCATGTCAAGGATACAAATGTGTTGTTATTGGTCATTGGGAGAAGTTACGTGTGTTGCGTTCTCTCTAGTCACAGCAAACCTATTTTATGGCATACATTTTGGAGAATGTTCCCTTGTTGGATGATCCATGTGCATGGATCATCCAACGAGTGCACGTCAAGTGCGATCCTGGATTGGATCAGCGGTATTGCTGGATGCAGCGAGAGTAGGATCTCGTGCACACTATCCTCGTCTATGGTAGACAAACCTTCTTCCAAGGGAGGTTTTATTGCGAGTATATGATGGAGTGGAGAGGCCCTCACATCTCACAATGGAGAGTATTTTGGATGTGGGTAGACACTCCCAAGGAGTGGTCTATGCTGACAGGTCACCCATGGCAGTGGTGAACCTTGTGGGTCAACCAAGAGGTGCATTACCCATATTGTTGAGTTACCGAGGTTCCCATGCCTACAGAGAGGGATGACCTGGACTTGTATGGGATTCTCACTTGCAGCGGTTGGTGGAACCCAACGCTGAAGAGAGATAGAGAACGAGCTATGGGATTTTATACCAGTACTACAACATTGCCTACATTGTCAGAGTCATCACGACGTCAGATGTTGGGTCAGGCTATGGACCTGAACTGTTTAACATGGATTGTGAGCCTCGGCTTGGCTGAGCAGAGACGCATGCGGTCCACATGTATGACTGCAAGACCATTGGTAAGCTCTTTGTCTACCGAGTCGGTGGAGGCAAAAGCCAGGGGCGAGAAGTGCCCAAGATCTCATCTTTGGCCTTATGGGGATGTTAGAGAAGGAGAGGTAGGGTTTTCTTCAAGTATGGTTGGAGTTTTATGCATAGAGCAAGCGGTGGTTAACACTATAGACCATTGTGATACAACACAAGAGGTTACAGCTATAGCAATAGGAGTTGTTCACACTGAGATAGTGGAGCCTGTATGAGAGAGTAGAAAAATCTTTCTTGAGGTTGTTTCTCAAGAGGTTATAAATTTAGCAACTAGATACAACGTCCTCTATCCCTAGTGTCGATGGAGAGGAGATTTGGGATATTGAGATTGGTCCCAAAGTGACAGGAGAAGAAAGACGTTCGGTGTGGAGGATTCTGAGGAGTTTCAGAAACTGTTTTGCCTTCAGTATGAAGGATTTAGGCTGTTTGAAGGAACCTGGTATATGGATTGACTTGACAACAGATGCACCAGTCTCCCGTCGGCCCTATCAATACAATGATATGGAGAGAGATCTGATCCAAAGTAGGTGTCAAGACCTTCTTGAGGCTGGATTAGTGGAGATATCATATGGAGAGTATGACTCTGCTATGGTGATGCCATTCAAGAAGAATATACATGACAATTATTTAGATAAACGTATGTGTGATGACTACCGATCTATCAATCAACAGACAAAATCCGATCGATATGCTATGTGTACACTTGAGGAGATCTTTGATGCAGTTGGACATGCTAAGATTTTTAGTACATTGGATTTACAAGCAGGATATCATCAGTTGCGGATTCCAGATGAGGATAAGGCCAAGACAGCCTTTTGGGCAATTGATTTGCATGCCAAGGATGTGTTGTATCAGTGGAAGTTCTTACCATTTGGGTTGAAGAATGCACATGGTGAGTTCCAAAGAGTGATGGATAGGATCCTAGCCGGACTTGATTGTGCCCGAGCCTACATCGATGATATTCTAGTGTATAGTGCTACAGTGAGGGAGCATGAGATACATTTGCAGGAGGTATTTGAGCGGCTGATTGCTCATGGCCTCAAGTTGCATACTAAAAAGTGCAAGTTCTTTCAAAAGCAGGTAGAGTACTTGGGTCATACCATATACCCATGAGGATTGGGAGTTCAGCAATCTTGCATATTCCACAACCCTGAGATGTGAGTAGGGTATGAGCCTTTCTTGGACTTGCAAACTTCTATCGCCGATATGTGCAAGGATTTAACACTATTGCCAAAGCTTACAAAGCTTACAAAGCTAGATTATGAGTGGAGTTGGGGAGATGAACATGAGAGAGCTTTTGTTGAGCTTAAGGGAAGGTTGATATCTGTCCCTATTTTGAGGAGACCTATGAGAGGTAGTCCATTTCAAGTACATACTGATTACAGTATGTTGGGTTTGGGAGCAGTGCTTACCCAACATGATGATGAGGGGAAGGAGTCTGTAGTGGCTTATGCAAGTCGTTCCAACAATGCAGCGGAGTCGAAGTATAGTTCTTATGAAGGAGAATGTTTGGCGGCTGTTTGGACGGCGGCACATTTCAGATGTTATTTGTTTGGAAACTCCTTCACTCTCATCACTGATCATCAACCATTGAAATGGTTGATAGAATCAGACAAGCTTGCACGATGGGCTCTTATCCTATAGGAGTATGATTCTATGATTATTCATAGACCTCGGGTGGTGAATCCTGATGCAGATGGGTTAAGTCGAAATCCATGTACAAGTTTAGTTGACAAAACCGGGGCTTGATGGTACGGTGATACTGACGAGGAGATGATATCGGGTTGGCATGCATCTGCCTTTTTAAGTATGTTGGCGCTTGACAGCTATGTGATGTCTCTCTTGGGTCGGAGAGCAAATATGTTAGCAGTGGACGTTGAGATTGAGGACGGTTTGATGGTAAACGGAGACATCCATGACGACATGGTGGTGTTGGATTATCTTCGTACCAAAGCACCTGTACGAAGATAATCCTTTGAGTGCAAAGGTGCTTGATCGAGTTTTACAAAGAGCTCGACGGTTCAGATGAAAAGGTAGATACCTTCTTCAAGTATGGAAAGATGGCAGGGTTTGTGTTATGCCACTTCCATATTAGAGAGCACAGTTGGTCAGACATGCTTCTTAGGAGTAAGGTCATTTTGGAGTAAAGCGGACATATAGCTTACTTCAAAGTTACTATTGGTGGAGAGGTATGCAAACTAAGGTGCAATAGTTTGTGTCCATATGTATGGTATGTGATCGTGTTCGAGCATCATTCAATGCCACTACACCACAATTACATCCTCTACCAATTATGGGACTTGGTTATCATTGGAGCTTAGATTTTGCACGACCTTTGCCATTGACTATACAACATCATCGATATGTGTTGGTCATGGTGGAGCATTTCTCCAAATGGATTGAGTTGATGGCCTTGCCTGACAAGTCAAGTGAGGGAACAACTTATGCGTTCTTAGCTGCGGTGCTTAGCCGATTTGGTGCATCAGGAGAAGTGTTGACTGATCAGGGTACTGAGTTTTTGGGCGAGTTTCAGGCTTTGTGTGATCAAGCGTTGATAGATCATCGTACCACCTTAAAAAGATCATCCCGAGGCTGATGGTCTAGCAGAAAGAGTTGTTTAGACGGTGAAGAGAGGACTAAGAAAGTTTGTCTTGGAGAAAGGTCATCTAGGAGACTGGTACATCCAGCTACCATGGTTGGCCGTTGGTTATAGATTAGCCGGCAAGCATCTCTAACGTCATTCTCACCGTACTTTTTATTATATGGTACAAATCCACACTTACCTACAGCTATTCGTCGAGAGTCAGCTGAAGTTTTGGACTTGGATAACCCTGATGTTTGGGTTAGGATGTGTTCTCAAAGGGCAAAACTCTTCCGTAAAGTAATGCCAATGGCATTTGAGAACCTAGCTATTGCTCAACATAGAGATACTTTGCGTTATGCTACCATCCGAGGAGGTGGAAATCGACCTTCAATTTGCAGATTTCATGATGGTGATTATGTTTACTTGCAGCAGAGTGCACCGACCACATTGGATGTTACGGCTAATCACATGATTCTACGAGTACATGAGGTTTTACCTTCTGGAGTTTTGGTATTGGAGGATCGTGATGGTGTGATTTGGAAGGATCATGTGTGTAATTGTGCACCATGTCATATTCCAAACATTGATGGTACTATGGATCCAAGCCTAGCAGTTGTGCGTGCAGGCTAGAAATGTATGTTATGTGGATCAGCTGGTGGAGCAGCCAGTATGTTGATTATTGATTCTTGTTCGAGAGGATGACATATGTCATGTTTGACACCTCCTCTCAATGCGGTGCCTAGTGGATGGTGGAGATATCCTCGATGCGTTTAGTAGGCAAGCATGTTTGACCGTTACATGGTATGGATTGCAGATAGGCGACTAACGATGGGGGCATTATAGCACCCAATCTCTTGATCTTGCCCCACGAAGGGCATATCATGTTATGGACTAGATGGCTACTTGGTGTTAGAGGGATCTAACCGCCAGTTAGGGGGGTGATTGTGGTACACTTGTGTTGGTGTATGACGATCTATGTATTATGATGTTTGATGTGATAGCGATGTATGTTGTGATGCGATATGTATGTGCACGACAACTGTCATGACTTATGTAGAGGTATCTCTAGTTAGGTAGTTGCGCGTATGTAGGAGCATATACAGCAGTTAGAGCCGGTTGTGTAATTAGCGCCGTTCGTAGTGGAAGGACCGACAACGCCGTTAGGGGTCTTAGGGCTCAAGGGGTAGAGTTCAAATTAGGGCTCCTTGGAGGGCAGTTTTCGAGGTTGAGCCTTTAAGAGTGTGGCTATGGTGGATAGTAGCTAATGCGGGAACCTGGAGTCTTTGAAGCACAAAGTGGGTTTGGCTTTAATCTCCCTTTTATGCTATGGTTATGAGCGGAGTGTCCTTGTGTACGTTTTGAGAGTAGAAATGATTATTGTGGTACACTTGTGTTGGTGTATGACAATCTATGTATTGTGATGTTTGATGTGACAGCGATTTATGTTGTGATGCGATATGTATGTGCACGACAAATATGAGCAAACTGCTTTTGCTGTCCATATTTGTCAATAAAATAAACAATTTGAAAATTTCAATTTAATTCAATAATGTATATATGGACGTATCCATGTGCTCTGCATGATCAATGATATACCATTTGGGATGAACAATAAAAAATTCAGACAAGGACCAAGTATTTTCATCGTTAGGAGTATAGAGATTGAGGTTACTGGATCGTTGGTTTCATGCTGCCATCGTAAATGATTGTTGCAACAGTCCTATATTCTATGTCCCATCTCCTAACAGTTGAAAAACGTCAGTGCTTCCAGTGGGTGGTCTTTGTTTATCGGGTGGACAATTATTTATATCAATATCTCTGCGTTCCACGTACGTAGTCGTTCTTACCATAGCCTACATTTTGCTAAATACATGTGGTTTCTACTCGAAGGACTATAAGTGATGTAACTGCTCAATAAACTCTATAGTCAGCACGAGTTTTCTACATACGTGGATGTACTACTGTACATGTAATGAATTTTTAATACCAGCTTCTGATTGCAATTACGTTGATGAATTTTCGAAAGAATCTCTATGCTACCATTCTGATTTTCAAAACACAGATCCAAGAGGAGTACTAGTATGAACCAATGTGCTCAGTTTAAGGTTGAAGCATATCAAGCATTCCTTCTGTGTGTTTCAGTGAATTGAAACCACGATGCAACCTAAATGTACCAATCGTGGGCATAGTTGGAGTTTTGACATTGTATTGTAACAATCAAATAATTCATAATACCCCTATGTTCAGTTTAACTTAAACGGGCGCTTGATTTGAAGCGTTCGATATCAAACCGTCACTGATGAGTCCCAGTGTACCCAAGTATCCAATTATAACCAAAGAGTACGTACATGTTATTCATAGACAGGTTTTTCTGGTGAGTTCCACATTACTTATCATAACTTATGTATCTCAATTTACGAAGAAAGGGCGACGAATGGAATAGAAAGAAGGATGGCATTAGATAGTTTGTCACGAATTAGTAAATCGTCACCTAACATAGATAAACTGAAAAGTTAAGTGACGTGAAACGACGTGAAATTTCTATGGCTAGGGTAGACAGCCATGCAAATGATTACTTGCTGCAGCCAGACCAGACGTGATACGAAGGGATATTTTGCCTACAGTAGTATAGTTTGGTATCTGATATTCTGACATTGTTTCTGCTTTCTGAAAGACAATCGAAATTTTATTTGTCACTCCAGAGTGAAGATCGGGGTTGAATCTTCTTCAGCTTTTTAAGTACGGCTTGAGGTATTGCATCGCCTGTCACTGTAACCTTCTGGTTTTTCATGTCACATCTGACTGATTCTACACCTGCGAGCATGCACAACGGTGGAAAAATTGTCAATCCTTCTATGTGAAGAACTAGACTTCTAGCAAAGATGAGATGCAGTTACTGTAGATACATCGTATTCAGAATGATCGACGAAGTTGCTTCTTCTTCCAGAAATAGCATCAAACATAGAATCTGACAGATTTTGTTACCATCCATAAATTGAAGTTTCCTTTCAACTTTCACCACACAACCATCGCAACATAATGAAACTTTATAGTGCGAAACGTTCTGCAGTTCAACCATGAATGGACTCCATAAAGTAGGACGTACATTGTATGTACAGAGACCTCAATGAGAAAATAAACTTCAACAATTCATCAGTCCTTGCCTCGGTGTACATCTTATCATCGACTTTAAAATTACTTCAAAACTCTTCTAGTGAATTAACTTACTTTTAGATTCGTTTGTGATGGTCCGCTCTGTACAGAGAGTTCGTGCGGACAGGTGCGCTTCTCGTGCCCAGGATCCAGTGTGGTTCGTAACCTTTGTAGCATAACTGCAAAAGCACAGAAGAGAATCAGTGTATGCTTCTTAAGAAGTACTTGCAATCATCAAGGTCATTCCTATATGCCTGCGTTAAAACTGGGATTAGAAGATCACAAATGAACTAAAATACACTCAACAGGAATCACAAGCAATAAGCAATTACGGCCTGGATCAGTTATAGAACGTAATCATTGTGGAGAGAGAGTTTTCGTGTCCGAGTCAGAATTTCTGACTGAATGATCAATTATCAAGGAGTTGCGAGCGTTTATATGTTCATCTCGTAAGCATGCATCCATATTACTCAGAAGTACAGGAGACGAAACTCCATTGTCGACTCTCGCCTGTACTGTGCTTGTCTCCTATTGTGGACTAAGTCGATGCATTTATACAGTCTCACATACACAACCTCGTCCCCGGTAGATCAGAGTAATTCCCCACTCGCAACTTCGTCGTGGTCTAAACGGTCACTCCAGAATAGTCACCTGCAATCCTCCTTTGACCTTAACAACTTGGAAGAGGTGGCTCTGATTTGTGTGGCGCGGTGCTTTCTTTATTCTGTCCTGGTCCCTAGAGCATACATGGAGCTCTCCTGCCTTCGCACCGAAGCTCCTTACTCCCACCCTTCCCTCTCTATCTACCGCAATGTACTTCTTATTTTTCTGCATACTCCCGTCAGTTCTTCCTCCCCATAGCCGAGCCAACATTCTTTGTAACTTCGGCTGGCAGATTTTGCAAATTACCGGACATATACATAACTTGCCGGTTAAAAACCTATTGCCGGCTGAAATCTAATTAATTTGTGTGTATTGAGAATGAATGAACGAGATTTCACATCCAACTAGATTCCAACGGGGCCATGGAACTGAGGCTAAGAGAGATATTTCTGTGCTGAACTAAAGAATATCTGTAGCAACTAACACTAGGTTGATTATGATTGTGTTAAAACCTTAGCACACTCGGAGAGCCAATACTGAAGTTTAAAAAGTCTTTCAACTTAATTTTGATGTCCTGGTGAGAGACACAATAAAAAATGAAATTAAGAATCAAGAGAGACCTTCCATACTCCGACCTAATAAGCTCAAGAGGTGTGAAATTTCGAACACAAAGAGCTCTAACCATAAAACGGTTTTGATGTTTTCCCAATAGTAAAGTCAACTTTCTACATGCTGGAGCTAACATCTCAATACCATACAACAAAGTCGGAAGAATTTTTATTTTTTTATTAATCTATTGTGTAGGTGTGTTCTGTACGTCCAGCTAATTTATTTTGAACATTTGAAATGAACGTAGGGCTGCTGTTGATTTGGCCTAAGAACCATGAACTCTTGAACTTTTGTTTGCATGAACCTTGATAAATATATAAATATTCTCTTGTACTGTTTCAATTAAATTTTGAACTTCGGCATAATGGAATAATTAGCATTGTTTGCACGTATCATCAGAGTGGGAATGCGGTCCGAAATATACAAAAAATTTAAATACTCTTCACAATGTCATGCATATCGAGAGACAAGTTATAATATAATATGATGTAATTGTTAATCTCCGTGTATTTAGCAGTAGAGTAGGATTGTGAAGGGTAAAAGTTAGTTACTATTTTTTACCATAGTAAATTACTAATTTACTTTAGGGTTTAAATCAGGTTTGGCAGCCATTAGCCACCTTAAGATTAGGTTTTTGAGTTGGGACCTAAGGGTTAAGTGTGAGCAATGAAATGTGTATATAGTGCTAGTACACAAGTGAAAATACACACCTTGCCGTGATCATTTCCTCAGGTAGTGATCACACCTTAGAGTGCTGGATTGTTAAGAAGTGGAGGTGGAGTTATTACTCTCGCTGAATTTTGAGTTGATCTCAAATCAGGAGTGGGGAGTGATATCTAGAGTTTGATCTTAGTGTTATTTCTTATAGCCCACCTAAGGGTAAGGGGGACTGGTAGCAAGCTATGGCTAATCCAGAACAGTCAATAGAGAGATCATGCATTGATGGTGATACATCTAGAAGACATTCTAATCAACTGATACAACAAAGTTGAGAATATCAAAAGATTATGGGCCCACAATGGGCTGGTGAGCTTGATAGGATGATGAAGCTTAGCACTCTGAACTACAAAGAATGGGCACTTGAGGTTGAAGAGGTTTTGAGGCTCTATGGCTACTGGAAGTTTTGTTAATAACCTAAAGACATTGACAAATGTTTTGAAGATGAGATGTTTACATTATAGCACATGATGGCCAATAGGCTATTGAGTAAGACTCTAGATCAGATCAAGGACCTAGTGATAGATTTCCCATATGCTTGGGACATTTGGGCCAAGCTGAAAGCTGTAGCTAAATTTGGTATCTTTGCTGATGCTAGACTGAAATGGGCAAAGATGATTACTTTGAAGGTTGAAGATGAAGATGTTGGCAATGTGATTGCACATATGGCCAAGTTGAATTTATGTTTTTCTAGGATTGGTGAGTCAATCATAATCATTCACCCTCATTTCAAGGTTGCATATCTGTTGAGTAGTCTAGCTAAAAAATGTGGCCCTCTTGTGCTCTCACTTGATTCTCTTTCTGAAGAGCAAGTGACTTGGGATTACACATATAACAAGGTGATCATCTTTGCTTCAAGGTTTAAGCGGAAAGACAAGAAAGAAATTATGGTTGCTTCTCAAAAGAAAATTGAGTGAAAAACAAGAAGCACAAGAAGCGGAAACATGCTTATCTAACACATGAGCATCCAATGAGATTGTGGCATAGGAGATTGGAACATCTCTTTGAGTCTAACATGAGACTATTGGATAAGATTATGAATGGTGTGAAGTTGTCAAAAGAATCATTACAATTCTGTGATTCTTATGCTATGGGAAAGTTTCACAATACACCATTTTGCAAGAAATTATCACACAGATCAGAAGAGTTGTTAGATCTGATAAATTTAGATGTATGTGGGCAAATGGGTTACAAAAGCCTATCGTAGGCTTTTGTAACCCATTTGGTGCACAATGCTACCTTACTTTCATTGATGAGAAAAGGAGAAATAGTTTTGTGTACTTGTTGAAGCACAAAAATGAGGCTATGAATAAATTCAAAGTCTTCATAAACATGAAAGAAACTCAGATAGGAAGGAAGGTGAAGAAACTTAGACCAGATGGAGGTATAGAGTACATAAATCACAAGTATTATTCTACCATCAATGTTTGGAAGATGTCATGGCACTTAATTATACACATGATCCTTCTATATCACACAATCACAACCGTCTTATACCAAAACTTCAAAAGGTAAAACCTTACGTGCGAATCAAGCATTAACATCCAATATGTGAATGCACTCTACTACAAATAAACATGATCACTAACATGAAATTTATGAAATAAAGGTTGATATCCACATTCTTGGATGTTAGCAGAGGGCAAAATATCTCTATGATGAGCTTTTCAAATGCCATAGACATTACTCTACAAAAGAATTATGCCCTTTGAAAACACAAATTAACCCAAACATCAAGGTTATCTTAGTCCAAAACTTCAATTGACTATTGATGAATAGCTGTAGGTTAGTCTAGATCTTTATCATATAATAGAAAGTATGGTGAGAAGAATGCTAGAGATGCTTACTGGCTAAATTGATAGCCCATGACCAACCAAAGTAGGTAGATGTCTCAGTCTTCTCAATGCCCTTTCTTCAAATCAAACTTTCTTAGTTCTTTCTTTGCCATTTGAACAACTCTCTTTGCCAAAACCATCAGCCTCTAGATGATTTCTTGAGGTGGTACGATGATCAATTAATATTTAATCAGACAAAGTTTAAAATTTATCCAAAAACTCAATATCTTGGTCAATCAATACCTATACTAATGCACCAAATCGGCTAAGCACAGAAGCTTAGAATGCATAAGACCAATAATTCTTATCTAAACTTCATAGATAATTACTCTACAATTTTTTTCTAATCTTGGAATATTTTATTATATTTCTATTTTCTAGATCTTTGAGAACTATTGTTGAGTTATACACTATATGACAAGATGATATGTAGACCCATGTGTACTAAAACTATCACATATCCAAATTATTCTCTCCAATTGCTCTCAAATTTCATAAAAAGTTCATTTATCATTCAAGCTTCAACTCTAAAAAGTTTTATTAATGAAAATTTTTTATAGCAAAAGTTATGATTGCTATACTAACTTCGTGATAGTCAATATAATTCTGCAAATCTTAATGTGTGCTCAAACTTCAAGCTATAATTCCATACTCAAAACTCATCCAATCAACTTGAAATTTCAATCCAACATAAACCTGAGTAAAAACTGTATTTCTATCAAAACCCTTGTAGGATTATCTGAAAGACCTCAAATACACTCAAAAGTCTTAATTTTTCTCTCTATATTTGAATCACCATATAAGAATGCAATACCCATTCTTGAGCCCATGTCTTAGCTCTTCCCGTCACCTCTTCAATAATGTCTTTTCATATTCAAATGTCTTTTTGGAAAGCTTCCAAAACTACTTAAAATGTCAAAGAACTTGACCAAGCGTCCTCATTGATCCAAACTCCAAGATGAATGAGAATGAGAAGTGTCATTTTGACCTCTATTGTAACCAAATTATCTCCATATTAACTTAGGTCTTTACAACTATGCTTAACATACTATTTAGCCATCATATACATTATATGAGTTGCCACTAATAAAAAGTCAAAGTGACAACTCAAAACCGGCTAAATATGAATGAAACGACAAACAAAACTAGGAAGTTTATAACTTGAGAATAATACTCCTCGCCAAAATTGTTAACAATCAACTCCATATGGCTTATTTTCGGTAAACAATAGTGATGGATTGGAACCCACTTTTTGAAAGCCATCATAATTGGTAAGTTCATATCTATAGCGCCCAAACTAAATCAAAACGTATACTATTAGGTCCCAAATCGCACCCTAGGAAACAATTGGAAGAATAATCAAGTCTCGAGAGTTTATCACTTGTTGCATAAAGTTATCTCCAAAGAAATATACTAACCACGCTTGAAACAAATCACGATGAAGACACCGGATGTTGATCATAAATGGATGGAGCATCGCTACATCTAGAGGATCATGTTATCCTCTATCTATATCGTACATCGGATCCACTTTGATCAGATAAGCTCCTTAGTAAGCAAAGTGATATTCTAGATATCTTTCATTCCCTTACCACCTTGACCGCACTTTATATCTAATAAGATCTAAGATAATATCTCTTGAAGCCTTCTCATGATCTTGACTCTTCAAAGTTGATCCAACTATAGGCTCTTAACAGTCTTCCAATGAGCTGTTGGCTATACTGACCTAAAGTATCATCATCATAATAACAACTCTAAAGATGACACATGTTATCATTTTTTCATAGTAATCGCGTCACAATATAACATCGTACAAACTATAATTTGACTTTGGCGCATTGTTCGCGCAACTTGCATAAACTACTACAAACTCCTACCCCTCATCATCATGTTGGGTAAGAATCCCAAATCCAACAGACTCCAATCAATATATACTTGAAAGGAATGACCTGTTAGTGGACTCCTCTAAATAATGGCTGATGTCTATATTTTTTTGAGCTCAATAAAATCTCTCTCCTATTCATCTCCTCAATGCCACTCTTTCAAACTTTGTGAAGGCTTTGACAATAGTGCTAAATCCTTGCACATATCAAGGATAAAAGTTTGCAAGTCCAAGTAATACTCACACCCTACTCACATCTTAGGGTTGCAAAATACGCAAGATTGCATCCACCTTGGTTTGTTGAACTTCCAACCCTCATGGATATATGGTATGACCCAAGTATTCCATCTGCTCATGAAAAAATTTACACTTTCAAGTATGTAACTTGAGAACATGAGTTATCAAACACTCAAATACCTGCTACAAATATTTTATATGTGTCACTACAATAGAATTATATATCATAATTAATGATGTACGCTTAGGCACAATCAATTATGGCTAGGATCCTATCCATCACTCTCTAAAATTCAACATGTGTATTTTTCAACTCAAACGGTAAGAATTTCCAGTGATGCAACACATCCTTGCCATGTGAATCAATTGCCCAAAATGCCATCTTAGCGTGATTGTAATCTCAAATCCGCAACTGATGATATCTTGCCCATAAATCCGATATATTGAAAATTGTTACATGTCTCACCACATCAAAGATCTCCTCAAGTGTAGACATAGCATATTGATTAGATATTTTTGATTGATTGGTAGATTGATAATAACCACATATGTGTTTATCTTTATAATTACCTTCTTGATTCGCATCACCACTGTGTAGGTATACTCTCCATATGAGATCTCCACTAATCTAGTATCAAAAAATTCTTGACATCTACTTTGCAACAAATCTCTCTGCATATCATTGTTTCAATATGGACATTGGAAGACTGATGCATAAGTTGTTAAGTCAATGTATACTCATATCTCAAATACTCTTCATTGTGGGATGTGAGGGCCTCTACACTCCATCATATGCTCGTAATAATAGACCCATGTGTGTCCTTTACATGGCTATCGAATAATAATCAAAGGTATGATGTGATGTCGAGCAAGGTCTTGCATCCCAACACTGAAATATCTAACGGCAAGGCATGTTGAAATGTTGAAGACATGGGTATCATTGCATCAATTGTGCCATATGGTGTAATGGAACACACCTCACAATCTCATGTTGCTCCACATATAAAAATCTATGTACTCATGTGCAAGACTGCAAAATAGTAGCCAAACTTGTGCTGATACCTCCAAACAGATAGAGCACACATATGCCTTTCTTTGGATAGTGCAAAGCAATAGGTATTGTATCCAAAAGTGACAACATTGCGGAAGTGGAAACAACTTCCTTCATCTCCTTCAACTCTAGAACAAAGACTCACTTCAAGCTTGAATTAGCTGATCTACCAATTCATGATTGTCATGTGCATCCATGTTTTCTTCCAACAAATCACTAGGCCAAATAACACAAGCATTAAGACCGCAACATATGCTAAAGCTCCATTCATTAAACAATCCGAACTAGTAATGAACCGCACCGGTTCATTACTACATCATACAACTCTGCAAGTGTAAAATAGTATGTGCTCACATTGTAGATCTATCCATGATATGATTCGATTGAACTTGCATATTCAACTCTATACGGTGATGTATGATGATAGTGTTTGACTAGATCCTTCAAAAGATGTTTAGATCTAATATAGACATCTTTGTACATTAGTTTTTTGTAAACCAAGACCAAGCAAATGATCCTCCACATGTACAACACACCATCCTAGTAACTAATTATTGATCTGAAAATGATGGTAATGGTCTCGATCCGGTACCTTCATCACTCGGTTTAAATATTCAAGACTATTCCACTTGTGTACCATAATCACTCCGGGTTTGTGTTGTAGAATGGTAACATGAAGGAGTTGATGAAGATGGTGCATTCTTGCTGCACCCAACAGTCACCACTCTCTCCTCATGCATGTTGAGCTCAATAGGCTTAGCAAGACAAAATATAACGGCCAAAATAGATAATGTCTTCTATAGTAATGTGACATCGCTCATTCCACATCTCAACTTCCTATCCAATATCCCATATCAATATTGGATAACTTGTGTTTCTGTCACCCCATGGGTAATACTAATCAACCAATGCCTCTCAAAGACTCTCTCCACTCTTTTGCTAGAACTCTTGCAACCCTCTTAGCTTGTCTGTCCTCACCCCCTACTAGTATCTTCTCAACTGTGCAAACAATTTTTGAATTTGGGTAAAGGTTAGAATTTTTGAACTCTTTTGAACTCGAGCAGCTCCAATTATATAATAAGTAACATGAACAGTATAGAGGATGAATTGGCGTCACCAAACACTATAGAAGAAGTAAAAGAGATGTAGTTTGGAGACTAGTATTATCTCCAAAATTCAATCTCCTCAGGTTGCTAATGCCAAAAACTTATTATAATTATCCATTTGCATACCCTCCAAATATTAGAATAATCCATTCCAAGCCATAAACATACTAAACAACATAGAATTTTATGTCCACAGTAAATCATATAATGAGTCAAACTCTTGTATGAAGTCATCCAACTCAATGGTACCAACTATACTAGAATATCGTCTAGAACCCTTAGTGGTCTTATAGATATTGTCTATGATCCACAATAATGGTGTGGGCACACACTCCAAGATATCACCAAGATGAACTTTGTTATTCTCTGACACCAATTCCAAATCTTATGTGAACCTCAATGGCAAAAGATGGTACCACTCCACTATGGGTGCTTTCATTTATAACCCTAATAGTCTCTCTTTCGGAACCTCTAGAAAACTCCACTGTAACACCTATGTATCATCTCAATAACCGCATGAGTAACAGGTCCCCAACATAACCAAAACCCGCAACAAAAGTTACCTGAGGTACCACACCATGCTAACACAAAGGTAACGTAAAACCTGTCATCACCACAAGCACTCACCCTGTCTAGAGGTATGTTTATCCTATAAGTGAGAAGAAACATGAATAGTCTGAGTTGTCCACAAATCTAGACTCACTATTAGTAACACATAGAAGCACTAAGCACTAAGATAGAAGAACAAAGCACCAATATAAACAAGCGTGGTACACAAACATGAAGCCAAGATAAAGTTATATCAATCACAAGAAACATAAATTACAATATTTCATCCCAAAAACATCCATCAAAGGGGTCAAATCAACCTACATTCACATAGTCTCTAGAGAGTATTTAAAAATAATTAAATTAAATTTTGGAGTATTTTCTTTTCTCCAAATGGATAATATTATATTGGTTATCTATTTGTATAAGGTGTTGCCTTAAACTAACTTTTTTAATTCTCTCTCTAATACAATTTTGATTTCTCAAATAAATACCACTTGTAACTTCTGATGGGGTTAAAAAATCTTTGACTCTAATTTCAGACCTTTAAACATGAAAATTTTGCAATTTTGACACAAGTGATTTTATGTGTGACAACTTTATCCTCTCGCCAAAGCTACTTTATATCTTTTATGACCCCACTAAATTTCAAACTAAGAACTCATAATTCACAGCACATAAACCAATTTGAGTTTTTGAAATAATCTTTTTTACTCTCAAAATGTCCACAAGGACACTCCGCTCATAATCATTGTATTAAAGAGAGATTTCAATTGAGCTAAATCCACTTTGAGCTTCAAAGACTTTAAGATTTCTCTCTAGCTACTATCCACCATAACTACATTCTGAAAGGCTCAACTTCAAAAACTAAACTCCAAAGAGCCGTAATTCAAACTCTACCCCTTGAGCCCTAAATCTCCTAATGGCATTGTAGGACGTAATGGTAGGTTCAATATGAATTGCACTAACTACACTATTGGCTCTAACTGCTGTATCTCCTCTGCTTGCGCCCACCTATCTAATTAGTGGTGCCGCTACATAAGTCATGACAATAAGGATAATCACTTTGCAATCTTTGCGGTATATGTAGATAACATTGTGACTGCATAAAGCCACTTAAAGTAATTGACTTATGTCAAGCAAAGTCTCAGCAAATGCTTCTCCATTTCAGTCTGGTGCATCACTACCTCTCTATGGAGGTAAATCAGAATGTTGCTAAAGGCTGAATTCAAATTTATCAATCATTTTATCTTACACATAAGTTGCATGAGTTTCGCATGGATGATTTGAAACTTGTTTTTACTCCTTTATCTATCTATGGAAGATAAACAGGTTGACATGTCACCAAGAAACATGGAGGTTAAAGAAGTGAAGACATATCCATATCAGAGTTCAGTGGGGTTGCTCAACCGGCGACAGTCTGCACCGAGCCAAACCTAGCCTACACGGTAAGTATACTCTCAAGGTTTATGGCAGGAATGGTATAACAGCATGTTGCAGCTATTAAGAGGACTATCAGATACATCAAAAACATTGTCAATTTTTAGAACAAAACAAAGCATGTATTCAACTAGTGCCATTTTTTGGTTGTACTAACGTTGATTGAGCTTGCAATGTGGATACCCAAAAATCCACTTCTGGTTATTGCTTCATTCTTGCAAGAGCAGCTGTGAGCTTGAGCAGTAAAAGGCAGATAATTTTAGCTCTGTCCATCACAGAAGCAGAATATATCATGTTGAGTAGTTGCGCAGCTGAAGGTGCTTTGTCAATTGCTTTCAGACATTCACGTGAAGGATCCAAAACCAACTCGGGTTCCCCTCGACAACAAGAGTGCAATTGCATTACTGGAAACCGTTAAGTTTTGTTAATGGCCGAGCATATCCACATCGAGTTCATCAGAAATTTAATTAAAGACAAAGTCATAAAAGTTAGCTACTATCCTACACAAGAAATGGTAGTTGATTTAATGGTGAAGGATTTTCAGGGGCCTAGAGTACTTATGGTCTTTCCAATGTTAGACATACAGTGTAAAACATCTCAGACATAATAGACTAAGATATGAATAGGAGTGTGAATACTGCTCATATTTATCTGTCTAAGCTAGTAGAATTAACCGTCAATAGTAAGTAGGCCTCCTTGGAGGTCGAAACAGTCCACAATACATGGTGTGTGTACAGTACCTGAAAGACCGTGGGGCACTCCGACAAGGAACTAGCTGAGCGATCAGCTAATTGCGCAGGGGCCATGCTGATTAATATACATTTTTATTAAGTCAGGAGAACAATCAATTCAAAAAAAAAGTTTTTTTTTTGGTTTAAAAGATTATACTATGTGTTTATTCTTTTATATTTTACAAAATAATTAAATGAGAACTATGAGTACCTATGCTGGTACAGCTGTTCTAACCGCAGCCGTCTGTTGCACTATAATTAAACCGATTTGGTGACATCAATTCAGTCTCTCATTCTGAGTTACCTGCCCATAACCATTCCACACACTTCATCTCGATTATGTGCTCTCCCGGTTTGCATGATACAGAACCAGAACGATCCCAACTACCCAACTACTATTCTCTATAATAGACCTTGCTGAGCACACGTATGAGCTGAAGCAGAATACTTTTAGCTAGGACAAACTATAAATAAAGCCTATTTGCTTCATCAGATGGAGATGCTGCAATGCATGAGCAGCTCAGAAAACTTTACTGTCACGCCTCTCTCTCTATATATATATATATATACAAAATAAAGATTTTTTTCAAGGACAAGTCTTTAGCTCCTACCACGTAAGTCGTTGACAGGAGTGTTCTATCGTTGTTTTGACTATCGCACTCTCCTGATACAGAGCATCAGATTTCACCGGGATCCACAATCTCGCGTCCACACGTGTCATGATGCCTATGCAAGCTTTCCATCGTACACAGTTCGTGACATCATAGTTCAGTGATCACATACTGCACTAGAGGTAAGCGTGGTACAGTGAAAGAAGAAAGCTGCGTTGCCTAGACTACTGCAACTTCAGAACGGATACTCCATCGGATCTTTTTATTTGGACAGAAGTCTGAACACATGTCAAAGAGTACCAAGCTGTTTGGATACGTCAATGCTTACTGAAAGTCTGCAAAATTGGACCAAATTAATTGATTTAATTAATCTAAATATTATAAAATATAAGTGAACTCAGCTTTAGTTTCACATATCTTGCAAGAGCTATGGTTCCTGAATTCATATATGGTCAGATTTATCTTCAAGCAAGCTTATTCAAAAAACAATTTCACTAATTTGCAATTTTTCTCTTTCTTTCGAAATAATTCAATTTAAAAAAGTTGTTTTCTTTTTGAGGAATAAAAATTTGCATTAAGAACGATTTAGATATATTGTAAGTAAGAATGCTCTGAATATGTCAAACTATTTGATTTCTAAAACTTTCTTCTATAATAAAACAAAATGTTACACAAAATAACTCAAGATGAAATTTATGTGAGTGATAGATGGTTTCTTTTTTATTGCTAAAATGAGACTTATAATAAATACATAAAATACAGAAAATTGCAATCCGAACATCAAATGATTGTAGAATTGAATGAACTAACATACCAAGATTGAGCATATTATAACACTTCACACATTTTCTAGATATTTATTTTATATTGCATAATACTTGGACAAAAGGACCAATGATCCAGAGTTGAAACAGTCGAAAATAAATTTTTAAATACTGATTGAACTTGTGAGATAAACGAAGCTTAAATATTCATTTGTATCTCATTGCAAAATATATATCTCTTTATT
The DNA here is from genome assembly GCA_014180765.2 of Marchantia paleacea. Taxonomy (NCBI): domain Eukaryota; kingdom Viridiplantae; phylum Streptophyta; class Marchantiopsida; order Marchantiales; family Marchantiaceae; genus Marchantia; species Marchantia paleacea. The sequence continues at coordinate 1,644,373 of MUAA02000064.1, forward strand.
TATATTGAAGATTATGATTTCATGTTTTTTAATCAGAGTATTTATAGAGAATAATAATAATATTCGGTATATCGAAATGTAAGTCAGGACTCTGCAGTTATTCTTTCACATGTGTTCCACGTCTCAGCGGCCAGTTCGTTGCTTCACTCTTCTGAGCTTCTTATTCTTTGCATCCAATAATGTAGTAATTATCTTATTAACATGGACCTGAAGAATTTTCATTTCTTTCTCTGAACTGAATTAGTAAATTACATACATGTGTGAGTCTTTCACAATCAATGATATAATGTGCGCTGGAGTGATGTGATGTACCAAAGAGCTGATAGAAATCAGTCTACAATCTCCAAGTCTTCAAGAGTGTCACTCGGTAATGCCCGTCTCTGCTAGCTGACACGGAAATCTGTTTGGAGTTGCAACTAAAAGACTCGTCGCATAAGAAAACTTCGTCATTTGAAACTAGGAAAATACGGTAGATTGTGACTTATCTCAGTTTGTACCTGCACCGGAATAAGTTTTACATAGACTACAGCGTTTCTTGAATACCCAAGGTGTTTATGAATGATGGCGTGATAGTCTTCTATTCTCACAGAAGCATCCGAACTCTTGAAGGAAATTTCTCATCTTGCTTTCAAGAATAAGAATTTAAGAAAGAATACACCTTAACTTCAAAGAATATAAAACATGTGTTGATTACCTTTCAATGGGTAATTTTAAAGGGGGACTCCATAGAAGTAGATTCAAACAGACAGACCATCGATGGATCTGATACAGATTCAATACTGTTCTTTACTGCTAAGTACTGTACTATTTACAGGAGCTATTTATATTCCGTGGACTGCGCAAAAGGCACGCCTGACAAGTTCAAGTGATTAGATGTCGAAGCTAATTTCCCTGATCGTACAAACAAAGCAGATGCATCATATTTATGATGAAAGCCTGTTCCGGTACTTGTTGAATAACCTCAGTCCTCAGGCCTGGAAACTTCAAGCGAGTAATAGCGAAACTGTCCGTGCCACCAGGTTCAAGATGATTGAATGGACCTTTATGACGCTGCAAGAAGAAAAAGCAAACAAACACAAGCATGCAGCTCCGAAGTCCACAGATGCATACTGTCAACTATTTTTTCTCTTTCCAGAACTCAGTGCGATCCACAATCTTCTTAGCTTCCTTCAAGACTGCCGCAGGTTTTGCAGTACCTCTAACAATCACCTTCTGGCTCTGGGTATTAATCTCAACTGAACCTACACCTTCGATTATTTTTAGTTTCTTTTGTACCTTCTCCACACAACCCTCACAACAGAAAGACATTCTCATCTCAATTACGCCTATATTGGAATCATCTTGCTTCTCCGCAGGTACCTTTTCAACCCTTCTTGACATTATCCAGGAAGGATTGTAACCGGCATACCATCCTGGTTGATTGGATCCAAGGTAGAAGAGCTACAAAACAGTTACAGAAATAAATAAACCACTTTTCAGCTGAAACAAATCCTTCATGCTTAACAACGATAGAATTGCACACCAAGCGCTGTAGATCTGAATCCATACCTCGTTCTGAGCAAAAGACATATTTGGGAACCAAATTATGAACCCCTGTTTCCGGATTCTCCTGTTTGGAGAAAGAGTAAGGGAGCTGCTATCCGTGAAAACTGAAGTCAGGGATCTATCAATGGACTACAATATTGTACAGACAAGGCTTTAGAGTTAGGGGATGCGTCCAGACGACGGTCTATGAACGGCTGGGCCATTTATCACACACAAACCAAAATATAGAGGCTGGACCAGGACGAGAGAAGAGTATCTCCTACGTCAACCAACGGTGGAATACATAGCTTACTATCTTCTTGCAGGAGAAAATTCTCCTGCAAGAATCTACAATATATGCGCTGTCAAGGATGGAACGAGGTGAGCCGTAAGGTGGGCTCCTTGGGAGTTCCAAGTTCTCTTTTCTGACCTCGACTTCAGTAATAACAGTCGTTTTCCGCAAGAAAATAGGGTGTACGTTCCTTGCTTGACTCCGATGGATATGTCAAAGTGGATTCATGGTTTCTGTTGCTAAAAAGTAACGTATATGTAATTTGGTAATTTTTTTGTACGTATAGTTACGTGGCAAAGAGGGTACCTTTGCACCTACCCTTGAAAAATGGCAAATGTCTATTTTTCCAGGGACAGGTATATATGTTTGCCTCACAAGTTCTTGACTCAACTTACATTGCAAACGTGGGCGACTTAGATTATTATGCTGTCAGAACTCTTGGCATAGTCAAATTCGGACATCCATGAAGGTTCGATCCAATTTTTTGAATAGCTAAATTTGTTATTCTTTGATGCTTCGTGAAGCACATCCGATGCGAGAGTGGCCTTATGAAGCAGATTCCCTGAAGGGCGTTGCATCCTGTCCGAAGGATCTTGGTCAGTATATCATGTAGTCCGCAAGTTTGACGTTTTGTTCTTGTCAAATGCCTCCAAAAAGTAGGTCTCTGATCGTACTTAATGTTCAGACAGATGATCAGTAAACGAACCTTTTCAGTCCTCCTCTAGTCTAGAGTTAGACATGTACGTACTCAGCTGCAGACAATGGTGTAATCCCCGATAAAGTTCTCAATATTTGTCATATGATCTATGACCGAATTTAAGGGATTAAACGTCTCCGTGTCCAAATGCGCACCAGCTTCGTTGTCTCATCATTTTCTTGTACTGTATGATTTGGCGTCATCCAATAAGTCTAGATAATATGGGAGACTAGACAACAACATAAAAGAGGCCTGAGCTTACAAATTCTCTACCTAAATTGTCAAGAGTGAATTTCCAAATACTCAATATTCAGAATCAGATATTTGTTCCATTGGTGTACAGAATTCAGAGTGATCCGGACTCAAGCTCAACTGACTTCTATTTGTCTAATCTTGTCGAAAAGATCTAGAAGAATTTGATGCTGTCTCGAAAACACTCGTCATGATTTCTGGCAGACATAGTATGTACTACGTCTGCAAAATATTGGACGGTTGTATTTGCTATATTCCATTACGAATAAATAAAGACTCTTCTATTTCATAATGAGCGTCCGATGTGCTATTCCAACAGCATAAGCAACGTTGATATTTAGGACGATGTTAAATTCAAACGTATATTCAACTAGTCGGACAATCAGTTTGGGACAGTGATTCTACAGAATCAGACACCTACTATCGGACGGAAGTAGTCACATTTATTTCAGCGTGGACTTCCAGCTGGATGTTCTTAAACAAACAGAACTCCAACCCTCGCTTATTTACCCATAGAGTAATACTTGTAATAGTCATGAATCTCGGACAAATGCTCACTAAACGCTCATCGCGTAGTAACTGTTGATTTCTACTTTTGTTGAGAAACGTGACAGTATCCAGGCCTATGCTTTCCGGTTGCTTAAGAGTTTGGGAACTCTTCTTACGGAAGAACAATCAGCCCTGTTGATTCTTTTCAACTCGCCATTCCATTGCTTCCAAGAACCTCTACAACCAAAAAGTGAAGAACTTAGCTCCTACTTCTGGAAACAAGTTACTTTTACTCCAAATATGCTCGGGCGGTAGGTCCCAGCAATCTACTAAGCTCCGTGCAGGTTCCCCTTAAAGATTTTCTTTGAGAACCTGGAGCTCATGGACTTCTACGTCCGCTCGAAGTTCGAATTCGTTATTTCCAAGTTGACTGAATCAGTGAAGAATGTTCTAATGACCAGCTAAAGTGAAAAGTATCGTTCAACTTCAAGCGAGATGTGGTACGTTCTGGTCTCCTGACCCTACTCATACCTGATTATATTCTTCGTTTCTAGGCTGTGGTGTGGCCATTATTGGAACGTTCTCCTCCTCATGAGTTCTGAGCCGTACACGTATGCCGGGAAACTTGGGAATCTAGATCCTTAGCTTGAGCATGTAGATCCTTATCTGTGCCAAGACAGAGGGCATCTAGGACAGCAGGCCAGGTGAAACGAGGTCAAAGGGATCAAAATCTAAGACAAGTGCAACTTGTGTCACAACTTGTGGCAACTAACTCACTGGGCAGGAAGGACCAGCAGGTCATAGACGCATCATCGCATCCATGTGGATACGAATAGTAACTCAAGTACTAGTGGAGCAGGGATTACACGAGAACCTGTTTAATAATTGCCATAGAATGAAAGCATTCACACATAGGTCGCCCATGGCCGCACCTTGAAGAGAAATATGACCGTTATTGCATGTATGTTTTCCTACCTGCACCTGGCATGAGTGAGTCATCTTCACAACTTGACACGATTCGACATCAAGTCAGAAGCATAAATGGCTACTGTCATAGCAAAGTATAAATATTTCAACTTAGAAAACGAACGCAAGAATGAAAAAAGGACAGCCCCGAGCCTACTTACTATTGAAATACGCGTCATTGCATCTAGATTTGTGATCCACACAAAAGTTGCGGGACTGTCTTTGGACTGATCATCACCTGATGCATTTTACTGCTTTTTAGCGAAATGTGACAACACAGAATATTTACGTACACTAAACCAAAAAGGGTTCAACTTGTTCTTCGGGATGTATACCAGTAATTTGTTCGTGGCCGTCGAAATCAGATGTAAAGTCTACTCTATAAGCGCTTATAATCGTCAACGTTGAAGCCTTGGAAAGAGCGCTCGTTGACAAGCGATTGAGCAAAATCTTGTTTGCACGCAAGCACAATATAACCGAGGACATAATATTGTAAAGAATATAATATGCATGCAATGTAATCCATGCATCAGCAGTCCAATGGCACGTGGATCTGCACAGGACTTCATACATCATTCAAATTTGCTCAAAGAAACTTAACAAGACGCTGAAGTTAAACCTGCTCGAGTTCAGCAAAATTTATTCTAACATTGAACTGTAATTACTACACACGTGTGTTTGTAACGTTAATATATGAAGAGAAAGATAGCATGATCATGTTATTAAAAAAAATTAAATTTGAAAGTGGTAATTGCTTCCAATTTTGTGTTATGTATTTGTGGATTTTCATTCATTTATTCATGAAATCACATAACAACAAACGAGAGTAAATTTACTAAACAAACTCAACATAGTCTAACTGTACATTTTCAAATTCACATTTATATGTTTTTTTATCTTGTTTGAATTTTTGGCCATTAAATATATTTAAATGAGAAATCAAATATATTTTAACATAAAATTTTAAATTCCTTTCATCATTTACATGCATATTTTTTTATATTTTCTTTTGTACATGATTAGTTTATTGAAACTAAATAGCATGTATTGTATTAAAAAATTCAAAGAAAATTTGATTTTCCCATATTAATAATTGAACTACAATAATTTGTTCAAAAAACTCAGAACTATTCAAAATCAGAATTTTTTCTTTTCGAAAAAATTCTTTGTCTCAATGTTTATTTATACGATTGATTCTATTAATATTTTATTCAGTATAAAATTTTTCTTAATCCTAAAAAATCATATCCTTGATTTGCGCTTACATATTTACAATGCTTGGAATTAAAATTTACCTTCATTCATATTTATATATCTATAATGGTTACATATTTTTCCAAAGATTGAAAACAATCTGATATGATCAGCATCTGTCAACAGAATTTAGAAATTCACACTATTGACATCTTAATCAATATCTCATAATAAAAATCAAAAATCATATTTGTGCATGACATTTACAACTTCATGTGCATAACTGTTCAAATTTTCATGTATAATATTTCTCTAAATATGATATGAATTTTTTCACATTTGATAGAAATAGATAACATTATTATTATAGCAACATCAAAATATCAATAATAAAACAAGTATTGATAAATATTTCAAAAAAAATTATTTTTAAAAATAAATTATTAAAAAATTAAAATAAAAGATAAATTAATTCAATTTAATTTAATTTAAATTATTTTTTATTTTTTATTTTTAAATATACAAACATATACTCAAGTTGTAAAATTTAAAAACAAATTAAATTTTTTTTTAATTATATGAATTTTTTATATAATCCATAATAATAAATAAAAATTATTCAAAATTATTTATTTTATTTAACATACAAATATTTCATAATAAAATTACAAGAATATATTAACTTCAAGGTTATAATTATTTTTTAAATAAATTTTTTCAAAAAATAAAATAATAACATATTTTATTAAAAAAAATTCATTCATCATAAATCATATTTTTTCTTAAATATAAAATAATTATTATGATTTTTGCTTCAAATAATAAAAAATTCGTTATAAAAATATTCAAAAAATATTCCATTTGACAGTATATTTTTTTACTTGTATATTTTATTAAAATAAAATTTTAATTTTAATTTTTACACATAAATAAATACCTATAAATAATTTTTATAAATAATTTTTTGACAAATAATTTTTTGACAAATAATTTTTTGACAAATAATTTTTCTATTAAATATTAATATATTGATTTTTTTAATTACAAAAAATTCATTTTGAAAAAAAAAATTAAATTTTTTATAATATTAACTTAAAATATTTTTCAATCAATAAAAAAACCTGTTATTTAATATTATTTAGTAATTTTATTATGTCAAGATATTTTTTTCAACTGTAAAAAGTTAAGTGTATGAAATGCTATTTTGGTGTCATGATGTTTGCATTAAAATTAAACATGAATTTTTTCAATCTTTTTAATTTTCATCAATATTATTTAATACACTAATATGAGTAGTTGTTTCTGGCTAGAGCAATTGAACATTAGTATGATTGTAATTTTGCATGAAATTTCTACACATAGTGAATTTTTAGTTTTCTTTAATTATGGTAATGGAGATAGTGAAAGCAGTTGAGGACCCAAAATGCTTTGATGAGTCTGTGAAGGATAAAATTATTGCACATAGAAATCATCCTTACAAAACAAAAACTATTACATTGCATGGTTTCATATCTATGTGATTTGAAATTTATATCTATTTTTGGATTGGGCATGATAAAAAAGGTTAATTTTTTTGTCAAAGATGCAAAGCCATGGAAAATTGGACTTGCTATACTGATAATTCTTTTCTTGGCAATAATAAAAAAATAATTCAACAAAATTTTAAAAGCTATGTGATCTTTTTTTCAAAATACATGAAATTTTTGGAGCCCAACATAATCAAGACCATTTTGAGTTTGAATTTTGATTGGTGGTGAGTAAGTTTTGTTGATTTGCTGTAACAAGGAGGTAACCAATAATGATGAGCATATTTGTACTCCATATTTATGTCATTTGAAGATTCAATTGAGATTAGTATTTATTTGCTTAATGTAGTATTGAAAAGGATAAAAAAAAAAAAGACCTATGCAATAGAAAAGAAAATGAATTGTCAATGACAAGGGCACAAAATAATAACCAAAAAGGCTAAATTAAAGTCGAATCTGGATCAAACTAAAATGAGATAGGTAATCTTTCCTAAAATAAATCACAATATTTTCAACTTTGACTCTAATGTGGTTTACATGAAAATCTTTGGTACATATGATATCTAAAGGTCTTAAACAAGCATAATTAATTAAAAAAATCTTTCTCTCAATTGAAGAAATTAATGCACGCTAAAATATAATTAAAAAATATTTTTTTAAAGTAATGGATGTAGTATAAGAATAATAAATGTGTACAAATATGCCTATCATGAAAAAGCTTAGCACACTGTGAAACAAGATAATGCATATCCCTTCCATGCATATCATGCATCTCTAAGGCCAATAGGATGAAGATATGTTCCTCACAATACTTGTGGACAATAGCAACAATGATAATCTTTACAGCTCCTCTAGCGTGGCATCTGATGATGTTAGTAACAATGATCTCTCAAGTTGGATAAATAATCATCACATCACCAATAGTTTATTGGTCCTCAATAGATATGTAAAGATTTGCATGTATAGTGGTCTTGGATTTGAGGTGTATCATTGTTCTCTTCAAACAGCATGATCACTCTCTCCACCAATGGCATAATAGACATTGCAAATGACATCATGTGTAACAATTCTACTTTGAATTTCAAAAGTACAACATGGTAATTATGCCCATAATGCATCTAGATTTTGATTATAATCATATGTGAGCATGCTAGAGATCAAAGATTAGATCACACCTAATTTAAAGGTCATTTTGTGATACATGTGGAATGTAGGATGCAAAAAATTGGATTGACAGTTGGGCAATCGACCATATGCCTATATATTTGCTGGAGCAAGAATATATGCAAGTTCCTGCTTTCACAATGATAAATTTAACATGTTGTATGGATGAGAATTTAGTCTCATGATGTGTGTTTATGAGTGATGCATGTCACCATGTGGGTATGTAACTAGTAGACGTTCAAACAATGGATATTTTGTTGTTAAAGAGATTTTTTTGTTAAAGCATATGGATCTGCAGTGCTGTGATACCTAAAGACTTTGAGCCATTACCTAGATCACCCATATTTGCAATGAATGATCAACAAAGATGTTCATGCATCACTGCCTATGGGTGAGGTAAATTTTTAGATATTTTATTAAGTACATTTGAGTTATAATCTAGCTTTGTTTCATGAAAACCTTATATTCTCAATTTTTACTTTTATGAGGCATGAACTAAGTTTATGAGCTACAACATGAAAATTAAGAAGTATTGATTTACACGTGATCAATAATCATGACAAAATTGCATATCAAATATGAAGCATAATGATGATTTGGGTGCAATTTTAATTGGATGTCTAGAGCTTAGCTTCCTACTTTTATTCTTATCAAAATAAAGACAAGTGTAACAAATCTATTAAATATTCTTGAAAAAATCTAAAAGTTACATATTCAACAACACTCCTATTCAACTTCAAATTATTCTAAAATAATTTTAATTTTTTAATGAAATTCATAATTATCTTGAGATAGAGCTTTGATAAAAATATCCAATATCATCTAACATTCCAAAGTTATATCACTTTTTTTCTAATGATCTCAAATGTGATACAACTTGATTGTAATGTGTTTCATCTAAAGATCAATTGCATTTTTCACTTGTGCAATTGCACTTTGATTTTTGCATATGAATCAAAATAGGACATGAGACACTTTCTCGAAGATAAATAAATTATAACAGCTTATAAATTCACAATGCGTCCTTTTGTTGATGGAGACAAAATAATGATCTATGCTTAATCCGTGGGTAATGACACAAAATTTTGTTTCTTTGAGCTCCAACTGATTGCAACATCAATAAGGATAAAGTTGTAATCAGAAAAAGATTTAAGATTTGTAACATCCTCAAACCCTGTCCAAATCTGAATTTTTAATCAAATTTGCTGCTCTCCTATTTTCATTGTATGTTAGATATTCTTTTGAAATATTGTACTCTAATGTGTCAGTCATGGATTGGCACAAAACTTATTAATCCATAAAAGTGCATAAGTAATATCTTATCTTATGCTTGTCATCAAATACATCAATTTTTTCATCGCTTTATTGTAAGAGTACTGCTACATCTGTTCCTTTTTTTGTTCAAAAGAATGATAGAATTTTATTGTGAATTGTACAACCATGTTAAGAATAGTAGCCATTGGATTACAACTAATCTTAATAAACTCATCAAAAATTGATTGGACGTAATAGTCTTTATATATTATAAAGGTATGTGATATCTATCACAAAATATGACTATATTCAACATTTGCTTGATTTTTCCTTGATAAGTCATTGAGAAATAATTGAGAAAAAATACTTTTAATTCTTCTATTATCAATAAACTATCACTAATTAATAGTGTACCATCAATATTTAATAATAATAATAATAAGTATAAAATTGACAAGTGAGTACATATTATGATCTGCTTGGTTTTTTGTAAATCCATTAAGAGTCAATAACTCATCTACTTTATTGTAATCAGCTCTATTAAACTGACTTAAACCATATAAGGATTTTTCTAAAAAATATATCAGGTTTGAATGCTTGAAAAAATCTTTTGGCTACATCATGTAGATCTTGTACTTCAGATCACTGCCAAAAAATGAGGTTACAAGATTTATTTGATGCGTTTTTATATCATGGACTATAGCAAGTGCTAAAATTATTATTATCAAATCAAATTTTGCAATAGGGGCAAACATTTTGTTGTAGTCAAGACCTTTAATATGTGAAAAATCTTGTACCACAAAAGAAGCTTTAAATTGATGAACTAAACCATCAGTATTCCACTTGAGCTTGAAAATACATTTTTTTCCAACTTACCTATGTTTTGAAGTTAATTGAGATAGAATCCAAGTCTTGTTCTTTATCAAAGACTTTCATCCAATGTTCACGTTTAACACATTGAATAGCTTTCTTGTACGTGGTTGGCTCTTGCATATCTTCAAAAAATATGAGATTTTCAGCAAATAAAAGATTTCCTTCCTCCACCTGAACTCGATGTGATAGCATCCCATCATCCACACCAAGTCTTTTTGGTTTGATTGAAAGTCATATGGATAGTTCTTTCCTTTGTCTTCACTTGAGCTTGAAATACTTAGCTGCATAGACTTCACACTAGGTGTTGCACATAACATGTAAAACCTTTTTGTATTGAATTCAGGCTGTCCCACTAAACTGGCATGAGAATGATTTGGAGCTCCATGTACATGTCATTGAGAGGAAGTATCTAGATAATGAACTTCTGAAACAATTTAGAATAAAAAATACAATGAGAAACCACATGAATATGCTTCCAATTTTCATCAAAAGCAACAATCCTACTTAATATACACTACTTTGTGAAAGGATTAAATAATCTACAAAACTGAAGTCATATTATCAATACTGTAGCCAAGAAAAATACATTTAATGCAATGATCATTCAGATAATGTAAACGATGCCTCATACTGAAGACGTTATGTTGTTCGAAGGCAGCTGATGATGCATAAGACTGTCGATGACAGTTTAAGCAGCTACTTAGGCTGGTATATATATCTAACCATCCTCGGGACCTCTGACTGCCCACTTTTTGGTGATTGGTGGTTTGGGAGCCGGCTTTCCCACGCCAAATTCGAGGAGATGTCCAAGTCTTCAGGGCCCAAGCCTGACACACCTGATTTGATCGGTCAGTAAGAACCCGATCTACACCTGTGTCTCTCAGGTTTAGGTGCTGATCTCGTTTTGCGCACGGGAATCTAGCATCTCAGCCATGACAATCATTTGTCCTAGCACTTTCTGTTGACTAAACTAACCGATTCCTACAGGCTTAGAGCAGGTTGCAAATGTCGTGAATATAGAAAGTCAATCCAATACAGTAAAGCTCTGTCTACTAGCAGACAGTTTTATTCCCAGTAGCAAATTTTCCACTATGTGGGGTATTGCAATACCCCACGTAGTGGAAAATTTGCGAGAAGAGTGAATAGAAATTGTCGCAACATTTATGCTTGCTTTGAAATTCTTGATCAGATTTTAAATGATTGTTAAATTTTTATGTTGAAATATACATTTTTTTCAGCGTCATTTTATGTAATTTTAACAAAATGAATATATATTATTTTTCACTCATTGTTTGCTTATTTTGATTAAATTTCTTATCAATTACTTAAGAATTTATGAACACAAATTTGTTTGATACATGTGACATATAAATAAATTTCTGATTTAAGAATATAAATTTTTTTATTTTAAAAGTATAAAAGTGTAAGTTTTTTGTCAATGGCAAAAATCGAACATATTTTTATGTCATTGTGAGAAGTTTTTGATATTATGTTAGTTTTGATAATGATCCCTAAAAGATACATGTTTATGAAAGACTGTGTTACATTTGAACCTTTTTACTAGCTTACTAATATGATGGAGCTTTATGTTAATTTCAGGGCAATCAGCGACACATCATTTATCAAACTCAAAAATTGTCAAGTCTTTTCCCTAGTCTTGTTTTTGCTTTATCAAGAGACTCTCAAGAAGCCTTTTAAATTTTGACAATCATCTGAGATCCTTCATTTGGGTTAGAGTTATCATAATAAAAATCGGAATGTGGCACAATCTTAAAGGATCATGAAGAAGAACATCAAACGATGAAAATGCTGTATCATTTAAATGATACAACATTGATTACTTTTTACTTGAATTAGAAATAAAAAGTTTTTAAAGTTAAGTGATTTAAATATTATTGAAATAAAAAAATGAGAAATTTGAAAAAAACATATAGTCATTGTATTTAACTATTCATGTCTGTTTTTGTTTTTGTTGCATGTCTTATGCAATATCTTTTTTCTAATTGCATCTCTTCGATGTGGAAACTGTATCTTTATACGCAGAAAATATTTCATTTTATTCACTCTAATAATATAGTATTTTGCAAGTGAATTGAATCATTTTTGCAGTTGAATAGTCTCACCAGTTGAGAAAACTATTATTGTAGAGAAGACTATATGTAATCATTTTTTTGCCTAGAAAGTTGCTCACCTGCCATGGCCGAAGGCTATGTAAATGTCTTGTATGTTGAAACCTATATTCTTGTGGGAATTTTTTTTCTTGTTTAAGACATAGTAGTTTCTTTGTATTTGGTATATGGGATATTATATGTCAAACTTTAAGAAACAAACAACAAAAGAAGAAGACTGACTTTTAGTCAAATGCAAAGTTTTTTTGAATTTATTCATATTTCATCATTTTCAAGTGGATCCGAATAAGACATACACACATGCATCCATCGGGGGACAGGAGTATGACAATGTTTGACTTATTTGCATTACATGATTAATTCTCTACTAAACAGGAGTGCGAAGTTTCCAAAAGAATTCATCTCGTCTATAGAGCCTACATTTTCTTCGTTTATTGGAACCAGTATGGCCGCGAGGCAAGTTTACTGGTGATCTTCATTTCCTTGTAAGATCATATCTTCATTGTCGTATTCCCCTCCTTCCATATTCTTGAAATGCCTTCGCAACATAGGTCTTCCTCCGGATGGTCCTGATCTAGTTCTACAAAACTTTGCAATGTGACCTATCCTCCCACATGTATAGCATTGACGATTGTCACGAACCCCCATTCCTCCTCGATTCACCGTTCCATTATTTGCAGGAAGATCCGGAAAATTTGGAATAAATGATCGACGATTTTCACCTCCATACCTAGGCGATGGTCCTCGTGGTGGTGCATATCCTTCCCACGTCGAAGGTTTCCCAACTCCATGGGTGTTGGGTCAAGTGGTTCTTGAACATTGCTTGATGGTTCACCGTGTGTGATCCCATATGCACCTGAAATCCATTGAGCAATTGTGATTGCTTCATTCATTGTGGATGGATTACTCATCATCACCTCCTTTCGCACTCTCTCTTTCAGACCTCGTTTGAAGACATCTAAGACTTCTGCTCTACTCATATCCATAATGGATACTTGAAGATCACGAAATTCTTCAATGTATTCATGTATGCCTCCTTTCTGCTTCAAATCCCATAACTTCATTCTCGCGGTTTGAAGGAAATCCACCGCTTGAAAGTTTTGAAGAAGTCCCTCTTGCATCCCACTCCATGAAATAGAAGCGCCTCGTTCTGAAAGCATTCGTTCCCATATAGTGTACCATGTAAGAGCCTTATCCATGAGATAAGACCGCATGAACATTTCTGCAGGAAAATCAAAAATATGAAAATGTGATAGATGTATATTCATCTTCATGATCCATCCCTCCAAAACTCCCATGGCTCTTGTAAACTTCCACCTTACATGACTTTCCCATACGAAGTAAGAGATTGGCTTGATCTTCCATCTCTTGAATTCGTCTCCTATTTGCCTCTTTGTTGGCAATAGCAGTCGCTTGCGGTTGGGATTGAGTCTCTTGTATTGGAGTTTCCACTTCCATCTCACCAACTCTTTCTCTCTCTACCTTCTCACTCTCTAATGTAGAGATCTTCTCCTCCATGGCTTGTTGTTTTGTATGTACATCTACAATAGTTTTTCTTAACTCTTTCATTTCTATCATGATTGAGTTCAGAACTTCACTCATAGAAACCGATGCTTCCATGCTTCTCCATCACTCAAACTAATACAATGTAAGTATAATAACAATCCAATCTCTCAAAATAGGAATCACAAAGGGCCGAGGTGATCCTATTACAGCTCTATAGTACTCTTCACCATAATTGCTAACAATAAAGTCCCTCCATACTCTCTTCTGTCGATAAATTATTCTAATTTCTACATACGTGTTGAACGGAACCGGTGCGGATGGTTCAGGATTCAAATCCATCCAACATTTAGTATAGAATGTAATTGGTACAATCTCACGTTTCTCCATAACTGACAATCAAAAGTATCATTCGTACTGGTGATGCCATCACTCGAGCCATAAAATCTGCACCCCAATTCGCCACAAGGTACACTATGAAAACATCCTTCTCCATGAATCAAATATGGATGTTGAATAGATTGGAAAATAGAAAGTTTGGTACAGGATTTCTCTCAAGCACATCCATACTTGTAGTCCACAGTTTTCCCTTTCCCCTTTACTCTACATGCAGATCAATGACCTCTGCCAGTCTCTATACAACTCTCAAGAACTTAAAGTTATCATCATTATCTTGCTATTTCAAGAGGGGTAATCCACACTCAAGGAAAGAGCAAGTTCGCTCTGATACCATTGTAACACACTAGGGAAGTGAGGAGAGCACACTCGAATAGCTCAAGAAATTCTGAAGTTGAGAGATACCTCAATGGTCTTTCTTTCTCCATATATAGTACTCAAAAAGGTACAAACTAGATAAGGTTACACAACCGCCATCCACTCAATTCCTCGTGGATCGATGACATGACGGACATCCCTATGAACACACGGATTGCTGACGTGTACTCCAACTAACATACTAACACACTAACTAACATACAAGAAACACAATCTAAAGAGCACACGAATTGCTGACATGACACCTTTAGATACTCCATTAATAGTCAATTCAAGACTATCTATCTCCTCCTTGCATAACCTCTACTCTAGTTCTCACTAATTAAAGATGGTTACATATACATGTGGAAGGATATGTCATATTGCCAAGTTCTGTAGAATTCGATCAAGACCATCCGAAGAAAGACCTATGTTGTGAAGGTCTTTCAACAATATGGAAGGAGGGGAATACAACAATGAAGACGACATCTTGCAAAAAAACTAAAATCACCAGTAAACTTGTCTCGCGGTCTTACTGTTTCCACTAAACAAAGAAAAGGCGGGGTTGGAAGAAAAGAACGATTGGAAGCTCATGGAGGGAGCAAAAAACAAGCACGATTGATTGTCACAGATAGGATGATGGAAGGACACAAGGTGAGAGTCCTAATTGATCCTGGAGCAACAGAAAATTTTCTATCACGATCTGTTGCAGAAGCTTACCTCTCTTTGTGATTGATAAGACTGTCATTTCTAGAGTTGATGTATGTTTCTTGGGACTTATAAGAGATGTTGCTGGTTCTAAGCACAATCTTTACATTCCGGAATCATTGATCGATATTATTACGGAGAATAAGGATGTCTTTCCAGATGATCTACCTGCAGGATTGCCACCTAAGAGGCGTGTAGATCACAAGATTGAGGTGATACCTGGAAGCAGTCCAACGTGCAAAGCTCCATGAGTTTGGCTCCAAATGAGTTGGAGGAATGTAAAGCTCAAGTGGAGAAGATGTTGAGAAAGTGGTACATACAACCAAGCATTTCACCTTATGGAGCCCATGTGTTGTTTGTGAAGAAGAAGGATGGGAGTATGATATTGTGCATTGACTATGGTGGGTTGAATCAACAAACAGTGAAAAACAAGTATCCATTACCTCGAATACATAGTTCAACCATGTTTTATGATGCACATATGAATACTAGTATTTTTTGTTTCCTTCAAGCTCAATTATTATCCCGGAAACTCAAAATCAACCTATTTTTATTCTTGCTTATTTTATTATTTTTACATATTCTACCTATAATAATTGGATAGATATTTAAAGATATAGCCTTATATTGTATACTTCATAATAGAGATATTTTTTTATTTAAAATATCTAATAATATTTTTAGTAAGTTTTTAATGATAAATTGACTTTCAATTATTGTGAAATCTACATCTTTTTAACCTACTCAAAGTGAATCACAACAATACATATGAATTAGAGGTTCCCACTTAATGAAATAAGATTAATATTTCTAATTATGGAAGAAATTTTAGTATTTTTTGAAATTTTTACTTCTATTCTTCTAGCTTTATGAATATGTGATAGTGATTTGACACTAAAAGGTTATTATTAGATTAAAATTAATTATATTCATTGTAATAAACAAAATATCATTTGGTAAAATATCAAGTGAAATGTGAAAAAAAGATCATAATCTCACCTTATGTGAAAATAATGAGATATGATCTTTAACATGATATATTATTGTTGAAAAAAAAAGATAAGATTTAAGTATGCATTCAATGCATACTTACAAAATCTAAATCAAATGATCATAAAAACATACTCTTATCAATATTTAATTATTGAATCAATGCTTAAGATGACCATGTCAACATATATCAATGAACTAGTTAAGCAACATTAAGCTTTTAAATCTCAATCATAACATTTTAATGACATATAAATCTTTACAAACACATCAGAAACTTACTTCCCCAAGAAAAAAATACATTATTACAAGAATTAATTTAAAATTCATAACAACATAATGTCTATAATAACTCACATTATCATCACATTATTTCGCTCACAATCACATTAAATAAATTAAGGCAACTAAATACTGATCTTCATTATTGTAGAACAAAATAAATTTAATCATATGATGCTATGTATGATATTATTCACTTGAATCATTAATATTCAAACTCTTAAT
This sequence comes from Marchantia paleacea, assembly GCA_014180765.2. NCBI lineage: Eukaryota > Viridiplantae > Streptophyta > Marchantiopsida > Marchantiales > Marchantiaceae > Marchantia > Marchantia paleacea. The sequence goes on from MUAA02000064.1 coordinate 1,661,194, forward strand.
TGTTGAATACTTAAGTTTAATTACATAACAAGCCATCATTATTCTAAGAAAAATTATAAAATTTTCATAAAATTTTTGTTACTTAATGAAAATATAAAATGTTTATATATCATTGAACAACTTATTTAAATTTTTGACTAAATTTATAATTGTTTCAAATCAGTTAAAATATTTAATAAATATAAATATTATATTTCATAAATATCCTCAACCTCGAAAAGTGTAGGCCCCTTCAAGATCTTTCACCTACCGTAGATCCGTTTTAAATATAATCTGTAAATCTTTAGTAGCATACTCTGGCGCAAATTTTAAGCTATAAATCTTTCAACATTCTTCATGACTTCTCCTTATGTAAGTTGACCTTTTTTCTGCACTTCGAGATAAGAACTTTTTTCATCTCCTCCGTCTCTAGCTTCTTAGGCTAGAGATGGAGTAGACGAAAGAAGTTATTCCCACTTCCGATATGTTGACACTTTTAGATATAATGCATATTGCTTGAAAATATCCAAAGGAGGGCATATGTGAGTTGGAACTATTTGGAATTATCAACACAGGTTTGGCTGCTGTTTTGTCGTGTGACATACAATTATATCGATATTTGTATGTGGAGCGAGATGAGATTAGGAGGTGTGTTTGATTATGCCACATGGCACAGTTGGTGTGACAATACCCAAATCTTCTATCATTGTTGATGGTTCAAGGATATCATCAGGCCTTGCCATCAAATATTTTATTGTTTGGGGGGGCCAAGACCTTGCTTGGCATGGGAACCATACAATTGTTTATTGTTGGCTAGCTATGTCAAGGACACACATGGGATTGCTAATGATCATGGGCTACATGATTCACGTTTGGACATATTTTGAAAAATATTATGTGTGTTAAGATCTCTCCAATCGTAGCATATCTATTCACCGGCATACATTTTGGAGAATGTTCCATTGTTGGGTGATCCACATGCACGGGTGATGACGAGTGCAAATCAAGTACGATCATGGATTGGACCATCAATATTGCTAGATGCAATGAGAGTAGGATCTCATGCACATTGTCCACGTCTATGGTAGACAAAGCTTTTTCTAAGGAAGGTTTTATTACGAGCATATGTCGAAGTGTAGAGGCTCTCACGTCTCACAGTGGAGAGTATTTTTGATGTGGGTAAACACTCCAAGGCAGTGGTCTATGCTAATAGGTCACTCATGGCAGTAGTGAACCTTGTGGGGCAACCAAGAGCTACATTACCCATATTGTTGAGTTATCCAGCTTACCATGTCTATAGAGAGGAAGGAACTTGATTTGTATGGGATTCTAACTTGTAGTGGTTGGTGGAACCCAACGGTGAAGAGAAAATTCAAGTTATGGGATTTTGTACTGAGTGAACAAAATAACTACATTCTTAGAGGTATCACAATGTCAAGTGATGGATCAAGCTATAGATCTAAACTATTTGACATAGATTGTGAGCCTTGGATTGGCTGAGCACAAATGCATGTGGTCCACATGTTTGACTGCAAGACCATTGGTAAGTTGTTTAGCTACTGAGACGGTGAAGGCAAAAGTTGGGTGTGAGAAGTGCCGAAGATCTTATCATTGCTCTAATGAGGATGTTAGAGGAGGGATGGAGTCTTTTTTTAATATGGTTGGATTTTTTTCGTGGAGCAAGTGATGGTTACCACTACTGACCTCTTCGATATAACTCTAAAGGTTAAAGCTAGAGAGTTTATACATTGAGCTAGTGGAGCATGGTATGAGAGAGCAGAAATAGCTTTCTGCTCAAGAGGTTGTTGTTAAGCAACCAAATATTGAGTCTTCTATGTCTAGTGTCGATGGAGAGTAGATTTGGGATATTGAAATTGGTCCCAAAGTGACAAGAGGGTTCTGAGGAGTTTCATAAATTTTCTAATCTCAAAACATCCACAACGACACTCCGTTCATAATCATAGCATAAAAAAGAGATTATAGTCGAGAAAAATCCACATTGAGTTTTAATAGACTCTAAGTTCCCACACTAGTTACTATCCATCATAACCACACTCTTAAAGGCTCAACTTCAAAAATTATACTCTAAGAAACCATAATTTGAACTACTCTTTAAGCCCTAGGTCTCCTATCAGCATTGTCGGCCCTACATGCAATTCCAATTCAAATCATTTTAACTGCACTATCGACTCTATCTATTATATCTACTTCTATATGCACGCACCTACCTAATTAGGGATACCGTTATATAAGTTGTGACAATTATTGGGCACATACATATTGCATCATAACATACATCATTGTCACATCAAACATCACAATACATAGATCATCATACATCAACACAAGTGTATCACAATTGTCCCCCAACCTGGCTGTTATATTGCTCTAACACAAGGTATCCATCTAGTACATTAACTTGAAATGCCTTTGGTGGGGCTAAGATCAGGAGGTCGGGTGCTTCAATGCTCCATCGTTAGTCATCTATTTGTAATTCATTCTATGTAACGGTCAAATCCACTTGCCTGCTAATAGCATTGACGACATCACCATCCAATGGATACCACATTGAGAGATGGTATCAAACATGATATATGTCATCCTCTCAAACAAGAATCACAAATCAACATATTGACCCCTCCATCAGCTAATCCACATAACATATATCTCAATCCTAGCTGCACAACTAACAAGCTTGGATACATAGTACCATCAATGTTTGAAAGGTGACATGGTGCACAATTAAGCACATGATCCTTCCAACTCACATCATCATGACACTCTAATACCAAAACTCTAAAAGGTAAAATCTCACGTACTCATAGAATTGTGTGACTAGTCATAACATCCAATATGATTTGTACACTCTACTGCAAATAAACTTAATCAACAACATGAAATCTACAAATTGAAGGTTGATATCCACCTCCTCTGATGATAACATAATGCAAAATATCTCTATGTTAATCCAGGTTCTCAAATGCTATGGACATTATCCCACGAAAGAGATTAAGGCTTTAAAAGCACACTGTAATCCAAACATCAAGTTTATTTCAGTCCAAGACTTCATCTGACTCTCAACAAATAATTGCAGGTTAACTTGAATCTTTACGATAACCAAATAAAAATAATAATAAAAAATACGTTGAAAATGACACTAGAGATGCTTACCGGCTTAATTGATAACCCTTGAACAACCATGGTAGCTAGATGTTCCAGTCTCGTAGATGACATTTTTCCAAGCCAAATTTTATTGGTTTTCTCTTCAACGTCTAAAAAGCTCTCATTGCTAGACCATGAGGATAAACTCTTGAGGTGTTAGGATGATCGATCAATGCTTAATCACACAAAGCCTAAAACTCGTCCAAAAACTAATTACTTGATCAGTCAACATCTCCTATGGTGCACCGAAGCTAAGAATGCACAAGTTGTTCCCTCATTTGACTTGTTAGGTAATGCCACCAACTCAATCCACTTGGAGAAATGCTCCATCATGACCAACACATATTGATGATGTTGTATAGTCAATGGGAGAGGTCATGCAAAATCCAAGCTCCAACGATAACCAAGTTTCATGATTGGTAGGGGATGTAATTGTGGTGTATAGGCATTGAATGATGCTGCAACATGATCATATGCCATACATCTGGCCACAAACTATTGCACCTCAGTTTGCATACTTGTCCACCAATAGTGACTTTAAAGTAAACTATATGTATGCTTCATTCCAAAATGACCTAACTACTCATGAGCATATTTGAACAATTGCGCTCTATGAGATGAAAATGGTACAACATGAATGCTGCCATCTCTTCATACTCGAAGAAGGAATCTACCTTCCTATCTGAACCGCCAAGCTCTTTGTAAAACTTGATCTTGCGCCTTGGCACTCAAAATGCCCATCAAAACACATGTACAATGAAACTTCAACACCTTTATGTCATAATGGATGTTTTGGCTTACCACCAAACCGTCCTCAATCTCAATGTCCAAGGATAATATATACACTCTTTGACCAAAGAGAGGTATCACATAGTCTCAAGCGCCAACATACTCAAAAAGACATATGCATGCCAACCTGACACCATCTCCTCATCATTATTGTGGTGCCATCAAGCCCCAATTTTGTCAACTTGACTTGTACATGGATTTTGATTTAACCTATATACATCATGGTTCGTCACTTTAGGTCTGTGAACAAATGTGAAATCATACTATTGTAGGGTAAGAGCCCATTGCGCAAGCTTTTCTGTAAGCTTGTTTGATTTTATCAACCATTTTAATGGTTGATAATCATTGATGAGAATGAAGTAATTTCCAAACAACTTACATATGAAATGTGCCACCATCCAACAGCTGCCAAACACTCTCCTTCAAAACCACTATACTTTGACTCCGTTGCATTGTTGGAACGATTTGCATAAGCTACTACAAACTGCTTTTCCTCATCATCATCATGTTGCATAAGCACTGCTCCTAACCCAACATACTCCAATCAGTATGTACTTAAAAGGGATGACCTGTTGAGAAACCGACTCTTCAGGAATCACTCCAAGAAGAGGAGAGCACACCAAACAGACAAGAGAGAGTGTACAGGAATGAGATGGAGAAGGCTTTGCCTTCCCATGTGTATATATATGGTGAGTATAAGGAAACCCTAATTTTGGGTTAGCCCTAAACAGATCTGTACCATAGGTACGTAACAACCCTAGATCAACTCGATGAGCTTGGGATATTAACACTCCCCTTCAAGCTCAACTGTACATCCTGAAGTCCTAGACAATGTCGAAATGTAGCAAACGACTCTCTAGGTAAAGCTTTGGTAAAGATATACGCAACCCGATCTCACGTATGTATATATCTAAGATCTACTACACCTGAAAAGGACCTTCTCCCTAACAAAGTGATAGTGCACCTCAATGTGCTTTGTCCTAGCATGAAAAATAAGATTGTTAGCTAACATCATGCTGCTAATGTTATCAGCTAGGATAACTGTAGGACTAGGATAATCTACTCCAATATCAGAAAGCAAGGAACGAAGCCAAACTGCTTCACAAGTGGCATTCATAGCACCCGGGATACTCGCCTCTATGGAAGAGCAAGTGCCACGGTCGGTTGCTTCTTAGAAGCCCGACTCACGGTGCACTCCCAAGTCCAAACGCATATCCAGACGTGGATCTCTTGCCAAAAATGTCTCTTGCCCAATCAGCATCGGTGTAGCCATGCAGGTTCAGCTCACCTCCAAATCTGTATCGAAGTCCAAAATGAAGTGTGGACTTCACATAGCGGAGAATCCGCTTAACTGCCATCATATGCGGTACTCATGGAGCATGCAAGAACCGATCGATCGGACCAACAAAGATAGCACAAATCTGGTCTAGTGATAGTCAAATAAATCAGACTCCCAACCATCTGTCTGTACAGGCGGGAATCTGAGAGCAACTCTCCATCTTCCAATCCTAGCTTTAGACCTTGTTGGAGAGGAGTGTCAACTGGTTTACAATCAGACATCTTGAACTCCTGAGAAGCGTATCTAAAGCATATTGGCTTTGTACAAGCCAAGTATCCTTTCCCTTTGTAATATACTCCACACCAAGAAAGAACTTGAGATATCCTAAGTCTTGAATCTCAAATTCGCAACATAAGACTCTCTTGATGCGGGAAATCATCTCCTTATGGTTCCCAAAGTGATAATAAGATCATCTACATAGATGGAAATTATCACTACATGAACTCGATCTCATGCAAGTATAGGGATGAGTCGGAATGATGAACTACAAATCCAAGAGATATGAGAAAGGAATTGATCTTCTCATACCATGCTCGAGCCCTGTTTCAAACCATAGAGGGATTTCCTTAACTTACAAACGCGGGAAAGAAACTTCGGATCTTCGTAACCAGGTGGTTGTTGCATGTAGACTTCCTTGCCAAGATCTCCATTGAGAAAGTCGTTCTTGAAGTCCATTTGATGCAGTCGCCATCCCTTGTTGACAGTAATAGCAACCACCGTACAAATTGTTGCCATCTTGGCAACTGGACTAAACGTCTCTTCGTAGTCCACTCCATCTTTATTGTGCGTAGCCCTTGGCTACCAATCTGGTCTTGTATCGAGATATAGTGCCATCCGAGTTGCGCTTGACCTTGAAGATCCATCTGCAACCAATCGCTTTCTTACCTTGAGGTAAGTCCACCAATTCCCATGTTTGTTGGTGAAGAAGTGTAGCAAGTTCTGTCTCCATGGCTTCAATCCACTCACTATTGTGCATCGCCTCCTCAAGCGTACTACTCAGCCGGCTCGGAAGAACGTGAGTCATATATGCATGGTGATTAGCAAAGAAACTCCCATGCATAAACCGCTAAACAGGATGCCAAACTCTCTCCAGATTTACGCAGGCGTATCGGATGTCTTGTTTGTCGCCCCTTGCTTCGGATCCGAGGTACCGCAAAGATCGTTTCGGGATACTTCATCCAATGGATGAATATCGGTAATCCGTGGTGAGGACATCATATGTTGCAAAATAACATGATCCTCAAGACTAGGAGTCGGTCTGGATGGTGCTCGGTGAACTTCATCCGTAGCAGCTCCAAGTACAGTAGACTCAGCTCTAGACTGTGTGATTCCAAAAACTCCACTCTGTAAAGGTACAGTTGACAGACTCCTTGGTGCAGTTTCAGCAGGAAGAGTGGGTATGACCGGAACAATAGCAGGTGCATACCAAGATTGCAACTCTTCAAATACAACATCTCTACTGATATAGAGTTGCATAGAGGAAGGATTATAGCATCTATATCATTTCGTATCTAAGGCATATCCAAGGAAGATACACTTCTTAGCTTTCGGATCTAGATTCTTGTGCTTCTCATCCGGAATGTGTACATAACAAATGCAACCAAAAACTTTCAGAAATGAGTAATTAGGCTTGTGGCATGTGAATACCTCCATCGGGGTCTTGTTGTGAACTGTTGCAGTCGGAGTTCGATTCATCAAGTACACCGCAACGGAATGCGACTTACGCCCGAGCGGTCTAGGCAGGTTCTTCTTGTTCAACATAGCGCGAGCAGTTTCTGCTATGTGACAATTCTTCCTCTCCGCAACGCCATTATGTTGTGGAGTATAACTGCAAGTCTTTTGGCGCTGTATGCCATGCTTACGTAGGTAAGCAGTGAATTCTCCGCATGTAAACTTCGCCTCCTCCCGAACGTAGACAAAGGATAGATTGTCCAAACTGTTTCTCCACCAAGGTGTGGAAAGTCTGGAAAGCTGACAACACATCTGAAGAGCTCTTGCTCTTAAGGAAGTAAACCCAGGTGTAGCGAGAGAAATCATCAATGAAGGACACAAAGTACTCAAAACCAGATAAACTTGGTTGAGAAGAAGTCCATACATCTGTGTGCACCAGCTCTAGAAGCTTGGTCGCTCTCCTACCTGATCCCTTAAAGGATTGTCTAGCTTGCTTGCCAAACTGACAAGCGGGACACACTGCAGTGAGCTCAGCAGAAGTGAAGTTGGGCAAACTTGTGACTAGATTTGAACTCGGAAGAGTTTTCAGTTTCTGAAAGTTCATGTGCCCACTCGCTTGTGCCATATATCTATGTCGATACTACAAAGCCACTTTTCTGAATGACGGGGAGTTGGCTGTTTACTGACATTAACTATAGCATCTAGCTTGAACAGTCTACCACTCCTGCTACCTCGAGCTACAATAGTACCGGTGGAGTCTTCAACAAAGCATCCATCTTTGTTGAAATGCACTTGGAAATTTTGTTCAATCATCTATCATACTGATAACAGATTTCGAGTCAGAGTAGGAATATGTAAAACATTTCCGATTCCAGAAAGATTAGATCTTGGAATGTCAAGCGGAATTTTACCCTTATGCTTGATCTCGTGCTTCGTATCATCTCTAGTCACCATGAACTGAGGAGTCTCTACAGTGTCGAGCGACGCAAACCATTCTTGATGCGGCGTCATGTGGCAAGTAGCTCCGGAATCGATCACCCAATCTGTATCAGGTACGAACGCAACATAACTCTTGTGTGTCACAATGAGTAGTCGTTTTCAAAGACTACATGGCCCTGTTAGGCAAGCGCGCAGATCGTTCGGCGCTTGTAACAATTTTGGCATAGTGGCCATTCTTGTGACGGTAGTTGCGGTGTTAACCTGCCTTTCCGGCGCCGGTGGCGCACTGGGCCGGGTTGGGCGCCTTGTTCCGCATTACCGACCTCTACCACCACCATATCCGGCTCCTCTGCCACGACCTCTACCTTGACCTCTAGAACCTGCAAAAAACACACATTCTTGCGGGTTGGACGAAGCACTAGTACTGCCCAGAATTCGCACTTCTTCTCCCAACATCATTGGAACCAGTTCGTCGAACTTCGGAAGAGGTTCTCTGGTCGAAATTGACTTAATGAACTGCTTGTACTCGGCAGGCAGTCCTTGCAATGTCGCACCGATAATCACAGTCGGATTAAGTTGAACATTGACAGATGCTAACTGACCTGACAATTGCTTGATGTGATTGACGTAGTCACTAGCACACATCGAGCCTTTCTTGACCGTATTGAATTGCCGCAAAGAATCGCGGCTTCCGAGCTTATGTTCCCGAATGGAACATCAGGACAATGCGTCCCAAGCTTCCTTGGGTGTGTCATAGTCTTGAATGTGACCGATCATCGAGCCTGAAATCGTGAGCGCAATGAAGTGGATGGCTTGATACGATCGCTTTCTCCACTCACGCAATGTCTGCTCACTGCGAAGATCACTAGCAACCACGATTGGTGTTTTTTCCTCCCCGGTCACAAGCTCCCATAGCCCCTGGCCTTGAAGGAAGGTCTTCATTCGAAATTTCCACGTTTGGAAATTGTTCTTGTCGAGTTTCTCTCCAGTGATCATGCTCACAGATTCTGCCATGGTTGTGATCACGAGCGGAAATCACGACTCCAACACGGCAAGTACCTGCACAGATACAAAACGAACACAAAGAACGCCTCCGCGACTAGGGCGGAAAAATAGCTCCTCTGCACCTCGATCAAGAAACATGCAAAACTCCAGAAACTGGCAAAATGCGCCTGTCTTGACCCACAGACAAAGACTGAAATGTGTTCGCTATTCTGCGCCTGCACAGTATTTAAGCGAAAATGATGAGGAAAGCTCGGATTGAGCTGAAATTTTTTGTGGTAGGAGCCCTGATAGACGCGAGCAAGGGCTAAGCCTCTAATTTGGTAGAAACCCTCAAATCTCTAAAAAACCTCGTTTAGATCTCCACACAGCTCCTCAAAGATTTTGGAAAAGGCGATAACTATCACCAACAACTCCAAATGGCACGAAAATTTCATGGCTACCAATTTCGACCATTCTGTGCAAGACAACTCCCTTTTGGGCTTTTGGCGATCAGAAATAGGTCGAAAACGATCATCTTGACCTCCGAAAACGCGATTGAAGATTCTGAGAAAACACGAAACGGTTCCCCAACAATCTAATCGCTTCAGCGGGACAGCCTCCAACTTTGAGGCACACTCCTCACTGATCTTCAGCACTCCTCTATGTCTAATCTACATAACTAATACTCCCACCATGCTCTGATACCATGTTGAGAAACCGACTCTTCAGGAATCACTCCAAGAAGAGGAGAGCACACCAAACAGACAAGAGAGAGTGTACATGAATGAGATGGAGAAGGCTTTGCCTTCCCATGTGTATATATAGGGTGAGTACAAGGAAACCCTAATTTTGGGTTAGCCCTAAACAGATATGTACCATAGGTACGTAACAACCCTAGATCAACTCGATGAGCTTGGGATATTAACATGACCTATCATTAGTCTCATCAAAATAGGGATAGATGTCAACCTTTCCTTGAGCTCAACAAAAGCTCTCTTCTGTTCATCTCCCCAATGTCCCTCTTGATCTAGCTTTGTCAGCTTTATCAAGGCTTTGGTAATAGTGCTAAATCTTAGCACATATTGACGATACAAGTTTGCAAGTCCAAGTAAGCTCACACCTTATTCACATATGAGGGTTGTGGAATACGCAAGATTGCCTCCATCTTAGTTTGTTGAACTCCCAATCCTCTTAGGTATATGGTATGACCCAAATACTATACCTGCTCCTGAAAGAACTTACACTTTCCAAGATGCAACTTGAGACCATGAGCAATCAACTGCTCAAATAGCCCTTGCAAATGGCTCTCATGTTCCACCACTATAGCACTATATACAAGAATATCATCAATATACGCTCGTGCACAATCAACTCTGACTAGGATCCTATCCATCACTCTCTGAAACTCAACAGGTACAACCCGAATGGTAAAAACTTCCACAAATACAACATATCCTAATTATAAGGCCATGGGACGAATCTCAAAAAGCAATGCGGATATATTAGAAGGAGATTCCAGAGTTTACCTACATTTTTTGGTGCTAAATTCATATTGATTTTTGTTGAAAATTTATCTTGAAAAGATTTCGTCTGTTTTTTCAAAAGAAAATCAGATACTTTTGAGAAATTCCAAGATGGTGGAAAACGAAAGTAACTTGAAGATTAAGTATCTACGACGTGATGATGGTGATGAATATATGGATGAGGAATTCATAATATTTTTGAGTTTTCATGGAATCTAATGGTAATCAACTGCAAGAGCATCACCTCAATCAAATGAAGTGTATGATAGGATGAATCAAACTCTCATGGACAAGACGACATGAATGCTGCACAAGGCATAACTTGGAGGAAAATTTAGGGCTAAAGCTATGTCAATAACTGAATATGTTTGAAACCGTAGTTTATCTCAATCATTGTTGAATGTGACACCACAAGAATCATGATCAGGAACAAAGCCAAATCTAAATCATTTTAGATTATTTTCTTGTCTTGCATTTGCACATGTGCATGAGGGTAAGAGTTGTTTATACAAGTGAGTACTGCTTAGCGTTTTCTTAGTTTCTTTCATAGCCAGTGGTGAAAAGAACCGGTGACGATTTATTCAGATTTCAGAATTTCAGGATTTATTCGATAATTAATGAGTTTTCTAAGGATGTTTTGATTCGATTCTCTGAGGAAATCACTCTGATAATCGAACAGCGTTTGTTTACCTGCACATTACGAACTGACAAATCTAGAGTTATACTCGTTAGACTATTCATACACAAATTCCTAAACTATTTTGGCTGTAAACTAGCTAGTAACTAGCACTGTGGATAGTTTGCATACTAGCCAGCTGGAGTTTCATTCTTGTTTCCTATTTTGGTTTTGCACCTTGGTGCTTCTCTATTCTTCAGTTTCATAACCTTCTTCGATTCTCGTTGGATTTTGAACGTGCTCTTTCCATTCTAGTTGTATTTGGACTTCATTGATTCGGCAGCTGCTGGACATAGAAGACGAAGCGGATCTTCCGTTTAGCATGTCGATGCATCTGAGTAGATGAACATTACGAGGAGTTTCTTTCTGAACTCTAGCCATCGACAAGACGATTTGTTGTATATTTTTTAAAGATGATTGGTCATTCCGGACCCATGGTATACATCTTCTAGCTTTGTGGCTGGTTCGAATCCTCTCAATAATCTGTACGTAATCTGCAAATGTCCTTCATGATGACTGTCGACCGTGCGAGCGTCTTGTCTATATTACTGAATCAAAGTTTTAGATTTGCAGATGATGTGAAAATCTGAGAAATTTCTACTCAAGTGGTGAGCGTCGACACATTGATGGAAGGTGCAGTAACAATCACCGTCTGCCTTCGACCACGAGTCTTAGTCTACTCATTATGATCACTGCCTTGTGAAAAAACCGATGTTCCAAAACTATAGAACAGATACCGAAGATTTGTTTTCATATATATAGCGGTGCCAAGCACAGTTATATGAAAACGAAGAATACAGTAATTGTATTGGAGCACCACGTGCATCGAAGTTCAAACTGCACGCGCTGAAAGTGACCGAAAGTTGGAAAGTGGTTGACATATCGGCTCATTTGATGCGTGTGTAGCAAGACGATTGCAAGTCTAGTGATTATTAGATTCCAGAGAACATTGCCGATAGTCAGATGTGCATCATCAGTATTTGAAGTCTGAACCCAGTACATGGGTGTAAATTACTAATGAAATGTCGAAGTTGATTGACTCAATGACTCAGTCAGAGGGTGAATTCCAATCTAAACTTAGCCCTCAGTAGAAGGAGACAACGTTTCGATGCCCTCTGTCATGACCCTTCTGCAGATTGATGGAGAAAGGACACATGCATTCTAAGTCTTCATTTGAAATTGGGCATCCACATCTAGCACAATTACATTATCTATGTCACCAAGATCGGTAATGATATTTGATAGTCTTTGAGACTAACACACCAAGATGTAAGTGGCCATGGCCCACGCCAGTAGTCAATTGGTACATGTTAAGTCAAGCATCTGCTTCGTTTAAACCTCACAATCTTATCACTTTAGTTGGCGAAGACCACATCTTTCATCTTTCCTCGGGACTGAAATATTAAAATTTTAAAAATATATGAAAGGATATGCTCTAACAGGTTAAGGGACGTGCATTCTTCATCACGTGTAATACCTGTTTACAGTGGGATATCAGATCCATGTTCTAATCTCTTCGACTGAGTTTGAGATCGATTCACATAACCTTTACATTGATCACCAACCCTGTGCTTTACTGCTAGTCTCCATTTTTATATCATCCTGCTAAAAGCAATTAAAAAACTCTTTTGAGGGGAATCCTCTTTCACTCACATCGTGATGGAAACTGATCTTCTCAAGTATTACCGAGAGTCCTGAGACTGAGTGCACAGTCAGCCTTGTGACTTTAAAGTTTATACGCATGAAATATTGGTCAGCTGCAAGAAAAGAAAAGGCCCTCCTCTAAGTAGCAGCCTGAGGCACTTGGGTATGAGACTCACGTTGGTACGCAGACTAGGAGGTATATAGGGAGGACACAATAACAGTTTAGGACCTGACAGACCCAGTAAAATAATTAAAGGGATAAAGACCCATCAAATCGTACAAGGATGGAACCAAACCGGTAACATGTGGCTAGGCCCTATAGCATCCCACCGGAAAATATGTCCTATAGCACCTAATATATCCGAACAGTTTAGGGGACTTTAGAGTTGGCGTAGTATACCTTGTTTCTTATTCTCAGTTCTTTACTATCACTAAGCACTCTGTGGACATCATCAAGATCTTCTTGACTGTCTCTTTAAGAGACTCAAAATTTAAACCAGAAAAAAAGAAGTTCATCTTACTAAAATAAGTACAATATGGGGGCCTCATAAATGGCCAGCAATGTTTCAAACATGGAATGAAAGTTTATGCTGTTAAACGTTTTATCTCAAAACGGGAATCTTTAAACCGAGATTTCCATATGCTATTTGTGATTCAAAGCATCAAGATTTTTGTGTTGTGCACATACATATCCTATCACGAAATACATAATTATAAAATTAAACATCACAATATATAAATTGTCATACACTATCACAAATGTACAACAATAATCTTTTTCACTTTCAAAACATCTAAAATACACTACATTCATCAACATAACATAAAATAGATTTAATAAAGTCAACCCCACTTTGTAATCCAAAGTATCTAGGTTCATGAACTAGCCAATGTCAACCATAGTTGCACTCTCCCGGTTTCAACTTGAAAACTAATTTTCCAAGACCACTAATTTGAACTCTATGTAGAGACTTAGATTTTGTAATTGTCTTAAAGTCACCTTATGTGCAAGTGGCGCTAACTACATTACCAACTATAACTGTTGTATCCACGCTTACGTACACTTTCTAAGCAGAGCTGCTACATAAGTCATGACATCATTGAAGTATTCAATATATATAGTTTTAGTTAGCTAGTATTAATCTCATATACCTTGGCAGTATGTCACATAGTTTAAAAATTTATCAATACATACATTTAAAAGACTTTGGCATGATCTGAGTAAAAATTTGCAAAAAACATAATAGAATATTCAAGACTAGGTGTGATACCTTTCAAATGCAAAAAATTCACAATTGCAAGTAACTTTTGATACAATGACCATGAAATAAGTATACATTTCACATGTAGAGTTTTGGACAATTAGATTGACAAAATAATTGTCTTATAAATAATTCGTAATTGACAATCAAATATTAGATCTTTAAAGTTATAATTGATATTTTAAATTTATAATATAAAGATTAAAACATGAAATAATTTTTTTTAAATCTAAAATATAATAATTGACATTAAATTTATATTTTAAATTTTGAAATATAATTAAATTTAAAAATAAATATTAAATTTCATTTTTAATTAAATAAAAAATCTATGCAAAAAATTTTTTTTGAATATTGTAAAATTTTTGAAATAAAATTTATTTTTTTAAAAAAAAAAAGATTTATTAAAATAATTAAAATAAAAAATAAATGAATAATATTTAGATTGATTTTTTTCAACATGAATATTTTGGATGTATTATTTAATAAATAATAATTTTTAATTTAAAAATAATAAAATATACAATATATTTTAATAAAAAATACATATATAAAATTTTAACAAACTTAAAATATTATATTTTAAAAAATGATTTACATCCATGAAGATAAATTTTGAAAATAATTAAAAATATATTAGATAAGATTTATTTTAAATAATTTAAAAATTATTTTCTTACAAATTAATTAATATTATAAAATAAAATAAATATTAAAATTTTCAAAAAAAAATCATTTTTATTTTTTATTTTGTTTTGATCTGCATAATTATACATGAGAATCAAAGCAAAATATATGTTTTAATTTTTATAAATATAAATTATTTTTTTAAAAAAAAATTTTTATTTATATTTAATTTTATAATATATATATATAATAATTACAAAAGGATGTAAATTTTAATGAATTTTATAGAAAAAAATTTAAATAAGTAAAAATATATTAAAATGATAATCTTATTACATATAATTTTAAATAATTTATAACTTTAAGTCATTTTTAAGATCAAAAAATTTTGATTTAAAAAGTATTTGAGTTTAATAAAAATCATTTGATCTGATTGAAAATAAGATTTAATCAAACTCTAGAAACTGCGGCCAGAATAGTAATGATCTTCATCAAGTTGCTTATGGACTTGGCTAGGTTAATCTAAAAATTCACACAAGCATATGCATGAATAGAATGCAGATTTTAATTACTATTGATTTTTTTCACACTGATAATTTTTTGCTATACAATCATATTATTGAGCTTCAATTGACTTCATCAAGTGGTGTCATGGATGCTAGCACTCAATATTCAGATGGTTTAAAAATGAAGAAACTTGATTGCATTTGATGCTTTTTAACACTTTGACAATGCACGAATAATCTTTCATTAAAAACTCATCATCAGATTGGATAATCAAAATCATTTTTTTTGGAGAAGTCCATGGGAGTAACAAAGTTATCACTCTCTTGTTCCCATGAATTATAGACAAAAAATATCTCTCTTTTTGTCATTTTGCATAATGATTTGCATTCACTACCATGGTTTGTACAAGGCTAACATTTTATGTCTAATCATTTTTAGAAAATAATTGTCATTCTTCAACATTATAAAATAGAATCATGATACTTGTTCAATGCTTGATAAGAGCATCAATATCATGTAACTCATTGTGGGAATTATGAGACATCAATTACAAATATCTAAGATAGTTTTTAAGATAGAAAAGTATCTTGATTAACTTTGCATGTGTAGTGCTCATTGGGAAAAACAACATCATGATTTATAGCAGATTTTTCATCCATTCATTTTTATAAAAACCTACAATTAGAAAGCAAAAATGGTAAGTTAGTGCTTTCTCTTGTGTGGTATATAGGAACATTATCCCTAATAAAGAATTCCATTGAGCATGGCAAACATCAAACTTTGATTTTCTGCTAGAAGTCTTTGGCATACAAATTGTAATCTACAACTTTTGCACAAAAAATGACACAAGCTTCACCATTTTTACATTTTTATCTCCATCCTCAATTGCATCAATATAGTCTTATTTTTTCCCTTCAAGACTAAATATACTGGAAAAAAAGGCATCAATGACCTTGTATATATGACTCTTCATACTTCTAAACATTCATGTAGCTACAAGTTTATCCTTGCCAAAGCTGTCCAATTGAAGCAACAGATGTTTAAGATATGATATGAACTCTTTATAGTCTTCAACAACATAATCCTCATTGTTAGCGCACCCAAGGATTCCATAAAGCCCCTCAAGTGTCTTGTTAATAGGCTCTAAGAATATAATCTTAAAAACATTATCATTCTAAAGAACACTTAAATGTTTATGATGTGATTTTCGACCTTATAACTTCAAGTCTCCATGTTTGTCTCTAATGAATTTATTTCAAATCTCTCAAGGGAGATGATGAAAAAGTTAAGATCTTCAAGCTATGATTCTTTAAGAGACATGTGCTATGCAATGTTGATCATGTTTATATGTTAACATCCCCCTAAGGGCCATGAAAACTGCAAAGATATGTGGTGCAAGGGTCTTTTGTTTGCTGTTTGTGCGTGAAATCATAGTTTTGTTCTTCAGATGGTTCTAATCTAGAAAAATGACAATGAATATGATACTGGCTTCTCAGTGAGTACTGCTCATATAGATGTAACTTTCTTTTAGTCTCAAGTTTTGTCTTCCGTTTGGTCCTCTTTTCCTTCATCAACTACTCCTTTAGCACATAAGAAACATTACATTTTGCAACTGTGCTTGTGTTATAAATTTGATAATTTTCCAAACAATCAGCTAGACCACAATTTGTAAAATGTTATTTTCAAGCAAGACTAAATATCATTTATTTTCATGTTTACATAGATCTCTTTCATAATCTCATTATTAATATACCAAGATGACAACTTGTATGTGTGTTCATATGTACCACCCCCTTGATAATTTTCAAATGGCAAGTAAACTCATATATAACTCCTCGCATTGTTTTTAGAAATTTATGTTTAAATGCCTTTGGTGTCATTGTTGATGATCATGGCTTATTCAATACTTTCTTGCCATAAAAATCAACTTAGCTTCTCTAACATACAAAGTTTTATACCTGTAATACTGATCTAAAAATATCTAAAGATTGTGTAAAATGCTTTAGGCCACAGAAAATTTCTTCCAAAAACCATCCAACCATTCATAAAATCCTTCGTACTTTAAGCATCAAACTTGGAGAAGATGTATATTGTTCTAGTATGAAGCTCATATCATAAAAAAGTTCTCTCTCCTCTATGATCATTTCTAGTTGCTCTGTCTTAACAACAATCCACATGACAACATTTACTTATGAACCCCTTGTTGATTTTATCATCTTGAACATGTTTAAATATCTTCTTCTTTATTACATCTTCTTGTCTCTTGGTAAGTTTGTACTTGATCTTTTTTGCAAATCTGTATAACCTTTTATGCAATACAATATGTCGAGGAAAATTAAGGCACTTCATCTGTATCTTTGTATAACTCGTTAAGAAATGTGTTAACAAACACAACTCTCAAACATGATATCGGTAATTTTATAAGCACATATAAAAAGCTTATGACGTTTGAGAGATTTTTCTTGAAAATATGCGCATCAAATTTTTTTATCATTTTTATTACCAAAACACCAACATGATTCTCCCATAAGCACTCATCACCAACATTGAATGTTACCAAAGAAGACATAATAGATCCTTCCGTCAAGTCACATCTAGTGTCTTGACATGAGAACATACTTTGTATATTAAATTACTTGTGCATATCGCTGTATCGTTTCAAAACCGTTTGGTCTAATTACTTTGGATCTAATGGCTTCTATGTTCAAACATCCTCCTTTTCATCATAAATTAAAAAAAAACCTCTTAACAACTAGAAAGAACCAATTCCTCCTCTTTGTAATCTTCCTTAGATATCAGGATTTTCAAATCTCGAACGAACTTTAGATCAACCAATATCCATAAAATGTTTAACCCCTTAGACTTACCAAAAGCATATGCTTTTATGGATGAAAAATGTAACTAAAGGGTTGCATTGAACATATCCTTGACAAACACTATGGCTCGTTTTTCATCAATTTCTTTACCATGATAAGTATCATCCAAGATCCTTGAGAAAATATATCCAAATGACTTGTAGCATCCTTAACGAACAAAAACAACTTTTATGACATCAATGATGGAAGCTAGATATAAAACTCAACCATCTCATACCTCCACCAAAAAAATTAAATTATTAAATATTTATATTGCAAGTGGGATATCAAGAAGAATAATGACACAATCCTAGAAAAGATTGATTATTTGAATCTGCAGTCATTTCATTTCTAAAGCTTGCTCAAAGGTCACCTACCTTGTGATGGTTTGCAAGATCTGATTGTTGATCCGGTTATTTGTCTAGTTACTGGTTGGATTCTTAAACCATCCATCCTTGAAAGTCGTTGAAAGGTCAAGACGCATCTAAACCTGTTTCTTGGGATGTTTCCCTATGTATTAAATCTTGCGAGGTCTTGAGACTGATCCCCCAATTTTTTTTATGAATGCCTAATAGGCGTGCAAACATCGCAAGTCTTTACAAAGTCGTATGATTTTTGAGTAATTTTTTAAGGTAGCCTAATTGGCAACTTAACCTTGTAAAGTACTGCAAGGTCTTGTGTCTAATCAACTGATTGCTTTAAAAAGCTCAATTAGTGATTTAACCTTACAAGGTGTTGTGAGATCTTGTGTTTAATCAACCGGTTGCTTGAAGAAGCCCACTAGGTTGCTTGTACTCATCTTACGAACTATCGCAAGGTCATGTGACTTCTTGATGCTTGAGATATTAAAAAAGACATCTTGACCTTGCAAACCATCACAAGATTTGAGTTTAGTGAGAAACATCACATTGAAAACCACATGATCTATTTCTAGACTCATCATAATCTTTTGAGGTTAGGATAAAACAATCTTGTACTTTATTATATATATATATATATATATTTGATGATATATTTGTAATGATTAAAAGAAATTTTTGAAATCTTGAAATATTTCTTTCAATATTTTGTACATCAATTTTCTACCTAAGATATGAGGTAAGAAGGAGTATGCATAAAAACGTGTGTGGGGGAATATCAATATCAATATGCTTGAAGATCAGCTGCCTTTGAGAGCTTTGGGGTTGAGTTGAAAAAAATGATTTTGAAAATGCTGTATCCTTTTATATATAGGCTTGGACATGAAGAAATCTTGTAAATTATGCAAGATTTAATAAACATCATAGTCATTTTCTAACAAAATTTAAATATGTATCATTCATAATTAAACAACACATCTCTTTACAAAAGGCGCACATTGATTGAAGAACTAAATCAAGATATCAACAGATTATTTAACAAATCAGACTTGTATTACATTAATTTTTGTTGTCTATTTCTTAATCAGCGTAATTAATTATAACTTAGTTTGATTTGAAAAAATCAACCAAAAAAAAATTGAGAGGAAAATAAAATGAGGGATGCTAATTTTTCCTTTTATTTTTATTTTTTCTTCTTCATTTTTTAGTTTACTTTTCTTCCACTACTTTCATTAAAAATTAACTTTTTTATTTATCATTTGTGCTCCCATCCTATTTCAAAATTGTTGGTGTTCTATATCAAATCCAAAGCTTTGCTTGATCTCAACATTTTTTTGTCCAATTTTTTTCGAGATAAACACTTAAATTAAAATATTTTAAAAAAACAATAGACTAACAAGCTCAGAAGGTCTTGCAAGCTGTTGTTTATACTAGCTTACAAATTTACTCATTAGACAAGCAAAGCTTGCAATAACTAACAAGCTTGGAGTTTACAAGCTCTGCTTATAGTCTATGCTAGAATTATGTAGCTCAATAAAAAGGTTTTAAGTGTTTGCATGATTTTATTTCATAAAGTTAATTTTGATATACCTTGCACCAACTAGCAAGGTGAAACTTAGAAATTATTGAATATTTTTTGTCTTATTGTATACATGCATTCATGTTTGCTTTTTATTTTTATTTTTTTTAATGTCTATTAAGGAGAGACATGCAGAGTTGACGATGGCATGGAAGGTCAATTGGATATCATTGACAAGTTCAAGGTTAACATAAAGGTTGAAAGACAACCTTATCCAAAAAAATTGTCATTTGAATACAACTAAATTGAGACAACAAAGGTATCAAAAAGTTTAATTGGGCTCGTAAAGACGATACCATTGAATATCATATCCAAGATGGAATTATTGTTATAAATATAATGACTTATTAGAATCAAAGAGTTTTGAAATCCTGCAAAAGTTTCAAACGGTATCCGTTTGAAAAAAAATAATTTATATTTGCGAGGGATTTAAAAAATACTGGTTTAAAGTTATACTTTTTTCATCCGGATTACCAATCTCAAATTATCAATTTGGGGAGTAGAAGTCTTTGAAAACTGAGTTTTAGTGTTTGTAAATGCCCTCCTTAGGCTATGTCAGTCCGGGTTGGGTTTAACCCCTTTGTTAGATGTTTGTGAGATGGAATATTGATATTTAAGTTTCTTGTGATTGATATATCTCCATCTTCGCTTCTTATTTGTGCACCACATTTGTTTGTGTTGGTGATTTGTTTTTTGGAGTGTTAGTGCTCATGTGTGCTACCGAAAGTGAGCCTAGATTTGCATACAGGTCATACTATTCATGTTTCTCTTTAATGAGACATGAAATACAGACTTGTATACTGGATGAGTGCTTTTGGTAATGACAAGGTTGCCCATGTGTAAGCAACTTGTGATGCCTCGGGTACCTTCTATTGTGGTTTCTAGGTCTAGTTGGAGACCTGTTGATGTACGGTTACAGAGGTGATACATTCATGTCATAATGGAGTTTCTAGAGGTTCCACATGAGAGATTGCTAGGGTTAATAGAAGGTGCACCCGTAGCAGAGTGTGGTACCAATCTTGACCTTTGAGATTGATAAAAGACTTTGATTTGGTGTGAGTGATGGACTTGAGTTTGATGATATCTTGGAGTGTGTTATCACCCCATTGTAATGGCACATGGACAATATCTTTGGGGCACCAAGGCTCTCAGACAATATTCGGATTTAGTTGGTACCATTGAGTTGAATAACTTCATACATAAGTTTGACTCATGGTATGATTTACATCGGATGCATAATTTTATATCATTAAGTCTGTTAATGGTTTGAAAGGAATTATTCTAGCATTTGGAAGTTGTGCCTATGGATGATTATCATGAGTTCTTGCGTGAACACCTTAAGGAGATTGAGTTCAAGAGGCAATATTGATCTTCAAACTACATCTCTATTATTATGGGTATAGTGTTTGGTGGTGCCAGTTCATCCTATATATTTGTGACTAATGATACGGTGATGTGAAGTTTATCATGCAAGGGTAAAGACGTCAGACACAAGGCTAATAGTGTCAAAATTGGAAAATTTTTATGTTTAGGGGTTTGAAATTGGAGTTGAAGATTTTCAGAGTCCTGCAGAAGTTACATATTATGTCCATTTGCGAAAAAAAAATTTGCGTTAGGTAGCAAAATGAAAAAGGCTAGTCTAAGACAATGCCTTATATCATTGGTTTACAAGTGTGAGATTATCGATCTGGAGAGCAAAAGATCTCCAAAATCAAGTTTTTGTGTTTTCAAATGGCCTTCTAAGTCTATGTCAGTCTAGGTTGGGTTGGTTTGACTCCTTTGATGGATATTTTTGAGATGAAGCATTGTTATTTATGTTTCTTGTGATTGATATATCTCCATCTCTGCTTCCTGTTTGTGCACCACGTTTGTTTGTGTTTGTGCTTTGTTGTTTGGAGTGTTAGTCTCATGTGTGTTGTGGATAGTGATGCTGGATTTTCGGATCAGTCAGACTATCTGCAAGTCCTGTCTCCAAATTGAGACACGACTTACGGACTTGTAGACTAAGTGAGTGCCTGTGGTGATGGCAGGTTTCATGTTGCCCTTGTGTTAACACCTTGTGGTACCTTGTGAACCTTGTGTAGCAGTTTTTGGTTCCAGTTGTTGTTTCTGATTCCAGTTGGAGACCTGTTTTTGTACGGTTGCGGAGGTGATATATTGGTATCTCAGTGGAGTTCTTTGGAGGAGAGACTGGTTGGATTAGTATTGGATGCATCCGTAGTGGAGTTCGGTACCAATCTTTTCTTTGAGATTCACAGAAAACTCTGATTTGGTTTCACACAGTGACAGAGCTGAGTTTGGTGATATCTTGGAGTGTGTACCCACACCATTGTTGTGAGACATGGACGATATCTATGGGGCCACCAAGGATCCCAGACAATATTTGGATATAATTGGTACTAATGAGTTGCATGACTTCATATACGAGTTGACTCATGGTGTGATTTATAGCGGATGCACAACTCTACATTGTTTAATCCGTTTATGGCTCGGAAGGGATTATTCTAGCATTAGGAGGGTTTGCCGATGGATGATTATCATGAGTTTTGGCATAAACACCTTGAGGAAATTGAGTTTTGGAGATAATATTAGTCTCCAAACTACATCTCTATTACTTCGGGTATAGTGTTTGGTGGTGCGAGTTCATCCTCTATACCTAGCACTAATGATGCAGTTGGAGCTAGTCAAGTTAGGAAGAGTTCAAAGGTGCCAACCAAGGATGGATCCTGTTGGATCAAATTCATGTGAGCATTGTCACAGACATGATCACATGATGGATTGATGTTTTGATCTCCATCCAGAATTACGATCAACAAGAGTTGCCATGGCAGTCCCTGGAAGAGGACGAGGGGTTCAAGGTGGCATGGGTGGTGGTAGAGGACCAGCCCCTACTCAAGTCTTGGCCCATGAGGCTAGTCATGAGGTGAACATGGCATCTTGACTGGAGTTTTTGATGCAGAAGATAGCAAGTATGGCTATAGCCCACCAAAGATCAGATTCTGGAGCTGATGTCTCTATATCATATGATGGAGATGTTGTGGAGTACATGTGCACAACGGCACAACCATGTGTAGGTGCTATGACTCATAATGCAACACATACTACTCATTCAAGATAAGCGTCAATGGAGTTGGATCTACAAAGAGGGGAGGCTAGCCGACAAGTTAGACTTCTTTAGTCTTTCACATTGTCAGAGGCATTGAACACCTCATCCATGGCTCTTAGATGACCTATTGGAGAGATGAGGGTGCAAGCCAATGTGGATGTAATTGGAGATGAAGTAGAGACCAACCATCAACATTGTCTAAGGTAGCATCTAGCGCAATGTTGGGGGCGGAAAAGGCTCTTGTTCATTCTCTTGTTTCTCAGCCAAGGATTTATTAACGTTGGAGGTGTCATCATCCCATGTACTACGATTGGCAGCCACATTTTGCAAAAGCAAAGAGGATATGTTGGTTGCTTCTAGTAGTATGAGCACTAGTAGTGTTGATCATGGGATCAAGACAGCCACTAGTGGAACTTGGCAAGCTGCTGCCGCTCGAATGATGGAGTTACTAGCAAGGCCGGCATACAAGCGTCCCAGGATGTCATCAAGTACGGTGATGTTGGATAACAAAAGTGGTGTTTTCTGTTTGGTCGGACCTTCAAGAAAGGTTTATCGACCTCAACGCGTGTTGTTGGATTATGGTGCATAACCCCTTATGTTGGTTAAGGATGCTCTACTTGGTCTTGGTTTGCAAAAGACCGACGTGGAGAAATGTCCATTTCAGATTCAGACATCTTTTGGAAGTTTTAGTGATGTCCCGGCACCATACATCACCCAGGTGGGGTTGACTGTGCAAGTGCAACCGGATCATATCAAGGATAGCTCTACAACGCGAGCACGTGTTGTAGTTATACTTGTAAAGTCCTATGATGAATTGGTGGGTGTGGCAGTGTTATACCCGATGGGATTTACCATTGATTATTGGAAGGAGACAGCCTCTTATCAGCAAGGTTGACAATCTGGCGAGGGCCGAGTGAGTTGATTACATCTACGATTCATTATCGGTTCTAGACCTTTACCAAGTGGAGGTTTGGCGTATGTTGCAGCCTTCAATACTTGTGTTACTTGGCCTGGTGATTTGTTGGAGGGTAACATGGATGCTCATGATAGTCATGGTCCAAATGCTGTGATTATCATGCCAAGTCTTAGTGGAGTAGTGTCATCCACGTTGGATGATTCACTAGGAACTTCATGTATGCAGCTACGGCATATGGCACTAACTCATACATGAGGCTTGAAGTGAGTCTTTTACTCCGGAGAGAGAGGAGACAAAGCAAGTTATTTCCACTTCCATTATGTTGTCACCTTTAGATACAACGCCTATTGATTGGCAGTATCCAGAGGAGGGTATATGTGTGTTATATTTGGAGGGATTAGCACAGGTTTGGCTGCTATTTTGCAGTCAGGCATACGAGTACATCGATATTTGTATGTGGAGCGAGATGAGATTACAAGGCGCATCTCATTACACCATGTGGCACAATTGATTCGAAGATACCCAGATCTTCTACTAGTGTCTAAAATCCCATAGCTCGCTCTCTCTTTCTTCAGCGTTGGGTTCCACCAACCACTGCAAGCGAGAATCCCATACAAGTCCAAGTCCTCCCTCTCTGTAAGCATGGGCAGCTAGGTAACTTAACAATGTGGGTAATGCAGCTCTTGGCTGACCCACAAGGTTCACCACTGCCATGGGTGACCTGTCAGCATGGACCACTGTCTGGGAGTGTCTACACACATCCAAAATACTCTCCACTGTAAGATGTGAGGCCCTCTCCACTCCGTCATATGCTCGCAATAAAACCATCCTTGGAAGAAGGTTTATCCACCATAGATGTGGACGGTGTGCACAAGATCCTACTCTCTCTACATCCAGCAATACCGCTGGTCCAATCCATGACTGCACTCGTCATCACCCGTGCACGTGGATCACCCAACAAGGGAACATTCTCCAAAATGTATGCCAGAGAATAGGTCTGTGTGACTGGAGAGAACATAACACACACAACATCTCCCAAAATATGTCAGAACGTGAATCCTGTAGTCCATGACCATTACCAGTACGTGTGACATGGCCATCCAGCAATATTCAAATGTATGGTGCCATGTCGAGCAAGGTCTTGCGCCTCCAGCAATAAAATATCTGAGGGCAAGACCTGCTGATATCCTTGAACCGCCAACAATGGTAAAAGATCTGAGTATCTCCTCACCAACTGTGCCACATGGTGTAGTGAGACCCGCCTTGCAATCTCATCTCGCTCCACATATAAATATCGATGTACTCGTATGCCAGACTGCAAAATAGCAATCAAACCTGTGTTAATCCCTCCAAACAGATCCAGCACACATATACCTTCCTCTAGATACTGTCAAGCAACAGGCGTTGTATCTAAAGTGACAACATAGTGAAAGTGGGAATACCTTGCTTCATCTCCTCCCTCTCCGTAGTAAGAGAAAATGTTATTTTTTATAATTTAATTATAAGCATCAATACTATATATATTGAAATTTTTAATTAAAAAATAAATTACCTATGAATACAAAAATAAAATACATAATAAAATTATTTTTTATTATTATTTTTACAAACATAAATGATATGTTGTAAAATATAAGGTTTAATCAATAAACGTTTTATTTTGACCTAAAATTTAGTTTTGTTTAGATTTAAAAGATTTGTTCATCAATATTACATTATTATTTTTTTCATTGAAATTTGAATTCTGACATGAGATAACAACATAAACGAAACTTAATCTAATCTATAATTAAGATTCATTCATGAGTGATATTCTTGGCAGATTGCACATTTTTTTAAAACTTAAAGAACATCCCAAGTAATAATACCATTATGTATTTCATATGTGTTCAATAATGTCGCATTAAAATAATACCAAATAAAAATATTTAGAAAGTTTGACACTTGTTAATTGAGAACAATCATTCATGCACAAAGAACAATTCAAAGCATGTGTAAATCAAAGAATCACATCCAATGAAAATTTTTTTACATTTATGAAGAATATTATATCACATGAACACTTGTTGATAATAAAAATGTATTTCATTTGACGGAGATAAGATCTTAAAGGAGAAAAGTGTTGAACAACCAATCTGCGTGACCTATATAGCTAGCTATTTTGATTTAGTACGTGGACTAATTATACTCAATACCGACATATGAACATTCTTCCGTCTTTGCTTGTCATTCCTGCTTCAAAATCTTAAATGCCACTACCATAACTAAAGTCATCTTGTTGACTCTTAGAATCAACTACTGGTGCTTAAATTTGTGGACTCATGTTGACTGAATTTTGTTGCGGTTTTTCAACTCGTTCACACGTTATCAATTTCGATTGAATCATACTAGAGTATCAAAGTAATATATTGGTATTATAATGCTTTTTATATTTTTGCTATAAATGCATCATACATATTCAGGTTTAAATTCTTCTATGATCGTCAATTTCACTAATATTTTAAGTAAAGGTGACTTTTCCATCGATCATCTAATGAAATATTTATTTAAAAAAATAAAATCAGTTATCATTGCAATAGCTACATAATAATGCAATTATTATATAAATTAACAATAAATTACCTAACTTTCACATTGTTTTATTTACATAACGTGTAAAAAATTACCATTATCATGTTTATTTATGTGTTTGATGTGAAAAGTATTTTTTTTGCAAGAAAAGTATCATGACACAGTGAAAAATATTTTAGAGAGTATATGCAATGTATTATTCAGGCTTGCAACATAGATTTGGATAATGTTAACTTTGAGCGCCAAACTCAATGACAATAAGACACGTGTTTCATCACATCTGATGCTGATGTGCATCAGCCTGATAATTATAGCGTAATAACTTTCACACTGCATGTATTCACAAGTGTAGAAGTTCTTATCATTATCCGTGGAGGTAATGTTTTCGAGTACAATCAACGTAGATAGTTTATGCACAAAATGTGCATTTAATGAAGACACGTAAAAATAAATATTATGTAGAAAAATATGAATTGTATCAACTTAACTCATTGTGAGATTTTGTAATGAATAACACTTTATTCATCACAAGCTTAAACCTGTTTCTAGAACTCGATTTATACTTCCATGTCAACTTGTACACATCCAAAATCTTCTAAATCAGCTGATATCATTGAATTGAACTATTACACCTTAACATCCTTTTATCCAATACAATATCAAAGTTACCAAATCATGAAAACCCTTTACATTTAGATTTATTTTGCAAGTTACTAAACAATAAATGGGGGTTTTACTATTATCCAAAAAGATCAAGATAAAGTCTACTAGGCTAGAGATACCAAGACTGTTTAACTTTAAATTCCCCAATTACATATTACGTTAAACGATTGGTTTTTTAAAAGAAGGATGTTACATTCAATTTCAGAAAAAAATTAATTGATTAGCCTACTTATTTTTTCAAAACGTGAAAAACTGTTTATGATTGACATTCAAAAAATGCCCAAACTGAAATATTTACCAAACAAGACAGACGAATTGTATGATATTTATAAATTGTTACAATGGAAATCGTACTTTCGACGTAATGTTCTTGACGTGAGTTGTGATTTTTGGTTGGAAATAGGACGTCCACGAAATGTCCAAAACTACAAACTAATTCACTCTTATTGTTCTATTTTCTACAGGTGGAATAATATCTCGAGGAATCGCATGGGAGAAAGAGTATATCCCATGAGGCTTTCTAGATTATATTCCAAACTCTTTGAGGTGCCATCTAGCAAAATCTAGATGGTACGAGAAAACAGAAACGAAGCTCGTAAAATGATTTTCTCCGTAACCTTCAAGTCCTACCGAAGAGTCATGCGTGCTTTTTGTTGTACCCTTGAATTTATGAACAAATTGATGGGATGCTAATCTCATTTTTGCATTAGATTCATATTCTCTTGATCAATAAGTAAAAATATTTAATATGTTTATATATATAACACTAACACAACTACTCTACAAGTTGCCGATCTATTCAGTCTAATTGGGATGGTAAATTCATATACATAAGGCTATTATTTTCTTCTGGTTCAAGGCCTTAGGTGATAGTCCGTAGTGATGTAATTGCAGAGAGAAAGAGCTGTTGATACACATGCTTAATTTTTTTAATGCGAGAAATTCAAGTATTAGACAACAGCAATATGTTAGTTGAAAATGTATATAATCAACTTGCCATTTAGAGAAAGAAATTAACTTGTTTGTTACAAAATTTACTGAGTTTGGGTATGTTTAAACATGACATCGCATATTTTATTACTACAAACGTAAAATCTAGGTTCCTTTAGACCATGGGGATAGCAAGCTAGGCTGCATTACAGCCTGATTACTAGAACCTAACTTGAGTTGCTAGGTATAAATATGTGCATGGAAGCAAATAGCTTGTTGAATAAAGAATATCAAACTTATGTGGATTATATAGTTCATTCCCTCAAAAATGACACTGAAGGAAAAATTGACTATGAAGTTCTAAAGTGAATCTATTGGAAATTCTGAAAAAATTCTAAAAGCTGCAATGGCAATGAAGTAAAATCGCTGCATTTGGTTTCAGCAAAGGAATGAGCGCCCAGGATAAAGCAAGTCTCCAGGCAGCCATGTGAACAGGATCCAGTCGTTTTCATCTTGTTCTTTACACACTTCATTCATTCATTTCTAATACCTACTGTTGAGTTTCATGGTATCTATAAGAAATGGAAGCTTCTTTCTATCTCTCCTTCCCATGTTATCGGTCGTACTTGATGTAAGACAAGCTCTTTCGCGTAGTGAACATATACATCAATATTTGACATCTACTTTGCTCCTTTAGAAGTTGTGATTGTAGGAAGTTTGTGCCAAATTGATTATTGGTTTCTATATATGCAAAAGGAAGCTATTTTTAAGTAAGTTTAAGGAAATCAACAGATTGCCAAGCACTGAATTCTTAGTCATCAGCTTAGTAACAGAGGACACTTGTTGGAGGTGCTTTTCGACTCGACATGATTAATTTTTGAGGAAAATGTGGGAGAACTCAAAATATATTCTTCTTAATTTGCCATACTCAATGAAATTTATGGTTCATAGACTTGAATCGAGTAACCAGCTGCACATTTGTGAGGTACAATTGAGGTACAATTTCCATTATAATTTGCTTCGGGATGTTATTCGTTAATCAGGTGTAACGGATGTTTTCCCAGCTCTTAAGTTCTAATTGGGCAATTGAGTTTTTATCCTCTTGAAATGTTTCTTAAATGGAACGTAGCATCACACTACGGCTACTAATAAGTATTTCGAATATATTATTCTACATCGTCTAGTGGTACATCTTGGAACTTATTCTTTAATCTTCTTGTCTCCAAATTTTAGATTCATATACTCGGGAACCGGTTCAGCAAAAGTATAGTCACAGTGAAGTACACGCACTGTGCTTTGGGATTTAGTTCTTCGCTCCCTGGTTCATCGAACACTGACTTATTCTGCCATCTCAGGCTTCTAGATCAACACTGTTATGTCCCAAGGCCTGCACTTCGTTTGACAGTGCACAATCAACGTTTATAACCCCCTGTCCTTCTTGTATGCTTCGCGGTATGTATGTGAAACTTTGCTGATAGAGTGGTCACATTAGAGACTCTGAAAAAGTTTTGATTCTGTGTATCTTTGATTCGGGATGTGTCTTCCTAAATTCATGACACATGACACTTGTTTCTGTTGAAAGGTTTGTCTATTGTCTGAGAGGATTGCTGACTACTCAGAGAACAACGTTTGCAGTAAAAATGTACTGTATATCGCTTCAGATCCATATCCTCTGTTTCATTCACATTGAATGGGTCATAAACAGAGAGCGGAGCCTACAGGTCAAATAAAAATTTTGCAATGGTAGATGTGGGCACGGCTTCTGGTCAACCCGTCCTGGTTATATTATCAAACAAAACACCTGTTAATGACAGAAATAGAACTACGCGTTCAGACTCAGAATGAAACTTACGCTCGGAAGTGAAACGTTCACGCTTGAAGTATCACTTCACTCTGTTCAGACAGTACGTTTACGCTTAAGCGTGAGTTGACACTTCAGAGGCATAGTTCATAGTTTAAGCAAAATTCGACTCCAGATGTCAACTTATTTCTCCTTAACTTATAACTCGGCTAGCAATAGATGCGCAATATGGTAGGCTTACGTAAGTAAGAAACAGTTGTCAACTTTTGCTTAGTGAAAAGCCATGAGAGGAGATTATGCCAAAAAACCTGGTCAGATGTTTTCTCGTCCATGGACTTCTGCTCTATTAGGGATCGTCCTTTTGATTCTGTTCCAAAAACCTCAGGTAACCATTCTTCCACACCTAGGCTGTACGTGACGTGGCAGTGGACTTGGCATCGAGAATACTTGATACCTTGGTACTACCATGGCAGGCATGATGTTAACCTCACATGTTCAGCTTGCTTACGGTCTTTCCAGGCTATTTTCACAAGATTAGCTTGAGGGAAAATATAGCATTTGTAGTACACTTCCGGCATTACTCTGAATAATTTAAGTATGTTATGTGCATCATATTTGTGCAGGCCTCTTAGATATTATGTTTTGAAACGTGCATAGATTCTAACATTACCCACAGAATGTAAGAAGCCTGTCTGCTTATTGTAAAGAGTAAGTTTCATTCTGTTGAGTTACACAAAATCAGTATATAAATCAACAGGATTAGCAGCAAGATCTACGACAAGATTGAACTTTACAGGGACGGTTTTATTCTAGAGTACGCGGATAACTGTAGCAACATTCTCAACTCAGAACAAATCGAGTATCAGTTTTGGCGCGTAAGTAAATCTAAGACTGCTACAAGATTTTGGTCAACATACCACGGAAGATAAGGAGTTGACAAAACCTAGTACTAGACTAGTTTTTGGATTCCGTGAGAATGTCGACAGATTTCATGAGCCAGCTTTAACAGGACGTTCATGAACTCCTGGCTCATGAACCTCCTTACCCATTAATGGCTAATAAATGTGCAAGAGAATCTACATATATCTCTCTCTTGAATGTTGCAAATGATATGGCAAAAGGGATGCGGAAATCGAGCGAATATGCTTACATGCAGTATAATTGGAAACAGCCGATCGGTCAAAATGCAGGACAGCACGTCGAGTCTCATTGAGACCCTTGTCCTGAATGATTCCGCATGGCCTATCACCACGGTATAGACAAAGGTTCGGACTTAATTTGGGTGGTAATAAACATTAACGGTGAGATCAAAGTCGGTGCCACCGAACACAAGGGACTTCGGACGCTTTAACGAACTCAACTCAGTCACCTTATACGTACAATGATGTATATTATTATAACGTAGAGACTGCAGATTCTTTCTAACAAATATCTCTGGAACAGTACTTAGATGTGTACATGTGCGTCCAGAATCTCTTTACTTCTCTAGAGAAGTTAGCTTTGTACCTCAATTAGTCCCTTGCCTTAATGTTAGCATATGTGTGTGCTTGGTCTCTGGGCCCATTGTTTGTTCCCATTGATTCCGTGATGTAGACGGGAAAAGCCTTCTCTCTTTCTTCTAGAGTCTCAAGTGCCAGCTTATGTTCAGATTTCAGTCCGAAGAAGATCAGACCAGACCATTCAATTCCAACTGTGACTGAGGTCTGCGCAAAAAAGTCCAAAATCTGCATCAAATCAATATCATTGAAATGCAAACAGCGTTTTTCGGATCTTCTCCTATAAAGGCCCCCTGATCTTGTTCCAGTATCCAAGCCTCCGAGTCTCTTCGAGCCCAACTATCTAGGAGGGAGGCTGCTTAAGTTGTCTCTTAGTCGGTCCAGAACCGCCGCCTGAGCTGAGGCACACTCGCAATGTCTACTAACACTGAGGTATTAATCCGTGACCCGTCCCGTGATTGATATCCATTTCTTTTACACGCTCCGGCTTTGATGTCTCTAAACGCCCACCGTACTCATGTTCTTAGTAGAGAGTGGATCTGCTGTACTGGTAAGATGGTATACTGGAGGATGTGTGCAAGAGCTATCTCCTTGTTTACTATATTACTAAGAATTAGAGACGTCTAGAACTTGGTTCGGAGGCCACCATATCCACGTTTCTGGAGCCGATTGTTTATCAAGGTTTGTGTGAGTTGAATATGTAAGTTCGATTGAACACGTAGCTCGTGAGCCTCATCGTCATGCAGCGGCAGTGGACTAAAGAGATTAATAAGGTAAGGTTCCAGTAGCTTTGGTAAATGATGTAAAGCCAACGAAGATCTCCACTGTAGCGATCATCTGCGATGAGTCTTTCACTCTTTAGATTTGATATCTGCAGCTCGAAAAGGTATATCTTTGTAACGTGCATGTCTCAGCTGTAGAACTAACAATTTTTTCCTAGTGCTGTCATTTACTTCACTTAGGGAAAGTTAGTTTGATTCTCGAATGAAATGTCTTATGGATAGTGTCGTGCAATTTTCGTGCTTTTGCGAGTTCGATGGACCACCCGATACTTTCAAGTAATGCTGGCTTTAAGCTGTTAAAAGTAGCCCGCGGTCCCTTCATGTCCCCAAAGAACCACATCAATGACAGGAATACAGTACCGGTGCTCAGCAAATACTTTTGACCGTTTATCACGGTAATAATACTGACGAACCTGCCAAATTCGAATGCAGTTTGTGCAATTATGCAAAATGCATTCATTTGAGTAAGCCTGTAGGTGAAAGTGTCCTAAATTTATCTGCAATGGAGATTAGCTCATCTATAGACTCACAGCCTCTATTTTACTTTTGAAATCCATTAATTAAACTTTTGGTGTAGT
The DNA here is from genome assembly GCA_014180765.2 of Marchantia paleacea. Taxonomy (NCBI): domain Eukaryota; kingdom Viridiplantae; phylum Streptophyta; class Marchantiopsida; order Marchantiales; family Marchantiaceae; genus Marchantia; species Marchantia paleacea. Next base: position 1,693,932 of record MUAA02000064.1, read on the forward strand.
CAGTATTGCTGAAATCAGGTACGAATTACTAACAGGAAATGGCGGTATTGATGACATCGAATAGGCCGGACCAAAGGTTACAGGTTGCATCATGATCAGATGCCTAGGGCATAAACAGTGCACGTGATCGTGCTAAATGATGCCAGGAAGAATATGAAAGTCAGTATTACCTGAATGATTTTGTGCATATCAGCGTCTTCAAAAGGGGTCCATTCACATATCCATGATTTTCTGCTAGGCTCCAGCTCTGCTATTTTCAAAATCGCTGTGGAAGCTACCAAGAAACGGTTCTGATTACCGCTAGTATCACCCAGGTCCTTTTTCATACCAAACTTAAACTTGCAGATCTAAATTACAGCAGTGCTCAGAATGTAGAATAAGCATTGCAGATCGTAGTACCCTTGATTGTGCTAACTAGTGCAATCATCACTATTATGTATACAATTCGGCGCTCTTGCAAGAAATTGTACTTTTAGTGTTGACAGGTCGCTTCATTTTCGAGGTCGCTACAGAACTAGCCTCCAAACAACGATATGGATTGGTGCCACAGTACACAGTGGCTTTTGACTGTACAGTTTGTTACTTGTGCAGCAAGTTGTGATCGCTTAAACTTTTGTGGATTTTGGATTGTACAAGTTCCAGTCTCCAGCTATAACCTCCAAAGCAATTTTTTTAATCTGATAGGAAAGTCTGTCGTTTTCGGGCCACTCGATGTTTGCGCTGAGTAAGGATCAACGACAGGAGACCAAATGGTGTGGACTCGAAAGCTCGAATGAGTACCATCTATTTTGCCTCCTTCAGAGAAACATTGTGAAATTTAGACCATGCCAATTTGCTGCCCTTTATGACTGTTTGAACCGTACCTTTTATCTTGAGCGCCATTGGTTTCTTGTAAATGAGCTAATAAACGTCAGATGACCAATATGCAGAGCTTGTGGTTCAACGCTTCTCTTCGAAGAGAAACTGATCACGGTATCTTGCCAAAATCAGCACCACTGAAGAATGGTAAGACCCTGAACATTGACTGGTCCACATTCGAATGTTGTTGAATGATAATGAAGTCAAATTGCAAGGCTTCATTTCATCTTAGGATTTCATCGCATGACTGCCTTCTCCACCATCCAAGTTTACTGAGATCGTAGGATCTACTTCCATCTGACTCGAACTCAAAAGTATTGTCGGGTGTGCGCAGGCATGACTTCGGTGCCAGATGATAGTTACCCCGTTGAACATGGCCTATATTCGGACATGCTGTATCGACGTCGGTCCGATTGCAGTGAACTGAAGATGGCAATTTATGACTGCATTCTAATAAGTGCCATATCGACATTTTGAATATATTGTGGTGGCTTCGATGTAGATCCGAATTAAAGGATCTACCTACGAGATCCGCATTATACGATTTAGTAGTGCGCTATCTGAGGGATCATGTAAAAGCGTCGTGGTATGTTGTGTTCGTCAAACTTTCCTCGACAGACATGTCAAAAGGAAGACGAGCTTCCACAATTGCGAGCAGAACGGTATGATACATTGTATCTATGTAGGTGCTGTGGTATGCTGATGTTGTCTTAAGTCACTTTGTCGAGAGCAATATCGATGAAGACGAGCCTATGCAGCATCATGTAATCTGCAATTGCAATTGGATGACGTACGTAGCCGGTTGAATGATCTGTACATATATACGTGCTTATTCCACATGCCATTGCAAATTACATCTGCCTTTTAGCAGACAGGACACGATTTAGTCCGATTATGCATAGCATTTTGTGGCATGCTGATGATATATAAGCTCGGATCCGTGGATAGTTTTCTTTTAGATTCGAGTCTATTTAGCGTCATATGATCTGCAATTGCAGTTGGATATTGTACGTAGCACGTCTGAAGACATGTACATATATACGTCCATATTCCACATGCAATTGCAGATTATATCTGCTCTCGGGTAGACTGCCCACAGAATGTAGCTAATTCTGAATATAAATCAATTCTTCTATTCCTTTATTTCATGACTTTTCAGCTCGGCCTATGTATCAACTTTAAGAATGATCCACTGGAGCATTGGAACTCAGAAGTCCTGAACTGATATAGCGGATCTATAAGTTTTAAATGACCAGAAACATCTACAACTATATACATGCGATTCCAAATCATATCTATTACTTCGTATACTTGCTGCACATATTCGAATTTTAGTAGCAAACATTGTATGGGGGCTCGTAACATGCTGATTTAGGAGCATAGTTTCTTTTCGAGAAGTGCCACAATTGAGCTCGATCAATGCCTATGAACATATTTTCCAACGAGACAGCTTCTTGATGGTTGATCTGATTTGTAATCACCAATGGACATAACAACGAACTAATGTAGATCACATAAGGTAATGGTGCAGGCCGAACGTTAAAAAGTTCTACTTGACATCGGGATATGCTGGAGAAGCCGATGACATCGGCTGTTTGTGAAAATTGATATTCACGGCTGGACAGAGCCCCGTTTCCGGAGTCAATTCAGGTCAGGCACATTCCAAGTTCTCTGCATCTAGTTTGTAATGTCACATACGACGTCGCGCTTAACTGCCAGAACAAAGGATCAGCATCCTTGATTCGAAAAGTTTCTGGAATTTCATCGACGCCTTTTTACACCAAGGATTGTCTAATCTCTTGATTCCTAGTCCTCTCCAGCATTCGAGTCCTTGGCGCAGGGTGTATAAAACCTAGTCTAGGACTGCACAGAAATCGTGATATTCGATGTCGTTACAGTAAAAGGTGCATATCTTTCTTCTGTGCGAAGAGTTTTTAACAAGACAAATATTTCAGATACTTCCATGCACGAGCGATATGCATTCCAGATTTTACGTTGACTTTAGGTACAAACTTGCGTCAGTGCGACATCGGGAAGGTCGAATCTTGTCAGGATCAATGATGTTTCAAGAGTCCGAGCCCAGCGATTTCATGCATATTGGTCACTGTCCGGGAGATCATGTCCACGAACAGTCAGGTGCTTATTTCTTAACTTCTAGTGGAACCTTGAGAACCTGCACGAGCATTGCCTGTCCGTGCATATCATTGCGAAGAACAGTACGATACGAGTACACGTGCAACTTGACTTTACTTTATCCTCGGGTCTGAAGTTAATGAACGGAAAGCCCATAAGGTTAAATTTTTGTGTGTGTACCGAATGCTATGCAAGGTCTGTTAAATGAAGAAAATCTAACCATCAGTACTTTCATACCATCATCATACGAGGGTATTTTTATCTATACTATACCGAGAAGACATTATTCTCTCCTTGTAATCATTGAAACACTTCGTTTGAACTTTCTACTGATTCATTATAGACTGGTTCTTGTTTGCTAATCATATATTGTTTATAGTGTTACTTTATATTCTTCTTAAGGCTTGATTGACATAGGAGTGAGTATACCCAGGAATCTAAGGACAGGACAATAACACAAGCCTCAACTCAAAGTTTTAACTTCACAATAGTTATCATGTTGACGACCACGAGGTATTCTGAATCCGTATCCAATGTCACATTAATCAAATCGAAGCTATTGGTGGCAGGTAATGAAGTACAAAGATACTTAAGATTTGGAGTCCAGCAAAGTCAGAAAGTATGTGTGACATTCTCCACAAATCCATATTTTTTTTCCCCATAATTAACTATGGTCAACTTTCTGATTGATCTCGTATCTGGAGTATGGTTTGGGTGGTAAATATTCTTTATGTAGATAACACATAGTCAGCTTCAAAGAAAATCGTCAACCTTTTGAGTTGACGTTCATCCTTTATTCACATCATACAGAACTGCATAAAAGTCATCTCATTAATTATGGTCAAAAAGGTTGCACTGACTTTTGACACAAGTCCAAGGAAATAATAGTAAAACACCTGAAAGACCAAGGTAGAATTAGCCACCTGATTTATAGTTCTGACCCTGTGGTTGAATATGTAACTATACCAAGATACTCAATTTTGAAAGAGTTTATCTTTGTAGAGCTCAAAATGTTGGACAAATTGTTTCCCACGTTGGGTCATTGTAGTCACATTTTACACGATCATCGAGTTTGCACATGTCTAGTGGGAATCTGTGCAAAAAGTTGTACACCAACGATGAATGGGTCTGACGCTTTGGGATTCATTAACCGCCATGGATCTGACGCAAGGCTACGACGGTAGCTGAACGACTCAATCAATTCTCACGAGGGAATCTGTCATCTTCGCTACAAGTTTGTTTGTGTGGGATTTATCTTTCGATGAAATTCGGTCATATTTCATTCTAAGAAGGGAAAGATGGGTAACGTAAAGCACATTAGAAACGACAGTTGATCTATCAATTCTGTGCCTCAGTTTTAATGTCAGTACCTACATCAACATTGCAGAGATGCACAACTTGGAAGCAAATGGCATATGGATAATTTTAATTATAAAATACTTGCAATTTTATTATTTTGAGCAGCGAGAGGACGCATATATTTACTTAGTAGGACTCCGATTCGGCCACGTAGACTGCCAATGATCCCATTTGCACAAATAAGGTTCTTGCACAAATGTTGTTCTTGTACTCACGTGATGGATGGCTTGGCACCGGTTGAAGATGTAACGATGTTTTTGTTGGACGAAATTTTGTTGTACTGTACCTGTGTTTACGGTGTCAGTGAAATACTATTGGAGAATGAAACTTTAGATATGCCAGAAATTTTTTCCCATAGAACGAGATTGGTCGACGTACACATTCATCTTTTCATAACCTTCATCATCAGAAATTCGGCATCAGCTGTCGAAAGCCCTGTCTTCCCAAACTCGAGCTCAAACAAAACTAAATCCCTCCTCAGTCTTGTTTTCTATCTCTGAGTTCAATCCATAAGGTGAGATGCGCTTGAAGCAATGTCTTCTTCTGTTTTCCCAAAGTCTTTCAAGTTCGCACATTACTGATGAATTGTCTCAGACGTTTTTCACACCCCCATCCCTTTCATTTACATGCTCTTAATTCATCACATTCCAATAGATTCACTACTGTGCTCGTTTATTGATGTCCACGTGTACTCTATTACCTACCGTTCATTCCTTCCACCAAGTGACCAAGCTGTCTCAAGGACATTTATATCACCCCAATGTAGTTATTTTCAGAAACCTTCTCTATTTAAATGGTATATAGTCTGAACAATGCTCGATACCACTTACATGTATGTGTGCTTCATAGGACGATGAAATCCCAAGGCTACACGCCAGAAAGTATTAAGCAACAGCTACCAGAAGAGAAAGAGACAAGAAATGAAAAGATAAATTGAGGGAGTCAATCATGTGAACAAATTATGTCCGTTCATATTCACCTAAAGTTCCTACTACAACCGCTATTTCACATTTTGCTTAATTTCTTTCCTGACATTCGTTGAAAATTCAGTCCGATTTGAATATTCAGTCTGATTTGAGTGAGTCTATGCACGCGACTACCCATACTCATATATTTATGCGTTTGAGTCTATTTGAACCAGCATTTTATCATGTCAAAAGTGTGGGGGTTATTGGCTTCATGCGTCTCCACTCATCCCCTACTTACACATGTTATCTTACTAGTTCATAAGGGCAACATATCTAGGTCTAGTAGGTCTTTCATCTACATGTGGATGCGAGAGGCCACCATTAGCACAAGAAGTAAGAAATATATAGCAAAAAGGATGGGAAGCCCCCATCAAATTGTACATGGATGAAACCAAAGGAGTAAGATGGTACTAGGTCCCAATAACATCACAATAGGAAATATGTCCAAGTGCACCTAAGATATCCGAACTATCTATCTACATACTACATGAGCATTCTAAGAAACATCACCTAAGTGATTGCTCTCCTAGGATTGCACAAGCTAGTGCTCTCTATAGAGCAATGGACACAAGTTGCCTAAAAAAGACTATACAATAAGCTAAAGAGAGTGATACCCCCTTCTCACCTAGTATTGTAGGCTCTCGCACACTCTCTCACAAACATGTCAAATTCAATATTTATAGCTCTATATAACTCCAAAGCTAGAGGAATAAAGAAGTGACTTCTTTGGATACCTCTATACTTGAAGACCTTGTATGCTGCCGCTCCAGTCGTCACCCATCGAGGAGGATGTGTAATCACCCCTCTGAAACATTGTCATGTGTAGGATCTATAACCACAATGTCTACAACAGTAATCTGGTCTTCCCGAATCAAATATAGATTTTTTCTAACTTGAGTCAACTACAAGGCATATCAATGCTCCCTCCATATGAGGTATCCATCTTCGTGTCATTTAAAACACCATATCCCTAATGGCATCATGGGTAGGTATTTTCTGCCCTCCGAATGGCCAAGTCATATGGATCCCTGCTTCATCTAAGGTAGTACCACACTCATAGGTAAGTAAAGAAGGTTCAAATGGCTGGATCAAGCCATTTGCATCTCATCGTTGTAGAAAAGATAGTTGGTGCAAGTCGGAAAGCCATGATGCATGGTTGAGTCAAGATCCACGAGAATGCACCCTTGCCAAAGCAAGAGTGTAGACAAGCCCTAGAAGTATGGATATGATAGGATTCACTAAGAGAGAGTGTAGAGCATGTTGAAATTGTCGGTCCATCAAGGTAGATTGGTTGGCAAAGAGGAAAAAGATGAAAGTTCATAACATACCTCAAGGGATAAAGTATCTCTCGTTTGTTGTAATAGTATTTGTGAAAAAAATTAACCCCATCCACATCCCTTGCATAGATGTCGTGCACATACATATTGCATCACAACATACATCGCTCTCACATCAAATATCACACTACATAGATTGTCATACACCAACACAAGTGTAATACAATCAATTCTACTTCTAGATCGCCTTCACAACCTTCATTCCATCAATGCCTTGCACACCCTACAACAAATAAATTGAAGCTACCATCGATCAAAATTCGCAAAAACACCTTCAACGCTCCAAGAACTCACAATTGTCATCATAGAATCCAATTTGAGTTTTTTGAAGTAATCTTTTCTACTCTCAAAACATCCACAAAGACAATCTGCTCATAACACTAACATAAAAAAGAGATTATAGTCAAGCCCAACCCACTTTGTGCTTCAAAGACTCCAGGTTCTCACACCAGCTACTCATTATCCTAAGTGCAGTTCCAATACAAACGGGTGCTAACTGCACAATCAACTATAACTGTTGTATCTGCTCCTTCATGCACGACTTACCTAACTAGGGATGCTGCTACATAAGTCGTGACATAGTGCACTGACCACATTAGATGTTATGACTAGACGCATGATTCTACGAGCATGTGAGGTTTTACCTTCTAGAGTTTTGCTATAAGAGGATCGTGATGGTGTGAGTTGGTATAAGAGGATGATAATTGTGTGTTATATGACCTTCCAAACATTGATGGTATTATGGATCCAAGTCTAGTAGTTGTGCGGGCAGGCTTGGGATGTATGTTATGTGCTCAAATTGGATTCTATGATGAGAATTGTGAGTTCATGGAGCACTAAAGGTATTTTGGTGAGTTTTGATCGATGGTAGCTTCAATTTATTTGTTGTAGGGTGTGCAAGACGTTGATGGAGTGAAGATTGTGAAGGCGATCTAGAAGTAGAGTTGATTGTGTTACACTTGTGTTGGTGTATGACAATCTATGTAGTGTGATATTTGATGTGAGAGCGATGTATGTTGTGATGCAATATGTATGTGCACGACATCTATGCAACGGATGTGGATGGGGTTTATTTTTTTCACAAATACTATTACAACAAAAGAGAGATACTTTATCCCTTGAGGTACGTTATGAACTTCTATGGAATACAGTTTTACTTATGTGTTGATAGCTTCGATCTATTTATTGTAGAGTCAAAAGTCACTGAAATTTTTAGGTCAAAAATAGAAACGGTAGGTTGTAGGATTATCATATAGTATCCATTTGATCTGAAATTTAGTGGACTGATAAAAGATGTTAAGTATATAGCGCGGGGATGGAGATGTCAAGCCCAAGACTGGCAGTGTCAAAATTGCAAAATTTTGACATTTACGGGTTTGAAATTGGAGTTGAAGATTTTCAAAGTCTCGCAGAAGTTTTCAACCATGTATGTTTACGGAAAAAAATTTGAGTTAGATAGAGAATTGAAGACAACGCCTTATACAATGGGATTATCAATGTCAGATTATTGATTTGGAGAGTAGAAGACCTCCAAAACTAAATTTAATGTTTTTAAATGCCTTTATGAGGCTATGTCAGTTTGGATTGGGTTGGTTTGATATCTTTGATGGATGTTTTTGAGGTGCAGTATTGTTATTTATGTTTCTTAGTGATTGATATACCTCCATCTTAACTTCTTGTTTGTGCACCATGTTTGTTTATGTTGGTGCTTTATTGTTTAGAGTGTTAGTGCTCATGTGTGTTATCGATAGTGAGGTTGGATTTGTGGACCATTCAGACTATCCATGTTTCCCCTCAATGAGACAAGATTTGCCGATTTGTAGGCTGGGTGAGTGCCTATGGTGATGACAGGTTGTTCTTGTGTTAGAATCTTGTGGTGTCTAGTGTACCTTATGTTGCGGTTTCTTGTTCCAATTGGAGATCTGTTGTTGTACGGTTATTGAGGTGATACATTGGTGTCACCTTGGAGTTCTATGGAGGAGTGACAACTCAGGTTAGTATTGGGTGCACCCATAGCTAAGTGCAATATCAACCTTGGTTTTTGAGGTTCACATAAGACTCTAATTTGGTGTAAGAGAGTGACGGAGCTGAGCTTGGTGATATCTTGGAGTGTTTACCCACACCATTGATTTGGGACATGGACAAAATCTATGGGGCCACCAAGGCTCCTAGACGATATTAAGGTACACTTGGTACTTTATATAGGAGTTTGACTCATAGTGTGATTTACAATGGATGCGGAACGCTACGTTGTTTGGTCCGTTTCTGACTTGTAAGGGATTATTGCAACATTTGAAGGGTCCGCCGATGGATGATTACCATGAGGAGATTAAAATCTGGAGACAATATTGGTCTCCAAACTACATCTCCATTATTTCACCTATAGTGTTTGGTGGTGCGAGTTCATCCTCTAAACTTGGCATTAATGATAAAGTTGGAGCTAGTCGAGTTGGGAAGAGTTCAGAGATCCCAACCTTTAACCCTATTCTGAAGTTCTTTGCACAGTTGAGAAGAGATTACCAAGGGGTGAGGACTGATAGGCTACGAGGCTTGCAGGAGTTTCAACGGAAGAGAGGGAAGAGTCTTTGAGAGGCGTAAACTCGAATGTGTTGGTTGATCAATGTTACCCAAGGGTGACAGAGGCACAAGCTGTCCAATATTGGTATGGGATATTGGACAAGGAGCCACTTTAATACATGAGACATCATCTATGATGACCATTGTGTTTTATCTTGCTGAGCGTATTGACCTCAACATGCAAGACGAGAAAGTGGTGAATATTGAGTTCAACAAGAATTCACTAACTTTGTCAACTCCTTCACATTACCAGTCTACAACATAAAGAGTGGTTATGATAAACATGTGGGATAGTCTCGACCATGTGGATAGAATAGTGAAGGTGCCGCATCGAGACCATTGCCATCCTTTTCATAACAACGATTAGTTGTTGGGATGGTGTGTTGGACATGTGGTGGACCTCATCACAAGAAGAATTGTCTTTAAGGTCAAAGGATAGATCCTTTTGGATCAAAATCATGTGAGCATTGTCATAGACATGATCACATGATGGATCAATGTTTTGATCCATCCAAAATTATGTTCAACAAGAGTTATCATGGCAGTCCATGGAAGACAACAAGGAGTTCAAGGTGACAAGGGTGGTGGTAGAGGACCAGTCACTTGTCAAGTGTTAGCCCATGAGACTAGTCATGAAGTGAACATGGCATCTCAACTGCAGCTGTTGGAGCAGAAGATAGCAAGTATGGCTATAGCCTAGCAAAGGTCAGATTTTTGAGATGATGCCTCTACATTATATGATGGAGATGTTGTAGAGTACACGTGCGTAGCGGCACAACCATGTGCAGTTGCTATGACTCGTAGTGCAACACATACTATTGAGTCTAAAGGAGCCTCCATGGAGTTAGATCCACAAAGAAGGGAGGCTAGCCGACAAGTTAGACTTCCTCAATCATTCACATTGTCTAAGGTATTGAATACCTCATCTATGATTTCTAGACGACCTACTAGAGAGATGAGGGTGCATGCCAATGTTGATGTACTTGAAGATGGAGCAAGTAGGGTCAAATCATCAACATTGTTTGAGATAGCATCTATCACAATGTTGGGGGCGGCAAAGACTCTTGTTCATTCTCATATTTTCTCAGACAAGGATGTATAGGCGTTGGGGGCGTCATCATCCCATGTATTACGATTTACAACCACACTTTGCAATGCAAAGAGGATATGTTGGTTGTCGGTAAACTTATAAACATGTTACAAATGAAATGAAATATTTTAAATTAAAAATATTTCAAAATATTTTATTGTTAATATCCATTGAGTAATTTAAAATTAAATTATAAGAAATATAAAATGATTTATATGTAAAATATTTTTTTAATCAACAATAATTAATTTGATCATTCATGATCAATTTTATACTTCATATATAATACATCTTGATTTGCATATACTAAATCAATGGTTTAAATTGATGTGAATTCAACATGTATTGCAGTTGATGTAGATTTTGAAACTATTCATCTCACCTATATATATATGTGTGAAAATACCTAATATATACAAAAAATTAAAATAAATTCACACAAATAAAGAATTTTTATGTGTTAAGGAGTGATAATTTTACATTTTTATATGATAATCATATTTTTTTCTTTGAAATATGTTGAAATTTTTTTACTCATATATTTATCATATATGTTAATATATGACATCACTTTGAAAATAATAAAAAATTACAAGTTTGAATATATTTTATGACCTTAAAAAATAATTTTAATTTTAAAAAAATGTCTATAAAAATCTTACATTCAATTTTTCAATAATAACTTTTTTCTACTTTCCTTCCAAATAATAGAAATATTAAAAAAAATTCAACCTTTAAAAAAATCCTTAATTCTATCGTCGATATGTGCAAGGATTTAGCACTATTTCCAGAGCCTTGACAAAGCTCACAAAGATAGATCGAGAGTGGCGTTGGGGAGATGAACATGAGAGAGCTTTTGTTGAGCTCAAGGGAAGGTTGACATCTGCCCCTACTTTGAGGAGACATGTGAGAGGTCATTTATTTCAAGTTCAAGCTGATTGGAGTATGTTGGGTTTGGGAGCAGTGCTAACCCAACATGAGGAGACATGGTCATGAGGAGTTAGATTGTTTTGAAGTAAAGCGGACATATAGCTTACTTTCATTCAATGCCCCTACACCATAATTACATCCTCTACCGATTATGGGACTTGGTTATCGTTGGAGCTTGGATTTTGCAGGACCTCTGCCATTGACTATACAACATCATCAATATGTGTTGATCATGGTGGAGCATTTTTCTAAGTGGATTGAGTTGATGGCATTGCTTGACAAGTCAAGTGAGGAAACAACTTATGCGTTCTTAGTTGCGATGCTTAGCTGATTTGGTGCACAAGCAAAAGTGTTGACTGATCATGGTACTAAGTTTTTGGGTGAGTTTTAGGCTTTTTGTGATTGAACGTTGATCGATCATTGTACCACCTCAAGAGATCATCCCGATCATCCCGAGGCTGATGATCTAGTAGAGAGAGTTGTTTAGATGGTGAAGAGAGGACTAAGAAAGTTTGACTTGAAGAAAGGTCATATGGGAGACTCGGATATCCAGCTTCCATGGTTGGCCATGGGTTATCGATTTAGCAGACAAGCATCTCTAGCGTTATTTTCACCGTACTTTATATTATATGGTAGAGATCCCAACTTACCTGCAGCTATTCGTCGAGAGTCAGCTAAAGTTTTGGACTTGGATTACCTTGATATTTGGGTTAGGGTGTGTTTTCAAAGGGCAGAATTCTTCCGTAGGATAATGCCCATGGCATTTGATAACCTAGCTATTGCTCAGCATAGAGATACTTTGCATTATGCTACCATCTAAGGAGGTGGATATCGACTTTCAATTCACAAATTTCATTTGGTTGATTACGTTTACTTGTAGTAGAGTGCATCAACCACATTGGATGTTACGGCTGGTTGAATAATTCTACAAGTAAATGAGGTTTTACCTTATGAAGTTTTGGTATTAGAGGCTCATGATGGTATGATTTAGAATGATCATGAGCATAGTTCTGCATCATGTTACCTTCCAAACATTGATGGTACTATGGATCCAAGCCTAGCAGTTGTGCGGTCAAGCTTGAGATGTATGTTATGTGGATCAATTGGTGGAATAGCCATTATGATGATTTGTGATTCTTGTTCGAGAGGATGGCATATGTCATGTTTGACACCTTCTCTCAATGTGGTGCCCACTGGACGGTGGAGATGTCCTCGATAGGATTAGCACACAAGTAGGTTTGACCATTACATGGTATGAATCACAAATATGCAACTAACGATGGGGCATTATAACACCCGGCCTCTTGATCTTAGACCCACAAAGGGCATATCATGTTATGGACTAGATGGCTACTAGGTGTTAGAGGGACCTAACTGCCAGTTAGGGGGACGATTGTGATATACTTGTATTGGTGTATGACGATCTATATATTATGATGTTTAATGTGACATCGATGTATGTTGTGATGCAATATATATATGTGTATGACAGCTGTCACAACTTATGTACGGCATCTCTGGTTAGGTAGATGCGCCTATGCAGGTGTGCATATGCAAAAGCAGTTAGAGCCAATTGTGCAATTAGCGCCGTTCGTAGTGGAACTGCCGTTAGGGCCAACAACGTCATTAGCAGTCCTAGGGCTCAAGGAATAGAGTTTGAATTAGGGCTCCATGGAGGACAGTTTTTGAAGTTGAGCCTTTGAAAGTGTGGCTATGATGGATAGTAGCTAGTGCGGGAACTTGGAGTCTTTGAATTACAAAGTGGGTTTGGCTCGACTGTAATCTCTCTTTATGCCATGGTTATGAGCGGAGTGTCCTTGTGGACGTTTCAAGAGTAGAAAAGATTTATTGTGTTTCACTTGTGTTGGTGTATGATGATCTATGTATTGTGATGTTTGATGTGACAGCGATGTATGTTGTGATGCGATATGTATGTGCACGACAACATTCTTGTCATGGTGATGGAATTTGTTTGCCTAGAGCTATGCAAAGAAGCGTATCTAGAATTATGGGATGCAAAGTTGTGGGCCAAGGCATTAGGCCATAGCTACGAAGAAGAGAAGGATGGCATTGATTGGGAAGGATCGGCTCTACACACTGGGTTTAATTTTAATGAGATGAAGTGGTTCAACCCTAGGGAAAGGAAAGGGACGAATGTATACAAGATTGAGTTTGATAAAGGATGTATTTAGGAGAAAGATGGCCTATACGCTGAACTAGCTATTCTCACCTCAACGGACTACTTATATAAGTATGCATAAAGTGCGTATTGTCAAAGGTTTTATGGGTGGTATCATTCGGGTCAATTAGGATGAGACCTTTGCTTAGAATGTACAAGCGATGGCCAATCAACTTTGAGAGGATGACAAAGGAGTGGTTTATATTTCATCATTTCTAATACACATGTATTGGAAGATGGAATGACTGATGCCAAAGGAACAACATTTTTATCAATTGGATTCCGGATTTTTAAATATCAAAGTTAAAGATGAAAACAAGAGTAGTGGATCTACTCAAAGTTTAGGCACTGCTCCTCAAATTGAGGAAGAAGGCAAGGGTGAAAACAATGTGGGAGAAAAGGATTTGGATTCCGGAGCAGTTGTGGAGGATTTCCCCAAGGAAAAGGCATGAGAGTCCTCGGGGTAGTTCACCATGAAGACAAAAGGTGGTTGAGAAGTTTGTTGAAGCGTTAGCTCCATGACCATCGCGATCAAAGATAAAGGCCACAAATAGAATTGTGGAACCATTGTCTTAGGTACTGCACCTATCGCATAAGTTGGAAGCTGTGGTGGTTCCAATCCTTATGGAGTTGAACGAGATGGGAGCAGGATACATGTGTGGTTGGGATCCACATGAAGATGGATATATGGACCTAGTCCAGACTATGGATCAAATTGACACAGGGAGGCTAGAATAAGAGTAGGTAATTTGGCAGCTCAGTGATAATGTGGAATGATTGACTAAGCAAAAGGCCAAATTAGAGAAGGAAAAGCAGACCTCGAAGCAATCCTATGCAGAAATCTGCAAGATTAGAGGAGCAAAAATCTAGTACGTGGAGAAGGAGAATATGCAGCTTTGGAAGATTGTACAAGAGTTGAAGCCAAGTTGATATGGACGCATCAACTCATTTGGAGTCCTTTGCTAGCATGTGTGTGCAGCATCTCTTTGCTAGGTGTGATGAGGAGGAGACGCAACGGTTGGAGAAGTTGATGAAAGCAATGGAAAATCCGGGGGAAACCAAGGAGAAGAGAAAGGAAATGTACAAGGCTTTTGGTTTGGAGTTCCATGAGGCTATGTGTTTTCATCGACAAGAAATCACTGCTGATGTCCAAGAGATGAAATTAGAAATCGATGTGTTCACTAGAGAGATGGAGATGTGATCAATCGGCATAGAAAACTCACGAAGAAGTAGGAAAGATCGATTAGTGTAGGTAGCGTTTAGGAATAGGTATTAGAACAATGTATAAATAAGAATAAAGTTAGTAGATGGATCTCTTTTTCTTGCGAGTGTTCATTGGGAAGCGAAAGTGTAGTCAAGATAAAACAAGAACTCGCGAAGCTAGTGTGAGACTTACGGAATCAATTGGATTGGATACAAATACTTGGATTTGATAGAGAAATATTTGTGAAGTTAGTCAAGTGTTCGCTCATGAGCTGTGTGCGCATTTATCCACCCATGAGTATTTCATCGAGTTTTTGTCTCAACTTCAACTTGTAAAGGAGAAATCCCCTCCATCAGAAAACAAAATTGAGTTATTCTTGTGTATGCAATTGTGTGCATTTAGTCTAATTGATGGGAATAGGAAATCTTTTTGAATAGTGAGAACTTGAACTTCCTATTTGTATTGCTCTTCGGATTATGTTGTTAAGAGTATCCTAAAGAAGCATAAACTAAGTGTTTTCCATCAGGTTAGGTTATTCGGATATCTCATTCCCTTGGAAACGAATATAAAGTATCCATTACAGTCTTAGACTATGTACCTTTGTTGTTATAGCTATTTGTGACATGATCTGATTGCACTTGCACAATCAACTCAATCCGGATGATGTATGGTGTCAGGACATCACTAGAACCTCCAAGAGATGTCTGAATCTGAAATGGACATCTCTCCACATCGGTCTTTTGCAAACCAAGATCAAACAATGCATCTTACCCAACATAAGGGGTTGTGCAATAGAATCCAACAACACTTGTGGAGATCAATAAACCTTTCTTGAAGGTCGGACCAAATAGAAGACATCACTCCAATTATCCAACATCACTGCACTTGGTGACACCTAGGTACATTTGTATATCGGCCTCAAAGGTAACTCAAACATTCGAGCGGCAACAACTTCCTAAGTTCTACTAGTAGCTATCATGATCCCAAGATCAACACTACAAATGTTGTCACTACTAGAATGCAGTAAATTTTTTTATATACAATAAAGATAGAGAATTTGATAGTGACATGTTTGAAAATGTTCAAAAAATTAGTGGCTATTTTTCTTACACATCATAACATAGATTTCTTTTGCCTTGAAATTCTACTCTCATGAGAAGATCCAAGATTTAAACCTTTGTTTAACAAAGTCAAGAGCTCATAAAAAACATTGCATTGAAGTGTTATTGTATAGTGACATTTTCAATAGTGGTATAGTGAAAAAATTGCAGACTTGAAGGATGAGCATCATATCATACTAACAATGTAAATGAAAAGTATGTTGTGTTTGCTTCAGAATTTTTATGATAAATCAAAATGATGCATAAGTGGCAGCAGATTACGTCAATTTTCTTTCATATATAGAATCAAAGGACATAGGGGATGGTATTGTGAATAAGTATCTTATAAATATTTCAGAGAATGGATAGACTATGACTCGGATGATGAGAATCAATTTTTGCAACAAAATAGAATTGCCATTGTCATATGAACATAAAGCTAGAACTTGAACATTGTAATAGAAATATATTTTTAATCAAATTTTTTCTAAAAAAAAGTAATGCAGTATGTTTGATGAGAATATGTGTACATGGGTATACCATGTAAAGTTTTATGCGATGTGTAAACAAATTCAAATATGAGAACATTGTGACAAAATGTGAATATATAAAGATTTTGTAATTAATTTTATTTATCAAAGCACAAATTATTTCACACAATAAAAATATTTGCTACAATGTCACTTGTATTTTCTTAATTTTTGGATAAAAAAAATTTATGTTTGAATTTATATATTCAAAATATAATTATTTAAAAAATATATATAATTCTCAAAGACATTGGACTTGAATTATATACAATGTTATGCAATGTGGATCTACTTGTCATAAAAAAATAAACACTTATGTAAGATAAAAATAAAAAAATATTGTCATTTTTTTCTTTTGAATCATTGTTTTATATTTATATTTTTTATTTTTATTTTTATTTTTGATTATGTAAAATTAAAAAAAATCAAATAAATTTATGCATTCTTTTCATGAAATCTTATTAATACATCAATTGTATATATGTATTATGGATATACCCGGTGTTGGAATAATTCATTATATAGCACTAATCATCTTGTTGCTTTGGAATGCTCTTTTACAAAAGCTTCACAAGTCAATAAATATTTCAATATAAAAATGGGATTGAATCTCACACAATGATTCTTCAAATCTTTGACTCAAGTTTCACAAGTCGATGAGCACTTTAACCTCAAAACTGAATTACAAGACTGCAAGAAAAATTAAAATTAATAAAATGTATTTTAAAATATTTGATCCAAAAAATGATTCTTCAAGTCTTTTACTAAAGCTTCACAAGTTTATCAGCTCTTTAATTGACAAGTATAAGTTTGCAAGAAGAAAATAATAACTAACAAAATATTTGTATTTTTAAATCTAAAACAAATGACATATTTTTTCAAAGTTTTTCTACTCTAATTATATACATGCAATTCGGTGTTTAAATAAATCATTATGAAAATAATTATTTTTTATGATGAATATGAAAAAAATCAGTAGCACTACCATCTCCTTGCTCAAGGATTTTTTACTTGAAGGTTCACAATCTAAAGAGCACTTCAATCTTAAAATGAGATTGTAAAACTCCAAAAATGATTTAATTTGAAAATATTTTTCTATTCAAATTTTGTAAAAATGAAGCATTTTAATTCAAATTTTTATCTATGAAAAATTATTTATATATTTTTTTTAACTAAAATATATTAAAATCTTTTATTGATGTTAATCATCGCTTATTACGTGTTGTGATGGATAATAAAATATAGAACCATAGTGCATTTGAAAAAAATATTACTATCAAGCTTTACCGGGAATGAGTTTAATGTGACAATTCTTGTATATATAGAAGTCTTGTCAATATTAAACAAAAATGTATTGCATGACAAGCATAAATGAATATTAATGGTGTACTTTGTTAATTATAATTATATAACATGTAGTATTATGGATATAAAATAAATTTAAAAAACTAAATGTCTTCAATCCATAATAAATAAGATAGACATATTTTAATAATAATCACTGAACACATCTATGTACTTCACCTGTTTAACAAGGTTCAAAAATTTTTCAAAAATGACTTCAATGTGACATATTAAGTAAATCAAGAAGGAAAAAACTTAAAAAATACCATCAACAAAAAATATTTAAAAATATAAACTACGGCTACAATCAATTAAAACATCAAATTATGCACTCCATTGTATATATGTTGCAATATTCAAACATATAATATGTGAAAATATCACTTAAAATAATAACATATCAATTTATATATGTCGTAAGAGAACTACAAAAATTGAAATTGATAAATTAATGAGTTTAAAAATAAATATATAACATAAGAATCATTATGATTTCACTAAATACTTTTAAGTAAACTTACATGTATCTCCCTTGTTTATGCAATGTATAATATTACCAATAAGTAAAAAAATTTAACATAATTTTTTTTTAATGAAACATAAAAAAATAATAAAATCAATTTTTTTATTTATAATATATTTAAATAAAATAATAATTTTTGTATAAAAATACATTTTTTCTTAATAAAAAAATTATAAATAAAATTGATAGTGTGAAAATGGGTGATTCATAATTCAATGTATGGCACATAATTGTCATACGTAGGTCACATGCTTTAATATTTTATACTAGTTAATTTTTAATAGACATCAATCATCTTGTTTTATTTTACTAGTGCATGATACCCGACTCATTTTATATCCTTGTAAGCCACAGTGAATTTTCACTTTTTGAAAGATATATGTTTTTATTTTGTCAATTCCAATGAATTATTAAATGACATGGTGTATGTAACAAAGCGATCATATGCACTATGAACCAATAATTCATGGTTAATTGTCAAAAGATATCTAACATCTTAAGATATTTTATCAATTTATGGAAGTCAACTTGTTTTGTATCCATGCAAATCAAAGTGAACTGCTATTTTGTTCTTAAGTGGTTAAGATTAAATCAAAGATTTGATTAAACAAACTTTTGCTAATCAAGACTAGTCAAGATATGCATTTTTTCAATTTCATCAAAATTAAAAAAGTGCATATAACAAATCCAACTAATATCATAAACTTATAAAGATCATATAAAATATAATATTTTTTACACTAATGCATTTCAAAAAAAAATGAATTATTTTCAAAGAGGAAGATTTTATTGACTGTCATAAATAGAGAAATGATGGAGCCAAGACAAAACTTTCTATAAAAAATACATTATGCTTGTTAATTTTATCTCTTTTTTTTTACTTTTAATTTTTATCTAGATGTTATCATATGTGGTGCAGAGCTAAATCTCAAATCACCAATGACTTATTACAAATCCATCATCATCTTTGATGTGATATATTCTTAACAAGTCATTGAGATATTATGTTTGTTGGCATTTTAGTTTGGGCATGCATGGGACAAATTTGTCAAACATCACTAATTAGCAATGCTTGCAACTAAAGGATTCAAAGAGATCAAGTTTAAAAAAATTGGATGAAAAAAAGATAAATGGATGTTTAGTCAAGAGCTACATTCACAAAAATGCTCATAGCAAAAAATGATGGATGTATCATTTCTTAGTTGCTCTTCAGAAAAATGAGACATGAAACATTTTTTGCACCGATACTCTTCATGTAGCAATTGGATCAACAACAACTAAGAAGTTATACATGTTTCAATACTTTCAAGAATATAATAGAAGTGATACATATAACATTGGACTTAAGAGCAACTGAGAAATGTCAACACACATCATTTTTTTCATTGAAAAACGTGAAAATGATACATGTATCACTTCTCTCAACACTAATGAAAATTTTTTTTTCTAGAACAACTTGCAAGTGATTTATGCATCATTTTTCTCAAAAGTAACTGAATCTTTTTATTATGGAGTGTATTTCAAATTGACATGTAACGTTAATAGCATTAGCACTTCTCATATAGTTTCATATAAGCATCACTTCACTAGCTTTTATAAGATGACAGTTAATTTCACACAAAATAATAAAATTATGTGATGAATAGTACATACGCTTTGTTGTTGCTTGCAACCATTTGATTTCAATTATATTTTTTAAGATAAAAATGAAATATGAAGCCAAATTTCATCATCCATATCCATCATCACTAAGTGATTTATTCTCTCAATCTAAGACTGCTTGCTTGAAAAGCTTATTTTTTTTACACTAATTTACCTATTTTTCTCTAAGACTATGTTCTAGCAAAGAAATTTTATTTCTAAAAAATTAATCTCAATTACAATAATCATGTTTTTTATCCAATAATCTTTTTGGGATGGTAAGAATCTCAAACGAGTCAATTGCCATTGTTGTGCATTAGATGATTTTTAATCTTTTTGAGTTTTCTTGGATGCATGTCAAAACTTTATATTTTTTTACAAAGTGGTTGGTTTTTAACATCCTGTCACAACTTATGTACTTGTGTCCCTACTTAGGCAGGTGAGTGCATGCATGCAAGAACAAATACAATAGTTATAGATGATAGTGCAATTAGTACCGTTCATACTAGATGTGCCATTAGAATAGATACCTCTATTAAGAGACCTATAGCTCAATGCATGGAGTTCAAATTAGGGCTCCTTAGAGGGCTATATTCAAAATTAAGCTTTAAAGATGTAGCGCCAACTGACTATCTCTACATCCTGAAAAGTGTTTCTTCATGATGACATGGGGAATTTTGTTGGGTCATCGAGTTTTACCTTGAGGATTAGAGGTAGATATAGATAAAATTAAGGTAATTAATTTATAAGAACCAAAGGAGAAGGTCTCCAAAATTGAATTTTAATGTTTTTAAATACTCTCCTTAAGTTATATTAGTCCGGGTTGGGTTGTTTTGATCCCATTGATGAATATTTTTGAGATGGACTATTATTATTTATGTTTCTTGTGATTGATATGTTTACATCTTGGCTTCTTGTTTGTGCATTATATTTTTTTGTGTTGATATTTTGTTGTTTGGAGTGTTAGGGTCGGTCCCATAAGTTAAATAAAAAGAAGTTTTTTTCGTAATAATTTTTTTTGTTGTACGATGCCAATAAAGCAACAAGAACCTTTTTATCCCAATCATTAATATGATTGACGGTAACTTTATTGAAAAGCTTACACAACAAGCCATTAGACTTCTTTGGAAGGCCATTTCCTTAAGGATTATACGGAATGGTCTTCCAATGCTTGATCTAAAAATAAGAAGTTAGCTCTTCAATCAGGTTATTAAAGAAATATATTTCCCTATTGCTAACTAACTCCAAAGACATACGTGTCGATAGATCACTTGACTAAAAAAGATCTCCGTAACGGTCTTTGCATGATCCTTAAGTGTAGCCATAATATTCATAAATTTTGTTGCATAATGTGTAGTCATGAGAATATATCACTTCATAGATCCTCTACTTGCTAGCAAGATTGGTCCAACAAAGTCAATTTTCGATTTCTTGAAAGGTTTTGACGGTAAAATTGGCTTCAAAGGCTATCGTGTTGTTTGGATAGGATGTCTGATATGCTGACAGTCATCTCACTTCTGTATAAATTGATGAACATCTTTATACATAGTTGGTCATCAATAGCTTACAACCAAAATTTTCTTGACAATGTTGCGTAAAGCATAGTGATCACATGTAGCTTCTTCATGCATTGTCTAAATAAATCGTACAATTTCATAATGCTCAAGGCATCTTCAGAGAACATCATCTGCCCCCAAGCTGAAAATTATACCATTCTCGAGTTGATATGATGTTGCCTTATGTACGAATATTGTCCGATGTTCCACTGATAATCCCTCCGGCATTTCTAAAGTGCGGAGATACTTGTAAAAATTATAATATTACGTATCCTTGTACTCTATCAACTACAATAATAGCTCATTCAAAAAATCATTGTCGACCAATTGAAATGGCAAATGAATTTTTAACCGATATAGAAAATATGTAATTTCTATCTCGGTTAAAAATTCTATTCATCTACTTTGTAGCATTCCATATAATTGACCTTGTCTAACGAAGAATAGTCCATATCAGTGATTTCCTCACTATGATATGTTATCCTTGAGTCGGATTTTTTCTCACCTTGGTACTTTGATGGTCTTCCAAGATGTTAATAACCATCACACTTCTATATAAATTTATAAACATCTTTATACATTATCGGCCACCAATGCCATGCCGCTAAAATCTTCTTAATTGTACTTCTCAAAGCATAATAGCCTCATGTAGCTTTCTCATGCATTCCCCGAATAACACCTTGGATCTCATATTGTTCCAAACATCTCCAAAGAACCTCGTCTGCCCCTAGTTTGAAAACTATACCTTTCTCAAGTTGATATGGAGCCGCCTTATGGATAAACATGATTCTTTGTTCCATAGATAACTCTTCTGATAATTCTAAGGTTTTGAGATATTTATACAAATCATAATACTAAGTATTCTATATTCTGTCAATTGAAACATATACTCATATGGGAAATCATCCCCCACTACCTCTATTGGCATCTTTGTTTGAAGCCTAGCATAGTCTTTCTTGATCTGCACAAAGAAAAAAAATTCATGTAGCAACAACATCCAACGTGCTAATCGTCCCCAAAGATCTGCCTTTTGAACAAGATATTTCATAGTGAAATGATTCACATTAAACACAAACTCATAGCCCAACAAGTAGTGTCAGAATTTCCTAACTACATCGACCATTCCCATAGCTTTTCTTTCCATAATGGAGTAATTTTGCTCTCAACATGCGACTAGCAAAGAAAATGGAATGATCCTTTCCTTGCTCATCTTTTTGCCCCAATATCACTCCCATGGCTTTAGACAAAATATCCATATCGACATGGGAAGTCTTCTCCCAATTAGGTGATATCAACGTAGACAATGTTATCAATTCCTGCTTCATTTGCTGAAATATAGCTTGATGTTCTCAAGTCAACTCATATTCCAGTTCTTTCTTGAGCAATCCTATTAATGGAGATGTAATAGCTGCAGAAGACTTGACATATTGTCGATAATACCCAGTATGCTCAAGTAAAGTCTTGAGTTTACTAATATTATTAGGGGATTCTAATGAAACAATCACCTCTAACCCTTGAGTTGAAACCCGATGACCAAGGAAAATGTCCTTAGTCATCATGAAGTAGCATTTTTCCGTATGAAGAGCCAATTGGCTTTCTCGACACTTCCAAAAAGTTAGCTGCATATGATAAAAGTGATCAAGCTTGGATCCAAAGACACAAAAGTCATCAATAAAAATCTCAAGAACCATCCGAAAGTAATTTTGAAAGATATGAGTCATCATTTGCTGGAATGTAGTTGGTACATTACATAACCTAAATGGCATTTTATGGTAAGCATGGATCCCTCAATCCGTGATCAAGATAGTCTTATTTTTATCCTCCTCCCAAATAGACACTTGATTGTATCTTGAAAACCCATCCAAGAAACTATAACATTCATGTTTTGCTACATGGTTCAAGAGAGTATCAACAAAGGGCAGAGGGTGATGATTTTTCTTGGTGGTAGCATTAAATTTTTTGAAATCTTGACCGACACAAGGATAGTGATGGATCCGAAAAAGATGAAACACATCCTTGACTTCTCTTTTCTGATGACGTTGACCAAGTTAAGACATTTCCTTGATATGGTGGGATACTATCAAAGATTCATTTTTTTCTTCTGTAGCAAAGCTTATGCCTTGATGATTTACATGAAGAAGAGGAAGGATTACAATTTAATCTTTAAGAATGGAGAGACGGTGCTGGCTTTCAAATTTCTTAAGAAGGAGTTGGTAACAACTCATATTTTAACTAAACCAAATTGGGATAAACATTTTATTCTCTACACTAATGCATCAAACATTGCTATATGATGCACTCTAAGTCAGATAGATGATGATAATCATGATCATTCAATTGTTTATGCTAGTAGATGAATGATGCAAGCACAAAGAAAGTATTCAGTGATACAGATCACAAGGCTTTGAAGTACATTTTTAACAAGCTTAATGCTGAGCGTGGGATAGCAAGATGGAAGTTTTTACAACCGGATTTTGATTAAATCATTGAGGATCAACCCAATAAGAAGAATGCCAATGTTGATTTGATGTCTCGTGCATACAATGAGGAAGGAGATCAACCAACGGATGATACATTTTGAGATGAGAATTTGCTGATGATGGACACCATATCCGAGATACATGCAGAATACAAGGTGATATTGGATTTCATCTCCGAAGGATAGTTTCCCCAAGGCATACATTCAAGGGAGAGGAATGCATTGGTGAAGAGATGTGAATCTTAACCATCATAGAGAACGTGTTGTTTCATCAAGGAGCATATGGATTACTTTGAAGAGTTGTTGGAAGGGAGTAGTCAATTCAACTCATGAAGGAGTTTCACAAAGCATGTGTTTATGGAGTACACTTTACAAGAAAGTTAACTGCATTTAAGATCCTAGATGCATGCTATCATTGGAAGGACATTTTCAAAGATTGTGTGGAATTTTGCAAGTGTTGTGATGTGTATCATGCTTTCGCTAAAAAGTCCATGAAAAATCCTCCTTTGACCTTAGTTCCTATTTTAGGCCGTTTTGAGAAATGAGATTTTGTAGAACCCTTGAATCTTACTCCTTGTGATAGCAAGTTTATTTTGGTAGCTATAGATTATCTAACCAAGTAGGTAGAAGTTAGACCTCTAAAATCTACTATTGAGGAGGAAGTGGACAAATTTATACCCGATGGCGAATATGTGAGTAAGACATCTTTATGCAATGCTAAACAATCATAGTCTGAAGAGTGGAAACATAAAAACACTAATCCCATTAACGAAATTGAATCTTCAAGAAAATTCTAAAGGAATTCTTTAGTAAAGAATTCCTTTAGAATTTTGGGTGATCCACAATTATAAAAGGTGAATGTTTACCAATTGTAAGCTTGTAGAAGTTCACCTGGAGAAATTCACAATGACTAAACTCATGGGTGAAATTTTTTAGTAACTTAACAAGAATTTGAACTCCAATCAGGCGGGCCACCGCAATCTCAAACTCATGGATCGAATTCTTGAGTAACTTTAGAAGAATTTGAACTTCAATGAGGCAGGCCACCACAATCTCTTCTCAGCTTTGAGAGTTTTTGTTATACCCTGACTACTCATGAAC
This sequence comes from Marchantia paleacea, assembly GCA_014180765.2. Classification (NCBI taxonomy): domain Eukaryota; kingdom Viridiplantae; phylum Streptophyta; class Marchantiopsida; order Marchantiales; family Marchantiaceae; genus Marchantia; species Marchantia paleacea. Next base: position 1,718,841 of record MUAA02000064.1, read on the forward strand.
AATTTCTTGTCTCACTCTTACAAATTAAAGATATCCATTCGAACTAATCGAGTCATAGTTAAACATAATTCTAACATCCTATCCAAATCGCTATCTACACGAATCAAGCTTGACTACTTCTTTGGGAAGTCATTGCACCCTTAGATGACGACTCCACTCTTCATGCAAAAATATCGACGCTCATCTGCAACTCTTGAAAGTCTTTTACAATCTCCTTCCGATGAACATCCATCATTTTTTGATATTCACGATCCATGGTCTTATACATCTCCTTCCGCTTTACCTTTGAATTTCCAAGAGTGTTCATTATCACAGTCAATTGCTCCAATCAGTCAGATTGGAGCGACCGATATTTTTTTAAGATTTTTTTTGCCATACTAGGCAAAAAGATTGTGCGAGCATTTGCTCGCCAAAACTTTGAGCCTTGCCAACCATTCTACATCGACTTCGTGCAATTGCTACTTCATGTTCTTCAATTGTCTTTGGAGTTTCTTGTTCTCCACCTCCACAAACTTCAACTCGGCTCTTCTTATCTTACACCATAGGCTTGCTTTGCTACTTTTTCTTCCTTCTCCGCCTCTGCTTTTTGTTTCTCCAAGCTCTTCACAGATTCTATCAACTGCTTAATGGTTTGCGTATGGTCCTTCCTTCTTATCGCGGTGAGATTCATAACCTATATCAGGTCCATAAAACCGTCTTCATGAAAATCCCACCATTGGATGTAGTTCAATCTCATCTCATTTAGTTCCATTAAAACTAGCACAACTACATTTTCCAGCTTCTAAGCCAACTGCAACACTGAAGTAAGGAATAGTATTCCAATGTTTAATCTGAAAATAAGTGGTAAGTTCCTCAATCAAGTTTTTCAAGAAATGAGTTGTCATATCACTAACTAGTTCAAGCGGACATCCATATCTACAAATGACATGGTTGACGAAAAACTCTGCTACCGTCTTCATATATGTAGGATACTAGTTAGATAGTTTGAGCTTTTTTTTTTTTGGAATAAAAAGAGTGATATTCGGATGAAATATGGTTATTTCATCCGAATGCGATCCACATGAGATACAAACTCATAACCCAAGAGATAGTGCCGTAATTTTCTTACTACATAAACCATTCCAAGAGTCTTTTTTTCCGTAATGGAATAGTTCCTCTCTACTGCTATTAACATGCGACTAGCAAAATATATGGGATGATCCTTCTCTTGTTTATCTCTCTGTCCCAACACTATTCCAATCACCATTGACAAAATGTCAACATCAACATGAAAAAATTTCTCCCAATTCGGGGGTGTCAACATCAGAGCTGTCACCAACTCTTTTTTCATTTGCTAAAATGTCTCATGATGTTCTTCCGTCCCTACAAACTCCATTTTTTTTATTAAGAAACCCAGTTAATGGAGTTACAATAGCTGCAAATGATTTAACATATCAATGAAAGTATCATGTGTGTCCCAAGAAAACACTAAGCTCTTAGATGTTCCTAAGTTTCCATATCCATAATCTAACACTAGTGTACTAGTTGTATAAGCAATTGTTTTCAACTAGCTTTTTTCAAATCTCTAAATGATGCAAATTTTTTTTCATAAATAAATAGTGTTTGAAACTTCTACGGAATTTCAAATTTAGATATAAACATGAATATCAATCAAATGAAATAGATTTTATTTCATGTCATGTCCAAATTATGCATAATAAAATGATTGACAATAAAAAATTTTGTATCTCAAATTGGATTGGCTAATCTTAACACAACTTTAAGGTACCAAGATGTGACAGCAACAACTTGCCATATGCAATAATTAGTACAAAATGTTTAAAAATTATCACTTTAATGACAAAACTTATACAAACATAAATAATGATTTTAAATTAATTTATATAAAAAATTATTCTGAGAAAAATTATTTTAAATAAAAAAAAAATTAATGATATTATTTTTTAATTATTTTATAACCTGCATCGTAACATATTATTGTTCATTTTTTGAATAAATAAATTAAATAATCTTAAATTTTTGTTGTGAAATATGCATAAACAAATAAATAAAATAATTTTTAAATAAAAATATAATTTAATTAATAAAATCTTAAGCTTAAATTTCAAATAAAATAATATTAAAACATGAATATAAATGTTTTATTATTAAATATTAATTTAAATTCATTTTTTGATACAAATTAATCAATTTTGATTTTTTAAAATATAAAAATTTTGAAAAATTAAAATTATAAATAACAAATTTTTAAATATAAATATTAATAAATGAATTTTTTTTTTAATTAAATTTTTTTTACATAATTAATTTTATAAAACAAAATAAATATTTTATTAAAATAATAATTCAAAAAATATTGCTTAAACTATTTTTTGTTAAAAAATAGAAAAATTTGAGAACATTTATTTTCATCCTTACAATAATATCATAATTTTTTAAAAATTTGAACAAACAACACAGTTGAGATAGTGAAAATTAAAAAAAAAAAATAAAATTTTATAGGTTAAGTTTTTTAAATATTTTATAAAGTTTAAAATTATTTTTTTTAAATATTATTTTTTTTAGCTATATATGTCAAATTTGTTTAAAAAAACATATCATGTTAAAATCAACATTGCTGATTGATCAACTAAATCAATTTATTGGTAAATTGCATATATCAATCCTATCTCCAATGATTCATCTACTTCAAAAATTATGTACCATGAATTTAATCAGTGGAATGGGGCTTAACAATGACAATATACTTAAAAATCTTGTGAGCAAAGGATAAACAAGTAATTAAAGATGTTATTTTTTTATATGTTGTGTTAAGTCATTGTACAAGTTCAAAATTTTAATTCTTTGTCACAATTCATTCATGCAATTATATAATCCGCTAAAACACCAAAAAAAAAGAATTGTAGTTTATTCTGCTGTCGTGTTGTGACGCGGCTACTATGAGAAGATGATGACATGTGTCATCTTCAGAGCTGTTGTCATAACGGCGATACTTTAGGTTATGGTAAAATATGGCATTGTAAGGTTGTAAAGAGCTAAGGAGATCTAGACACATCACCTTGCTGACTAAAGAGCTTATCTAATTGAAGTGGAGTCGACGTAGGACGTCGATAGGGGACAACATGATCCTCAAGATGTACCATTGTCGAGTCCATTTGTGATCAACATCCGGCGTCTTCATCGTGATCGCTTTTGGGTATACTTACCAGGTTTCAAGTTGTCATTTTAACTCTTATTAGTGAAAACTCATATTGTGTATAGTATGTCTAAGTAGAGTGTTTAGGATAGTTGTAAAGCTCTAAGTTTCAATGGAGCTAATTTGGTCACACTAGTGATCAAAATAGCATTCTCCATTCCCATTGGTATAGGAGTTTTGACTAATGAGGGCACTAGGGCAACCTTTCGAGGTTTTTAGGAATTTTGGATACCTTCTAGCAAGACATTCGGAGATCTGAGGATAGCGTTGGAAAGCTGACGGGACGAGCTACAATGTGGGCTCAAGAATGGATGGATTTGAAGGATTTGTCATTCTGAAATGGTGATTCAAAGTTAGAGAGAGAAATTTAGACCTTTGAGTGTATTTGGAGTGTTTGTGACAATCTGACGAGGGTTTTGGGAGATCTGAGTTACAGTTTACGACTTGGGCTTGTGTTTTGATTGAAGTTTTGACTCGATTGGACGAGTTTTGAGTACGGAGTGATAGGTTGAAGTTTGTGTAAGCTGTCAGAGTTGCAGGATTGCACTGACTATCACAAACCTAGTACATCGATCATATCTTTTGATACCAAAAATTTCTGTCAATAAAACTTTCTAGAGTTAAAGTTCGGATGATGAGTGACATTCTGATGAAATTTGAGAGCAATTGGAGTCAAGGATTGGGATATGTGATGGGTTTTGTACACAGGGGTCTGCATATCACCTTGTGATACAGTGTGGACATCACCAATTGTTTTGAGAGATCTAGAAAAGAAAAACATCTCAAACTTTTTTGAGTGATTAAAAGGGTTGCGGAGCAATTTTTTGTAAAGTTTAAGCGAAAGTTATCGGTCGAATCATTGGATATCATAATCTTCTTCCACTGAAGTTTTATCGGTTGTAATGTGGAGTGCTGAGGAGAGGAAGAAGAGATTGTCAACTCACACAAGGTTCTAGAGGGTTCTTCTACAACCTGTCGCTGGGGCGTTCTCAGAGCAAAGAATTGTCCTATGCAACACCACTCCATGCAATCATAAATCCCCTCACAAAGAAAAGGAGAGATCAGCTCAACCTCGACGATGTGAACTTCTGTCCTTCGAGGATTGGCTCCTGATTTGGATCTGAAATCTTTCATATCATAAATAAAATAATTATATTAATTGTAGGACCCTACTTAGAGGTTTGGAGCTTGTTTTTTTTGTTTTTGGAATAAAAGCGAACGATATTCGGAGAAAGTCTTTGCCACCGAATACGAATAGGTGAAATAAGTACGAAGATGGCCAAGACAAATGAGTTGTTAAGGAGGTTTGAAGCGTTGAACGGATTAGGACAGTTAGTAACAACATCGACGAGCGCAATGAGCTGCAGAGGAGCAAGCACGAGCCGACGAGTCAAGTAGACAGGATGAAGAGGAAATCGATCATTCGATCGGGGGCTCGTGAGGCTATTCAATTGCCAGTAAAAAAGATGCCGAAAGGAGTATATCGACCTTTGGTGCCAAAGCCAAAGTGGTCAACCGGAGAATTAACACGATTAAAGAACTTGGACGGAGAGTTCCTGGCATGGCGATGAGACTGTGTATGCCCAGAATTGTGCGAAGAAGTTTGAGCTAAGAAGACAGCCAACCCGATAGGTTGGAGAACACATCCAAATTCATGGGATGCGTTGCTTTGAGTTGAGGCTTTAGGAAGAGATTACTCGAAGGAGAAGGATGGAGTCGACTGGGAAGGTTCGGCAATGCATACTGCATTCACCTTCAATGAGACCAAGTGGTTTGATCCTAGAGAGAGGAAGGGTACAAACGGCTTCAAGATCGATCTTATTCGGGATGACTTCCGACGGAAGATAATGTATACCTTGAACTAGCTCTTCTCACCACAACGAACTACTTATGTAAGTATGCATAAGGTGAGAATAGTGGAGGGATTCGTCGGCGGATCAATAAAGGTCAATTGGGGAGAGATCTTCACTCGCAATGTGTAGGCAATGGGACAGAGGCTGCGAGCAGGAGAGAAGGGAGTGATCTATATCTCTTGCTTCTTGGTGCATATGTATTCGCGCATGGGGTGGTTGACACCACAAGAGAGAAGGCGCTATCAAGTGAATGTAGTCAGCAATCTCGGTGGGCCCGTGGCGAGCAATGGTAGTAGTGGGTCAACGAGAAGTGTGGGACCCCACCAAGATGATGGTGTGCAGTCACCAATGCAATCCACTCAGCGGGAGACATCTTCGGAGGCGAGAGTGAAGGCAGTAAGAGAGGAGGAAGAAGCGACATTCGGGAAGGAGGACTCCGTGGGGACCACAGAGAAGAGGAGTCCAAGTGTGGAGATAATTGCAGAGCCCAGCAGTAAGAAGCGGAAGCTCAAGGAAATTGCGCAGCCAGGAAGTCCAGTACCGAAGGCATCGAGGTATAAGGTAAAAGCAACCAAGGTAACAGTAGAAGAACCACTTTCTTCGGGTGTTCGCTTGGCGCTGTCGGAGAACATGGTGATGCTAGTTCTAATGGAGCTGAACGAGATGGATAGTAGTTACATCCAAGGGTGGAATTCCCAGGAAGACGGTTACATGGAGCTGATTCAGTTGCTGAACCGCACCGCCAGAGGGAAGAAGGATCAGGCGGATAGTATAAAGCAATTGACAGAGTCAGTGGAGCGTCTGGAGAAGCAGAAGGAGTCATCGTATGAAGCTATCACGGTGAAGCAGACGTACAGTGAGGTCTGTAAGATTCGGAGCGCGGAAATGAAGTTTGTGGAGAGGGAGAATGAGAAGCTTCAACAGCAATTGAAGAGGGCGAAGCAGCAATTGCATGAAGTCGATGTTGAACGGCCGGATAGATTAGAAGATTTGGCGAGTAGGTGCTCGCAATACCTTTTTGCTGGGTGTGACGATGTGGAGGCTGAAAGGTTGGAACGTTTGACAGTGGTCATGAAAATCCTTTGCGATTCGAAGGATTGAAGGAAGGAGATGTACAAGGCTATGGGACGCGAATGCCAGGAAGCAATGCGAGTCCATCGAAAGGAGATCGCAGAAGACATCAGGGAGTTGCAAGTGAGCGTCGATGTTTTTGCATTGAGGGAAGAGACGTCATCAAAGGGATCAGCAACTTTCCGAAGAAGTAGTAGGGCGCAATCCGTGTAGGCGACGATTAGGAATAGGTGCGAGTAGATTGTATAAATAGGAGTAGTGTTAGAGTAGGATTATCACTTTCTTTACAAGTGTTCATTGAGAACCGTAATTGTAGTCAAGGTAGAACAAAGTGCTCGAGAAGCTGTTGAATGTTACATTCGATTGGCCTTGACTGGTGCGCAATACCGATGAATATACCTGGATATTCGTCCATGAGCCATAGTCGGATACACTTCAAAGTAGAACTTCATCAAGGGCATCGTCTCGTCGACAGCTTGTAAAGGAGTGATCAAACTCCCATCAGTAAACTTGGAGTGAAATTTCAATTACATGTGTAATTCTGTGCAATGTAATGGATGGCTAATGGTTTGTCAATTTGACTTAGTGGTCTTGGACTACTCTGTCACATCACTCTTCGGACTATGCATGTCCAGAGTCTTCAAAAGAAGCATAAACATTCATATTCGTCGTTGACAGAAAGATAACACCTCATTCCCTTGGGAACGAACTGTAATTCTGTACAAATGACAAAACTTTTGTGTAACCTGTTTGTTACATTAATACATATTTATGCAAGATCAAAACAAATTTACTTATTCAACTCAATCAAACAATTCATCTATTGCTGAAAAGTTTTTGAAAATATAATCTAATCTAATTTAACTCGAACTATTAACTTCAACAATAATATCTCTTTATCCACTTCACTAAATAAAATAATATTAAAATAAAATAAAATAAAAATTTAAAATAAATGAATTTTAAAAAATATTTAAAAATAAAAAATGTATCATAAAAAATATATCAAAAACATATTCATTTAGTTTAAACTTGAAATATTATCATTACAAGTAAAAATTCAAATTCTTCTAATGAATTCAAAAGATTGTTAAACATTGTATCTTGCTGTAATTTATTGACTTTTTAAAAAATATAATTGTTTGTTATAAAATTAATGATGATTTGTCAAACATAAATTGATTTTTAAATTTTGACTTTTTATATTATACACCAAATTAAAAAACAGCATTCAAGATTTGCACAATTTTTTTAAATGTGTGCATATGAGTTTAAAATTATCATGAGTTGAAATGAAGATTGAAATTCTCAATCTTATTCACCATTTTTTAATATAATTTATTATGTTCATGTCATATTATTGATAAAATTTCAACTACTTTAAACATGAGATCTTCATTGTTTATCTCACTATTTACAAATTTGAATCTTTTCATAATTTTACATTGTATTAATTTTTTCAATTTGTGTCAATTAATGCTTGTAAAAAATAAGTATCATGATAATGATAGTGAAAAATAGTTGGGAGCTATGATTTAGTAGAGTATTTCATAATGCAGTGTTGATTTTTAAGTGCATTATTTTTCATAATTATCTAATACCTTAGACTGATTGAAGTAGATTATAATCTATAAATTTTGTTAAACTGCCCCTTGTTGCAAGTATAGTATGTTTTAGATTCATTTTTGCATCTTCACTATCCTTCTATAATATTTACAACTATCTCAATTAGAGCTCCAATACATTAGTTTGATCAACTCTATCAAGCATGGTACCTAATTTTTAAAAATTTAATATATATCAAATAATATGATAAATTTTTGGTTCAACAAAACATCACACTTTATCATAAAATCCTGAATAAATCTAACCTTATTTTAAAATAAAATATTTAATATTTAAATAAATTTTTTCTATAGATTTTATTAAAAATTGCAAAATTAAAGGATAATTTATCATTAAAATTCTGTCACAAATAATTTATTATTAGTTTTAAATGAATAATATAATACTCTTTCAATTGATGAGCTTTCTCAAAATTCAATAGAGATTGTATAATTTTTCCAAAAATTGTAGCTAATATATTTTAAGATAAATTTATACAAATTTTTCAGCTTTTAAATGTAAACTTATTACTTTTATAAACTTTGATTAATTTTTTTATATCAAAATTAAATATTACATTTTGAAAATTTTCTCAACATCATCACGAGATAAATTACCCTTTACACATGAATACATGGATTATAAATAATTTGTAATAATTTTATATGATAAAATTGATAAATTGTATATAAAATAATAAATATAACTACATTCATATAAGTATCTTTCCACACACATCCCATCTTATTCTTGATATATGTAGTTTAGACATCTTGTGATAAGTCAAAAATCACACAATGGCTTCAAGATTTGACTCTTGATATCATCATCATCCATCACACTCATTAGATTTCATTAGTGTATCTTTATCCAACTTCATCACAACTACTACTCCTCACACTTCTCTCTTTTGTTGATTGTATCTTTGTATCTCTTGATAAGAGATTTAACTTCAATGTGAACATATATGTAATTTTTTTCATCATCCCACCATACTATTCACTCAATGTTAATATCAATCAATTTGATGTTAGATTGAACAAAAATATTATTCAATTTTCTCAACACATAATTATGTAATGACTCATTAAGCCTATGCTTACTCTCCTTATGCTTCTTTTTCCATCTTAACATTACAAATAATACATCTTAATGGTTTTGATAAATGAGCATATTGAGATATTAAAGTATTAAAAAAGACGCAAATATCAATGAATGTACTTAACTCAATTATGTTCTCATAATCTTTCATCATCTAAATTATCAATATATTCGTAGGGTTTGGGTTCATTGCAAATAATCCACAAATATGACAAATTACTACGAACTCTAACATCCAAACAAGACTAGTAATTAATCTAAAATTTAGTCTAGAAAAGATAAGATTACATCTTTTAATCTTGTGAAACTTTATTTCACATATGTAATGTGACACCTCGCAAATTTTTTGCACACTTTCTAATTGATGGTCTCATATCTTACTCTCATTTCACAACATCAATATACAAAAATACATCATTTTCTTAAGTAATAATAAAAATGAGGAGACACCAAGTAATATAGCAAAAATGATGGAAATACCCCTAAGTAATAATCATGAAGGATCTTGTTAATGGCATCTAAGTATATGAAAATTTGTTTATTAAAATGAAATTAAGAAATATATAGCAAAAAGTATGGGAAGATCCCATCAAGCTAAACATGGATGAAACCAAAGAAGTAAGATGGGATTAGGTCCCAATAGTATCACAATGGAAAATATGTCATATTGCACATAAGATATGAGAACTATCTAGGTCAAACGGTCTGCATATTACAAAAGCATCCGAATAAACATCACATAATATCATTGTTCTCCTATGGATTACATGCTCATGTTGTTTGTAAACCTTTTGACTTGGATAGTTTAGATATCCTAGGTGCTGTAGGACATATTTCCCAGTGTGATACTATTGGGGCCTAGCCCTATGTTACCGGGTTGGTTCCTTCCTTGTACGATTTGATGGAGTACGATTTGATATTTTACTTCGTCTTTCCTATGGATTACATAAGCTAGTGTCATATGTAGAGCAATGGATACCCGTAGACTAAAAAAGACCTTACAATAACCTCAAGAGAGTGATACCCCTATTGCCTAGTATGGTAGGCTCTCTCACTAACATGTGGAAGTGGATGTCCTTAGTTGTATATAACTCTAAGGCTAGAGTAACAAAGAAATGATCACTTTGCATACCCCTGTAATTGGTTTCCTATGATGCGTTTCCACTCTTACCACATGCTCGGGGTTGGGTGATCACCACTTCCACAACACTATCAGTAATTGGTTTCCTATGATGCGTTTCCACTCTTACCACATGCTCGGGGTTGGGTGATCACCACTTCCACAACACTATCAGTTGTAAGATCTAAATGTTAAAATCACAACGGCCACTTGAACATCTCACGGAAGGAATAACCAAGCAACGACCCGGGGTTAGATAGACGAAGTAGCGTAGATACCGGAATGTACTCTGAGAAGATGGTTTGGGTACAATTATGAACTTATGTGGAAAAATGAATTGAAAGGAAAGGCGGCTTAGGTGGAACACGGTCAGGGTACGAGCGTGCTGAGCTGGCAGGAACAGCCCCCAGCCATTGGAGAGCAGCATATCCAAAATCTCGCACCTTCCGCCTTCTACTCGTCGCTACTTGCGGTTTTCGTCGCCTTTCGTGTTCGAATGAATTTCCTTCTCGATGTTGCATCCTATCTTGTACCCATCACTGTCATCTACGCTACTACGGACTGTTGACCGACTTCCAGATCACTGCGCATTCTTTCGTCCGAAGGCATCCTGCCAGCTCCGTTTGGTGAACGTTTCTTTTCCCATTCCTCCAGCAGCAGGAGCCGTATCAGCTCGAGCCCAAGCTGTGGACGAAGAAAGTCTGCTTGAGTTTAGAGCGCAATGATGGCGATCACCGTAGGAGTGGGGTCATTGCTTCCCGTTGCGGCCTTAAGAGGAGTGCAGAGCGCAAATGGAGCTCAGGGGACTTCGTACTCGACGTCTCTGGGTAGCCCGAGAAGTGGGTTCCGTGGCAGCTCTATTTCTGCCTCCCCGCTCTCGCTGCAGCAGTCTCGAGTTGCCGTGCAGGTCGGTGAATTTTGCGCTTTTGTTTTCGAACTCAGCTGATTTTATTTCTCTATTTGTGCACACGAACATTTAATGTGCTGCGAACTCCTGTTCTTTAGTGGAACTGCAGAGCTTCAAAGTTATTGATGTCGGCATACGCATCAAAAATTTTGGTCAAAATTCTTGAAAACGTTGAATTCATGATTGCTTTGTTAATTTCCAACTTCTGAGTTCGGAGTTTTCTTCGGCATTGATCTTATATTTCAGTCCGAATATTTGAATCGTACTCTCTCTGTAAGTGTAAATTTCGTCAGCATAGAAATACGGTAGCCAGATCAGTCTAATCGGAGTGTTCTCTCTGTTGTATCCAGGTTCCTTACTGCTGAGTACAGAAATCAGCGAGTATATTCTGTACTTCTTATTTGGTGCTTCTAAATATTGAAATCATTGGTCTTGTGCAGAAGCAGATCATTCGTGCGATGGCGTCTGATATGGCAGCACAAATGAAGGAAATGGCAGCCGCTGAGAAGAGATGGGAGTCACAGGTAAAAAGTACTGAGAGGGTTGTTTTAGCAGAATCCGCACTGCACACACTCTTCCATAGTTATGACATTCTTTAGCTTTGAATGAGTACTATCAATGGTGATCAAAATTGGTTTTCTATGGGGTGTAGGTCAAAGAAGGGAAAGTTAAATCTCTATCAGCAAAAGAGGCTGGATATGCCGTGGATTTGTCTGGCTTCACCCTTCTGGATGTACGACCATCCTCAGAGCGCAACAAGGTGAGCCGTCACAGTCATGATGTTGGTGTGTCATAGCTTTCTATTACTGTCATTTTGCCCTTCCTTGTGGACCCTTGCGAAGTTTACTGCTTGAATATGATAACTAGGCGAAACCAGCCTGGTTTCACCCAGTACATTATCTTATTCTGGATGGGAGTATTATGTGTTTTAATTGGACAGTGCCTTGCTTTCCGTCAACAATCAGCTGCCATATTTTATTTGAATCCCATGGTTGTTACATTATCATTTCCACACATCCACACGGTTTTCCAGGGCATAAATTTCTGTACTGATTTTCTTGCATATGATGAGGCGTGTCTCAGTTCTGTTTTAGCTTTTTACACGTTATTTGCTCGTTAAAAGTTCTCGTGGCACACTTGGGTTTACTTATTCGAGAATAAAGACGCAGTCATTGTACAATTCGATAACATCCTACACTAGCTCCGGTTTTGAAGTCAGTTTTCTGGAGATTTGAGGTCCGCAAAATATTTTATACTCTACACCCTAGTGAATGACAACCACCCTAAACTTAGCTATGTTTTTTTTTTTATCCCTACAGGCTTATGTGAAGAACTCTGTTTGGATCCCAATATTTGATGTCAATAAGAGTATGGATCCAGGAACAATCTTGAGTAAAGTTTCCAACTTCGCCATGGGTAAGTAGTCTATTTTTTCATCTTCAGCTCTTCAATTCTGCCAACAATTTTTTGTAGGTCATTGCCTTGAATAGCTTCGTCTTTCCAGGTCTTCTAGAGTGGCAGTAGACTTGGTGTACCGTCCATAGTTGGCAGATATGATGTTGCGGACAACGATTTGAGTTTCGGCTGCTTCTGTATGCAGGGGGCTGGTGGAGCGGACTGCCTCTCATGAAGTATAACGAGTAGGTTTTTCCCTGCTAGTCCTTGTCAATCTCAAAAGTTTTATAAATTGAAGGATTCTGTTGCTTCATCTGCGACTTTATGCACAATGTACAGCTCTATGTTTATGGTTATTTTCTAATTCAGTGTGTCTTGTGCAGACGGTTTATGCCCGATGTTGTAGCTAAAATTCCTAAAAGTGCGAACGTCATAGTGTCCTGCCAAAAGGGACTGAGGTACCTCCCTGATTTGAAATGATCGCATTATATCCGTACAACGTCTCTGTCGGAGAGGTCCGTCAGTGCTATTCACTGTGCGGTTGATCATATCTCTCTAATATCAAAGTCATCAGTATATTTCATGCAGTGTCGTTTTTTAACCTTCTTCTGAAAATCTGACTTGCGGAAATTACTGTTTGGCACAGATCTCTAGCAGCTTGTGAGCAACTCTACAAGGCTGGATATAGAAACTTGTTTTGGCTGAATGGAGGTTTTGACGCTGCTCAAGAAGGGGTAAGATCATCCCTCGCTTTCTGTCATGGGATTCTCCAAGGACTGAGCTCTCTTGTTTCTTGTGAGCAATTTTTTTCATCAAGCTGTTGAGGAGCTCACGGAGGAAACTTAATTTATATGTTGATTCTCTGTTTCAAACTTCTTAAAGGCCGGATCTTGAAATATGGCATCATTCTGATGACACATCATTACCAACAGATTAAATATCTCATGGATATTTTTAGTTATTGCAATCACAGGCCTTGCTGCGCAGGTTGCCCAATGTTGTTCCTTATTTAACTAAAAAATTCAACTACTTGGTAAGATTTCGTATAAAAAAGGAGTGGTTTCGAAGCCATTATACCTTTTGAGAAGGCCCCGCCGAGATTGAACTGGGGCTACTGGATTCAGAGCCGAGTGTCCAAACCATGGACTACCTGGCCACTATTGTCATCGTATATGATTAAAACAAAATGCGCATAACGAGATGAAGGTCCCATGTTTTCCGCGATATAGTTGACTCTATTTCTCTCGAGAAAGAGCCTCAGTGCCACATTTTCGCTGTGCAGGATCTAGAAAGGGAGGGACCTGAACCTTTCAAGTTTGCCGGTCTTGGTGGAGTCTCAGAGTTTCTGGGGTGAGCTCTATCGCTTCTCATGGTTCAAATTTTTAACCGAGACCCTTTCACTCCCTACGGTTTCATGTGTGTTAAGATATTGAGTCTTGCTAGATATGAAATTCATACATTCTAGCCCTCATCATTGCTTTTTCTTCTTCAGCTGGACTGATGTCCAACGCGAAGCTGTCGCGAAGGAGGGAATCGGGTATCGGGCAATGCTTTTTGCTAGACTGGTGAGACATGATTCCAGCCTAATTTTTTTGTACCCTGTGAGTGTCGCTTGAAAGAGTAGAGCCGAGAATATTTTAATGTGAGTCGAGAAGCGGAAAGAGAAACCGTAGGTGGCTTCTTGCCTTTATTACTGTGAATGTTATGCTGAGCTGAACGATAGTCCAAAACAGAAAAAATCCGAAAATAGAGGTCGATCCAATGAGTAAGGTGTGCTATTTAGTGTTGTTCCCAAACTCCTCTTTGTATCCCTGAACATTTTTTTCTTAGCTATTTAAGGCTTTCTGTACCCATCTCGCCGTCAAGTCATGCTGATAAGAGCGTGCTCTGCACTAATGTCTGTCACTTCCATAAAATTCTTGGGGAGATGTCTCGTTTTTTCCTTCTCATCGTCGTTCTTCTCATGAGGAGAAGGTCGTGCTTCAGAGTTCAGAGTTCCTACCGTCCAGGAAGAGTTGGCCCCCTCACCATCTCCAGTACTTACCGCCCATGATTTCTGGCCGCAGATGTCCGTGGTGCTGGCAGCGGATTTGCTGTTCGTGGGTGGTCAGCAGTTAATGAGTTACCTCCAGGAGATGCGACACTGATCAATCTACGACCTCTACCAAAACACGTAGTGAGATTGCCGAATAGACGGTTTCATACCATTAGGCATCTACGTCCATGTGTAAGTGGACTTTCGCACTTTCAGCCGAAGCATTGTTGATAATTTACACGGCAGCCACGTCCTTGAGCTTACAGGGTAACAAGTGGACCAACGGTCTTGCGCTGCACTTCTTCGAGAGTAAAAGTAGTCGAGAAGCACCACCGCAGCAAAGACCACCTATCGGAGGAGGGTCATACTCCTCCTGGCTAAACCTGTACTATGGATGTAAAAATCTGGAAGCAAAACGTACATATTAATGGGCTTGTCTATTGACAAACACCAACGTAACACATTCTGTCTCTCTGTTATCCTCCACGGTGGTTTTTAACGCGAAACAGTACGTCAGAATCACGATCACGTATTTGCAGTTATGAAGTCCGAAGTGATTTCTAATCGGCTCTCTCGAGAGAATCTAACCGTTATTGAAACAGTGCAGCCTAGTATCACGAGATCATGGGAGCCATCGCACTGCCAACTCGTATTTCTTGATGTTAATAACGATGCGTGCCTTGAGTACTTTGATGTGAGTGGCCAGATGATATCACTATCATCTGGCCGACCTTCTTGACAGGAACATGCTTGGTTGGGATATTTGCACAATCCACATACCACACTCTTTCGTGGCCATATGTTCGATTATGTCGGTTAGCGTCATTCACCGGCCAACATCGCTTGAATGAGGAAACAACACGGTACGTCAAGAATCGTATACAGCTCGCTAGTGATCAAACTCATTCATTGCACACTTCTTCCCTGCCGGTAGCCGAATTTATGAATGCTCAGACGAATGAAACGTCCGATAACTACAACCCGGAGATGGTTTGATTAAACACTGTTTCTGACAGAAGGCGAGGTCCAGTCGACTTATCCCTCCCACCCGTCAGCCAGTATTCGCTACAGCTGCAGAGAGGATTGCGAACAGATGATGTTTCGGTCTCAGGCTATTAACATAATTTGCACAGTGAAGGGTGTCAAGGCTAATGCGATCTGAAAGATATCTGCCGTTCTTCTACCTGCGGACGGTCAAGAATGTGGCCCAGGAAAGCGAGCTTGGGGCACTAGACTTAACGTCAACATTACACCCATCTTCAACATCAACATCACGTTTAGGTGAGAAAACACATTGATTGTCTCATTTATGCCTAGTCAATCAACGCAATATGTCTCACGAAAGTTGATTTTGAGAGCTGTGTCCATTATCGTAAAGGCAAGAAGAGCACACACTCTTCCATAGCCATATCAACTGGATGAGAATGAAGGCCAATCATTTTTTTTGAAGAATGTAATATGAAAGAGGCCAAGCTGTTCAGGACTCTCCATTGCTAACTCCATAACATAATCAATGTAGCGGAATCTCCATATCTATGACTTGATTTAGGTCCATGAAGTTTATGTAAGCGTAAAATGCATATTCTTTCGTTTTCCATTAGCGTCTCAACTTCGTAACGAAATTCTGCCAAGAACTTGCATTCTACCGTTTGAAGCAGACCGCGATTGTTTATAATAGTTACAAGTCAGCCTTACTTTCAACCTCCGTGATAACTATAGTAAAGTCATGAACTAATCTCGAACCATTAACGATGGGCGGAGCGAAAGGGAGAGGGGAGAGTAGGTTAGGAGACGGGGATTAGTTCTCCACATGTTGTAGGGTTATATTTTGCTAAACATGGAGAGTGAATAGAAAATTCACTCTCCATGTTTGAAATCGAAATTGAAAAAAGAAGAGAATAGAAAATTTTATTCTTTTTTCAATTTCGATTTCATTGGTACTTAAACTGAGCACTATGTAGAATTGTATATAGAAATATTAGCGATTTGGGTGATATTTCTCAAATGGGCCATGTGGTCTAGGTCTTTTGTGTTCCAATCTCTTCCTCTTCTTGCCTTGGTTCTATTGAGACCTAGTGGAAAATTATAATTTATTATTCTATAATTTATGACTGTTTTTAGAATTTAGGGTTTTTGATAGTTAACATTTCCCCGTGAGGTG
Organism: Marchantia paleacea; assembly: GCA_014180765.2. Lineage (NCBI taxonomy): Eukaryota > Viridiplantae > Streptophyta > Marchantiopsida > Marchantiales > Marchantiaceae > Marchantia > Marchantia paleacea. The sequence goes on from MUAA02000064.1 coordinate 1,735,285, forward strand.
GGGTGTAGGGGGATGTGATTTTGCAGCTAGGAAGAGATATATGATGGAGTGCCATGTGTACTTCTCATTTTTATTGTGCTAGTTATAGTTTCACTTCCCCTCATGGGGCCGCCTAGAGCTGTGCATGATATACTATGTCCGGTGTGTCATCATCTCTTTAACTTGCAAGGGATAAAGATATATGTGGGAAAGACGCACAAATACTATGATAGGACCACTTGGGATGCGCATGTGAGGAAAATGATCACATCTACATTTGTCACTTCAAGGAACATGCAGACTACATCAATACCTTCGTTGATCATTTCGTGTATACCGATTGGATCATAGGAGTGGTTACCATTCCAGTCAGGTTCTATTCTGGGGCTTTTGAAGACTAGGTTCTCATGTCCACGTTTATTCCATAGGCTCCCTAGTGCACTCCATGACGAGGCTAGATGTGCTTTTCGTTTACCACCAGTCTAATTGGCACGTGATCCCATGGATGGGTTAGTGTGGTTTATGTTTCTCTTACTTCCACGATGGTGATTATGTTATATTAGGGATAAGAGGGGAGGGGGGAGGGGGGAGGGGAGTGGGAGGATTCGGATATTCCGTGCATGGGATTAGGCTACATTGTAGAAGGATTCTGTACGGGCCACATAAGTTAGGAGTCATGATCAGCCACATGATACATCTGGTTCGTCTCGATTGTGACGGTGTAGGATCTGAGAAAGGCCGGGAAGTATAGCAAGGCCGCAGAGATCCTTCATACTTTGTCTATGATTAGTTCTATTGAGTAGACTATTTTCTCTTTACGTGTTTTACATCCATCCATGGGCGAGAAAATATCATTAGAGCTATTGGAATATCAGCCAGAAGAGCCATTATGTCTTGATAGATCACTTTTTGCCCATTCTCTATGCACATCCCCATGCTTCTCCTCAAGGGATCTCTCATGGATGATAAATGAGCATCTTTGAGATTGCTTTCAAGCATGTGATCGCTCCATTGATTTCACGGAGTTGTTCCATATGATTGCATTAGTTGCGAGAGGGAGATTTCATTGTTAGTTAGTTAGGTGTTAAGTGCTAGTCGGTTTCCCGCAATGAAGAATAACATTGAGGCCATTAGATCTATTGCTATCAAGGAGGTCTTATTGCACCTTGTTATTTGTATCATGTACATGCAACATTGTTCAGACTTCCAACAACATCTTTGTTCACACCAATTTGGAGTCATCACAGTAGGAGGTTGTGAGGCGGTATCGTTGGGCATTAGAGCACTTCTAGATATGCATATGGAGTGGGTTGTCTTGCAGGTGGATGTTGAGAATGTTTTTAATAGTGTTTCATGTGCATCCATCTTTAGATAGCTTAGAGAGGCTGGTGAACCTTTATCGAGTCTCATTTCTTTTGTAAAGTCTTTCTATGCTTCACATTCTTCTCTCTTCTATCAACATGGCTTTTCACGGGATGGAGTCACCGTTATACAATCCGTCATTGGTACCCAATAGGGAGATCCTTTAAAAGAACCTCTATTTGCCATGGTTCATTATAGAGCTTTTATGTCTACTGCTTTGGATGTGACATGTTGTGTATTCACTTCCTTAGCGCATGATACATATATTGTGGGCCTTGTAGACCACATTAGGCTGTTGATCCGAAAGACATGAAATACACTAAGAAGCCAGATTCAATCAAGAGACGAGACAAGAAATACGTGGTTCACCTCACTGAGGCTACGTCCACGGAACACGAAGAGTCATTTTACTAAATAACCCTAATTTGTGTTACAGAGAGCTTCTGCCAGCCCTCTTATATAGTAGTACCAAACCCTAGCCCTAGTCTAACTAAATATAGTCAAACTAACCAGAGTTACTCAAGACCTGAGTTAACTCCTAACAATCTACCCCTTGACTCATGTCTTGGGGTGTCTAACTCTTGTCACCATATACATACTCCGCGGGAAGTCCTAGAAGCAAACCTAAAGCATAGGCCCTCCTTTAAACAAGGATTAACTAGAACTAAGCCGTAGCCTAACTAGGAAGGAGTAAAGCATATACAAGAATCAAACAATTGCAAGCGTAACTCTAGTAGTGCTCCTTGTGCAAAACATGCATAGTAGCACAATGCCTCATGAAACTCTCTAAAGGAATAACTTTGGTCAAAGAATCAGTTGGATTGAGTTTACCGTCAATCTTGACTAGCTCAATCTTCCTATCAGAAACTGCATCTCTGATAAAGTGATATCTGATATCAATGTGCTTCACTTGATTTGCTGGAAGATGTAAGGCACTCTGACTATCACAATGGAGATTTACAACATTCTGTTTCAATCCCATCTCAGTGATAAATCTATTCAACCAAATAGTCTCCTTTGCTGCATCCGTTGCTGCTACATATCCGGCTTCCGTAGTTGACTGAGCTATGCACTTCTGCAAGGTAGACCTCCAACTAACGCATCCATCTCCAAGTGTAAACACATATCCAGTTGTAGACTTCCTCTTGTCCAGATCTTGTCCATAGTCAGCATCAACGTAACCCAACAAGGATTTGGCATTGTCCAATAAACCATCAAGCAAAAGACCAAAATCCTTAGTACTCTTGACGTACCTGAGAATCCACTTCACAGCTTCCCAATGCACCTTCCCTAGATTTGACATGTACCTGCTCACCTTGCCCATAGCTAGAGCAATGTCAGGTCTAGTGCACACCATCAAATACATGAGGCTGCCCACTGCCTTGTCATAGGGAATTGACAACATCTTTCCTCTCTCAGTTGCATCAATTGGACATTGCTTAAAATGTGCCACTAAAGGAGTCCACACTCCTTTAGAGTCTGCCATGTAAAACCTGTCAAGCACACGCTGAATTTACTTGCCCTGACTTAACCATAGCTTCATCTCCTTGAAATCCATGTGAACATCCATACCTAATATCCTCTTGGACTTACCCAAATCCTTCATCTTGAATGCATATTTCAGTTGCCTCTTGCATCTATCAACGTCGGATTGTTCCTTTGCCAAAATGAGCATGTCATCCACATAGACTACTAGAATAATGAGGCTAAAAATCTCATTATTCACCTTCTTCATATAAACACATGGATCAAACACACTCTGTGAAAATCCTTGTGCTTTCATGAACTCATCAAACCTTGCATTCCATTGCGTAGGAGCTTGCTTCAATCCATATAGAGATTTGAGCAATCTACAAACTAACTTCTCCTGACCTTTCTTCTCATAGCTAGTAGGTTGTCTCATGTAGATTTCTTCTTCCAAAGATCCATATAGAAAAGCCGTGACAACATCCATATGATCCATAACTAGACCAAATATCGCAGCAAGTGCACATACCAGACAAATTGTAGCATACTTTGCCACAGGAGAGAAGACTTTGTTGTAGTCCACATCTTTCTCTTGTGTGAAGCCCTTAGCCACCAACCTGGCTTTGAAGATCCTCTTCTCTTCATCCATTGGATTATCCTTCAACTTGTACACCCACTTGCTATCAACCAAAGGTTGACCCTTTGGAAGCTCCACCAGCTCCCAAATCTTGTTCTCGACAAGCGATTGCATCTCACGCTCCATAGCAATATCCCACTCAAGCTTATTGATAGAGGCTTGAGTTTCTCTATATGAACAAGGTTCTACTTCTTCCAAGATCAACGCATTGTCATCATCATTCTCAGTTTCAATATCATGATCCTCAAGAATAGATGAATCAGCCCATGTTCCATATCTTTCGGGAGCTCTACTAATCCGATTTGATGATCTCCTAGTAGATGGTCTTGGTTGATCTCCATCGTTTTGTGTTGAGTCTTGAGGCTCAGCAACGACAACTTGCTCCTCCAATTCTTGTTGTTCAGGAATTTGCTCCATCTGTTCTCGAGCTTCTCCTTGTGCCGCATCATTAAATCCATAATGATCAATCTCCCCCTCAACAACATCAGTGAGTGGAGATTTGCCCTTGTCAGTATGGGGAGCCTGAGATATCTCCCCCTCTTTCAATGGTCTGGGCTCAGCGAAAGAAAAATCCATACGGACAATCACCTTACAAGCTAGAGGATCCCATAGCCTATAACCTTTCACACCACTTGCATATCCAAGAAAACGACACTTTTTGGATGTAGGATCCAACTTGGTCCTATTCTCCTTAGGTATGAGAGGATAAGCCGTACAACCAAAAATTCTCAAACGACTATAATCAGCCCTCTGTTTGTGCCTCAATTCAAATGGTGTCAAGAAATTGATTGCACTTGAAGGAGATAGATTTACCAAATACATTGCGGTATTTATAGCTTCAGCCCAAAATTCATATGGTAAACCAGATTGGCTCAACATAATTCGCACCTTCTCGAATACTGTTCGGTTGAGCCTCTCAGAAATAGCATTTTGTTGCGGAGTATAAACCGTGGTGAGATGACGAGTGATCCCCTCCTCTTTGCAGTAACTTCTAAACTCCTCTGAAGTATACTCCCCGCCATTATCCGAACGTAGATATCTCACCTTGTGACGAGTATGAGTCAACTTGGGCTCTCCAACTTTTGAAAGTTGCAAAGACTTCAGACTTGTGTGTGAGAAAATAGATCCACACAAATCTTGAGTAATCATCAATAAATGATACATAGTACCACTTCCCTGAATGTGAGGCTTTAGGAGAGGGTCCCCACACATCACTATGTACATACTCAAGTAACTTTTTGGAACTATGAGTTCCAACACCAAAGTCTTTTCTATGTTGCTTGCCCATAACACAATGCTCACAAAATTCCATGTCAACTTTACCTAAACCAGGTAACAAACCCCTATCTCGAAGGAATGTCAAGTACCTGTTACTTATTCTAGAATGCCAAACATGAGCCATCTCTGGCCTAGATTTGGTAAGATTGACTTCACCACTAATGGTATTGCCCTCTAGCACATACAAATTTCTATGCTTGTGTCCTCTTAAGATAGTCTTATCACCTATTCTCACCTCAAGCACTCCTTGTTTAGAACTCCACGCAAGACCTTTTGAATCTAACATTCCAAGAGAAATAAGGTTCTTTCTCATTTCAGGTATAAACCTAACGTGAGTCAACGTACGTTTGACTCCATCAAACATGTGAATCTATACAGATCCAACACTTTCAATTCTACAAGGTTGATCATTTCCCATAAGAACTAAACTGTTTGATACTGAGAAAGTATGAAAAAACTCTCTAATGTAACAAATGTGATAAGAACAAGCACTATCCAGAATCCATACATCACCAACGCCATTTGGTGAGTTGCATAGGGCATACCTTTGGCTTCATAGTCCATCTTCGAGCAAGTCATCCTCCTCTTGAGCCACATTGGCCATTGAATGTGACCGTCCACGGGTCACATTCAGTGCCATACCAGATAAAGAGGATGGAGTAGAGGGCATCATCATCTTCTACTATAGGTCATCAGTCATGAGAGCACTTACAACCTCATTGTAAGTGATCGTTTATCTATCACGATGGAGCAACACTCGTGATCGTGATTGATATGAAGCAGATAATGAACTTAACAGATGAAGGGCCTCCCTCTCATAAGTTATCTCCTCTCCCTGATTCTGAAGATCAATAGCAAGATCACCAAAGACATCAATGTAATCTTGGATCTTCGTACCTGAATCTTTCATCTTGAAGCTCATTAGCTTCAAGGAGGTGTACAACATGTTTGATAACTCTTTGCGATGAAACCGTCGCTGAAGAGCCTCAAACAGTAACGTACAATTGTCATACTCATCAACTTGTTTCAGAATTGAAGGTTGTAGATGGAGTATAACAATACTCACTGCTTGCTCCTTAAGGTCCTTTCAGTCTTCATCATTGAATGTAGAGGGTTTAGGCCTCAATGACTTGCCCAAACCGGAAGCCTTCAACTTGCCTTTGATTTGCCTTTCCCACAGAAGATAGTCACCATGCCCATCATATTTGACTATGTCAAATCCTGCTCCTCCTGTCTTCATGACTGCCATCTCGCTTCGTCTAGGTCTTGAACTCCTCCCTTGTGTCGTTCGATTGTCAGATGGAACCTCCAAACTTGACTTCTTCCCACTCATATGAGAATAAAGGAAATTTACTCTAGGTCAAAATCCCTAAACTATACAACTATGGGCCGTTGTACCACAAACCTCCCACCAGCTTGATCTAACATTAAGCGGGAAGCCCCTCATTGAAGAAGGTGATTGATTCTGCGTTGCACTTCGCTGCAGTCTTAGTAGTCTACTGATCCCAACTGCGGCCTGTGGAAAAGACTGCCTCAGAATGGGCATCCAAATGAAGTCCGAGCCCGGGTCTCAAATGCATAGTTCAGAGCAAGCTGTGGCAGCATGCAGAAATAACTACCAAGGAATTTTCAGGCTAAGAGCTCAGATCGGATAATTCATGTCCCAAAAATTGACCTCAAGAGCCAGATGTGCTTCTGTCGCTCAAACTCTCCTAATCAACTAATATTCTCTTTGATCCATCAAATCAAGCAATCTGTTCATTAAACACTTTGTGCTCAAAAAAACTGTGCGCTACCACTAGTGACCTGCGTTCGATTTTAGAGCCCACGATGATCTCACTAGCTTTGTGGAAGTGTTTACGAACGTCATCAACAAATCTGAGATTTTTAGACATCGCTGATCCAGCTCTGTGCATATATGGAACATTCACAGCTCCCTCGACATGAACCCCAACAAACTCTTCGACAGTCGGGACATCGAGATAGCGGTGCCCAACATTGAGGAGCTCTTGCGCAACCTAAACGGGCATGCTTCGGATGATTGCGGTATATTCCTCGCCCCGCGCATTGTTCACTTGGACTCTCACAATACGTCAACTGTACTCAGGAGCTCTCGCATGAATCACAACCCTCCTCCCGCTGCAAGCCTCGGCCCTCCGTGCATGCTGATGTCCCAAGGTGCGCCGAGCCAAACTACCGGCCGAGCTCATGCACAAACCATCGGCCTCCCATTGGACACAATGCACTGCAGCATCTAAACGCGCAGGAAGAAGTGCTGCTAACAGCATCAATTTAGCTCACGACAGCCATCTCAGCCCCACCCCACCTCGTTCTTGATAGCAAAAGCTCCTCTCCCTTGCCCCTCATGCCTCTCCACGACAGTTTTCTGATATGGCTGCTCGTTGGCAGCCATATCAGAAATCTCTCGCCCGCTCTGTGCGCACTAAAAGATCATGAATCTGCTGATATGGCTGCCAACGAGCAGCGATCTATATCCTCACAACTGCTGAGATACAAATGCTCTGATACCAATTGTTGGTCCGAAAGACATGATATACACTAAGAAGCCACATTCAATCAAGAGACAAGACAGGAAATACGTGGTTCACCTCATTGAGGCTACGTCCACGGAACACGAAGAGTCACTTTACTAAATAACCCTAATTTGTGTTACAGAGAGCTTCTGCCAGCCCTCTTATATAGTAGTACTAGCCCTAGCCCTAGTCTAACTAAATATAGGTTACTAAACCAGAGTTACTCAAGACCTGAGTTAACTACTAACATATGCATGCCTTAACTACTTAGCTTCATCTTGTAGGCTTGGGAATCAAGGTGTCAAAGTGTAAGGTTTTGTCTCCTTTGGGCATTCCTCCTCATCTCCAACTTCCAAAGTGATGTATGACATCGACATATGGCTTACACATTCTAGGAGCGCCAATAGGGTATGAGGATTTTGTCTCACGATACCTAAATGCTGCACTTACCGAGGATGTATTGCATGTATTTGATCTTCCTCTACTAGGGGATCCGTAGTTGGCGTTTGATATACTCTACTCTAATATTGCTCATCGACCCACCTACCTTCTTTGTAAAGTTCCTTCTTCAGCTGCATTCATATCATGCTTTACAACCTTTGATAGAAGGATCATGGGCATCTTTGGTGACATCATCTCGATACGATGGGTATGAGATCTTAACTTCAATTTTGATTCATCAAAATGTGTGTTTTTGTCCATTTCTAGCATCTTATTTACCACTAGGCTTTGCTGCCGGGAAGCAGATCTGTTTGAGACAACAAATACTCAATTGGGCATGCTCCTCCTTACTACTTTTCGCACTACTTGAGCTTTCCTGTGTTGTTTATGTTAAGATCTCATAGCCAATCTCCTCTACAAACCTTAGAGTGTATGACAAGAGATTTGGCACGGAGACAAAAATCTTTGCCGATTTTGTGTGGAAGGGTAGGCTTATTATCGATAGATGAGATGACACCTATAGTATTTTTGACTAGTTGGGCACTCCCTACACCTTTGTTATGTTCCATATTTGTGAATGCATATAAATCCATCCTTGAATAATTTTGTCCAGGCAACAATTTTGCAGTTGAGCGCCATTTCATAGAAAAGGTCCATGCTAGAACTTGTGTGAGATGTCGATTTCGAGTTTTACTGATAAACAGGCAATCAGGATCTTCGCAGCTCCTTAGGTTCATGTACATTTGGTGGAGATATGGGTCTCATAGGATCGAATCTCGGGAATTTTGGAAAAGGTTGAGTATTTGCAGTTTCAGTCTCAGTGGACTGCTGGTTGAAGTTGAACGTCACTTACCTCAACGACTGTAATGTTGTGGTTCTTGGCTGAATCTAGACTAGTCAAGCTCAGTCATGGATCACTCGTGAGGTGGAATGACTCGTTGAGAACTTTTTAGAGTCTGCAGGTAGATACAAATCTAGGTCTATGTATTGCCAATACGGTACTCGGCTCAGGCAGGCTTCATACACATCAAAAGATAATTGCAATCATTGATTGTACAAATCATGTCACTCACTCCACTGTACAGGAGTGAGTGACATCAAAAGAATATTTACAGTCAACTATGATTGCTGCAACATCAGTTTAGATGAAACCAACGAATCTATGTTCAATCCCGGGAGTTTGAAGAATATCAGATCCACACTACTTCTGAAAGTTGCAATTTTGAATGTTCCGGAAGTGATTGGCTCAGATGGACGCATGGAAGCTAGGTACCGTATCTACTTTGTACAGGCCACATGCCTCTAGACAATGAACCCTTACATGGAATGAAGGGGCAAATCTCGAAGACTGCACAACACACTAGCCTCTACTATATACACGAAAGAAAGCAATCTACAAGTTTAATGTTCAATCTAACAAGCATATACGAGCTGTATATCCAGCTGGGCAGAGAGGGCTGTGCAGTTTTTGAGACTTCAGACCGAGATCAATCAGGATTGTGATTGAGCTCTACGTAGATCAAAGGAGGTGGGACTTGGGAGAGGAATATCCATTTTCGACCATAAATTGCTGTCTGGGTCTCAAGTTGAGATGGCTTTTGTAGATACTCATGAACTTAGCCAGAAAAGCTGCATGAAACCACACCACCGTGATGTTAAGCGCAAGGCCACATACCAGTCCTCCTGTCTCATCTTAACGGAGAGGAGCCACGTCAAGTGCTAGGCTAATACTGGACTCCTTCAAGCGCATTGCTCTGTTCGGCAAATGCTCTGTACTCTAGGAACATCATACATCCATCTAACGAACGTCCAATAAGATGAGAAGAAGCAAAGAGCTTAGATGTTCACCTTCTAGCTGGTATATAGCATTAGGTCCTGACGACATCCGAGTCTCCTGATAGATTAAAATTGTAAAATGTCAGTGGCATGACGACATCTGGTTCAACTCATGCCTAGCTTAATAACCGTCGGACAGGCACAAGTAAGTACCACAGTGAACCAGCATCTTTGTCCCCTCATGGTGGAAGAACCAGCATCCAACGCTGAGGAACAGAACTGTCTCAGACAGAAGCAATCCTTTCCTATCAATCAATCACAAAGTTTACATGACAAACTTGGGTTTGAAAGACCAGAGGATCTTACATAGAAGCTTGCCCACTGACAAATTAGCTTCTTCAGCTGCATATCTATTCTTAATAAAAGCTCCTCCAAGAGTTTCTGCAAAGCAAGTATCAAACAAATTGTGTCACTCCTCGTTCAAGATGGTAGCAGAGAAAGATAAAGTCGAAATATCATTTGATGTTTGGACTCACATGTAGACCCATGTACTCCTTGACTGAAAAAAAAGGCGATGGACAGAGCAAAACATATTGATTTTCATATATATACATACGTATATCCAAATAACGACTTATGGTTTGGCTGACAGTGACTGACCTGGAGGATGAGTACAGGTGGAACACAGTCGAGTATCAAGCTTTGCATCTTCGCACGAGTATCGAAAAGCCTGTACATACGAGACGGTGATTAAAGGTCAGAAGATTAACGGTGGATGGAATGAACTAATGCTCACCTTGTGGACTAGTCATGCCTATCAAGTTGATAGCATCCGCGTTAACCCTACCTAAACTTGTCAAGGAGCTAAGCGCTGATACTGAGGAATTAAGTAAGAATTAAGAATTAAGTAACACAGTCAGTTCGATCATTTTGAACTTGTACTCCAAAAGTTTCCATATCTAAGAAATTATATCAGAATATAGAAACCATACATGTGCATTCGCCATCCAGTCAAAGAATGACAAAGCTTTCTAACATTTTCTCCACTTCACGTTTTCCACGGAGTCCATCACTTTCATTACTTTAGTGTAAGAAATGCTGACTAGCTTACTTCTTTGGAGTCGGTTCATGGACCATATCAGCAGCAATCTGCACGATATCCTCCTCCCAGTATCCTATCTGCACTGGCTGATCATTTGTAAATGGATACCTGGTACCATGACGTAGGATCACGACCTCCATATCAGTTCTCCAAGAAAACGATAACTTCTACAGAATGTTCAGGAAACTAATGGACGTATAAACTCAAGATTCAGAGTGGATAAGAAAAATGTTCATAGAGGTACATACTGGTAAGCCTTGCAAGCTTCAAGCGATATGATCGCTTGGCGTAAATTTTGTTTGCAGTGGTATGCAATTCGCGTTGCCAGAACTCTGGGTAGATTTATATCTTCCTTCTTCGCTATGTTGTTGAGAACCTCCGTGATCTGCGAAACAGAACAGGAACAAGCTGTCAAGAAAGTCATGGAACATTATAGCTGCTCGAGTACGATTTTATCAGAGTCAAAAGGGGGAGACAAATTTTCTACTTGTGGAATGACTTGCCAATAACCGGTTGCATTTTACTTCTTCTTACCTCCTCATAAATTGGTGCTTCAACGTCTATAACCTGGCACCGTGATCTTAATCCCTCATCCAAGGAATCTCTTAAGTTACAGCACAGGATGAGCTTGCATGTATCCCCGTATCTATCCATGAGGCGACGCAGGATAAGCTGAGCATCCGAAGACAGCTTCTCAGCATTATGGATAACCAACACTGCAAACCACGACATTCGTTGAATCAGACTTGTAAGCTCCAAGCTGTGAAGCCTCTGCATTGCGTGACAGCAGTCAGAGCTTAGTTAAGCTCATTGAGCCCGATTTTACCTTTGTATCCAAATTCAGTTTGGCTGACGACTGGGCTATTAAGCACCCTTTCGGTACTCAGGTTCAACTCCTTGATGATCGTCGGAAGAACATCCTTATCATAAGAACCGACGCTGCTCATATTGATATCAACATGATACTTGCTTGTATTGATGGGAACATTGATCTTGGGAGTGGGTGCTCCCTGATTCCAACACAATCAATTTTACATTAGAGCTGGAAAAGGCTAAACCAATAGACCAAGACAAGTTGCGGATAAAGGTGGTGTTGACTTCACTCTGTCAGCGGAGCAGCAGATCTAGCATGTGCACCATCCAGAATATAAATTCAGATATCCACAGCTAAGAGCAGTTGTGACAAGCTGCAAAAGTCGAGGACTGGCCTCCAGAAAAGCGAAAAATTAATAATTAAAGAGTGTACAAGGGTACCTACCTGTACAGGAAAAGGCCTATTGTCGGATATAGCCTGCGGGCAAACAACGAGGTTAGAAAACAATGAATGGAGTCCAGATTTGATCAACCTATGTGAGTACAGTAGTTTTAGACTCCGGCACAGGCAGATGTGAGCATGGAATGACGAGAGAGACATCTGCTCCAGCAGCTTTGCTAACATGTCTGTCTCACTCACCCTCATTTCACCGAATATTTCGTGCAACATGGCAACTACGAGAGCTTTCTTTCCTGCTCCGGGAGGACCTTGAAGTAGAAGGTGCGGGCAATTGCCCTGAGAAATCTGTCACAAAGAACGTAAACCAGAGATTAGAAAAGGGATATGACAAGATATGCCAGATGTAACTTGAAACAGCGAATTCAACTTAAGAACGAACATGTATCACTAGACTAAGTGCGCTCGCTGGCTGTCTACCGAGGACTCGAGAATCTTTACAGAACCAAAGTGAATATTCGGTCCTCGGTTTCAAACTACGAATTCAAAAGAGCTAGGGGCTGGACTATCAACATGCCTCAGAAAGTATTGCAGGCTTCTGTGATCAGGCGCATCAGCTCTAAGCTGACTATGTAATAAGTTGAGTTAAGTTCCGGTAAAAAATTTCACTCAATCCTGGCAACAAAATGAACGAAAGAATTGAAGGAACAAGCAGTCACATACCAGCTGCTTCAGATACAGAGCTTGTTGGGTATGGCACAGAAAAGCCGAGAGGGACGTGGGCCTATGCTTATCAGCCCACAGGAGGCGAACTCCATTGTTTAAGGAAGTCGAAAAACCTTCTGGAGCGATAATTCTCCTCCGAGGGACATGGCCCGAATCCACTCTGTTACCGCAGCCTCTCAAGAAACAACCGAGAAACTTTTCCTTCTCGTTGCTGGCAACCGGTGCGTTGCTGCTCATCGGGTGGCTCCGCTGGCTCAATGCAGGCGAATTGCTTCTGCTTGAACTGCCACTGGAGAAGGAAAAATTGGAAAAACTCGACCATGAGGAGCTTTTCACGCGGGGCGTCATGGTACCAAGGTCTGCCTGTATATCACCACCAGTTGCATGCAACACTACTCGATTACAATCCTTGTGCAGTTGCAGAGAGAGAACTGTTCACCGACCTCTCTAACGCATGTTTATCCTCTGCTCTGCTGAGCTCTAGACACTTCCAGCCGAATCTGAGCTCCTCATAGGTCGGAGCTAACAACTGAATCTGGGTGCTAGCAGGCCACGAGTTCATGTATTCTTCCCCGAGCTGAAGCCTATGCGAGGCCAGATTCACCAAGGAATGCTCTCTCGTGTAAGATTCCGTTTGTCCTCGAGCGTGGTTTGCTCGAAAGGATAGATATCGTTCCACAGGCTCGTGTTGGATTCATTCACAGGATATAGTGTTCTTTTCACTTTACAAAATCCTTCTCTTCACATGTCTGGTCGCACGGAGTGTGTATCCATTGCAGGTTTCGTGATTAGAAGTATCAGGGCGCAAGGAGCCAAAGCAGTGTCAGCACCAAGGTGGGAAAAGTGGGGAAAAAACACTCGGAGACGGATGCACCAAGGGTGGAACGAAGCAGCCCAGCACAGATGCAGACGCAGTCAAACTTGTGGGCCGATCTCAGATCTTTAGTGCCAGCGTGAGGCCACGTCCTTCTACGCTAACATATTCGCTAGAAGAAAACTTCTGCAGCAGCAGTCTGCCTAGGACTGCTGAGCTTTCACTCAAGAAGGTCTTCAATTTCGAGGAGGCGGAGATTCTCGAACTCCCTCGTGCATGCGTGCACCTGACCTCTGCACCTGCGAACGTACCTGAAGCACTCTCTTCAAGTATGACGAATCTCGTGGCCTCTTCCTTTCTGCTCCGGATCCTTGGCATTTGAAAGATGAAAATCTGGCTCTTTCTATTCCCGTACTCGCTGTAGTTTAGTCAGCTTCAGGATTCAGTTGAGGTGGGCAAAATGCTGGATATGTACCGTTCGGTCAAACGAGCTCAGCCTGAATCCATGCTGTTTGAACTGACTACTTTAAGATCGATCGTACACTGAGGCATTGTTGGCTTCTGAGCCGTTTCCTTTCGAGTAATATCGAATAACTCTGAAGACTTGAATTCGATAAAGCATTTGGTTTTTAGCCTCTGCTTTCATCGTGTTTAAAAGCCAGCAGATTCAAGGGACTGGACGTTACCTCCGGACTCTCGTCTGTAACACTGATGGACCCAGCTTGGTAAGGTAGAGGTCAAGCATCTTCAGTGACACTCAGTTTTCCGAGTCTGGTTATCATGAGAATGTCAAGTCATAAAACCTATTCTTGATGTGGCACGAACTAACGAGGAAAATAATTGTTGATAGTTGTGGTCTGTTAGAAGACGATTGCTTTTAAGGGATTTCATGAATTCAGTTTGAGAATAATCTTCTGATCAAGTAATTTCTGATTCAGAAGGATCCGGACGACAGCGGAGCGCGAAGAAGGAGGAGCTGTTGGGTCGATTGTGTGGGACAGATCAGGATTGAATGTAACATTGTTAAATCCATTGCTGAGAAGAACAAACCTTAAGTTTGTCGCTTTGAAGCAAAAACAGTGGTTCACACGATTTCCAGTCAGTTGTTATTTGTGGCTGCAATTCGACACAGGTTGGCACCCATCGCGACAGCTTATTAATGTCTACGGAAGATAGGTTCAAAGAATAAAATTGCCTGACAGTGTGCGGCCAGGATGTTGCACTAATCTCCTCGGAGTATTGCAGGAGTCACGGTCGTCGAAAGAAGGGTGCGTGGCTTATTTGCATAGATCGAAGTCCTGTAGTCGTGGCTAATTCCGCTGACGAATTTGAAGTTTTGTGTGTGCTAAGAAGAACTTGATTTGGTCTTAGATCTACAGTATTAGAAGCAGGGACTCTCCACTCCTGGTTGAAGCATGAACTACGAACGAGTCGTTCATCATGTGAAGCATAAACCGTCTGGACGACCTACGGTAACGGTACTAGTTATTGTCAACATGATCTCGGACCAGACAAATTGAATATGATCAGATTATACTTCATCCTGAAGCGATCCACTGATAACAAATATATTAAGCATAACACTTTTAAGGAGTCATAAAAGTTCTGTCATCGACTGAATCTTGTAAGAGAAGCTCGGGAGGTGGACAACCATGTTTTGTCATTTTGTTTTAGTTGCAGCTTTCTTGTTTCAGGTTGACAGTGATGTACGGTCCGAAGTAGCCGTATCCAGAAAAAGCGAGCAAGTTTATTCATAGCAGAAAGTGAACAGGGAAAGTAAAACACTGATTCCTAGCGTAAACCTAGACAACTTATATAATTATTCTTTTCTATCCATTGGTATTGTTTATCACTCTAGCCCCGTATATAGCCCAAGGCCAAATTATCTGAGCAACTTTACGAGCTTGTCCTTTGGCCCTAGGACGGCCAAGCTATAAAAGCCGAAGAAAATGCCGATGGCCCAAACATGCCACATAACGCAGCTTCATCGTAATGTTTCTGCTGCCCTGGGCAAAGTTGAGAGTGTGTGTCAGTGATCTATTGTCTATACCCGACTGCCGAAACCGATGCCCATTGAAGTCAGATGAGTGAAACATGCTGCATGTTCTATGACGGGCTGAAGGGAAAAAAGGCGATCTCTCGCATACGACCTGATGACTTCTTCTTGCTGCAGTGATATGAGAAGCCATGAGAGGAAAACAAAACGCGTGTCAGTAACCTGCCAGCGATGACAACTCCAACCTGCGACGATACAGCCTGCCCACGTCAATGGAAGAAACACGTCTTTCTAAGCATGGTGCGCAGTGCATGTCTCCATATGTTCGTCGTTGGACAATGATCCGTTTCTAAAAGGTCCTTCGCCTCTGCATACGACTCCTCCTTCGCAGAGAAAGCTCCTGCTTGCGAGTGCATGCTCGCCCTTTGTGCCCGACTGCTCGTGTCGCCCTCCAAGAAGTTGGGTCCTTTGAAACTTGTCGCAAAATTCCGCAAAGTTGCTAAATACTTCGACGACAGCTATAATCTTAGAAAAGTGAACAACCCAGGACATACCTCACATATTCGAGGCCAAATACTCAGTCTGTACAAGGTGTACTATTTTTCCATGACTCCCTGGCCTGGAAATGTGAAATCCATATTTTAAAGAAATGTGCTTGTGAAATTCTGAATCCGGCCTCGGCATGGAATCCACGTGAATGGAACTCCACACAAACACGGCTGAACTTCGAGAAGCTAGAGGAATATGATATAATCCCTTCGCTAGAACGAGTGTTAGATAATTAGGAAGCGAACATAAACATCAAGACTTTACTTTCAAATTATTCAATGGAAGGATGGAAGGAAGGCATCAATTCGTAGGAATAGACGAAATGGAGCAAAATGTTAAGAGAGGGGCCCGTGAAAGGTCCAGATTAGCTTACCAGAATTGATCCCTTTGGTGGGGCCTTCCTTCTCGTTTTGCAAAAGCAGGAGAGAAGCAATGCCTAAACCACTCCATCTCCACCTAACAGGAAGATGCCATCTAATCATTTATTTGGAATTACAGCAACTCCACAGAACACGCGTTCTCACCGCTTACCTAATTCTCTTGTTCTGCCTTTGATTTGTGCTTTGTACTCGATTCCCAGAATTGGGTTCAACCCAACTTTTATCTAACAGAAGTTCTTTCATCTGATTCTACGTACAGCAGTCTCATTGACTTACAGCTTGGCAATGCTCTAGATGTGAATGTTCCCCCAGGAACGCAATCACCATGCACTACTCGAGAGACTTCTTGAATTTTAGGCTGATAAGCCAGCGCTAGAGACAGCCATCAAAGGCCTTTTGTGTCTGGATTTTTTCTTAACTTTGTACATACTCCACGATGAAGGCTTTTCCAATCCTCTTTCGACTGGTACGCACAAATAGGCCTGACCTAAACAACTGCATCACCGGTGTTCTCGGTAGTTTCATCTTACACGGCTGTTGCTTCCATCTTGTTATGGTTCCATGTTCTGAAGGACCTGAGGCCATGTATGCAACTCGACGCCTAAGAATAGCAGCGAGGGCATGCTTCCGACGGTCTAAACAACGAGAAACATTCCACTGGCCACTCGCATGGCGGCTGATGATTTGCAATCAAGCTTCCCACCAAACATCCTCATACTCTCCTTCCATCCCTGGATGATTGTTATTATGAATGCAGACAGTGGACTGTGAGCTTTATTAATGTTGTGATTTTAAAAGGAAAATAGTATACTTCAAATATCGAAGGATGATAACTACTGTACGCCAGGCAATGTAAGACCAAAGGAGTCTCTCACACCCCAGTCCCCGCTGGCAAATATATGATGTCACAGTGTTCAATATGTCTACCACTACTCTACTTGCTAATTAGAACTATCTATACGGACACGGACTTAAAAAGGAAATCACGTACCACTAGATAGCCCCTACATACACATTTTGCCATGTTCAGTGCAATATGTCCCTACATATGTAATGGCACCCATGGTTAGCTAGGTGTTTGCTAGGTTTTCAAGACACCTAGAGCTCAGGGTTAGAGTTTGAAGTAGAGTCTCCAAGCACTTCAATTTTCAAAGTTGAAATTTGAAAATTGTTGCTATGGTGGATAGTGAATAACTAGTGCATGAACTGGAGTTTTTGGAGCACAAATTAGGTTTGGCTCAAATCTAATATTTCTTTCATGATACAAGTAGTAGTTGTAGGTCCTTGTGGACGTTTAGAAAATATTATTGTGGTACACTTGTGTTACTTTATGATAATTTATGTGTTTATGATGTTTGATATGATAATGATGCATGTTGTGAACAATATGTATGTGCAAGATAAATAGTCTTATGACAATGCTTTGTCTAATCTAAGGATGTATAAATAATTATTGTAACATGATTTTGAAATGCTGAAACAAAAATGTTAGTCTTAGTAAATTAAGAAAAATAAAATTTTGGCCTATTTATTGACCAAATTTACACTAGATCTTGATGAAATTTCAATTAAACTCACTCTATTTAAATATTTGATATTAAGACTAATTTCAAAGCTTACATTGTGTGAAAAAAAAACTGTTTCTCATAATATTAAGAACATATTAATCTGCTCTTGCATAGCTGAAGAATGCACTCTCTTTTATAGAGATAAAAAATATCTACCAATCATAAAATGAAATCTGAAGAATTATGTTCAAAGCTATAATCTTATGTACATTTATAAGGACAAAAACTAGATCATAAGGCTTCCAGGGGATGTTTTCCATTTATATGTGAAAGTACAAGCTCACACTTGCTTGAACCAGCACTAATCGCATAAACTGTCAAGTTTATGATCCCAAAAATTTATGACACTAAACAAAAATTATCTATAAGGACAAAACATATACAGATTAGATGTCCATGACCATTATGTACAAGATAATATACTTATAAAAGCGTTATGTTTGGGGTAATAAAGATCTATGTCTAATTTTTCAATGATTATTTTATGTACTTTTTTACAACTTAGATGAAATAATTATAGATTTTTACATTACATTGAGACATATTTTGATATTAAATTGTTACTATTTTGATATTAAATTGTAATTATATTTTAATAGATGATAACATTCAAAACTAAAGTTTATTTTCATAATTCATCTTTAAAAAAAATATAGATTTTAATGATGATGAATGGATTGTTGAAAAATATAATTAATTGAAAAGAAAATTACCTAGTCTAAATCAAACACACCAAAAACTGAATGATCTTATTAAAATTATACTTGTAGTCAAAGAATAAGAAGTAAATGTAATAGGTGATAGTTGAATTATGAAAAATAATAATCTTGAGTTAACACATTATACAATGACTTGTCTTATACACATAACAAAATAAAAGCTGCAAATGTGGTAGTCTAAATGTGGAAGAAAAAAAATTTAACTTAAAAGGCTTATATCCTACACATATAATAACACAAAAATGTAAAATATGAAAAATATGATAATCTATGCGTTGAAGAATAAAAATTCAACTTAAAAGACTTGAATCATGCACAAAATAGCATGAAAGCGTGAAATGTGACCACACATTTGTGGGAGAAGGAGAATAAAAATGATTTTTGTTTGTTTGTCCAAAATAACATAAAAATAAAAAATATAATTAACACTTAATAAAAAATATTCAAAAATACTGAAGATATTTTTACATTAAAAATCATAAGTAAAGAGAAGAGATGTATTTAATTGTCAAATAAATCTTGATATTATGACTGAGAGGATTTTATCAAAGAAATATAAACATATTCTAACATTCATTTAACTTAGCCATCAAACAATAAAAAAATGAATTTAACCTGATTTCAATACTAAAACTGTTATATTCATGAACATAATATCTTAAAGTTTATACTTATTTGTTGAATATTTAAGATATTCATATTTGAATATGTTATATGATTTTCAATATAATTTTAATAAAAAGATTAATATTAATGATTTATTTTAGAATTTTTATTTTTTATGAAAATTCATACATTTGTTTTATACATTCAATCTAACTTTCTCAGAATTTTAATTATTCAAAAATATGGCAAGTTATAAGTTAAATCTATTATATCTTACAGTAAAATCACACTAATAGTCAGTTTGACTTTTTGAGATTTGAATCTTTGATGTTGATGCAAATTGTACAATACATGAAATTCATTTTGATTATCATTTCTTAATATTTAAATTAATTTAGGCTACACTTGAATCCTACTTTATTCTTTAATTTAAATATATTACAATATAATACAATAAATCTCAGATTATATAGTTTTTTAAAAATATTTCCAAATTTTTACGATAGGATCTATGTTATTTAGTGTTTAATTTTTTTATATATATATTTAAAGACACACTCTCAAAGACTCAATTTCAAAAATTGCACCCCAAGGAGCCATAATTAGAATTCTAGCCCTTGAGCCCTAAATCTCCTAATGGCACTATTGGCCCTAATGGCAGTTCCAATGCGAATGGCCTTAACTGCACAATCGGCTCTAACTATTGTATCTACTCATGCATACGCCCATCTACCTAACTAGGTCTGCTGCTACATAAGTCGTGACACAAAACTCACCCAAATGCAAGCTCAAATCCAGACTTAGTATGAGATCCGTGACTGCCCCTTTAGGTCTCATCAACACCAATTCAAGCTTCGGTCATAATCTAATCGATATTATTATTTTTTAGCAAAAAATAAATTGACATGATTTTCAACGAACTTTTTTGATAGTATTATGAAAATCTATAGCATTTTGTATGAAAATATCCTCACATTTGACCTTAGTTGTTTTATGCATCGTAAGTGCTATTTCTTCAATAAATATTTCTAATAAAATATGATTATGAACCAAAAATAAGAAAAAATAGATTTTTTGAAGTAAATTGCCTAATGTCTCCAAATTAGTCCAACTATGTATCTTTCCAGCATAAACTGTATACGTTAGATAGGTTGCATTCAATTTTATTGGGAATATTAGAATATAATTATTATCTACCATTAAAAAGATTTACAAAAAAAAATTAAGTCCAATAATATCACCTACAGGTAAATAACGCAATACATTCTCGTGAATTCCTTCTATTCTTATATGTAACATCATCACAACAAACAAAAATAAAATGGCAATAGCTTCTACATAAACTAGTAAAAAAATCATAGCAAAGAAGTCAAGATCTAACATGCGTGCATTCTTCATAAAATTGGCTACATTAGAAGCATCTCGTCAAGATCTTTCCAAAGAGATCTTGATCATTTCAAACACTCAATGAATGCTCTTGTTATAACATGAAACATGTAGACTCTTTATACACTTAGTCATTTCTGAGAATTGATAACTATTTGAGGTTTCAACCACTTGATTTACCAGTGATAACTACTGATATATCAATCTACACACAAGATATGATCAATATGCTACACATACATTTGAGGATATCTTTAATGTGGGGGCATGCAAAGATTTTTAGTACATTGGATTTACGAACAAGATATCATCAGTTTTTGATTTGAGATGAGGATAAGTACTTGATTAAGTTTAAACTTCACTTCACATCAATTTTGTCTTTAGATTTGTATGCTTCAGATTGGGCACGGAGTGAATGATATATGCATTCCATGTCAGGCTATGTCTTTAGCCTTGGAATAGTAACTTAGGTGTGAACATATAGTAGATATAAATCTAACTTCTTAGAGTTTGAGTAATGATGTTGCCATATTCAAAAATATAAACCAATGATGAAATTGAATGTGCCATGGACAATAATCAAATAAATGAACCTTTTATTTCATTTGACTTTATTCTATGTGATTTATAATAATGATTTTGGTATATATTCATGTTTCTCTTACGTGCAGAGTACAAATTCCATTTTTAAAACTACATATGTATTACACTATCCTTAAGATGAAAGAAGCTACGAGACATATCAAATATATCTTTCGCTCAGATCATATAATGTTGGTGTATATATACCAATGATGCCAATAATAGTCATCATCAAACTAATGTCAAACTCGGACGTGAAGTTTAAGTTAGAAATAAAAAAAAATTGTACTATAATACCAATTTCCAGTTGGCTTAAATCGCTTTGTTCCAGAATGTAATCGTCTATATCTTTAAATGTATCACATATTTCATTGTCATTTTCTATAGAGTACTCTATAGTGCGAGTTAGCATTGATTTACCGCTTGCATGATCATCTGACGTAGCAAGGATGATTGACTTGATTGAACATTGTTTTCCAGGTTCCTGTTTTTCGTACTCACTTGTCCGCAGTGGAGATTATAGGTGCAATAGCGACATTAGAGATAGCGTCTTATCACCAGGGAATGCTAATATTTTTTCTGATAAGACTCTCTGCTTTCTATGGACTTGGGGCAAATTTTTTCTCACCTTGGTTGGACTCCGCTTTGTACTTTCGCCGATGGCTTTTCCATCGCGACTTTTATCAAGTCTTGTATTATTCTATGCGTCCCTGGTTTTCGATTCTCTTAAGCCGGTTCTAACTTGATGTGGAAGAGCTCATCCGAATTCACAGCAAAATGCGGAGGAGAAGTATCTATCTTTGACTCTTAAAAAAACTATTAATATATTAACAAGTTTATATGTAAATACGATCAGATTCCGTCATCGACGTGATTGTAGGGTCATCGCTGGAATCTTAACGTACTCGTCGGTAACTTGCTCATACTGAATCTTCGTCAAAAGGCTTTGCTCAAGGTCGCTTCTGTCTCTGCGACCAGCAGAGAATAAGCAATGTTGTGAATAACCACCCGAGAATAACCACTCTGCTTGTGATAAGCAGGCAAAGCATGCTTACAATTCTGAAGCAGAGACAATGCCCGGATACCTTAAAAAAATTTAGTTACAGCAAAACAGGTCAAGCCTCGACATGCACCTGTTATAACGCTGCACTAACGACATAACTGATGCAAGTAAGTGTACATGCTATAGTCCACTGCATCTAAACTGCTGCAGGAACTCATTTTCATAGCTCTGGTTCAGTAATTTCTTCATACCTTCACTTCATGATAGCCCCTTGGGTGATCATCTATGCCAAGTTGTGGAGGTCAGCCTCGGAATGGCAAATTTCTTATATATGGGTAGACTACCTTCTCTCTTGATCATGATCATGATAACCGTTGCTTATAATCTTTAAGCATCACACTGGGAAGGAGGGTAGGAATGGACCCAGTGGTCCATTTCATGCAGAACATTCAGTGTAGAACTCACATGGAACGCCGAACCGCAGATTCCATCACGGGATGAACGTCATCCTCGTTGACCACATAGTTCCAACGAAGAACGAGCAAGCTCTCTTGTCCGCAAGAAAATATTTTACTTTAAAAAACTCAATTACAAGTGGAACAAATGCGTCAAAGCCAATGAAAGTTAGAACTAGGCCTAGCGAGAAAGCCAGACTTTCCGTAGAAAAAACATTTAGAGACGCAACGAGGAGAATTGTACGCCGACCAAGGGGGCCAGACTTGGCCTCTGCTGTTGTCTTTTGAACCGCGGTAGCTACGTTGAAGGAAACTTTAAGGACGAGTGCTTGAGTCAACCCAGTCTGTTAGTCAAGCAGTCAACCCTGCTCACAAACATAGCCGAACTCCAGGCTCCAGCCAGAGCTGGTGAGGCCTGTGAGCGGAGGCAAAAGGGTCAGCTGGTGCAGCAGATGCTTCATACTATTCTTGCTGTACTCACAAAGCACTAACTGCAATGGCGAGCGAGGCAGCTGCAGCTTCCCACATGGCGGCTGCAGGACGCAGGGAGAACTGGTGACGGGAGTCAATGGTGGAGTAGCCGGACATGTGTAGACGGAGTTTGTCTGCTTACCGACGGGTGTAGGGAGTTTGGTCGACCTTTTGAGAGATTGAGCTGCGGCCCGGGCAAGTCGGTGCAGGCGACTACATCTAGCTCCCCTCCATATTCGGATCCCCGTCGTGTGATTTCTGCGCCACGTACAAGTGTAGTATTAGTCCAGTGCGTACCAGAACCCCACTCTGAGCTTTGTGCTGAGAGAGAGAGAGAGAGAGAGAAGGACTTGCTCGCTGCCGAAGCAATCGTCACGTGGCGAGTTTGTTGGCCCCGATTGGAACTTTGGAGGCTGGACGTGTGACTTGTTCTCACTCCACCCACGGTCGACAAAGATCCGCATCTGAGTTAGCAGAGCGAGCTTTGTCGTGCCCTGCTGCTGCTGGGAGCTGCTGCTTCTCTTCGAACTCATGCGGTCGAGGCTATTTGCCGCCACCACTGGAATCTGAAAGGTGTCAGTTCTTTTCGGGTTTCATTTGCGTGTTGCTTTGCCAAGCGTAATTTTATATGCCCTCGGGAGTGCAAACCGTCAGAAATTAAAGGAGAGAGAGAGAGAGAGAGCGGGAGAGGGAGAGAGGAGATCTGTGACTGCATTTATGGTAGATGGAAATACAGCGGAGTGGACGTGGACACAGAAGACTTTCTGAGGAGTGAAGCTCGAAGAATTCACGAATTCGGGGACGTGGATTGTTTTGCCGTGGAGAGCATTTCAGAAATCAGAAATCGCGATTGAAGATGGGGAAAGGGAATTTCGGTCCGGGGCCATCCTGGTCTCAGTGTAAGCTGAAGGCTGGATGGCTAGAAATGAAAGCGCTGGTGGGAATGTGTACGGTTTTGGCAGTGGCTGCGATAATGATGACCACTCTATATTTCCCCTTAGAAGGTCTAGGATCCTTCGACCTCTCCAGCAGCCACTGCAACTGCGAGGCGCCGCTGCAGTGGAGCATTCAGCTGGAGCACGAGAAGCAGGAGCACATGAGGCAAATGCTGGCAACCATCGGCCTCAGCACGTCTCGTGATCAGCAGCACCAGGCAATCGCAAGGCCATCCAAATTCCCCACACAGTCCGAATTCTCGCAAGATCCACGTACCACCAGAAGGCCGCAAATCCTGCGAGAATGGGAAGCGCCGGCAATCGTCGAGGAAAAGGAATGGGAGAAATTGCACGACGCCAGCTACGGAGTGCCGAGGAAGTTCGTTCCCTTGGGCAGCGCCTCGTTCCTCTTCGTCCAGTTCGGAGCCTACAGAGGCGGCCGCAACTCCTTCGCCGTGGTGGGCCTCGGCCCAAAGCCCCTCCACGTCCACGGCAATCCGGGATACGAATGCAGCTGGGAATCCTCCGACTCCTCGATCAAAATCCAAGGCAATGCCACCAAGTTCTTGCCCGACTGGGGGTACGGAAAGCAGTACACCGTGGTGGTAGTGAACTGCACATTCCAGTCCGACGTGGGAGCGGACGGAAGCGGAGGCCGCTTGGCCATGGTGGCCACACACGGGAGCTGGGACAGTACGGGGCTGGAGGACGTGCCATTCGTGGCGCTGACGGAGCAGCCGGGCGAGTTTGACGGGGCTGCGTTCGAGCCCCCTTATAAGTACGACTACCTGTACTGCGGGTCGCCTCTTTACGGCTCGATCAGTCCTCAGAGGATGCGCGAGTGGATGTCGTACCACGCGATGCTGTTCGGGCCCCGGTCGCATTTCATCCTGTACGACGCCGGCGGAATCCACGACGAGGTGCGGCGAATTCTGGAGCCCTGGCTGAAGCTGGGCAGAGTGACGGTGATGAATATCAGGCAGCAGATGCGCTACGACACTTACTACTACAACCAGTTCCTGGTCGTCAACGACTGCTTGTTCCGGGCCAAATCTCTGGCCAACTGGACTTTCTTCTTCGACGTGGACGAGTTCGTTCACGTGCCCTGGTACTTGAGCTTCGACTCCGTCATGACGGAGCTCCAGAAGATCGGCCGCAAAGCCACGCAGGTCGTGTTCCAGCAGAAACCCATCTCCCACAACCACTGCACCGGCAACATCTCCTCCAGCTCAGATCGAAATATTTCCAGGTATGCACAATGCCATCTTCTCTGCACTGTCAGGCAGGTGCACCTTCGCTCCATTCGACTTCCTTCATGATCGGAAATCCGGTCGTGACATTAGGCACAGCAAGTACATTGCATCCTCATGCGTCGCCAAGAAAATATAACCAAAAACAGAATGTATCGCCGTGGGTGTAAGATGGACTCTTTTTTCAGGTGGGAATGGAACGAGCTGGCTGAAGAAAAGGAGGCAGAGCTGGTTTAGAGAAACTGAAGAAAAGGAGGCAGCTGTGTTGAATTGAGTTCCTGCATGCGTAGATTTGTTTTCTTTGAAAATAGCGCGGAGAGTGCTGACTTGGGAGTTTGTTGCTCTGTTTTATTACTCGGAAGCAATAGTTGGAAGTTTGGATTGGACTGCGGTTGCCAGTTTGGAGTAATTAGTTGGCTGGTTGCGTTTTTTGTTTGACAGCCTGTGGGCGATGGAGAAGTTGACTTACAGGCGCACCCAGATCACGGAAGCCAATGGATTTATGGATAGGAAGTACGTCATACAAGCGAGATACGCGTTGTCGGCGGGAGTACATCGATCGGAAGATCTGACGTATCCAGAACGAGGCTGGAAGTTGGAGGACGCGTCCACGTACGAGGATTGGAGATTACACTACTATCACTACCACAACACTATAAATCACCGTCAGGAGGTGTGCCAGAAGTTCGTCGACCCATCCATACGCAATGCCACCAGGCTGAACAAAGTGGTCCATGAATTCGACGACACGATGGTGCCATTGGCTGCGAAAGTGAGAGAGTTTGAGCTCCAAACGGTGGGAGAGCTGCCGATGATCATTTAGACTTCTTACGTGTTTCTTACTCGCGATTCACACTTTTATTATCAGCTGCGCAAATTTACGATCCTCTCAGACAGAGCTCGTCTTATTTCTGTGTTGAACGTCAGTCAATCCGCGGAATCTCGTTCAGCACAGGAATCTGCTTCCTCATCTATCAAACCCCGCGCCGTGCTCACAAACACTTCCCACCAACCTTCGAAGGATTATTGCGGTTGCCCAAGAGACAGGCAGAACAGAGGGTCGCCCTCCCTCGAAATACGACGACCATGAAAAGATAGAGCTCATCATGAGACGAAGACAAGGTCGCCATGGACAAGTTTGAAGCTTCAAGACCCACAAGAGGTTTATGCTGGTCGACCTTCTCTCTGCTTGTCTTTGTACGAGAGCAACCTTTAAGTTACCTGGTCTCATTATCGAACCAGAAGGCCAGTTCTGGTCCTGGTGGATCATAAAGTTTGATGTAATTTATTGACTCTCACTTCAAGATCACAGTCGGTGTGATTTCATACGTTCACAGACTCGAGTCTCATTTGAAGTTGAAGTCCGTTCATGAAGGTAATATTAGTACTCGAAGGTTCTAATCTTAAGCTCCGTTGGTTAAGTTAAGGCATTATTCCTTTCTCCCAAGTCTTGATAGCCCCGTAGACTGAGTTGGACAGCACATTACTTGTATAATACTTTTCCACTGAAGCCCTGAATGATATTCACAGTAACAGGTATGAATAATCTTATTCTGTTACTATTAAGTGATTGGTTCGCAGTACACCACTCTATTACCTAAGGTGCAGTTAATATCCTCCATCATTCCCTCTTAATCCTGGAGTACAAGTAACGCCTAATCTGCTCTCGGCCCATGACATGACTTATGTAAGAATTGCAGTGGATGAAAAATCAATGTTATCGAGTGGATTGTAAAGTTCTTAATCAGAACACTAGCCTGAAGTCGGTCTCGCGTTCGGACGTCTACTTCTCAATATTATGCAAGAAAACATAGGCGTAGCGTTTGTGTCTTGTCCTCCAAACTTATCATCAACGAGCTAGTGAGTAAGTCACTTGCACCTCATCGAAATCTTGTTATCATCGCCTGAGGGGCAGCACAGTTTTCGGCTCAGGGCTTTCATAGTTCTGTCACCGTTAACATTCGGAGAAACTGATAGCCCCATACATCCACGCCCCATGTCCCTGTAAGACTTACTATATAATCTTCACGTGAACCTTTCCGAGGCCTTCAGACTGAAGCACATTCTGTTTCACCAGTGTGCCCTCGATTCAGTTTGACCTAAAGTAAAACTTGCAGCAATTGCAGCAATTGTAATTTTTCCGGTGAATTCAAAGCCCAAGAAATTTGCATGCTTGCATGTTAGGGGAGAAAAGGGAGAGTTGTTGGAGTTGTTGTAGTGTTGCAGGGCTCTATTGCCACTTGAGCTGGAACTGAGATGTTGGATGCTATGTTGTATATAAGGTCTATGCAGCACCATTCATCTGTGATATCAGGCTAGAGCAGAGTTGCATGCACATGGTTCGTTCAGTCCCCTTGCAGTAATTCAGTCGACACTTCAGGCTGTTCATCAGAGACAAAATCACCGCTTTTGTTTCAATGTAGAGCTTCAACTAGTTTCAGGATAGTACCTTAATATATGCAAGCTCATCGATCGTGTTCGCCTGTGATTCTCTCTTTATTAGTAGTATCGTTACACAGTGTACCTTCCCTTCTTTTGCTTGTTACAGTGTTTCAACGAAAAACTTCTCTTTCTACGAAATTCTGAAAATTGGTCTTATCTCCCTCAATGCTCAATTGCCGTGCCTCCAAACATAAAGGTTCCAGTAATACAAGTGAGCAATCCGGAGGAACAAGAGCCGGAAGCAGAACAGTTGTGATTGTTGAGAAGTTTCCAAAGCCTATTCACAAAAGTTTTGGGCGATCGAAGTTCAATGCTTACGCGGTAACGAGAGTCTTCGGGTTGTTGAAGAAGAGGTGCTACGGAGCTTACAGAACTCATAGACAAATCAATCAGCTGGTCAATTTGCCAGACACTTTTGTTAAGTCGAATGAAGTGCTTTGAATAAATGGTGAACGGTCAGGCTCAAGTATCCCATTCGGAATCTGCAGACCATTTCATGACATTGAAGAGTTATTTCCTTATGACACGAGAAGAAGTTTCCGTGATTCTGAACCAACTGTGATCCATGAAGGTCTTGCATGATGCGGGCAAGACTTTACCCAATCGTTCGTCTTGCAGAACTTTACACTGGTCGTTCATATTCGTCCAATCATCGTCGGTATGTGGCCTATAATTTCTGATAAACTCGACGTCAATTTACAATAGATCTTATACTGACGTTCGTTTGGTCTGGAGTGGCTTGCTCGTTAGAGACATGATGAATGCAACTCGGAACGGAGTGACCAACTCGCAGGGTAATGTGACGACCTCCTTTTCTCACTTCAATGAAAAACATGATACGGTACAGAATATTTCACACCATTGAAGGAATTGGAGCCATTTATGATTTTCCCATTTTTACACAGTATTAAATTTATGTAAAACGCTTGTTTTGACCTTAACGGCAGATACCCGCATGTAAACGTTCACAAGAAAAAAGCTTGAGAACCTATACATGTATCAATTCTTTTAGAATTTTCTGCAAGATTTGATAAATCTAAGTTGAATTGAAAAAAATAACAGGATAATTTTGTATGTCACGCGGATTCAATTAAAGACGTGCTAACTCATCATAGTTAAATTAGAGTGCCATGTGATTTAATTAATGCAAGGTTGCTTGCGCTTGATCTAGAGTAATCAACTTTTTGGAAACCAATGTCAGAAAACATTGAATAACATTTCATTCTTCTATATTCAGTGAACAGCGCAATTCCAAATAATAAACCTATTTAGTTACCTCTATTTGAAAATTTGTACAAGATTACATAAATGCAAGAATATTCAATGATGTAACAAGTATCATGAAAATATATGGCTCAACCAATCAACATCATGTAACCACTCTAAACATATTAAACAATACATGACAAAAAAGAAAAATATTATCAAATCTATGTTTCATAAGTTTAAGAAACTCACATCATGACTAAAAAAAAATAAAAAATCCTTTCATGTGTTAATAGTAATGGAAGGTGATTGTGTTTGTAAACTACTCTATGTAATTCTTGTTGAGAGATGATTACAAGCAAAACAACACCATATGATACATTTCACATGCATAGATCATGAGAAAAGAAGCGCGATACCAATATGAATTCTTTTGAAAATCTTGTTGGGAGATGACAATGTTCAAAAAAGTTTAGTCTTTGAATTTAAAAAGTTAAGTGAAACCATTATCAAAAATTTTGATCCTCTTATCCAAAGATGGTTACATGAATTACATAATTATACTCAAGACATTGAATTTTTAGTTTATGTTTCTTTGGTTTGTGGACATAATGGTACAAGTACTTGTTTTGACCTCACTCATCTTTAACTCTGATGGTTTTTGGAAGTTTCAAAAGTCATCATAAAATTAAGAGTATACTTCAAATCTCGATGAATATAGCCCTAATGTACACGTTTACACAAATTCTCAACATCCCAATTTAATATGTAATTTTTGTAATAACTACCTAAGTAATCTCACAAGTACTCAAATATTACTCAAAATATCAAAATTCTTCATTGATATTCAAGTTATTTTCCACAAAAAGTATTGAAATGTGATTATTAATCTCTTTATTTATATTAGTTAAAATTTTATTCTTAAAATAAATACATTATAATTTTATTTTATCAAGTTTAATCAAAGTACAGATTATAACTCCCAATGAGAATGGTTACATGGCAACATGTAATCAGTCCATTTATATCTTCTAGAAGCCCAAATATTCTTCAATTGACTTTGGTGTATCAAGTAAATCTCACCCATAGATTTAAATATTCTCATCAATTCAAATCAATCAAATTTTAGTCACTAAAAATCAATATAGCCATGTGATGGGATATGATTCTTGATTCACACTAAAAAAAAAGAGCAGTTGTTTTCATCATACACTCCTCTACATCAACAATTGACTTATCTATTTATCAAATTGAACAATAACTAGCTAAACATAATCATGATTAAATTAAACTTGGTATTTAAAATTAATTAGAAATAAAACTATACTTTATATATAATCAAATTTTTTTCTATATCCACAATCATGGCATTCCATGTTCTTTACAATGCATTCATTTATCATGTAAGAAAAATCATATATTCCTTCAACTTTCAAGATTTCATGTTGATCTAGGTTCAATTTCTAGAAAACTTTAAATCTTCTCTATTTTAGACAATAGTCCATCAGTTTGTAAAGAAGAGCTTACTATTTTCTTTAAATAAAATTTTTTTGCCACGTTTGAATTTGATACAAGTTGTGCACAACAAAAATCAATTTTTGGTTGGAATTTCCAATTATCCAAAGTGTTTTTTTCAAATGCAAGAGAAATACAAATAGTAGAGTGTCCTATATGTGTCTACTCCTACATTTTCTTGGATGTACGAATTATACACTTTTTTTTATTGTAATTTTTGGACAAATGGGAATATTTTTTGTTTGGAAATAATTTGACATTCTTTTGAAAAATACATTGACATTATTCTTTTGTAGACAAGAAGATTTTCGTTGACAATCGGACCACATGCTCCTTATTCGATCATCTACTTTCCATTAGATTCTTAGATTCTCTGCCCGATTCTCCTATCTCGAAATCGGCTACCGTAATCTTAACGCTCCCCTATACGGAACTCACAGTGCGATCACCGGCGCTATTCTAGTCATGACCAGTTCACGTTAGTCCCCGTCCGTAGGGTTTTCGTACGAAATTCCGAACAAATTTCAATGATTGAAGGCTTTATCCGACGGTTCTCCTCTCACCAGCAAATGAGCCAAATGCTTGATCTTTACGCTCATTCCAGCTAAATCGTCCTAACACATTCGCCACCGAACCCACCCACGGCCGTCTTTCCGTAACCTCTCCGTCCGCTCCCAGAAGTAAAAGGACTGTCGCGCAGTTTGAATTGGAAACTTATAAACGATCAGACGTACGGTAGTTAGGTTAAAGGATACTGTACTGCCCTGCCAGCGTCGTCCGAGTCTTCACCCTCTCTAGTGGAGTTTCTTGCAATTGGCATCCGATCGTTATTCAGAAGTACATCGGTTTCAAACTCAGAGATGATTATTAGACGTACTCTACGAACCCTACCCGCCAAAATATGGATCATGTTCACTACTAATCTCGTCCATGGGTTCAAATCTCATATACATAAATATAACGCACCTCTCCCCCACCGCGGGATGCCAAGACAAGAACGAACGGCACGTCCTGATTAACTATCACCGAGCAATCCCTTTTCTAGCTCGCCCTCTTATCCAACGGATAGGCTATTTGTAGCTATCCTCCATTTTTCCCTCTCCTCCACATTCGTCTTCAAAATATTGCGGACGTCTAGATGTTTCGAAACGACTGCTCGATCTATTTGCGAGCGATTTTCTAGAATGTTTCACGGGGTCGAGTATTGTTATTGTATTAGGGGCCAAGAATCCAGTAGTTTAGGCATCAGTGTTAAGGGAAGATCCTCTATTACCTTGAATCCTCGTTGGACATGATTCAGAGAAACTAATGTATGATTGACAAGGATCTGCAACAGTCTCAAATAGACTGCTCCATGAATCATTAACTCTTGAGACCGTGGCATGTTCAAGTCCGCTCCTCAATTTTGGACCGAGTCTTTGCTGGAGTTTGAGCTCCAATAGAATCTTGAAGGATGCTTGACGTTGATTTAGAGAAAGAAGGTCGGACTCCTCAAAATGAAGGTTTGTATGGTTGGAGACTGGCTGTGTTCATGTCGAAGGAAAATATTTATATCTGAAAGCACGAGTAACTGTATGCTCGTGCACCCAGAGAAAAGGAAATTCCATCGATGGATCCACCGTTGTGATTCAGGTACAGGGTTAGAGCACGAAAGTGGGAGGTACTTTTGATGAAGTTTTCTACGGCTGACGACCAAATGTTGCTCTTCATCCAGATTTGTCCCGACGTCCCTCTGAAGCTCGGAAGCTATGAGTGGGGTCCGATCCTTTCCAAAGCTTTTGACCGTCTTCTCACTGATGCACCCCGTTTTGTGTCGGACATACGCACCACAAGTCTCCCTCCGGTCTTGAAGTTGCACTAAGTACGAGAAAGAAAGACTCTGAGCCAGAGATACACGAATTCGAACGACTTGCAACGAAAGTCTACATTTTCATATCTAAGACTTGGTATATTCTATGATGCTGGATTTCAGACAGGGAGCTTGAAAAGGTAGAATTACGCTCCATGTCAGCTCAATTTTGAACGTCTTAGCTGCAGAGGGAGGCTGTGAGTTGGCCCGGTTGAACTGATCTCAGAAAGATCTAGAGTCTAGACTGCTCGTGCGCTAGTTGAAATACCGATCTTCAGATAGGTCCGACTTTGAGCTACATAATGCATGAGAATCTGTCTCCAAGCTAACGTTCAAAATTGCACTGGTCAAGTAGCTCTATTTGATCTGGATCCACCCTGACCTACTGTGCTCAACTAAGTCTACCTGAAGGGCAGTTACGTTTTGCCCGTTTGATTACCCAACTTGAATTTCATGTTTCAGTCTCTGTTGTATCCAACTATTATCTGATACAGCATTCGAACTATAAATTGCCTCTTGCGTGCGATGATATGCAGTGATCAAAAGTCTGAAGATTCTGTTCGACAAACATAGTTATGGATTGTATCCATTAAGTGCTAGCGTTGGATTCCTGGTGCGCGGACAAACAGATCTACCTAGAGTATATCTGCTCTTTCTGCAATTCCAGCTATTGTGATTAACTTTCATCATAATAAAGTATGCTATCCGGTGGGCTGCACGCCGTACGCTGAGGCCCAAAAGCATCTTCTCGGGAGATTTGGCTCACTGTCAATCTCTGAACCTAAATTTCACCACCGAATCATTCAGCGACTATCCTGTTGCCGTTTACGTTTGGGATATCCTGTACCGTCCCGCCATGCCCCGCTTTACTATGAAAATTCTCATCCTTTCTTTCCGAAGTTAAATCTCCAGAATTCGAATTTTCTTTTGCTGCACCCAGTCCCTGGAAGCGTCCAGGGACTGAGTGCAGCAAAAGAAAATTAGAACTCTGGAGAAGCTAGATTGATGGACAGATTTGACACTATGAGTCTCCTGTATGTGAAATTGGCTGGACACTCAGAATTGGACTTGTCAAATGAACAGTACTGTGAGCATTTCGGATTCGCTAATCCGAAACCCCAAGAAACCACTGATCTGGAAAACCCGTAAACCCATAGACATTTGAAAACTCATCTCAGGTTATTAAATGCCCTTTACCGAGTCTCTTGCCAGAAGCGATGGAGGTTCAAAAGCCTAGAATCAAGCTATGATTTCCTTCATCTGCAGTAAAACGCCCTTTGGAATATCTACAGTGGATGTCAAAATATCTTGACCTTGTAAGTGACCAAGAGCAAAGACTTGACTAAGTTTAAAAAAGACCTCCACTTACAATTGTCAACGGTAAGTCTTTTGCGTGACAGGTAGTCATCAACGGCCACTTCTGCCACTCTAGTGTTAACTAGAAATCAAGAAAGGTATCGGCTTATATTCCGATGCAAGAAATAAGCAAGAACTCCAAACACGTATCTCAAGAAGATCAGTCGACCTACATCCAGTGTGCCGAATTTTGTCTCAGAAGTTTCTTTGTCTGCGATTGATTTTCAGTCGTCTTAAACTGTATCAACATCGGCCTACGGATCCCTTTTTCCTGCAGCTGGACCGCTGCCAGGGCTCCCGGCTTTATTTGCCATGATGCTTCATAATTTTATCCTTTACCTATACCCAAAGATCAAATATTCTCTATCAGAATTCTCGGGTCAGCTGAGCTGCAGACGTGGGGCAATGTGAAGAATTACCTGCGGACCACTCAAAGCTGGAGTCAGATGATCCTTTTGTACCTTATCTTTTACACATCCATGAACTACACTTTACCTACAACCTCCAGGACCTGCATTTGCTCTGTCCGGATCCTGTAATCATGAAAACCATAAAATTATCTTCAAGCAGCAATCAACCTGATCCTGATGGAAATGCTGGAGTTCCGTGCTCTATCCCAGCAGACTGAGCACCCGCTGACGCAATACATTAGTATGATGAATTCCGCGGGCTTGGTTTAAGGGTCCGCAGGACATCTTTTCAAGGTATCCTCTACTCATCAAATATATCTGCTGTATATGTCATGAGTAGATAGGCCTTATGAATTATGTCGATAAGATTTATACTCTATGTGGAATGGAATCTCCCTGCACGTATATCAGGAAAAGTCTCAAAAGTATGTGCTGTACTTCGAGTACTCATGAAGAGAGAACTTGACTAATGTGCG
This sequence comes from Marchantia paleacea, assembly GCA_014180765.2. Lineage (NCBI taxonomy): Eukaryota > Viridiplantae > Streptophyta > Marchantiopsida > Marchantiales > Marchantiaceae > Marchantia > Marchantia paleacea. Next base: position 1,769,765 of record MUAA02000064.1, read on the forward strand.
AAATGCCCCTTTTAAGTCAATCACTCATGTCATTTTTTTACTTCATATGATTCTCACGTACATAATTAATTGCTCGTGATCTGGGAATCGGGAAAGGCAACATAATGGGAACATCATCATTCTTGTAGGCACCAGATCTGGAATTGATTTAAAAGTTCGTATATTTGTTCAACTTTTTAAGAAAGCCTGAAGTTTACGTACAAGTAGGCAGCAAGGAAACTTCATCAAATATCAATTAACGGATGAACTAAGGGCCGTATAACATAAAAGCATAAATATGATTTTCACTGCAGTTGTCGAGATTTTCCAGTTAAAATGCCAGTGCTGAAATCTTTTCAACCGGGAGGGAGATTCAACAGATGCAAAATGTGCATGTCCGCTGTAAGTATTGGGACAAAGTATAATAACAAAAGGGATGGGAAGACCCCATCAAAGATGTGATCCATTCACTTACCTCTTACCATCAGCTTTTCTTCTGGGAATGCAATTTCTCCGTGCACAGGACCACTATCATACATCGGCAAGATGGGCCCACTTCAGAAGCATATTTTCACAACACATCGATGCTAATCATGATCTCTGTGTGAGTAGATTATTCTGGTACATGCGTACCCAACTTTTTCTCAAAAGTTAATGTGGATTGATGTTATTGTTCACTTGCAATTCAATGACTAAAGATAAAGCTTCCAGCCAGAAGATGACTAATGGGTCGACGGAACATCAAGCTGGATAACTTCGACAGGCATCCAGACCTTTTAGAGCTCATCAAGACCCCATCCAAGCGTACAAGGATGGAACCAAACCGGTAACATGGGGCTAGGCCCCTGTCTTCTTTGAAAGAGTGACCAGTCGATTGATTCGTTCTAAGGGAATCAGTCAACTGCGTTAGTCAGAGTCCGTTAAACCCGGCCATGAAAAGCAGACTTCTTCTCCAAAGGAAGATTAGTCTGTTTTTCCCGTTTGGCTGTGGTGGACCCTAATTCCCGGTACGGGAGAATTCACTTTTCAGAGGTTCTCACAGTTTTTGGAAAAAACTTTGGAGAAGAAGTCTGCTTTCTCTGACTCAGAGAACCTCTGTGAGCACTGCTCCAGATTCAGTCACAAGGGAGCGAATAAATGATTTCCCGATCCGAGATCCGAGGTGTAGGTTGTGTATAAATGCGGGCAGCCTTCCGACAGAAGGAGGTATTGAGTACCGACAGCAGTCGTTCATTAGCTCGATAGCCAGCGGCACCGGCGTTACTCGCCGACTGGCAAGGCATTGCGCACCTCAATAGTGCACAACTTTGTCGTTCAATCTGAAACAGCATCAGCTGCTTCAGATCAAAGGCTTACCGAGCAGCGGCTGGGTTGCCGACAGATTGTTCCAACCGTCATGAAACTGCCCCAGTTGTTCTCAAAGAACAGACGATCATCTCCTCCCAAGGATGCCAACCCCTACGCGGTGTACTTATCTGCAGACCCTTCCACTCGCCCAGTGAAGCCTCCTTCGAGTCCCTCGGAGTGTTTTCCAGTTCTCTCTCGTAGGCCTTCGGAGCTGTCTTCGGCTTACCAGAAGCGTCCGGTTATTGATCAGCTGTTTGAGCTCGAGAATCAGGAGTTCGTGGAGGCTTTTAAGATCATCGACACCGATGGGGATGGAAAGATCACGGAGCAGGAGCTGCGCCTTATGTGGCAGAGACTCGGGAAGAGGATCTCAGATAAGGAGCTTCGGTTCATGATTGAGGAAGCGGATTTGAATGGGGATGGAGTCATTGATCTGCAGGAATTTGTTGCTTTTCACAGCCAGCAGCTGCCGCGTCCGGCTGCGGACGACCCTGCAAGTCATGCTGAGGACATTAGAGTCACCTTCAACGTGTCTGATTCTGATCGAGACGGTCTGATTTCGGCCTCTGAGCTGCAGAAAGTGATGAGGAGGTTGGGGAAGAGGAAGGCAACTCTCGATGAATGTTCTGCCATGGTCAGGTGCGTGGACTCCGATGGTGACAGCCTCATTACCTTCTCCGAATTCGAGAAGCTAATGATGTCCAAAATTTTTGCTCGGAGGTATTGGTAAAGTTGACGATGGATCTGCTGCATCGACTCTAAAGTCATTATCAAATCAACCTTCCCGAACTCCAGCACATCGAACTCCTCAAGACTGACTGACTGACTTAATCGCAGATTGGTCACGAGTGCTCAGGAGTCTCTGTCGGTCCCACACATGGACATGACGCGCATCTGAAGCTCTCAGGTGCCATCAGAAGTCCCCTAACGTGGAGCTACAGCTGCAGCTGTCTAGGCTTTCCCAAGATTTTTGCAACCAGTGATCATGAGTTCAGGAGATCAAGACTGTTCGACCTTGATCAGTGAATGATTACAGACACTGCTTAGAGTTCCGAGAGCAAGCTGCAAATTGAGGATTTCATTCTCCACCTCGAGCTGTGAAATTCGTCGGGTGACCTCCGAACATGGCTCATCGTATGATAGTTACAAAAATTGTCTTTCTTATACGCATGAAAGGAGAGTAAGCGAAGTTGAAAGGAGAGACCATCCACAGACTAGCGACCTTTGTAGGCCAGGGAAAGCTAATAAGCGTCTTTACTGAATGATGAGATGACTACTATTAGCTTGAGGCCAAACTGAACCATTGGATTGTAGAATTTCGAGCCATTTCTGTCATTTTTTTAAACAGCCTGACGTTTGTTTCTGCTTCTATTCTATATCTCAGCACTTTCGTTGCGAAGTTTGCTTCTGTTCCACCCTATCTAGTAAATGCTGTTTTGCTGTCTAAAGGAATTTTGCGACACCAAAGTTAAAAAAAAATGAAGTTCAAAATTGCATGCACGCAGCGTCATGGACAAAATCCAAATTATTTCATTGCTCTGAAACTTTTTCAAGCCTACAGTGTCAAGCAAAGGAATTCTTCACACTATTCTTAGGACTTACCTTAGTCAAGCCTGAAAACCGACACAAGAATTTTGTGGGCAATCATTTCCATGCCTCATCTGGAAAATGGTTCTGAAGTTGGAGGTTAACTTTTCCAGAGCAGTGTTCTTAATTCTACTTGAAGGCAGACTGAATTCAGACCTTGTTCAACAGGAGATCTCTGTGTACCCAGAGTTTGAGAGGTTTGACTTTTCTGTTCTTCACATTACTTTACATTTATTTTTGATGCCAGTCATCTGTGGGAATGTTCTGCAGCATTTGCAATAAGTTTCGTATGATGTGCAAACTCTTTTAGAACAGGCATCGTTTCTATCTATGGCATCAATATTCCATGGTTGTCCCGATGTACTCGTGCACGTGAATATTCATGGAGCTTCTGGTCTGGTCCCAGTGTCTTGAGTAGACGCTAAATTAGTTTAGTTCAAACTACTAAAATGCTAGTTTAGTTCAAACTAGCATCACCATCAATTGTCATAGATCCTCCAAACCCACAATTAACCATGGTTACCTTTTTATATTATGTTCCTTGGGTCCAACTGCAATGGTAACTCTCTTACACCAATTGTGGTTGGAGTACTAGGAGGAATCGTATGGGGTGACTTGCCTCAAAAGAAACAGAACTCTGTCATCTAACATGTGCACATATTAGTTTTCTTCTATCTATTAGGGCCATGATTATTTAAGCAAAACAATAACTCTTTGGGTTGAATTTTTATATTTAATCAAGTATCATTAAAAAGATGATTGAAATGACGCAAATACCTCCCAGATAAGAATTTGTAGATTTTATATTTCTGTCTGCTGTCACTTTTGTTCATTCTCTCAATGAAAACGTTGCAAACCCTGCCGCCATTGCCACTGGTGTACGCACCATAGCTAACTTAGTCTAGTCCCTTTCCTACGTCCTGCGTGTTAATCGAAGCTCTCCATCTCTACGGTCTCCTTCAAATATCGGCAATAGATTTAGAGCGCATACATATCGTCATAAGATGGCTAAATTTTACCTTCCTCTTTAAACACACGGCTTTATACATAACTCTGACCTCTTGCATGATAAGATGAGGTCAAGATGTCAATTGATACTGAGTCAACTCTTCATCACTTCCATGATAGGATGGTGAAATCAATATCTCCGGAAAACAACCAATGAGTTCATTGCTCGACCAGTCTACTCCTAGATAGACATTCTTCATGGCTAGGATATAATGATCAAAGATTCATATCGAACACAGAATGTTGTAATTTTTACACATCTGGAAAATTCGGCTTTGTCAGTTTTCACCATATATAGTGAGAGTGATCTCCTGCTTTAGGTTATCCAAGAAATATCCCATACTGACAAGATATAAAAGCAGTCATTCGAACTCTAAAAGCAGTTCTGCTGCTTCTGCAGCATGTGCGAAAGGAGGAGACTTTGATGAACAATTAGAAAGTTCGCCTGAACAAGGTCGAGATGTAAAACCTAGTGTGTATCGTTACATCAGGAAAATGAAAGAGGGAAAGTTTCAGTCATTGAGCATGCCGTCGATATATTGTGGGTGTGGACTTATGTATGCAATGTCATCGACTGAGGAACACTACGATTCGTGACGCTGCATATGTAATTTTCAATTAATACCAGATGACAATCTCTTTATATGTCGTCCTCCAGTTCAGTTCCCGGTCCATGATTATCATGATCTTAGCTGACAACGATTTGCAAAAGTCAACCAAAGCGCTCCACGATATATATGCATGCGCTGCACCTTTCGATGCTTCCGATATTCAGTGTTATATTAACTTCCATCTCATAACTAATAAATTAAAAGTTCAGTCATTACTGTAACTACTGAATCTAAAAGTAACTGAATCCACTGGAATACTCGCTCTCGTTTCGAATTTCATTGGAGGGTAACCAAAAGTTCAATATAATATCATGTACTTATAACGACTGGAAAACAACAAATCATAATCATCGAACGTATGTTTCTTCCTATAGAAATTTCACCAGCTGCTGAATTTATTTGATAGTATAATTTTTTTCTTATGAAGGTACCGATCCGATCATGCACACTTAGGGATTTAAGTATTTGAAGATTTCCCTCGGGCTCCACATCCACTTCGACTGCAATCACCATCATCGGAACAGCAAGGAGGAGGGTCTTTTCCCAAGGAGTAAGGCATTCGTAAGTTCAAGTCAAAGCTTCCGTCCTGAAAATATTGATATGCCATGAATCTTGAGAAGGGAGATCCAGTAGTTCGCATCTTTTCTGTAAATGTCACGGCCTCCTTGGATATGAATTCGCACTTAGGAAATCATGATGGAACTCGATGAGTCAAAGTCGTTCTTGGTCGTTTTAAAGTAAATTCGAGGTCAGATGCGCAGGTACTGCGAAGAACAGGTCATTGGCCAAACGCCAAGATCCGCTTTACGGGCGTCTCCTGCAGGCTAGCACGGCACAATCGTCGTCCCTCCTGTGAAGCCCTTCACATGGGAGCAGAACTGTGCGAAAAAAGTCATTGCACGCGTCAGAACGATAGCGAGCTTGCATGATACGTATCAGACGCACAACACTTGGACAGAACGATGGAGCCTACATGAGCACTCTGACTTCACGACAATCGTTGCGTATTCTACTGGACATGTCGAGGCGCGATGGGTGTCTGCGACTTCATAAGATTCTGAATCATTCTAGCCTCACATCCACGTACATCACGGAGGGAGGAATGCGCAGTCATCACAAGTATCAAAGTGCCGTCTGCCGTGTGCATGTATGCCAGTGCACTGCATATGGTCCCGAATCGGGATCTGAATCAGTTGGAACCCCACATCGATCGTTGCACTTGATTCCCAGCTTTCCAGTTCAGACCAAACCCAGCCATGACGAACACGAATTAACTTAGGAGAGTAGTTAGCCATTGAAACATTAGAAGCATTACTTGGGAGACAAGTAGTTTGTGGCAGAAACCGACCACAAACCATTGATGTATTTGGGAATTCAGAAAGATCTCTCCAAACGATAAATTCAATGGGCAGAATGATATCAACAATTCAACATGAAGATAGTTTATGTGAAGGGCAAGAAACAATTTGCAGATGCTCTCACGCAAATGTCGTGTATCAACAACATCACAAAGGTGAAAATCCAAGTTGATTGGTGATCTCAAATGATGGATTCAACAAAGGAGGATGAGGATATCATGAAAGCACTTCAAGCAAAGACGATAAAGAAAGTTCGAGGTCTAGCATTTCAGGAGCAACGTATATGGATCCCACAAGATCCATATTTACGTACAATGGTATTGCTAGAAGGCCACGATACAGCCATTGCGGGGCACGTGGGAGCTGAAAAGACTTTGAAGAGCATACAACGAATCTACTATTGGCCAAGGATGCGGGAAGATGTGGAGGCATATGTTCGAAGCTATGTCGCATGTCAATAAAATAAGGCGGGGAATCAAAAACCAGCAGGTTTATTACAACCCCTTTCATTCCCAAACAACGATGGAAACATGTTATTATGGATCTAGTATGTGAGTTACCAAAAACCTCTTTATGACATGATTCAATTGTGGTCTTTGTGGATAAATTGAGTAAGATGATACACATCCAACCTACCACAAAGACAGTGACGGCATCACAACTTGCTCATCTGTATCTAGATGCAGTTTTTATGAATCACGGATTAAGCAAAGTCTTCATCACAGATAGAAGAACTCATTTTACTAGTTTGTTTTGGAAAACCTTGTTTGGTTTATTCAAAATAAAGCTGGCAATGTCTATAGCCTATCATCCTCAAACTGATGGTCAAATAGAGAGGGTCAATAGAACAATAGAGGATATGTTGCGAGCATTCACTTTGGAGGAACAACAAGAGTGGGATACTCTTTTGCTTCTAGTGGAATTTGCATATAACAATTGTGTTAATGCATCCACAAAAATGTCTGCATTTTATGTGATGTATGGTGCTCATCCTTTGACACCTTCTAGTTTGTTGAGAATTCCTAAAGGGCATGAGTTTTCAACCAAAGTTGCGGCAGTTAATGATTTCATGGAGCACATACACAAAGGACTACATCAAGCAAAGGAGAAGTTAGTAATTGCTCAAAATCGAAAAAAGCGATATGCAGATGCTTATCGCATGGAGGTGAATTTTCAGGAAGGAGATAAAGTTTGGCTATCCACGATCAATTTGTCACTTGTAGGAATACCAAAATTTAACCATTGATTCATCAGTCCTTTTGTGGTGTTGAAACGTGTTGGTGAGGTGTCTTACAAGTTAGAGCTCCCGATGCATATGAAAATACATCCCGTATTTCATGTGTCACGATTGCGAAAACATGTATCACATCCCAAGCAGTTCATAAATCCATCAACCCCTCCTCCTTTACCTACTATGGTAGCATATCATGCAAAATTTGAGGTTGACAAGATTCTCAAAAAATGAATTCGGGGTCACAAATATCCAAAAACTGAGTATTTGGTTCAATGGAAGGGATATCCATCATATGAATCAACTTGGGAACAGGCAAAGAACTTAGCTAATGCACCTTTGATCGTTTAAGAGTTTGAACGTGTGAACAACAAGGACGTTGCATCTTAAAAGGAGGGAGGTTTGTAACCATCTTTAGTTAGTGAGAACTAAAGTAAAGGTTATGCAAGGAGGAGATAGATAATATTGAGTTGATTATTAGTGGAGTATCTAAAGGTGCCACATCAGCAATCTGTGTGCTCTTTAAGATGTGTTTCTTGTGTGTTAGTTAGTGTGTTAGTTGGAGTACACATCAACAATCCGTGTGTTCATAGGAATGACCTCCACGTCATTGATCCATGAGGAATTGAATGGATGATGGTTGTATAACCTTATCTAGTTTGTACCTTTTTGAGTACTATATGTGGAGAAAGAGATACCCACGGAGGGCCTGATCTCGAGTGACTCCTGATGTGGCCTAAACATGAGGGTCGATGATCACTTTGTGTTGTCAGTGAGAAATTCGCGGGCTCAACTGGCACTGTGCAGAGCCCATTATCTTCATTGCAAGCTGGTGTACTTGAGGAATTTGGCAATCGATAACCATGATAACTTTTGCCATGGGTAGAATTCGGCCGAGTCTCGTTTCGTTCCCCTTACTAGTTCTTGACTTATTGCTTTTGTTGGAAAAACTCAAACTTTCGTTACCTGTTCTAGCTAGTGATCAATCTGCGTGCGGTCCACATCTCGTTTATGATTAAATAACAGACTCAAAATGAGCTTTATGACCAACTCTCCACAACAGCTGTTTCTCATACAGAACATTCTGATTAACGATCTCAACGTCTGGATGACGTTACTTTCGACCAAGACATGCAAGGACATTGCTGCTTTTGAGGCGCATATTTTGTTTGTACGCGCGTCCGTAACTCCATTTAAGTGATCCTGTATTCCAAGGAACGAAAGGGCTTGAGAATGTATCTGCTCCTTTACAGATCAAGCTGATCACCAACAAGAAGAAGAGTAGGTCACTGGTTGAAGTTAGGATGTTCCAGTGACGGCGGGTTCTGCCGATGAAGAAGCTCGAGAAGGCTGCAATAATTGCAGAGAATGTGAGTCAGGTCAAGCAGGGTGCAAAACTTTGCAATATCTAGTGAACGAACAACGATCGAAGACCGGGCTCCGAAAAAGTATGTTGCTGTGAGGACAACTGCCTTGAGAAAAACGTGCTTTTGATCTCGCATTTCGATCCTAGTCGAGTTAGTATAGGGGGAGGCAAGGTGCTGCCACGAGTTCGCTGAGCGGAACAAAGAATTGCATCAGCTTGACGACGATTTAGGCAATTATCGAAATATCTCAAACTTTTTTATACTGGCGCTGAAATTACGTGCAGTGAATCAAGAACTAGTACGCACGCTGCGCATGTAGCTTCCTCGAGAAGCTCAGACCAAAGCTAGCTTGCTACTGCAAATTTTATGCATGTCAACGGCATGTTGACTCTGCAACAGCAACTTTACACACACTTGCATGATCTGCGTGTCATGACCGACTCAGTCCAAATTCCAAAATGTATAAGATGTCTGTCAAGGTGCCTTCAAATCCGAACCCACGTCTATGTATCATACACAGTAAGCAATAAAATAACAAAAAGACGGGAAGACCTCATCATGTAGTACATGATGAAACCAAACCCCTAACATGTTGCTAGCACCAAATAGCATAATATTGTAACTATCCAGGTCACTTAATAATCATCAACGGTGATTGTTCTCTTATGGATTGGATTGTGATCTTTATAGAGAAATGTTACTTAAAGTAACTATACAATAATCTAAATAGAATGATAACCACTACCCCTAGTATGGTAGACTCTCATGCACTTCGTCATTAACATGTCGAAGTTGATATCTATAGCTTCATATAACTCCAAAACTAGAGGAACAAAGAGTTGATCTCTTTGCATACCTCTAGACTTGGATAACTTGGCTGTAGCCGCTCCACTCGCCGTCCATCATGAAGGATGGGTGATCATCCACTCTGAAACTATATCACATGTAGGATCTATAACCACCACGTCTACCACAGTAACCTGGTCGTCCCAAACCAAGTATAGGTATGCCCTAACCCTAGTCGACTACAATGCATACCAACACTTTTCATCTCGTGCCATAGCAAATACCACATTCCTAATGACATCATGGGTAGCTATACTATGACCTTTGAATGGACAACGAGTCATATGAATATCTATTGCATCTAAAATGATATCAAAGTCATATGTGAGTAATGAAAATGTAGATAAATAGACCAAGCCAAGACAAAATCTCATCATTATAGAGAAAGTAGCTAGTGCGAGTCAAAAAGCTCTAATACATGGTCGAGCCAAGATCCATGAACCTACACTCTTGATGGAGCAAGAGCATAGACATGCCCTAGTAGTACAAAGAATGACCAAGTCCACTAAGAGTGAATGTAGAGTCTACTAAAATTATCGCTCCATCAAATTAGATTGTAGATCTCTAGTCTAATCGATGGTCACAAAAGAAAAAAACTGAAGCTCATGTCATACCTTGAGGGATAAAGCATCTCTCATATGTTGCAATAGTATATATGAAGGAAATGATCTTGTATCCGCTTCCTTCGCATATATAATGATGACTAAAAATCATTTTCATCAATAAAATTTTTTTTCACCTTGAGTATGGACTCAAATTTTAATTGAGGGAGAAATGTAATACCTTGAGTTGTATCAATAGAATCTTTTTATGATTGTTTTTAAATTATAGTTTTATTTATGATTGAATTTAAACACTAAATTAAATTTAATTATGAATATTTTTAATTAGATATGGTTAAGTTGGAGGAATATATAATAATAATTAATGATATAGTAAAATAGAGAAAAAATAATAATAATTTTTGAATTTTATGAAAATTAAACATCATATTTCATGATATGGATATCTTTATTTCCTTTGATTTGATTATTATTTGATTGGTTTGATTTGATAAATAGATTTAAATATAGAGTCAAGATTGATTTGATAAATCAAAATCAATTGAAATACATTTGGAATTCTGAAAGCTCTTATTATACCAATGACATGTAACCATTCTTATTCATAATTGCTATTTATATTTCGATTAAAATTAATAATAATAAATTATATGTTAATTATTTTTTGTTATTAGAGTAAATATTTAAATAATATTAGTAAATAAGTTTGAAACTCGGCTCAAATCTTATTTTAGAGAGTATTTTGAACATTAGTAAAGAATCTTCATCTCTTGATTTATATTTCATTTCTTTGTGAGATTTTTTAGAAAGTAAAGTTGTCAAGAGAGTTTGATAGGGAGTTTTAATATTAATTATTTGTGTAGAATGTGCATCAGAACTATGATAATTGGGATTCGAAGTAGGATTTCAGGTTAATGATTACATTACATTGGAGTAAAATCAAAATGAGAGTCAGTATGCAGATCACTAATCCAAGGTAGTTTGTTGAAAATTGAGATTTTTCTAAGAAGTTATTATGATCATTTTTTGTATATATTACAAAAATGATTTTTTTGTAAACTTAAAAAATATATATCTGAAACTTCTACAACTAAGCATTGCATTGATAGATATCCATGTGAAATTTGCTTATTTTATATATTAAATTTCTAAAATCCATATCATTCGTAATTAATAAATCTAGTAAATAAAGGTTTTTTTTCAATCAAAAATCTATTTTTGGTTAATTGAAATGTATTCTTCTACCAATTGCGGCAGTTCATTTAAGATTTGTTCACTATTCATGTACGAATTTAACCACAGTTTGTAAAGATCGCCGTAATTTATTTTGTGCTTTTTGTCTTCCCTTCTCTTCATGAAAGTTACCCTTCTTCTCATTTGCCAAATTATTCTTTTGACAACTGAATTTTTTTTTGATTTTTTTCTTGTCTAGCCCTCTGCCACTTATGAAGGAACCCAAAGATGCTAGGATGACAAGGTTATATTAGAACCCTAACGGAAAGACGAAGTATAATAACAAAAAGGTAACATGGGGCTAGGCCCCAATATTATATTAGAGGAAAGAGAGTTTATGAAGCCTCACCTAAATGAGACAGGGTAGAGCAAGAGATATGAAACCAGAGCAATCCAAATACAAAGAAAAAAGTTCTACGGAATTCCAAGGAGTATCATGGCGAGATCAACCATGCTTAATTTGTATGGTTGGTTGATAGATACCCATAATAAAAGAATGCGGAGTACAAGGTTTTACACCCCTAGTTGTAACTTTGCGAAGCTTACATGACCCCTTATTTCTACAATGAAGGATTAATGATTAAGGTTGTGAAAGCAAACGAGAAGACTTTAATGCATCGTTATGTTCCCATAATAGAAAATAGATCAAGTAAGTTTTTTTTTTTTTTAAGTCATCATGCTCCATCAGAGTGGGAAAATAAGTAGCAGAAGTGGGTTCATTTAGTCCCATTCCAAGTCTGGATTTATCAAGAGATAAGGTTTTCAACTGAGATGCAATTGCACTTTTTGCAATTTAAATGTGATGAATGATCATCACTACAATACATGAAGATGAAAGTCTTGGTTCATGTTTGATATCTGCTAAAAAATGGGTGCAATTTGATGAGGAGGAGGTTTAAGCATGCAATACACAACATCATTAGATACATTATGGAGTTTTGATAGATCATTGGCTTGAGAGCATCAAGTCAATTAGTACTTGGTGCTTTTAGAAACAAATTTACAGATTTTTCAAAAAATGAATAAAAGATTATCTCATACTGGACAATGTAAGCAATGGTTCAATTTTCTCTTGAAATTTTGTGAATATCAAAAGTATTGTATGACACATATAATTAATTTTCTTAGGAGAAAACATAGCTTCGAAATGAAGTTTCAAATACATGATGTGCTTATCCTCATATCTCATACATTAGATGTGAACATGTGTTCAAACTTTGTGACATGATATATCGTTATCAAGTGTTTCAATTGAATTTTCCCACTGAGAGTTATGTGTGATATGACAGGTTTGTCCAGTGTTCTTAAATTACTCGTGTGAGTTGTAAGAGATGAATAAATATTAAATATCAGAATGGGAATGTGGGATGTGTAGCAACATAAAAATGCTCTTCCTCAACAATCTCATGTAAAAGCAATGTTGAGAGGAAAGTGAAGCGAAGAGTTATTGATGATGTTAGTAAAGCGAAATCCCAGGAAAATGTACATGGAGCTTCTATGAGTACTATTAAAATCCTCCATAATGTCCACAAAAAACAGCACCTTTAGTAAAATGAATACTTATTGCTTGTACTTCGGCCGTCACATGTTGGAATTGATGCTTGATTTGTATTTGCGAAGTGTTTCTTCAGCATACTACAAATATCTGCCGTCAACATCGCACGGATAAATTACTTCCTAGCGAGCCGAGATTATCCAGTCTTTAACTCCCATGCACTAAAATGTTCATATGTTGAAAGAGACATAACCATTACACAGACACTGATCGTGAAAACAACATGCGTTTGTGTGTAACTATCTAACACACCACGAACTAAATTAGTTCGTGGTGTATCACTCCTAGGTGGTATCATAATATACGTTTTGCTCCTCTAATCAACAAGCAGCCTCATTTCATTGGCTTGTACCAAGCTCCATTCCCAAATCAGCAATCTTTTCATTTACTTCACCAGATTTTTGTCCCACTTGTTTGTTAAAATAGTTCTTAAACATTGTGTCTTATTTTCACGATCTTGCTACCTTGAAGTTCCCCAACACATAGAGAAGACATGAAACTTCTCAAGAAATTACATATGCTGGAAGTATCCTCCACCAATTGAAACTGATCAAAGAAAGAGCCGCTTAGAATAAAAACGTGATGAAACACCGTCGACTGGCGTACACAGCAAATGCGAGATAAAAATCCCACCTGGGGACCAAAACTGATTAACCATGTTAATACAAAGTAGCCAATTAAGAGATAACTGTGGTTTCTCTCTCTCTCTCTCTCTCTAGTTAGTGGACGAAAGGAAGAAGAAGAGCCTAGTGTTGAGAGGACGAAAGGTTGCTGGTGCGGGAACTGATATTGTAGTTTCTGTGGCCATACTTTGGCAAACATGGAGAGTGAATAGTTCATTCTCTTCGTCTTTCAATTTGGGTTCCATTGGTACCTAAATTGAAGACTATGGAGAATGATATTGTGAGATATGAGTGTTTTTATTTTTTTGGGTTTTGAGTGTATTTTGAGTGATTTTTCTTATACTAGACATATGGGTCGAGTTTTTTTTGTTCTCATCTCTTCCTTTTCCTGCATTGGTTCTATAGGAACCTAATTGGAAAATTATGGAGACCTGAATAAAAAGTTATTAGTATTTTTAGATTTTAGGGTTTCTATAGTTAGCATTTTCCAATGTGATGTGGTGTGTTATGGGGGTTGTGATTCTACAGGTGGGAGGAGATACATGATGGAGTGCTGGGTTTCTTTATCGTTCCCTTTGTGCTAGCTACAGCTTGACTTTCTCTCATGGGACCGCCAAAAGCGGTGCGTGATACACCATGTCCGGTGTATCATTGTCTCTTTACCTCGCAAGGGGTAAAGACCCACGTGGGAAAGATGCACAAAGATTATAATTGGACCACTTGGGATGCGCATGTGAGGAGGACGGTCACATCGACATCGGTTTTTGTCACTTCGGGGAACACGCAGATTACATCGACTCCTTCGTTGAGCATTCCGGGTATACCGTCGGGGTCGTGGGAGTGGTTAGCTTCGATTCTAGGGCTTTTTGAGACTAGATTTCCATATCCACGTTTATTCCATAGGCTTCCTCGGGCTCTGCATGACGAGGCTAGACGTGCTTTTCGCTTACCGCTCAAGCGGTTGGCGTGCGATCCCATGGACGAGTTAGCATGATTTTTGTTTTTATTACTTCCGCGATGGTGTCTACGTTATACTAGAGGGGGACGTGCTGGACATAGAGAGGTGGCAACTAGATTTCGGAGATTCCGAAAGGGGGGATTGGGCTACATTGCAGAGGAGTCTGCTCAAAGCCACACAAGGTTAGAGTCGGGTTCAGTCACATGATACTTCTGATTCGGGCGCGACAGACGGTGTAGGATCTTGGGGCAAAGCCGGGGGGGAGTATATATCAGGCGGCACGGGCCCTTCATCCTTTGTCCATGGCTAGTCCTACTGAGGAGTCGATTTTCTCTTTACGCCTTCTACATCCACCCATGGGCGAGGAGATACCATTAGAGGTCTTGGAGTATCAGCCAGAGGAGCCATTATGTCTTGACCGATCATTATTTGCTCATTCTCTATGCACAGCCCCACGTTTATTCTCTGGGGGTTTGTCAGAGATGGTATATGAGCATCTTTGAAATTGCTTTCAGGCGGACGATCCCTCTAGTGGTTTCGCGGAGTTGTTCCAGGTGGCTACAGCACTTGCGAGAGGGGCATTCGACCGATTGCTATTGGAGAGGTCTTATTGCGATTAGTCGGCCCGCATCTTGTTATCTTGCAAAACATCACTCACACTTCCAGGAGCATCTTTGTCCACATCAGTTTGGAGTCGCCACACCAGGAGGCTGTGAGGCAGTATCGTTGGGTATTAGAGCACTTCTAGATATCCATCCGGATTGGGTTGTCTTGCAGGTGGACGTTGAGAACGCTTTTAACAGCGTCTCGCGTGCATCCATTTTTAGAGAGCTTAGAGATTTTGGTGGACCCCTATCAAGCTTCATTCCTTTCGTACGATCTTTCTACGGTTCACATTCTTCTTTATTTTATCAGCATGGCTTTTTTGAGGAGGGAGTCACCGTTCTACAGTCCGCCCTTGGCACTCAACAGGGAGATCCTTTGTGGGGACCCTTATTTGCCATGGCTCATTACGGAGCTCTTATGTCTACTACTTTGGCCGTGCCCGGTTGTGTGTTCCCCTCCTTACCGGATGATACACACATTGTTGGCCATGTAGATAGCATTAGACAGTCCTTTGATTACTTGACTACCGAGCTTCATCTTGTAGGCTTGAGAGTCAAGGTGTCAAAGTGCATGGCTTGGTCTCCTTTGGGCATTCCGCCTCATCTTCAGCTTCTAGAGGGATGTATGATATCGACAGATGGCTTACGTATTCTAGGAGTGCTAGTAGGGTTTGAGGATTTTGTTTCAAGCTACCTTGACGTCGCACTGGCCGAGGATGTTTTGCATGTAGACGACCTTCCTCTACTAGAGGATCCTGAGTGGCGTTTGGTATACTATCATCTAGTATTGCTCGTCGACCCACCTATCTTCTTTCAAGATTGTTCCTCCTTCATATACATTCATATCACGTTTGACGGCCTTTTGATAGGAGGATCATGGGCGTCTTTGGTGACATCATCGGACCGAGGGGACATTCGAGTGTGTGACTGAAGATTTGGCAAGGAGGCAGACATCTTTGCCAATCTCGTGTGGAGGGGTAGGCTTATTATCGATGGAGGAGGCGACGGCACTGCGGCATTCTTGGTGAGTTGAGACACTTCGTTGCACCTTTGTTATCTTCTCGATTTGTGATCGCGAGATAGACCTATTTTGGAGATATATACGAGGGACGTCGTCACGGGGATCATTTCCCTTACTGGTATTATTACGACATACGAGAGCGACTTTACTGCGGGAGGTGCGACATGAGTTATCTTTTTCCTCTTTGGCTACCGATTCGACTAGGGGTCTATAGTCTATCTTGATGGACCTTGATTTTAGGAGGCTCTATATTCACTCTTAGTGGATCGGGCCATTCCTAAATACTACTAGAGCTCGTCTACGCTCTTGCTCGGGCAAAGTGCGAGGCTCGTGGATCGACCATGCATCAAAGGCTTTCGACCATGCTACTTTCTCCAAGGATGAGGTTTCCGTCTTGGCTTGGTCCATCCATCTACATCTTCATTACTCACATGTGAGTGTGGTATCACTTTAGATGCGGCCGGTGTTCATATGACTCGTTGTTCATTCGGAGGAGGCGGAGGATAGCTACCCATGATGCCATTAGGGATGTGGTGTTTGATGCGGGAGGAGGTGGATACCTCACATGGGAGAGCGTTGGTATGCCTTGCGTCGACAAGGTTAGCGGACACTTGGTTCGGGAGGACCAGGTGGATATGTGGTGGTTACCGATATTCTAGAGAGACACAATTTGAGAGGGATGATCACCCATCGCCGGGATTGGGCGGCAACGGCCAAGGTGCCAAGTATAGAGGTATCTGAGAGGATTTGTTCCTCTGGGGTGGAGCTATCCCATCCTTTTGTTATTATACATGGGGTATCCTTTCTCCTTTTACTATTTTCATTGTTTCCATTCTCTCATGTGCAATCCATAGGAGAGCAATCACGTTATTGCTTCTTACATGTCTTGTTGTTTGTAGACCTTTTTGCTTGGATAGTTGATTCCGAAGGAAAGGCAGCCACGTGTCATGATGAGAACTTCCCATGGTCAGACATGGGCACGCTCAAGTGCATAGAATACAAGATTTTACTAGAAGATTACCGAACGATCCGAACCTCTGTCACCTTGCCGTCTGTGTAGCTACAAGGACGCATCTTGTTGAGTCGTTCCTCACGTGCCACTGGCACGATCCAACATGTCTACCTGATGAATGACCACTTCAGCTTAATTTTAAAAGAACACCCACACAAGAGGATGACTGGAAGGTGAAAAAAGAGACAAAGTATAATAACAAAGGGATGGGAAGACCCCATCAAAGCCTACAAGGATGGAACCAAACCGGTAACATGGGGCTAGGCCCCAATAGTATCACACTTGGAAATATGTCCTATAGCACCTAAGATATCCGAACTATCTATGTCAAACGGTCTACAAATGACAGAGCATATGAAGAAGCATCACCTAACATGATTGTTCTGCTATGGATTGCACCAGCTACTGCTCTCTGTAGATCAATGGAAACACTTTGCCTAAAATAATCTATACATTAAGCTAAAGAGAGTGATACCCCATGCCGCCTAGTATGGTAGGCTCTCGCGCACTCCCTCATGAACATGTCGAAGTCGGTGTCCATAGTTCCATATAACTTCAAAGCTAGAGGAACAAAGAGGTGACCTCTCTATATACCTCTATACTTGGAGACCTTGGCTGCTCCCGCTCCACTCGTCGCCCATCCTGGAGGATGGGTGATCACCCCCTCTGAAACTGTATCTCTAGTAGGATCGGTAACCACCACATTTGCCACAGTGACCTGGTCCTTCCGAACCAGATACATGTCTGCCCTAATCCTAGTCGAATGCAAGGTATACCAACGTTCTCTCCATGTGAGGTATCCACCCTCTTGCGCCATAGCAAACACCACATACCTAATGGCATCATGGATATCCTCTGCCCTACGAATGAACAACGAGTCATATGAACATCTGCTACATTTAAAGTGATATCACACTCACATGTGAGTAATGAAGATGTAGATGGATGGACCAAGCCAAGACGGAACCTCATCGCTGTGGAGAAAGTAGCTGGTGCGAGTCGGAAAGCCCTGATGCATGGTCGAGCCAAGATTCACGAGCATGCACCTTGCCCGAGCAAGAGCGTAGACGAGCTCTAGTAGTACGAGGAATGGCCGGATCCACTAAGAGTGAATATAGAGCCTCCTAAAACTATCAGTCCATCAAGATAGATTGTAGACCTCTAGTCCAATCGGTAGCCAAAGAGGAAAAAGATGGGAACTCATGTCGTACCTCCTGTGGTAAAGTATCTCTCATATGTCGTATTAATAACTTTAAGGGAAATGATCCCGTATCCACGTCCCTTGCATATATCTCCAAGATAGGTCTATCTGCTATCACAAATCGAGAAGATAACAAATGTGCAACGAGCATCCAACTCGCCAAGAATTCCGTAAGTGCCGTCTCCTCCATTGATAATAAGCCTACCCCTCCACACGAAATTGGCAAAGATGTCTGTCTCCTTGCCAAATCTCCTGTCACACACTCGAATATCCATGGTCCAATGATGTCATCAAAGACACCCATGATCCTCCTATCAAAGGCTACCAAATGTGATATGAATGTAGGTGAAGAAGGAACCATGTGAGGAAGGTAGGTGGGTCAATGAGCAATACTAGATGACAGTATATCAAATGCCACCTACGGATCCCCTAATAGATGAAGGTCATCTACATGCAAAACATACTCGACAAGTGCAACGTCAAGATAGCGTGAAACAAAATCCTCATACCTTACTAGCACTCTTAGAATACGTAAACGGTCTATCAATGTCATACATCCCTCTGGAAGCTGGAGATGAGGCGGAATGCCCAAAGGAGACCAAGCCCTACACTTTGACACCTTGACTCTCAAGCCTACAAGATGAAGCACGGTAGTCAAGTAATCAAAGGCATGCCTAATGTTGTCTACAGGGCCCACAATGTGTGTATCATCCGCTAAGGAGTGGAACACACAACTAGGCATGGCCCAAGTAGTAGACAAAAGAGCTCTATAATGAGCCATGGCAAATAGGGGTCCTCCAAAAGGATCTCCCTGCCGAGAGCCAGCGGCGGACTGTAGAATGATGACTCCCTCCTCGGAAAAGCCATGGTGATAAAAAAGAGAAGAATATGAACCGTAGAAAGACCGTACGAAAGGAATGAGGCTTCATATGGATCCACCAGCCTCTCTAAGCTCTCCAAAAATGTATGCACGCAAGACGTTGTTAAAAGCATTCTCAACGTCCACCTGCAAGACAACCCAATCCGGATGGATATCTAGAAGTGCTCTAATGCCTAACAATACCGCCTCACATCTTCTTGGTATGGCGACTCCAAATTGATGTGGACAAATATGTTCCTGGAAATATGACCGATGCTCCAAGACAACGGTACGAATGACTAATCGTAATAAGATCTCTCTAATAGCAATCGGTATGATGCCCCCAATATACTTCTCCATCGCGAGAAGCTAACTAGCACCGTGAAACTACTAGAGGGATCATGCGCCTAAATTGCTTCCAGTGAGCATTGGCAAGAGTGCACATACTTAAACCAAACTACTGTAGATTATTTATGACCTCCAACATCCGACGACAAAGTCAAATATTTTGCCAGATTCCTATTATTGACACGTTACAATTCACTACTGAGAGTTATGTACTCAAGTACAGTGCAGATTTCGAGCTTCAATCTTCATGTTAGGACACATACCTTGCCCTCCACATAACCTTTCCCCGTCCGTATGTACTGGAAAAAAGGAAGAAAGGAAAAGTGATTGACATAACGAAATCAGTAACGTACGGTTAGTCTTCGGATCGACGCATAGATCTGAATGCTTGCCAGTTCACCCTGTATCGTAACAAATTTCTTTCATCTCGCTCATCGTGAACCAGAAAGTGAGGAGAAATTGAAGTGATTTCGGACATCTTCTCAGATAATTATGTCTTTATTTCTGTCATAAGATGTACAGTGTGTTTTTCTTATCTGACTTACGTGTTGCCGCTGCTGTACCTGAAGGCAGCGCCGCATGAGCAGCCAGACATCTTGAAATGATTGAAAGTTTAAAAAAGCGCTAGCCTAGCTAGAACAAGGAAAGCGTAGTGAAATAAATTAGATAGGAATAGCAGGTAGTTCTTGAGCAATGTGTTGTGGTGTTGAAGAGTTCGGTGTAATCACCTTCATTATGTCCTCACTTGACCTGCGCCACCTCCATTCTGAGCCGACGAGTAGTTGCAAATCAAACCTCGCATCCCGCTCTGCATTTGCCGTTTGTACATAAACTTTTCTTGACATGTTTAGGTCATATCAAACAGAAGATTCATCAAGTAGGACTGTTGGTACAATTTCAATCATAAGCTGAGCATGACATTTAGCTCTTAAGGTGACTAAAAAGCCGCTTCTCTTCTGCTGCTGCCTAACATTTGGACATCCATGAGCTGGTACGTTAAACTGCAAGCTAAGGCCCCATCCACGAGGCCTCAATTTGCAAGAGCTTACTTAATTCAAGCTCACACCCAAGTTAAGAAAAAGTTGGATGTGACTTTACATCCACTAGCGTAATTACGTTAGTCAAATTTTCCATATGTTTGAAATTCAATGGCCCACTTAGGCCTGATGGAGGAAACTTTCTAGAATGTGAAGAGTGATATCCCCCAAGAGCAACAACATCGCTGCATTTCAGCTTTGTCGTTTCCTCTACTGTTCAGTGTGTATTCTGATATGAGGATGACAGAAGCGCATGCACATGGATTCAAAGTCATTGGAAAAAAATTAGATGCATGATATAACGAGAAATGGTGGAAAGTCATAAATTACAAATATGACTTGGTTTCCAGACAATGGTTGTATCTTTGAATATTATCCTGTGAACACTGGTTTTGTGATTTGGCATCAGGGTTCAACGGTGCGTCTTATACTCTCTCATAGACAGGAAATAATGTTAGGCAAGAAAACGAATGAAGAAATGAAATTAAAGTCCACGAAAAGTATGGCATGGCCTGGTAGTGGCATGGGCCCCCAAGCCACTTACACTCGAGCCTGGGGTTAATATGAGGTCTGCAGGAACCGTCTTTGGACTCAAGGGACTCCTCATTGATCAGGAGCGGGAATTGATCCGGATGTAGTTGAATACGGATCTAGTTTTTAGACATGAATTCACGGCGTCGATTTGTGAAGCGACGGTCCATTTCCAGACGCTTTCCTGCAACACTCAATTTTGAAGTACTTTTAAATGTAACTAGTAGATTATTTCATGGACCGATATAAGGACTACAGAGATTTGGTCCAGAAATGTGTTGCAGGCCATATTTTTGGTACTATAACTTAGCAGAACTATCAACCGTCGACTGCTCAAACTGCAAACTGATAGAAATGCATAATCAGAAACGGCTTTTATTCAAATTATGTGTACATATGGACCCCTTGAAAGCTTCCATCGTTTCTGATGATGATTGAAGTTCCTGTATTGCTACATTCTCTAAAATACTTTGCTTACATAATAGCCTTGTGATACTGAAACCCACAGGAGTTCATTGTGATCAAGAGTTGAAGCAATTGATCAACTTCGGAATTGTCACTATGGATAGTCAAGTGTATGTGATCTTGGCTAAATCTGACATCCGCATGTGCCTTGGTGCATGGGTGGCTGCAGCTGATGCCTGCATCTTGCATACTACAACAAAAGAGAAGTCAATTATTCTGCTATTTGACAATTTCAGTGCAAATAAGCAGGAAGTTTCGTTCAAGTGAATGATGCTAATATGACACTAAAATTTTGAATTTGTAGTGACAAATTCAACCTGTCTGCTTCATCAGAATATTAGCAGAGTAAGCCGGATGATCGTCTTCTTCCATGAGCGCAAACAAACTTGACACGAAACGGTTCCAGATCAATGCCTACACGTAAGCTGATGTGATCTCGAGAGGTGGCCTTCTGACCTATGCCACACTCGTCCATGTTGCTGATCACCAGGCCAGCTCAGGTCAAGCTTGGTCATCAGCAACATTGGCTATTTACGAGGTGCAGTTCGTCAAGGCATGTCACGTCATGACCTGCTAGTCTATGAGTAGATGGGCAGGTGAATGACAGACAGCAATAGAGCTTTGTTCATTGTGAATCTGAACCTGAGCTGAAAGCTTGCCCGCCTCATTGTACATCTCGAGCGCGAAGAATCCCGTCCGAAGGATCCAAACCCCCATCAGACTACGTCACCTCACGTCCCAACGTGAAGTATATTTGATGTAGTTGCATCCAAACATGGTCGATGTGCTCGTACATATATGGGAATTTGCTCGGATCTCACAGTATGCCGTGGTTACTGAATATGCTGGATGTCATCAATTTGGCAAAATGCTCGAAGTTGATCAGGCCACCGAAGTTGGAGCCCGCAATTTTCAACATGGCTGAACTCTCTGCAAGGCTCACTTTCTTCATTCCCAATCGTTTCATCACGTTCTGCAGCTCAGCAGCTGAGAGTGGCATTTTGCGTCTGCCACGCAAAATGCCACTCTCAGTTCTTCAGCATGAGTATCTGGATCGTGAGTACCCAAACCAACCGTCGTGTTCAGACTGGCGAACTCTAAAAAGTCGATCTCTTCATCCCCATTCTGATCAAGCTCTTCCACCATGAATGTAAGTTCCCGGTCTGTAACTCTCTCACCGAGCGCCTTCCACATGGTGCCTAGTTCGTCCTTGGAGATCTTCCCATCCCCATCCTTGTCGATAATCCTGAAAGCCTCACTCAGCTCCTGATCCTGAATCTCAAACAGCTCATCTACAACACCACGTCTCCGCTCGATATCTCTCTGATGGACAACAGAAGAATTCTGAAAAACGTTCTGAGGAGCGCCGGGGCGACTCACCTGATAAGAACTCAGCGAAAGGGTTCGAATACCTCTCCGAGGCTCGCGATTTCACCTTCTTACCGAAGAAACTGAGGAGTTTCATCACCAGCTCACCCACAGTTGTTGCAAAGGTCGTATCCACAAATGAATCGTGAATTCGAACCCACAAATTCTCACTAGCCCAAACCTAGGAGAGGGTGAATCCAAAATTGTCCACTTGTAAATTGTAGTCGCTGGAGTGTTCGCCCACTGAATGAATGAGTGCCTAGTGATCTCGGGATTCCACGGCTTTATATAGAGGCAGATCTGTGTGCTGAACATGCGGGTCTGGGACAAGAGATGATGGTCCAGCTACTGCCGGAGGAGGAAGCTTCAGGGGGCCGCAGGAAAGCCAGATTTAGCCTCATTTTTTGCGGCTTTTCCGTTGTGGATGGTCATTATAAGTCAGAAAAGAAGCACAGCAGTTTCGTAGATGTCACTTTGAAGGGGACGTCGATCAACCTTTACAAACCTTGTATGCTTCCCCTTCAGGTTCAAGGAAGTTGAAGGAACCTTCTGCCTCTGGTCGCAGTTTTACCGGTTGCGCTTGTGTTGGAGACTGTACTTATATTTGTGAGTTATATTATAGATTTTTCTTGCTTCCGTGAGTTGAATAATGTCTGTTGCACGATAACCGCGATTTCGTCAATAGAAGGTAAGACAGACTTAGTGACCACCTGTCAAAGAATTCGTGAAGTTGTGAGAGAAGAGAAGATTCAAGATTGAGATCCGATTTGGTAACAAACTGAGCTAACTCAACTTATTATGTTGTTTCGCTTATTATGATGAAGGAGGAGTCCTATCTCATCACGTTGTTTAGCAAGATGGGGAGGATACACCCCATTTTGAATCTCTGCTGCTTTAAATTTCTTAGTACTACGAGTCATGTCTTTCGTTTGGCCCATTTTCACTAATACTCTTCGAAGAAATGTTATTGGTACTCTTTTTAATCATATATTCAATGCAATCAGTAAAGCCAACTGTATATTTTATTTTCACAATTAAAGTGTATATGAATAGTTTGGGCATCAATTGCATAAAATATTGAGTTCTAATCAGAGAACTCAATAACTTGTGATCCTGAGTTAAGACTAGCGAGATATTGCTATACTGCAGAAACTTTATCTGTTTGGAAATCCCGTGACCCCTGTCACCCAATCGTCCGCCAATCTAAAGCACCCTAGAAAGTAACTGTATCGCGTAAAATATCGCTCTCGGTGATTATGGTGGAATAAGCGTTTGCAGATTTCTTTCGTTGCACGGTCGTGCAGTGAAAGAAATCTGGAAAGAAACTGTATAGCTTAAACACATTCTTTCTCAAAAGAAAGAATACAAAATTATATTGATGGGTGTGATAATAACGTGCTCTATCTCTATGAAGAATTACGACTTGTGTCGGTGATCAATATTGGTACATGATAGAACGTGGCGGCTTCGCTAGGTTCCGCTCCTCCAAGTAGACGTCTCAAATAATATAAATATCAGCATGAACAGAGACCCCCAAAGTACAGGCGCAAGTATGAACGGTAAACTATATCATACAAGGCGTTCGATGCAATATGGATCCATGAATGAGTTATCTTAATAATAAGTTATAACCTGTCACAATATTAAAAATGACGGTTTAGATATTTGAGAAGCATAGGATTTCAGACAAAATATATGAATTCATCTCTTGTAATAGTAATAATTTTTTAAACCTAACCATGTGAGAATGATAAACTGAGAATTGAAATGAATAAAAAAAAAGTTTAGAAAGATGCAGTCCTCACTTGATAAAAGGGACTCAAAAGCTTTTGGGAAGAGAAGACGAAGTCGGACCTCTGGCCCCTTTGAGGACATCATCGCTGACTCCGTTCGGTATCTGGTAAACTGTAATCATGTTCTTGCAAGAATAACTTCTCTGTCAATGTGAAGCAGGTAACTTCCCTGAATTTGACACTTGGAGGCGAATTACAAGCTGCTGCAAGAAAAAGCAGAGATGGAAAAATGTTTGAAAAGAGCTGACTTTGTCACAACTCTGTAGTAACCCTTCTATGTGTGACACCTCAGTTAAGAATGAAATCAGAATGTTGGCGCTTAAAGAATGAAGGGCTGACTTTGTCACAGAAGATTCTCTCTTCTAAACCCGGCCTCAGTTCTTACCGTTTTCAAAGAGCAGCATCAGTTTCTGCTAACGTAGTTCTTCCATACCTCGTTGGTATTTCTCCTTCTGCTAGGAGTCACCCTGGTATCGAGAGAAGGTATGAAGTCTGGCATGGCGGCTGAGGTGGAAAGTCCAGGACAATCTATAGCCTCTCAAATTCAGTCCAGTTCCTCAAATGGCGCTAGTTTTGATTGAAATATTCGACATCTTTCAAACATAGGTTTACATTTATTGTCTGATTTGTGAAATAATAAATGTCAAATATTTCCAGGGTCGACCGACCAATATGAAAACCCGTGATCTTTGGTGTTAGAAGTGAGAACAGATTATGTACGTAAGTCTGCTCTGCATCACTCATTCGGAGGTAATCTTTGAGGCATAACACAGCACTACTGAGAGTGTTGCTTAGATAAGAGCTCCGGCAAAGTATGGGAGAGCATGATCAAAGATTTCAAAGGTGTCAGCGTTTATCATTTGTGTAATGCGTTGCACAAGCTTCGCAATCATATCTTTGTCATATCAGTCCAACCTCTACGGAAGGATAGTAAGACAACCTTTACATCAAAATTGTAAGAACATCTTCTTCAGACTTTCAGTATGCTGGTTTTAGCAGTGTATATGTTGATAAATTGAAACTATTTGAAATCAATAGTTCGAAACGCTCGCTTGCTTAAACTTTAAGTGGCCTCATCTCGTAGAAAGTAGTCTTAATCTGTGGCCCAGATTTCTCGGCCCGCATATACAGACCGAATGCGCTGCAGATGATCTATCTGCTCGAAGTATAATTAACCGCTGTTGGAAACTTCATTTGCCCCTCTGTGATCCACAGGATGGGACTCGGTGCGAACATATGTAAACTATCAGCTCAATTATCAGTAGAAGACTAGTGTAAATTCTGCGCCATGGAATTCCACTACGTGACAGGAAGACCTCAACAAATCATGCAAATCCTTCCGGGCTCCATCTCATGGATTGATCTGCAAAGCCTGTCACGAACATCCACCCGTTCATCTGTGCCCCTTAACGTGGCTGACTGCTGTAGACAGGTCTTAAAAACTTTCAGGCGCCATGAGGTACATATTTTCTCGATGTGAGAGTCTGCAACAAGGTCACCGGGTTCGCCTAAATTTCTTCACCTCCGAGTGGACGGGAGAACCTGCTCGTTCCCTCGGGTCTTGCTGGTCTTCGACAGGTCCACTTAGGTTGAGGTTAGGCTATGTATTTCAGGCCTGCCATACGGCTGGACACTGCAGTCAGCAAATGTAAGACAGAAACTCTGAGGTCGCTTGCTTGTGACTTAAAGGTGCGAGGACGCATGATCTTGACGTGGGCTGTACTCAGAGTTTACTTGAGAAGATGGCGGAAGTCATCAACTTCTCAAATTCCTGAAAGTTGATCAAGCTGTCACCGTCGGAGTACACGCATTTGAGCATCACAGAACACTCGGCGATGGTGACCTTCTTCTTTCCCAGTCGTTTCATCAACTTCTGCAGATCAGAAGCTGAAATATGGCCGTCCCGGTCTGCATCCGCTACGCTGAATGCTACTCTTAGCTCGGCAGCTCGTCCTTCGACATCATCGAATCCCAGACCGAACTTGCTGTTCAGAATGACGAACTCTCCCAAATCGATCTGCCCATCCCCGTTTACATCAACCTCCTCAACCATGAGACGAAGCTCCTCGTTCGTAACTTTCTCCCCGAGGCTCGCCCACATGGCTCGTAACTCCTGCTGCGAAATCTTCCCATCCCCGTTCTTGTCGATGATTCTGAATGCCTCGATCAGCTGTTGATGCTCCATTTCGAAGAGCTTATGCACGACAGGGAAATTCCACTCGATTCGTTGAGCAGGGGACCTTCCTGGATGAACTGCAGCAGCACGACAAGACCCACTTGCTCTCGGAGTGCGCGACCGTGGATCAGATGTCAGAAACCCAGCAAAAGGGTTCAGGTCCCTCGTAGCTGCTGGAGCCTTCACCTTCTTGCCGAACAAAGTGAGCAGCTTCATGGTGGCCCGTTCGACTTTCCGAGCGTTGTTCCAGAATCAGCTAAAAATGACTTGCCTCTATTGTGAGCTCTGTCGGAGGGCGAGAAGTATGGCTGTTGTCTGTAGTAATGCCTGCTCATGTGAGTGTTGCTCCTCTCTATATAGACGCAGCTCCAGGCCGGACATGGACGGGCGCGTGAGCTGCACGGAGAGCTGGATTCGGGCGACATTGATCGAAGCATCTGAGATTGACTGGGTATCAGCGTGGAGAGAAAGGGTTGACCGCACCGTCGACCTCAACGGGGAGAATGAGTCCAAGCCTCCGAGGTTAGTGAAAGTACAGTAGAGGGACTCACCGGAGTGGGACTCGGCCGTTTCCTGACGGGTTTGACTATACTTCCGTTGAGAGTGCCGGTATCGGTGAGTAGCGGTTGCGGTACTTCCCAAACTGGGACGTGGCAGTTGCCGTTGTTGTAAGAAGAATTTGTAATGTTTCCCGTTTGAGCCTCATCACTGATTTTTGCTCACCTGGAGATGCAAACTGTCTGTATATTACGGAGGTCCCGGACAATAAGTCTTCGATCTAAATTGTCCAAGAAGAAAACCGAGGAATAAAGGATCGGACGACCCCATCAAGTCCTAAAGGTATGAAACCAAAGGGGTCGGAAGGGATGACCCAATATCATCACCATGGTAAATATGTCCTACTGAAAAGGAGATATCCACACCTGCAACAAACTACTCCGCGCATTAAAAATTTCCTCCCATCCATATATTGTACATAGTCAGCATCTACATACCCAGTTAGTGATTTGGCATTGTAAGATTTATCCGCTAATCCACTTCACAATTTCCCAATGTGTATTTCCTTGATTTAATATGTATCTACTAGTCTTGACCATAGCTAGAGCAATGTCAAGCCTAGTGTAAATCATCAAAAACATGAAACTTCTTACAACCTTGTCATATTGGACCTTGGATATCAAACATTTCTCCATAGCATTTGTGATATTTCAACAATTGGACCAATAACTCTTGCACAAACTTCACATATAAATGATTTATATATAAATTTCTTGTACTCTTGGAAAATTTTCTTATGTTTCGCTTTTCTAGATCTCTCATAACAATTGTTGAGTTGTACATTATATCACAAAATGATATGCAGACCCTTGTATACTAAAACCATTACACATCATAATCCTTCACTCCAATGGCTCTTAAATTTCACAAGAATGTCACTTATCATCCAAACTTCAACTCTAGAAAGCTTTATTGATGAAAAGGTTGATAGCAAAAGTTATGATTGTTGTACTAACTTTGTGTCAGTTATTACAATCCTGCAACTGTGACGGTATACACCAATTTCAAACTATCACTTTGTATTCAAAACTCATCCAATCAAGCTGAAATTTCAATCCAACATAAACATGAGTAGTATACCATATCTTTATTAAATCAGATCTGTCAAAACCCTTGTAGTAGTCTCAGAATCGATCCAAACACACTCTAGATTTTGAATTTCACTCTCCAACTTTAAATCATTACAATAGAGTGACAACCTACTAAATTACATCCATTCTTGACCTCACATCGTAGCTCTTCCCGTCAACTTTTTTTTTCTTTGACTGTTCCCCTAGAAAGGTTCCAAAACTCCTCAAAATCTCGAAGAACTTGACCAAGTGCCCCGTCATTTGCCCAAATTCCAAGAGTGTCATTTTAACCTCTAGTGTGGCCAAATTAGCTCCATATTAACTAAAAGCTTTACAACTATCATAAATACATTACTTAGCCATCATATAAATAAAATGAGCTGCCACTAACAAAGAATCCAAATAACAACACGAAATCGGCTGAGTATGAATGGAACTACAAACGGAATCGAGAAATTTATAATTTGAGAATAATATTCATTGTCAATATTCCTAACAATCAACTCCATATGGTTTATTTTCGGTACACAATAGTGATGGATCGGAACCCACATATTGAAAGCCACCACTACTGGCAAGTTTATATCCATATCGTCCAAACTAAATCAAAACATATACTATTATGTCCCAAATCGAACCGTAGGAAACAATTGGAAGAATAATCGGGTTTGGAAAGTTTATCACTTGTTGTATAAAATTATCTCCAAAGTGATATATTGACCACGTCTAAAAGTGATCACGATGAAGACACCGGATATTGATCACTAAGGGATTGGATATCGGTATATATGAAGGATCATGTTGTCTTCTATCCATGTCCCACGTCGGCTCCATTTCGATTAGATAAGCTCATTAGTTAGCAAAATGATGTTCTAGATCTCTCTCATTCCCTTGTCACCCTGACTGCGCTTTATATTTGATAAGGTTCCAATAGATATCCAAGATAATATCTATTGGAATCTTATCAACATCCTGACCCTACAAAATATATCTAACCGTGGGCTCTTAATAACCTTACAATGAGCCGTCGATCATCTTGACATAAAGTATCGTAGTCATAACAACAGCTCTAAAGATGACACATGTCATCATCTTCTCAAAGTAACCACGTCACAACACGACATCACATTCTCTCATGAACATGTCGA
Organism: Marchantia paleacea; assembly: GCA_014180765.2. Classification (NCBI taxonomy): domain Eukaryota; kingdom Viridiplantae; phylum Streptophyta; class Marchantiopsida; order Marchantiales; family Marchantiaceae; genus Marchantia; species Marchantia paleacea. Next base: position 1,799,223 of record MUAA02000064.1, read on the forward strand.
AGTCGGTGTCCATAACTCCATATAACTCCAAAGCTAGAGGAACAAAGAGGTGACCTCTCTGTATACCCCTATACTTGGAGACCTTGGCTGCTATCACACCATTCGCTGAGTAATCATCCCCTCTGAAATTATATCATGCATAGGATTGGTAACCACCACATCTGTTGCAATAACTTGGTACTCCCAAACTAAATATAAGTTTGTCCTAACCCTAATCGACTGCAAGGCATACCAATGTTTCATTCATGTGAGGTATCCACACTCTCTCGCCATAAGAAACACCACATCATGGGTAGCTATCCTTTGTTATCCGAATGAGCAATGTCTCATATGGACACTTGCTGCATCAAAAGCACTACCACACTCACATGTGAGTAATGAAGATGTAGATGAATGGACCAAGCCAAGACAGAACCTCATAGTTGTAGAGAAAGTAGTTGGTGTGAGTTGAAAAGTCATTATGCATGGTCCGGCCAAGATTCATGAGCCTACACTCTTGCTTCTACCAGAGATAAAGGAGCCCCAATAGTACGAGAAATGGCCGGATCCATTAAGTGTGAATGTAGAATGTACTAAAACTGTCGGTCCATCAAGGTAGAATTTTAGACCAATAGTGGGCAAAGAGCAAAAAGACATGAGCTGATGTTATATCTATGGGGTAAAGCATCTCTTGTAGCTCCTAATAGTATATGAAAAGGAAATGATATCTCATATCCACTTCCCTCCTCTAGAGATGTTCTTTGTTGATTGATGACATCAGTTTTTCACATCCATGGAGAAAGCGACCTGGATGAGAATTTTCTTAGTCAAGTTTCATGCATGAAAGGTAGATGTAGTGCACAATTCACATCTAGACGCGTGAACTAAGACTGTCTTTACAAGGTCAGATGCGGCGAGAACAAATTTCAATCACATGATTGTACGCGAAAAGGATGAAGCAACGATCATCATCTCTGTAAAGTCGCGAAAGCCTGGCCACATCCAACCAAGACGACTCTACTGCCATGAACACTAAAAATGGGCTGTCGATCAAGAGTCCCAAAATTTTAAGAAATTTGTTCATCCAAATGAAGGAAGTTACTGATCATCCGCATGAAAAATCTACATATGATAGCCCGAAATCTTCCGTTCATTGATCGCCTCCAGGAATCAAAGGTGTTTTACATAGGCGTGATGTGAGAAGTCTCTGCGGCGAAAAGTTTGAAACAAAACAGCGCAATCAGCAATTCAAGCGTATATCGGCGTGGTTTTTAACATTCAAGCAAAAAGTGGAATATGTGTCGTTCCAGGAGCTTCCGGATGGAGAGAGTGTAGAGGCAAAAGTCACACCTACCAAGGTCTGTGGACCGTACCAACATAGATAGAAAATACATCACCACTATCTTAATAAGCATAGACACCTGCTCTCTCGACCTACCGAGAAAGTGTATACAAAGTGTAAGGCCGTGGAACTAGATGATGTCTTACTGCACATTTGATGTAATGAGAAGAACGGAGTTGAGTAAGTTACCGATCCAAGTTGTCGACCGAGTCATAACAGAGGTCTGTCGAAGGCAGGCACCTCGCAAATCTTCGACAGTCAGAAAGCTGCGACGTTCTGCTGCAGAGTCAGTGCAACGCGCATGAACTGAAAGTGGGACAAATGTTGTATGGCCTTCTTCAGCTGCTTGTTTTCAGTTTACTCTTTATCCGTCGAATCTCGAGATGTTGTCTAATGATGTGAACGGTAGATAAGATACAAGTGTATGATTGCAGAGTTGCAGGAACAGAGCGAGACACATGGCAGCGAGCGCGAGCCTTCAAGACATTGTAGCCCACAAATTCATAGAGACAAAGAGCAACAGACTACACTATGTCGAATTGGGTTCAGGTGCTCAGCTGACTCTCATGCGAATTTGGGCTCGGTACATGTAGCGCCCATCATCGGTTCACTCCGCGAATACGCTCAGCAGCACGATGGTAGATGGGAAAAACCAAGAGGCAGTTCATTTGTAGCAACTCTTGAAGGGATACTTTAAGAGCTGTGCTTTGCCCGTTGCCATATGCTTGTTGAGAAAACATAGTCCTGGGACACTTGTGGCTTGCCCGGAACTCAATCCAAATACTTTCTGGCAAATTGTGTGTAAACAGGCCCCACGGTGTTGCTGTTACATGGCTTTCCTGACTTCTGGTACAGCTTCCGCTATCAGATTCCATTTCTCGCTGCTTCTGGATTTCATGTCGTGGCACCAGATTTTCGTGGCTTCGGTGAGAGTGGAGTACCTGCATCTGTCGACAAGTTCACGGCACTTCATCAAGTAGGAGACTTGATTGCCCTCTTAGATGCACTCCAAGTGAAGCAGGTAAAAGGTCTATGAGCTGCATAAAATCAAGTATCGGCTTGAAACATTAGATACATCGAGAACGTCGGGATGTAAGCCTGTATCGACGACGATCACTTTCATTTTCTTTCATTCTCATACAAGCAAGCTGCCAGAGAACCGTATTGGAGAATTTCTTGAGTAGAGAAACTAGATAAACCAGGAGGCAAATATCATACTTTACTTGTCAGTGGACCGTTTGCAGCTGACATGCATGCTAACTGTGGATTCTGCTGTAAGTTAGGTCTTCAGGCACGGTTGGAATGTGCTCAACTTTCCCTCGACATTCTGGACATGTGTACAGGCTTTGGTGGTCGGGCACGACTGGGGCTCCGTATACGCAGCTGATTTGTGTCTCATGAGACCCGACCGCGTCAAAGCAGTGGTTTTTCTCTCTGTGCCTTATATGCCAAATGATCCCAACCTGTCTCCTGTCAAATCAACAATCGAGGCCTTCGGCGAACAAATGTACACCGTCGTTTTTCAGGTCTGGTTTGCACTCGTTAAGAGATTCGTTGATTGCTTGCAGTTTTTATATGTGAGGACTGAAATGCGTGTCCACTTCCTGACCTACTTCCTCTCTAGTCCACGACAATTACCTCGTTAAGAATATCAACTGCTGGTGCATATTTTCCAATCGGCGGAATTTCTGAACAATATGATGCATGTTATCTATCAATATTCCATTGCAGAGAAGAAAAATCTCTGTTCCGGTTAACAAGTCGTTTACTATCAGGTCACCAGGATCTTCTTCAAACCTTGCTCACCAGATACATGATAGGGCGTGTGTATCTCTTCTGACAATGGATCTCCTGATGCATCACTCTGTACCACATTAGTCTAAGTCCTTATCTCATTTTTTACTCATCCTCGTTGATTCCTGAATCTACAAGGGTTTAGAGAAGATTTGAGCTCGACAAATGAGTGTTCGTTCTATGTTTATTCATTGGCCATGTCGTATCTCCCTTGATTTCCAGATATCTCTAGGCATATTGCAGTCTAGAGACATTGAATATTACAAACATTATATCCTATTCACTGCCTGCTTGGAAGCAGCCGGGTCCGATTCACATCACACACCAGCACTAGCATTGCCACAATGTGTGCCCAGCCGACACATTGACGTGAACACTGCCAGTTAACTGTGCTATCAAGCGAGCTGGAGTGGACTGGTTTGGTTTCAACATCATTGAAGTTGTCGTGCATCCGTTGTGATCTTCTTCAATAATTTCACAAGTTTGTCGATGGGAGAAACTGAAACCGCCGACAGTAAATGAGCTTAAATGCACCCGTGGAATTGTTTCTGGACTGTGATATGACTGATCGTCTGAATTTGACTCACGGTGCAGAAACCTGGACAAGCTGAGGCTCTTTTTGCAAAGTCGACATCCGCAAACATTCTGAAAGGTTTCTTCTTGAGGTGGCACTTGAGTCCAAACTTCCAAGTGCCTAGATTCTTCACGGATGAGGACCCTGAGGCACTTCCACAGTGGTTCACAGAGGAGGATGTGAAATTCTATGCTGAGACCTTCGACAGATCAGGCTTCACCGGAGGTTTCAATCACTACCGTGCCCTGGAGATGTGAGCCTCGTTCCATACCATCATTACTCACTGCCCAGTACCTGAATGTTCGATTCTTGTGCAGTCTGACTCATAGTAGAAATTTCCTTCCCATAATTTTTCTCATTCCAATAATTACACTGCTTTTGACCATCTTTTCTTGTTACCCGTCCCCGGTACAAAGGACTCACTTCTAGGTGGCCATTCTTCAAGAATTCTTCAAGAAATATGGCATGTAGTGTAAACTTCAGCTCAGCTGATCAGGCGTTGAATCAACATCCTCTGTTTTCTATTCCCAAAGATAGAACACAGGGTATTGCAGAATGTTGGCTTTTCTGAGCACATGATTCAGTTGATCAGTCGGTGCCGCTACTGATCACATGGCTGGTCATGTTTTGAAATTTGTACAGAAATCAAGAGCTGAGGGCCCCATGGGCCTTTGCAAGCATTGCCACTCCCTGTATGACAATTATGGCCCGGAATGACTTCGTCTATAAGCTGTTCGAGGACTTCATGCATTCTGACGAGCTAAAGGCGTTCCTACCGAACCATCAAAAATTCGTGACACTCGAAAATGCTGCACATTTCATGCACCAAGAGAGGCACGAGGAGACCAACGAGTTGCTACTTGACTTCCTGCAGCAGTACAAGGATTGAGAAGATGGCAATTAGCATGCCAAAAGCACAAAGCGTGTAAAACCTTGAGTAAGAAGAAAACCAGCTCCCTGCTCTGGCCTGATTTTCTCTGGCCCCTTGGCGTTTTTCGTGGCCGTGAAAATCAGCCTCTTGATCACTTGCACGGCTAGACCATGACCTTTGCCGGCACTCCAGAGACCTGGTTCGCTTTGCACATATTGTAGAACCCAGTCTTCTTCGTGCGCTCTTCATCCAAGTCGGTCAGGGATATTGCCAGGGTGAGATTATTTGCCACCATAGAATCCTGTTACAAGAATGCTTCTGGGATGAAGAAAAATAAAGTGAAGCAAAGAAAGTAAGCGCCACATCAGAACAAACAAAGTCCTACAGTTTTACAATATGCAGACTCCAGGACTTTTAAGGCTGCTGGACACAGTCACTATCAAGGTTTAAGAGTCGTGTAGTGACTGTCTATTGCAATTTTGTGTGAGGGACAATGGACGGCAGTTTTGAGCTTGGCTACGAAGTCCATGGGGATATCGTTACTCAAATCAACTCGTACACTCATTCTGAACTTTTCTCCAACCATTTTTCAACTTCGACTTTGCTCTATTTCCAGGTCGGATCCTACGCCTACCGAAATCTCCAAATAGATCCTTGAATCCTTTCTGAAATTCTTAGTCCGATCACGACTGGAAATGAAATTCTCTGAAGGGCCAGAACACCCAATACATCAATCAAGTATGCCCGAGTTCATCGACGTGAGCATTGCCTTTGTCCCCTTCCTTGTTGCCTCGCTGTTGACATTCTTGTTAAGTTTTCGATTTCGTCATCAGCACTAGGTATTGCTAAAATAACTAGCAGAAACACGAGTTTGAGATGAGTTCCCAAACCAGCCCCTCCTTCCCGAGAATGGATGAGAAATTGCTCACATGAATGTCACGGACAAAAGAGAAAAACTGACAGTCCTTGCCTCACTAATGTCACGGACAAAAGAGAAAAAGTATATCCAGCGCCAAGTATAAAACTACTACGAATCAAATCACTGGGAAAAACTGACAGTCCTTGCCTCACTGACTTCGACTGTCATCATGCGAAATTTCTCTGTGCATATGCTCCAACAACGCATAGCAAGAACTCCATCTGCCTTGGAGGCTGACAAAGCCTTTCAAAACGGTGTTGCTCCACAAACGCAAAGACTGTAAAACGTTCGCCTCAGTAGAATCTTTTATCCATAAGCCTAAATTACTTAACTGGGCACCCAATACAAAACTGCTAAGATTCTACATTAAGAACCAGCAGTTTAAGCAAAAAGATAGCTTCATTGACTTCGACTGTCTGTCACCATCAAATATTTCTCTGTGCACATATCTGAGGTAGTAACTCTCAAACAGGCTATATTCTAGCAACCAGCGTCCTCAAACCACAATAGTAGGATTGCATTTTCAAGCTCAGCTAACCCTTAGTACTCTCTGATGGGCGCATACAAGTGCGAACTACATCAGAAGACAAAATCGAGTTACAAAATGTGCAAAATATCTCAAACCACTTTGAAGTTGTATTGTGAGAGATTATAGTCTAATGTGACCATGATATGGAAGGTGGCTTGATAAGGAATACAAACTCTCAACACATATTTTCACGAAGGTTGTTTGAGAACATGGATGTAAATTTTCTCTCAACAGTGGAAGCTCTGAACTGCGCAAGACGGTTTGAATCAGAATTTTATGATTACGTAGAGAACTGTAGATAGTGGCTCTAAGCATATTACGTACCCTGTACCCTGTACCCATATTACGTACCCTGATCACACTAAACCAGAAATCTGGATTGAGACTTTCAAACAAGTTGTCAAGTGCTTACGACAGTTAGAATCAGACGTTTCTGAATTACGTAGCGGAAAGTAGAGAGTGGCTGAAAACATGTTACAGGGTTTAAGGACCAAACCAAAACCAAAAAGACCTACAATTAAAATATCAAGCAAGTTGCAATTGAACGTGAGAAGATTAACAATGATTCCCTCACATTCAGTCTGCAGTTTCAGGCGCCCCCTAACTTATAGATCCGGCTACACGCGAGCCACTACCATTTCAAACTCAGACTTACTACAGATCTTACGGAAGTCTGCTCACTTAGTCATCTTGTATGCATCAAGGACACGACAGTCACAAAAGATGTCACCACCTCCCTATCCGTTCTGCGCGACGATGTGCTTACTCTAAGCGTTTTGAAAGTAGAAATGGAGGCAAGGAAAAACGCATGACTACCTTAATAGTTGCTGTGTGACTACCAACATATCAAACAAGGTGCAGCAGAAAACACTTCGGTCGTTTTCAAACTCACAGATAAATTGCCCTGAACGATCCAAAGCTTTGCACTGAGGTAACCTCAGGGGCTCTCATGTATCTACGAGAGAGGTACAAAATTCCTACACGCACATATCCTCTTTGGAAACTCAGGAAAGGAAAAATCGTACTTGATCGTTTACACATTTAGTACAGAAGATGTAAAGTGCTGCAAATAATGAGGAAATTTCTGATGTTGCCCTCTCGAGCTGGGCTAGGTGGCATAATGAATCATCTTAATGCATGACGAGTTCTTCCTCGGTAATAAGTGTGCCTCCTCGACGAACTCCGGAGGATGCTGTGAGCCCGTCCATAAAAAACGAGAAGTAGAACAGGATGCCTATCATAAGTCAGCATTAAACGGCTCTCGCTGTCGATCATTCGGAACTTTATTCAGTCACATTCGCTACTTGGCGAAGCGGAAAGAACACCGGAATAGGTCGAGAATTCACCAAAGAAAACACACTGCGTGATTATTTAAGATACTCAGCTTAAGATCTCTTGATACATTTATAACAGAAAGCCTCCATTCAAAAAAATATAATGTGATTTTTTAACGCGAAAACCCTACACATGCATTCGGGGAGCTGGTAATTTGAATCTGTATAATGAACCCTGACAGTGTTCGGATAGCTTTCTCACCCCCCCATAAAGGGCAAAAAGCTTCTCTTCGCAGGTGCCTCTTCTATAAGCACCGCTTTCATGCTGTCTTGCTCCACAAGTCTCCAAGCTGCTTGCTCTAAGGCCAACCCAGCCAGTGTAGGAGGCTTCTTCAGTACAAGGGGATAGCCCCGGTTCGTGCTCTTGATAACCTCAGAATCTTCAGGTATAACCCCGAGAAGGGGAAGCCCCAACATTTCCTGCACATCAAGCACGGACATCATGTCCTCTCCCTTTATCATATCACTCCGTACCCTATTCACCACCATTTTGATATCCTTAATCCCATCGCATTCTAACAGACCCGTCACCCGATCAGCGTCACGAAGACTGGTAATATCAGGCGTAGTTACTAGGACGGCCTCGTTGGCAGGAGTGATCGCAGTGATAAACCCTGCATCGATTCCCGCGGGGCAATCGATGAGGATAAAATCAGGGGAACCCTCGGGTCTCTTTTTGAGCGCATCCACCAGCCAGGTGAGAGCTTTGCCTCCAAAACCCAGGGGCATTTTGTATCGTGGTTTGTTGATGCACAGAAGCTCGAAATTAGTCCATCTCTTGTCCCTGATGAGAGCCTGATCAAGACGACACTCTCCATTCAAAACTTCCATAGCTGTGTAGTTTACCCTATTCTCCAAACCAAGAAGCAAGTCCAGATTCCTCAAACCCACATCTGCGTCTATCGCAACAACTTTGAAGTTCAAACGAGCCAAGCACATTCCCAAGTTGGCCGTGGTGGTAGTCTTTCCCACCCCTCCCTTTCCAGAAGTGATCACGACGACCCGTGGGGGCACTCCTGAATAAACCGGCCTGCGGTTCCATTGCAAAATGGCTTGAGGGGTGAATCTACTGCTACTCCTGCTATACTCCTCCTTCGTGCTCGTTCTTTCGTGCCCGAGCCTCCTTAGCCATCGCCGCCTACTCTCCTTGACTCCAAAGCTTCCCAGTCTTTGCTGCTGCTTGCTCCTTTCATACCCTATTTTCGGAAACAACGCTTCTCCGACCTCCCCACACAATCTGCCCTGTTCCAGCTGAGCAGCTAATCCAGAGCTCGTCGTCCCTGCAGAGAAATCCCTCTGCCACCTCGCCTCTCTACTCCATCCGCCGCTCACTCCTGCAACCACATTGCATGATTGACAGCCCTGAGACAAACGGCCACTCCCACTCCCACTGATGCTCAAGTAACGACCTGCAGACCTGCAAGGAACCTCTCCTACTGCCAACGCCGACCACGACCACGACGAGGACGGAGGAGAAGCAGAAGAAGAAGAAGAAGAAGACGAATGCCAAGCGCTCCAACCAACACAGACCAAATTCGAAGAACTTGGGCATGCGATGGACCACATTGCTTACTTCTCAAAGGCTCCCCGGCCTTCAAATCTAGTCCAAAATTTTCCCAGCGATTCCGCACTACCTACTCATTTGAGAAGATTGTCGGAGATGCAGTTTCTTGCACCATTCATAATCCCACACCTGTTTGCGGCCCAGAAACAAGAACAAGGGAGAGTAGTCAACACCAATATTCGCTAAGACCGAGGCAAGCCTCTCGAGAAAAAGGGCGGGTCACATAAACTTAGAGCTCGAAGCGCACGCTTCTGGAGTCCGGACTCTCTCTGGACAGATGAGGCTGCCGAAGGAGGATCAATCGCTTGGAAGAGAGATAGACAGAGCGAGAAGCAGGCTGGCTGCCCCTCTGACCTGCCATTGCCGGTTCCCATGGCGGACTTTGTTGGAACACGTACCTAGCTGTCCGGGCTCTACCACGTCCAGACTCGAGACGCTGCACATGCTCCGGATTTCACCCGTCAGAATATAATTGTAGGACGTGTCGAAGCTATCGGAATACTAAGGTCCTGGTTTTTCATAGGAACAATTTGCCGAAAAGATTTCTGAATGTTTCCCTCCTCTGATCCATGAACGGTAGAGGCCCACGTATTCACCTGGATTCTCCCTCCGATTGTGACCTGGTTTAGGATGCTTCATCGTCTGGCGTGCTTTCGTCGACTTCAGGTTTTTCTTGAGAATTAAACATTAGATTTACTTCTGCGACCAGATGTTCTTTTACATCTTCGCTTCTTTCTTCTACACATGAGGAATCATTTGAAGCTCAGGTTTTCATTACAAAATATTCGGAATGTATAATTGCTTCATTAATAATATACTTTCCATTCATGCATAGAATGAATGGAACCTACAAACATCCGTTGGAAATGAAGATTCTGCATGTAATAATGTCAATATAATCATACGTAGAAGTGATTTAAGCAAGTTTATGATTATGCATTCTTCTACAATAGTTTTGATAATAATATGAATGGTTAAATGAATTATTATGAGGAATCAACCTATCATTTTATAGCATTTTTAAATTTTATGTAATAAATAATGATTTTAGTTATAAGATAATGTAGATTTATATTGACCTTTTACTCTATAAACAAAATTTACTTTATAAAAATATTTTTGTTTTAGTAATCAGAAACAATGTTACATGTAAACTCATGTATTTTGGATGACAAAGTAAGTTACGACTGAGCAATTTCCACTATAGTTTGAAATGAGACTATTTGGAAGAGTTCACATGAGCTAGAAAACTGCACCTCCGTCCAATAAACAAGATATGCATGCATGACCGAATATTTGCATGATAGATGCTTCTAAATTCTCACGTCATAATGAAGAGAATGGATTGGAAATAGAGAAGTCCTCAGACATGAGCATAATGAAGAGAATTGAGTGGAAACACCTAGCTGCTAGGATGTGGACTTGTAGCACTGGTTAAGGGTTGATGACAAACGGCAGCCATGTGATTATAGAAAAAAATTGAATATAATGTGCCCACAGTTCTAATGCATGCATGAAATTGTTGATTTCCGTGCCAAGGAGGATCACTCTCGCGTTATTGAATTAGGTTAAAATTATGTCAGCAGAATTGTAGCCAAGTATTTGTCTCGTTGTGGATGAAACTCGTTCATTCAGAATAATTCAATGTGGTTGTCATGTTTTGTCTATTATTGTGAGTCTACAATGATGCGGGCTCATGTAAATTGACTGCATGAATGTAGGTTTTTGCTTCAAAATAATGTAAGGCTATTTTTAATTCTTAACCTCTCATATATTGCACCTTCATCATGCTCTTGAGCTTCCTCCACCGATAATTCTCTTTCATATACATTGTCCATATACATATATAAGTGTGTATATGGACAAATTTTCACTACATTTGCATCATAAATTACAATGCGCATCACTAAATGAATTCAATATTCACAAAATATTTTACCCATAAACTACAGAACTATATCATCAATACATTTCATATATTGATCAATGATATATATATATATATATATATATATATATATATCATAGTTTAGTAAATTTAAGTTATATATTAATACATGACGTAGCGATACTTGATATTCATAATTTCATACAATTTTAATTCATATATTATATATCGTAACAATGTATTGATAATCCAATATATCTATATCATTGCATTTGTGCTTTGATAGGTTACAAAGTTAATTACAAAGTCTTTATATATTCACGTTTTGTCACAATGTTCTCACATTTGAATTTGTTTACACATCGCATAAAACTTTACATGGTATAGCCATGTACACATATTCTCATCAAACATAGTGCATTATCTTTTAAAAAAAAAAAATTGATTCAAAATGTACTTCCATTACGATGTTGAAGTTCTAGTTTCATATTCATATGACAATGGCAATTCTATTTTGTTGCAAAAATTGATTCATCATCCGAGTCATAGTCTATCCATTCTTTGAAATATTTATAAGATACTTATCCACAACACCATCCCCTATGTCCTTTGCCTCTATATATGAAAATTGACGTAATCTGTTGCTATTTATACAAAACCTGAAGTATCTCAGGTTTTGCGAGAGAATGAGTTATATGCCAAAGCTTCAAAATGTGAATTTGGCAAATCAGAAATAGATTATTTAGGCTATCGAGTCACATTGGAGGGAATCCAAGTTATGAATAAGAAGATAGAAGCCATACAAAAATGGACAGTACTAGAGGATCAAACTCAGCTAAAGAGTTTTTCAGGTCTTACCGGATTTTATCGCAGATTTGTTAAAGCTTTTGCACGCCTTGCCCAAGTCTTAACATCTATGCTAGGAAAGGGTCAAAAAGGAAGATAGGGAACTGCATAAGAGTTAGTCTTTCAAACATTGAAAGATGCTCTCTTGCATGCACTTATTCTCAAGTGGTATGATCCTAATCGACCAATCAAGTTGGCTACTGATGCATCAAGTTCAACAGTGGATGGATTTCTTCAACAGAAATGGAAGGATGGTTGGCATCCGGTTGACTTTTTCTCCCGAAAGTTGGTGGCAGCTGAGCAAAACTATCAACTTCAGAATTTCTTGAGCTATTCGAGTGGTCTCTCCTCACTTCCCTAGTGTTACAAAGGGTATATGTGTGATGGATCTGTTTGGAGGGATTAGCAGAGGTTTGGCTATTGTTTTGTAGTCTGGCATATGAGTACATCGATACTTATATGTGGAGCAAGATGAGATTGCAAGATGTGTCTCATTACGCCATGTGGCACAATTAGTGTGGAGATACTATGATCTTCTACCATTGTTGGCGGTTCAAGGATATTAGCAGGCCTTGCCGTTAGATATTTTGTTGCTGGGGGTGCAAGATGTTGCTCGGCATGACATCATATATTTGGTTATTGCTGGATAGCCATGTCAGGGACACACACGGGCTGGTAATGGTCATGGGCTACATGATTTATATTTTGATATATTTTGGAAGATGTTACGTGTGTTATGTTCTCTCTGGTCACAACAGACCTATTCTTTGGCATATATTTTGGAGAATATTATCTTGTTGGGTGATCCAAGTGCACGGGTGATGACGAGTGCACATCAAGTGTGGTCATGGATTGGACGAGCGGTATTGCTGGATGCAACGAGAGTATGATCTCTTGCACACTCTATGGTGGATAAACCTTGGCTGCTTCCGCTCCACTCGCCGTCCATCCTGGAGGATGGGTGATCACCCCCTCAAACCGTGGTCTCTAGTGGGACCAGAACCACCACATCGCCCACAAAGTGACCTGGTCCTTCCGAACCAAGTACAGGTCTGCCCTAACCCTAGTCGACTACAAGGCATACCAACGCTCTCTCCATGTGAGGTATCCACCCTCTCGCGCCATAGCAAACACCACATCCATAATGGCATCATGGGTAGCTATCCTATGCCCTCCGAATAGACAACGAGTCATATGAACACCTGCCGCATCTAAAGTGATACCACACTCACATGTGAGTAATGAAGATGTAGATGGATGGACCAAGCCAAGACGGAACCTCATCGCTGTGGAGGAAGTAGCTGGTGCAAGTCGGAAAGCCCTGATGCATGGTCGAGCCAAGATCCACGAGCCCCGCACTTTGCCCGAGCAAGAGCGTAGACAAGCTCTAGTAGTACGAGGAATGGCCGGATCCACTAAGAGTGAATGTAGAATCTCCTAAAACTGTTGGTCCATCAAGATAGACTGTAGACCCCTAGTCCAATCGGTAGCCAAAGAAAAAAAAGATGAAAACTCATGTCGTACCTCCCATGGTAAAGCATCTCTCGTATGTCGTAATAATACCTGTAAGGAAAATGATCCCGTATCGACGTCCCTCATATATATCTCCAAAATAGATCTATCTGCGATCACAAATCGAGAAGATAACAAAGGTGCAACAAGCGCCCAACTCGCCAAGAAAGCCGCAGGTGCCGTCTCCTCCATCGATAATAAGCCTACCCTCCACACTAAATTGGCAAAGATGTCCTGCCTCATTGCCAAATCTCCGCCACACACTCGAATGTCCCTGGTCCGATGATGTCACCAAAGACGCCCATGATCCTCCTATCAAAGGCTGTCAAACGTGATATGAATGTAGGTGAAGGAGGAACCGTGCGAACAAGATGGGTGGTTCGACAAGCAATACTAGATGATAGTATACCAAACGCCATCTGCGGATCCCCTAGTAGAGAAAGGTTGTCTACATGCAAAACATCCTCGGCCAATGCAACGTCAAGGTAGCGTGAAACAAAATCCTGAGTCCATACTGGCACTCCTAGAATACGTAGGCCATCTGTCGATATCATACATCCCTCTGGAAGCTGAAGGTGAGGCGGAATGCCCAAAGGAGACCAAGCCCTACACTTTGACACCTTGACTCTCAAGCCTACCAGATGAAGCTCGGTAGTCAAGTAATCAAAGGCCTGCCTAATGCTATCTACAGGGCCCACAATGTGTGTATCATCCGCCAAGGAGGGGAACTGTAACCAATCTTGGTTAGTCATAGTTAGTTTAGCCAAATCGTAGAGTGGTCACTAGATCACAAAAAGACAAGATAGTGGTGTGCACTATCCAAAAAGTAAAAGGGTAAATGACGAGGTGCCTACCATGCATTGGTGGATGAGATTGTGTGCTAGACGTCTGTTAGGAATTGGTTAGGATAAGATAACAAAACATGCAACCTACGCATGTTAGCCATGTGGCATAGTTTGGATTTCGGACTCCTCTAGTCCTATAGTATATAAAGCAAGGAGAGGTCTTGAGAATACCATCTCTCATCTTGGAAGTCATTCCGGAGTCATTGCCTTCAGTGTTACAGGAACACACTACCGGGCACATCCTAAGCAGTAGACACAAGAGCTCTATAATGAGCCATGGCGAATAAGGGTCCTCCCAAAGGATCTCCTTGTCGAGTGCCAGTGGCGGACTATAGAACGGTGACTCCCTCCTCGGAAAAGCCATGATGATAAAATAGAGAAGAATGTGAATCGTAGAAAGATCGTACGAAAGGAATGAGGCTTGATAGGGGTCCACCAGCCTCTCTAAGCTCTCTAAAAATAGATGCATGCGAGACGCTGTTAAAAGCGTTCTCAACGTCCACCTGCAAGACAATCCAATCCGGATGGATATCTAGAAGTGCTCTAATGCCCAACGATACGCCTCCTCATTTCTCCCGGTGTGGCGACTCCAAACCGATGTGGACAAAGATGCTCTCGAAGTGTGAAATGCCGCAAGACAACGGCACGGCTGACTAATCGCAATTAGACCTCTCCAATAGCAATCGGTCTGATGCCCCTAGTGTCCTTCTCCATCGCGAGAAGCCGACTAGCACATAGAGCCTGACTAACTGACAACGGAATCTCCCCTCTCGCAACTGATGCAGCCACCTTGAACAATTCCGTGAAACCACTGGAGGGATCATCTGCCTGAAAGCAATCTCGAAGGTGCTCATATACCATCCCTAACAAACCCCCAGAGGATAAACGTGGCGCTGTGCATAGAGAATGAGCAAATAATGATCTATCAAGACATAATGGTTCCTCTGGCTAATACTCCAAGACCTCTAATGGTATCTCCTCGCCCATGGATGGATGTAGAAGGCGTAAAGAGGAAATCGTCTCATCAGTAGGAGTAGCCATAGAAAAGTCATAGTATTCTCCGGAATAAAGTCCCTTAACACTTTATTCATCCCATTCATCATGTGTGCTACAGAATTTGTCGCTCCTTGTGGTAGTGTGCACATTCTCACCAACCCTAATGGTGTTCTCATGGTGGTAACATCCCCGCTTCCTTCTCGATAGTTGAAACCGATCATACCTGCAGTAAAGATCCCCCATGGAGTAGATAGCTCTCCCCGCAAAGGCTTTTCGCAAACTCGTCCACAATTGGTCCCACCCCCATATTCCCCGATAGTCACTTGATTCACCGGTTGCATGTCTTGAATGAATCGTAGTGATCCATTTTTTTTAAGATCGTAAACCATCGACGGAATATGGTGCAAAAGACGGCTCTAGGATCCTCATCTTCATCTTCTCCTTTAACAACTCAATGAGTTTTGGAAGATGGGCTCTAGGTAGGATGGATCGGTCTCAAGTCCCAAGGCGCATGAGGCACAAGAAAATGATCATGGGAGCTACTACATTTGGATCCACACACCCTATCTCCTTTGCTTCAAAAAGAGAATACTTTTTCCATGTCTAGCAAAGATCTCTTTGAAACACCTTTCCTCATTTGCAAGAAGGAAACCATCAGATCCAACCTTCAACTCCTTCATAGTGGTTTCAAAGAAACTTGTGTCCCTTTTTACTAGGATCCCTCAAGTTACTTTTCTCTGCTCGCTTGCTGCACTTGTTCCTTTGAGTCGTTTGGTAAAGGAGTTTATATCGGTTTCACCTTCTTATCAACTGTTTTATATCTAGTCTCCACTCGAACCTCGGGTGCTTGGAACATCTCAATAGTGGAGTAGAGCTCTCTAGAATGAACCTCCACTATCTTGTCTTCAACCTCAAATCCAATCTCCATCATCTCCTTCAACGGGTCTCCCAAACCAAACTCCTCATAAACTCATGATATATATTCACCTTCCTCAAGAAGCTTCAAATCTGCAAGGTTTTCTTCATATCTTTGCAGTTTGTTCTTCTCCCATCTTTTCAAATCAAGAACCTCCTTGTATGTAGCACATCCATCACGCCGAAAACTCCATCAACCCCTGCATAAAAGGTACCTTTCTCTTGCATAGGTGAGAGTACCTTCTCCTCCCACCACTATATCCTCTCTCTACGGTATTTCTCCAAAATCCTCAAAATCTTCAGATTTTGAGAAAGCTCCCTCTCTCAACCGTGCTTTGTTTTCTCTCATGATTTGTCGGAATTGTTAGAACCGCACCAACCGCTTCCCATCTTGGCCTGCGAATTCGTGCATATCCCGATCCATCATCAAGCACTCTTGTCTCCATCCTCAATGCTATGATGTAAGGTTGACCAAGAATCAATGGGTATGATGTAGAGTCTTGCACGAAGAAATTCCTCGTTTCGCCTACTACATCTCCAACCTTCACCGGAATATCGGGGCATGCTCCATACAAGCCCCCTCGAGTATTGTTGGTCGCCCTAATCACCCAACCATGATTGGTGTCTATGGGCCACTTCCCCTTCTTGTAGAGCTCTCTCGACATTATATTGATCTCTGATCCATGATCAATTAGTGCTAACACCGGTTCACCGAGATCCCCTAGCTTCACAAGGGTTTCTCGAGTCGCGCCTTGCCCAATGCGGTCGGGTGTAGTGGCTAGACACCTTCACACCTTCTTCTTTTGCCTCATCCTCAAAGCGAACCTTCTGAGATTTCAATCCACTACACTCTACCATCGCATCTTCTTCGTCCCTTGATATCTTTGTACCCATAACATGAAGTAGAGCAGTCTCATTGAAATCTGCCGTTTCCTCTTGATGATATCAATGATAACATCATGAAACTCCCTTTGCTATTCCTAGTATCCCTCTCAAGGTAAACTCTACCTTGGCATTCAAAAAATCCCTCCTCCAAGACTCCCTTCAAATCTGCCGCCTCAATATCCGATTGTAGTTTTGTGCTGGTACCTTCCCCTTGTGCTTCTCACCCCTTTGGTTCTTTCCTTCAACCTCGAGGGACCGCCTTCCTCCATAGCGTGATCGTGGGAGAGATGTATCGTGTCCGACACGTTTCTCTAGCCAACCTCTTCAATGAGAGTCCTTCGCCAGAATCCTCCTCTTCCCTCCGTCTCTTATCTTCCACCGATACTTCATATTGAGTCTTAGCAATATAAGCATGAACCGACATGGTTTCTACTGGATCTTCCCATCCAATAGTAGCACGTATTTCCGTCGCTGTTCTTAGAAGAGTCTCTCTAGCTACTTTCCCTTTCTCCATCGTAGCGAAAGCACTTGACCATAGGCCATTAAGCGGTACGTGACCTTCAAACTCCTCTCCTGCTCCTCTAATCTTAGCACCATAGCTAAAAGCTTCAACTGATGCCATTGCATGTGCACTATGGTAATCATCCACAATCCTTCTCATCCCTCCCTTACCAAAATTGTTTTGGATGATTGCTCCGGTGTACTTGAGTGCTACTTTCCCTTCTTTCTAGAAAATTTCTCCACTTTGCAATGCTTGTGCAAAGTCCCCACAATCCCTTCGTGCATGATTAGTGCTGTCACACCATATGCACCGTTGCACATACGCTTGCTTGGTGGAAGTCTTCTTCTCCCCTCCCATGTCTTTCTCTTCCAACATCGCGAATTTGATCTTAAGCTCCTTCATCCCTCGCATGATCTCATCGATGGATGATTCTTCCTTTCTGTAATTCACAGTCGGAGCTTGAACGTTGGAGGTTGGAACCACTTGCCTAGTAACAGGTGTTGGAGCAATAGAAGCATCCATCTGAAGGGGTCTTCTCATCACAATCTTCTCTCTCCTTCTTTTTCTCTTCGCCAAGAGTCCAACTGCCTCCTCAATATCCTTCCAACTACCTGTTAGCCCTTCTTCCTCATTTTTGTCTTCGAGAAGCAACTCTAGCTTCTCTTGCAACTCAACATCGCCTACTGGAGAAACAACTCTGCTTTTATGTGACTCCAAGCTTATCTTCTCCAATCGAGACAATTGTGAGAATTGTCTCAAACTCCCTAAGAAGCCTCGCTTGCATGAGACTTTTATTGGGCCTTTCGACCCACTCTATGAAGGACTTCTTAGTGACTCTATCAGATCTTCTAAGAAGTACTCATCCTCAAAGCACGAGAATATGTCTCCCAATCCTCACCAAATTGTCCCCAGAGACCTCACATGGTCTCTAATCTCCGCACCGCAAAGAAGACAAAATATCTCAATCATCTCCTTCTAGAACACGGTTCACCTTCATTTCTCTCGACGTAATATCTCAAGTACTTTGAGACATCCCTTCCATCAAACTGATCCATCTTCCCCACCACAGCCTTGCAAAGACCTTTGTGGTCAATCCTCCCTTCGATCTTGCAATCGTTGTTGTTGAAGGAAGAGTGTGAATGCTTGAAACATCTCCGATGTTGCCGGATCGAGCTGCACCTTAGGTACCTCGCTTGCCTCGCCGACCCTCCCCACTCATTGTAACCGCCCTTGTGATCCCGAACATCCACTCAGCCTTGTTGTCGATGAAAAGCCGCCTTTGATCGCTAACCCTCCAATCTCCCAAGTATCCAACCTTCTTCGCCTATCCGCTTCCGATCTAAATCTAGATCCCCGTAGTTTGTGTCTAATGTATTGGACAACCTAACCCGCCATCACTCAAGCACTCTTGGGAGAGTTGGTCATCACTTCCAACTTCTCACAAGAGAAATACGCAAAGACGCTCTAGAGTGGTAACCGTGATCAAGTCCGAGCACTCCTATTGAATCGCGCCCACACAAAGTTTCAGCATGCATGGCACACACAGAAGAAGCCGCATGGAGGGGATCCAAACAAAGGACCCTCCACACTCAAATTGTTCCAACCCACCCACGACTGACTCTTGCCATCACCTGGCATTTGACATATCATAAAGCTCAACGTTATGCGTTAAGCTATCACTATAAAGTTCTTACAACATGATTTCTGACCTATTTTAGATCTCAAGTCCAAACAAAACTTGAACTTGCACCCTAATATTTCAAGGCTAATCCACGTTCCGAGCTTGCAACTAAACCTTGCTCTAAACTTCAAACACTAAACTATAAACCGAAACCCATGAATCTGTAAACTCACAACAAGACAACTCATGAAAGTTCCTCCACCTCAGAGGTTTCACGTCGAGTTCACCACTTATGTCGCATGGACATTTCTTTGCTCGAGAACGCCCGAGCGCCCGGGTGGGTCAGAAGAACCCTCTAGAACCTCGTGTGAGTTGACAATCTCTTCTTCTTCTCCTCAGCACTCCACATTATAGCTGGTAAAACTTCAGCGGAAGAAGATTATGATATCTGATGATTCGACCGATAACTTTCGCTCAAACTTTACAAAAAATTGCTCCACGACCCTTACTATCACTCAAAAAAGTTTCAGATGTTCTAGATCTCTCAAAACAATTGGTGATTTACCCATCAGAACACAAGGCGATATACGATATGCACCCTCGTGGTACAAAAAACCCATCACACATCCCAATCCTTGACTTCAATTGCTCCCAGATTTTATGAGAAGGTCACTCATCATCAGAACTTGAACTGTGCAAAGTTTTATTGACAGAAATTTCTGATATCAAAAGATATGCTCTCTCAGATTAACTTCGGATACCAATGCCATGCAATTTGATCAGATACACAAACTTCAAGCTATCACTCTGTACTCAAAACTCGTCCAATTGAGTCAAAACTTTGATCAAAACACAAGCCTGAGTTGAAAACTATATCTATGTTGACTCAGATCTCCCAAAACCCTCGTAAGGTTCTCAGAAACTCCCCAAATACACTCAAAGGTCTAAATTTCTCACTCTAACTTTGAATCATCACTTCAAAGTGACAAATCCTTCAAATCCATCCATTCTTGAGCCCACGTCGTAGCTCGTCTTGTTAGCTCTCCAACCCAATCCTCAGATCTCTGAATGTCCCTCTGGAAGGTCTCCAAAACTCCTCAAAACCTTGAAGAAGTTGCCCAAGAGCCCTCATTGGCCCAAACTCCAAGACCAATGAGAATGAAGAGTGTTATTTTGACCTCTAGTGTGGCCAAATTAGCTCCATTTTAACTTAGAGCTTTACAACTATCCTAAACACACTACTTAGCCATCCTATACACAATACGAGTTGCCACTAATAAAGAGTCAAAATGACAACTCGAAACCGGCTAAGTATGAACGGAACTACAAACGGAACCAGGGAGTTTATAACTTGAGAATAATACTCCTCGCCAAAGTTCCTAACAATCAACTTCATATGGCTTGTTTTCGGTAAGCAATAGTGATGGATTGGAACCCATGTGTTGAAAGCCACCACTACTG
This sequence comes from Marchantia paleacea, assembly GCA_014180765.2. NCBI lineage: Eukaryota > Viridiplantae > Streptophyta > Marchantiopsida > Marchantiales > Marchantiaceae > Marchantia > Marchantia paleacea. Next base: position 1,819,600 of record MUAA02000064.1, read on the forward strand.
GTAAGTTCAAATCCATAGCGCCCAAACTAAATCAAAATGTACACTATTACGTCCCAAATCGCGCCGTAGGAAACAACTGGAAGAATAATCGGGTCTGGAGAGTTTATCACTTGTTGCAGAAAGTTATCTCCAAAATGATACACTAACCATGCCCAAAAATGATCACGATGAAGACACCGGATGTTGATCACAAATGGATTAGGCATCAGTACATCTGGAGGATCATGTTGTCCTCTATCCATGTCCTCGCCGGCTCCACTTCGATCGATATGCTCCTTAGTCAAGAAAGTGATGTGTCTAGCACTCTCCCATACCCTTTCCATCCCCGCGCTTTTATATCCGATAAGGTACAAGATAATATCTCTTGGAGCCTTTTCAACATCCCGACCTACAAAGTAGATCCAACGGTGGGCTCTTAACAACCTTAAAGGCTTGCCGCCGGTTATCCTAACCTAAACTATCGCCGTCATGACAACAGCTCTGAAGATGACACATGTCATCATCTTCTCATAGTAGCCGCGTCACAACATGACAGCGTGTTCCCCGAAGTGACAAAAACAGATGTCGATGTGACCGTCCTCCTCACATGCGCATCCCAAGTGGTCCAATCATAATCTTTGTGCATCTTTCCCACGTGGGTCTTTACCCCTTGCGAGATAAAGAGACGATGACACACCAGACATGGTGTAGCACACACCGCTTTTGGCGGTCCCATGAGAGAAAGTCAAGCTATAACTAGCACAAAGGGAACGATAAAGAAACCCAGCACTCCATCAGTTATCTCCTCCCACCTGCAGAGCCACAACCCCCTAACACACCACCTCACATTGGAAAATGCTAACTATGGAAACTCTAAAAACTAAAAATACTTATAACTTTTTATTCAGATCTCCATAATTTTCCATTTAGGTTCTAATAGAACCAATGCAGGAAAAGGAAGAGATGGGAACAAAAAAAACCCGACCCATATGTCTAATCTAAGAAAAATTACTCAAAATGTACTCAAAAAACCCTAAACAAATAAAAATAATCATATTTCACAATATCATTCTCCATAGTCTTCAATTTAGGTACCAATGGAACCCAAATTGAAAGACGAAGAGAATGGACTATTCACTCTCCATGTTTGGCAAAGTATGGCCGAAGAATGAAACTAATACTCTTGAGTCACTCTCAACACTCGCTCATGGTCCCGCACATCCCTTCGTCACCACCCGCACCATAGCTTTCATGGATACTCAAACATAGCGAAAACAAACAATGACTCTACCAATGCCTCACACACTTTAACACATATTCTACCTATTATCAATTGCATGTTCACATGTGTGTGGAATTGTTATCATTATAGAACTCACATACTCTCTCAATGCCTAATAACAAACAATGACTCTACCAATGTCTCACACACTTTAACACATATTCTACCTATTATCAATTGCATGTTCACATGTGTGTGGAATTGCTATCATTATAGAACTCACATACTCTATCAATGCCTGATAACAAACAATGACTCTACCAATGCCTCACACACTTTAACACATATTCTACCTATTATCAATTGCATGTTCACATGTGTGTGGAATTGCTATCATTATAGAACTCACATACTCTATCAATGCCTCATTCAGCTCCGCCAAATTCATAGTTGATGCACAAGAGAGTTCAAAATGAGGAAGTCCAACACTGCGCACGAATGGTGGTTACGTTGTAGTTAGTGTTTAACTCATCATCTCCTCACCCAACCACTTTATTGCTATCCGAAATCGATGACCATCCTACCATGACTAGCTATTACTTAGTTTTAAAATCCAACCTTTTTCTGCACTGCGATTGCTCTCTGACTATGCACGACAAATCCAACCACAACAACAACTCCGTCAAATTTATAGTTGATGCACAAGAGAATTCAAAATGAGGAAGTCGAACACTACGCGTGAAGCTACAATGGTTAATGATGTTAACCATGGTGGTTACACTGTAATTAGTTTTCAACTCACCATCTCCTCACCCATCCACCTTTATTGCTGCCCCAAAATCAATGACCACCCTGCCAATACCCGCTATTACTTATTTTCAAAATCCGACCTGACAGAAAAAGTATAATACCGTAATTGAGAGCTATAAGGAATCCCACAAAATGTCCTTAATAAATAAGAGCGACCTCTTTTGCTCACCCTTATAATTCCATATAAACTTTCTTATGATTTCCATAAGGAACCATAACACGTTCTTACAATTTAGGTTGAATAGGTTGAAACCCTTATATAACACTATAAGATGCATGCGTTTCACCTTCCACATAGCTTCTAGTGCATTTCCTCGTGATTTAGGTGACCGACTTCGGCAGAACAACAACAAGACGGACGTTTCAGAGTCATAATGTTCCAACTTCCATCTTGTCTTCCTCCATCGCAGTCGCAGTGGGCCATCTTTGCCCGTTGAAGAGTTAAGATACTGCAGCTCTTGAGCAGACAGCCCATTTGTCAATTGCTTTCACGGTCGGCGGCGTCCTATCGGCGGCGTCCTAAATATTCACTGGCATATACTTGATCACTTTTTGTGTAGTCTAGCGGATTTAGCTTCTATATCATTAAGCTATGCTCACATCTGCCCGGTGTTCCTTCGCCTTTCGCCTTCCTTGAGGTTGCTCTGGGCACTCTTTTATTTTATTTTATTTTGCTTTTAAAATTGGGGTAAATAACACATGATATACCCAATGATTCCACCTCGTTTATATAGTGGGGAAAAACCCAAAAAAAATTAGATTTTAAACGTTGGCAAAATGCTAGGTGGCCATTCTATTAGAAAAAATCAGCAAGAGGATAATCCGTTGGTCAAAACGAACTCGAGCACGATGTGTACATAGTAATTCGAACTTTGTTGTGGAGGATAGACCACAATACGAAACTCGAGTTGACTCGGTTTGTTCCAGAATCCAGTCGGAGCGGGTGTATGTGCTCAATTGGTGGGGGTCTCCGCAAGCTCAACTAAGCATACTGTACTGTGCTCCAAGGCACCCTGTGCGTTGTGACCATGTAGCGTCCTAGGGACCGCGACCCGCAGGAGTCACATCACCACGGTCCCGGGCGGCCGGGCCGAGGAAATATCGAGCCGACATCGGGATAAAGAGACAGATGCCATAACGGGTTCCGCATATTGGGGCCCCATCGTGCGGGTTGCGGAGAGTGGAGGGGCAGAGAGAAGGAAGAGGCGGACGAGGGAGCGGGGAAGAGCAGCCTCAGCGTAGCAAGTCTTTACGGGCGAACAGCTGACCTCGGTCTGTCTTGATCGAACGCGGAAGGAAAAGCGACGGAAGGTGGGAGACGACGAGGGTTCGCAGTCGACGATCGACAACGAGTAACGAGCTTCGAGTGCCAGTCCGGTGGAGCATTCGTAAATTGGCTCGGGGAAGGGTGGCGCGGATTCACGCCATTTTTCGGAGGAAAGCGCGAAGCAGGACGTGTGAAGGTTGCGACGGAGGTCTCCGCGAGACGAGACGAGGGCTAACTGATTAGTACAGCACTCTTATTGTCGAAGTGGCAAGAAGCAGAGGAAGGAGACGGAGGAGCAGGAGGGATTGACGAGGGTGATTGATTTGCGAGGCAGTGGAAGGAAAAACGGCGGGAGGAAGGCACAGAGCCTCCGAAGTGGTGGTCATTGGAATGGTAACCGATTGCAGCGCTGCTACCCGTCTGCGGAAAGGAGGCATGTAGGGAAGCGGGGAGATTTGTGGTGGTAGTGGGTATTATGGTGGTGGGGATGTTGAGGTGGTGACTTGCGGTTGAAATCATTCCAAGTCCTTTGAGCACAGAGCACTGTTACGCGTGAAGAAGGGCTGAAAGATTGTAAACGACTTTGTGTTCTTGGTCTGGAGTTCGGTGGTAGGTTTCTTTGTTGGCGTGTGTGCTTGTTGTGGAATGTTTGGCAGTGATTTAGATTAGGGCAAGTGGTGAGAAAGTAGTTCTCGACGGACTCAGAGCGCCATCCTAGCTGCAGTTGCTGCTGTTACACTGAGCATAGGGTGCCTTCACGATCACAGGGAAGTACTGAAGGGTCTAGGGTGAAGCTTGAAGTTGAAAGATAGGCTCACTACTCTATTTTGTCCTCCCGGAGCTGTAGATTTGTTGCTGCTCTGCTTCCTTCTTATTGTTGCTCTCTGGCAGTCTTTGGAACGGCATTCTCTCCCCTTCCCCTTCCCTTCCCCTCTCCTCGCTTGGTCTGGCATCAGGCTTCTGCTACCTCCTGCATGTTCTTGGGGATCCAGTGAGAGCTTCTCGTGTTCTGTCGCCTCCAACTGTAGGAATCTTTGCATATTTAGGTAATTAGTTTCTTGGTACTCCTTCCGTTACCTTACACCTGATTGCAGTACACCATTTGAAAGAATTTTGGCAATGTCGACTCCGATACCATCTTTAGGAAACAAAACCCCGGAGCAGCTGAAGGTCACAGAACTCAGGGAAGAGCTTAAGAAACGAGGACTCAGCTTCAAAGGTCTGAAAAAGGATTTGGTTGAAAGATTGGATGAAGTTCTCCGTGAGGAACTTGCGAGACAAGCGGCTGCAGCTGCTGCGGAAGCCGACTCCGAAGCCTCGCCTGAAGATGACAAGCAGTCTTCAGACGAAGAGGAAGTGAGTACTCCTCCTCGTAAACGTTCCGAGGAGGACGAACCCCCGAAACTGTACGTTATTGAAGAGGAAAAGGTTGTTGCTGAGACTGAACCTTTGCAGTCAGCTCCAGTACATGTGGTTGAACAGGAGGAAGTTGTTGCTGAACCTGAACATTTGCAATCAGGTGCAGACGTTGTCACCCTCCCCATTAGCAAGTCTGTGGAGGAAGATCTGGTTGCCAACCATGTTCCCGAAGACGCAAATATTAAGCTTGATGTTGAGCTCGCGGCAGATCCAGAAGTATCGAGAAGTGAGCTTGTGCCGGAAGTTGAGTCAGGTATTGTCTTCCCCGATGCAACCGCGTCTCCAGAGGACGGTGCGGCCGAGGTGCCCCACAGTCCTCGGCAGGATCTGGTCGAACACGTTTCTGATAACGGTCCAGTGGCAGAGCGAGAAGCGGATGAGCCCATGGCTGAAGCCACTATCTTGTCCGAAGAAGTGGCCAACGAGAAACATGAAATTGTGCCACATGATGAGGGTCAAGGACAGGTCGATTTAGAGAAAGCCCCGGAACAAGACACTAAGTTGTGTCAGGAAGTTGATAAACCTCATCACAAGCTAGCTCGCCCAGCCGCTTCCACGGAGGCCGTCATTATAGAAGCTTCTGATGGAGAAGTCGAGCCAGAGGCTATCCCTCGTGAGGTAGCTCCCGTATCTGAAGTGCTGGATGGAGAACCTGAGGAGGGGCGCGTAGAAGTGCAAGAATCATACGCTGAAGCCTCTGGAGAGGTGGTTATGGAAACCACAGTAACGGAGGTAGTGACCGTAACCACAGAAACGACTGTCGTGAGCACGGAAGAAGTAATTTATTCGGAGATGGATGCAGAGGTGTCTAGAGCACCTGCAGACCACGATGTCGGGTCGCCAACAGAAAGGAATTCTGATGCGGGAACCCGTAGCGTAGAGCCCAAAGACAAGCTGGAAGCTGCTAATGAGGAACAGCGTGATCATGAAGCAATGGACGCAGAGGACGGTGAAACAATCAAGGAATCAAAGCCCATGGAGATTGATTCCGAATCCCTTGCAGGATCCAAGCGTAAAGAAGGAGGTGCCTTCTGTTTTCCCTGTCATTCTGTTGGTTTCGACTTTGAAGTTTCTGCTGAGTTTGGTCAGCTTCTGTGCCACTGATAGTTGTAGTCTTCTTTCTTTCCAGCTGAGTGTTAGCATATTGAGCTGAATCATCTTGAATGTTCCTCTCTTAGCGTTCGCAGTTCAAGAGTCTACTGTATGCTGATCAACGTTTTCGTCAACCGATATCTTTTGGGGTTTTTTCCTTGTGACTTTACCTACCCTGTGATTGTTTTATCACAGGTCGGGTTAATGTGACCCGGAAATGAGGTTTTCCTCGAAGGCAATTGTTTTCTTCTTGGCGCAGAGGGTTTCAGTTCTCTAACAATTTTTGCTTGTTCCCTCAATCACAGATGACCCGAGGCAGCAAGAGCCTGCAAAGAGACAGAGGAGGTGGAATTCTGAGAAAAGCATTGGAGCAGTTGCGGATGTCAGAACTCCTCCCAAAGTTCTGTCTACAGATACTGTAAAGGAAACAGCACCTGCCGAATCCCGGGAGGCAGTTGTGCATGGTTCTGCTGTAGGGTCCCCTTCTACCACCGTTTCTTCTACCCCAAAGACCGCAGCACCTACGAGTTTTGAAAAGCCAGCTACATCTAGACCTCCATTGGGAAGGATAGATGCCTCTGTTAACGGTGAAGCCGAGAAGAAGCGGCACGGTAGGTCTTTCAGATTCTTTCGGGCCTGCAAGAGCATCTTACTTGATAATTGTCCTTGGAAGACGTTTGTGGCTTCGAGGAACTTTTTCCTAGGTTTCCTGCCTGTGAGGTCTTAAGAGTGAACCATCGAGCCCTGACTGTCGAAACTATATTCTTCTATGTCGTTTGCAGTTCCGCCTCCCACAAGAAGTCCTACGACTTCGTTGAAGATAGACAGATTCGTTAGGCCCTTCACTATCAAGGCTGTAAAAGAGCTGCTGGAGCAAACAGGAACGGTGAAAGATATGTGGATGGATCAGATTAAAACTCACTGCTTCGTTACGGTACGTCAGTTAAAGATGTTTATGCGGTCTATGACATGTTGCTGCCTGGTCTTTAACTACGTGAAACATTTCGAAAGCGAGAGACGTGAGATGCCGCAGAAGATACGGGATTACCATCACACAAAGTTTCAGTTATATCATTGTATGAAGTGACTGCTATTGCCTTTTGTGGATGGTTATTTGGAAGGAGTTGCAGTCAGGGCCTACACCTTAAATTTATTGTGGAGTCATCCTTTACGCCTTACTTTGCCTTGTTCTGAAGTTTCTTTGTTTTTTTATTCCAGTACTCGGCTGTAGAGGAAGCAGTTGCAACTAGAAACGCCCTATATCACCTCCAGTGGCCGGTCGCTGGAGGAAAATTGCTGGTGGCGGAGTTTGTAGAGCCCGAGGAGGTGAAGATGCGTGTTGACGGATTTGTTGAGAAACCAGCTGCTACTCCTGTCACCACTCCACGTGGTTCAGGAAGTAGCGCAATGCCGGCGGCTGCTCCTATGGGTCTGATGGCTCTTTCTGTGCCTACACCGACGTCAGCACTACCACCCCCACCTCCTCTTCCACCTCCACCAAGGGATAGACCAAATATGTCTTCAAAGAAAGGTGAGGCTTGGATGATTGCTGAGATTTGGAGGAAGTTTATAAGCTTTGTATAATTTCTTGTGCTAACTCGTTGTCGTACTTGCCAATATTCGTGGTGAGCGGTTTGTTGCCATGCAATTGCAGAGTAACATACACCTTCAATAACATGTCAAAGGTTTTATGGTTTGAAGTCGTGGTTTTATAAAGTCTCTGAGAATACGTTCTCTTTTTAAACTTCTCATGGTTTTGTGAGAAGTTTTCTGTGTTGAGAATCCAAATATCCTGATATATGCAAGTAATGTGTTACACTATCATAACTTTACCTGTATCTTATTGGCTTCGTCCCATTGTCTTTTCTCATTTTTGCCTGGTGTGTTTTTCCTTATGCAGAACTCGAGCCACCAATCCCTACACTGGACGATTTGTTCAAGAAAACGTGGGCGAAGCCACAAATCTACTATCTGCCTTTGACAGACGAGCAGATTGCTAACAAAGCAAGTATCAGAGCTTCGTCTAACAAGCCTATTTTAAAAGCTTGACACAGTTTCGAACTTCAGTTTTTTGATCAAAATTTGGTTTCAACCTTTGGTGCCCACTCAAAGTGGGTGAAGCAAACACTACTCAAGAGACTAAGCACATCGATGTATTGAATTTGTGCAGAAACGTAGGTCCTTTGAACATGTTAGGGAGTCTGTCAGCCACTAAGGTAGGTAAGGGAGGACGCACGTTGTGTCGATTGTGAGGTCGTAGTTCTTTATATCAAAGAAAGTAGATTGGGTGTTTTTGAAATATCCATACCATAATGTAAAGAGTTTCAACTTCCTCTTGCTTGAGGTTACCAGCGTTGTACATCATTGCAGTCTGAGTCGTGCTTGTGCAGTCAGTTCTCAGCTCTGTTGACTTACTGTCTTAAACAAGTAGATACGTTGGTTATGGTCTTGGGAGTGCACGTTGTGCGGAAGAGACCATCGCGTTAAATCGAAAGAGATTGGTGCGTTTCGGACGTGATTGCAGGATTGTCTTCCGGGGGTGGACAATGGACAATGAACCCCAAGCCCGGGAAACATACGGAAGAAGAATCACTCGACGAGAAATTGCACTGAACCTCAATTCCCTTGGAAATAGGGGTGGACGGGCTGCATGGGGTGTTTCCTTAGCGCAGTCGTCAACCCAAGGTTGCCTCAGGTATCGGGACATCAGCTGTGCTACCCAGGAAGTTGGGTATAATGTAAACAATTACATAGGTGTATAGGCTTTGTAGTGCAGTATTCGTTGGTTAACTTTTATGTTAGCTCGACATGCTTAACAGTGTACCACACCGGTCCGTGGGAGAAACCTCTATTTGCACAAGAGTATGCTTTATTTCAAGAACATGAAGCTGGCATGTATCACCAGAAGGGATGTGGATTCCCAGCCATGAAACCTACCAAGACATACTTTTGTGCAGATATAAGCTCCTGAATAAATGGATGACGCCCATGGAATGCTTCTACTTACCCCAATTCGATAAGGAGTTAGGCAAAATTTAAAATGCAACCATTCAGTGAATGGGACCGTCAACAAACTACGAAACGTGCAGATATTTGTATCAGGCCATGAGCTTCAGCTTCTAGGCTTTCACGTCGCGTCTGCTTCCGGCAATACAGAACTTGGTTCCATCGATATTGTGCCTAGGACTAATTGTGGAAATTCAATGACAGATGCAGCTCGTTACGATATTTTTACTGTGAGAGATTAGATTCAGAGGTTCTGGGCACGGACCTTGAGGCCAGTCAAGATAAACTTGGTTAGTGTGCAGTCCGAGCAATCTGGCCGAAAAACTCACAACTCAAAAGATACCCTCTTGACTATCATACATTAAATCTGGCTTTGCATTTCTGCATGTGTAATTGTTTTCGTTCCTTATCTCTAGTTTTACAATAAGCTTCCAAATGTCTTTTTCATACTCCTTTTTAATACCACTTCTCTCTTGTATCACTTTCGCTTCTTTAATTCTGTGCCCTTCAGTCTGATGTTTCACGCCAAAAATTTGCACCACCTTCCTCACTGCTACCTTTCTATGTACTATCTACTCTTCAATGCAGTTTTAAAAGCAGGATGAAGTATTTCCCAGTTGCTCATGTTTACCGAGGAATGCACGATCTCTTTCTCACTTTACCCTTCGCAAGGAGCCAACATACAATGACGATCTTAGGAACAAATTCAAAACTTCGTGCATGTTCTATCGTGTGTCCGAGAGCATACGGAGTTCGAAGGAAGAAAAGGTGCCGAACGTACTGCAGATGAAGTCAGGTTAGACATCCGTCATACGGTAGATCCAAAACCAGGAAGACGGAATACGAAAGACTTGTAAAGGGAATGAAAGTGTCTGTTCTGACAGTGACGGTCGAATAGAAGAAGACTCCCCACTAAGACAACCTGAGTCGGCCGCTTCTTATCTGAGAAGAGCCGAGAAAGTAAAATAACAAAAGGGATGGGAAGACCCCATCAAATTGTACAAGGATGGAACCAAACCGGTAACATGGGGCTAGGCCCCAATAGTATCACACTGGGAAATATGCACCTACAGCTTCTTATCTTACCGTGTGCTTTGCGGCTGCTTGCAAGACGACGCGTTTCAAACACTATCAACGAAACTCCACCAACATTCAATGTCCCCCATAACCCTGAACTACATCCGTACTGCCCTAACGTTCACCCTACCCCCACCCGAGACACGCGACTCTGTGCAGTTCACGTCATGATGTTCCTTATAGGAACACACATGGGTCACAGTAACCGCTGCTCTACACAGTCAACAGACTGTATCTCACGTCATGGGCTGGTAAGGTCCCTAGGCTAGGCTCGTAGGCTGTACCTTTATAAAATAGGCTAGAACCGGTAGACTTATCCAGATCTTATGATGACATGGACTGAAAATATCATCGTGTTTCTTGTCCTGGTGACGTGGAACGACCTCTCGGCAATCGGACATCGGATTTGGTTCCTCGACATAGAAGGTAAAATTCGCCAGCACACTGCTTTCTGACGCGTTTCTCCTGTAGTACCTTTACCTGGCCACGGTACTGTGGAATCAGATTCATATAGTCCATGGACTATATGAGCGTTGTAAATAACTACGTACCGTAGAGGGTCATCCTCAGTGCCCGAAGCTCTTCGCTTGTAGTAGAGCTTCCATGCATCAGCTTCCCGCTGATGGAGTTTTTACCGCAAGAGAGTTCAAGGCTACGTAATACTTCACCAAGTACAGCGTCATTTCGAAAGTGTACACAAGTCATTCCTGCAGCACGTTACATACCCAACCACGAGCTACCGTAGTCCTTATTGCAGGACTCTGCGTTGAGAATGGCCCGGCGTATCACACAGCAAGTTTAAAACTGAAAGCGAGCTACGGTCTGAGCTGTACCTGAAGCTCGGCCATCTGCCCCTACTCCTTGGAGAGATATTTCGTTGTCAAAGAAACTAAGAATCAAGAGGTGGAATCCCAATTCGTGAGATGATTTGATCGTTGAGGTCCAAACTGAAGCTGGGTCTCGAGGAGGGGCCCATGCTCTCTAAATGTCTGAAGTTGAAGAGTAGGTTCGAGAATGGCTGGCGTGTGCGAGTTTGCTTTGTCCGTCCGTAAGATCTCAGGTAGGTTACAGGGTACCGTACGTACCCAGCCCAAGATGCTGTATTGTGGGGTTACGACGTCCATGAGGTAAACCCGGTTGACTTTTGAACTCATCAAAGCTGATTACTGGAGGGGCCGAAGCTTTCTAAAGCTGGACCTGGAGTGTATGTGCACTTAAAGTGCACATCTCCGGTTAATAGACCGCAGTTCCACGACTTCCCACCTCGTCTGGTCTTCAGGTCACTAGACTTACTGCAGTCGGGGTGTCTACCCCGTTTCATACAGCATTAGGCTAACGTACTTCACCGTCGAGACTTTGACTCGGCATTTCGATTTTGTGTGTTGAGCTAGTTTTCACACTGACTACGGATCGTCTAAGCTCTCAAGACTCGGTCAAGTGACTCAAGTCCCCAAGGGAAAGTTTCACTTTCAACTAAACATGAAAGTTCTTGACGGACTTATGACTTTATTAAAGTAGGGAGTTCATATCTCTCTGTCGTTAGAAAGTCAAGGGTAAAGTTTACCGTGCCCCTAAGCATTTTATGGGGTCGCTTATGCAGTATGGATAACCATTGCTTACCCTATCCATAAACACGGTTTGCAACAATGCAGCATTTTGGTATGTGGAACTTGTGAATCATGAATTCAAACCATGAGTTCCATTCACCATTACCCTCACCTTTGAGTGAAACTCTATTTCATGGTCATTAACTCTTTTGAGTGTGGAGTACTAGGCTTATTATCTATAGAGTATTACACATAGAATTTTTGGCTAGTTGGATACTCTATGCACCTTTGTTATTCTCACTATTTGTGATTGAATATAGGACCATCCTTGAGATGTATGTGAGGCATGTGGAAAGTCATTTCCCTTACAAGTATTATTATATATACTTTGTCCCATGAGGTACGACAAGAGCTCCAGTCCTTGTCCTCTTTTTTGGACTAGAGGCATGCATTCTACCTTGATTTGATGGACAATTTCATCATGCTCTACACTCTCACTAAGTGGATCATGCTCAAGACTTTCTGACTAGCAGCAGCTACCTTTTTCACATTGATGAGATTTCGCCTTGGCTTGGTCCACCCATCTGCATCTTCATTACTCACATTTGAGTGTAGTACTACCTTAGATTCTACAAGGGTCTATATGACTCGTTGCCTATTCGAAGGGTAGAAAATAGCTACACATGATGCCATTAGGGATGGGATATTTGATATGTCACGAGAGGGTGGAGAGTTTGTATGCCTTACAGTTGACTCGGTTAGACCATACCTATACTTGGTTAGGAAGGATCATGTTATTGTTGTGGAAGTTGTGGTTACATGTCCTACATATGACATAATTTTGGAGGGGTTGAGTACCCATCCTCTTGGATGGGCGGCGAGTGTGGCATCAACCAAGGTCTCCAAATATAGAGGTATGCAAAGATGTCACCTTTTTGTCCTCTAGCCTTGGAGCTATATGGAGCTCTGACTTTGACATGTTAGAGATTGCACGAGAGCCTACCATACTAGGCAATAACAATATCATTTTCTTTAGCATATTGTGTAGCGAGCATTTATCCATTTCTCTATGGAGAGCACTAGATGGAGGAATATATAAGTGAGTAATCACGTTAGATGATGCTTCTTTGGATACTACATGAGCATCCCCTTCGGATCCTCATGTAGTATGACCTAAATTGTTCAGATATCTTAGGTGCAGTAAGACATATTTCCCATTGTGATGCTATTGGGACCTAATCCCATCCTACCCTTTTTGGTTTTATCTATGTACCACTTGATGGGGTTACATAGGTAATCCCATCCTTTTGCTATTTCACTTGGTTTCACTCTGGAGTTATGATAATGCTAAGAACAACAAATGAAAACCATGACCATGCCGAGGGTATTTTGTTGATTTAACATTTATGGAGCCCGAATATTTCTGGACAATACAATTATAAATTTGCCGATTTTGTAAGGGATCATACAATTTTTAATACTACATAGGCGAAATCTTGAGTCTACAGGTTTTGTCAAGAGTTACATCTAGATTGTGACCAAAGAGGAAACTTCATAATATCATCACAAATGACAGAAAAAATTGCGACAATTCATAGAAACTTCAAGACAAAGCAACCATACCTACACACAACAAGTCTAACAGAATCTGGCCTGCTTATTTTCCGGAGACAAATCATATACCTCTCATGACCACTTGCTTAGTTTCTATTTTCGTTGTTTGTATTTTCTACCTTTTTGGGCTGGATATTTTGGTCCACCTTTTCCATTCAGTTAAACCATGTCAATAAACGGAATACACTGAACCTGAAATTTATGCGGAGTTCTTACAAACTTGTATACTCCTATCTTAAGAAATGTAGGAATCGATTTAGAGATGTTCACGTGCTCAAGCAAGCACTTTCTGCTGAGTAAAGGAAAAAAAATTGATGAGTAAAGAAAGAAAATGAAATCAATTGAGGAATGAAGAAGCTGTCCGGGGTCGAGAAGTTGTAGCACATAACGAGAAATCACGTGCTAGTACACTGTATTCTACAACAATACAGTACAAGAACCATCCATCGTACAAAGGTTTAAACTCCAAAGCAGATTGTGCAGGAACCTACTGGCCCTTACCGTAGTGGCCTATGACAACCACAGTACAGGTTCCTATGCCCGGAACATTAACCATGACGTAAGTTACCCCGGTAACATTTTGTCCGCATAGACGGGAGTAGCCTCCCTTGTTCGGCGCGGCGGTCAGTGGGACGAAGAGCGCGCGGGAGCTCAAGACAGGCAACGAAAGTGGAGGCCGAGAGACGAGTTGGGTGCAAGGCATCTCCGCGGATTATTATGGAACCTTGAATTCACCGATACATCGATCGATCTTGTCCCAGGGCTATCCTATTGTGGTGCGTTGCGCCGTTGGCTATTTTTCCCTTGGCGCCGTGGTTTGCCCTTATGACTGTAGTGTGAAGGGGTCGGTCGCCTGTTTGAGTCTTGGGAGGCGTTTGCGAGACGAGTTGAATCATAGCGTCTGGAGTGCGCACTCCGCCGGCTTCTCTCCCTCGTTGCTTGATTTCTCTTCATTGGGTCTGACGGGGCACGCGTTTGCGGAGAGATGTGTGTTTGAGGAGTTTTGTTTAATCGGTTGTTTGATTGATTGATTTATTGTAGTGGTTTCGCTGTATCTCTCTTCCTCACGGCTTCTCCGAGAGAGCTGATTGAGTTTCACCGAAGCGAAAGCTTTCGTGCACTGCCACGGAAAGTCGGTGGGGAGGCTGAGACGGGAGAGTTTGGAGATAAGTGTGCGGTGAATCGTTCGGAGAGTGGCGACAATGGGAGGAGGTGCGGTGTGGAGAGGGGTTACGAGATTGGCAACCACGGTGACCCCGGCCGTCAGACCTGCCTCTCGATCCACCAGCTCGTGCAGTTTTTGTAAGATCAATGCGGCGGCGCAGGCTGCCAAAGCGTCTTCTTCGAAGATGCATTCATGCGCTTGCACACCCGAGACCACTCCAAAGGCCGGGTATGTGAGCCAGGGAGCGAAGTCAATGTGGGATTCCGATGAGTGGGAGTTCGCTGAGGAGGAAGACAAGATCGATCATCTGGTATTTGGGCCAATTCCTTCTCGACAAGAGGTCGAGGAGGCTTCCTCAGAACTGCAGAACGCTCTTCGTTTGTATGTGCTACTCACCGGACTTCGTGTTACTTCATATTATTATCCTTGTCTCAGCTGATTCGTCTACTTATACCCATCGTGCTGATTTTACTTCACGCCGAGATAAGATTCTGCAGGAAATCTCAATGTCTGTCTGATACAATTTGAGGTAGATTTGCTCGTTTGATTGAGCGTTTGAGTCTGTCTAGCTCCAGAATGACCACAGTTTCAAAGAGAAGGCGGTCTATGCATAGATTGGGAACGATTTGGCTAATGCTTGTCAGGAGTATGCATGCAACTTTGTCTACCTGGGCGCACCGGCACTAGATTGGCGAGTGTGAAGTAGGTCTCTTTTTTGTGCAAGTGGCTGTAAACTGTCTGTCGAGCACATGCGAGTGAGAAGCGTCCATGGCTACAAATTGAAGGTATTCCAGTATCTCTCACCTCAGTACTCTCGCGCTGTCAACGACTCCAAAGTTGTGCCATACATAATTCGGATTGGTTGATTTTCCTTGTTACAGAGGCCTCGAAGCTCCGTCTTACGATAATATACAGGCCCCGACATCATGGGGAACCCTTTTACCGACAACGGCGGGACAATTTGAAGGTTCTCAGCAGTCGGGAAGCCCCAGTGCCTCCCGACATTCAAAATGTTCCGAGACCACAGAGGAGAAGGACACAGAAGAGGTTTCAAGACCTCTTCTTGCATCGAAGCTTGCTCTGGACTGGGTGGAACCACCTCCAATTCGCACTGGCCAGAATGCATTGCAAGCGGGAGGAAGGAGTGCAGTCCAGGAAGCTTTTCATCAATTTCAACACAACTCTGAAGTTCAGGTGGGATGAGGCTGGTTACTTGTCAACGACCCAAGAGATGCGTGTATTGTTACGATACCCGCATCTCTGTATATCAAGATCCTGAGAAAATCCTTCAGAAATCAGGGCTCGCTTGCTTATTCAGTCTTAATTCCAGCCTCTTCTATGACATGACAGCTCTGAAGAGCTTCGAATATACGTTGCCCCGGATTTTGTTTCGCTTTGTTGTTGTCGTCTTCGGCTGTATGACGCTTTCACTGGAATTAGGAACCTTACAACCGATGGGAATAAATAAGATTTTCTGATCTCCGACAACATGAAATTATTATAAGTGACATTGTTCAACGTTCACTTCTGCTCAGCCACTGGAGCTCTAGACTAGTTCTCATGTTTTGAAGGCTTCTTTTTGCACAGAATATGGTGGTGTCACTTGCAAGCGATCCGAATGTATGGGATGCAGTACTTCAAAACGAGAAGATCCAGGAATTCAAGCGAAAGCTGCAAGGAGAGAAAGGTATGAGGAACTTAGACAACGAACGCTGGGCTTAATAGGTTTCAAACTAGGGTTTTGAATGATCTCACGTTTACTGCTTTTCTTTCGTTTCGCACTTGGTGATGGATGCTAAGAGCTAACAAGGACTTTTGTTGGGTTTATTTTGCATCCGATATCATCTAACATGAAATTCGTCTTTTTTACAGCTTTTTTCGTCGACAAGGCAGATGGAGTCACCGAGGTGGAAAGCGATCCAGTGAGCGAGAGCACACCAAATTTCTTCGAACGCTGTCAAATATTTTGGCGGACCCAGATATTGCAGTTCATGGATGTTCTTAATGGCCTCATCATGAACTTGTTCAAAGCAGCTGATAAGAAAATCTTCGCTGAGGAAGATGGAGACACTCTCAATAGGACCGTCAAGTCCTGCACTATGCTCGCTCTTGTTGTTTTGTGTGTCGTTATTTTAAAACGTATATCTGTACAGGCAGCTTAGTGCTGCAAGACGAGGACTGTAATAGTTGTATATTGATTAGTACTTAGAACTTGGGAGGGAGATTGCAATGGACTGAAACCGGAACTCGACGGTTGTGAAGATCTAGAATTTGCCGATATGAATGGTGGGAAGAGAAGTATCAAGGAGATTTTCTTGATCGACCACGTTCTGTATATAAGTCTTAAAATCATGAAGAGGTTGGAGAAGCCCGTTATGATAACATATCGCCACAGGTCGTTCGAGCCCTTGGTAGTGGGAGAAACATCGACATGTAGATGCTGCCGTAGCTGAGCCTGCTTATTAATGTGGAAGGCGCTAGTTTATTGCCCGTGGATCCGCCAAGTGATTATTGATGCATTAGAGTCTGTAGGTATTTGCATTACCTTAGGAAATTCTTTTCGAAAACAGGTCACTTGGCGATCACAGACAACAAGTTTCAAGCAGTCTCAGTATCTACATTGAGTGAGGGTAGCTCCCTCAGTGACAGAAGAAGTCGGTTCAGCGAGTCAGGAGTGATCGAGTGAGTTCTGGGGGCATTCCTGTCATATGTGTTGGAACATCGATTGCTCAATTGCGAAGCACAGCTGTACAATTTACATGAACGCCTATTGACTCGGTTCGCATGACCTGTCGACAGCGAAATTTAGAATCATTGTATATGGCATTCTTTTCTTACAATCTTCGATTCTGTTACACCTTTTCTGCCACCTGGGGACAAATTGAGGAGTTTTTCTTTCTGGGTAAGTCTGAACATCTGAATGTCATTGCTGATATGTCTGTTACGGCTGGGAAGAGAACAGGGAGGCTCAGAACTTGAACTGGTATGGATAGGAAATGTTATGAGGTGCACATTGATTCATGAGTGATTTCACAAACGTCATCAGAAGAGTGTTAATGAATCGTGTCATCCGAACATTAAACTCGAGTTGACTAGAATCGAGATAATATTATGTATGAGAATGCCTGCCACAGGTTCTGTGTCTAACGTTACCGTACAGTTTTAAGTCAGAATAGTATACTGGCCCACATAGCAAAAATTCTTTAAGAGCAATAGTTTAGGAATGATGAATATAAATAATTATATTTGCATGAAATCATAATTTATATTGATTCCAAAACGAGAAAACTTTTATCAGACATGTGACACGATAGGAATTGTGATTAGACCACGCTGTAGTGGTAAATAGCGGATTGGTAATGTCACCAGTGATATATCATGGTACCGAATAGCTTGCGAGTCAACTCCAGGGACATTTTTAGATAATTATTCGTATGGCAGTAGCCTGGTTTGAGCCGGATTTTACACTGAGAAAGGACCGTTTCAATCCTCATTGTGGCGAGTCAATATATGTTTCCCTTACCGCAGAACCCAAAGCATTGACATATCTTGAAGCCGAATCTTGAATTTGATTGTGCCTGGCCAAACCTTTGTTTCGATATTCCGCATTACCCATTTATTCTAGTCATTGCTTGCGAGAGAATTGCCTTCAACTCTTAAATTTGTCTGTGCCCGGTCAAACTATGTTTCCATTTCTCACACTACCCCTGAGGAATCCAGTGATTTACATGGACCACTAGCATTCGGAATCTAGCATCCTAATCAAATTACTCGACATTGCTTTAAGTAGACCACTATCGTGTGAAATCTAGTGCCTAATCAAATTACTCTTCATTCTATTTTTTGTATTTTCTAATATTTAATTTAATTTCTTTATATATATATTTTTATATTTTTTTTTGATATATATAATTTTAATTTTTTTATTTTAATTTTATTTTAAAATTAATCTAAATTTTATAATTATAAATTTAGATAAATTTTTTTTTACTCTAATGTGTGTATCCATAGGAGAATAATCATTTTCTATAATATTGCTTAGTAAACTTTTATAATATATAAATAATTTGATCTTTGATAATTTGAATATTTGATGCACATATAACATGTAGACCGTCTGATATTGAGTTATCTATCTATGTAGTTGAGATATCTTAAATACAATATGATATGTTTTCCATTGTGATGTTATTGGGACCTAGCCACATATTACTTGCTTTGGATTCATCTATGTAAGATTTAATAAGATCTTTATCTCTTTATACCTTATGTATATTCTATTCGGCACGATTGTGACAGTGTAGTATTTTGGGGTAGACCAGATAGTATTGCAGGGCCGCGCATGCCCTTCATACTTTGTGTATGTCTAGTCCCACTGAGGAGACGATTTCATCTTTACACATTTTAGACGAGTAGATATCATTAGAGATCTTGGAACATCAACCATAGATTATGTCTCGATAGATCACTATTTGCATATTCTCTATGCACAACACCACGCTTATCCTTAGGGGGCTTGTCAAGGATAGTATACTTGCATCTTCAAAATTGCTTTAAAGTGGATGATTCCTCTAGTGGTTTCACAAAGTTGTTCCAGGTGGCTGCATTAGTTGCGAGAGGGGAGATTCCGTAACCAGTAACTAGGTATTAGTTGGCTTCTCGCAGTGGAGAAGAACACTAGAGTCATCAAACCAATTGCTATTGGGGAGATTTTATTGCGTTTAGTTAGTCGTACTATGGTCTTGCAACATCATTCACACTTCCAACAACATACTTATCCATATCAGTTTGGAGTCGCCACACCAGGAGGATGTGAGGTGGTATCGTTGGGCATTATAGCATTTCTAGATATCCATCCAGATTGGGTTGTCTTGCAAATGGATGCCGAGAACGCTTTTAAAATGTCTCACATGCATCAATTTTTAGAAAGCTTAGAGAGTCTAATGGACCTTTATCATGCCTCATTCATTTTGTGGTCTTTCTACGGTTCACATTCTTCTCTCTTTTATCAGCATGACTTTTCCGAGGAGGGGTTCACCGTTCTACAGTCCGCCACTGGTACTCGACAGAAAGATCCTTCGGGAGGATCGCTATTTGCCACGGCTCATTATAGAACTCTTTTGTCTATTGCTTTGGCCATGCCAGGTTGTGTGTTCCACTCCTTAGCGGATGATACACACATTGTGGACCCTATAGACCATATTATGCAGATATTTGATTACTTGACTATCGAGCTTCATCTTGTAGGCTTGAGAATCAAGGTGTGAAAGTGTAGGGCTTGGTCTCCTTTGGGCATTCCTCCTTATCTCCATCTTTCATAGGAATGTATGACATAGACAGACGGCTCACGCATGCTAGGAGTGCTAGTAGGATCTGAGTATTTTGTCTCATGCTACCTAAACGTTGCACTTGCCGAGGATGTTTTGCATCCAAATGAACTTTCTCTTTTAGGGATCCACATGTGATGTTCGATATACTCTCATCTAGTAGTGCTTGTTGATCCACCTACCTTCTTCACACGGTTCTTTCTTCACCTACATTCATATCATGTTTCACAACCTTTGATAACATGATAATGGGTGTCTTTAGTGACATCATCGGACCAAGGACCTTCAAGTGTGTGACATGAGATTTGACATGGAGACAAACTTCTCTGTTGATTTCGTATGGAGGGATAGGCTTATTATTGATAGAGGAGACTACACCAATAACATTCCTAGTTAGTTGGGCACTTTTGACACCTTTGTTATCTTCTCGATTTGTGATTGCAGATAGGCATATCCTTGAGATATATGCAAGGGACGCGGATAGAGGATCATTTCTCTTACAAGTATTATTACGACATATGAGAGATGTTTTACCCTTGGAGGTACGACATGAGCTCTCATCTTTTTCCTCTTTGGCCAACGATTGGACTAGAGATCTACAGTCTCTCTTGATGGACTGATAATTTCAATAGGTTTTACATTCACTCTTAATGGATCCAGCTATTCCTCGTACTACTAAGGCTCGTCTACGCTCTTGCTCCGACAAGGTGCATGCTCGTGGATCTTGGCTCGATCATGCATTATGGTTTTCCGACTTGCACTAGCTACTTTCTCTATAATAATGAAGTTCTCTTGTGGCTTGATCCATCCATCTACATCTTCATTACTCACATGTGAGTGTGATATCACTTTAGATGCAACAGGTGTTCATATGACTCGTTGCCCATTGGAGGTCAAAGGATAGCTACCCATGATGCCATTAGGGATGTGGTGTTTGCTATGGCGCAAGAGGATGGATACATCACATGAAGGGAGCGTTGATATGCCTTGCAATCGACTAGGGTTAGAACAATCCTATACTTGGTTCAGGAGGATTAGGTTATTATGGCAAACGTGATGGTTACCGATCCTACTCGTGATACATTTTCAGAGGGGATGATCACCCATCTTCCAGGATGGGCGATTAGTGGAACGGTAACAACCAAGGTATCCAAATATAGGGGTATGTTGAGAGGTCGCCTCTTTGTTCCTATGGCTTTGGAATTATATGGAGCTATGGACATAGACTTCGACATGTTCGTGAGGGAGTGCGGGAGAGCTTACCATACTAGACGGCATGGGCTATCACCCTTTTAGCTTATTGTATAACTTATTTTAGATAACATGTTTTCATTGTTATAAAGAGAACACTAGTTGATGCAATCCATAGGAGAGCAGTCATATTATGTGATGCTTCTTTAAATGCTCTATTATTTGTAGACCGTTTGACCTAGATAGTTCGGATATTTTAATTATTGTATGACATATTTCCCATTGTGATGCTAATGGTGCCTAGCCCCATGTTACCAATTTGGTTCCATCCATGTAAGACTTCCCATCCCATTTGTTATTTTACCTTGTGTACATATTCTATCTCCTATATACGATGATGGCATGGATACAGGCCCCCTCTAACGGGAAGAAGAGAGAGCACTAATGAACAATGGGAATTTTCACGGATAGCGGCACATTCAATACAAGATCCCTCTTTATTGATGATTCCATCAGGTCGTCTCGTTCAGGTTTGTACTTCTCATTTCAATGACATTGACGGAACTAGAATTCATGTGTCTACTATCATCTTTCGTCCCGAGTGATATCCATGGTTCAACATGAACCGTCTTGCAGAAGTGTTTTGATCCCCTGCAGTAAAGGACTTACACCCGTGGTCCAACGCTATGACTGTAAAGAAACTATCATCCTGAATTCAAAACATATTACATTCTAGCCTATATTCATTCATTGCTTAAAATTTCTTTTACATATCTAGAAAATTGGACAAAGTCGACACTGTTGGGAATTCTGTCCAAACCCAATTCAAAACAACTATTCAAAACAGTTACCAGAGATCATGGTCTCACTCAGACAGGAATAAACGAGGAGCATAACATGAATAGTCTCACCTAGATTAAATTCAACCTCATGCTAAACACGTATTGGTTCTAAATAGTCTCACCCATATTAGCTCCCATCTCTTCTTGTACGCTAGCACTTGCCGTTGCTAATGTTTGTGTATGGATTGAATTGCACTTGGAATGCGCTTGTAAATCTGGTATCAACATCACGAAGTCAGCTTGAAACGTGAAATGTCCTCACAACATTTTGTTAGGGAAGCATCAGCTATAGTTGGTTCAGTTCCAGCAAAAGCTTGACAATGTTCAGTTAGGTTTTGCTTGACCAAGAAATCAAACTCTCCGGACTTGTTGCTGAGCCCTTTTCTCCCACCTTTCTGCATGATGATGCTCACGACTGTGATTGGTAAGGAGGTCAGTGCGATCATCTGCTACGTCCCACGCCAATCGCTGAGTGACATTTCAGAGCATGCGAAGTTTGTGAAATCAAAACATGAGCATCTAAGCTTGTGAAATCAAAACTTTCATGATTCTTACTGGACAGCTATCAGAGAGAGTCTAGAAGGTTATTCATCCAGTACGTCGGGCAGAAAACTCTAAGTACTTTTATTGAGAATAGTTGATACATGACAACAGTAACTTTGACAACCTACAAGTGAAGGTACATTGCAAATTATGTACAAGGCTTAAAGATGAAGACAGTAAGAGTTGCAACATCAAAATTTGCATTGCACTCTATAGTTAGAATAACAACACGCATTCCATCGGCATGGAATTGCCAGGGTGTTGAACAAAGGTGGGACATATATATAATATTAGACATCAAATGTTCTCTAGTGGAACAATACAGGACATGCACAAACTTATGGGAGCGAATTTGTTCTTGAGGATATGAAGACGGAGAGTCCTGAGTCTTCCTCGGATTCAACTGCTGGTGGTGGTGGGTGGAGTTCAGCAAGTGACCCGCTTCAACTAATTATCGCACTAAAGGAAATGCAAGAGAACAAATTGAACCCGATGCGAAAGTTCCTGGAATTGTACGAAAATCGTGTCGGGCAGAATGGAAAAGTTCTGAAGAAAGAACAAGATCTGATCACTGCCATCAAGACTGCAAGAGCTCAAGAACTTGATTAGGAGGAAAAAGAACGAGTTATGGGAGAGCTGGAGGCATCAGTTATAAAGCGTGTAACTTGTTGAATCAATAATTATTGTTCATCATAAGTTTATAAATAGGTGGCTCATTGCTATGTTCACGAATGTATGAAGATGTTGAATGCCCTCTCATATTATGAAGGTGCTATAAGAAGAGATGGAGATATAGGACTAGGTGTATGTTAGTAGTTAACTCGAGTCTTGAGTAACTTTGGTTAGTTTGACTATATTTAGTTAAACTAGGGCTAGGGCTGGTACTACTATATAAGAGTGATGGCAGAATCTCCCTGAGACACAATTAGAATTATTCAGTAAAGTGACTCTGTGTGTTCCGTGGACGTAGCCTCTTGATTGCATATTTTTATTCGTGTATTCCTGTTTTGGAACTACAATTGGTATCAGAGCGATTTTTCCTGCCCCCACAACCGGACGCTGCTGAGCGGCTCAAACTGAAGGGTTTGCTGGAGAGAAGCGAAGGCGGTAGTGAGGAGCTCAAGGGGATTGGCAAATATCGTACATGGTTTGTCGGTAGCGTTTGGAATGTGGCTAGAGGGACGAAGGCGGGGCAGAGTCTGCAGAACTACATGCTCAGGTTGGCGCCAAGATTCCATGCCACTATTGGATTGATTGCTTCTGTGTGGATGGATCCCTGATGGTGGTGCTTTGCGACGATGTCATTTGCACAGGTAGTGTTCTAGGAGTGTGTGATCACGGATTATTAGTCTTTCCTCCGGGAATTGACTTGCTCTGATTTTATGTCAATGTGCTCCATGTTGTCGCAGAGGACAATTCTTTGCTCTGAGAATGCCCGAGTGCTTGGCTATAGAAAAACCCTCTAGAACCTTGTATGAGTTGACAATCTCTTCTTCCCCTCCTCAGCACTCCACATTTGAGTTCCTTATAAACGGTAAAACTTTAGCGGGAGAAAACTATGATATCCAATGATACGACCAATAACTCTTGCTTAAACTTTACAGAAAATTACTCCACAACCCTTTCAATCACTCAGAAAAGTTTCATATGTTTTGCTCTTCTAGATCTCTCAACACAATTGTTGATTTACCCACTATATCACAAGGCGATATGCAGACCCCTGTGTACAAAACCCATCACAAATCTCAATCCACCACTCCGATTGCTCTCAAATTTCATAAGAAGGTTACTCATCATCCGGAAAGTTTTATTGACAGAACTTTCTGGTATCAAAACATATGATCGATGTACTAAGTTTGTGATAGTCAGTGCAATCCTGCAACTCTGACTGCTTACACAAACTTCAATCTATCACTCCGTACTCAAAAATCATCCAATCGAGTCATGCAATCGAGTCACTAGCCTGAGTCGTAAACTGTATCTTAGTTGACTCAAATCTCCCAAAAACCTCGTAAGATTCTCACAAACATTCCAAATACACTCAAAGGTCTAAATTTCTCTCTCTAACTTTGAATCACCGTTTCAGAGTGACAAATCCTTCAAATCCGTCCATTCTTGAATCCACGTTGTAGCTCGTCCCGTCAGCTTTCCAACGCTTTCCTCCGATTTTTGAATGTCCCCTTGAAGGTCTCCAAAATTGCTAAAAACCTCGAAAAGTTGCCCTAGTGCCCTCATTGGTCAAAACTCCTAGACCAATGGGAATGGAGAATGCTATTTTGACCTCTAGTGTGGCCAAATTAGCTCCATTGAAACTTAGAGCTTTGCAACTATCCTAAACACTCTACTTAGACATCCTATACACAATATGAGTTGTCACTAATAAGAGTTAAAATGACAACTTGAAACCAGCTAAGTATACCCAAAAGCGATCATGATGAAGACACCAAATGTTGATCACAAATGGACTCGACAATGATACATCTTGAGGATCATGTTGTCCCCTATCCACATCCTACATCAACTCCACTTCAATCAGATAAGCTCCTTAGTCAGCAAGGTGATGTGTCTAGATCTCCCTAGCTCCTTACAGCCTTACAATGCCATCTATTACCCTAACCTAAAGTATCGCCGTCATGACAACAACTCTCAAGATGACACATGTCATCATCTTCTCATAGTAGCCGCGTCACAACACCACAACGTTCATTCCATGAGCTTCACAGACCAGCCTCGTGGCTTGGTGCAACTTCACATCTACGTATCTGCTAGAAGTATCAATTTCATCTTGCCCTGGAGGATTCCAGATCTAGCCATTTACTTCGCCTTTGAGTTGCAGCTGTAGCAACTCATTCGAGGAAGCAATTGACTTCAGTGTGGGCTCTGTCGCTTAGTAGGTGGGGTTGGATCAGCCACAGTGGATCTTACACGTGAACGTCAGCGAGCTGTCTGCCGCTTGACACCTAAGTTCTTTGGGTGAGATGCAATGAGAATGATTTCACACCAGATCACATTGATCAGGTGAGGCTTCGAACGTCGAATTCCTAGATAAAAACTTAGAGGTGGTTTAGAGGTAGAAACCTTTTGATGTGCTGGATTCATCACAGATCTCAAATTCTCCATATTCGGGAGGATGGGTCGGATGCAGCTCTTCAATCGAAAACTAGATTTAGAGCCTGAGGCTCAATAATAGAAGAAAGTGAAGCTGAAAATAGATTGTCACACAAAGTCATTCGACGTTGACGTCAAGGTGCAATAGCAGTTTGTGGACGAGGTCTACTGGAGCTAAGACATAGAGGAAGGACGCGTGTGCACACATGTGTCAAAGGAGGATTGCGCGAGTGTGTTTGTTGTTTGTGGCAGTAGCAGCAGTGTGCAGAGTAGAGGTATCCCTTGTGGCTTACGGATTGTTACCCAGGATAAATTTCCATTTTTCTCATATGAATGGATAGAAGTCAAGTTTGGAGGTTCCAATAGACGACCGAACAACATAAAGGATGAGTTCAGGGACTAGACGGAGCGAGATGGCAGTCATGAAGACAGGAGGAGCCGGATTTGACATTGTCAAATATGATGGGCATGGTGACTATCTTCTATGGGAGAGTAAAATTAAAGGCAAATTGAAGGCTTCCGATTTGGGCAAGTCATTGAGGCCTAAACCCTCTACATTCAATGACGAAGATTGGAAGCACCTTCAAGAGATGAGTATTGTTATACTTCATTTACAACCTTCAGTTATGAAGCAAGTTGATGAGTATGACAATTATACTTTATTGTTTGGGCTCTTTAGCAATGGTTTCATCGCAAAGAGTTATCAAACATGTTGTATACCTCCTTGAAGCTAATGAGCTTCAAGATGAAAAATTAAGGTACGAAGATACAATATCATATTGATGCCTTTTGTGATCTTGTTATTGATTTTGAGAATCTTGGAGAGTAGATAATTGATGAGAAGAAGGGTCTTCATCTGTTAAGTTCATTACCTACCTCATATCAGTCATTATCACGAGTGTTGCTTCATCGTGATAGGTAAACGATCACTTACAATGAGGTGGTAATTGCTTTATTGACTGATGACCTACAACAGAAGATGATGATGCCGTCTACTCCATACTCTTCATCTGTTACGGCACTGAATGTGACTCGTGGACGGTCACAATCATGGAATGACAAGGATGGGAAGAAATTTGGATCTAGAGGTAGATCCATATCTAGGGGTAAATCCCAAGATAGATAGACGGTGGTCTATTGGAAATGTTGCAAGAGTGATCACTTTAAGAAGGATTGTCGGTGAAGACCAAGGCTAATGATCCTCCTTTGATCAATGTGGCTCAAGATTTTGATGAGGAGGATGACTTGCTCGAAGATGGACTATGAAGCCAAAGGTATGCCCTATGCAACTCATCAAAGGACGTTGGTGATGTATGAATTCTTGATAGTGCTTGTTCTTATCACATTTGTTACATTAGAGAGTTTTTTCATACTTTCTCAATATCAAACGGTTTAGTTCTTATGGGAAATGATCAACCCCATACAATTGAAGGTGTTGGATCTGTCCAGATTCACATGTTTGATGGAGTCAAACGTACGTTGATTCACGTCAAGTTTATACCTGAAATGAGAAAGAATCTTATCTCTCTTGGAATGTTAGATTCAAAAGGCCTTGAGTGGAGTTCTAAACAAGGAGTACTTGAGGTGAGAGTAAGTGATAAGATTATTTTAAGAGGACACAAGCATAGAAATCTATATGTGCTAGGGGGCAATACCATTTGTGGTGAAGTCAAAATTACCAGATCTCGGCCTGTGACCTCCGGGCTGACTCTCACTTAGGTTTACCTCCGATGGCTTTTTGGAAGCTCATCATGAATCCAAAAGGACTTAATCCCACCCTATGATCATGACCCTAATGCACACTCTTACACAAACTCTCAAAGTCCAAACTCCATTATGCAAATTCTCACCAATAGTAAGATATCAGTCAAAAGGAAGGGATACTTTGGTAATCAAAGTCTTCATTGAATCAAGGCTCCACTCCGAACATGACTTCTCCAAGAACCATGCTTCCCAAAACGAGTTCTCTCCAAAACTAAGATCATAAAACTAAATTCTCTCAAAACTAACTTCCTTGAAAACTAACTTGAGAGGTGTTTCTCAACCTCTCTATTTATACTACTTAGAATCTTATCATAGTAACTACAAGTAATCACCATGTAACTTTCTCTTACCAAGTTTAAATGAGGTAGAGATCACAAATCCCAATGAAAAGGGTACATGGCAACATGCAATTGGTCCACTTGGATCTTTTAGAAGCCCAACTACTCTCTAATTGACTTTAGTGTACCAAGTCAATCTCGCCCCTAGATATAAAGATCTTCCCCAAGTCCAACCAAATAAAACTAGTTCAAGTCAAGGAAAGTCAAGATACCCATGTGATAAAATATGTTCCTTGATTCCTACTAAACAACAAAATAGTAGTTCTCATCTACCACACCAAAAGTTACTCTATATTTTCCTTCAACTTAACCATAACTAGTGAAATATAGTCATGACTAAGATAAACTTAGGCACAATTTAGATATACTTACATTTTATCCTATATGTACAACCCTGGGTCTTACATGCCTGAGATGGCTCATGTTTGGCACTCTAGAATGGGACACATGAGTAATAGATACTTGACCTTCCTTCGTGATAAGGGTTTGTTACCTGGTTTAGGTAAAGTTGAGTATGTACATAGTGGTTTGTGGGGACCCTCTCCTAAAGCCTCACATTCTGGGAAGTGGTACTATGTAACTATGGAAGCAGCAACTAGCATCAGCGGAAGTAGCAAAGAAGGCTATTTGGTTGAATAGACTTATCACTAAGATGGGATTAGAACATGATGTTGTAAATCTCCATTGTGATAGTCACAGTGACTTACATCTTGCAGCAAATCAAGTGATGGATAGCAGGGTGAAGCACATCGACATCATATATCACTTTATCAAAGATGCAATTTTTGATAGAAAGATTGAGCTAGTCAAGATTGACGGTAAACTCAATCCAACTCATGCTTTGACCAAAGTATTTTCTTTAGAGAGTTTCAGGAGGCATTGTGCTACTATGCAGTTTTTGCACAAGTACCACTAGTAGAGTTACTCTAGCAATTGTTTGATTCTTGTATATGCTTTACTCCTTCCTAGTCAAACTACGGCTTAGTTCTAGTTAATCCTTGTTTACAGGAGGGCCTATGCTTCAGGTTTCCTTCTAGGACTTCCAACGGAGTATGTATATGGATAACAAGAGTTAGAGACCCCAAGACATGAGTCAAGGGGGAGATTGTTAGGAGTTAACTCAGATCTTGAGTAACTCTGGTTAGTTTGACTATATTTAGTTAGACTAGGGCTAGGGCTGGTACTACTATATAAGAGGGCTGGCAGAAGCTCTGTGTGACACAATTAGGGTTATTTAGTAAAGTGACTCTGTGTGTTCTGTGGATGTAGCCTCAGTGAGGTGAACCACGTATTTCATGTGTCGATTCTTGATTGCATGTTTTTCTTCGTGTATTCCCATTTCGGACCTACAGTGTGAGCCAAGTTTTTGCGTTGGATCCACTCAAGTTTGTAGTTGTACTCTAGACTCTAATGAAAGAGTATGTCATGTACATACATATCACATCACAACATACATCGTTGTCACATCAAACATCATAATACATAGCTCGTCATACACCAACACAAGTGTACCACAATCTTTTCCGTACTAGTAATCTTTTATACTCTCAAAACATCCACAAGGACACTCCGTTCATAATTATAGCATAAAAGAGAGATTATAGTAGAGCCAAACCCACTTTGTACTTCAAAGACTCCAGGTTCTCGCACTAGCTACTATCCACCATAGCCACACTCTCAAAGACTCAATTTCGAAAACTGTCCTCCAAGGAGTCCTAATTCGAACTCTACCCCTTGAGCCCTAGGACTTCTAACGGTGTTGTCAACCCTAACCGCAGTTCCAGTTCAAACGACGCTCAATTTCGAAAACTGCCCTCCAGGGAGTCCTAATTCGAACTCTACCCCTTGAGCCCTAGGACTTCTAACGGTGTTGTCAGCCCTAACCGCAGTTCCAATTCAAACGACGCTAACTACACAAACGGCTCTAACTGCTGTATCTGCTCCTGCATATGCATACCAACCAAGAGATGCCGCTACATAAGTCATGACAAGTGTCACTAGCTCAAAAAGTTATGGAAACATGGCTCCACTATGAGTTTCTCAGCTTGCGGGCTAGACCCATCAAGAAGAGATGCAAATGCTGACACATGACATGCCTTGATATTCCTGAAGCACTATCTGCTCAAGTAAGGTGCCCTCATTTACTTGACGTACAAACTCCCTCAAGATAAGAATGTGATAAATTGTGAATGTTGCCAAGTAAAGGAGGCAACAAAGGTCCAACAACCCAAAAACATAATAGAGGTTAGGGTGAAATCCGATGTAGTATCAACTCCTCCTACCCTGCATGGTCAAGAGGCTTGTTTGCATGCATGGATTCAATGGCCCAAAAGTATATCAAAAGTACCCATAAGTATGTCATAATTTGTTCCAAACGAATTAGATGGAAACATAGTAAACCTAGGAATAGAAGTACCTCCTAGCCAAAGACATGGAGAGGAGACCAAAGAAAATCTATGGATATCCAATCTTTAACAATAGCTTGACATATCTAGTGATTTCTAAGAGATAATCCTCTAGATGAGTATATACAAACTCGTCATTATCAAAATTCATCACTATCACTCTAATACTTGAGGTGATTGAATAAAATCCCATGGAGAGACAAAATTGGATGGAAAATGGGATGGTGACCAAACTTTACATTTGAACACTATAACACAGAACCCTATGGCCAATAATTGGTATGGAAGTTAGTCAAACAACTATGTGACTCGGTGAGCTAGGCCAATAATATGAGTATCATCATGTACAAAGGATATGACATGATAGTAATACACTTTGCTACCGCTTTGAGGTCTATATAACAAGCTATGTCAAAGAGAGTACCTCCAAGAGGATAACCTTGTATCTTTCATGTAGATGAAAATATCTTTTTCACTCCTGCCTGAAGTAGCACCGATATCATGGAGTAAAATGTCCATCACTACCACAATGAGGTCTATAGTGGGTTATGTTAAAGAAAGGACCTCCAAGAGGATCGCCTTGTCTCTTCTCTTTAGATGAAAATATTTCTTTCACACCTGAAGTAACACCCGTCTCATGGAGTAGAATGTTCATTTAAGCCTCTAGGTAGAAATTGTGCCATAGTAGAATCTGAAGCCAATAACTTGAAAACGATAACTAGATATGGTGTTGAAGACATTCTTCAAATCTTTTTGGAAACAAAGTGATGGATTAAACACATAATGTTACTTCTTGAAAATGAGTAATTTTGTCACAAATTTAGAATAAAAGACTGTTTTTCCTTGAAATGTCTCCTACATATCATTCTTTTTTGTTTGCAATTACCACAATTTTAGAAGAAGCATCTAAATTAGTTCTTCCACTAAAAAAGTTATCAAATATGGAATTCATATGAAATATTGAAGAATTTGAGAAATAATGATTACATAAGGCTTCTTGAAAACACAATGAAGGATTAAAAAAATAATGTGATTATGAAATGGGAGGTTGCTTGAAAAGGAGTAAAATTTGTCACACATTTCCAAGCAAAGACTGTTTTTTCTTGAAATGTCTCTTATGTATCATTGTTTTTTGTTCTCAACTATCATAATTTTAGAAAAAATATCTATAATTAACTCTTTCGATAAAAAAGGTGTCAAATATGAATTTGTATGAAATGTTGAAAATTTTGAGAAATAATGATGAGAGAAGACGGAAGGTTGAAATCCTTGTTCTTTAAATCAAAGCAATTGATCTTATGTAGGTGGCGAATCCAAAAAGAAAATTTTGTGATAAATATATCACTTCTCAGACTTAAAGACTAAACTAAACACTTGAAAAAATTTCTGAAAAAAAGTGATACATGTATCACTATCCAACTCAACAGTAGCTTACATTTTTTCACAACAACAAACTATGATTAGAAATGATCACATTATTGACTCGCCAACCAAAGTACGTTGAATGTGACCAAACTAGAAGAAATCTAATCACAGTTCATATGGTAGTTAAAATCTATTCATGAAAGTAACCTTCATTAATGATGAGAAATATATAGCCCTAGTTATCAGTCAAGTTTAACATAAGAGTGATTAATAATAACCATCTTAGTGAAGGTTGCAATATGACCAAACAATCCATACAACAAAGTGGTACTGACATCATTATTGATGCAAAACAATATATGTGTTCTAAAGATTAACAATCATAGTTGGAAAATTAGGATTATCAATATTTTTTTCATTTGATTTTGCAGCCCAATAAGTATAAAAGGAATGTTAAGGAAATTTATGTGATCATTTGACACAAGCTTAAGGGTCTAAGGAGTGTGAACAATATGGTTGAGCTTGCATGAGATTTAGATGAAAAGTGATCCAAGAGTTTATATATTTTTTTTCAAGATGTTCTGAAACGAATCTAAGTCATTTTTGGATCCTAATGTAGTAGAATCATCTCTGGCTCTTAGCTTAGTATGATCATCTCAGGCTCCTAGTGTTGTCCAATCAACTATTTTTCCTACACAATTTCAATGTGTCAAAAAAAGTGTTATATTGTTTAGTGGAACATGAGAAAGGAGTGCAAAATGCATTTTAGTACCTTTGCAACTTTCTCTAAATTCTGAATGAGTTTTTCATGTTTCTCCTTCTAAGCCATTTAAGTAGAGAATTTTGCATTTGACTAATTTTAACTTTATTTTAGAGCGTGTTGACTCCTCTTTAGACAAGAGTGGTGACAATGAAGAGAGCCAAGGTAGTTTAAATGATTTGGTTGTAGAAGTAAAGAGTGATACATAAATCACTTCTCTAGCCTCTTTGGGTGATGATTCACTTGCAACATCCTCCATTTTCAAGAGTCGAGACATCCACAATCAAATGAAGAGTGTGGCTGTGAAGGAAAAATGTATTTTATGAGACAAATTAGAAAGGTATTGAGCTTACAGCACCAAAAAATAAGTTGAAGAGCTGATCGAACTAATTCAATGGTCCACACTAATTGGGTGCTCTCATGTTTGTATTTTTTTCGCATCTAGAAAGAACATTTTTGAAAACAGTCAATTCTAGCCAAAAACCGATTTTTCTCATGCACAACTTGTATTGAATTCAAAGCCAAATGTGATAAAACCTTCTTACTCGAAGAAAAGAGTAAGACCACCCTCACATACTAATAGATTGTTGTTTAGAATAGAGGAGATTTAAAGTGATTGGGCTGAAAATTGAGGCTATGTAAGAAGAAACTATTGAAATACAATGCAAGGTCTGACTTTGATTACATGGAAATTACATGCATTATAATAAAAGTATTACAAATTTGTATCATTACGTCCATCGACCAAAGGAAAATAAACTAAAAGTTCAATGTTTTGATTAAAATTGTGTAGTTTGAAAATAATACATGTATCATTGTTGTGTCCTTCTCACTCCTTTCAGTGGTCAACATGTTATGTGTGTGTATTTGTTGTCTTCTAATGAAAATGCTTTTGATTGACTCTTCAAGAAAATATATCAAAATCTTGAATTTGCATGGAACCATAGAAGCTATATAAATGGAGAAGTCAATGAAACATATGCAGAAAAATTGAGTCATACATCAAAGTATGCATTGCCTTAGATCCACGGTATGATGGAGAAAAAGTTTATGCCTCATATTATTTAAACATCAAAGAACATGGAGGAGAAAAATTTCATATCAATTCACATCGTTGGTTACTTAAAATTATATGGGATGTTTCAACTAGTTGTGTACAATTCTTACTGTGTGTGTCCAAACACACACAGTAACTCCAATCCTACAATCATTGTTCTGCATAACATAATCAAAAAATGATTTGGATCATTTCCTAAGATGTTGTACCTACAACTGGACAACACGACGAGGAAGAACTAGAATAAATTTATGCTTGCATACGTTAGTATGTTAGTAAAGAAGAACATATTCAGAAAAGTGAAGTTAGGTTTTTGGCTCATAGGTCATACATACAATCAGATTGTTCATATGTTTAGTTACTTCTTAAGGCGTTTGAAGCACAAGAGAACATTTTGGATAAGCATGTTGCAAGAAATACTTGAAGAAACTTACACACATACAAAAAATTTCAGAGTTGTAGAAGGCTCCTTCGATTTCCAAAGATTCATGGCAAGTAGCTCGCCTTCAACACATCAGTTTTCAGAAATATTTCCAGATAATGTAAGATCCGACAATGGTGAAACATGCATGTGGGGGAAGAAGTTAACCAAGGTTTTGGAATGGGGGAAAAGTGTGAAGTTCTTGAACTATGTTCCCAAAAGCATCATGTTTGATGTACCTATTAGCAATATGAAATCTTATAAGTCAAATGATGCTAACAACATTGGTAAAATACTTGAAGTAGTGATTGCATACTTTGAAGGAGAAGATGTTTTATGGTGGAGAAAGTTTTTTAAACTTCAACCACACTTTCAAAAAAAATTTCAGCAAGGAGAGGATGAGAAGGTGGATTTTTGCTGACGTCAAAGAGGAGCAAAGATAAATGATGCACCAACAAAATCAACATGTGCTCCAAAAGAGATTGATGAGTTGAAATTACAACGGCAAGCACACGTTCTAGAATATTACGCCCTTTGAACATAAAAATGGCATGCTAAACACATGGATGCACATGGGGATTTTAAGTATCTCCTAGTTAATAACTTCATTTTTGTTTTGCCTTGTCATACAAGGATGTTAACAACCAATCATTTTGGTTAGCAAAAGTCCACAAGATTCTGATTTGTTTAAAAGACATCTTAGAGAGGTTGAAGAGTGTTTGGTACACAACAACAGTAAAATACTCGTTTGAGGTTTGTATTGTCCCAAAAAACTTAGTGGAAAGTTTTTTGGGACAAAAAAAAAAGGTTAATGTAGATGAGATGAATCTCTTAGAAACAACAATTTTTTGCTACTACATAGTTTTGAACAAGAATATGTCAATTAGTGTAAAAGACACCAAGATTTGGAAATAAGATATCTTAGATTGGAAGAATATACTACCTAGTGATAAGGAAGGTGGACTGTGAAAATGAAGTCCACATTTCATTTGTTTTGAAAATTGTGATTGAAATAAAATGGTTGAAAGCAGTATCAAAATGCATGAATTAGTTATAAAGCAATCTTGTTTTGTGTAACTAGAACGGTCATAATAGAAAAATCAGTAAGAAGATGCTTGTAATGAAACTCTAAAAAAAGTGTTATTTATATGAACACTAAGTGTCAACTCAAAACAAACTCCTAATAAGTGATGCATGTATTATTTCTCTTCCGTTGTGTTGAGAGAAATGAAACATGTGTAACTGCTCTCATCTTGTCAATGAGAAATGTTCTTGTTCAATTGCAAATGAAATGAAATATCTTAAATAGGTATCATTATTTTATTTTATTTTATATATGGATGTATTATTTTTCAAATTAAATTAAAATACAAATAATTTAAAGTGAGTTACATGGAATTTATTTTTTTCAACAATGACAATTTAAAAAGAATTTGAATATTAATCATTAATTCCTATATGGTATATTTTTATTTTTCTTACAATAAATCTATGCTTCATATTGACATGACCTATTTAGAAATCAACATTTTATGTTGTTGAAGCCGATGTGAAGTTATTCATCTCATCAATATACATGTGAAAAATACTTTACATAAATCACAAATAGTTTGAATATTTTAAATACTATTTTTATAATTTTTATTTTTAAATTATTATAGTTGTGGATTTTTCCTTCAAAATATATATTAAACTCTTCATTCATATATATTATTATATTTTTTAGGTTAAAAATCCAAAAATTATGATTTTATATAAAAATATATCTTTAAAAATCTAACAATTAAATATTTATTGATAAATTATTTTTTTTCTAAATAATTAAAATATTAGAAAAAACTTCCAACCCCTTCATTTATTGACCTCATAGAAATACAATAAAAAATTAATTATATTTATTTTTTAAAACTTTAATATGATACATGATCTCCAAATAATGTGATAAATCTCAAAGATATCATTATATTTCAAAATATGTGACGAATATTTTTTACTATTTTTTTCATAAAAAATTAGAAAACTATAATTTATATTTCATGTGAATTATTTTATACTTCCTCTTTCCTAAATTAATTATTTTTTGAAATAAAATCTGACTGTTGGATTTGTTCTATTTTATATCAATGTGTTGAAAAATATCATAGATCCTAAACTCATTTTCATAAAATATTATTGATTCATAATTGTATTATATTTTGTTAGTAGTTAACTCAGGTCTTGAGTAACTCTGGTTAGTTTGACTATATTTAGTTAGACTGGTACTACTATATAAGAGGGCTGACATAAGCTCTTTGTGACACAATCAGTGTAAAGTGACTCTGTGTGTTCCGTGCACGTAGCCTCAATGAGGTGAACCACGTATTTCCTGTTGACTGCATGTGTGTTTATCCGTGTATTGTTATTTCGGACCTGCAATTGGTATCAGAGCGATTGGGATGGTCGAAATTATTGAAGGTCTGTATTCCGGGGAGAAGCGGTGACTGTGGCCCGGCCTTCGTAGCTAGGACGGACAAGGAGAGAGTAGCCAGATTTTCCCAACGTTTCTTCCTAGATTTTGTGGCAACAGTTGCTACGAACGAGATCGAGCGAGAGATTAGTACTGGCAGAGGACAGTCTGAGGCCTGAGCGAGGGCGAGAGAGACATGCTTAGATGCACCGAGGAGCGGCGATGATTTGTTGATGTTGTATAGTGTGTTGGTATTCTGGAGCGAGTGAATTTCACGATTTCAAAGGATTGGGTGAAATAAGTGGCAAAAATTTCCATCTCCGAGTTGTCAGTCAGCTTGACGCCGTCGTCCAGGGGCTTTTGACTCTCAAATTGTTCGGCCGGTGCTCAGGAGCGTCATGAGCAGCGTGCAGATGAGGAAGGGGTTGCGGAGGGATGTATTAGTTTTGGTGTTTTTTCTCAGTATTGGATGAAAATCTTTTTTTGTATTTTCATAGGACGAGTAGATTACTCGAGGCCGAAGCGTGGTTCCCGGTGGATATTGGAGGCAAGCCGAGCAGCTGTGTAGAATTCATGGGTCAGAGAATGCCAGGAGGCTGGGTTAAGGAGCGACTTTTGTCCTTGAGAGAGTTCGTTGCCAGATAAGGCTTACTGAACTAGAGTGGCAACTATTGGATTCAATTGTCAAGAATGCATAACGAAGTTTGAGCTTAGTTGAGCTTTCTATCTAGAAAAGAGTAGGCCTTGATTGTGGTGGCAGTCGATACAGGGGTGTTGTTGTTGATAAGGTGTGGTTAGTGTATGTGTCGATTCTGTAAAACAGAAGCTGGTTGCTCAAACAGGAGACACATGGGTGTCTGTTTCCTTGGAGTAGCTTTTGTAGATGCACCATAGTCGAAGCGGAAGCCGGTGGAAGTAAGTCTTTTGATCTAAACTTAGATGCATGAGAAGCTCTGCCTCTTCAATCGCTCGTGGAAAGAAACTTGGGGAACATATTCAAGTAGCAATATGTTTATCAAGGACGCCTTTTGAACAATCGATATAGAGCTCGCAAAAGTCGATGCACAAAGTCCATCGACATTTGCTTGGGAGCTCCATCGTCCGCGGGAAACTGCGCATGGCAATTGTCGAACACTCGATGCTACCTAAGTACTCAAAGACAATGCGTAAATGAAGTTAGTTTGGGCGTTCTGCCTTCCTCCTTTCCACCTCGTTAAATTGATGGCGGAAGTGCTGAGGGAAGGTGTACTCAGAACCCATAAGCGTATTGGTGTTTGGAGCATCAATATATTATCAGGATTTGCCAAGTGAATTTCAGCTTCTAGATATCTGTTGATCAAGATGCGGCTTCCACCTATGGAGTCGACAACTTTGGAGCAGAAAATATTAGTCTGAAGGAGATTGTGGAGGGATTTGCTCAAGATAACGATGTACAGTTCGCTCCAAAGCTTGGGCGTGTACATGAGGGTTTGCAGGTGTATGCATTTGGTGAGCGTGGTTAAGCAAAGGTGGTGCAGATTGCGATGTCCGGAAGGACAAATCTGAGGGGAAAAGTTGTAGCAAGACGGGCAAAAATAGCTGTCTAAGGCTTGGAATCTACTTTGGGAAATTTTGAATATTGTTGTAACATGGCGAATTTCTGATCTGCATAAGTGGAACTACGAGGAAAAAGTGGTCAGACGAGATGAGGAGAGGTGATTTTGTGTTTGCTGGGTCAAGGAAGAAGCGAGCTGCTGTACTGGACGGCTGACTGCTCGGTGAGATTAGGCTGTCACATTCGTGGGGAAAGGATTTTTCGTAAGCATCTTTTGTCGGAGTGGATTGGAGGCGGGACGGTGTGTTTGAGGACTCGAGAGCAGCAGTATCTCTTGTGGTTTAGGGATATTTTGATCTAGTATAGTTCTTGTTAATCCTTGTTTATATGAGGGTCTATGCTTCAGGTTTCCTTCTAAGACTTCTTGTGGAGTGATAACAAGAGTAAGAGACCCCAAGATATGAGTCAAGGGGGAGATTGTTAGGAGTTAACTCAGGTCTTGAGTAACTCTGGTTAGTTTGACTATATTTAGTTAGACTAGGGCTAGGGCTGGTACTACTATATAAGAGGGCTGACAAAAGCTCTCTGTGACACAATCAAGATATTCAGTAAAGTGACTCTCTGTGTTCCGTGGACGTAGCCTTAGTGAGGTGAACCACATATTTTTTGTCTCGTCTCTTGATTGCATGTGTGTTTCTCCGTGTATTGTTGTTTTGGACCTGTATATTTTTTTAATAGTCTAAAATGATTTAAATTTTTTACAATTTTGTGGGATTATTTTGCATTATTGTTTGGTGGCAAATAATTTTTTCATCACATCTTGCACAACCTGAAATACTCTTGAATTAGCAATTTTTTCCCAAAATCTATATAGTCTTGCAAACTTACCTTTTTTCACATGTTGTGAATGAGTTGTAAAGACTGGGTGAATTTCCAAGAAATAACTATTTAAACCGTTGATTAAGAGATAATTTCATTCTTGGAGGTTGACAGACTCTGCATTGAGTATTTTTGGCTCCAACGACTCATGCATACATGTCAACGGTGCCCGGATAAAGTCTTTTTTCTTGGAGATGGTTCATGCAGTCACATTATTTCACAAGATTTGTCATGCAACATCCAAGAGTCTGAAAGTTAGTGTAACTCAAAATTCTTTCAAAGTCTTCCACTCTTCCGAAGTGTTCCACGAATTAACACATCTAGCAATTTTGCGTAAGTTTTCATGTGTCGGCATCTCTCCAAAACCCTTACGAACCTGACTTTTGACTCCATTAAAAATTTCCAACTTCTTTCATCTCTAGTCTCTTGAATTTTAAACTTGAGTTTATGACTTGCTTGCAAACTCACTAGGGTTCAGAATTGGCATTGTAATTTTGGATGGATAAACTTTGATTCCTCATTTTGCGAATTCATTGCTCATTTAACATTGTAATTGAAGACATTGTACAAATGTAGAACATTTTCTTGCTACACATTCTAGTTCTTGCTTTTGAATTTCGAAAGTGTTCATTCTTGTTAACTCTTGTGCGATTTTAGAGATTTGGACACCTTCAAAAGTTACTCAAGAATCACATACCTTCCTTTTCTTGCTATTTAAAAAAATATAATCTTGAATTTTTATAAAAAGAAATATTTTTCATGTTTCTGACAATGATTTGACAACTTTCAATGATTTCAAACTGATCATCATTTCTTCCCTTCTCTTGAAATCAGCGTGCAGTTTTGAACCAAAATTTTTGTTAATGCATGCATTTTCAAACAAGAGTAATCACATTAATGTACTCATATCACTTTTCTTTTTTTTAACTGAGTGTTTTAAAGTAGAAAAATGAAGTTTTAAAACTTGGAGTGAAGTCCCAACAAATGAACCCAAATTAGTGATACCAATATCAATTCTCTTTTCTTCATGTGAGCTTTGTTAATTATGAGAGGGGTATGTACTTTGTGGAACTATCTCCATAGAAGAGTATTAGAATTTATGATACCAGTAATATTTCTCTATTTAAAAATTCAACATTTTTAATCTAAAAATGAAACTTTCTTTAGCATCGTCGTCTCCCAAGAAGAATATCAAAAAAAGTGTAACAAGTCTCACTTTTCTTTCCTTCATGCAAACTTTGTCAATCTTGGAATGGAGATGTCTTTTGTGTAACCATCTTAAAATAAATGTTTCAAAATTTATGATGCCGGTAATTTTTATTTTTATTTTATATAAAATTTGACGTTTAAATCCAAAGACTAAATTTTACTTTAATATATTTATCTCCCAACAAGATTATCTGAAGAAATGATTCATGTATCGTTTATCTTCCCTTCATGCAAGTTTTGTCAATCATGTACTTCATGGAGCCATCTCCCGATAAAATTTTAAAATTTTAAATTCAGAAACACTTTTTAAAATTTTTTTTTTTTACATTTCCAACAAGATCATAAGAAGAAGTGATACTGATATCATGATGTCTATTTGTCAAAAATAACACAATGACTAAAATCACATTGTTCACTCCAATACTATAAACCAACAAAATGCATACTTCTTTTCATTTTGAGTTATGATGTGAGCTTCTAATTCTTGTGAAATAGAGTTTAATAAAGAAAAAAATTTTTTATCATGTACTATTTTTTGTTATCATGATGCATGCACATTCTCTTTATTGGTTAAGCCAACAACTTTCATGGTCCAAAACCATCATGTAGTTTCTTACATTTAAGTTATCCTACATAAATTTCCAAATGGCGGTAAGTAAAACTTTCTTTTCATGGGATTACACAGTTAATGGATAATAGAAAAATAAAATATTCTTCAATATTTTCCTTACCATGGTTTCTCGAAGTTGATTAGTTTGGGTTAATTTTTGGTTATTGGGTATTACAACACCGTTAACTCCAATTTAACCAGGGTGAGATAGCCTTTTTCAAATGAATTGAATGCCATAAAACATTATTCTTTTCCATTCACCAATGATTTAAATTTTTTTGTAAAGAAATGATATGTATCACTTTTCAGTTTTATTGACTTTGTTTACATGCGGGTTCCATCATACCTATCAAAATAAATATTTTACAGACATTTGCACCTCCAAAAAAAATTAAAAAAATCAGACTTCTTACCAATTCTTTCAATGCGTAAAACATTCTCTCATGTATCATTTTTTTCATCCATCTGAAAAATAAAAGGTCGGTAATTCTATTCAAAGCACAATCCACTTTGGATGCAAATCTAAAATAGCAAGAAGTCTATGTATTACTATCTCATTACCTCACTCAACCGGTGAAGATGAAGATGGTCTGCAAAGATAAATCTGAAATGCAAAAATTGAAAAATCCATTCATTGTTGGCATTACAATAGACAAAAAACTTAGAGGACTTGCTTAGTATTTTGAGTTTCATGCTGGAATTATGAAAAAATATAAAATTTTTTCTATGCTTAATTAATGATCCCTTGAACTACAGCATGGACTAAATTCACCAGTGTAATAATAAAATTTGCTTCTAGCTTGAGTTTCGTTTTTAGACAGAGTATATCACATTCACTTTATATGAAATATTGGCGTGTTTCCATGTAGGTGAAATTTCAGATCAAAAGATTTATATACATTAATTTAGATAATTTTAACCAATTCATGTTTGCTGGCTTTCAATAATTCATGTGACATATCAAAGTTACATACTTGATAACTTTTTATATGTATTTAATTTATGACTAAAAATTACATAGAATAATCAAGATCTTTGGATTATATTAAAAATAATTGAAAGTTAATAATTTTTTGAAAAAAGTGTAATTTGTAATGAAATTTTCATAGTTTCATTTCAAAATATAATGTTTATTGTTTCAAAAATCTATGAATTTTTTTTGCACATGAATACAATATACAATGTGTCAATCATATATATATATATGTTTAAATATTTATATGTAGTTTGGCTATTTTAAATTTTAACATCTTAATCATAAATTTTAATATCTCATTAATATTTAATTAATTTTTATGACACAAAAATTATTTTATCTTAAGTGGTTCTATGATAGATATATACTTTCTGATTCTAATATCATTTTGAGACAAATATTATTTTTTTTTTTGGAATTAATATGATAAATTTATTCAGGATTGAGATTTATCCTATATTTATAATTTTTTAAATTAAACTCAACATAATATCACATCGCTAATTTAAAAAAACTAAAAATCAATTTGTATATCAATTGAGTATTCTATCGAATTAATCATCAATAAAAAATAAAATTTTAAATTAATATATATTTCCTAGTTTTTTATTGATTATTATTTTTTGAATAAATTAGTAACCAAAAAATTAGGTAAACTTACATAAATTCTAAAAGTAACATACAAAGGTAACAAATAATAATTTATTTAATAAAATATAAAATATAAAATATAAAATTTTTGGTTCTAATATAAAACTTATAATTCTATAGAAATATTTATATAGTGAAAAATACTAGTAACAATTGTTTTTTTAGATTCAATAGCCACCAGCTGGAATTATAGCGTAGTGAGATGCGGAAAAGAATAATTTTATTTATCTACTTTTCAGAGATTTTACTGTTGAATGAATATCAATAACCATCATAAGGAATAAATTTGAAATTCCATGTGATTATATTACATATAGTCATTTTCAAAATCAAAATTATTAAAAGATGATAGAATATGATATCTCAAAGAATAGAATAAAACTTGTTCACAACGTTTCGAATATTATAGAGTTTTTTTTTCATAAACGACAGGTTACATTCAAAAACATGGACAAGTATAATTTTCCGAATTGTCATTTATCGAAGAATTTTTTATTATTATTATTTTTGGTTTGCAGAAAATAACTCATAACAATTGATATGAATTCTCCAGAACATTTTGAAACATGTGCTTTAAAAATTCCACACCTTGGAAAACTCATTGGTGGGGTGGGGTGTGTATCTCTTCCTGCTTCTTTGATGTTATGAGCTTTGCAGCTCTTAGACTAACTGTATCGTCGTAGATGGTCGGACATAATATGCTTTTTGACTGTCAAAGAATAAGCTTAGCCACAATAATGTATCATTTAACTTCACGATCGTGTGGAAACATGCTTTAAACTAGTGAGCACGAGAAGATTCCAAATGACCTCAACAGGTTGTCAGATTTTTTCGAAGATCGTAATTCTCAAAAATCTATTCAAGCCAAAACTAATCAAATCATTGCTTCACGGGAAAGGGCCATGTATAAAAGCCACTTCTCTCGTCTCCATTTTCATCCCACCACTTCTGTTTAGGAGCAGTCTCTTTTCAGGATCCGACCAGGGCTGCATCAATTCCAAACTGCTGCAGGTATCGGTCGGTGAAAAAGGTGACTGAAGTAGGAGTACATTTGGGGGAAGCGAAAAACAGTTTCACTTGAAGACACATCAGATTCTGTTCTTTTCATTGAAACTGACATTCATTAACTTGAAATTAGTACCCATCAAAGGCAATCTTGCACATATGGGCTTCTCTGAAAAGTCACTTTCTATTCTTCACGTGGGCTCTGCTCTTGTTATCTCAGTATATTCCAGCGTGCAGGCCAGTTTGCTCCAGCATGACTTTTACAAGGAGTCGTGTCCGGACGCCGAGTCTGTGATAAAAACAGCTGTTAACGCTGAGCTGGACAAAAATCTGAAGCTAGCCGCCGGCCTCATACGCATGCAATTTCACGACTGCTTTGTTTGTTGAGGTAAATGAAGTCGGCCCCGTTTAGTGTAATGGATGATAGATCCATTTGGACAGGATGTTGAAATTTAGAGTGCTTATGAAGCTGTAGATCCAAAGTAGGAGGTAACAAATCTCTGTTCCTTTCAGTCAAGATGTCGGAACTAACATCAATCCCTTTCATCATCACCAACGTTAATTGTTCAGCTTGGGAGCAGGGCTGCGATGCCTCGGTGTTGCTGGATGGAAATGATACTGAGAAAACTGCTCCCGTCAACGCGCACCTCAGAGGTTACGAAGTGGTTGATGCCGCCAAGGAAGCTGTGGAGGCTATATGCCCCGGGGTTGTTTCTTGCGCAGACATTCTGGCCTACGCAGCTCGCGATAGTACTGTAAGGTAAGACGCCGGAGTAAATCCAGCCGTCATCTACATTGGAATGGGATCTGGAATATCTGAGAATGTGAAGTAGATCAGACTCTTTTCTCTTTCACATATATATATATATATATATATATATCTCTTCTTTTCTCTAGATCTGAGATAGCTGTCAACAGTTAATATGAGTGATGCGTCTACCTGTTCTTCTCTTCTGACTTTGTATATTCAAAGGCTATGGATTTCGTTAGTATATATATGTACTTTCACATGTTGAAATTCTGAGTTTTGGTTCTTGTTTGTCTGGTCAGTTAAATAGTACAGGTTGGGTCGTTCAA
This sequence comes from Marchantia paleacea, assembly GCA_014180765.2. NCBI lineage: Eukaryota > Viridiplantae > Streptophyta > Marchantiopsida > Marchantiales > Marchantiaceae > Marchantia > Marchantia paleacea. The sequence goes on from MUAA02000064.1 coordinate 1,863,306, forward strand.
GGGGGGAGGAAACACGGACTCTTCTCCTGTGCCGAAGCTGCAGAAAATGAGCTACCACCACCAGCATTCAACGTTTCACAGCTCATAGAGTCTTTTGCCAGGAGGGGATTATCCAAGAAGCAGATGGTCATTCTCTCAGGTCCGTTTCCAGCATGAGACATGTTTTAGAACAACATATGTATCATCTCCTGTTCTGAATTTCAGGCTTTCATTTTTTATCCTTAATCATCGATCTCGAAGCTTATTAATTTACCTGGCATTGTGGATCTCACCACGAGATTTAACTTCATGGTACTGTACGAGCTTTTTACAGGATCCCACACAGTAGGAGTCGGACATTGCGACAAATTCATCGAGCGCCTCTACAACTTCAGTGAAACTCATTTCACCGATCCTTCGAAAAATTCTACTTATGCCCAGCAGTTGAAGAAAGACTGCCCGAAGGCTACATTTAACACAACTGTCGGAATCTTTATGGACACCATCACGCCCGGTGAGTTCGATGCCAATTACTACGCGGCGCTTTCAGAGCAAAAGGATTGTTCACGTCCGTTCAATCTCTGCTTGAAGATCGGCGCACCAAAAAGTTGGTTAAAAAGCTAATGAGCGAACGTCGGTTCGAGCATAAATTTGGCAAAGCCATGCGCACAATGGGACCTGTAGGAGTGATAACCGAAGGCCAAGTTCGCAGTGACCGCCGCACAGCCCACCAATGGTGAGGTCTGGAATCAGAAGAAGTACTTTCTGATGGAAGCTAGCTAGGCGTGCATGTGAATAATTCTTCGCAGCTTGAACAAGCTGGTTAAGAGTGCAAGTTTTTTGTCCGAGTGCGATTTTTGGAATCAAAAGATCTCAATTCCAGTAAAACTGTACACAGCCTATGATGGCCAGTACTATCGGTGCATCATTCCAAGAACTCAAAATTCAATGTGCAATACCTTCCGGCTGTGATTGTTCTACGGCAAGCTTTCGCATGTGAAGAACCTCATTGGGTCAGAAGAGTTATCCGTTGATTTTATTATAGTGGTAAGCTGAAGTCACGTTCAAAAGACAAAGACTAGAATTTGCTGCTCTAATTTTTCATCTATTGTCTTCAAACCTGTCGTAAAAATAGACACTAAGCTTACCTTTGGGTCTCCTTAAAAATTTATCCATCAAATCCATCCAAGTGTTCACCTTTCCCTTGGATAATAAACATAACTATTGACCTGCCAGCTTAGCTAAAACAAGATGGAGAATTGCAGTTCAGGAACAGGCAAAATGTGATATCTAAGATCCCAACGCTTCGATAACACTCATTGGACAGGACAAATAATGTTTGCTAGGTTTTTGTTACCGTATTATGCAGTTTACTGAAGCGTTTATTTGAGCATCAACTTCAGATTTCATCGGGGCAAGAGTGTACATCTACAAGTGTTGTATCGTCGGAGCTGAAAATCTGTGCATGTCCTAATTTCCCATGACCCGGTTGGGTTTTTGGTGGAGTTTAAATTCCATTCATTCATTCTCCAAGAGTCAATGTACTGTATCCAGATCTGATTGAAATTGCTCTTGAACTCCGGTTGAGATTGATTTATAGTCCTCATATGCATTCTCCGTAATTATCCTAAGATATCCTTTGGTTTCTTATAAGAAAGAATGACAACTCACTTTTCAGTGCTGTTTATGGAAATCCTATTCAAAATACATGTGTTTTTTAATCCTCTCCATATGTATCGGATAGTACCTGGTGCAAATTCACAATCCCATGAACACTATCTATGGTTTTAACTCCCAAAGAATCGCACACAGAAGCCAGTAATGTTTTATGGGTAAAATTCTCGATCCTTCAGATAGAAATTGGTCTCAAGTCACTCAATCATCGATAGTGAAATCAAATTTTCTCCTTATTCGAATATAAGTTGCAGATAGTAGGCCCTTATTATTATCACTTTTGCCAACGGACTTCTTTTACTGGTAGTTAGCTATACCTTGAACATGCCTATCAGTTTGTTGAAGTAAGAGTTTCTGGTGCCCTGAGGCTCTCAGATTCGGCTTCACGGTCAACATTCAAAGTGGGCTGGATGGCAGATTAAGTTCAGTTACAGGGTAACTAACCTTTACCACAACTGTCTGAATGCTGAAACATTGTTAGATGACAAATACAACGCTAAATATGCTACCTTTTAAGGCAAATTCGCAATCAAATTAGGATGTAGTACCTCATTGCACATGTATCGAATCCAGAGCAGAATAATGTGAAAAGTATTAATATGCCTGGAAGTGTATGGCTTTTTGATAATATCTCGTAATTTACACTAATATATTGGTAGATAGATAGATAGATAGATATAGATATATATATATATATATATATAAAGTTCAGACTTTCATCCACTATGAACAATGCAATTTTAATTGTCTCTACTTGTAAACATATCCTAAAATCAGATCTTAGACTATAAACATCCATTTTAAGTTGACAAATTTTTTACATAACGTCATTGAAATGAAGTATGTAGAATATAAAAAAATAATTTATATGAATGTATAATTTATTATTTAATATTTAAATTCATAGATATTAAGTCAATTATTATTTTTCCTCCTTATAAAAAGATTAAATTTTGCACATCATTTTAATCTAGCTTTTTTAAAAAAATATTATTTTTTAATTTTATGAACGTAAAATCCATCCAATACATAATTATATACCACCAAAAATATGGTTTAAATATAAATATAATATTTTTAAAAAAGGATTTAAAAAAATTCGTAAATAAATTTCATATGTATGTTCTAATTAAGCAGTAAGTAGAATTTCAGAGGTACAATTTAGAAAAGTAGTTATCGAGGAAAATTTTAACAGGTATTATGAAAATTCACGGTGTTTGGAGAAACTAAAAAAATGAAGCTCAATTGAATCTTCAATTCACACATTTGAAATACATATGAGTATGTCATACAGTAATCAACAATGTTTTTCGAGTAAAAAGGGAATATAACACCATAACTCATACTTCCAAATCTATATCCACAAGTAAACTTCTGCTTGAAGGCAGGAAACATCACTGCCAACTTGTGCCAAGATTTTGACATATTTCTGAACTGGATAGCCAATCAATCCTGAAGTGAAAAATTTCATATCTAATGTACAAAAACTGTAAATAAACGTAATTTACTAGCATCTGGCCCAAGTTTTAGGGTTGCAAGGTTAACACAAAATATTCAATTCATGGAAAACTGAAATAGAGGCGATAAGGTTCTTTCACTATTTCCATGGAAAAACAGTTGAAAGCTTTATAAACTCATTTAGCTAAACGAAATTATACATGTTGACGACATAGCTGCACTATTTTAATCTCAGTGTCATTTTCCAATTGTATCCGGAAGAGTTCTCTGAACGTGAGAACATCTGAAAGTCATTTTACTGGATTTGCGGGAATATGAAAGACTACTTATTGGTTTTTATACCTTCTGGCTTCAGGTATAAAGCTTCTGCAGCTCCTGGTAATCTCCAACACTTTCAGCAGTTATTACGCAACGTCCTGCTGCTGGTCATCCATCCTTGCATTTGGTTCAGAAAACAGATTAACCATCCGTCGAAATGGCAGGATGTATGATGTGGTCGACTTCGATCGTTTTCCTCGTACTGCTGATGGGTATCCATTCATCGGCTGCCCCTATCGGGCCAAAGTTGCCACTGTCGCTGACTTTCTTCCTGCACGACAATCTCGTTGCAAACTCTAGCGAGACTACGGTGCTGCAAGTGGCAACGGCCTCGGGAATCAGAACTCCTGTTTTGGGCAACTTCACATTCGGAAACACCAATGTCTTTTCCACACCCATCAGGAAGACGATCGAAAGGAACTCCACGTTGCTGGGAATTGCTGGTGGCATTTTCACGTCGCTGAGTCAGGAAAATCAATTCTTCTATCAGTTCACAGCTTCGTACAACAGCGCAGACTTTGTGGGTACGATATCCGGTCAAGGCATGTCCACTCCTCGGGAGCCCTCGTGGGAGGTGTCCATCGTCGGAGGAACGGGTGATTTCCGAGGTGCTCGAGGATACGTTGTTGTCAACACGTATCCAGTAGCCGATTTTGCTGACGTGATATTTCGATACCAGGTGCACCTGCTGGCCCATTAGTGATCGCTGGCCGCTAGCCATATTTTGACAAATTGCAGGAAACCGGGAGCTGAGCAAGAGGAGTTTTAAAGAACGATCTGCAGATGGTTGGATCACTTACTTTGGAAATAAGGTTTTCCGCGAGACATATATCGAATAGATCGACGACTTCAGATACTGAGATGTTGGGGATCGCTATAGTCCCTCCAGAATTTGTCATAGTCTTTTGTCTAAGAGCCTGGTAGGTTTTGTCTGCTGAAGTGGTGAAGTCGTTAAGAAAAAGTTCGTCCTCCAATTACCAAATAATTCAGTCTGGGACTTCTTCGAGACAATTCAGTTTCATCCCTTCTGAACGTGTACATCTCTCCGTGATTTTTAATTGCAGTACAGAGTCGAGCAATAAATCGTGACATAGTAAGGGTCAATCTTCTCTGACTTGTAATCTGAGTGATCGTGTTGCAGTCTTGCATAGAACCAATTTCGGGCTGGAGAGACAGTAACTGTTTCCTAAGATTCGATCTGAAGGCACTGCAATTACGAAGTCCAGGAGTAGACCAAGTTCAATGAAGTATTTCTAGTCTGCAGGACTCGAATACCTTTTTTTTTTATGTACTCTTGAAATGGCTGTGAACATCAGCAGAGAATTGAACAAATCAAACAGCTACTTGATTTCCTGGAAGTCATCAACGATATCATACGCGCGACAATTTGTATATTTATGCCACATTGTATGTTTTATGGGCCACGCCTATGCTTTGTGAAGAAGTATGAATGATGAAAACTAACGTTGAGACGGGGACAATGGGCCTCATGATCAAAACGCTGTGCACGTTCCCATTAATCAGCTTTCAATGATGCTTTCCAATGTCCGTAATATATGGCAACCTTTAAGATCATGTCATATTCCGATCTGTGCTCTTAATCCTGTCAGGGGAATTGGCACCATGGCACCGCTGCTCTGCTCTGCGAATTCAGAGATTTGAAGTTCATTGCAACGAGTAACTTGTTGAGGAAATCACGAGGCTTCCGGCGTAAGGTTTATCTTACAAAATTCTATGCTCCATGTTCGACTTCTGTGCAGTGTGATATACTGGAAAAAAACACACTTGTGTTCGTTTTCTATTTGAATATTATATCAAAGTACTTAACTGAAAATATTTTTTAAAGAGTAAATGAAGTCGGGGGAAGATGGTAGGGTACGTTTTTTGATCTTCATCGCTGGAGGCCGGGCCACCGAGGTGCTCGTGGCTATGTTTTTGTCAATATCTTGCAGATCTCGCTGTATCTCGAGCTGTATCTTAGTGGAATTCGATATCGAATTCCATTAAGATACAGCTCGAGGTACATTTGCTGAATGACCACTAGAGGCCATGATAAGAGCATTCGCGGGAAATCAACAGTAGATAATTTAGAGAGCAAAGCTAACAGCAGTTTAGCACGACGAGCTTTGTTTTCTGTTTGTTGAACTTGTGCTCGAGGTCTTGCAGAGGGATGAAACGGTCGCGATCTTAGATACTCGAATGAAAGATTCATTCCTTTGACTATCACCATCCGAACATCTGTTGAGATGCAGTTAAAACTCAAAACAGGTCCGTTTCAGTGGCTCCTAAACAGCGTCGAAGGTTGCCAAGAGGTTTGATCATCCGAAATGCTCCATTTTATCATCAATAGAACTCTAGGTTACAAAGATTTTGGACACCTGAAGTGCAGCATCATTTTTTGCCTCCGTGTATGATCGGTCTTGGATCTACCAGAGCGAGCAGCCGCTAGTGCTCGAACCAAGGACATGGCTACAGTTAGAATATTGAATTCTCCGCTAGTGTACAGCGAATCTCCTTCTCTCGAAGCTGCCAAGAAAGGCGTAGAACTTCGCGTGATGAGCAAATGATCGATCGGCAACACCGTGTAGATTGCATGAATCAGTGATCGATGATAGTTTGCGTAAAGGGGCTGTCCTAGTTGAAACTTGAACTGGTATTGGCGTTTGGGATAATCGTTGGAAGTATGTTTGTAATCATTCATGCACCTGCATGAGCGGCTCGGTTGTGGCTACCCTCCTCAAACGGGATTATTATTTATAATTCATGTACTAGCTACAGTTCTATTTTTTCATTACTCTGGGCCACAGTTGTTGATAAGCACTTAAATCTTACTCTTATTCAGGGCTGGATACTGCATAGTAATAAGTGTGGGCCATATTAATAAGAAATAAAAATAAACATTTACAATAATCTGGGCTAAATAATGCACCATTCAATTAATAATAGTGGACCAGTTTGGACTTAGCTTCCTATGAGAATCTATTACTATCCTAGAAAAATACTGTTTGCATAAATTAGTGTGACCCGCACTAATCAGGAACCCAGCCTCTGGGCAAATACACAAATCAACGCTAGGAGTGTAGCTACTATGTATGTAACTAAAGAAGAAATCAGATGGAACAGATTATAAACAAGTCACCTGAAAATTAAATCACCAGATATTAGCAAAGATGAATGAAGCTCTATGTACGCAAACACAGAGCCTTAAATGTAGAAAACATAATCAGCAGCCGACCAGAAGAAACAGTTTAAATTAAAAGAAAATGTTCTGTTGTCCACACCATGTTCTTTAAGATACACACATTTCAAGTTATAGATCCCACGGTACCATGGATCTACTAACTTGAAATGCGTGTATCTTCCCCCATCGAGAGAAGCTTTGGTATCACAGTTCGATGCCACCAAGTTATTGAAGTAAAAATAATGGTCAATGGAAGTTACGTATGTGATTCTGATCATAGTATACCAGATACGGTTGCAAACAAGAATGTAACTTGTTACACCTGAATCAACATACTAATACTGGTAAGTTCATCCTTTCAACTCCAAATGCCCGTGTGTCAATAAGATTATGATCATAGTTGGTGTAGTTGGAATCGTTGCGATCCACTTCAGAATCTTCGAACGATGTGGTGATAGTTTCTTTCAGTTCTAACAGCATTCCTGGAACATGAGTTTATGCATGGCAGACCAAATCTCATAACTACAAAGTCAATTGAATATAGTGTATAATTCAATGCATGAGATCAAAAGCTGATCTGTTGCTTTTCAATCAAAACGAAGAACGGCATGTATGCTTCCTTCAGCTGTTGGCACTCGAACCAAAAATGTCGGAAGGGTTATGTGGAGCAACGGATTACAATCAGCAAGTACGCCCACAGTACTCTAGACACATGAATAAAACGAATGTACTGATCCTTGATAATGATCACGTTACTTTACGTCTACAACGACGACGCTGCTCATATGCCTTCATACAGGAAAGGATGTTCGTTCACAGTGAGCTGAGATCAATTCAGGGTACATGAATGAACTCTTTGACCGGATACCCATCGATCATCGACGGTTGCCCGTTGACTAACGGATTCATAGTGAAGGTACTCCAGGATTCCGAAACGCTGTTTGAAGGCAAAGGTTCACATGATATTTGACTATTAAATCTCAGCTGAGAGGCAGGCTACAGGACCAATGACCGAAACCTTCTTATTACTCTCCAGTACCATGTACACAGCGCTTCCAGCTCACTGGAAATGTGTGTGCTTGACCGTTTTATGTAAATTGTGCATTTGCACGCGTTGCTTCATCGGGCCATTTAGAGGTTTAAGTATTCCTTGCCAGTCTCGCTCTACATCGTAGCCTTTCAGCAGCACTTCTCATTCAAGAGTGTTGCTCATATGCAGAAACTTGGCTTGACTTTGTTTATTGGAGTGTGGTTAACGTGGATAGTAGCTAGTGCGGAGTCTAGAGTATTTGAAACACAAAGTAGGTCTTATTTTGTGTTTGAAAGTGGGTTTCACTGGATTATAATCTTTGTTTTATGTTATGGTTATAAACAAAATATTATTTCGAAAATTCAAATTGAATTATGAAATGAAAATTATGAGTTATTGAAAATGCAATTTTGGTCGACTATAACTTTGATCTATTTGCGACAGAGTGTGAATGTCGTGGTTGTTCTCTAGAAGTAGAGTTGATTTCAATTTGTTTATTTTGTGTTTTAGTGTGTAAATCTAAATCTAGAATTTTCGAGTGCTAAAAATTGAAGGTTAATGTTCATAGTTATGTTATGTTGGGACTATAAATTAACATAGGCTGAAAAAAAAATCGTACAGTATAGTGATTTGAGAGTTTATATTGTATTGCGAAATTCTCTTAAATTTCAGCTGCACGCTCCATGGCTGACTACGATAATGTTTTCGGCAACTACGACTCTCCCCCATGGCTCATTGCCTCACAAGAGTATGACAATCAGAGGCAGGAATTCATTGCTGTAACAGTTGTTGTAAATTTTCTGACAATATACAAATGTACTGACAATTTGGTCATCTGTCCGGTCACATCAAGTATCAGTTATCGAGATGGACATTCAAATGTTTGTACGAGTGGCTGAAAGTAACTTCATGGCGAAATTGCATCTCATTGTGAATCACAGAATCCATGATTTAACCGCATCAGAAGGCCGTTCTGATGTAACAGACGGGACCCAAACAGCTCTTGGTGTTCCTGTGGAGAAGGACCAAGAGCGAAGCACCGCGATCGAGGATCCTTCTTATGGCATGCATATATTCCTGTTTGAGAACCCACTTTCAAAACATGAGGAACATGGAGTACTACAGTCATGCTGATCTCGGTCAGTCCTGAAGCGCTCCACCATGCCAAGGATTTGGCTTCCAGCGCGCGCTTCTGTCATGAGTTCACTTCTGGATTTGCATGGAAAAAGCTGAAGATTCTGTGTATGAATCATCATGTTGGATATCATGCTCGTGTGGACTGGTGATTAATCTTCTAAATTGCTCAGCGAAGGATGCGGAGTTTCACTACTTGCTCGATCATGAATGACGAAGGAATTAAAGGATCTGACAAGACATATCCTTTCATGAGCCTCTCTCCGAGTGGGGCCAACAAATCTCATCTAAACTCTCGGTAATCGGAGAAAAGGTGCTCAAATGTCTATAGTGGGTATTCGGAGCTCCCTTAAAGCCAGTACCAAACACAAAAGATAATATGGCAGAATTGAGAACCATATTCTTGTCTAGTATTATGCATCTAGATTTGCTCTGTTCGTTTGTAACTGAAAGTCTTCATCTGAGAACAAGCGTTTATTGTCATGCGATACAAAGCTCATCTTCAGCTGATTAAGCTATTCCGTGCATTTTTATCTAAATCTGGAGAATTCGCTTGTGAAGATTTTCTTGCATGAACTCTTTAGTTTTATATCCTTCAACAGAGAGTCAGTGGTTATTATGGTTTCACCCGCAACCGTCATCAGTGTATGGAAATGAATAATCTTGAAGATCCGTGGCTTTCATATTAACATCCTACTATCAATTGATCTGCTGACTGTGATTCCACAGCTTCTAATTGAAGACAGCAACAGAACTTAAGGTCACAGAATTAGAGCCAGAAAAGAAATGCGTCCTTAAACATTATTGTGGAACTGCACGAGATTTTAATAGTATCCGATTCATCCGCTTCACAAGGTGCCAACAATTTCTACTCTTTACATCTCAAAATGAACCTTTCTGCTGTCCTCAGCAAGTGCTGGCGATGGTGATATTCTGGCCCCGAACTCACATTCCTGCCATGGCCGCCTCTAGAGTGGGAGGCTATTTCTGCGTCTCTGAGGCTTTTTTGGCTTACAGGGACGGCAGCTGCACGCTCGGTAAAAGCTTTTAATCGTAAAAGCCATTACGAGAGCGTACAGCTGATCATGAAGCAGTATTGCCATCTCCAATTTTAGGTTGGACATAGATGAATTACTTACTATAATACTACATGGAATGCTCATATTCCAATATGACAGAACACAAAGAGAAGGTCATAACTTTCTTCTATATAACTTGACTCACTTTCTTCGATGATTTACCAACCATAGATTTTGCAATAAAGGTTCTGTACATGCTAACTTTTTTTTAAAAAAATTAAAAAAAACAAAACAAAACTAATTGTCTACTCTCAATATAAGTAGACCTGTTTACCTAAGTAGAATCTGAATACACTTTGGAAAGTGGATCTGTTTAACTAAAAAGTAATATGAACAAACCATATACAGAGTCTTATTCACCTTATTATTTATAAGCATGAGTGAATTGACTAATTTTATTTTAATTTACATTTTTGAGTTTGGAAATTAAATAGATATATGAAGAATTGAAGGTAAATAAAATGGATGACTGAATTAGCATTTTCTTTTGCCCAACATTCGGCAAAAATGTTGATCATAGTCGTAATGATGGAAACCAAACAAGATGGTGTAATTCATGAGAACGAAAATCAGATTCTACTCATAGAGTGTTAAATGTACTAAAAAAGATTAGGGTATCACAGAAATATCGATTATTGTACCAAGTTTTTGCAGACTCTTTTTGCAGAATTGAGTCCGAGTTGAAACAACCTTGCTCTTTACACTGAGGACCGTCAATTGATCAATATTGCTGTGGTATCTGTTTTATTCAACACGCTCTTGAGGTCACCGAGTTTAAAAACAGAGCCTTCAAATTTGTGCTCTTACTTACAGTTCATCCCCCTGCACTGCAATGCCTTGCCCCACCATTAATAATAGGAACACGAAGAGGGCACGATACTTCAGACAGAGTAGGAAAGTTAAAGCTAACATACGAGGTTCTTTGTTGACAATATGAATACCGGTAGAATAGTTTTTGACGTGGAGAGCATTACTTCCTCCATTTTATCCTAACTCTAATCCTTTATCATGGACGGTTTAGGCTTCTACTTCCCTATGGTTTGGTCGTATAATGCTGTCTTACCGCTGCACTCCAAATACACAAATCTTCATCGATGCAGAGGTGAAGGCTTTTGCATTTGAATCGGACATTCCAATCAACTACACTCGCTCCAGAAGGCAACAGTTACTCCTACTTGATCTACGTTCTTTTCGTGGATGAAGGATCGAGAAAAGGGTTCAATCCTGGTGAAAAAGTTAGAGTCAACCCACGCTCCAGGATGCTTAATGTGTACATCGGGGATTCAAAAAAATTTATTGCATCATACTGAGACTTGTGAAAACCAAGTGTATAAAAGTGAGTTTTTGGGTTGTTGGTTAGGTTAGTAAAAAAAATTTTAGTAAAAAATTTAGAATTGTAAAAAAAAAAAGAGGTTAAACCAGAATGAATTTAGAAGTTATTGCACAGGTTACTGTTCTGGCTTTAATAGTTAGGGCCATTAGTTATTGCTTTATTAGCACCAGATCTGCAGGTAAATCAAGTGTAGTCCATACATCCTTAAGCACATGGTAACTATGAATTGCACGTGTATTACTGAGATAGACGCCACGTAGAGGATCCCTCGTCAGCACAAAACCTTATAACCTCGCGCATATTTGTATCTAACGGGAGCAGCTCTTCTTGGGCTTTCAAGAGTTTCAGACATACACTAACTTCTGTCCTTCCGTATCCAGCTCAAACACCCGGATGCTAAAATCGACAGTTCCTCGTCTTATCTTGAAAGGTCTGCAGCTGTGATTAGCATGATTCGAAAACCATATAACAAAAGAGAGAAGGCCATTCCTTCATAACTGGGTGAGCTGTACAGCAGTGCACGGCGTGTAGGATCCATGTCATAAACGGTCAAGTTTCTGGTCATCAGGTTATAGCTCATTAGCGACAGATACATGAAGTCGTTTTCATCCGCATCGATATAGTCTAATTGCAACCTAGGATCAAGGAGCGAGAGCAGGTACAGCGAATCATGCGCATACGGACCAAACACTTCCACGCCATGAAAGCTTTGTTGAATCTCGGTGGGAACCAACTGAAGGAACCAACTGGGAATCAAACTGAAGGAATTCAAGAGATAGTAAGCCTTCTGGATTTTCAGAGTAGTCACGGCCAGCATGAATTAACATAATAACGTATGCATCGTGACCAGCTAGAAATTTATATATCGTGCCTTCGTTAGGCCCTGGGAGACAAATTCCTGGAAACCCCAAAGAAATCTGAATATTCTCACAACTCCCTGTGAGCACATTCTTCACAATTAATTCGTATCTGTCCTCAGAGAACAAGATGTAACAAATCAGTGCTCCTCCAAAGAATACAGACGTTGGACTCCCGATAGAAATATTACTTCTATGAAGTATATGGGAATCCAATGAAGAAGGATGCATTGCCATTCTTCACCATGTCTGTTTGGCAGAGTTATAGCCCAAGATAAAAGTGCCTTGTACAAACACAGGACCAAAGCATGGCCAACTTCTAGAAACCGCCATCACCTCGTTTTGTAATTGTTGCTGCCACTCCTCGGATCCAGACGAAAGTCGGATCAACAACGCAGAGCATGTACCCGGCTACCAAGAGGTCAAAGCAATGCAATGTGATAATCTATTAGCATGATGAGTTGCGGCTGCAATCGTCGTGCCATTCGATGGTACTCGGCCAGCTAACGTAGCTCTTGGAAGTAAGTAATGAACAAGCGTGTCATAGGTTGAGACAATCTGTTACAAATATGAGCTCCAGCATCAGGTCAGTTCTTTAAGACACAAAAATCAGATTCAATTTGGAAGGCTGTACCGCGGTTCAACTGCTGGTCTTTCAAGGTGTGACGAAAGTTTTGGTGCATTGCGCACTTAGATAGCAGAACGCTTTCTCTACATTTTGAAATCGCATAACAACAACTGAAGTGATTGTCTCACTTCAGTTGTTGGTCAAGGTCAAGTGTTTCAAATTGAACGCATGCTTTCGAAGTCGCTGTCCAACAACGCAGTAGCATGTCAACGTCCTTAGCCAAATGTTTACTCTGGTTGATAAAATCGCATACAGCGGATGAGGAACTTCTACTTCCTGTCTTGCTGTTACAGGATTCTGGAATTCGAATTTAAATGTAAACACGTGACATTTGACGTAAGCCCATGAAATTGACGTGCAATTTCACCATATTTAAGGTTGCATTTATTTCCTCCTGTTTCCAGTATAAGTGAGCCATGACTTATGTTGCAATTTTGACGTCAAAGCTGTGGAAGAATTGTTCAGCAGGATCAATGATGGCAGGGTTGATGTGGAATTCAAATCGATCTTTAAGCATTGTTTATTTTAATTTACTGCTTACGTTTACATGTGAAACCATAAGCATCACTGATGCTGTGATGTGCCAGTCTTGAAGAACATGAAGGAAATCTTCACAAACTGATCTACGTGTAAATAAACATGCTTTGAATAACCTAATCAGCTGAAGAGAGAATTGAAATTTTCTTTCAATTCTCGCTTATTCTTACGACTGAATATTACCGTTACAAACGAGCAGTCTAAGAGCAAATCTACATGCATACCGTTGGATACTACAAAGGTCCGGTGCTTGGTATTGGCGTTGATGGAACTACCCTAACAAAGAGTTGATGGGCATGCTGGTCGAGAATATTTGACATCAAGTCCCAACTGACCAGGACAATAACTATCCTAAGCTGGTGTTTGATAAGCTTCCCAATATGGCCCACTTTGTCAAAGTTGTGCACCTTTTGGACAGAATATGACATAAACAAGTGAACATGGGTTATACTTGTTCACTTGTCTATTATCACGCAGCTAGATTACTAGACTAGCTGCGTGATAATAGACATTAGTATGCGATGAACACATCCAAATGAAATCAGGCTGTTATGAAACTCGAGCGACTTCTTGAATTCAGCCGCAGCAGCACCGTAAGAATCCAGAAGCAGAAAGAAAGCTGGAGTTAAAAGGAGAAGGCTTCAAAAGAAGCTAATGCATCAGAAGGCGGGATAATTGTTTCATGTATAATGCAGAACCACGGATGTGACTCCTTCAGCTGCTGCAGGCACTCGAATCAGTATCAAGGTGTGCTTTGATCAACGGAGGCTAATCAGCAAGTAATGTCACGATACCCACATGACAAGAAAAACAGTACTGATCCTTGATCTCATCTGGAGCTCAATGTTCACTTTACATCGAAGACGCGGATTTGGCATCCTAGAGCAATGGATGTTCCATCACAGAACATTGAGTACAACCCTGTATCGATGAACAATTGACCGGACACCTGAAATCATCAACAGATACATGTTGACTAACATCTGCACAGTAATGAAGGATTCCGAAACGCTGGATCAGTTCAAGTTTGAATGGCAAAGGTCTACTTAAGTTTTGACCAGAAGATCTCCTCTGCAGAATGCAGAACGAATGACCGAAATTGTCTTATCTGTCTGCAGAACCAGACATAGCTACTACTAGTTCATTGGAAATGTGTATGCTTGACCATTTGAGGTAAACTGTGTCGTTGGACGCGTCGCTTGTTGGCCATTTGTTAAGTGTAAAATCTTCGTGCAAGCCTTTTTTTCACATCGTAGCCAGTCAGCAGCCCCTTATAATCAAGCGCCTTCCTTATCTGCCAGAAACGCTTGAGGATCAATCTATTTATGATACACGATTTTCTTCAAGATACTCCTGTGATTGCCTTATTAAGCTTAATACAGTGATTTGAAAGTTTACAGCAACTTTCAGTTCATCTGCACTTTAAATTTCAGATCCTCCATGGCAGATTACAATGATGTCTTCGGCAACGACGACTCTCCTCCGTGGCTAAATGCTTCGCAAAAATTGGATGATCAGATGGTGGAATACATTGTCTTAACAGCACACACATTTATTGATTGTATGACTTGCATCAAGTATCAGTTTTCGAGATGAATACTCGAATGTGTGTGTGTATGAGAGCTGAAACCAGACTTGCGTCGGAATTCCATCTTGGTCTGGACTGGAGCATGACTCCACAGCATCAGAAGATCTTCATAACCCTCAGAGGGACTGCAAGAATTCATCATGAATTCCAACAATGAAATGGATCCCGAACGTCCTTCGGAAGACATTCATTCATGTTTCGGAACCCACTCGCAAATGTATTACATGCAAGCTCATAGTCTTCAAGATAGCCATACCAAGCAAAGAATTATGCACGTTTCCAGAACCATATTTTTCATCCAGTAGTATGCGCGACATTTGCTCTTATGGTCCCTATCTCGGAGACTTCATGATGAGAATCAGCATTTATTAGTTTACAATATCCATCTTGCTGATTAGGTGGTCCAATACATTACTATTTGCACAAAAGAATTTGGTTGTGAAGATCTTTTATAGATGAAGATTTGTAGTATCATGTTCAACATTGGTAGGTGACGTCGTGAGTATGGTTCTTATGGTTCACCCATTCTTATGGTTTAACAGTGTATGAAAGAATCCTGGCTTTTCATTTCAACATTGGATCTCTAATATAATTTGACCGTGGTTGGTTGTGATTGTTTGTGATTTTTTTGTTAAGTTTATTCATCCAAATTAGTACACTTAACCAGAGCGGACAAACTAACTTTGTCCGCTCTGGTTTCCCAGTCTCTTGTTCCGAACGCTGATATTGTATAGTGTTTTCAAAGCTTTCTGGAGTGACGAGGGCCAAACAACCATTACTGAATGCAGGTGTTAGCACTATACTACTTACATACGTACACATTAGAGATCTCAAACTAGTTGGCGTTAAGATAGTTTGACAGGTTTGCATAGCAAAAAGTCATCATACAAGGGAGATTAGGCTTAGTTAACGTTGACTTAAATCCAGTGGATAGTCATCCGTTGACTCATGGTCTTCAAGATAGCCATAGGACCTAGAGCTCGGAGACTGAGACTACTATTTTCTAAGTTAACAAAATGCAAGAGAGGAGTTGGCCTGTGAATCACCACTCGGAGTTGGAAAGTAATAAGTATCTTTTGTATAGTGCCCACATGGAATAAGGCAAGGTTTCGATTCCTCTCTTGTGTTTATTTTATGCCTTGCAAAGTTGATGGTACTCATTAAACTTCGATTTCCACGTTAACTACACTAGTGGGCATCACATATTGTGTGGCATTGTGCGCAGACTACATCATGAGGAGGCAATAGTGCGACCCAGGAAGTTTTTTAAATGTTACCCATTTAAGACATTTCATTTCATTTGCAACTTGTACCAAATAAAGCTTGGCTATTGTAACAATTGCATCTTTTTGGCCTTGGCAAATATATCAAAGAGCTTATTAACTGATAATATGTCTCTTTTGAAATCTCAATGCTATGAAAGGTGCTCAATTATAAAATTAGATATCGTGATCAAAATAATAGATTGTTGTTTGATATAATTTACTCATTCACTACTAGATTGATTTTAAGTGTTCATTTTTTGTTGGCTTGATAATTTGTCATTCGAAAAATTAAGCCTCTAGAGCGGATCAGTGCCTAAGTTACACAAATGGCTAAGACGTCTTCTTCGAACCTTGATAACTGGAAATTCCAAATTCCATCATGCAAACTTTTCATGCTGAATAGTTGTACAGTTTTTCTTATAATCAAAGTTCTTGAATGAAATAACAATGTTAAACAACTTGATTTTGCAACCACCAACTGACGAGTCAGCTTGTCAGTTGCTAATATTTTGATTTCACCAATAAAATAATTTTTTGCATCGGCAAATTGTGTAAGTTTTACAGACTAATTAAATAATTTATGTTTTTGTCTTACTACAAGTTAAAATATTAATAAGAGTAAGTTTTGCATTGATGGTTGCATAGGTTTGCTAGACTATAGCTGAAGATTAGAGATTGGATATAGTCATGCTAATAATAAAGAATGAATAAGAAACATTTTTGTTTCGTAAATTTTTCATTTTTCAATTTTTCACATCTATAGCAATATTTGCTACTACTGAATTATTTGTGAACCATGTATAAAAACTTAAAGGAATTAAGAGAAAATTTTAGATTCAAATTTTTTTAATTTTTCACTCATTTGTCCATGGTTTGTGTTTGATTTAGCATCATTGCATGAAGTGTAGATGGGTGTCATTTTGCCAAGGAGTTTACAATGGCAGAGATGGTTTTTTTAATGACCAATAAATTTTTTGGTGGTGGTTTATATTTTTATGACCAATAACTTGTTTAGTTATGGCCTACAAGGGTGGAGTATGAATTTTGTATGTTTATCCTTAGTCGATTGAATCCCAAATGTATCTATATATTTTGGCTAAACTTTCATTTGACACATAGTATATTTATATTTTCTATCATATCAGCTCTAAAATTTTATTTTAAAAATTTTATTGTGATTAGATTTGAGAATTAATACTAACTAGATTTTACCTTCTTATATTTTACTATTGTAGATAGTTTTATAGCTATTGTGTTAATTTTAAATTGAATTAGTTTCTTCCTTCTTATTTTTTTTGCATGACTTAACCGGGATTATATGATTGAAAAATTTAGTGGTTAAAATTATTATTTGCCTCTTTAAACATTGATTTTATCGTATAAAGAAAAGGTGGATCAATAAAAATCAAAAAAAATAACTTTCTAATATATTTTGGATACTTGAAGAGGGCCATCAAGGAAAAGTATTCAGGGAATGAAAAAAATAGGATTCAAAAATCTCAAGAGATGGGTTGAAACTTGAATAGACTAAGCAATCAGTTTCACAAGAATTATTAAGAATTATAATTAATTGAAAGTTTTAAACCAGATAGCTTTGTTATAATCTTTTTGTTAGAGTGGACTATTAAACTATGATATTTATCAAAAAATAATAATAATCTCCTCACTCATCTACTATTGTTAGATTCTCTTTATGCTTGATGTATGTTTATAAGTCTTATTGATATTTTATGGTGTGTGAATACTATAATTAAATTTATTTTTATTGAAATTCTTGCAAATTTTTATTCTAATGAGGCAAGAAATATCACCAGATACTTTGTGATGATAAGTGAAGTTGTCTTATCCTAACTTAATACATTTCTTGCTATGAAAACTTAATGAGTAAGATTTGAAAGTGATAAATTAAATAAAATTGAATAAAATCAAGTGTCTATTAAATATTTTATTTCATCAGATATCTAATATAATCATACACCCAATCTAATTTAAAATAAGTTTGCATGAGTTACAATTTCATACATTCAAAATCAAGTCATAACAAAATTAGATCTACACAAACATCACATGTATGAAAAATGTAAACTTATAACTCTATTTTTTCTATTAAAATATGTCATAAAAATTAACTTATGCAAGCTTAAAATTATTATAAATAGACTAAATACTTATATATATATATATAATTGCTAAAAATATCATTTCAAAATAGTAATTTTGTCTTGAAAATTTTAGGATTATGATAAATTTAAAATCTGATTTGAAATTTTTTTTAAATCTAAAATTTTTCTTAAACCGTTTTTTAAATAAATTTTTCTTAATCTAACAGTACAAAATAATTCCTCCCACAATTTTCAACTCAAATATCATGTTACAAATTGATCATGTAAACACAAGAGATAATGGGTTGAGCGCTGGGAGTGTATTTGAAATTTGAAAAAAAATGGTCTTACTCCACACATGTAACACATCAATTAGAAAAAAAAATAGAGCAACCCTGAAGATCTTAAACAGCATAAAGTGTTTCATCACCCAAACCCTTGAAATTAAAATAAACTCATGATATTCATTGCTTAATAAGCTATATCACAAGAATTTTTAAATTATTAGATTAGTCATCCAACCAAAAAAACTTCATGTTGAATAAAGATTCTACCCATTATGAGACTATGCAACCAAGAAACTTGTCTAAGAATGAGGAAGCAAATGAAAGATTAAGTGTAAACTTAAATCCAAATTTGTTCCTTTCATTTGCCTATTTGTTGAAGGTATTATCTTGCTCATGAATTTATAACATTCTTTTGACTGAAATGTACACAAGACAATCTTAGGAGACATGACAACTACCATACCTGAACAAGATATACTTCTTGGCGTCACTTATTTTTATATTTTTCATAACAATTAGGCTATATTTCAATTGTTTAGTTTGTAGGTGCCCAGTATTTTTTCAGCATGGAACCACCTTTGATGACTACTTTTTCTTGATGTGATTGTATCAAGATTTTTTCTTCTAACATGTTCCCAACTATTTGACTCAAATCAAGCATTGCTTTAGCAGTTGAATTACTTGCAGACATTTCATTAATATTGTCTAGTTTTTTCAAATAATGACAAAATTCAAAAATTTATTCCATCATCCTTATGATCTTGAAGTTTAGTATAAAGTTTAGATCATCCATATGTGAAAATTTTTATTTTTACAATATATTTTTAAACAATATGTTGCATTCAAATTTAAAAATTCAGATCAATCATTAATCAATTGAATGATTTAACATTGTTTCTCTCCCTCTTTTGAAAATCCACTCTCTTGTACTTTTCCAAGGAATTATGTTTTTTGGTATGTAACATTTTGAGCTGATTATGTAATTTTGAAGTTGAAGTTGTAAAATAATTTCATGGCAACATTAACATTAAAAAAGTATCCTATATCAAAAATCAAATTTTCAGATAATAATATATTTGATGTCATAATTTCTTATTATAACATTTTGTAACAACATCAAGAAATCATCAAGATTGTATGAGTCCTCCATAAGAGGAACAAAAAAAAAATTTGATCAATAAAGAATAATCAAAAACTTTAAAAAAAATTATGGTTTCATTCCTAAACACAAATTCATATACATATCTATTTCTTTATCCATGAAAAATATTGTTGAAAGTTTAACCCCATCTCATTCAATAACTATTTATGTTACACACAAGATACTTGTAATTGGTTTTAAATGATAAATAAGTCTGCAATAACATTTTTTATTATCCATCATATTTGCTAGTTCAAAAAGGTAAAACAATCCAAACTGTTAAAATGGACGATGGTTGAACTTGTGGAAAAGTACATGTATGTATGTATCTATATCTATATATATGAAATTACAAAGTGAGATTCTTTGTTTTTCAATTTTTATTAGTTCTCAAACATATAATAATATATTCATCCCTTATATGGGGGCAAACAAGGTACTAACTTAACAAACAAGCGGAGTTATTCAAACACCTCCGGAGGAAACAAGCAAGTCAATATGTGACGTGTCCCAACACACGACCATTTTGATTGGGTGACTTTTTTAAATTTTATTCACATATATATTGTATCTAGTGTTTTTTGAATTAAATTTAAGATAATCTTGGTTGTTGGACTAAAATATTGTGAACTCATCCCGTGGACGGACATAATTTTGTGAATATTCTCGCACATGTTCAATTGATGTTAAAAATAGAAAAACAGTTGCCGAAAAAGTTGATTTTTAACAAGACATGTAAATATCCCGACCTTGGACAACTAGAGCCACCGTAGTGAGTAACTCAGTTCCCTAGTAGTTGGGAAGAAAAGTACATGAAAAGCCTGCACAGCGAAAGTGACTGACTGGGAGGGTTTTGGGGACTGGTATAGAACAGCATAGCAACCCATCATACGTCCCCAAAACCTTAAAAGAGAAAGAGAAAACCCTAAAAGCAATCTAGAGGCAAGAGGAGTAGGGTATGGAGATTACGAGAGTAGAATAGGGTAGTATAATTTCTTGCATATTCTGTAACTACACTTTGCCAAGGGGAGTGAATAGTTATTTTTCTATTTTTTCAATTTGGGTTCCATTGGTACCTAAATTGAAGACTATGGATAATTATATAGTGAGATATGAGTATTTTTTTTTTAGAATTTTGAGTAGATTTTGAATGGTTTTTCTCAAATTATACATATGGTCGTGATTTTTTTTCCAAATCTCTTCATTTTTCTGCATTGGTTCTATTAGGACCTAGTTGGAAAATTATGGAGATTGGAATAAAAAGTTATGAGTGCTTTTAGATTTTAGGGTTTTCATAGTTAGCATTATCCCATGTGAGGTGGGGTGTTGGGGAGTTGTGATTTTGCAGGTAAGAGGAGATATATGATGGAATGTTCGGTGTCTTTATCATTCTCTTTGTGTTAGCTATAGCTTCACTTTTCCTCATGGGGCCGTCAAAAGTGATGCGTGATACACCATGTCCGGTGTATCATCGTCTCTTTACCTAGCAATGGGTAAAGAGTCATGTGGGTAGCTGTGCAAGTCGGAAAGTATTGATGCATGGTCGAGCCATATGTCTATGATTGACGTCCAGTTTGATATGGATGATGTTTTATGACAAATCTATTCACATGGACATGATTGATAAACTTATGGAGGAATTGTAGAAGTGAAGTTGTAACTTCATTCATTTAAGGAGCTATGAATCGAAGTAGAGTTTAAATATTCTTGTTGCTTCTTGGTACTCATTGTTGTGCAAACCATGGACAATTGTAATGCATTATCTCCCATCAATTTTTGTAAGGAGAGTAATAAGAGTTTCATAATTGAAAACGAACCATGGAACATGGAGTTTCACCCACTCATATATCTTTGCTATTGTACCCGAAATGATTCTAATAATTTTGATAATAATTACAAGAAAAACTTGATACGTGTAGTAGTACAAGATGATGTTGAAATCAAATTCACTTTTCAATCCATGTCAAAAGAAAAAGATACACAAAGATTATGATTGGACCACTTGGGATGCGCAAGTGAGGAGGAGATCACATTGACATCGGTTTTTATCACTTCGGGGAACACGCAGACTACATCGATTCCTTCGTTGATCATTCCGAGTATACCGATTGGGTCATGGGAGTGATTAGCTTCCCATGCAGGTTTCATTGTAGGGTTTTTTGAGACTAGGTTTCCATATCCACGTTTATTACATAGGTTCCCTCATGCACTCCATAATGAGGCTAGACGTACTCTTTGCTTACTGATCGATCGGTTGGTACGAGTTAGCGTGATTTTTGTTTTTATTACTTCCGTGATGGTGTCTACGTTTACTAGAGGGGGACGTGCTTGACATATGGAGGTGGCAGCTAGATTTTGGAGATTTCGAGCACGTTGAGAATGCTTTTAATAGCTTCTCATGTGCATCCATTTTTAGAGAGCTTAGAGAGGCTGATGGACCTCTATCAAGCCTCATTCCTTTCGTACGCTCTTTCTATGGTTCACATTCTTCTCTATTTTATCAGCATGACTTTTCCAAGGAGGGAGTCACTGTTCTACAGTCCGCCGTTGGCACTATGACAGGGAGATCCTCTGAGAGGATCCCTATTTGTCATGGCTCATTATAGAGCTCTTTTGTCTACTACTTTGGCCATATCAGGTTGTGTGTTCCCCTCCTTAGCGGATGATACACACATTGTGCGCCCTATAGACAACTGCGCCATGTAGGCATGCCTTTGATTACTTGACTACCAAGCTTCATCTTGTAAGCTTGAGAGTCAAGGTGTCAAAGTGTAGGGCTTGGTCTCCTTTGGGCATTCCTACTCATCTCCAGCTTTCATAGGGATGTATGACATCAACAGATGGTTTACGTATTCTAGGAGTGTCATTAGGGTCCGAAAATTTTATATCACGCTACCTAGACGTTGCACTTGCCGATGATGTTTTGCATGTAGAGGACCTTCCTCTACTAGGGGATCCGCATGTGACGTTTAATATAGTGTCATCTAATATTGTTTGTCAACCCATCTACCTTCTTCGCACAATTCTTCTTTCACCTACATTCATATCACGTTTGACAGCCTTTGATAGTAGTATCATGGGCATCTTTGATGACATCATCGATCATCGGATCAAAGACATTCAATGTGTGTGACATGAGATTTGGCAATGAGACATACATCTTTGCCAATTTCATGTGGAGGGATAGGCTTATTATCGATGGAGGTGACGGCATTCTTGGCTAGTTGGATACTCATTGCACCTTTGTTATCTTCTCGATTTGTGATCGCATATAGACCTATTCTTGAGATATATGCAAGGGACGTGGATATGTGATCATTTCCCTTACATGTATTATTGCGACATACAAGAAATGCTTTATCATGGGAGGTACGATATGAGCTCCCGTCTTTTTCCTCTTTGGCTACCGATTGGACTAGGGATCTACAGTCTATCTTGATGGACCGACAGTTTCATCAGGCTCTACATTCACTCTTAGGATACGGCCATTCCTCGTACTACTAGAGCTCATCTACGCTCTTGCTCTTGCAAGGGTGCATGCTAGTGGATCTTGGCTCGACCATACATCAAGGCTTTCCGACTCACACCAGCTACTTTCTCTACAACGATGAGGTTCCGTCTTGGCTTGGTCCATCCATCTACATCTTCATTACTCACATGTGAGTGTGGTGTCACTTTAGATGCAGCAGGTGTTCATATGACTCGTTATCCATTCGGAGGGCAAAGGATAGTTATCCATGATGCCATTAGGGATGTGGTGTTTGCTATGGCGCAAGAGGATGGATACCTCACATGGAGAGAGTGTTGGTATGCCTTGCAGTCGAATAGGGTAAGCGCAAACTTGTACTTGGTTCGGGAGGACCAGGTCACTGTGGCGGATGTGGTGGTTACCGATCCTACTAGAAATACAGTTCCAGAGGGGGTGATCACTCATCCTTTAGGATGGGCGGCAAGTGGAGCGGCAGCAATCAAGATCTCTAAGTATATATGTATGCAAAGAGTTCACCTCTTTGTTCATCTAGCCTTGGAGTTATATGGAGTTATGAACACCGACTTCGACATGTTTGTGAGGGAGTAAACGAGAGCCTCTTATACTAGGCGTTAGGGTATGACTCTCTTTAGGTTACTCTATTGTCTATTTAAGGCAACTTGTTTCCATTGCGTTAGGTGATGCTTCTTTGGATGTTGTTATTTTTAGACCATTTTAGCTAGATAGTTGTGATATCATAGGTGTTGTAGAACATATTTAGGAGTGTGATGCCATTGGTGCCTAGCCCCATGTTAGGTTTTGGATCCTTGTACAATTTGATGGGGTCTTCCCATCCCTTTTGTTATTTTAATGTGTCTCGACCCCACAACGGGGGACTTAAATGGGTTGTTGTGCTGTACTGCGGACAGATTCTGTACCATACAGATTCAATCAATCTGTCTGGTCCAGTTGGTACCCCAGTACGCAGCCCTCGAAACGCATGACACGTGGCAAAAAGGTCCTGAGCAGAATAGTGACATGCTCATGAGGTGGCACTCATCGAGTGCCTCCTGGTGACGAAGCACCATTTGCGATCTTCCCTCTAAAAGCAGCGCCTCCATTTCCTCCATCCTTTCTTCGTCCATCGATGGATTCCGAACAAGGATGCGATCGGGATTGGAATCGAGTGCAATCTCTTTCTTTCTGACTTTCGATCGGGTTGCTTTCTGGTCTGCCGACGGAGTGGGGCGACGAAGATGGCATGCACCACCTCCGCGATTCTGGTAGTCCCGCAGGCATCTGAATCCGGTGCTGATAACGGGACGAGGACCATGATATATCATAATTGTAGTAAAGTAGAAAGCGAGCACGCGACGATGATTCCCTTCGTCTGATGCTATTCCTGCCTTATAGGAAGACACTTTCTACTGACGTCGTACTTTGTCGAACTTCTCGAAAGTTCGAGATGGTAAAAATCAGAAGATGGCGAAGCGAACTTTTACTACCTCGCCCGTATCCATGCCATGCCATGCTCTTCGTGTGAAATCTGGGGTCAAGTTGTTGCGTTTGATGGTAGTTTAGTCTCGCGTCTCTAATGGACGATCGAGGGGTCACAGGGTCTGATGTCGAAACTGCAGAGAGAGAGGTATTTGCGGCCGAAAGTATGCAATGAGGTAGCTGATGATAGTATGGAGACCAGAGAATGGCAACAATCTCTACGTTTTCTTGCCTGCTTGCGTGCTTGTCTCTCCACCCGCGTCCTCCTGCTCCTTCCTTAATCCATGTCTGATAGTGTCCTCGAGCGAGTTACAGCCGTCTTCAATTTACCATTCTCATCAGCCTCCAAACTGCATGGCAAATTAGCAACCTGCCGAGAATTCTCGGCCGCTGAGGTTGAAATTTCGTGATTCATGCGGTCCCTCCCCAGAAAGCAAGCCCTTGAGGTTAGTTGTTTGCTTTGCTTTGGGTTGACATGAAAAGACGAAGGGCTTGGGGAATGAGATTGAATGCACACTCATTACGTGGCACTGTATAGAATGTGAAAGCAACTTGGCACAGGACCTTACCAGCTTGAAAGTCGAGGGACCGAGAACCCGAACCGAAGATCTGCAGTTCAGGCGGGATACACGAGCGATCGATATGGGGGCAGATCTGGCATCGACGTTTTCCATGGCATTCTTGCCGGTTGCCAAACTGTTGCTCACCTGTGCATTTGGAGCCTGGCTTGGTTCCAAGAGCATGCAGATTTTGACGGCGGAAAGTCGCAAACATATGAACATGGTAGTTGTTCAACTCATCAATGTCCTTGATCTTGGCAGGGACTAACTATTTCATTGCTGTCATCCAAGTTGGATTCCTGCCACCTTCCTACTGAGTTCGCATACAAATAAATGTCTCTGGTAAGTCTTGAAAGGAGACCACCCCCGGTGGACTGCGCTGTCCCTTCCTTCTGCAACTGATTTGAAAGTAACAAAATTTGAGCCATGGAATGCGTTTGTTACTCCCTGGTTGCAGATGGTATTCCTTGCATACACGCCAGCATTGGTTTTCTGCAAATTGACTTACGCAGTTTCTCTCGAGAATCTACTAGCCTGGTAAAAACAGCAACAACTTGCCTTAGCCTCTGTATACATAGTAACGCTCATTGCACTAGCCTTCCAAAGGACCTGCTTGTTGATTCTTCCACCCCATACACAGCCACTGTGTGAACTCCACTATCTATAACAGAACTCACAGACATTTCAGACATACGGATCGTCACTGAAAACAAACAACAGAGATTTCGTTGATGTTTTCCCCACCGGTAGGTCTGCAGTGTACAGCTTTCAACTATTGGGGATGGCTTCAAGGTAATTTATAATAAAGAAGCTTGCATGATGGTTGTGCAGGACTTTCATGATCCGAATACGGAAATGAAATCTTATGTATTTAGCTTAAACATCTAAAAATTGCTTGAGTAATTTACACTGCGCGGATTGTGTAGGACAGTTTTCTCCCACGTTTTGCCCTCAATATCTCTGGTGGTCCTCAACCTACAAGTTATCAGCCCCAGCAAAGTGGCCGCCAAATTATGCTAGAACTGAAAAGTTTGACAGCATTTCTCTGCGTTCATAAGAGCACAAGTGGGAAATATGAACGTCTGTCCCTTGTGTGTAGGTGGTATATGCCCGTGAACGTTATACTCTGTTACACCATAGGGAGTGGTCTTGCCTTCATCGTAATAAGCGTCACAGAGCCACCACCACATCTGAAGTCCCTCGTGATCGCTTGCTGCGCCGCAGGTGAGTAGACTTTCTGTTCCGAAGGTGTTTTCGAGTCAAACTTTCAAAGCTCTGTATGGTTGTAAATCTATCCCGTTTTATGGAGGCAAGGTGGATGAGCGCTTAGAATATCATCTCCACATGTACATCACCACAAAATGGATCACACTGCTGCTTTTAATAATTCATGATACACCATGGTTTCGACCACAGAGACTCATTCGGTTGACCTGATTACTGTTCCTCTTGTGTTTCATGCTCTCACTAGAGACTTCCATGATCCCAAAGTACAAAGGGGTGGCGATATGATGTGAAATAGACAACTGGGGCTCTCTGACAGAAAGTCTTTCAAAGCATTGTAATGCAGCAACTTGCAGTTGACAGGCTCAGGCTTGTGTCTGTTTTGTGTACCTTCCTCTCTGCAGGTAATATAGGTAATGTGCCTTTGGTCCTTGTTCCGTCAATTTGCTTCGAAAAGGACAACCCTTTTGGGACGATGGAGACTTGCAGCAAGAATGCGGTTGCGTACGTTTCCTTCGGGATGTGGGTATGCCCGTGTATTCGGAAGTTCCTGTTGAAGCAACTTCCAAGACCACCTGTAACCACTTGACGTCAGAAACTAATACTAACAAGTGTAATGGCTGCAACAACCAGTTTTACATGAAAAGGTGATAACTTTGCAGACTTGCTTTGGCCCAGTCCAGATTTTCATGGGTCGGTTAAGCCAACACATTGCCCTCATTAATGGATACAGATGGGAATGGTGCTGACATGGAGTTTTATCTACAACCTCCTCCGACCAGAAGACCAAAAACCCAGCGGAAATGCCGTTCCGTCCGCTGGCAGCAGTAGTGTGGGTTCCCCACATTCGAGTGACTTTGGAGAATTTCAAGCTGGGCTTCACCACACTGAGTTTCATGATATAGGGTTCTCGAATCAGATTGTGGCCAACAACTGGAATGCTTCGGTCTCCAATTTTCCAAAGCCTCAGGTACCCATTCAGCGAGAGCCCCAGCCACCTCTGTTATGATCAAGGCTAGAGGCCACAGCTCCTGTCCCGTGCCAACAGCATCCTTCAGTCTCCGAGATGAGGACTCTTCACAGTTTGTACACGGCGTCTGCGTCTTCACTCCGCGCTCGGATTCAAAAAAGTCCTTAACCAAAACTTAATGCTCACACGGAACATTTGATCCCTCAAGTCGTGCTCTTCTGCGGAGGTAGGATGTACAGGTCCAGAGGTCATTTAGCCGCGCAGAAATTGCGTGACCGATCACATTATTTTGGTGAGTCCTGTGAAGTCGTTTCGCTCTCATTACAGGACCCAAAAAAGTCTTCTCATGAAAGAGCGGTTTGTTCTGCCCAGGCGACCCGAAGATCTGATTCCGCCTCATATTCTGGCACCCATGTGAACCTTTTCTGTGTGGTAGAGCAGGAATCCGTTACGGGACAGTAGAATAAAGCTTCTAGATGGCAAGCGTGTGCAATCAGAAATTCTTTGGTGAAAACAACTCAAAACAAGACTTCTTACGATGTCAATCTGACGAGGTGTACCAAACTGGTATG
The DNA here is from genome assembly GCA_014180765.2 of Marchantia paleacea. Lineage (NCBI taxonomy): Eukaryota > Viridiplantae > Streptophyta > Marchantiopsida > Marchantiales > Marchantiaceae > Marchantia > Marchantia paleacea. The sequence continues at coordinate 1,891,189 of MUAA02000064.1, forward strand.
GGTGCAGAGCCCTCCACTTGTCTTGCCTGAGGTTGTTGCCCCCGACCCGAGGTCGGATCCCAAGGGCTACTTCATGAGTGTTGTTCAAAAGTACGATTTCAAAAGAATCTTCACTCCTCCAACTGCTGCAGCGGTACTCATTTCGTTCTTTGCATGAATCAGCCACGTCTCCGCGTATGTTGAATAGCAGAAAATTGAAAGAACTACGACATGTGCAGTCTGGTGAACTCCGTCTAAAGTTCTCCACAGTCCGAACCCTAATCCATTCAGCTGTTGGTCACAACTGGACAGAGCCTTGTGCTGGCGACCTTCTTGTTTTGGCTGCTGGCAAAGTTCTCTTTCGATCATGTGGATGTTGATTGACTTCATTCTTTCCGATTACCAAGCACTGTGAAGCTTGTTAGCAGATCAAAGCGTAGGGAACGTTTCTTTCACTTCACCTGTAATTCTCCTTCTCCAACTTACCTCACCACGTTCCATCACCTGCAGGCTGCATGATACAAGCCCTACAGTATTGTAGTATGTACATAAAACCTACTATTGCGAACTCTATAACAGCAGAACCTCACACTTCTCTGCTGGTATTGATTTAACTGAGTTGATTCTTTGAGATTTATCAGAGCACATTAGGACCGTGCGTCCTAATGTGCTCACAGCTGTCACAACTCTGTAGGTGTGATACTCCAGCAGCACATTTTTTCAAGTGAACTGAGCCATAGGTGGACTGGATGCAGCTGGCGGGCTTGACCGTAGGATTGATACCGCCACTAAAAGACTTGATGCTCGGACCCTTACGAGCGTTCACTGAGTCGGCTGATATTATCGGGTATTTGCTAAATTCGCTCGTCAGAAATTGAGAGCAGAGGTCAGATCGTTAAGTGAACTGATTTGAAGTCAGCTATCTGGTCGATTGTTAGTCTGTCTGTGCATGAAGTTCTGTTCTAACTTCCAGTGCATCGACGGTGCTCACGAAACTTGGATCCAAGGTCAAGTCTCGCAATGGGCTTGCCAGCTGGTTCATATGACACCAGAAGCCAACCGTTGCTTCGATTCCAAAACACAAATGTCATGTGGTCACAACCCCACGAGTATGGTTTAACTCGGTGCACAACTCGTCAATGAATCGTGTTGTTTTTGCAGACAGGCGATGATTCCAGTCATGAACTTGGTTCTCGGAGCGAGCCTTGTGCAAGGTATGAAACAGAAAATTGCCCTCAATAGAGCTCATCTCCACGAGCCACGTGAAGTGTTAGTGTTAGACAAATGGGCCATTATGGACATAGGGAATCAACTCCTGTTCTCAGCGCACATGCAGTTTAGTGAAGCAATGTCTCGGTCCCTGACTCCTGCTATAAGAATGACTGCAGGAGCTTCGACTTCAGAACTGCCGATGAAGACGATCATTGGGATTATAATCGTTCGACTTTGTGCTCTGCCCGTCATCGGCATGATGATGATCAAGATAGCGCATGATTTCGGTTTTCTACCGGAAGACCCGTTGTTCCGGTTCGTTCTCATGGTTCAATATACAATGCCTACAGCCATGAACGTAGGTCCGTACTCCCTGACCCCATGATGTCCGCGAACGCTGTCAAAGTTCAAAGCTTCGACCGTTTGTGGCCCGAACGATGTTTCCAGCCACCACCGCAGTACCCTCGTCATGCGCAGTTTGACCCTCTTTTACTCGATTGCACATTTTTAAATCTTAGTCGCTTCGCGTTTGAAGACTTCAGTTCTTCAGCATGTGGTCAATATGTGCTGGGTCCGAGGTAGAGTATAGATTAGGGATTAAGAAGTCCTTAATATATATACATATGTGTGTGTTTTCATATGATGTTTCAACGAAAAACGGTGATTGCTAAACTTTCTAGCGAAAGTCACGTTACTTCATATGGACAGATAGTTTACTTCCGTCTCTAAAGCTCCCTTATATTTTATATGTTACTATCGATTCCATAGTGCCGTTTTTCGCTCGCTCACGGGGCACATCGCTTGTCGAGGGGATGGGTGGAGGATAGATGCAAAAAGGACAGTTACTGACGTTTAAATTCAAGATTCAAGTAGGAACTTAAAGTCGTCTGCAAAAGGTTTTATGTCCAGTCAAATCTGACGGATGTAAATTTATGTACTACTAACAATGTGTTCATCTATTACACACATTATTACAAAATACCTGTTACACAGCCAATTACAGTACATATAACGGACAGTCGCTGTAGGCTCAATCCGCCAATTGACATCCGTTTTTTTAATGGACTTGTTATGAAATCCCCTATTCTGCCCATGGCGAATGCTTTGTTCATTTCACTCGGCCAACTTTCTTCAATTTTCTTTCATTCACTACATTGGGTTGAACTAGATTTCTCATATTTCTCAAGAAGTTATTCCCTGAACTGGTTGTTTCTTCTGTGATTTCTTGCCCCAGAAGGAAATTTTTCCCCTTTAGATATAGATTCTGCCCTTTTCCCTGTAAGCATTGCACAAGCAGGTATCTATATACAAGGCAACTTGAATTGATACCATCAATCTTGGCATCTTCGTCCACGTGGCCTACGGCCAAACAGCAAGGCTCTTCTTGTGAAGAACCCATTTTGCATAAGCCGAATGTAATCCGCTTGTCGAACCGTAACTCTTGCAGGTAACAGTTTATTTAATACCCTTACCGGAACTGCCGGTAGCCTTAGTCGACGAGAGACAGCAGACGTTCAATGTAATACAAGTTTTCCTTCGCTTCCTATGCAGGTACCGTTGCGCAGCTGCATGGGGTCGGTGAGAAGGAGGTAGCTTTGGTGTTGTTCTGGTCCTATGTCACAGCTTCAGTTTTCATAACGATGTGGGTTTTGATTTACCTCGAATACACTTTCTCATGACACGTACTCGACAGAACCCAACAAGGGTGTAGACGCAGTTTTCGCTTCTCAAAGGTAAGAGATGACTTATTTCTTCAACTGATTTATCCTACGTCTGGCAAGTGAAGAGAAATCGTTCCTCAACTTCCGCGCTTGTCATGGGCAGGACAACGCCACTTCCACGCCAGAGAACACGCTCGGGAAATGTAGACAGAAAGAAACCCCAGTAAAGAGTCCGGAGCCCACAAGCTGGACGGGTATCCCTCAAAACGCGTCGGCAACCGTTGATTACGGTCAACACTCCAGACTTATCCCATCAACAAGTCAGCCCGACGAATCCAAATTTCAATCGATTTTCGCCACCCCGAGTCTTCTGTCATTTTCAACAATTCGGAGCATGCGCCTGGGTGTCCTCCAAGGAGAGCAGGCTCTTCGTGCTGTGGAAGTCGTTACGCATTCTTGACGGACCTTTCGTACAGCTCGATATACACCACTAGACCCCACGGTCATGTTAAGACTAGTTGCAGTACCAGGTCTTCGACCATGGCAATAACAGACATCTGGAGCAGGGTGGAATAGCGGTCCTGCGTAGAAAGCGTGTAGCTGTAACCTACACTACTTTGTTCCGAGTAACGGCAAAAGGCCAGGGCACCTAACGATTGGGGTCTTTGTAAACGGACTAAAACGTTCACTGCAGTATGTTTCTTATCGTAATGATAAGAAATTTCAAAGGTGACGACACATTTCACAGTCACAGGCGCTTGCAATCATTATCCACGATTTCAAGCAAACAAACATGCCACCACGTGTAACTTGATCGACGGCATGAAATGCGGGTGGAATACAAGATGGTTAGTTTATCGGATAATCTTACAACATTCTTGGTTAAGGGAAGGACTTGACAATTGCTCCAATTTTGGAGACGAACTTTGTATTGATATTTGCAAATTAAGCAGGCACTGGTGCAGGTAGCGGCTGTAGTGCCTTCAAAGGATTAGAGATAACAGAATCGATAAGCCCGTACTCCTTGGCCTCCTTCGCACTCATGAAGAAATCCCTATCAGTGTCCGTGACTATCTTCTCAAGAGGCTGCCCAGTATGATAGGCGAGATACCCATTCAAGTTTGCCTTGTGATGCAAAATTTCATTAGCCTGGACAATATTACACTGCAGTCAGTGCCAGTAGATTCAAGGAACATAGCAGCTTGCGCAGTCTTAAGACCCCAATTTATAACGTGACATCTTCCAATGTAAGGGGCAGAGATGATGTTTAAAAGTCAAAAGAGGAAGTCCTTGTCAATGCCATAACCATGATATTCATTACCTGAATCTCAATGTCAGTTTGTTGACCTTGAGCACCTCCAAGAGGTTGATGAATCATAATTCGCGAGTTGGGTAAACTGTAACGCTTTCCTGTGGTTATAACACAACAGTAAGAAGATATTGGGCACAGTCACAAACTACTTGCGAGTTATTGAAAAGCGCAGTCGAGCATCGCATGACGAGCAGAAAAGATTCACAAAAGTCTTTGAAAAGACAAACCTTTGGTGCCACCGCTGAGAAGGAAAGCTCCCATACTGCAAGAGACAACACCACTTGTCAAAAATGAAAAACCTACAAACGTAAAAGACGGTGCCTAAAACAACTTGCAAACCGACAGCTAGATTTTTATGCCACATGCCCCGGGTGACACCGGCAGGGAACTGTCAATGCTTGTGCTCCCTGAGACAACCTTTCCGATGACTGGTATAACAATGCACGGCAAACGAAGTACTAGAAAATTCCTCCGCATATTCTATCCAGCACCAGTATATATCACCACTCATTTCGAGCGATTAAAGAACTCTCCACTATATAAATTGACCACATGAAACTATAAAGCAATTCTGCAGACTAGTAAAACGCTAAAATATGCACGTTCTCATTGTGGGTATAACATACCTAGCGGCTAATCCCACACACACAGTGCTCACATCAGGCCTTATGTGCCTCATTGTATCAAAAATTGCCATTCCTGCAGAAACAAGAGAGTTACGAATCATAAGGTCACTCGGAACATTTAAAATCTGGAATTTACAGCCTCCTTGCCATGTAGAATTCCCAGGGTAAAGAACCTGTTAGACTATCACAAGCTGGTGGAAGCTTTGGAACTATCGCTGCGGGTAAACAGCACACTCTGGAGTAAAATCAAACTTCAGGCAATAAAACTTTAGGAAGATTGAGGTTCGCATTTCATAAGAAGAAAATAGAGAAGGAAAGAGATCACACCAGCTGTGACAGAACCTCCTGGAGAGTTTACGTACATGATGATGTCCTGCAGCAGAAAGTAATAGAGCAAATAGTGCTTTCAGTAAGCTATGATATTTGCCTCCATAACACTAAGCGCCGAAGGGGCTAATGGAAGTGAAACTCTGGACTCCCAAAAGAAGTTTTTCGTACGGCTGACAGAAATGGATTATTTTGAGGGCAGTAGTCTGTTTTGCAAGCACGCAAAGAACAAAAAGAAGAATATCCAATAGGGGGAAAACAAGAAGATTTTTAAATTTTGTGTCTCACTCTGTTGGGGTCAGCGGCGTCAAGGTACAAAAGTTGTGCAACAATCAAATTCGCCATATCATCGTCGACAGCACCACCACACCTAATAATTCTCTGTGATACACAAGCCCAAATCACGTGATGAAAACTTCGTCCAAATACTTGACTGCATGTTCATTCTCTGCGTCGTTCTCAAATTTAGAACCAAAAGTGATCAAACTCCATGGATGTAGATATGGGGAGGTTAAATTGGGCTAGTTCTGTGAGATGGGCATTCGCTAAAATTAGGTTTCCAGCAGGCACAAAAGCAATCCAGATACAAGTTGCTAAAAAAAATCATATTACATACATGTTGGAACAGCTGGGTTATGACGCTTTGGAATCGTTCCTGCACCATCGGTGGCGGTCCTTGCCCCTGGTTGGCATAAGGGCCGGCATACATGGATGTAGGCACTTCCAGATCGTTCCTGCGCGTCACTTATCCGAAGGGGAAATCAGGAACCACTAAGACGTTGACGACCTGCTGAGTGCGTCCTTGAATACGAAACAAAACAACTGTCAAATTCAATCATATTTACAATCACACGGACGTCACGCGAGTAAGTAAGCACACCTTATAGACCACACATCTCTCACAACATCAGATGATGGTGTCCATAACCTCTCGGATCGGATAGATGCCTGAGGAGCTCCAATTCCCCTTCTACTTCTGTCACAAACGAAAATCAAGACAGTAAGCACAAGCCCACAGCTGCGGCCGCGTTCATCACATTTCCATTCAGCCCAAGGAACGCTAAGTCGAAGCAATTGGTGCAAAAGCAGTGTCACAACCATTTGCTGCCGCTGTAGGTTGAAAGAGAAATCGCGTGCATTCAAGGCCACCAAACATTCCCAGTTTCCTTCAAACACAGATTTCCACCGCCTCACAAAGCGGAAAGACATGATTGCTACGAATACAAAAAAAACTGATAAACCAGGAACCCCACTAACGATTATGTAAAAACATAAACACTCCCCAAAAAATCTCGCCGCCAAAGTGAGCAACACGAGCACGAACACTACTACTGAACCAAACCCTTCACCCATAAACCCCGGGCGTGACGAAAACTCTCTAAACACAGCACAAACCTGGACGACGAAACGAGTGAGGGTAAACGCAGCGACTGTGGCAACGACGATGGATTCCGAAGGCAAGCAGGGGACTTTCTCAAAGACGATCCAGCGGCAACAGCAGCAACGGCAGCCACCGGCATGGCGGTACATGCATGCGCCATGGTTCGAATCAGGGATGGCGCTCCACAAGCGCACACAAGGGCACGGCTGTCCAGTCGGTCGTCTGCCTTTCGAGTTTACCAACAACAACGAATGATAAACACACTCTCCTCTCCCCTGCTGTCAATCTCTCTACCTCCCTTGACCCTTTCTCTCTTTCTCTTGCTGTCGAGCTTTACTCTATCGTTTGGTCGTTCGGTGTTGGACTAAGGAGCGTGCGAGCGAATGGATCGGGTTTGGGTGGGGTGAAATTCAATCCTTTCGTCCGCTCTACTCCCTACTGCTCTGACGTTGCCACGTCTACCTCGTTGGCCTCCGAGCAACCATGGACACACGCCTAGGCGAGTAACATGGCATGAATGTACCTACTGTGGTACCTCCTGTCGTGTCCGTCCACCAACTACAGTAAGCTACTACTGCAGAGTGCTGTAGAGATTCCCGTCTGTGGGGTCATAATCAGGACTTTCGATTTATCTTTCGAGTGTAGTAAATAGGGAGTGCGGAACATGGTCTCTACAATGTCGTCTATTACTATGACTGTATGTTGCTTTTCTCTTCGAGTGATCGCTCCGGTTCGAGTGATCGCTCCGGTTCGAGGGTATGGAGATTACGGGGAGAAGAGAGAGTAAAATACCTTCTTGCATATCATTCATGGGGTCTTCCCATCAAATATTACAAGGATGGAACCAAAACGGTAACATGGGGCTAGGCCTTAACAGGGAAATATGGGAAATATGTCCTTCAGCACCTAAGATATCCAACTATCAAGGTCAAACGGTCTACAAACAACATAGCATCCGAAGAAGCATCATAGATCATGTCGAAGTCGGTGTCCATAACTCCATATAACTCCAAAGTTATAGTAACAAATGGCCTCTCTGCATATCCCTATACTTGGATACCTTGGCTACTGCCACCCCACTCGCTGCCCATCCTAGAGGATGGGTGATCATCACCTTTGAAACTGTGTCTCGAGTAGGATCGGTAACCACCACATCCGTCACAATGACCTCGACCTCACATAACCAAGTACATGTTTGTCCTAACCCTAGTCGACTGCAAGGTATACCCACTTCGACATGTTCGTGAGGGAGTGCGCGAGAGCCTACCATACTAGACGGTAGGGGATATCACTCTCTTTAGCTTATTGTTTAGCCTACTTTAGGCAACGTGTTTCCACTGCTCTACAAAGAACACTAGTTGGTGCAATCCATAAGAGAGTAATCACATTAGATGATGCTTCTTTGGATGCTCATGTTGTTTGTATACCATTTGACCTTGATAGTTCCGATATCTTAAGCGTTGTATGACATATTTCCGAGTGTGATGTTGTTGAGGCCTAGCCCCATGTTACCTTTTTGGTTCCATCCTTGTACGATTTGATGGGGTTTTTTCATCCCTTTTGTTATTTTACTATGTCTCTACTATTATAGATGTTGTTATGACATATTTATTTCAGCTACACATAAATGTATTCACAAATCATCCCATAAAATAGCTTATGAATTCAACCGCAAATATTACTAAAGATTATCCTATCATCTCCACCTATACTCCTCAAGCACAGAGATGTTGGTAATTGTAAATTTTTTTAAGTATAGCCCCACCAATGGCACCAAATACATCAGCTAAATTTTTTCTTAACAACAAAATGGGGTTCTCTATCCCAAAATCTTGCACAAACATATTGTTTGTGAGGTTTGTGGAGATTTATAATCTGAAAGTTACTCTCAAATGCATTTTTCAGTCACATAAGAGTTTAAAGATTAATATTTGTGCGATTTGAATTGATTAATTTGATTATTTTTATGAAAAAAATTAAAATCTTTTATCCCAAATATAAATATCAAAATTATTTTAAAAGATAGATTAAAAATTATTCATCAATATTTAAAATCATATTTTTATATTTATATAATTATAAAATATATTATTCTACATTTTTAAATATTAATTAAATGTTTTATATATTTATATTATTATATTACTAAAATTTATTAAATGATTAAAATTAATTTCTTTTAAATATAATTTTTATCAAATTATACTTAAAAATATTTAAATAATTATAAAAATTAATTAAATATAAAAATGATAAATATTTTTTTAAAAAAAATTAAATATATTTATTAAAAATATAGGTTGTATAAAAAAATTATCTATTCTACATATTTTATTGAATTCATATGATTGTGCAAGCTTATACAAGTAACTAAAATTTTATAAAAAAAAAATTTATCAGAATACTTTAATACAAAAAATTTAAATAAAATTATTCTTCATACTTGATTGTAAATAATTTAATAATATAATTCTAATGACATGTGTAGTAACAATATATTCTTAATTGTACTTGATCAAATTTTCACTCTAGTATAAAGATGATATTCATCACATGCAATATGTTTCTGGAAGTGATGATACATGTTGCAGACGTTGTGGATGAGCGGCAATAGCCAAGGTCTCCAAGTATATGGTACGCAAAGAGTTCAACTCTTTGTTCCTTTCGCTTTCGAGTTACATACGTCAACTTCGACATGTTTCTTACAAACATGAGAGCATATCATACTATGCGACATGGATATCATTTTTCTTTAGTATATTGTATAGCCTATTTTATTCAAAGTGTATCCATTGTTCTACAAATAGCACTAGCTAGTGCAATCAATAGAAGAGCAATCATGTTAGGTGATGATTCTTCATATGTTCATGTAGTATGTAGACGGTTTGATCTAGCTAGTTTGAATATATTAGCTCCAATATGACATATTTCCCATTGTTATGCTATTGGGGTCTAGCCTCATCCTACCCCTTTGGTTTCATCCCTATCCAACTTGATGGGATCTTCCCATATTTTTTTTGCTATATTACTAAGTACTCGACTATAACTTAAATAGAAATCTAAAACTAAATTATCCATTGTGAAAAACTTTGAATTAATTTATTCCTGTAAACATGAGTTTAATTTGTAGAATACTCAACTTCCTAATATATATATATATTTGATAGTTTATATTTAAGAAAAAATCACAAATTTTAAAATCAAAATTAATTTCACAAATTAAATTAAATATAAAATTAATTTTTTAATATTATGAAATTTTATTTAATTGTTTATGAAGTTAAAAATATTGAATATTTTTTTAAAAATAATAATTTATATTTATCTTTAAAAAGATTATATTTTATTTTTGATTTTTATATAACAAATATTTCATTATTTCAAAATTTTATTTTGATTATAAAATTATTCTTAATTTTTTATATATGCATATTGTAATATTAAATAATTACAATAATTTTATGTTTTATATTATAAAAATTAATTAAATGCATCAAATAAAAAAATAAATTTTCAAAATATATATTTTTTTAAAAAATTTATTAAATAGTTATAATTGTTCTTGGAAAAAAAAAAATTCTTTTTTAATTTATAAAAAATATTTGCATGTTTAATTTATTTAAATAGAAGAATAAAGTTTTTTTAACAAAATTAACTTGAATATTAACCAAATGTTATGTCTATTTCAATATATTATTTATTTTAATTTAATAAAATATTCATATATTAAAAAAATTTATATTAAAGTATTTTGTTCCCATCTCTTGCTGTTATTGCATTGGTTCTATTAGAACCTAGTTGGAAAATTATGGAGATTTGAATAAAAAATTATGAGTGTTTTTAGATTTTATGATTTTCATAGTTAGCATTTTTCGATGTTAGGGGGTTGTGGTTCTGTAGGTGGGAGTAGATACATGATGGAGTGCTAGGTTTCTTTCTCGTTCTCAATCTACTAGATATAGCTTCACTTTGCCTCATGGGGCTGCCAAAAGCAGTGTGTAATACACTATGTCCGGTGTGTCATTGTCTCTTTAATTCACAAGGGGTAAAGACATACGTGGGAAAGATGCACAAAGAATATGATTGTACTACTTGGGATGCGCATGTGAGGAGAACAGTCACATCGACATCGGTATTTGTGACTTCGGGGAACACGCACACTACATCGACTCCTTTTTTGAGCATTCCGGGTATACCAATCGAGTCGTGGGAGTGGTTAGCTTCCCATGCAGGTTCGATTTTAGGGCTTTTTGAGACTAGGTTTCCATGTCTAAGTTTATTCCATAGACTTCCTCGTGCCAAGGTCTCCAAGTATAGAGGTATATAGAGAGGTCACCTCTTTGTTGCTCTAGCTTTGGAGTTATATGGAGCTATGGACACCACTTCGACATGTTCGTGAGGGAGTTCGCGAGAGCCTACCATACTAGACGGCATGGGGTATCACTTTCTTTAGCTTACTGTATAGCCTATTTTAGGCAACTTGTTTCCATTTCTCTACAAAGAGTACTAGCTCGTGCAATCCATAAGAGAGCAATCATGTTAGGTGATGCTTCTTCGGATGCTCTGTTGTTTGTAGACCGTTTGACCTAGATGGTTCAAATATCTTAGGTGATGTATGACATATTTCCAAGTATGATACTATTGGGGCCTAGCCCAATGTTACCGGTTTGGTTCCATCCTTGTACGCTTTGATGGGATCTTCCCATCCCTTTTGTTATTATACTTTGTCCATTTCCCGTTTACACAAATAATGAAATAAATTATATGTTAGAAGATAAAAAAAATTGGAATAATTTATTTTTTATTATTTGATTTATGAATATTTATTTAATCTTTAATACATTCATGAAAGTAAAAAAAAATATAAAATGAAAGTTTAGATTTATAATTCATTAAAATTTTTAATATGTAAAAAAATTATACATTTATAATATTTCAATTTAAATGATTATTTTATTATATTAAAAAATATTTTTTTAAAAAATGTAATTTTTATTTTTATTTTTGAAAAAAAATTAAATTTAAAAATCAAATCAGTGTTATTAAATAAATTATAAAAATTTATACATTTGAATTTTTTTAATTTTATGAGTTATAAAAAAATTTATATTATATATGAATAATTTTAATAATTTTAAATTTTAATCATTTGATCATATTTAAAATAATTGATGTAATTATTATTATTAATTATTAAAAAATATAAAAAATTTCAACATATAAATAAATTTATTTTTATTTCATTTTTGATATATTTATGAAATTTAATCCTGATATATAGCTTTAATTATTTTTATATATTTAAGTAAAATAAACATCATATTTTAAATATTTATTTATAACATAAAATTATAATTTATTTAATATGTTATAATATATTTTTATACATTATTATAATCAAAAATTTATTTACATAAAATTTATGCATTCATATTTTATTGATGAAACATTATTGTGTAGATAAAAAAAAATTACATTTGAGTTGGAAGTAAGAAATATAGTCTAACAAAAATGATTCAAAACATATTAAATTTTAAAATATTATTGATCTTGTTTTATAATTTTTTGTCAATATTTTTCATGCACACAATACATAATATGTTCAGATGAAAACTAAGATGCTTGAATACCAACTAGTTGTTCATCATAAAAAAAATATAAATATATGACAACAATTATAAAAAAAAATCATATTGTTGTATCCAAAAAAAAAAAAGTTTTAGTGTGATATTGTTAAATCTAATGTTTAAATATGTAAATGGGTGTATATCATTAATTTATTTTGAATCATAAATTAATGATATACAAACATGATATAGTGATAACATATGTTGTGTTTGAGAGTTGTAAAAAACTCTCAAACACATATCATATATTAATTTTATTAAAAAAATTATTTAAAATTATTGAAAAATCATATGTTATGATTAAAAATTATTTAAGATTTAAAATAAATATTTATTTTAATTTATTTTTTTAAAATTAATTTATTAGTTTAAGAAAATCATAATAATCATATTTTTATCTCATATAATAATATTTTTAATAATTAATAATATTTTAAATAATATTTTAGGATTTTTTTAAAAATAATTAAAATAAAAAAATTGATTCAATAAATATTTTTCAATAAATTTTGAATAAATTTAAGAAAATTAATGCTTTAAATCAAATTAATTTTTTAATTACTTGAACATCATATAATTTGCAAAAATATAATTTTATATATTTAAATATAATTTTATTTGGATCATTAAATTTTTTGTATATTTTATATTCAAAAATTACATTATAAATTTTAAAATATTAATCAACATTAATTTTTATTATTTTTTATATATATATTTATTCGAAATATAAAAGATATAAAATATATGTTTATTATGAGATTTCATCATGTTTATTTTTTTAAATATTTGTTGATGATTTGAATTAAAAAGCAAATAAATTTAAAATGAATTTTTGAATGGATTTATTTTACAGATATTCTTTTCAAAATATAACATATAATTGATTTAATTCTGATTTATTTGGTATTTAATGTAAAAGTAATTATTTAATATTGAAAAAAACTTATGAATTTTGATAAACAACATAAAATTATAAATTATTCCAATCTTGAAAAAAATATTCATGAGTAATTTGATGTAAAATAATACTTGTGATATTGACAAACATTTTCATTATGAAGATAATAATCAACTTTGATAAATATATTACAGTAAACTTAATCTTAGAAATACATGGTAATATCACAAGCCTTGGTTCCATCCTTGTACGATTTGATGGGGTCTTCCCATCCGTTTTGTTGTTATATTGCGTCGTAATCTTAGAAACACATTTTTACGCTTGTAGTATGTAGTTTGTGCTTCCTTTTTTTTTAAGGGACATGAAACATCAACATTAACTAATATATTCAAGCGAGATGAGTTGAATGCCCAAGTCCACTTGAATTTATATAATTTATGTGAGATAGATTTTGAAATAAATTGCACTATATGCACAATTGTTATCAAATCACAATTCAAAAACTCATTTTTCATATTCATATGATGCATTTTTCATTTCTACTATGATGGAATTGTAACAATGACACAAATTATAGACATGTTGATTATAAGGGTCTTTTGCTACATATGATTTTCAATTTATATGGACTTTTATATGAGGTTATATTAATCTTACATGCCCTCTTGCATGTTTGTTGTTGATCCAATGCTGCAATCTCTCTTGCATAGTTGGCTACCACTTAACATACTTCATAACTTATTCAAATCATAATGGTTATTTTTTCAACTACTTTGAGTATGTATGCATAATGTATAGCATGATCAAAAAATTGATCTTCCATATATGATGAATTGCTTAAGCATGGTTAGATTTTCTCCATCTCTACTCCATCATATCTAATATATGTTTATTATATTTAAAAAAAATTGAAATCTTTAAGAATTCATAATATGTATCAATCTTACACTATAGTTATTAGATGGGGTAGTAATTTATACAATAATTACAGTTATTACATTATGAACATTTATCGTTGAAGCATAGATCGAAAAGATTTTGTAAACAATTTTTTTCTTCATTACATACAATATACTAGATGTCCGATTAACTGGATGTCCAACCATATGGGAGACTGGGACATGTATTTTTAAATACATGTCCCATTCTCTCATATGATCTTTCCCCAAGCCAAACTTTCTAAATCCTCTATTCACTATTAGAACAACTCTTTGCTAGATCATCAACCTTGGAATGATCTCTTGAGGTGGTACAATGATCAATCAATGTTAGATCAGACAAAGTCTGAAACTCACCCAAAAATGGAGTATCTTGATCAGTTAATATTTTTGCTTGTGCACCAAATCGGCTTAGTATCAAAGCAAAGAACGCATAAACTATCACCTCTCTTGATTCATTAGACAATGCCACCAACTCAATCCAATTGGAGAAATACTCCACTATGACCAACACATATCGATGATGTTGCATAGTCAATGGTAGAGGTAATGCAAAATCCAAACTCCAACAATATCCAAGTCCCATAATTGATAGAGAATTGGAATTTTTTCTGACTTTAGATTTGAACCTAATAAAGAGTGATAAACAATAAATTTTACTATATCTCTTTCATATGATTTTATATAAATGATAAGTTATGGACATGTTTTGATCATCATGAAGCATTTTCAAGTGAGAAGAAATAATCATGTGATGGTTCGTATTATTTAATACAAAAAAGTAGTTGTCTTGTAAATAGATCTAAACTGTTTTATGCTTTTGAGTCAATAATATATTGTACAAAGATACATCTTTGCGTGTTATCTTCTAATTTATTATTCATGTAGAAGATTGTACATAAATAAATACAATAAAAAAAATTCAAATACAAAAGATCATTTTATATCCATAAATGCCTCAATTAACATCTCATTTAATTGTTGTTAAAGTTGTGTTAATAAACCAAATCTACATTAATGAGTATCCATGTAAAACATACATCCATATTATCCATGAACAATCATGATAAAGTAATTTTTACATTTCATGCTAATTTTAGATGATATCCATAGATGATTTAATGTATCGATGATATGTTTTGATATGAAATTAGTATGACATTCAGCTAATTGATGAGTCTAAGCATGCTTGAGTTAGACATGAAAGAGATAATAGCTCCACCACATAATAATATTTAAATTATGTTATTCCCACTATGACTATTTATTACATCTTTTTACCCATTAATAAATATAAAAATATTCAATTGAAATACCTTCTTTTTACACTAATAGGTGTTACATTAATCTTATTATTTATAATTCTATGACATAGTCTTCAGCATTGTTAAAATAAACCCGATAGACTTAGTCAGACTGAGAAATTATTGTCAGATATAAGACACTCTGGTCGATTATTGAAAAATTTACATTACAGGTAAAAGGGCGTCTTTATAAGCATGCCGAGCTTGCTGAAGCGTGGCTAAGTCAAGCACGTGCCGCAGGTCGAAGCCATTCACGGTCTCCTGTGTTGGAAGAATTGCTCAGTCAATCTGAACAGTTTTTGTGGGGAGGACATGAAATAGATCAGGTGTGTGCTTGGCTCTTCTAGGTTTTCATTTCCCTAAACACAGGAAATAGGTAAGGGGACTCGAGATTTCGAATCTGGGCAATATTTGGGTAATAGTTTGCATATGATAGACTTAGTCTATCATATGCAAACTGAGGTAGATTTTTCATAATATTATGAACAAATATCATATCTTTGAATGTCTTCATGTAGTGTTGATTAAATTGTCCCTAATGTGCATAATGGAAGGTCAAGTGTCATTTCATTTCGGACATAGAGTTGAAACAATCATTATTTGTTAGTATGGAATTCAAGATTTTGAGATTAATATATAAGACAGATTTGATATATCATGTTCATGATTTGATATTGTGATGTATCATGTTTATATCATGCGTAAACATCAAGACTGATCTTCTTTCTTTTTTCCTAATTGCATAGTTTTCTTGAGTAAAAGTTGCATACATGATGTATTCATCGTATGCTCCTTGATCCAAGTGTCTCTGATTTCATGATAATTACAAGAGTCATTTGTTGCTACTCTACCATCTCTGATTGCATCATAACTTCCTCTAATTTCAAACTAATAGTTTTGATCAAAATAATGTTGAGTATGATTATGAGTCCCATCCCTTTGTTATTATACTTTGTCCATTATGTTTCCTATGACATAATCATGTTCTTGTTGATTATACTAGTGCAAGAGCTAGTACAATGGAAAATTTGCTCTTCAGTCACTAATAGATTACTCAAGAACTACAATAATCAAAGTATGAAAACCATAATATTCATTATCTGATTTTCTTAATGTGACCATGATAAACATATCATCCCCTTTCTCATATGCTACCAATATAATCTAAATGAGATTATATTGGTAGCATATGTGAAAGGGGCTAAGATATCATTATTGATATTGTGAGATCCTTGCCTGATAGAGATTAACTGCAGTGACATTTGCATCTTCTAGCTATGGTAGATGTACAATTAAGATCAATTTTTGTTGTAAGATAAAGTTTAATGTTTAATACAAAACAGCTGTGGGTGTCTAGAGTCTTAACCTCAAATTTTTTTGTAAAATAGAGTTTAATTGTCAATACAAAACAGTTGCTCGTGTCAAGAGTTTTTATCTCAATTTCTTTTGTACGATAGAGTGAATGATTCAAAACAGTTGCGGGTGTCTAGAGTTTCGCTCAAGCGATTAGCATTAGGGACTATTTCTCGCAACGTTCTTGGAGATTATGAATTTATGCAACCGTGAAAACTGTAACTCAGTGACTTTGAGTCAACCAACCATTGAAGTGAGTCAGCTGTAAGTTTGAGACCGAAGCTGAATATCCGGGCGTACCCACGTTACCAACACAATAACATGTCACTGTAACAGTTTGTGGCTTTTTACCCTGGCTTTTTTGAGGCACTTTGTTAAAGCGAATGAGTTAATGAAAGATTAGATTTAAGTCAACCGTTGAAGTTCCAAGCAGACACAGACTTGGTCCCAGCGTTCCGCCAGCAGCCTTGTTGAAGAGGGTAGAAGATGCTACGGGATACAAGAACGGAAATCCTCACAAGTCCAACGAACAGTTCAGCAAAGCGCGTCCTCGTATGCAAATTTGAAAGGGTCCGCCATTACCACCCGGCGATAGCCCACTAAACCCATCCGTGTTCCGGGAAAGAACAATCCAGACCGGTCATCGTCGTCCCCTTGCTGCGCTGGTCTTCCTCTCGCTCCGTTCATCCCTTCCCATCACATCCAGCGGCCTGTCCCCAGAAGGTCCCAGTCCCTACCTATCCGGCCTCATCTCGTCCCGTCCCGGCACTTCCCATTTTAACCATCCCGCCTCGTCAGATCGTGATCATCTTCATCTCCATCATCGTGGTGGCGCATCTCTCGCGTCTGTAATTAGCATTCCTCTCTGCTGCCTGCATCTCGGGACTCCGGATCTCAACTCTGCTGTCCCTGGGCTCTCGTACTCTCAATCTGGGTACCGGCTCCGTCTGCGGTACACGGAGCTCCGGTGCTGAGACCCGCAGGAGGAGCTGCGCTTGAGTTTCTTCGTGGGCGTGCTTGCTGCGCAGGGAAGAGAAGAGAAGAGAAGCGGAGGGAAGGGAAGTGAAGTGACGAGGGCAAGGAACTGGGATACAGGCTGGGTGGCTGGCTAGCTGGCTGTCTGACCGAGAGAAACAGGAGAGGCAGGAGACGAGAAAGTGGGCGACGATTCGAGAGAAGAAGAAGGACGAAGTCTTACACAAGGTTCGTTGCCTTCATTGTCTCAATGCAGTAACATACATACAGAGCATGGAGAGGCCCGGTGCCAGTGGCATATTTGAGTAGTGCGCGTGCACGCGGGAAAGAGGGAGCGGGGGAGGCCAGGCTTGGGACGGGCTTGATGGGTCGATTGATCTGAGCTGAGCTGAGCTGTGAATCGAGTTGAGAGTGGAACGGGGTTGCGGTTGGCAGGGAAGCAAGGAAGGGTTGAGTGTAGAGTGTAGAGGGTAGAGACAGACAGACAGACGGACGGACGGACAGAGGGAGTCTGAGAGACGGTAGGTCTTTCTTATGTAACATGGGCACGCCCGGTTGTTCAGCTTCGGAAGGAGGCTGTTGACTTGACTGGAGCTCGGAGGAACGGGAAAGACTAAACGAGGAGGAGACGACTCGAGACGATTCGAAGAGGATAGAAGGGAAGAAGTCCACAGATAGGGAAAACGGGACGGAAGGAAAGGGAAGGGTCCCTTGGACGATTGTGAGAATTTGCCGAGGAGAGGGGATCTGGACATTTGATTTCAGGAGGATCTGAGGTTTTTGTTTGAGAGAGAGAGAGAGAGAGAGCGCCTGGAGGGTGGAGAAGACTGGGCTTGTAGTTTGAGGAAGAAGATGAGATCCAATATGGCTGGGGGACGTTTGTGGGAAGAGGACTACCAGATTAATGCGCAAGCGGATTATTTGAGAACCAGAAGTGGAGCTGCTGTGGTTGCAGGATGCGCCCTCAATGATGTTGTTGTTGGTTGTGAATATGTCGTGATTTCTTGGGGATCAATATCATCGTCTTCTTCTTCTTCTTCACTTCAGGTGGCCTGTTGGTGATTGTTCAGTTAGATCAGGATATCGAGAGCAGCATGCTCATTGGACCACGCTCTGAGAAGTAGGAAATCGGATCGTCGCGCTATCTTACGATTACATACACTTTGATGAATGCCACACCAATTCATGGCCCATCTTAGGGGCCATGAACTGAACAGAGTGCCACCCAGTGCCAATAATTCCAATTTGACGAAGATTGTTCTCGATTTTGCACTGCTGCGCGTTGGCCTTTCTGCGACGAGATTAGTGCCACCTGGTGCCGCACGGGTTTCACCACACGCGGTTCTATATTTCTCCCCTGGAACCTGATTTTGTTCACCAGCGTCTTGATCCAGAATGTCTCACATGGAGGGGAGAGTGGAGGAACTTTTGACCTTTCCCATACAGCTGTGTGAACAAGTGAGGCTGGCTCTGGAGGAGGCCGATTCTTTCAAGCAGGAATGCCAAGAGCTCTTGAGGAAAGTAGAGAAGCTTTTCGGTTTTCTCAGAAGGGCACATAACGTCGGACCGGGCAACCTCTATGGGCGCCCTACAAGGAAGATCATGGGGGACGTGGAGAAGACGTTGGAGAAGGCCCTCGCGCTTGCGAAGAAGTGCAAGAGGAGCGGAATGCTGAAGAGAGTTATCACCATAACATCAGCTGCAGATTTCAAAAGAGTGAACTTGCTGCTGGACAACGCAATTGAAGATGTCACCTGGCTGCTCAATGTGTCTGCCGTTGGTGATGATCGCCCGGACTCCGTCGGCCTACCGCCCATTGCAATCACCGACCCGGTGCTCGCCATGATCTGGGAGCAAATTGCTGTGGTCCAGGTGGGAACGCTGGACGCCCGGTGCGATAGTGCATCGATTCTGGCCAGCTACGCCAAGGAGAGCGAGAGGAATTGTAAGCTGATAATTGAGGAGGGCGGGCTGCCGCCCCTACTGCGGCTCTTGAAAGAAGGCACGGTCGCTGGCCAGGAGGCGGCTGCCGAGGCTCTGGGCGTCCTGGCCCGGGATGCGGAAAGAGTGAAGCAGATCTTGGACGAAAGAGCGGTCGAGGTGTTCATCCAAGTCTTGACGAATGGCTCGATGAAGGTCCAGGTGAAGGTGGCGTGGGCCCTGGCGCAAATGGTGTCTCGGAATGCCGACGCCCAGGATGAGTTCGCCCAGGCGGGAGCAATTAGGCTGCTCGTTTCCTTGCTAGCCTACGATACGTTGGAGGACACCAGCAAGGTCCAGAAAGCCGTCAGCATCCACACCATCGTGAAACATCAGCTGGACAAAACCAAGACAGACATTGGAACCTCACTCCCTAAGCCTGTGGACCAGGACGCCGAGGATGCTTCTTCTGATACCGAAAAGAAACCCGTGGGCTCGAAGCCTGCAGAGCCTCCACGAAGTCCCGAGACCAAGGAGCTGACGCTGAAGAAGCCTTACCAGCAGGATCCCAGCAGGCTGGGGCCGACGAAGCCGGTTTCCGGATACTCGAAGCCGTCGGGGTATGGACCCACTCGCAACACCAGTTTTGAGCCAGTGCGTACCAGTCCCGATCCCCACGCCAGACACGCTGGGCACCACGGTCATTCGAGGCATCGTCAGGAGAGGGACAGAGAAGATCCTCAGACGAAGCAGATGCTGAAAGCTGAAGCGGCCCATGCTCTGTGGAAGCTGGCCTTAGGGAATGTGAAAAACAGTAAGAGTATAACCGATACCAGAGCCTTGTTGTGCTTCGCGAAGTTGATTGAGTCCGGGGAGGGAGCGGTCCAGATGAATTCTGTAAATGCCGTCATGGAGATTGCCCAGGCAGCAGGAGAGGATGCCGAGCTGAGACGAGCTGCTTTCAAAACCAATTCCCCTGCAGCCAAGGCTGTGGTAGAGCAGCTATTGAAAGTAATCGAGCACGGAGAACCTGAATTGCAATCGCCTTGCATAAGGGCCATCGGTTGCCTTGCTCGGATTTTCCCAGCCCCTGCACTGCACGTGATCAAGCCCTTGACTGCTCAGTTAGCGAGCAAGGATGGAACAGTTGCTGAAGAAGCTGCAGTAGCTTTACAAAAGTTCGCTTACAAAGACAACTATTTGTACATGGAGCACTCGAGAACCATTCTGGAGAACTCTGGAGCAGGTCACTTAGTACAGCTCATCTATTTTGAAAAGCAGGCGCAAATGCAAGCCTTGATTTTGCTGTCGTATCTTGCTTTGAATGTAGGAGATAGTGCTGATTTGGAGAAGGCAGCATCACTCGCGGCGCTAGAAGCTGCAACAAGATGGACAAATCTTCCTGAAGGTGTTAGAGTGCTGCTTTGTGATGCAATTGAACATTTAGAACTCTACCAAGGAGGACCTCGAGCCCCTTCAGAGGCAGGCAACTTCTTAGTTTAATGACGTGTTAAGTGTTACGAGCTAGCCACGCTTTTTGTTCTCACAATTGATTTCTCGAGTGGAGTCAAGCACTACAAATGTGGAATATTTAACTTACGAGTATGATCCTATCAAACTTGTGCTAGTAAAACACCTTGTAAAGATTCATTTATTCAATGTGGACTTCTATGAATGTAATAAATCCGTTTGGTTTTCCCGAGCTAGTTCTGGTTCCTCATGTGATTCATGGCTGAATCTGAACCCTGCGATTTGAAATATTCACTACACGAGACTTGCAACGATCAACGACCGAACTTGTCTTAGACAAATTGTATCCTCACTGAAAGAGAGGATTGACACTCAATACTTCGAGGTACCTCCCTACTCAGTGCCAGTCAACTTTCATAGCTTGCTGTTCGTATCGATCCGGTCATGCAGACCAACCTCTAATCCGCCATCCTGTACTTCAAAGAATTTACCATCGACATATTGTCCGCATTTGTCCCGCAGTACCCCCGAAGTTTCGTAGCCGGTAAAGTTCGGTTCACTTCGACTCCTGGGACGAACGACAAGGTTTTGCTGCTCCAAGTTTTAGATTTCTAGGCCCGCAGGATTCTGATAAGATTCGCTCTATTTTCCAGACAATTTAAACCGAAAGCCCCCAAGATGGGAACGACTTTATCAGGTCCCAAGCACACCACAAGACATCTAGGATATGATCCTAGCAGTCCCTTTCGTCTGTACAGGCTCTGATGCTCTCAAAGCATAGTTGACTCCGTATGAAAGAAGTAGGGTGGGTTGGAAAACTCAAGATATCAATGATGGCAGGAAACACGATCAAGAATGTCGTCATTTGAGGTCCTGTCTACAAGTTTAGAAACACGAGATAACTTGGTTTGACATTTTCTGGATTTTTTACATACGTAGTCTAGTTTCTTACATGGACACACTTCCCTGCCCTGGATAATTTTCCATACTCTTTAGGAAAGAGACACGGCCTCAGAACATCGACTTCGAGAAAACCGTTTCCGTAAGGAGGATAAAACCAATCCAAATCAGCTTCAGCTTCAGCTTCGTGAAGCATTTCGTCAGGTTTTCGTCGGTACCAAGACCTGAAAAAAATTTAGGTTGGGATTCCGTTCAGCAACTGGAGTTCTAGTGCTTCATCTAGCACCTGAACTGAGCAGGTATTCTTGGACAAAATCTCGTATAACCCTCGTCAGATTACCTTTTCATGTAGTTGAATAGTTAAGCCAAAGCCTTGGGGTTTCATGTAGTGGAGTCAAGCCGATGACTGCGATCATCTGCCACAAGGTGTAGCCAGATACTACATATCCAATAGTTGTCTGACAGGGCAGATGATTACGAGAGAGATAAAATGGGAGACAACAGCACAGTTCCTCGATCCTAGACGAGTGTCTGAAGTTTCCTTCTCGAAGTTTCTCTGTCTAGCTCTCTCTCTCTTGGCGAAACGTGCTTTCTTGACATCCATAACGTGATGTAACTGCTGCGGTCCTAGACACTGCAGGAGAGCAAGAGAACAGTTATACCGGAAAGAAATGCAAGCCACGAGAGAGGGCGTAGCCGATCGCCTGGAGTTCGGCCAGTTTGGCCTTTTGTTCGTCCGTGGAATTTGTCTTGAGTATCGTCTCTCTGTTGACACAACATTACTTACACATCTGAAACTTCAAGGGCTCGCAAATGAAAGGATGCCAACCATCAAAACCACCGTCATCGTGAGTCGGTGTGAGCCAAAGTCAAGAACAGCGCCTCTAGGTCTGAAGGAGCTCAGCCAATGACTTCTACCTCAACAAGGTTCTATGTTGGATCTATTCCATAACACATTATTATTGACGTCCACTTTAAGTGATCATACCATCTCCATGTCTTCTTAGCCCATATCCGTTTTTGCTCTTGCAAGGATTCAGGATCTGGTGTATATGTCATGTTGTCCATTTGGTGGTGTGAGTGTTGACACACTACAGACATTTTTATAGATAATGTATAAATCTACCTAGTGTGGATCATTAATTAATGTATATTAGCCTAGTATACACTAATTCAGGAATTTACTTTTTTGGGACAATAATTAGGGTTCAAAATATGGTATTTGAAGGTCTATGAGGTTTCAGTTTGAGGTTTGGAGTAGATAGAATTTGGGTACCTAAATGTGAACCTTTTTTCGGTGAAAAATGTTTAACAAGTCAAAACCTAACCTTGCAATTCTTCTAAGCCGGAGAATTGCATACATGTCACTATTACGATAAGCGGCAAAGAGTACATCTATAATTATATTTTCGCATTCAACAATATAACAAACAGATTAGCATAGTCTTACAGCTTGCAATAAACTCAACGATGAAATAATGATGATAGGTGATGCTTGCTGGGCACCCCATTTTACGAGATGCATGCATGAAACATCATCGTAGCAGTTGGAGATAGCTACTTATCACAGGAGTGATCATTTTTTCGTTTGGCCCTCGGTTTGGGTCTCTATTTGCTTTGGCTAGTTTTTCTTTCTCTGCCATCACATTTTTCTGTAAAGCCGGGTTTCAGTTTTACATGAACTGGATAAGATGAATTATCAACACCAAACGCATTTGATGGGCTAACGCTAATGCTAGAAATAGATGGCCAAATACAAATCAAAGAATGTAAAAGAACATTATATGCGGAAATCTAGGTGTTGAAACGACTTGAAAGAACCTAGTTCATATATTTTGACTCCCGAGTTCCATATTGATCAAATGTCCATGGTTAGACTTTCCTTAATCTTTTGACTTGAGAGACTTTCCATGATTCCATTTTTCAAAAAATTCCATGCACTCTTTCTTTATCAAATTTTGCTGTTGGATTAACTGGAATAAGACTCAGAAAATACCGACGTGCACAAAGTTTATCTGATACACGTGAGAAGTAATGTAGTTTTGAATAAAAACGTGAAATACAGAACACATTTTGAATCCTGATAAACATAAGTTCCTTATTTATTTCAGTATTTCATGCACATGGGATAAAAAGAATGATGGCAAGACCAGACCAAGAAGGCCAAGGAAAGCCTCCCTCGAAGTCAAAGGAGAATGAAAAGTAATTTTGTACTAGTCCATATCTCCTCCAAAATCTTCTGCTATCAAATTATAAAAATTGATAGATATTGAGGGTCTGGAACATGCATTCCCTATCATGAAAATATCCTATAATGCAGCTAATACTAGCTGAAGTGCAAAAATAATATGTTGTTCAAAAAACTGTTTTATATTATTATGTCAATTAATATCAAATATATTATGCAAGTAAATCATAAGATCTAATAGATTGTGAGGGGATCAAACATGCATCCCTTAACATGGATTTCTCTCTATAATTTTTAGCTTAAGTGCAGGATTGATGTGCTTTCTGAAAAATTGAAATTCAGGAATTAAATATATTATTTATATTTATATAGTGTAAATCTGCAATGCATTCTCTTCACTTGTACCGCAATATGACTTAAAATGGTTTCCTACGACTATTTTGACAAACAACATTGGAGTTTAATGAAAACAAGGTAAAAGCACAACTATCATTGACTTATTACATATAGTCGAGTAGTTCCGTGACTTATTAGAAATCAGCAACTTGTGCATTTTTTTCAACTATGCTCGCCACTTTAGCATGAGTGAAAATAAGTTTAAAACTATCAAAATCAATAAAAATGAAATTTTACATGCGTGAATGATGAAATAACATATGTTTTAAATGTGTAAACATATGTGGATGAGTTTATACTTATTTAGTTTAATAATCATTATAATCATAATTATAATTTTTATAATTTGTGAAAAATATCCATGATACAGTAAACTAGACTTAACTGTAATTGTATTATCAATGTTACTATCATTGTTCTTCTTGAATGCCATGGTTAGTCTTATTCTTAAGCCATAGTTTTTATTTCAAAGTTATAAAGACACATACATTATGATTTAAGGATTTATACTTATTTGCCCACCGTGCATGAGTAGAAGATATATTCACAAGATGTGAGTCACATCAAAACAAATAGTGGTTAAATTTTATGTTTTCGCACCAAAAGAAAAGATTTTAGACTTGAGAGTAGTGTAGAGGTTTTGAAGGGGGTGTCCTCACTAGTCGGAGAAACATAGGTACCCAAGTTTGAATTAAAAAAAGGAACCAATTACCAAGTTTTCTAAGTTTGCTTTAAAAAATATTTCTAGTTGTGCTTGATCCAAATACCTCCCCTTCCCACAAAATATTTCTAATCAATGATATATTTTATTTTAAAGATTTTTTTATTGATGTTATTGAAACATCTAACTGCATCATATATATATATATATATATATATATATATATATATATATATATATATATATATATATATATATATGTTACTGCAAAATGCAATTTTTTCATACAATTAGAGTCCACCTAACACTTGAAATCTTTTCATAAAAAAAATAAAATTCTTCTTATTACAATGTCACGACTTATGTAACGATAGCCAGGTGCATGCATGCAAGAGTAGATAAAGGAATTAGAGTTGGTAGTGTAGTTAGAGCCATTTTCACTGAACGTGCTATTATTATTAGGGTCTAAAATGCCTTTAAGAGACCTAAGGCTCAAGTGGATATAAATGCTCAGGCTATATAAGACGTTTTCTTATATAACATGATTACCAATGTAAGATTATTGATATGAAGAGCATAATACCTCCAAACTTGAGTTTTAATGTTTTTTTATTGTTATGTTAGTCAAGGTTGGCTGGATTTGATCCCTTTGATGGATGTTTTGAGGTGGAAGATTGCTATATTGCCCTCCATATTGGCCTCTTATTTGTGTACCATATTTGTTTATGTTGGTATTTTGTTGTTCAAAGTGTTTATATTCCTATGTGTTATCGATAGTGAGGATGGATTTATGGACCTATAGATTGAATGAGTGGATGTGGTGATTGTAGATTTCAAATTGCCCTTGTGTTAACACTTTGCAGTTCCTCATGTACCTTCTATTGCAATTTTTGGTTCAGGTTGGAGACATGGTGCTGATATGGGTACATAGATGATACAATGGTGTTAAAGTAGAGTTCTCTTTAGGTTTTGAAGAATAGATTGCCATGATTAGTAGTGGGTGCAAGCATAGAGAGACTGCTAGGATTAGTAATGGGTACACATGTATTGGAGTGTGACACCAACCTTGGCCAATGAAGTTCTTAAAGGATTTTGATTTGATGTCGGAGGATGATGGAGCTGAGCTTGGTGATACCTTTGAGTGTGTCCCCACAACAATGATGTGGGGACATACTCCAATGATGTGGGATATGAACAATATCTATGGAACCAACAAGGTTCATATATGATATGTTTGTATAGTGGATACCATTGAGTTGGATGACTTCATTCAATAGCTTATGGTGCAATTTGCAATGGATGTGCAACTCTACGTTTTTTATTGAAAGGGACTATTTTAGAATTTAAAGGGTATGCCGATGGATGATTATCATGAGTTTCATCATGAACGTCATGAGGAGATTGAGTTATTGAGAGAATATTGGTCTCCAAACAATATCTCTTTTACTTCTAATACAATGTTTGATGGGGAGAGTTCATTTCGTCAACATGTAACGGATGTTGGAGCTCTTGGAGTTGGGAAGAGTTTAGAAGTTCCAACCTTTAATTCTATTCTAAAGTTCTTTGACTCATTGAGGTGAAACTATCATGAGGTGAGGACAGACAAGTTGAGCGGCTTGCATGAGTTTTAGTAGAAGACTTAAATGAGTCTTCAAGAGATATATATTCAAATGCGTCGGTTGATTAGCATTATCTATGGGTGTAACACTAAAGAAAATGACTCCGGAATGACTTTCAAGATGAGATGTCTTCTCAAAATCTCTCCTTGCTTTATCACCTGTAGAAGTAGGAAAGTCCAAAATCCAAACTATATCACATGGCTAATATACGTAGGTTGCATGTTTCGTATGAGATGTGAGGGCCTCTTCACTTTGTCATATGCTCTAATAAAATCTCCCTTGGAAGAAGGTTTGTCCACCATAGATATGGATAATGTGCACGAGATCCTACACTTGTAGCATCAAGCAATACCACAAGTCAAGTCCATGATTGCATCTGATGTATACTTGTCATCATGCGTGCATGGATCAACCAATAAAGTAACATTCTTCAAAATTTATTATGGTGAATAACTCTATTATGCTTGGAGAGATTGTAAGATAAGTAATATCTCCCAAAACATGCAAGAACATAAAGCTTGTAATCCATGACCATGACAAGCTTGTGTATGTCTCTAACATGGTCATCCAACAATAATCAAATGTATGGTGCCATGTAAAGCAAGATCTTGCACCCCAACAATCAAATATATGATATATTGATATTCTTGAACCACCAACAATGGTAGAAGACCTAGGTATCATGATACTAACTATGCCACATGATGTAATGAAACACACGTTATAATCTCATCTTGCTCCACATATAAATATCAATGTACTCGTATGGTAGATTACAAAACAACAACTAAACTTGTGTTGATCCCTCCAAATAGATCTATCACACATATGACCTCTTCTAGATATTGTCAAACGATAGGTGTTGTATTCAAAAGTAATAACATAGCAAAAGATGGAATAACTTCATTCGTCTCCTCAACCTGTGGAGCAAAAGACTCAATCCAAGCATGATGTATAAGTTGATATGTTTACTTATGGAGATCTATACATGAAGAACCTAGTGTCTCATCTGAGATGGGTGACATTAATCCACTGAGACTTGAAACGGTAACAACATCCTCTAGATATGGACTGTCATTTATATCTATGTTCAACATATCATCATGCCAAGTAAAACAAGCACTAAAGGCCGTAACATATGTTAAAACTCCACTCAATAAAAAGCTAGAATTGATTATGAACCGCATCATTAATCAACTCACTCGGTCCTCATCAGATTGCCAACTTGGCCGATAAATGGTTATCTACTCTCAATAATCAATGTTAAATCTCATCATTTATAACAATGCTACACTCACCAATACATCATAGGACTTATCAAGTGTAAAAATAACACATGGGCGCGTTGTAGATCAACATGTGACATGATCTTGTTGGACTTGCACAACTTCTTCCCCAAAACTAATTTTTCCAAAAACTCACTTCTTCAAAATCTAACTTGAAAGGTGATTCTCAACCTCTCTATTCATACTATTTAGAATTTTTACTCTAGTAACTAAAAATAATCATCATGTAACTTTCTCTTACCAAGTTTAATCAAGGTAGAGATCACAACCTCAATGAGAAAATATACATTGCAACATGCAATTGATCCACTTGGATCTTTTAGAAGCCCAACAACCATCCAATTGACTTTGGTGTACAAAGTCAATCTCGACCCTAGATTTAAGGATCCTCACCAAGTCAAAGCAATGAAAACTAGTTCAAGTCAAAAGAAAGTCAAGATACTCATGTGATATAATCTATTTCTTGATTCATACTAAATAAAAAAATAGTTATTCTTATCTATTACATCAAGAGCTACTCTATATTTTTCTCCAACTTAACCATAACTAGTTAAACATAGTCTTGACTAAGATAAACTTAGTCAAAATTTATATATACTCATATTTTATCCTATATGTACAACCATGGGTCTTACAATACAACATCTCCATCATAGGAAGTAGAGCCACCAGCTCCAAAATCTAATCTTTGTTGGGATATAGCCATTCTGACTATCTTCTACTCCAACTTTCCAATTGGGATGTCATGTTCACCTCATTAGTAACCCCTTGACTAGGGGTTGGTCCTCTATCACTATTTTTGTCACCTTGTAGTGCTTGTCCTTTTCCAAGGACCGTCATGAAAACTCTTGTCAATCAAAATTATAGATGGAGATCAAATCATCAATCAATCATGTGACCATTTCTGTGACAATACTCACATGATTTGATCCAACATGATCCACTCTTTGATTTTGGAGACAATCCCTCTTGTGATGTGGCCCCACATGTCCAACACATCATTCCAACAACTAATTGTACGTAAACACTCTCATAAAATTGTTATCTCTTGATTGATTAAATTTGATAAAAAAAATTTACATGATGATTATTTTTATTATTAGAGTATAAATCTAAGTATTTTGATTGAATAAGTGAAGAAGCATCTCTAAAATATTATTTTTGAAGTGTTATGAATATCAAAAAAAAATTAAAAAATAATGATGATTTTTGTGAAATTTTTTTTATGGGAAGTTGCTAAAATAATGAGGTTTGAAGGTTTTAATTGATCATAAACAATGAAAACTTAATCAGAGTCACAAGGTTTAAAGCTTGTGTGAAATGGTCCAAATAGGTTATGGTGATCCAAATTCAAATACATTTATGTATTCCTGATGTATTTAAAGTAAATAAGGATGAAAGCTCAAGTACAAGTCATAGATTTATATATTAAATTTAGATATATTTTTTGATAACTTTTTATATAATTTTTTAATATTTATTTATAAAAAATTATTTTATTTTATTCATAAATTCAGGAATTCATAAATTTTTATTTTAATAAAAATTAAGATATTACTTTTGGTTTTGAAATTTGAAAATGTTACAATTTTTAAAATTTCTTGAAGTTATTAATCAAGATTTTGATATAAATATTTCAATACTTACAAAAGTCTTAAATTTTTTTAAGTATATTATTCAAAAATTTTCAAGAAAAATCACAAGTGTTTTTATGTTACTATAAAAGTATGATACATATGTCATTTTTAAAGTTATCTAACATGAAGATGATATTTTAAGTCAAGATAATTGACAATTTATTGTAAGGTTGATAAAAGTCCATGCTAAAAATATTGATAAGTTTCCAATATTTATTATTTTGGATTTTATCAAATATAATAGTGGTTAGAATGCAAAGGGAGAGCTAAAGTCTATGACATTATTTTGTTGACTAGTGAATTTTATTTGATTTGAATGGAGCCTACGTGAAACATGGATAGTTAACAACATCATACTTCATATATATTAATACCCAATGCATTTCTGATCAACATAGGTATTTTTATTATGATCATTTCTGGACATGGTTACTATATCATATTGAAAATTATTTTATGTTTGAAATGATGATCTTTTCATATCCGTTTATTTTTTCAATTATTTCTTACAACGCAATCTAAAATAAAACAATATTTATTTTAATTTAAATTAAAAAATATGGATTTCAATTTTCTAATAGTAATCACTTTCAACACTTAGGTTTCAATTCATGATTATTGTATAGCAAAAGGAATTCATCAAAATTTATTTGTTATGAATTTTGCTTAGAAATACTACTTTTATATAATAAATTTCTTGATTTCGTTTATATTTTTTTTTTATTTAGTTGATTTTGAGTTATTATTTTGATTCTAAATTAGTAATAATATGATTTATTTAAAATAAAATCTTAGTAATCTCTTTATGTTAGATTTAAAACTTTAAGTTAAAATGGATCTACTAAATACACTAAGTCCACACTAAATACAAAAAGTCATTTTTTATTCTTATTGTCTATCAAGTTAGGATCAATGATGGCAACTTGGATAACTCTTTTAAGATTTTGCCAAGTTTTGAAATTCTTTTTAGATATACTTCATAAATCTAAGAATAAGATTAGAATGTTCACAACAAAAGCTACAAGGTAAACTCATTAATTGAGACAATTGAAGAAATTATTGATCCATTATGATAATTTGAAGAGTGAAATTCAAACTCTTGAATGTATTTAGAAGCATTCTGAAAATTCTTTTGAATTTTTTTAGTGATCAAACTAACAAGTCATATAAATAACAATTCATTCTAGTGTTTGGAATCAATCTCAATTCAATTAGATGAATTTTCAGTATTGTATGGTAGCTTGAAATTGTGAATAGTAAAAGTTGCAATATTATTCTAATTTATACAAGGTTATAATATTGATTATCATTTTTATTATTAGATTTTTTTGGATAAAAATATCTTAAGCTATAGTTTAGATACTAAGAAATTTGCTTCTGAAATTTAAAATTATTATAAATAAAAGATTAAAATTTATGAAATTTTTTATACACTTTGATATGCATATTACTTTGTGATACAATATATGTTTTAAGCATTGTTCAAAAATATTTGTAAATGAATTACATTTGAAATTCTATTGAAATCAAAAAAAGTTTTAAAATCCTCATTTTTGAAGTTTGACCAAAAATAAAAAATAAAGTTTTGAGATTTAACCAGCTTTTCATGGGAGTTTTTTAATTACTGCAATCTACTATCATATAAATTGGTGCAGCTAAGAGTGAGAAATACAACTGAAATGATGATCAAGAAGTTAGCCCGTAATCCGCTAGATATCTAGACGCTTAGGCTTCTCAAAATAAAATTAAGTCCTTAGGACAATGTATTATTTTTAAAATATGTACACTAATGATTAAAACTCAGTCTCATGTTACATGCTTAGTTGTTTTGCAAATGTACAATCTATTGTAAATAATATGACATTTCTATATCATCTACCAACTTGGTAGTTTGATATTTTTTAAGCATTATTTTGATGTTAAATCAAAATCTCAAGCCAAAACTCTAGAGCTTGAATATTTAAAAATAAATCAAATAGGTAAAATGAAATCAAAATTATATTGAGTCTCAAAAAATTTAATATTAATCATGCAACAAATTTTATCTTCAAATATGAAGTTTTGATCTCATAGAACTAATACAATGATTTTTCTTCTGATATATTCAAGCTCTAATTGATATATATTTGTAGTTAATTAAGTTTGAATAATATTCCATGTCAATTTAACATCTAATCTTGCTTTGACTTCATTGAATGTGAAGAATTGAGAAACCTGGGTATGATAATCCATCAACATAGAAATCAGTATAATGTCTTTGTCATGCATCTATTTTTAAATAACTTTATCAATATAAAGATCCAAAATCTATATGAATTTTCTCCTCAACGTTTAATGAATCTACATTAATCAATATTTCGTGAAAAAAACTTGCGAGTTAAGTTATATCATCATATTTGAATAGTGAACTTTTCTTTTAATCTATACTCATTTATGATTGTAGTCTTGAAACAAGATAATTATCTTATTTCATTCTTTTACAATTTGTACTTAGATTTGATAGTATATTGACAATATTTGTGTCATTCAATACATTATAAATGTCAAAACAATAATCATTTAAATTAGCTACATTCAATCAATAAAATATTTGATTATAGAAATAATTATCAAAGATTATATTCATCTTTCATAGAAAGAGCTATCAAAAAGTTGAGTCAATATTTGATAATAAAAAACCATAATTGAACATGTTCATTAACGATCTTATTTCTATTTTAGTTTCGTTATTGTGAAATTAGGTTATAACCCTCGGCAGTGCTATCATATGTATTACGCAAACCTTAAATAGTTAGAGACATTATATTATGCGATTTCGACATATACCTGGACAACAAATGGCTGGAATGGGATAATTACCATACATTGAATTGGAGTAATTCTTATACAAGTGAGTTATAGTTCCCATAAAATCTTCAGGGATTATTTAAACAAGGTTCAAAAAGTTTTGTTTCGCGTAAATCGAGAAGAGGAATTTATCCTTGGTACACTTATCGGTACATTACCTTGTAGTATCCCACAAAATTTTCTCCACTTACTCAACACACCTATCACGTGATTGCCAGAAAGCCTCACGGGTCAGTGTTGAAACCCTATCTTTCCGAATCATATAGGTTCGCAAAATTGAAGTCCACTACAGCACTAGAGGTGGGAGTAACTTTCCACGTACGTCAATCGCTTGCTGTCCCACATGTAGGTATACATTCCCAGTGTCAGTCTCTCCAGCAGATGGGGACGTCGTACCTTTGCAACTCGGGACTCTTGAACATCGATGTCCTCAGCAAAGTGTTCAACCCTTGTAAGAAAAAGATCAACTTCGGCCGTGACTCCTCTCACGAAGAAAGGAATATGCATTTGTGGTTACATGGACTCCTCGGCGCAACTGCTGCTTGAGAGTTCCTACCTTCGTAGACAAAGCTTCGGCAACTGCATGTTTCCTTCCTACTCGTGCGACTCAATTATGTTCTGCTCCACATGCAGCGAGTTGCAAAATGATTCTTTCTTTCAGAATCACAATCCTGACTCGGTACGCGGGTGGAGTAGTCTGTCGTAAAATAATTCCCCGCGATATGTACACAACAAATTGGCAATATGATACTAAGCGTGAGGAAAAAGAAACGGGCTCCTACACAAACTGTACAGACAATATCTTTCACAAACCGTCTCTGCTCATCAGTTCATTATCCCTTTGCAACATCGCACCGCAGTAGATCACCTGTAGAATCTTCAATCCAATCAAGATTATTCACATTGTTGTCTGACCAACATCTACAAAAGTAAATGGACTAAACCTGCGCAGCTGTACACTAAACAGATCTTCACAGCTGCGTGCCAATAATCCTTCCGAAGGCTTATCGAGAAACTTGTTGAGAGGGACAAGTCATAGAACCCGGCTACTCTCCAGTTGTACGTGTTGACTCTGCCCGGCAGACCCATTGTTAGAGGTACAGTGCTTTAGTTCGTGAGTACAAACACCGACCCGAGTCACCTACCTAAGATTCAACTGACAGTTTTCGTTCAAAAGTACAAGAATCCTTCAAACTCATCTACAAGAATGGTCATGCCTACGCGAATTTTTGGCTAAATGTCCTCTGTAGCACCAATTCCACGGAAACTAGCTGTTTCCGTTCCTCATCCTCTTTAAAAAGGCCGGAGCCTGTGTGGCTGCAGGGTAGCAGCTACTTTTCAAATGTTCTACATTGTAATAATTTAACATGTTGCAAGCTTCCTAATGGTGATCAAGCAATGGTAAGAGATACCTTCAAATGCTCAATGAAGTACATGGATACAAGATTTTCATCATGGCCAAAGTTCAAAGTAATCTCTTTCTAATTCAATTTCAAATTTGCTATTGTGGTGGTCACTCATTGTACCACCTCTTGGATATCTGACTTTGTACCAGGCCGGCCTACTTCTCGTTGTCCTTAAAGGTCCAGAACTACCATATCTTCGGAAAGAACCTGAAAGCTGGCGTATAAACCTGCTTGAGCTCGACAAGACTGCTGATGCAGAGATTGGCCTTTGCGGTGGTTCGGATTCGGAGCTATGCGTGGGGCCGGAGCTGAAGGGGGCCGCAGGCATACTGCTCGGCCTATACGAGGATTGAGGACCGAGTGGTTCCCCCGTGCCATGACCACAAGATTGTGCGTCTCCCGTGTGACTTCCATTGAATGATATCCTTCCATCGCTCGCGTCGGAGTCATTGTAAACAAGTTTTAACGCCTGGACTACCTCCCCCATAAAAGGTCGGTGTGAAACTTCAGGTTGAACACACATCGAGGCTATAGCTGCCACCTTCTGAACATTTTCAAAGGGTACAGACTCCCCCAACACGGGATCCAGAAGCAGCTGCAATCCTTCTCTAGAAGAAAGAAGGGGGCGAGCCCACCTCACCAAGTTCTCCTCACCAGGTGGCTGAGACATATCCACTGGTTTTCTCCCAGACAGAAGCTCCAGCAGCACAACCCCATAGCTGTACACGTCACTCTTCACGAGAAGGTGTCCTGTCATTGCATACTCAGGCGCCACATAACCAAAGGTGCCCATAACCCGAGTTGAAATGTGCTCACCACCTCCGCCTTCGGACGCCACCTTAGCTAGACCGAAATCTGAGATCTTCGGAGTGAAGTCCTCTTCGAGAAGAATATTACTTGCCTTGAAATCCCGATGAATGACTCGAGGGTTGGAGTCCTCGTGCAAGTAGGCAAGGCCACGGGCTGCTCCCAGAGCAATCTTGATGCGGGCATCCCAGTTGAGAGGAGCTATTACCCCGTCTGGACCGTGCAGGTGTGATTCCACGCTGCCATTTGAGATGAGCTCATACACCAACGCTCGTACACCTCCCTCTATACAAATGCCAAGAAGTTTCACCAGGTTCCGATGATGCAGTCGACTCAGTAACTCCGCTTCAGCTAAAAGCTCACTATCATCCTCCCTTGTTAGCACTTTCACGGCGACCTTGAGACCGTCATCCAGCCGACCTTGGTAAACACGTCCAAATCCACCTTCACCAACTACATTCTCTTCTTTGAGATTGTCCGTGGCTCTTTGAATCTCCGACGAGGTGAAATTCCTTGCAGAAGCTATGTACGTAGCAAAATTTGATGAGTAAGACAAAGTCGTGAAACTATCCATGGTACTCACAAGAGTTGATCCGGCCGATTTCTTTGCGCCGGGCAAAAACGAATCTTCTCCAACCGCACTGGTTTCACTCCGACAGCATTTTAATGCCACCAGCCATATTGCTCCCAAGAGGACCGCTGTGCCAGCGGCTGAAGTCAAGGAAATGATAACAATAATTCCCCTGCTGAACCTGTTCTCCGTTCCAGCGCCTGTTTCCGCCTTTCCCGAAGGGGCAGTACCGCTCGGGCTGCCTCCTGTGGCAGATCCGTCAGAGTCCGGGCCATAGGCTTGGGCTGGGGGTGATGATAGACCTGGATAATTCACGTACAATATGGTATAGTTCCCAAACAAAGTCTCGTTGATATCAACCTGTCTTCTCCAAAATCTTTGGGCAATCAGCTGAGCAGTAGTGTTGTCAAACGCAACACCTAAAGGTACCAAATCCGCATGAACATCAGTTCTCTCCTGATTATTACTAACGGCATTCGCTCCTGTGATGCGAACTTGGCTCTGCGGAAGAAAACTACCATCCGCCAGTTCTTTAGACAACTCCAGAACCAAGGGGAAAAAGACTTCCAGGTCTACACCGAGTTCAAGACCAACTTGAATGGGAATAACACAACCGCAAGGGGAACCAGTTGGTGTGGAGGTATACCCATCTTTGCATTTACAATCGGCCTGCGGGGGAGGTGTGGGTATACTCGTGGGAGGGCTTGGTACAAAAGGATTCGGAGGGGGAGGTGGTCTTGGGGAATTCACTGGAGACGCAAGTGGCACAGGCTTTGGTGTAACCTCGAGAGGTTTGGCTCTTAGCTGAGATCTCCGTAGTGGCAGCCGAGGCAAGGTTGGACCTTGATAAGGTGATGCAGCGGCAGCCAGCTTCCTCTTCAAAGCTCCATGCTTCAGGTCGAGGTCCTTCGCCGTGTTTCCGCCGTGACCAATTACAGTAGGCTGTTCTCGCAAAGCATTTCCTTCTCCGGCACCCACTGGCAAACTTAGAGGTCCAGTCGCGTGTAAATATGTCAAGACCAGATTTTGGGAACCAGTCACGTCTTCTTTCAGACTATACCAGCGAATGTCAAATCCGTAAGTACTCAAAAGAGTAGAGGCAAAGAAGACGGGTATCAGAATACCAGTGCCGCAATACCTGCTGCGCTGCACGGAGATTCTCATATTTGAGATGTTGACCGTTCCGCATCCTACACACTGCTGATACTTGGTGCTAAGTGGGCGCTGCTAAGCTCGACGTAGCCTCACCACTAGGACAACATGCCACTCATATCTCAACAGAACGTCCCGGTAGACGGGGTGCCTATCCACCATACCTTGGAGAAGACAGGCAGCGGCGCGGCATTTTGCAGTCACATTGCTCTTTCATGGCAGGAGTAGCTCAAACCCGGTTGAGCAATGAAGCCATGCGGTAGCTGCCTCATTTCGTTCATCCTCTTGGGAATGCTAACGGCGCTCTATCCTGTGTTCACTGAAGTCACTGTTGCCGCCACACTCGGGGTCCGCTCACGATACGAATTTGAACTCCAATAGGCCGGATTCTTCCGAGAGTCATTGCAACTTCCTCGCTACGATTCCCAGTAGCAGCCGGAAGGACTCCTCGTCACTTCCCGCCGTCCAGCCTGGTAAGCAAAAAATCCAACGGCAGCAGCAACTTCAACTTCTTCTCTCCTGCTCTGAAGGAGGTGTGAAAAACACGGAAGCCGCTCCTCTCGCATATCCTACGACGACCCGGTACAACGGTCAATAACTCCTCTCCTCCTTCATCAGCATTCGGTGGTGCGTTCCTCGAATGACAAGGACGTAAGACACCCACTGGAACAACAGCTGAACTCCTGTACCAGATCTGCCAGCCAGCGGAAGCGAAAGCGGAGGCAAAAACATGATCAGCAAATCGGAAGGGCCCTCCCTTCGCAGCATCTCAAACACCTTTCTCCGACTCAAGCAATGCGAGACGGAGCCACAGGCAGAGCAACACACACACACACACACAAAGATGGCGTAGCGAGGCAGCAGACACCAAAATCAATCCATCAATCAATCAACCAATCTTCCGTATCTAAATACAACCCAAGCGGTCTCAAAGCCACCTAGAAATCTCTCCCCTCTCTGAAAAAGTCCTCGTCGTCGGTCGCAGACGACGACGATGCCGCCATAGACTCCAGACCTAGACGACGGCAACAGCATCAACAAGCACCTCCTTCATAAGCTCTCTCTCTCTCTCTCTCTCTCTCCCAAGTCGACCCACGCCCACCACCACGAGCACGACACAGACAGAGCGAGAGAGCGAGAACGCAACGCAGATGCTGGTGCTGCTTGCTGGGAAAATGGCATGGCATAGCAGGGCATGCATTGGTGGCACGGAAGAATGAGGCCAGTGGTCGACCAAGCAAAAAAATGTTTGCGCATTACCTTACCTTACGTTGGTTGCGACAGAAAGACAATGAGGCCTCCCTGGCGCTGTTCGCTCGCGCACCCGCTGCTTCAACTGCCGAAATCATCGACACCCCATTCTACAAGGAGATTGATTAAGCCCGTGAGGAGGTCTTGTCCGTCAAGGACATCCATCCTCTTCGTCTTCGTCATACTTCAAAGACCTAAATTTAAAATATTCCCCTTCCCTTGCAGCCGGTATACATGGGTCAACCGTGTACGTTCTCGCCCAAGTTCCCACCACGTAGCTCCCCTTTTAGTTGACCGGGTTTGGATCCAATGCTCAGCCTCGCTGCCTTACGTCCCCTCCGTGACTCCGTCTCCCCATAAGAGCCTCTGAGTCCTCTCCCTCTCGGGCCTCTCCCACCCGGCCTCCTGTGACCTGTCCCAGGTGAAGTGGATGCGGTCGGTGACCGTCGGTCCATGGATCGAGCCCCGCTACAGCGCGTGCGCTTGCTGGTCTCCAGGCTACATGTGCTCCACATGAACCCATACCACCGAAAGAAGCGATGGTGTTGCGACTTCATGCACGTCATATGTACAAATACATGCACATATGTATGGGAATACGGTATTTTCCCCTTCTCGTGTCTTTTCCTTGCTTGCTTCGCTGTTGCTCTAATCTCGGTGGAGTATCCCCATATTATTTCCTCAAGTTTATACTCCATCTCGGTGCTTAACCCGTGGGGTTCTTCTCTTGGATGATTATTCCTCTCTGAGTTCTTTACTACTGTAACTGTAGGAGTTTTCAAGTCCTTGAGCTAATTACGCTAGATGTTATTGTTGCAGATAAAAGACGAAATATAAAAGCGCGCTGTGTATTGTATGGAACATATTATCATAAATGTTTCCTATACGATATATGTTTATATATTTGCATGTACTATCGAATGTGACGTGCATAAGTGGATAGCACCTTCGCCACTTTCGGTGGTATGCGCTATGACTGAAGATGCAATATATCCGCTGTGTATTATATGCGAATGGGACCATCAAGTAACACCGCTAGATGCTGAATAGCTCAGAATAGGGTGCGATGACAAACTTTTGTGAGAAGTTCCGATATACGTTATGACGCAATAAGACAAAGCAACGAGCTCCTACTTTTTCATTCGCCGCTATATTTAGACGTCCAAGCTTAGCCCTTCGTTTGGTTTTGAATGTTTCATAATAAAGAGTCCAATGACAAAGTGAAATGGCAACTGCACTACACACTCACCCTCCTTCTTTTGCTAAAAGGAAAATCTCAATTTCCGTAGATAGGAGGTATCTCTTGGATCTATTTTGGGACAAGCTACAGTGGTTGCCGGAGCAAATTTTCACAAGAAAAATCTTGTTGTACATCCATGAAAGTGAACTGGTGTAGCTCAATGGGAGAGCACCTGACCTGGAACCTCGTGTCCCGAATTCAAATTCACTTGGCTACACAATTTCCTCAGTCTTCACGTATGGGTGAAACTGTAATGCATGTCTACACATGCTCCTCCGTAACTACATTTCTTGCCATCCCGTCAAAGCAGCGGTGTGTGTGCGGCTCCTGTGTAAAGGAAGTGAAGGAGTGGAACTATATTGCTAGTTATCCCGCCATAATGGGGTCTTCCCATCCTTTTTGTTATTTTACTGTTTCCTTGCTGTTATCCCGTCAAAGTTGTGGTGTGTGTGCAGCTTCTGCGTCAAGAACTAAAAGAATTTTCAAAATCTATTATATAACCAAGTTTACGGTTGGTGTGGTGTGTGTGCTGCTCCTGCGTGAAGGAAATGAAGTTGTGGAACTACATTGCTTGACATCCGTCTAGAAGTGATGTGGATGCTCCTCCTGCGTGAAGGAATCGAAGGAATGTCATCCCGTCAAGGCCGTGGTGTGTGACTCCTGGGTCAAAGAACAGAAAAAGTTGTGAAAATATATATAATCAGGTGTACAGAATTGTCATGTGTCTTACGTTACCTGGTGTCCTTCTTCTGCACATGTGAAGGAAATGAAAGATTGGAACTACATTGATTGTCATCCTGTCAAAGACGTGGTGTGGGGGGAACCTATGTGAATGAAAATGAAGGGTATTTCGAAAATATACATAATCATATTGACTATATATGCAAGACATTTAGTAGCTTGAAGATGAGCACTTTGGGATGTCTCCATGAACATCATTATTTAATTACCAATCCTCGGCTCATGATAGATTGTTCATATTTTTTTCACATCCATGAATGCAGATCTTCAAGACAATATACTTGGATTAATCTTTTTGTTCATTGTTTAATTTGTTAGATATCATTATGTGTTATCATTTGAACATATAAGTGTTCATTCGTACGGTGGGATCACATTTTGAGGCGTTTTATAGGATGTGAAATCATGGATATGTTTTTAGAATTTTAAGAGATAATAGTTTTAAAATTTGACAATAATTAGATTAAAAAACTGATCACAATATGAATTCAAATTCCTTATATTGAAATAATTCATAGCAATAGCTTGAATTAATAATTAACATTTTAATTTTTTAATTTGTTCAAAAATATGAATTTTGTCACAACTAATGTATTGAAACCAAGCTAGGTGCACGATGTAAAAGCACATTCAGAAGTTAGAAACGACAAAGTAATAAGTGAAATTTGCGCTTGATAAGACCTTAATGCTAGTAGCTCATTTGTTAAATCTACGAAAAAAGTTTTAATATTTTGTTCAAAAATTATGATGAAAGCACATCAAATCTTGTTCACATACAATCATTAGTTAGCATAAATTAATATAAATATTTAATAAAAACAACAAAAAAACATAATAATATGTCATATGTCTTGTAAATCAAAGTGAAATTGCATATATAAATAACTATTATAAATCATTTTTATTATGACATATCATTAATTCATAAAAAACCATATAAAGATTATTGGACTTGAATTCATATAATGATATATTCTCATTATATACTTCTAAAAACTAATGGCATACAAAAAAAATTTATGTGGGATATTCAAATAAATGGCACATAGTATTGTAATAATTATACTATTTCATACTTATAATATTTTTACCTCATTTTTCATGTGTCATATAATTTTAATTTATATTTGAATATATATATATATATAATATTGAATTGGATTTACTCTTAGGTCTTTGTTAACTTTAGTTAGGCTACTACTCTAGTTAGATGTTGACTATGGCTAGTTGGCACTATTATATAAGAGGGCTTGTTGAAGCTCTATGTGACAACTAGAGCTCATTTTAACGGAACAATTTGAGAGAACAAGAGAGAAAGCTTAAGATCATTAAAGAGATTTGTGTGTTCCCGTGGATGTAGCCTCAAGGAGGTGAACCATGTATCTCTTGTGTCGACTACTTTGATGCATGTGTGACTCATTGTTTGACGTCTCATACCAACAATTGGTATCATAGTGATTATGACCTAGTTCCTTTGCATATTGATGTTGTTTCACATTGTTTTTGTCAACTCCAGAGCGATGACTAATGGCATTTTATCAAACAGTTGTCACAAAATTAAATTGACAATGAGAGTCATGGGCTGAGATTTCTGCAAATCGACAGAGTTGAGACTACATGAGAATTGTTGAATTTATTATGGAGTTAGCAAGGAATCAGAGTCAGTCGGTTTGACTCCTCCTTTCGTCATGATCACGTTATATATTTCCTTGGAATTTACATCAATCTGGAGGATGGAAGGATTTTGGATGCTTTACAGGAAGGGCTCTGAAGAGTAGGAGAATTCAGTAAATGCAAAAATTGCACACGTAATACTCAAGTATGAATAAAATACAATCGGGGCGTCATCATTGTTCTAGAACCGCTCGGTTATTGATTGAAGGACGTATCGATATCATCTAGGAGAGTAGAAATGGTGATATCAAGGGTATGGATTCCATAAATACGTGCTACGATGGAATCGCAAATTTGTTCAACTACAACAATATGATGTTATCATTAGACTAGAGAGTAGACTGCTCACTATTTCATCAATCGAATTAAAAATCCATTTTTAGTTCATCGACGCAGGAGATTAAG
This sequence comes from Marchantia paleacea, assembly GCA_014180765.2. Lineage (NCBI taxonomy): Eukaryota > Viridiplantae > Streptophyta > Marchantiopsida > Marchantiales > Marchantiaceae > Marchantia > Marchantia paleacea. Next base: position 1,932,956 of record MUAA02000064.1, read on the forward strand.
CTTGTCTAGAAGAATTTCTTTGATTTTTGATGGAATTAGCTTTGGACAAGAGGATGCTGAGGTAGACAGAAGAAGTTAATTCCAGATCTACTGATATTGAATTGTCAAAATCCATTCGGAACAGCCCGAATTACTAAAATTATAATTGTTGTTTTCTTTAATTGAAGCACTGAGACTTTTGAAAGCCCCATTCATCTATTAGGGTTAGAGCGAAGTGGACTTTAGCTGCAAAGGGTATAGATCCTTTGTTGCACATTGTACACGATGTAGAATTTGCAACTATTCTTCATGCTGAAAACTTGTATGGTGAAGGAGCTTGATTGCTCGAGGAATTTGGGAGGAATTGGTTGCAAGCCTTGCGTGTCAGGGACATGATGATTACGATTTTGTGCTCCAAGGTAGGATATCCGACTAAATCTCGGAGGACGCGGTCAGCGGTGCAGGAATCAAAGAATTGTGGAAAAATAGAATGCATGGAATGGGGCACTGGAGCAGGAATTGATCATGTCACGCCATCCGAAATGACTTCGACCTTCATCATCAATTTAAAAGGGGGTCGTGGGTTATAGACAAGAGATCCAACAATCCTTCTGGAAGTAAGATTGCACCGTTGTTGTAACACTGAAGGCAATGACTCGGGAATGACTTCCAAGATGAGAGATGTATTCTCAATACCTCTCCTTGCTTTATATACTTTAGGACTAGAGAAGTCCGAAATCCAAACTATGTCACATGGCTAACATACGTAGGTTGCATGTTTTGTTATCTTATCCTAACCAATTCCTAACAGACTTCTAGCACACAATTTGATCCACCAATGCATGGTAGCCACCTCGTCATTTACCTTTTACTTTTTGGATAGTGCACATCACTATCTTGTCTTTTTGTGATCTAGTGACCACTCTACGCTTTGGCTAAACTAACTATGGCTAACCAAGATTGGTTACAAACCTCCCCCCATTTAAGTCGCAACGTGCTCGTTGCAAGAAGACTCAAAAGTCTCTACAAGCATCTTGGCATTTGTAAGATTTGCCAATGGTTACCAAGTAGCTTCATAAAGTGTATAACCTTTCCATTGGACTAGATATTCCACTTTTGGGTTCCGCTGACCTCTTGTCCGTTTCTTGAGGATTCTCTCAACCTCATATTTCTCTACATCATCAATCATGGCTGGTAAAGGAGGAGGTTGATGTGGGTTGCCAAAGGAAGGAGATCGTGGTGTATACTCCTCAAGAGAGACACATGAAAAACGAGATGTATTTTCATGTGTGTTGGCAACTCTAACTTGTAAGCAACTCCTCCAATCCATTGGACAATCAAGAAAGGTCCAACCTTATTTTGTTGACAAGCCATACAACTTCAAACATAGGTGGTGATGTCATCTCTTAGTTTTGGCCAGAAGTATACTTGTTGGACAATGGTCTTCTCCACTCCTACATGGCCAGCAATAGCTGAATCATGAGCCTCCTCTAACACTGTTGTACGGAGAGTAACATTTGAGGGTATCCAAATCTTTCCCTTAATGAACGCCAATCCCCGTTCTAAATGTGCTCGACCCTACTGAAAGGCTTCTGCAATCTCTTCATCCTCCTTGGTAGCTCAATTCAGGTTCTCCCACCATTCAGAATGAATCTACACCTCTGTGATGTGCTTAATGCACGGTATTTGTGTCAATGCATCGGCCAGCTGCTTCTTCCCCTCCACATACACGATCTTCATTTTGAATCGCTGTCGCCATTCAGTCCAACGAATCTGTCGCTTTGAGAGATCCTTTTGAGTTTCTAAATAAACAAAAGGCTTGTGGTCTGTCTCAACCACAAACTCCTTATCTCCGAGATAGTGCTTCCAATGTTTAATAGCCAACACAATGGCTAACTCCTCCCTCTCTGTGGTATGATAATTTTGCTCCACCGGAAAAAGTTTCCGTGAAAAGAAAGCAATTGGTTTCCATCCATCTTTCCATTCCTGTTGTAACACTCCTCCAACTGCCACACCTGATGCATCTATAGCAAGTTTTGTTGGTCTACCAGGTTCATACCATTTAAGGATTGGTGCATGTAAGAACGCATCCTTCAAAGCCTGAAATGCAATCTCTTGAGCTGTACCCCATTGCCATTTCTACCCTTGACCTAAGAGATTTGTTAAAGCTTGAGCAATCCGAGCAAAAGCTTCCACAAACCTTCTATAGACACCGGTTAAACCCAAGAAACTACGTAGTTGAGTTTGATTCTTTGGAGCACTCCAATTTTGAATGGCTTCTACTTTGTCACTCATGACTTGGATGCCATATGCACTAACTCTATGGCCTAAGTAATCTACTTCGCTTTTGTCAAACTCACATTTTGACATCTTAGCATACAGCTTATTTTCTCTCAACACTTGGATTACTTCTCGCAAATATTTCTGATGATCTTGTAAGGACTTGCTATATATCAAGATATTATCTAAAAACACAATCACAAATTTATCTAGATATTTACGAAAAATAACATTCATCAGTCCCATCAATGTGGCAGGGGCATCGGTTAAACCAAATGGCATAGCTTGATACTCAAAATATCCATATCTAGTTCTAAAAGTTGTCTTTTGTATGTCTTCATCCGCCACTCTGATTGTATCCGCTTCTAAGATCAAGTTTGGTGAAATACTTAGCTCCATGAAGTTGATCAAACAAGTCATCCATTCGCGGTAATGGATACTTGTTTTTCACCGTTTGTTGATTTAGAGCACGATAGTCCATGCACATCCGCATGGAGCCATCCTTCTTCTTCACGAACAACAGTGGAGCTCCATATGATGACACATTAGGTTGGATAAACCTCTTCTCCAACAACTCTTCCAATTGTGCCTTGCATTCCTCCAGCTCGTTTGGTGCAAGTCGATAGGGACTTTTACAAAAAGGAGAACTTTCTGGTAAGATCTCTATCTTATGATCCACTCTCCTTCTTGGTGGTAAACCTTGAGTCAAATCATCTGGAAAAACATCTTGAAACTTGTTCAAGATACAAGTTAACTCCTCGTGTATAAAAGATTGCTCTTTTGGAACGCTTACATCTCTTATTAGGTCCAAAAAACAAACATCTTTGTGACTGATAGCAGTTCTTCCTATCACGTATAGAGATAAGTTTTTTTGTTCTGATCTAAGTCTATCTTCAAAGATCCTCCAACTGATAGTTTTTACTATCTTCCTTCGCCAATCTACCTCATGATTATATTTTTCCATCCAAAGCATACCCAAAATAGCATCATAGCGAGCTAATCGAATTACTCTCCACTCCAACGATTCCTTGTATTGCCCAATCTTCAACTCCACTTTCCTAGAAATGCTCTCAATGCTCTCTGTTTGCCCGTTTGGCAACTCTACCTTTTCACTCTCATCTTTCTCTAAAGCTAATCCCAACTTTATAGCAATAGATAGACATAGGAAATTTTCTGTAGCTCTTGGATCAATCAATACTCTCACTTTTACTCCTTCTATCTCGCCATCTGTCACAATCAAACATGTTTGCTTCTTTCTCTAAAGCTAATCCCAACTTTATAGCAATAGATAGACATAGGAAATTTTCTGTAGCTCTTGGATCAATCAATACTCTCACTTTTACTCCTTCTATCTTGTCATCCGTCACAATCAAACATGTTTCCTTCTTTCTGAAACCATTTACCTCATGTTTGTGCTTTCATCCCTCACCTTTCCTCCTTTTCATCAAACCAGTAAGGCTGTGAGGCAAGGTTACTAGTGCTCGTCGTTTCCCGGGTTTCCATCGGTCACTTCGTCTCCACCTTCAAGATTGTTGAGAGCTCGTCGATAGGGAGGTCTAGCTCCTCTTGCTAGAACTCGGGTATGGCAATTCATGGCAATGTGACCAAATCTTCCACAATTATAGCATTAACTCATTTCTCGTCTTCCCTCCACTCCGTCTCCTCTTGAATTTGCTTCTCGATGAGGATTCGAGTTGTGACGATCTCCTCCTTGTGCGTTCACTCCACTTGGAATGAAATCTCCTCTCCTCCTTATGCTGCCCAACTCCATAGGCATTGGTCCATAGTATTGATTCGTGGGAACTAATACCTCTCCACCGTTGTGGTAGACGTTGGACATTCGTTGTGCACAAGCAATAGCCTCGTTCAAGTTGCTTGGATTGTCCCAAATCATCTCCTTTTGAATCTTTTTCTTCAACCCTCTCTTGAATAAATCAAGGGTTTCAGCTCCACTCATATCTCATATCTGAATTCGAAGATCTCAAAATTCCTCAATGTACTCCTCCTTACTTCCTTTCTGTTCAAGTTTCCACAACCTCATCCGTGCCGTGATGATGGGATCAACTTCTTGAAAATTCTGAAGAAGACCTCGTTTCATTGCACTCCAAGTAACTTGTTGGTCTGACTCATTGAGCTCCATCATCCAACCCTAAAACCAAGTAGATGCTTTCTCCAACAACAAAGTACGAACAAAAAGACCTGCAATATGATCGTTGATATTGAACAAAGCAAGATGGTACTCCATTCTCTCAATCCAACCTTCCAAAACTCCTATGGTTCGACTACCTCGGTAAGGTTCTATCTTACAAGCTTTTGTCATCTTCAGAATTATGGATGTCTGAAGATCTAGCTTTCTTGCTTATTGTGCCGCTTGGGCTTCAAGAGCACGGGCTTTCATTGTTTCTTCACTCTCCATCATGGATGGTGACTTCTCTATCTCCATTTGAGTTTCTCTCATTCTCTCATTTTCCATTCCTCTCGTTTTGATTGCTGTCAATTCTTGAGCTAACTCTTGTACTTGAGTCTGGCTTTGCTCAAATTCGTTTCTCAAATCTCTCAACTCTTGAATCATTTCTCTCAAAGTGTCCTCCATGATTCGTCTCCGTCCATTCTCTCTCAGTATAGGGTTAAGATGAACACTCTCCAATTTCTCAAGATTGGCAACACAAAAGGAATAGTTGATGTTATCACCTCGTGGTAATACTCCTCTCCAAAGTTTCTAATAACTAGGCTCCGAAACATAGCTTTAGGATGATACACACAAAAGATTTCACACCGTATGTTGAATCTCACCGGTGGTGGTCTATTGAGGTCCATCTCTAAACTAAAATGTATATTGTGAGATCCCAAGTAACATCGTAGGTGACTATAGATAAGATAACCGGATCTCGAGATCTCATCACTTGGTCCATGAAGTTGGCACCAAAATGATAAACCAAATACTCAGTCAACCTTGCTCTCTCAATGTATAACAGTTTGACATGAAAAGGATTAAGAAATGGGAATCTCGGTATTATTCTATCTCCCCCATCCATAACCTAACCCACAATAACCCCTTCCACTACTTGCAGCTCAATGGCCACTGCCAGCCTCTAACAAACACTCTCTCCTCAAATAATTGTACCAACCCAGACTATTCTTCCAAGAGGGGTGATCCACACTCATAGGGACAATAAGCATGCTCTAATACCATTTAACACTGAAGGCAATGACTCCGAAATGACTTCCAAGATGAGAGATGTCTTCTCAAGACCTCTCCTTGCTTTATATACTGTAGGACTAGAGAAGTCCGAAATCCAAACTATGCCACATGGCTAACATGCGTAGGTTGCATGTTTTGTTATCTTATCCTAACCAATTCCTAACATACGTCTAGCTCACAATCTGATCCACCAATGCATTGTAGCCACCTCGTCATTTACCTTTTGCTTTTTGGATAGTGCACATCACTATCTTGTCTTTTTGTGATCTAGTGACCACTCTACGCTTTGGCTAAACTAACTATGGCTAACCAAGATTGGTTACAGTTGTTGACAACTTGAACTTCTGTCTGTATTTTTGGTTGTCTTTCACACTTCATGGGTACGGCATTTCTGCCGCATGTATTTCGTTGACAGAAACATTCTTGAGATTTTATGAAAATGATGCGCATTAACTCATTCGATTTCTCTTTGTTGAATCCACTTCACATGCAAATTGTGGTTTAGGGATTTTATCCAAGATAAATTTTCCATTTTTTCTCATATGAGTCGGATAGAGTCAAGTTTGGAGGTTCCATTTGACAACCAAATGACACTAGGGAAGAGTTCGGGGACCATACCGGGGGAGATGGCTGTCATGAAGATAGGGGGTGCCAGATTTGACATTGTCAAGTACGATGGACATTCTGATTATTTCTTATGGGAACGTCAGGTGAAGGATATGCTCAAGGCTAACGGTTATGGAAAATTGTTGAGCCCCAAGACCAATTTGATGTAAGAGTACGATTGGAACGACATGCAGGAGATGGTTATACACGCAGTGACATTATATCTACAGCCACATGAAACATACAGCAGTTGAGTGATTACGTGGATTGCATTACTCTCTTTGAGGAGCTCCAATGGAAGTACCATAAGAATGAGTTGTCAAATCGTCTCTACATGTCATTGAAACTGATGAGCTTCAAGATGAAGTACAACGGGACCAAGATACAAGATCATATTGATGCGTTCAATGATGTAGCTGTGGAGTTACATAATCTTGGTGAGGATCTGAATGATGAGAGGAAGGCTTTTCATCTATTGAGTCCACTTCTTACATCATATCAATCCTTGTCAAGCGTATTATTACGTTGTTATAGGAAAACCATCACCTACAATGAGGTGGTGAGTGCTTTGTTGACGGACGATCTTCAGCCAAAAGTGATGTTACCTTCTCAACCATTGACTTCTTTAGGAACTACTTTGAATGTGAATCGTGGAAGATATAAGAAGTGGACAAATTGTGGGGGGAAGAGATCTAAGACTAGATCTAGGTTTAGGAGGAGATCCCAAGACCGAAAGACTTTGCTCTGTTGGAAGTGTGACAAAGCTGGTCACCTCAAGATTGTTGTGACACAACAGGTGAATCTTCTTCAGCCAATGTGGCAAAAGAAAACAAGAAAGAAGATGAGGAGCTTGATGATGACTATGCTCTATGAAGCCAGCAGTGTGCCCTATGCACTTCATCTCGTATGAGAGGTTATGAATGGATTCTAGATTGTGCTTGAGAGAGTTTTTTAATTCTTACTCGATATCAAACGGTTCAGTTTTGATGGGGAATGATCACCCCTATCGAATTGTGGGTATTGGATCTGGTAAGATTTAGATGTTTGATGGTATTGTGCGCACATTGACTAATGTCAGACATATTCCTAACGTGCATAAGAACTTGATTTCTCTTGGCGTGTTAGACACATGGTCACCAATGGGACGTAGTTGATGGTGTATTTCGAATCATGGCTAGAGAAAAAGTCGTCTTGAAGGGAAATATGCACAATAATCTAGATGTGCTAGAGTGCAATATTGTTTGTGAAGAAGCACATGTTTCTAGATCTCATGATGAGATAAACTACTTATGGCACTTACGACTAGATCACATTAGTGAGAAGAGCATGTTCATTCTTCACAAGAAAGGCTTTGTTTCTACACTACGATCTAGTAGTTTAGAATTCTGTGAGCAATATGTTCTAGAGAAGCATCATCGGATTGCTTTTGGCATTGGAACTCATAGTTCAAAGGAGATGCTTGAATATATACATAGTGACGTGTGGGAACCATCCCATCTCCCTCACATTCTTGAAAGTTATACCATGTATCTTTCATTGATGATTATTCAAGATATGTATGGATATATTTCCTACATCATAAGTCTCATGTCTTTGTCACTTTCAAGAAGTGGAAAGCCAAGTTAAAACTGAGATTGGTAAGAGCGTGAGATTTTTGCAATCAAATAATGGTGAGGAATACACTTTTGAAAAATTTGAGGTGTATTTTCAACAAGAGGGGATAACTCGCCATCTCACTAAGATATATATTTCACAACAGAATGGTGTTGTTGAGTGGCTCAATCAAACACTATTGGAGCGGAAGAGGAGTATGTTGAGCCAATCATGTTTATCACATGCATTTTGGACCGAAGATGTCAACATTGCGGCTTATTTGGTCAACCTTTCTTCTTTTAGTACAATTAATTACATGATGCCATTTGAGATAAGATTCAGAACAGATTACCATCGATTAGTAGTTTCTGAATGTAATGCATATCCTTTCACAACCAAGGAAAGTAGATCTAAGCTCGATTTTACTTCCAAGAAATGTGTTCAAGGTGTGAAGGGTTACATATTGTGGGATCCCCTCACCTGTAAGTTGATTGTCAGTAGAGATGTTTCGTTCAATGAATCTAGATCATCGAACTAGGGGGAGAAAGCTCCTCATACTGACAAGGAAAAATCTCCTCTTAATATTGTTGAGGGGAGATTAATCATGATGGGTTTCATGATGAGGCAAAAGGAGATGCTCCCACATATGAGCAATTTTCTCAATTTGAAGAAATGGAAGAGCATGATAAGACTGCCACCATATAAAGATCAAGTTGAGTCATCAATTAACAAGACGTGTGAACGCTCTATTCATGCTCCTTAACAATTTGGCCAATAGGCTGATTCAACTCAGTTAGGATATAAGGATATCTCTCCTGATGATGACATGGTATGGCTATAATATTTGAATAAGGAGAACCTTCTTCATACAATGAGTCTCAAGCTTCTATGGACAAGTTGGAGTGGGATGCAACGATGCACATGGAGATGCAATCACTGATTGAGAACAAGACTTGGGAGTTAATCAAGCCTCCAAAGTGTTAACAAGTGGTGGATAGTGAGTGGGTCTACAAACTAAAGGATAGCCCCACTGACATAGTGAAGAAGATCTACAAGGCCTGGTTGATGGCCAAGGGATTCACGTAAGAAAAAAGTGTGGATTACAATGAGGTCTATTATCTAGTAGCTAAGTATGCCTCTATTCGCTTGTTGTGTGTACTTGTGGCTTTGTTTGGTCTTGTTTTAAATCAAATGGATGTTGTCACTGCTTTTCTCTATGGCAATTTGGATGAGGTGATCTTCATAAAACAGCATATGTGCTTTGTGAAGAAAAGCCAAGAGGATATGGATTTAAACAAGCCCATAGACAATGAAACAAATGGTTTAACAATTTCATACGGGCAGAAGGATTTAAACGGAGTGTGTTTGATCCTTATGTATACATGAAAAAGGTGAGTAATGAAGTCTTTGGCTTCATTATTATGGTATTCTATGTGGATGACATGCTCATTGCAACTATGGACATATTTGATGTTGATAAGGTCAAAGCTTTCTTGAATTCTGAGTTTAGAATGAAAGATCTTGGTACAACGAGGAGGATTTTGGGGACGGAGATCAAAAGAGACTTGGAGGATAAGAAGCTATGGTTAACTCAAGGGAAGTGTGCTAAGGAGGAACTTGCGAGATTTATCATGAAGAACTGCAAGGCAGTGAGTACTCTTTTAGCTCCTCACTTCAAGCTCTCATAAGCCCTCTATCCAACAAATGCCATGGAGAAAGTTTTAATGTCTAAGGCCTCCTACAACAAGACAGTGATTTGCACTAGGTCTAACATTGCTCTAGCTATGGGCAAGACTAGGAGATACATGTCAAATCCAAGAAAGATACATTGGAAAGCTATGAAATGGATTCTCAAATATCTCAAGGGTACGTTGGATTTTGTTCTTGTGTTTGATGCTAAATCGTACAATGCCAAATCACTAATTCGCTATGTAGATGTTGACTATGGACAAGATTTGGATGGGAGGAAATCTACGATTGGGTATGTGTTCACACTTGAAAATGGATGCATAAGATGGAGATATACATTGCATAAGTGCATAGCTTAGTCTATCATAGAAGTTGAGTATATAGCGGCAGCGGAAGCAATGAAGGAAGTAATTTTGTTGGATATGATTGTCACATAGATGGGATTGACACATGACATTGTGAATCTTCAATACGACAGCCATAATGCTTTACATCTAGCTGTAAATAAGATGATGGACAATAAAGCGAAGCACATCGACATCAAGTACCATTTTCTCATACATGCTATGTCTGACAAAATGATTGAGCTACTCAAGATTGACCGTAAACTCAATCCTGCTCATGCCTTTACCAAAGTGATTCATTTGGAGAGTTTTTTGAGACATACTGCCAAATTGCAGGTGTTGCATATGGGCACAAGTAGAGTGGACTAGCGATTATGTTATGTCTATATATGAATATACTCTATCCTATTTAGGTTACGGCTTAGTTCTAATTTACTCTAGTTTACAGAAGAGCCTATATTCGGTTTTCTTCTATGACTTCCCGCAAAGTAATCATATATGCAATAGAGTTTAAAGACCCCAAGACCAGAGTCAAGGGGAAAATTATTGGGTTTACTCTTAGGTCTTGGTTAACTCTAATTAGACTGCTACTCTAGTTAGATGCTGACTAGGGCTAGTTGGCACTACTACATAAGAGGGCTTGTGGAAGCTCTTTGTGACACACTAGAGCTCATTCTTATAGAGCAATTTGAGAAAGAGAGGGAGAGCTTAATATCAGTAAAGCGATTTATGTGTTCATGTGGATGTTGCCTTAAGGAGATGAATCACATAGCTCTTGTGTCTATTGCTATGGTGCATGTGTGATTCAATGTTTGCCGTCTCGGACCAACATATATGTACATATAATATTATATTGAAATCAAATATAAAAAATATAACAATTTTGTTACATTTATGAATCAATTTTAATATGTATATTTACTTTGTGATTAAATAATTTATTTTTTCTAATAAATATCATAATATTTATTAAAATCAACTTTTGATTTTAATTTATATCGTATATGAATTACTAAGAAGTTATAATAAGTTAATCAAATTTAAAAAATTCAAAAATCTTGCCCATTCCAGTTTAATATATAATGATTGGTTTAACACAATAACTCCTTATTTCTTTATTATACATGAAGATTATTAAAAATTATTTCCGTTAAATATATAATGATTGATTTGACACAATAACTCCTTACTTTTTTATTATACATGAAGATTATAAAAATTATTCATAACATAATTAATGTTTATCAATGATTATGAATGATAATTAATTATTTCTATATGGTGAATGCATATAGCTAATTCATAAAATAAAGAAATAAATAAAATTTAAATTATAAACATATGTAAAATTTTTATATAATATTTTTATGATACAAAAATCATTCAAATAATAATTAATACTCAAATAATATAATCAAAATTAAAAATATTTATCATATATTAAATAAGAAAATTTTAACTATAGATTAGTTGAACTATAAAATAAAATGAAAGCTGTTAAGTATTTCTATAAATTCACATCATACAAAAATTTATAATTTATAATTTATTTAATTTAAAATTTGGATAATTATATTTGATATATTTTTATAAACAAATATTGTTATGTTATTCATTTTATATCAATTAAAAATCATAAAAATAATTATATATTTTTAAACATAAATTTGTATGTTATTTATTTTAAATAACATAAATGAATAAATAAATAAATATAAATATAAATATATGTTTAAAATATTTAATAAAATTTATCATGAATTGAATTAAGTTTTGCATTACAATCAATGAATGTAATAGTTTAACTTGAAATTTAATTGGCATGGTGATTTGTGTTTAATTCCTATTGCAATAACAAAACACTCATTCTTTGTAAATTTTTTATTATTTGAAATAGATTTAATTTGATTTTCCATACTGACTAACCTGATGTTTATTAAAGCCATTCAAAGTGTGATAACATACCTTAATCATTAATAAAAATTTGATATTAATAATTTATTTTCATGAATATAATTTTATTACTAATTATGTATATTTTTATTAAAAAAAAAATTTAAAAAATTTTTGCAATAATTTTTATTACAAAAAAATATTTAATGTACACACTAATATTTTTAAATATTTTTTTTATACAATAAATCATTTCAAAAAATTAATTAAACAAATATTTATATTTTTTTTCAATATTTTCTTAATATTATTTGTTGATAAATAACTATATGTTAACTTATATTAACATTTTTAGTTTTTATAATTAAAAATATATATTTTGCTATATTTTTTAAAATTTATTAAAGTATTATATAATATTTCAAAAAATTAATTCCTAAATATTTTTAGCTTAGTTTTTGAAAAGCAAAATTTTCATTTAAAAATTTAATTTCATCTTATTGAATGGAATTATTTTTGTATATTTTATATGAACCTTAAGACCTCAAAAATAATTTTTTTGTATGTATATTTTGAATAAGTAGCAAATATTTTAAGAAAAAATCATCATGTAATGAAATGATTTCAATTGTGTAAAAATTCTAAAAAATTTGGTGAAATGATCCCACAAAAATATACAGAACAGTTTATATGATGTTGAAAAAATATTATTTTTTTACATATTGAAATTAATTATTTTTTAAATTTATTTTTTATTGAACATTATTTTTTAAATGTAAAGTTTTTAAATAAATTTATTCATGAGTTCTTAAGAGATTCATGTCAATCAAATATAAAACCTTATATATATATAAAGAAAATTTATTAAAATTTATTTTGTTAATATAAATGTTTTTAAAATGAATGACTTTATTGAATTTCAAATACAAATCAGTCATCATTAATATTTTTTAGAATACATTATTCATCCATGTTTTTTTAACATGTTTTGAATTAAAAAAATTTATTATTATATAAAATATAAATTAATATTACCTTTTTTTTGAAATTATCCCTTTATAATGTACTAAGCTAATACCATAAGTGAGATGATTCACATTATTTCCAATCCAACATATATGATAAACAAAATTCAAAACTTATAAATCACATTCATGTCCACAATTTGAGTTTGTGTTACTAATTAGGGATGAAAAATATTCATGTTATATCAAAGTGAGCTTTATTATTTCAAACTTACATTCTTTTCATATAAAATCAAGTGGGTTCTTATTAACTCATTTCTTTTAACACTTGTAGGTCTCAAATGTACGTTTATCCAAAGCTTTTTCATTCTTAAATATGATTTCAAGCAATTTTACATTGATTGATATACCTTCCCTAATTTATTTATTTATGAAACTTTTTTCTCTTGGTGGGGTTTGAATTGAACGTTGCTCTTTAGAAAATCTTTCACCTTACACTTTCGTGTCCTTTGAACTTTTCCTCCTCTCATAGTTCTTATGAATCAAAAGATTTATCTATATGGAAATGTGCCAGAACAACATGAATCTTTGTGTGAGAAAAATAAATCGAATTTTCACATGTGTCAAAAATTATTTTCTGTGAAATTTTCTTATGTGATTTGGATTTTGCACATGTGAGATAAAAAATTGATTTTATTAATTTAAAAAAAAATATTAAATCATTTACAAATTTGTGATTTCTTTTTCTATATCTTATCAAGTTATGAAGGAGTAAGAAGTCCAAGCTCTATGTTAACATGTAGTATGTTACAATGAGATTGTGATCTTTCTATCTAGTAATTTGTAAATTTTTAACATAAATCTAAGGTAGAATTAGCCCCTTAAAATAAACCTTATGCCACCTAAAATCTTTTTGTAACTCTCCACTTTACTTAACTATGTGCCACTTAACATTCATGTCATAAGATAATTTGCAACAACCCATAGCTGTTGAACAAAATAAAGTTTGTTTGCATCTCTAATCATGTTTTCCCCACCATCATTTTAGTTCCTCTTCTTTGGATGTTGACTAATGAATTTTTTTGGTGGGTAACTTCAGCTTGAATTTGAGCAATAGTTATTGCTCAAATTCTATGAGTATGTCACAATGGAGCCTGATGGAGAGAATGAACACTATTTGACATAAAAAGTTTTGAAGTTGAAGGTATGCATACAATGATACAAAAATTTTCTTGTAATACATGTAAAAATCATCAAATTTTTTATTTGATACCCTTAGTACTATAAAAATACATTTGATTTTTGTTAATAATTATTGGAGGTTGAAAACTGAATTGTGTGAATCACACTTATTAACAATAAGTACATTTTTGCAGTATCTGGGTATACACACTAATTATGAAATTTTGTATATTTTAAAATTGGTGATGGTTAAGTAATTTAAATCTAGATACACTAATATGTTATAAATTATTCAATTTGTAATAATATAAAACAAAATAATCAATCTCAATATTGAAAAAAATTATAATATTACATAAAATCAAAATAAGATTCACTAATAAAATAAAAACTTGTATTTTATAAAAATTTGCTATGTCAATCATATTCACCTTTCGAGATATCTGTAATAATCGAAATGATGTATTCTGTTTTGAAACTGTATTGGTTACCAACTTGACAAATTTTTCATCCACTTGACATCAATACGAACGAGGTTATGAAATAGATTATGCAATTGTATTCCCGTTTTTATAGAACATTACTTAATATATTGTCATGCACCAATATATGCAAAATATTTTGAGGAGTGGAGAACCGAGAGTTCATATTCGTAGAAAACCTTTTTTAGTGGGACATATAGAACCCCGGGTACAAAGGTAAATGACAAAGGTTCATTGCATTGGTTATGATGAAATCAAATCACGTTATACAAGTCCTAAATCTCACAGTGAACAAAGGTTCATTGCATTGGTTATGATGAAATCAAATTACGTGATACAAGTCCTAAATCTCACAGTGAACTCAAAATATATAGAAAGCTTTTTACGGATCTGCTAGTGCTTCCATGCGGTTGTAACTACAAGCTATAAAATTGTGACTATTTTTTGTTATCAGTTCACGATAATAGCATACGCCTATGTTGTGATACAAATTGAAGAGTTCCATACTAAAAAGGTTAGAGTTAAGAGCCTCCACCCCTTTGTTCTATCAATATTCTTTTGCTTTTGATTAAAATATTTCAGATATTCCGTTTTGATTTCTGTAGTTGGCTTGTGGCTTTCTTGGGATTTAGTTCCGGTGTTTTGATCTTTCACACCCCGTATTCTGTTCCACATGTGCTTCCCCCCAACACAACATGGTAACTTCATGATCCAGACATTCATCATTGGATCTGAAGTTGACTCCCATGAATAGACCGACCACCTCGCTTGGTTATTCTGGAGCGCGTCTAGTGCGGGGACGGGCTGTTTTTGAAGAAGGATCAAACCAAAAAGACCATACCTACCTCAACTTTATCTCGCTGACTTAATGTTGGACGCAAAATCAAGCCCGGCCATTCCTGAACATGGGGTCGGAAGATGCACCAGTGACCAGTCCCTCACTGGGACAAGCGCCTAGTGGTCCCTCCTCCCGTAGTGTAGGACCAGAATCCTATAGGTCTAGGACTTTGAATGTTCGATGACCGCGGCCGCAGGAACGTTGTCCAGTGTCCGAACGAGCGCCGTGGAGCAAGAATTTGAAATTGGAGCTTGTTTCTTCTGAGTTAGGGGGCTGTGGCTCCACGAAGCTGCGTTTCCGAGTTTTAATTAGGGTGGATGTAGAGCCGGGGAGGAACGAGATTGTGTGTAGTGGTTGGTGGTTTTGGGAGCGTGCAAGATTTGGGATCAGTTGGGGGAGTGGGGGATTATCGTATCCTAGGTAGCGTGGTTTCTGAAGGCTGACCTTTTAGTGCTTCTTGAGCTGCCCGAGTTTCTTACTTTCCTGGCCTGTGAGTGTTTGGGGCTCGTGGGTGTTTACTCATAGTCGTCACCAAAGCGCTAGCGCCGATGACAGATGTGGAAGATGACTTGGGAATTCTTCGTGGTTCCGGGCACAGTGAGCCACTTCACCTGATGTGTTTCTGGAGGCCTGTTTTTCGGTTGAATATAATAGAGGGGTAATTATACGTGCTTGCCGAGGCGAGCTGACGATGGCGGTTCCAGATGAAGAAACCGGGTTTCTCCTGAAGTGCACTGACGAGGCTGTCAACATTGTACAATCTCTCGTGACACTTCTTAGTTTGTCCTATGAGTCGGGAATCAGTTTGAACGGAGTTACGTCCAACAGGATGACAGGAGGATTAAACGCAGAAGCTCTTGAAGATCTGTACAGACTGGCGAATGGGCTTCTGGCGAAACTGTGGCCGTGCGAGAAGAGATATGTCGCTGTGATCGGTCCCACGGGATGTGGGAAATCTACACTGCTGGTAATTTAGCTTGAACTCTTCTCAGTTTTCACAGTACTTTTAGTTTAGTCTCAGTAGCGGCAGTGACAGTTGACCATACCTATCGGAACTGACTACTCTTTCGTTTCTGTCGTGCTCGACCCGAGATGGTTGTATCTCTATTTTAGTCGAAAACCATCAGCCTGCTACGAACTGTAGGGTAGTTCAGGTTTTTAACCTTAAACACAATTTAAATCCAGAAGACCAGAAAGCTCATCTTACCACGATGTAGGGTTTAGGTGGTTTCAAGGCTAATGTGTTTTTTCTCCTGAAGTACTTGTATCACTGTTTGAAGCATGGATTGTATCGAAATTGTTTAGTAATTTTCAGTGTAGGCTGTATGATTAACCTGATCGAGGTTTGGAAAACTTGGGAAACTTATAAACTTTCAGTTAGTCTTGTATGATCTGTGTGCGATCTATTCATGTGCGACTTTTTTGAGAAAGTGAGGTCAGATCTCGTTACGTCAAGATTTAATTCGAGGTGGAGGGCAAGCTTGACATCCACGTAGAATTCAGTGTGGAAGATCAGATCTCATCTTCTCCCCTCTTCAGTGAAAGTACCCGTATATTCTAATGAGATGTCGAAAGGACGATAACAAGTGAGCGAGGATACTACGACTTGGCTTTGGGATTCTGCCGAGTCTATGACTTTAATGCCTTGATATTTCAGTCGGAATATTGATTTTGAACAAATTTCTACGGTTTCCTGTCGTCTTGGGTATGCATGAAAGCATGCCTTTGGTTGATTATCTTCACTCTTGAACCAGACTTAGCGATGACTAGGCCCTCGAATTTATCCAGAAAATGCATTATTTGATATTACATGGTTAAGGGTTGTGCACACTCCTCCACAAATACCTATGGTTCCACTACTCGCCTCAGGTTACATCTCTGTTCTAGTGGCCATTGACCACATGTGCTTCTTATTGTGATATTTCTTGTTTTGCTTCTTCTCTTTCACTCTCTTGCTAGCCAACCATCTGCTGGGTCGCAAGTAGGGCGACAGAATCCTTACATGAAAAGAAGTTGCCTTGAACGTTGAAATGAAGATAGTTCAGAGGCTCCTATAAAGTCAGTGAGGAGCGGTGGTGCGTTGATGCACACCACTTCAAGTATTTGACAAGTCCTCGATCCTTGTACGCACTTGTCTTTGCGCATATGACTTCATATGCAGTTCGTGTTTTCTACTGTTCTCTTGTAACACCATGTTTCTTGCTTCTTATTCAAATACTTGATTTCTGTTTTATGCATGTTAATATGGCCTGGTCATTTTGTGCGTTTCTACTACGGTTTCTGCATATTGCATGTGCTAACCTTATGGTCCCTGCACGTTTTACTCTTGTTACTATCCTTAAGAATATGTGATTATTATCGCTGAAGCTTGTGTTGGGTTTCTTCCCAACCGTCATGGAAATATGGTTAACAGTCTTCTGACCTAAATTTCTTCTGCACAGAACCTTCTTGCTTCAATGACTTGTAAAGCAGGAGAAGAATACCAACAGGGCCTCAAACTGGATGAGAGCAGAGCCGTGCTAAGAGATACTGTCCTGGAGCATGGAGGAGGACTAGAGGGTGTTAATCATGACGATGAGATTCAGTTGGACGGGAACGAGGACAGTCAGGAGGATCCAAGCTCTACGTCAGTGGTTTCGCATTCAGAGAATATTGTTCACCTACACAATGTTAATCTTGAGGCGGAGAAGGAAGCAATGTGTGGTCTGTTGGGAATATGTTGTGCTCGAGACAAAGCTGCATATTTTTCGAAACACTTGGCGCTTTATGACAGGTACCCATTCCTTCTGCAGAACGGGAGGATGGGAGATGCGGGCACTACTAAAGTCATGGCGTTGCAGTGGGGGCCGAAGTTCGTAGCTCGGATTCAGTGGGTTCAGAAAAGAAAACTGAGAAAGCGCTGGCGAGAGCTTCGATTGTTTCTTGATAAACCACAACCCTCAGAACCTGCTGATAGGGATACTCCTCAAGACTCTTCGATTGTGAAGCTAAAAGAGAACAAGGAACTGTGGCAATCCATGCTGAAAATTGTAGAACATCCCTTGGATTCTGATCAACTGCCCACGCCTACCGAGGAGCTCATAGAAGGGGCACTTAAGAAGCTTGCAAAAAGAGTTTCACTGGGGAAGAAAGAAGTCATTGAAGCGAACCCATCACAGGGGTACATATTATCTGTAGCCTCGACTGTGGAGAATACTTGAATGCCCAGTATGGACATTCCAGTTTTAAATGTTTTCTTTCATTGGAGACACACAAAAGGAAGGCAGAGGGTTTGTTCAGCCATGTATTTTCACGTCAGAGTTTAGAGATAAGATGATTTCTCGTTAAGAGTCGTACTCATTGGTGTTTGCCTGTCATCAGTATGTTTGTTTAGAGGTGAGAACAAAATTGAATAGGAAATTTATGCACCGTATGTCTAGATTGCATTGAGGAAACTCTTTTTTGTTGTGCAGGTGTGTTGTGGATAGGCTCTATGTCAGAGATGGCATTCGCAGAAGATTATGTGAAGAAAATCTAGGATTGCTTTTGGAGGATTTGGTCATTGAGGCACCGATTCCCTCCTCTGAAGGTGGGGTCAGCCTCTTGGATGTTCCTGGGACCAATGATCCACGCCTCTTGCATCAACGTGAGACCAGGGATGCCATTGACCGGACGACTTTGATACTTTTGATTCTAGACAAAAATGTTCTGGATGCTGGTACAGAGAAGGTCCTCGAAGATAGCCCTCTTCTAGAGCGAATGCTCCTTGATACTTCTGAGCGTTGCAATCTTGTGGTGGTAGGCATTGCAGAGAAACGATGCACGGGTAGTAAGTCAGCATCTCAGATCGTGGCAGGTTTTGATCGTAAGCGAGATTTGAAAAGAGCTTTAAAGAGCATTTTCTTAAAAAAAATTAGAAATCTTCTGAAATCCCGGCGCTTGACCTCTACGGAGGCCACGGCCAGACTCCGCAGCATATCTGAAGATAACCGCTTTCACGTCCTCCCGGTGCTGCCGCTCCTATGTGCGTCCCTTCATCTGAGTGCCTCAAACCCCGTACTACATAGTGAATATTGTGAAACTCCTGGAGAGTCGACATGTCCTTTAATCATGAACGAGGAAGAAAGAATGAAGATGTGCATGCAGACAAACATTCCGCAACTTCTGGAGATGATTCAATCCGTCAGAGTCCCATCAAGCCGTGTCAAGCTGAAGTCTAATCTTGAATCTACACTTTCAACGCTGAAGATGTACTTACACGAGTCAACGGTAATAAATAATTTCGAGTATCTTTTCCAGGTTTTAGGTTCCACTTTTAATCTAACATTCCAGCAGGCCATACACCCAAGACATAGTCCGGGATGGTATGTTGGATGGTAGGTATGTGACTTGGCTGTTCTACATCATGTAGAAGATTGTAGAGTTTTGTCAGAATGTAGCGTGTTGTTAATTTGTCAATGATAAAGATCTTATGTTGTTCAATCACTGTGGATCCAATTTATCCTTGCTGCAGTACGATGAATCCATGCTGAAGTTCTTCGACAGAGAGATAAAGCATGGTCTCCGCATGGCTAAGAACCCAATTGCGGTTGAAACACTCGTTCCCGATAACTCCATTGATTTGAACTATATACGGGATAAGCTTTCTTCCTATTCACAACAGTGTATCCTATCTCCTGAGGATCTAAAGTACTTGCGACTGAAGGTCGAAGGTCCCGATAGTCTCAAAGTCACGAACACCTCTGTCAACCAGGATCTACCACCAGTTCTGATGCGTGGTTTCAGACCAGAAGCTATTGGTGGTATTGCAAGAGAACTACTGCAGCCAACTGAGGACAAAGCCTCAAGTTTTGTTCATGCGGTCTACCAGCAACTGATTGTTCAGATGAATGGGAACGAGGCATGGAGAGATAATCATCTTGACCAGGTATTCCTTACTTAAAGATCTTACGATACTTGTTTAATCTATAGAAAATGTATAAAGTGTATTTGTATTTTGTTTAACTTTCATGAGAAAAACCGTGTGATGATTTTACGTGCAATGACATGTGTTTTAAGTGATAGAATATAAGCGTTTCAATGATCGCTATGAATGCAGGTTAGTGTGGAATGTTTGGGAGAATGTGTAGTTCTACTTCGAGACGTTCAAACTCAATGGCAGCATACAATGGAACGAACTCTTGCCAGATATACTTGCGGTGGATCAGATGGTGGCTTGCAGAAACATATACGTGCAGCTCTGAGAAAAGCTTATGACACAACTTTCAAAACAGCAATGGTAGAAATGCGGAAGCAGAGGAGTAAAAAAGCCTCTACTGATGAGCTCCTGAAATTCCTGGAATATTTCGCGTTTGGAGAGGAAGTAAAGAATGTTGCTATAGCTGAGATAGAAAAGTGTGTGCATATCTTTTGGGATACTCTCATGGAGGCCATTACGAAGACTGTCTCCAAGCTGTGGTCAGATTGGATTAGCCAGCTTCGTCTCCTGAAGAAAAGCATCAAGCAAGCTTTAGACGTGGATATAAAAAATGACAGCAACACAGTTTCTAGCGAGCGTGCTGATCACAGCTTGAGAACCTCTCTACTGAAAAAAATTTCACAGCTGGAACAGTTGGTGCAGCGACTAGAAGGTGAGACACCGTTGCCAGGATACACAGAAGTCAATTATGGGTACGCTCTTCTTCAAAATCATCCCTCGTATGAGAAGGATCTGCTGAACGTTGCCTCTGAACATCAATCGAAGACTTTCATTGATAGCAAACCGAGGATCGCCATCGCAGAATCCCGTCATAATAGCAAACCGAAGATCGTTATCGGGGTGTCATGTCAGAATAGCAAACCGAGGAGCATCATCGAGGATTCAAATCAGGATGAGCCACCAGGTAATGTCCTCGCACTCTTGCCCCAGTTCGAAGGTGCTATCTGTTGTTTCATGCAATGTTCTCTCTCTTTCCCTCATATGTAACGTAAACGTGAAGACCTATAAATTCAAGTCAACCTTTCGAAGTACGAGGATCGAATCCGTTGATTATAATCGATATATGGTAATAAGCTGTAATTTCAACAAGTAATTCTTATGGTCATCAGCTTTCAAGGATCTCCGTCAACTATGGCTCATATTATTTTTAACCATCCGAGGTCCAACTTGCTAGCCAATGAATGGTCCAATTTCTGAACCCCAAACCCTGACACTTAAATATTATGCAATGAAGTATTAGGTGAGACGCACACATTTGAGTTTATAAATGTAAGGTGTTGTGCCACTATTCTTTCATGAATAATTTCAGAATGTATACGGGATGGCCACCTTTATAAGACTGTTAGAGGTCATCGTCACTTGGTATCTCGTTAAGTAGTCTGTAGATGTCAGCCCATAGAGTCCAACTATCGGGTTTAGATACATTCGATTGTCAATTGGACTTTAAATGGATATATGTAGTAGCTTCGAAGTAGAGGTGAGAGATCTCCTACCCATTGTAGGTCCTAGTCATTTTCTGTATCACACCTTGGTTGAAGTTGACACATATTATAAGAGTCAGCAAATGTGAAACGCGAATTATTTTTTCCAGTCATGGTATGACCTGGACAGATTATGACCATAAGAGGCAGGAGGTGTTGGGGCTTTAGGTCCCAGAATTTTTCCGTTCTTAATTGGGCCTCAGATATTTGGACGGATATGTAATCTAGAAAATCTTAGAATCAAATTGAGAATTCTTTTGTGTGCTGGTTCAATCTTGGCCAGAAGCGAAATTGTTTCCTCGTGAATGTGAACGTTACTACTAGCCTGGCATAGATACTTTTTTTGCATTCCATACTCTTGGCACACTTTATACAACATCAGTTTATCACACTTCCACATGTGCTCTATAGGAGACCTTATTAGATCGTTTTTCTATTACATGTTTTTAGAATATGTTCCTCTCGACAACATCTAGTCCACACGATATCTATCTTAATTAGGAACTATGACCCTGGCCTATTTGCGTCGGAAATGGTTCATTATAGGCTGTTCAGCTATGTAGATTTTCCAATCAGTACGACAGGTTACGTATACACGGCGGTGGACTTGTTCACAAGCCCGTTTTCTAATTTAGTTCAGCCGCACCTAAGTTTTTCTTTTCTTTTCTCTTGCAGGATGTATTATACATGTTTAACTTCGCTTTCTGTTTCATGAATGTTGTTTCCAATGGTGCGACATTCCTTCCGATCTCTCGGTTCTTGCTTTATGTCTGCAATATATTTGCTCGTTTATTGCGAGTTTCTGTGAAGTGACACACCCTCCGTTCTCCTGGTTTTAGCTTTCGGTTTTGGATTTCGTTCTTCTCAGGCAGATAGTGCTAGGCAATATCTGACATGTATGGAGCACAGCCATCGTTGTCACCTTGGCATGTTGGGCTTCGAGCTATCCTGAGCCAGTCGGCCTGGTTCCTCCGCTCTGCTCTTCGTTCTCCCGGCACTGTCAATTTACAGCTGGTCTGCTCGCACGGCCTACCACATTCCAACGGTCTTCTACTCCTTATTTTCTTCCACTTTCTCATTAATGTCTTTGGTTCACTTGGTATTTCATTTCACGCACTATCCGCCTCGTTTTTCTGTCATAAATTTCAGTTGCTTAAATCTCTTGCATGGCAGTTGGTTTGTTAGAAATGTTACCCTAAACACTACGTCAAAAGTTGGCCTCACAAGAATTCAAGATTCGAGCATCTTTCCTCATCTAACTCAACTACTAGTGTGACAAACCACCATCTATCTGGTTGTGTTCGATCAGATATTGTGGGTCCTGTCTCTTCAGCTACTCCCATAACTTCTCCAAAACTTGAGCCAGAGAAAGACACAGCAGCACCAAGTTCGAGAACGTACATACCAACTCAAGATCATGTGCGAGCTGGCACTTCACTACCATCACCGAACACTCCCAGGACAAAGTTGGGCGGTCCTAAACGCTTACCAAGTCGAGGAGTTATTACCCTTCCTGAACACGAAGCTCACAATCTTCACATGGCGAATCACGAAGTCCGGAAAGACAAACGGCGACGGAATTGGTGATCGACTGTCCGCCGGTACTACTCATGTAACCCAAATTGCATGTTCGAATTTCGGCCAAGTGTTCTTAATTGTTTGATGCGCTGTCCTGCTTTTATCAGGCCCTGCATGACCATGTCACTGACCATTTTACTGCACTAATGCTGAATCAGGTGTAAGGGTGTGCTCGGATTATTGCAACGATGAGGTCCAGATGGCAACACTGAATTGTTACTCTACCTGATACGATTAAAAGATCTTACTTCATACTAGATATGGGAAGATGTTTTTGGTAGGATGTTATACCGAAATTTGTCGCGTGACAAACTAAGAAAGGAAGGGGACGTGTTGACAAGATACTTAATTCATCATTCATCTTTCAACTTTTGTTTTGCCATCTGATGCAGGACTCATTGCCGCTAAGTTGCTAGCGGACTTGAAAGTCTAAAGTGCCTTGCAAGTCCGAATTGTGTACTCAACCCAACGTCTCCTCGTGCATCAAGTTGTACTGCCTATTTGAACCCGATATATACTCAGAAAGTATCAAAAGGTGCTTCTTTTACTATTCTTTACATGTAGCCATAGTCCACACCACACACGCCTTATAAGGTAATCTGCTCTTGCGTGCAAGTCAGACGTAGCTACTCACAACTTACTTCAGACCCAAAGCTATTCTTTGGGTCTGAATAGCTGCCAAGACAAGACAAAAATAGAAAAGACAGGAAAAGTTTCAAGTTTCAAGCAAGCAGCAAGTTACCAAGTTTCAAGCAAGCAGCAAACGCATAAGTGCTTTAGTACTAAAGCAGCACAAGTTCTGTGCTAACAGTACAGGCTATTGCCTACCACCAGAAAACACGTACCTTGTCTTCCAGTACTTCCACGCCCGCTCGCACTGGGAACTGTGCGTGCACAGAGTAGGCCTGCTTATTTGGAGCCCATTCTGGGCAAATTACCAATTCCATCCACAACGAGCCTCAAGCAGCACGCAAATCACAACCGACTGAAATTGCTCGAAACGGATGATCTAATGCACTGAGGGAAAGCACGAAGTCTCAGATAAAATCCAGACAGTAAGGAAGTAGACCACCGAGCTGCTTACTTTATAAAATCGACGGCATGATGTGCCAAGATAAATAGCAGCAAATCTGTTCACATGTATACTTTCTCTCCAGGGACTAAATTTGGATCCGGAACGGACTTCTCCCCTCTTATGTTCGTCATCTCCGTTTGTATATACATGGTTTCAACTCCGGCCAATTGATTTTCCGCTTTGCGTCGTGTTTGAAACCCTTCACAACAAAATCCGCCACGAAATCAGCCCACACGTATACTATGTGCGAGAGATCGTTGCTGAGCCTATAACTGAGAACGTCAACGAAAGGGAGTATTCTTAAAGTCCTGCTGTCCTCAGCAAACATGTAACGTTCGCAAAGTGAGAAGGTAGAGCCAGCAAACAAATCTGTACAGTAAGTATCCCACCTCACACTACGGTAAACCGAACCCCAGAAATAGCATGCAGCCAGTAGCTCACCTCTTTCTGGAAGTAGAACATATGAAACATCTTATTACTGCTATCCTGCAACCCATAAAACGGCCCAAGAGATTTCAGTATAGTCCAACGTATCGCCCCCATCAAATCATGCGGCTAGTAACTGAAGATAACAGTAAAATGATTTTCGCTACAGGACAGAAGTCTAAAATTCCGCTACTAGAAGTCCAATCAAGACATTACGAAATGTAGAGTCTTCCGGTTGGAAGCACGCGGCTACCTGAGAATCAAGAGCAAATCCAAAGGACTTGAGGGCAGAGATGAATGCTTGAGGGCCAGCACCACCATTGCCCGCATCGAGACGACTTTTGACTTCTGCAACTACCATCCAGCCCCTGCATAATCCCAGATTCGTCATTTGCTTTTTCAAATCCTGGTGATCAACGTCAGTCATGTTCCAGTATGACTCAAAACCTGACATCCTCCTATAAGTCGTATGCAACACGGCTGACAGGGAAGCGAACAGCAATCGATATTCGTGTTACTCTTGATTACCTCGACACACACAAAAGGCACGATGAACGAAAATCAAAGCAGAAAAACTATTCCCATTCTAGCAAAGACATATCCGAGATGAAGAAAATACATGTACAATACCTGGATTTCAAGACACGATGCGCTTCTTCTATGAACGTTGGATAATCTGTTCCCATCAAAGACAGGCAAAATACCGCAACATCAATTGACGAAGTCACCAACGGCGTCTGCAGATGACAAGGGAAAAACCATCAAATTTTCGAATCAGGACAACTGACATGATGCGACAGTGCTGCAACGAGAAACATCGTAGCAAGAGTACTGTTTGTCCCACATTGACGGAACACTCAAAGGTTTCGAAGTGCAACAAAACTGTAGATTTGTCAGTGGCGTAAGATATTACCTTCGCCATATTGCAAGCAATCACCGAAGGGTCTGAGGATACAAGGTCCAGAGAGAACACTTTATTTGGAACACTTTTGGCCAATCTAGCGTCACCTGCACCCACCAGGCATCTAGACTCTAAGTGAGGCAGCTCAAAGATGAACTGAGTGGGCTTATATGCAAAGGATTTCAGACATAGAGGCCGAAAAGCAAATGCCCAAGGTTTATGTATATACGAACTTAAATTTTGTGTGGAACAAAGTGAATAACGCAGTAAAACGAAATATGGGCCTGTAAATCAACCACTCCTGCTTATTTAGCCACTCCGTATATCATCGTTCACTTAAAAAACCTTAGTGATGGACACATACGACATTATGTATGCCCCTGCGAGCAAGGTTGAACTGATTTCACTAATAATTCTTGTGTCAAGAAATTTGTGTGGCGCTAACTACGATTGCTTGACTCCTTTGAACAGCAAAGGTATCCAGCAAAACAGTTGAAACGCACTTCAACTTTTTCTTATAATCCCACACATGTTTCGACAAGAGTGATATCAAATATAGCGTCCAAGTAAAAGAAAGTTTACCGCAACCAAAATCGGCTAATACTAGGTTGGGACTACGGGCCTTCAGCCAATTTGTCACCACGGTTACAGGTAACACGGGCCATTTTGACATCTGCTTCTGGTAACCTGTATGATACTGCTCACAAATATAACAAAGATCAAGTAAAATTTCAGTCACGAATTCGATTTCCACCCTACCACTGTCAACACATAACTCAAGCTATTTCACATCTGTCGTCGCTGGTTGACAAATAACCTCGTCCGACTTTGAGATACGTAATCCTTTGCTTATAACGTGTGTGCCTTAGGTTCCTGATTGTAATTATCCAGGAAAAAGATTCAAACTCAAAGATTTAACTCCGATCAATAGACTTTCTATCATTCCTTGTAAGTGGCAGGCATAGAAACTCAAGATAACAAATTTTTCACAAACACTTTACCTGCTTACCAGATCAAAAGCAGCTGGATCCTGCTGGAAAAGCTCAAAAGCTTCAGCACCACTGAAAGAGAACAGAGTGCACATACAAAAATAATAAGTAAAGGCTGTACAAAGATCACGAGCTCTTAACTAACGGTTCTTAGGCTAGTTTACTGAAAAATGCTAAAAACAGAAGCTTGAGCAACAGAGTATTCCATCGGATAGGATGTGTTTTGAGATGTCAGCAACTCCAATTTCCTAATAATTTCTGAGCATCTCTTGCCAATCAAAGTGCGTATACATTAAGCAGGCTCTTTACCTACATTAACATGAATCTTCAACTCAGTATTAGAAGACGAAAGTCTGTTATTCACTTCGAGCGGAACCAGCTTGACCATACGTACTTGCAGGTGTAGAGTGACTCATTTAACATTCGAAATCGGCCTCCAGTTAGCCTGGCACGAGCCTGCTCAATGACAAGAAGAAGAAGAAGCAGAATTGACTGAGGACTGTCTTGGCAGAATATTTTCCCCACTAAATAGATTTTACTGATTCGACTCCACACCTTGTAAAACCACTGCGAGGTTAACGATACGAAGAACAGGCTTTCGAGCTCACTCACCTTATCGAGAAAGGTGACGGGTTTGGGCCCCAAATGCGAAACCTCCATTCCTAGTTCGGCTTCCTCAAGCAGCGGTATTTCTCCCTCAAATTTGGCTTTGGACCCGGACTTCGATTTTGAGTTTTTAGACGCGGATTTCTTGGACTCAAATAAGGCCACGGACTGCTGGAGCCTTTCATCATCTGAAGCGTCTCGGACATCACCCGAATTTTCCACCTGCGACTTTCTTCCTTTCTTCTTGGGCTTTCTACGCTCGGCATCCTTGCCTCCTCCACTCACAACACTCTGAGCCCCATTTGCAGCACTAATTTTCGCACTGCGAGCCCTTCCGGCACCGGCTCGATTTCCTCGCTTCGGTTTCCTCACTCTCCCAGCCTTGACACCACTTAATGTGCTCTTCTCGGCGACGGGGGCAATTTGTTCATGTCCACCTTTCGAGCCTTTCTTCCTCTTCTTATTTCTGCTCTCGTTCTTACGTTCGGGATCCATTGACGCTCTGTTCGATCGGATTCGCCTCCACCGAACTCAATCCCAGTCAACTAACTTCCAGACGATCAATCGCCGGTTTAAACCCCACTTTCTGCAGTGCACATTTAATTGTGCCAGCCCTAAAGCCCCATCTCACCTTTTTGAACACGAACACGCGAGCGAGCGAGCGAGCGAGCGTGCGTTCGTTCGTTCGTTCAACGACAGTCAGTCGGTGCTTTCTCTTCATGTAAGCCACTTGCTCCTGTTTCCCGTAGTTCTTATCATTCGAGTCCTGTTTCGTTAATCCTGTAAAGTATTACTCAGTTGAGTTGCTTAGTTTTTTGGGCGGTTCAAAACCAAACAATTAGGACTTTTTTAACTTTTATGCTTTGAAGTTATATCCTAGATTTTCTATGTGCACTAAAATTATAGTATTTATAGCGTGAGGGGACCCGATACAGCGAGATACAACCGGGACGCATTTATGTTTATCTTGCCATGTTTGCATTTTTTAAGAGAATTGTACTGATTAAAATAAAATATAAAATCATTTAAAAATATACAGTCCTAGATTATTGACACCACTCGCAACATTGCTGTCTATCTACACTTACGATCACATCTCTCTCTCTCTCTCCGGTTTTGAACTGTCATATTAATATATATAGCATTCAATATATCTTTTCTGTAATGGAACGAAGACTCATGCTTTGAAATAATTAACCTTAGTATTTCTTCTTGTTGCTATTAATTACTTTCACTATCATTTAGTATGGCAGAAGTGTGACCCAAATTTACATCGATGGTTTTTTAGAAACTTGAATATAAAAGTACTTGTTTCCATCCTAGTATCATGACCCTAATGCATCATCTCATATAAATTCTAAACTCCATGATGCAAATTCTCACAAAGTGTAAGATATCATTCAAAATGAAATGATACTTTGACTCTCAGAAGTCTTCATTGAATCGAGTCTTCAACCTTAACATGACTTCTCAAAACCAAATTTCCCAAAACAAAGTCTCTCCGAAACTAAGATCACAAAACTAACTTCTCCCAAAACTAACTTGAGAGTTGCTTATCAATCTCTCTATTTATACTACTTAGAATCTTACCATATTAACTATAAGTAACCACCATGTAACCTTCTCTTACCAAGTTTAATGGAGATAGAGATCACAAACCCCAAATGAAAAGGGTACATGACAACATGCAATTTGTCCACTTGGACCTTCTAGAAGCCCAACTACTCTCAAATTGACTTTATTGTACCAAATCAATCTCGCCCCTAGATTTAAGGGTATTCATCAAGTCCAACTAATGAAAACTAGTTCAAGTCAAGGAAAGTAAAGATATCCATGTGATAGAATCTGTTCTTTGATTCATACTAAATAACAAAATAGTTGTTCTCATCAAGAGCTACTCTTTATTTTTCTTCAATTTAACCATAACTAGCTAAACATAGTCATAACTAAGATAGACTTAATCACAATTTACATATACTCATATTTCATCCTATATCTACAACCATTTGTCTTACGAACACCAATTATAAAAATAAAAATGGCTATGTCTTATCTAGTCCATATGGATGTAGAGTCATATCTAGTTAGGTAGGTGTGCGTATGCAAGAACATATACAGCCGTTAGAGCCGATTGTGCAGTTAGTGCCGTTTGCATTAGAACTGCAGTGAGGGCTGATAATGCTATTAGGAGACCTAGGGCTTCGAATATAGAGTTCGAATTAAGTCTCCTTGGAGGGCAGTTTTCGAAGTTGAACCTTTGAGAGTGTGACTATGGTGGATAATAGTTAGTGGGGGAACCTGGATTCTTTGAAGCACAAAATGGATTTGACTCGACTGTAATATCTCTTTAATGCTATGGTTAAGAGCGGAGTGTCCTTGTGGACATTTTGAAAGTAGAAAAGAGTACTTCGAAAACTCAAATTGGATAATGTAATGAGAACTGAGTTCTTGGAGCATTGAAGGTATTTTGGAGTTTGGATTGATGGTAGCTTCGATCTATTTATTGTTAAGTATGTAGGTCGTTGATGGAATGCATGCCGTGATGGTGATCTAGAAGTAGAGTCAATTCGAAGTTTGATGTGATCGATTTGGAATTTTTTGATTTAGTGTGTAAATCCGAATCAAGAATTTTTGAGGGCGGAAGCGCTGCTGAAAATTGATGGAGTGGGTCGATGCTCATAGTTATCTTTGGGTGATAAATCAAGATTGGCCGTAAAAGATTTCAAACATAAATGCTCAAAGTCCAAGATTTGATGTTTCGAAATTTTTGGGTCGAAAAAGGAGTGGTAGGCTATCAAGTTATCATAGTGGCTGTTTGATTTGATATTTGATGGGCTGATAGAGGATAAAAATATTTAACGCAGAGTCATAAGGTTGACAGTGTCAGAATTGTAAAATTTGACGTTTAGGGGTATGAAATTGGAGTTGAAGATTTTCAAAGTCCCAAAGAAATTTCAAATGGTATCCGTTTGCGAAAAAAATTGCGTTAGATAGCAAATTGTAAAAGACTTGTTTAAGACAATGCCTTATACAATTGGATTTCCAATGTCAGATTATCGATATGGAGAGCAGAAGACCTCCAAAATTGAGTTTTTGTGTTTTTAAATACTCTCCTAAGGCTATGTCAGTCCGGGTTGGGTTGGTTTGACCCCTTTGATGGATGTTTTTGAGATGAAGTATAGTTATTTATGTTTCTTGTGATTGATATACCTCCATCTTAGCTTCATGTTTATGCACCACGTTTGTTTGTGTTGGTGTTTTGTTGTTTGGAGTGTTAGTGATCATGTGTGATGTCAATAGTGAGGATGGATTTGCGGACCGGTCAGACTATCCATGTTTCTCCCTAATGAGACAAGACTTGATGACCTCTAGACTAGATGAGTGCTTGTGGTAATGGCAGGTTTCAAGTTGCCATGGTATCAGCACCTTGTGGTGCCTCAGGTACCTTTTGTTATGATTTCTGGTTCCAATTGGGGACATGTTCTTGTACGTTTGCAGAGGTGACACATTCGTGTCACAATGGAGTTCTTTGGAGGTTCTAGAGGAGAGCAGGCTCGGATTAGCATTTAGTGCATCCGTAGCGGAGTGCGGTACCAACCTTGGCCTTTGAAATTCACATAAGACTATGATTTGGTTTTAGAGAGTGACGGAGCTAAGCTTGGTGATATTTTGAAGTGTGTACCCACACCGTGGTTGTGGGGCATGGACGATATCTATGGGACCACCAAGGGTCCCACACGATATTCAAGTATAATTGGCACTATTGATTTGGATGATTTCATATAAGAGTTTGATTCATGGTGTGATTTACAGCGTATGCGCAACTTTACATTATTTAGTCTATTTATGGCTTGGAAGTGATCATTCCAGCATTTGGAGGGTTGTATCTTTCAAAAAAATTTTGCATGATGAATTTTTTGAAGTATTAACAACTTTGGCAATTTTTGGATTTGAAAATTATCCTTTCAATAAGACATTAAGACAATCCATCAATCTCGATTATGTGAATTGAATATATTAAAGCATTAATTTTATTTTGTTGACTGTGTTAAATTTGATGATTGAACACATTCAAATTATTGAGAGTGCTTTAAAGATATTAGATAAGTTAACCAAGCTAATTAATATATTCAACAAGATTAAAAAGATGCAATTGTTAAAACATTCAAATTTTAGTAGATAAAGATCTCACAACATAATGCTTCATATCAAAGAGTTGTTATTCAAATGCAAACTTTTTGAGTTTATACAATAAATAGGGATGTAATGAAAATTAAGTACCCTTGATTAGTTTCTTTACCTTTAGTATTGAATAAGTCATGTATATTTTCATCTCTACATAAAATATTATGAATTAATATTCTATTTTATTTACATAAAGATTAAAAATAATGATTAAAAATGCAGTAATTTATAAATTTTGTGTGATATAAAAATAAAATAAAATATTTAAAAAATAAAAAATAAAAAAATAAAATGTATAAAATAAAAAAAATTAAAAATTTAAAAATAAAAAATAAAAAATAAAATAAATTTATGAAATAAGTTATATTGATCATAATTTTTAATTTTGAAAAATTTTTGTTATCAAAACTATGGCTAGAAAATTAATCTTCTACTTGTTTAAAATATCACCTGTTTTTTCACATGTATAAATATAATGATAATTTGCATGTCATTTGATAAATTTTTACTATGTTAGTAAAATATAGATTCAAGATTCTAATGTATTTTTATGTGTTTTAAAATTATTCATTTTCAGTTTTTTTGAGATTTTGTTTGTTTACAAAGTTGAAAGAATAATATGTAAATGAATTTGATGTATATGTTATTTGTATGTAAAAAATATGAATTCAAATTTTAATTTAGAATTTTTTTTTCAAACGGGATATATATATATATATATACCCCATTTGAAAAAAATAATCTTAGATTCTAAACTCTAGATCATGGATGCACCTCTTTTTACTTGTTAAAGAATCCTTATGTTTGGAAATTTTTTTTTTCAAGATGAAATTGCTACTGTCATTTTATGTTTCATATATGCATATAAAAATTTCCACATAAATTTTTATCAATCATATTTATTTTCAAGAATAAGGGTCAATTTTTTTTTGATGGATTTAGTTTAAAAATAATGATAAATCCGAATCAAAAACCATTATAATAATCTCAATGCAGAATTAACATCGGGTTTAAAATTTAAGGTGTGAGATGATTGTGTTTAACAAATAAAATTTTTAAATAAAATGTTGAGTAATATCATGATTCTAATAACTCACTTGTGTTAAGGCTATCTTCATGTGATTGATTTATTACTTTGGCTCATAACTTGTGTGTATTTAAAAATAATTGAACATTATATTGAACATAATTTACAATTGGTACATATATTTTAGATGTTTCTATGTATCAAGTTAAGAAATAAAATATACTTGGAAATTTCTCTTGTAGTTTTTGTTTTCAAAACTTTATGAAATTCATAACCCTGATTCATTTTTGTTAAGAAAATATGCATGTGGTTTAAATTTGATCATTTCTAAAATCATAATATATTTATATCATTACGCTGTCGTGTTGTGACGTGGCTACTATAAGAAGATGATGACATTTGTCATCTTCAGAGTTATTGTTATGATGATGATACTTTAGGTCATGACCAACAATTTATTATAAGATTGTTAAGAACCCACAGTAGGATCGACTTTGTAGGGTCAGGATGTTGATAAAACTCTAAGAGATATTATCTTGGACCTTATCAAATATAAAACGTAATCATGGTGAAAAGGGGAGGGAAAAATCTTGAATATTGCTTTGCTGACTAAGGAGCTTATTTGATCAAAGTGGAGCTGACGTGGTATATGGATAGAGTACAATATGATACTCCACATATATAGATGGCCAATCTATTTGTGATCAATATCAAGTGCCTTCATTGCAATCACTTTCGAGCGTGGTAAGTATATCACTTTGGAGATAACTTTATGCAACAAGTGATAAACTCTTCAAACCCGATTATTCTTTGAGTTGTTTCCTACGACGCGATTTAGGACCTAATAGTAAATGTTTTGATTTAGTTGAGTGTTATGGATCTGAACTTGCAAGTAGTGGTGATTTTTAACATGTGGGTTCCAATCCATCACTATTGTTTCCCAAAATCAAGCCATAGAGAGTTGATTGTTAGCAATTTTGGCGAGGAGTATTATTCTCAAGTTATAAACTCCTTAGCTCCGTTTGTAGTTCCGTTCATACTTAGCCGGTTTCAAGTTGTTATATTGACTCTTTATTAATTGCAGCTCATATTGTCTATATGATAGCTAAGTAGTGTGTTTAGGATATTTGTAAAACTCTAAGTGAATATGGAGCTAATTTGGCCACACTAGAGTTCAATATGACATTCTTCATTCTCATTGGTCTTCAAGTTTGGGCCAATGAGGGTATTTGGTCAAGTTTTTTGAGGTTTTGAGTAGTTTTGGAAGCCATTCCGGGGAACATTTGGGATTGGGAGGGGAGGGTTGAAAAGTTGACTACAAGAGCTACAAGACGGGCTCAAGAATGAGTGCAATTGAGTAGTTCGCCACTCTATTGTGATGATTTGAAATTGGAGAGTGAAATTCAGATCCTGGAGTGTGTTTAGATCAATTTTGAGAATCATACAAGGGTTTTGATAGATCCGATTCAACAGAGATAGAGTTTAGACTCAAGTTTGTGTTTGGATTGAAATTTGAACTCAATTGGATGAGTTTTGAGTATAGAGTGATAATTTGAAGTTTGTGCATACACTCAAAATGGCAAGATTGCATTGACTGTCACGAAGAAATACAATGATCATAACTTTTGCTATCAAAAGTTTTCATCAATACAAATTTCAAGAGTTGAAGTTGGATAATAAATGAACTTCTCATGAAATTTGAGAGCAATAGGAGTGAAAGATTGGGATGTGTGATGGTTCTAGTACATAGGGGTCTCCATATTGCCTTATGATACAATGTATAATTAAACAATTGTACCTAGAGGAACTTGAAAAAAGAAACATAAAGAAATTTTCCGAGAGAACAAGAAGGTTGTAAAGCAATTATGTGTGAAGTTTGGGCAAGAGTTATAGATTCAATTGTTGAATACCACAATCTTCTTCCGTTGGAGTTTTATAGATTGTAATGAACTCGAATGTGGATTGCTGAGGAGGAGAAAGAGAGGGTTTCAACTCACACGAGGGTTAGGAGGATTCTTCTATAGCCAAACTTTCAGGCGTTCTCATAGCAAAGTAATATCCATGCAACAACGCATTATGACTTCCGAGTCACTGGCATTCCATATAAGGAGGAGGGTTTACACGATGGAGACCCGAAGGATAGAAGAAGTGAAAGTAACATGGGAGGGACTCATCCGTCCGATTCCATGCAATGTGGGTAGCTAATTATAAAATAAGCCTATGATGGAGATAATCGGTTTGGCTTGGGGTAAGTGGAAATAAATCTATTCATCTCATCAGGTTTTGTAAATTGGAATAATTCAGTTAGAGAGGTTTTACTTTGGAAGTTGATATTTAGAAAATGAGCACACACTTAAATAACAAAAAGGATGGGAAGATCCCATCAAGTCAAGTCGTACATGGATGAAACCAAACGAGAAACATGGGGCTAGGTCCCAATAACATTACAATGGGAAATATGTCATACTTCACCTAAGATATCTAAACTATCTAGGTCAAACAGTCTACAAACAACAGGAGTATATGAAGAATCATTACCCAACGTGATTTCTCTCCAATGGATTGCATCAACTAGTGCTCTGCATAGAGCAATGGAAACTCGTTGCATAAAGTAGGTTATACAATAAACTAAAGAGATACCCCTTGCCGCTTAGTATGGTAGGCTTTCACACACTCTCTTACGAACATATCGAAGTCGATGTCCATAGCTCCATATAACTCCAAAGCTAGAGGAGCAAAGAGATGAACTCCATGCATACCCATATACTTGAAGACCTTGGCTGCTGCCACTCCCATATTGCTCATCAAGAGTATGGGTGATCACCCCCTATGAAAACCTTGGCTGCTGCCACTCCCATATTGCTCATCAAGAGTATGGGTGATCACCCCCTATGAAAATGTGTCACTTGTAGTTTCGCTAACCATCAAGTCTACCAAATAACTTGTTACTCTTTAACCAAGTATAAATAAATAAAGTATTTAGAATGGGAGGTTCAGCTTTGTTTGTACTTAGCCATAAATGCAATATTTCACCCAGAATTTGTACTGTTTATATTTCATAGTAGTTTGTGATCTCGCACTAATAGACAAGGTTGTAGAAAAGGAGGTTGGATTTAGTGAGGGCCGATTGATTCAAAGAGAAATTACGGAGGAAAAAAGAAAAGGAAACATCCAAATCTTCCCGTCCAACACAACACGTTCCAGATAAACGAGAGCTCGCATATCGGTAAAGATAAACGGAACTCATCTCTTCACTGTACCATGCACTGTCCTTCTCCTGGAACCTGCTGGATCGTACCACGAACGACGTGGTCCACATGAGTACGTTGTTCCAAAGACTACTGAACCTCGCGGAGGCCCAAGTATAATGACCTCCTTTAGCAAGTCCATTCCTACTAGTCCAGCAGACTTCAGAACTTCTGAGAGCTTCTGAGCATGAGCAGCTGAGTAGATGACTACCGGCACTATCTTAGGAGTCTCAAGTACTCGCTTTTCGCAAGGGGTATGTAGGTGGGATGGGTTGATTCCCCTCCATCTCTGGCTAGCTGTTCCACTGTAGCCAAGTGAGCTCTACTGCGTACGGTGTTAATCGTATGACTGCGGCAACCATGGCTGTGGTGCAATTGCATGACGCTGTGCACTTGTGATTTGACGGTAATCTACTGGTTTTTCGCTTTAATATGAAACCCATCAGAGTGCCGCCAAGACGACTGAAGGTTTCGTCTTTTCAGACATCTCGTGAACTTCCACATACATCTGAAAGACGGAAGATTTGCAAATGCATAGTGAAAATCATGAAGCTTGAGGCTACAGTCCAATGCTGTGCGAAGTGTGAGCGGGGCATGGTAGAGCTCATCCCAGTATGTACTGTACTAGTAGTCTTTATCAGAGAGCATAAATGCCTATCATTTGTCCAACAAGGGCCAATGATAAGAAAATGACAATATTTTCAGAAGTACCAATAAGATGCGCATACGAGAAAGTACCTTTTGTTGAGGGGATGGGTTGTGTTGGGCCATTGGTCCTTCCGTGTACGCCTGCCTGATTAATGCAATATTCTCTGTGATGGTGTTTAACATTCTCCACATTCAAGTGCAGAAAAGTAGAATCCGAGCTTTACCTACTTACTGTGGAGCAGGATGTTCAAGTACTGTTAATAAACCATCAATGTGTTAGAACACAATAGTGAAGAAGATAGCTATTACAAAGTATCCCAACTTACCAGCTGGATGCACCACTAGTGTTGAGCCTATCAGCTTCTCTGAAGTACAATACTGTACCGACTCGGTGAATCTTAGAAGATTTTTGGAGTCTAAGCCAGTGAGCTTCACACTATTGAATCTGTGAACTTCACCTTGTCCTGATTCCAAGCTTACTTCCGAGTTTACTGCAGAGGGTTTTGCTAGACTGAACATGGTGCAGGCTCGATGATCCTGTGAGATTTGAGACCATACTATAATATGCATACTACAGTATGGTCTCCTTATGTCGGGTACACACTTGTAACTTCTTTGTGTGAATGAAGATATGTTGGAAGCCCGTGCTTCATTTTGCCACAGGTCGTTCACCATGCAGGTTCTTGTGCTCCTACAAAGAATTTCCTGGTGAGTAGTTCCTACAGCTGTTTTAGTTGCGTCTTCTAACACTTACAAACGTGTCAAAATGAATGCCGATGGCTGGAAAAGCCCAGGCGGCTGAAAAAGCTAACAATAATACAATAGAAAAGTGTGGGGTGCCATGCAAAGAAAGATCTAGGTTTCTACAATCAGTCTACTTTGTTCTGAAAGTAGATTGGGCAGTCATGAGTCTATGATCCACTACTAGTGTGTCCATTCAGCTCATTCGAGATGACACTCGAGGAAAAACAAGATAACACATCGATGACAGACGAAAAACTGGCAACACAATGAGAATATTCCTACTTCGAACGGTGGACTTTCATGGAAGACTTTGGAGCGAGACAACCGAGATGTGAGTTGGAAGAAAACCTAATCGATATTATTGTTTCCGACGGAAGATATGCCATGGCTTAAATTAGAAACTAGAGGGACAGTTCAGCCATTCTTGATTGGAAAGGTAGAGCCAACAAGGAACAATTTGCTGAAACTGCTTGAATTTGATGCAGCTATGTCACTAAACCGAGACGTCAAGTTATAAGGCGTATCATATGGAATATCATAATCTCAAAAATCATAAAGATACGAGATTCTACTACAAAAGTCTTCTGTTTAAGATTTGAAGTTCTAGATTTGGTTGTCACTGTGGCCAGCTCATTTGGATCAGAATAATCAAACATACGACTTGATTCATATGATTGAACAGATGTCATACTCGCATCAGCCAGCAAGGGCAATCAGTTAGCACCTCCTGCGCCATAATAATTTGACTTTAGAAAATATGTATCCAATAGCTGCCAGATTCGGATCGTCTAGTGAGCTGGTTGTTAATTGGTCATTAACAGCTTGCTCACAATAGATATGTCTGTATAATTGAATGTGAAGGTTTAACTGCGGGGTCCGGTGTCATTGGCATAGGAATGCCCCCCACTGATGTACTTAAACCTTGACAATTCAGAACAGATCGAAATCTCATTTCTACTGTGGCACTTAGTCACAACAAATCCCGTTCTGTAAATTCTACGTTCACTTTTTGTAGCAAATTATAAACTAAGCTCGGAAAAAGCACTGAGATTCATCACCTGTATCATGTTTGACCTCGCAAACCTAACGAGATGATCCAGAACAATTATATAACTGACATGATCTTGACTGTCCGCATCGAAGCAATTGTTTAGTCCACTCAAATGATGAAGACACGTATAAAGAAGTTTCAATATGACTTTGTGGAATACCACTAACTTGCATTGTACTTCAAAACCTCCACCACCTTGGCAAGTTGGGTCTACGTTCAAAACATGAGCAACAACAAAGTAAAGATATTACATGTGGAGGCAATGGATGTCCCCATGTATTCTGTAAAAATAAAATAGCCCGAGGTGTGTCGATCAAGAATCCTGATCACAAGGATTCTTGAACCACAAGAAAACAAAGACACTTCACAAGCACAGGGTATATGGCAAAATACGCAGCCTACACTAAGAAAATACGGTGGATGGAAGTATTTGCTGTGGTCACAGCTTGACATGAAGCAATTTTGCATACGTTCAGAAACATGAAGCACCATGTAGACAGGAACAAGGTGCATCAAGTACTATGGGCATGATTGAGCTCTTATGGCTTGGACTTTGAACGTACATGACCAGAGTCTCCTACAAGACATTTTGTCCATTTGTATGGAACACTTTTCCATTTTGTCCACGTGCATTTATGTCCATATTGCCATTTTTTAACCTGTTGAACAACCTTCACGAAAGCCAAAAGCTTTGAGGTTCCCATAAACCTGGCATATGGCATGTGACAGGAATTGGAACCCAACCACCAGCAGTTTGGCTTAAAAAAAAAAAACCAAAAACCTTTATTGTCTTTTGTTTGCTTTGTCTTTACGCAGTCTCCTGGACTACGTTACCTGGACATATGGCCGGTTGTGAATACATGGAGCTTGTGGAGACTAACTCAAGTACAGTCACCATACTGCGTTGTAGAAGATGGAGGTTTAGTTTTGGCAACGTGTGTAAGTCTGATTGTGAGCCAACATCGAAGTACAAAGTTGACGATCGGCGAAGAAAAAGGGAAACGCGGATGAGGCGAAGAAGGGGAGAACTCATAGCAAAGCGAATGGGGAAGTCTGCCGAAACTCACAGATTTACGCAAGAGAATGAACACGGTCTTTCCCAATCAGTGATTGCCACAGTGGAACCGCAGATGTGAGCTGGAAGGGAAGGAATCTGCTAAACAGCGACAACCTCTTGCTCCGAAAATAAAAGATTCAAGAAATGAGTTGCATTTTCGCCTGAGGAAACACCTGTTTATAATCTGTAAAATGTTCCGGAATCCAAACCGGCAAGTGAGGGGAAAATCGTGAGAAAGTGAAATGCGTTCAGGTACGAGTGTATGGGGTTCTTCCAGCGAGAAGATTCCGAACTTGTCCCAAACATGTGTTTGTCGGAAACAATGCCTGTAAGCAACTCTTGGGGAAAGGAAAAGAAAAGAAAAGGTGCAGGCGTATATGCCCTGCTTGTGTGTTACTGGAGGTCATCAGCAACCGGAAAGTATAATTCTAGTTCATTTTCTTCCTCCGTAACTTTCCTTACTCATTACAACGGTACAGCCGAGTGAGGGGAAAAATTGAGAGTTGCATGGGAGAAAAACCCCAATGGCAAATTTTGTGCGTCGGGCGTTTCGCCAACATACTCATCGAGGGAAGAAAGAACTGAAGGACGTCTACATCTAACTAGCTGTAAATCGAACAGAAGTCCAGCAGCAATAGCAGGTGGCCAGCTTGCTCGCTTGACCAAGTACAGTGAGAGAGAGGGAGGAAGCGGCAGAGAAGGAAATAGCAATGTGTGCATTGTGAACTTGCTCCTCTTGCTCCTCCTTCTCCTCCCTCCGCGACAGCAAGAAATACAAGAAGAAATATCACAAGTCTTTCCCAGAAAGAAATGACTGTAAAGGTCGTTCGTTTAAAACGACTATGTCAGAGACCGAGCAAGAGGAAGGGAACGAAACGAAAGGAAATGAAAGCCCTACGTGTGTGGTCTCGATGCGCTTTCGTACACCAAAAGTCAAAACGACTCCGTGTTTTGGTGGGTAGAGCTACATATACCCTGCACAGTAACGTGTAGGTGCACTGTAAAATACAATTAGCGACCGGGCGAAGCAACAAAGCAAAACGAAGGAAACTCTGCGTGCGTGAGTTGGCCTATTCGGAGTCATGCGGTGCTCATGGGCTCGGACCTCCCTCCGAGTGCGGAGGACGAGCACCTCTCGAGACAAGCTTCGAAGAAATCTTCAGCGCCTGCGTTTAGGGGCCGGCTGCGCCCTGGGATCCGTCTCAAGGAACGAGTCGGGCCGTCGGAAACCAAGGGCATCGTAGTCGCGTCTTCCCTTCGCGACGCGAGCAGGACCTTGTCGCGGTATGGGCCGCGCAAACCTAACCGTGTTTCGCCCGAATTGCCGTTGTGACTGGCAGTTTACTGCTGGTGGCGTCGGTACACCGGAAGGGCCCCAAATCGGAAGAACAATGGGCGACAGATGACGCAAAGCACAACCGCTTACGGCGCGAAGACTGGAGTCTTCGCGCCGATCATCTCACGCGCTCTTCTCTCCTCTCCTCTCTCCCAACTTCTCCCTCCTGGTCCTAGTCCTCCTGCCGCGTCCGTCGCTGGCTCGCTCGCGCGCGCCTTGTCCTTCAACTCCTTCGCTTCCGTCCTTCCGCCCCTCCGGACAGCGGGTCCTGGAATCGCAACAGCACGGGGCGGGACCGGTTCGGGTCTCTAGGGTCCGGTCAAGTCGTCGAGGGCCCGAGGCCGCTGGAGGCATCGGCCCCCGGAAGACGTGAAGTAAAACGAGCAAAGAAAAGGAAGGGGATGAGGACAAGACCGAAACCAAGACAAAGAACAGAAGGAGGAGAAGGCGCAGGAAGATCCACGAGTAGACGCTATTTACATTTTACTGTGTCTCGGCACTGCACTGCTCTGCTCTCTCCGGTGAGGGCGGGCAGAGGCAGGGGGTGGTAGAAATTAGAAAGGGGAAGGTGAAGAAGGGAAGGGAATGGAAGGGAGCTTTGCCTCCTGACTGCTACTGCTGCTGCCTCCTCTGCTCTTCTGAGCTCGCGCTCTCTCTCTCTCTCGCTCTGCGTCTGACGGACTGTCAATCACGTGCAGAGGAAGAGGAGCAGAGCAGGCAGGAAAAGGCAAAGGCAGGGGCAGGGACAGAAGAGAAGCGAAGAGAAGTGAGCGTAGAGGGACCGACCCAAGTAACCAAATACAGTACAGTAAGCACTAGAGGTGGCAGGCAAATATAGTTCGGATGGCGGTGGTGTAGCTTTGCATAAAAGAGAACAAGAGAAAAGAAGAAGAAAACATATCTCTCGTTGTGTCGAGCCCGTCTGTCTATCTGTCTGTCTCTCTGCGTCGTGAGTCAGTCCGTCCTGCCTACAAGTCCTGTTGGCGAGGCGACGAAGGAGGTTGGTTTGTTTCGAGAACGGGGAGGTGGGGGAGAGAGAGAGAGAGAGAGAGAGAGAGAGAGAGGGTTGGTTGGCCTTCTCGTAGATAGGTAGATAGATTGATTCGGCGGGCGGGCGGGCGTGCGTTAGAGACTGCTGCTGCTGGCTCTAAGGAGAAAGAGAGAGTGTATTTGATCTCGTTCTGAGTAATGTGGCTGTCGTGTGCTCGTGCGCCGCCGATGCCGGTTTAGAAATAACATCCCCTGTGACACGAATTGAGGTGGGGAAAACCTTCAAATCACAGGGTAGAAGAGCAATCTGCCACCGTAGAAGCGTTGTTCGTGGCACGGAGGGTGAATTTGGCCGGCGGGAAGGATTGCAACGCAAGTTCATTCGGGCTTGACGACGAGCCAGGAATGAATGAATGAATGCGAGCAGTAGAGGCGCAGGAAGGAAAGTTTGCTGAAAACGCATCGACTTAGCAATCTCTGGTACTTGGGTGGGTGCTCTGCCGTTGGTGAAGAAGGAGAAGAAGCTTGTGGAAGAGCTCTCGAAGCCCGTTTCGTAGCTTATAGGCGCATAGCCGGTCGGCAATTGAAGCATTGGGTCATCCAAGTTGGAGCGAAAAGCAGAGATAATGATTTGGACGTTAAAAGTATGGTGTATGGCCACCATGTTTGCGACTGTGGCCATGTGGCTTCCGTCTCTTCAAACATGGCTGCCTGCGGAGGCAGTGAGGTCGCCACTGATCACCATGCCAGTGTCTCTAGTGTACTCCGTGAGCAGTTCTGAACCGTCGTCCTCAGTCGGTCCAGGCGCACGTGATGCTGGCTATGCGGCAGTCGAATTGACGGCCTTGCCAGCATTCCGAGAAGCTCCGGCATATCGCAATGGGCGAGAATGTGCATCCTCCGGGATGAGGAATCACTCGGAGTCGGTGTGCGATGAGAATGCAGTGCATGTGACGATGACGCTGGATGCATTCTACTTGAGGGGTTCCATGGCTGCAATCTTTTCGATCCTGAAGCATTCGGAGTGTCCGGAGAACGTTATATTCCACTTTCTTGTGTCTTACAGGGATGCCGAGCTTCAGTCTCTCGTGCATTCCACTTTTCCGTTTTTAAGGTTTAAATTGTACCACTTCGACGAAAACAAGGTCAAGGGGCGGATTTCTTCATCCGTAAGGAGCGCTCTGGAACAGCCCCTGAACTACGCCCGCAACTACTTGGCGGACTTGTTGGAACCCTGCGTTAAGAGAGTCATCTATCTAGATTCGGACTTGGTGGTGGTGGACGACATTGCCAAGCTGTGGAGCATCAGCCTGGGCGAGCACGCAGTGGGAGCTCCAGTTTACTGCCACGCCAATTTCACCAAGTACTTTACCTCGGCTTTTTGGTCAGACCACGCGCTGGCGTCAACGTTCGATGGCAGGAACCCGTGCTACTTCAATACGGGGGTCATGGTCATGGATCTGGTGAAGTGGCGGAGGCACAAGTACACGCAGATTATTGAGGCGTGGATGGAAATTCAAAAGGAGCAGAAGCGAATTTACGAGCTGGGGTCGCTTCCGCCTTTCTTGCTGGTCTTCGCCGGGAACGTGCAACCGATTGAGCACAGATGGAATCAGCATGGTCTTGGAGGCGACAATTTGCATGGTCGATGTCGACCATTGCACCCGGGCCCTGTGAGCTTGTTGCACTGGAGCGGCAAGGGCAAGCCGTGGTTGCGACTCGACTCTCGGACGTCGTGCCCTCTCGACAGTCTGTGGGCGCCCTACGATCTTTTTTTCTCGTCGATTGCTTTCTCATAGAGTGCAGTGGTGGTGGTGGTGGAGCCAGGCGCCGCGGTGTTACCTCTTTCTCTCTCTTCTCTCTGTACAGATTATTTGCGGTTGCTCGACGTAATGAAACAACAACAACTACGCAGCAGAGACCAGCCAGATTCTTGCTGGAGCGATAATTATTTTTTTCATCAAACCAATAAAACAACATTGGGGACAGTTTCGATCCCATGGATGATCCCGTCATCCTCGCAGCCTTATGCGTGTTGCAACAACCCAGTAGTCTTTCCTCCGAGGCAGGCTCCTTTCCCCAGCCACAGAGCACGATGGATGGGGTTCTAGTACCGTAGCCTGGTGGTTCTCTTAGTTCAGAAGAGGCCCAACATGACGACGATGATAGTGATGAGTTGGTGTAAATTTTCGATGCTGCTGATCCGATGCTCTCGGAAAATTCATTTGATTGATCGGGGTGCCCTCGTGTTTCTTGGGGTCAATCATTACTTTAGATTGTCTCCTTCGGCATACTCATTCAGGCGCTTCGATCCGGGCGTTCTTTCAAATTGAGAAACTATGTCTGCGACTCAACGAACTAATCGATCGAACAACGGAAGGGGTTTTTTCACGTACTGGTCTGTAGATAAATTAGTTTTGTATTATGAGTTCTCGTCCTCTGCCGGCCACGTGTTGGTGGTGGTGCGGTGATACCAATTCACTCGAAAAGTTGGTGT
This sequence comes from Marchantia paleacea, assembly GCA_014180765.2. Lineage (NCBI taxonomy): Eukaryota > Viridiplantae > Streptophyta > Marchantiopsida > Marchantiales > Marchantiaceae > Marchantia > Marchantia paleacea. The sequence continues at coordinate 1,976,805 of MUAA02000064.1, forward strand.
AGAAATATTTTACCCGTGGGCACTGGACAGCTCCCAACTCCTGGTGATCCCATTGCGAAATACAACACACAACACCTCACATGCTTTGAAAACAGGAGGGAAATCGGCCCAACCCCGGCGGTCATTCATTTTAGAGGAAAGGAGAACAAGCTCTTCCCGTCAGCAATACTGCTGCTCCCCACCCTTCCCACTCAAACTTTCCGTAATTCTGAATCCAGGAGAGAACCTCGTCTCCACCGCTAGCTCAGCAGAGACCAGAGCAGTGCAGAGTAGAGCAGCGCGGGGCACTGGCTGCTAATACTACTACACTCATCAGCAGATCCTCCTGTGTGTACGGAAAGAGTTTGATCCTGGAAATGGATGCTCTCAGCACCAACTCATCACCATTTGATGTGAGAGGCGATTCTTTGTATTATAAAAGCAGTCAGTCTTCATATTTCGGAACTTGCACTGCCTTATTATCCGAGTCCAGTGAAGAAGACTCTCTGTCTATCCTTACAATCGCTCGAATCCCGTTGGAGTTGAATTGAAATTTGTTGGAGTTGAGTTGATTGGATTAGATTGGACTGGACTTGACTTGAGTTTCAAATGGAAAATGTGGGTGCGTTTCGATCGTGAAGCAGCCTAGCCTCATCGTGGCCAGCGTAAGGGAGTGTGAGAGTTAGGTCTGCCGATGACAAGAAGCTGACAGCAATCTCGCCCACTCTCTTCCGCTCTCTGCTCGGTCCTGCTGGATCTTCGCAGTGTCTGTGCGTGACGACGAGGCCAAGTTCTAGGAATCCGAGGCACGTGTGCGTGTGTATGGGGTGTGATGACGTACTGTAAAACAGAGCCTGTGGCGCGGCCGCACGTTAGCATCACGTTAGGCCATATTGCCAGCTAGCCCGCTGGCAATATGGCCTATATTGCGTAGTAGCGGCTATTTCAAATCACCGCACACCGCGTCCTGTCAACCCGATTCAAAGTGGGAAGGAGGTGCCGATGTCCGTCACCCGTGCTGTTGCTATGTGGGGTCTCTTGTCGCACACTCTTTGGAAGTCTCCGGTTCCGACCGTGTAGGACGGACGCGCTTCCCATTTTAGCCATACTTGACAGTTGGCCCTCGCGAGCTCCTCTGCACATGGCCCTGCCAAATAGAACTCTGGCGGTCTTCGTCGCTCGCTCGCTCACTACTCCAGGCTCCAGCAGCCAGCGGCCCAGCCCCATTCCGTTCACCTTTCTCTCGCTTGTGCTTGCTTGGCACACCCTCCGAGCAATTATTGCTATACAGACTGGAAAGCGTCGTTAGATGCTTTGCCTGCTCGTGGGGAGGGTCCCCCCCCCACCCCTCGCAGGCCCAGAAGGTCATTAGGGCCTATATAATCCAATCTATCGAACTGTATGATGTATCTTTCTGTGTCCTCCCTTGTCAATCCCAATGGGAGGGTCAGACTTTGAGAAGGAAGCAAGTTTTTGGTATATCCATGATCCGTTTGTTCGGAGAGTTACTGACTGACTAAACAGAACCTCCTCCTAAGGGCGACGGATGGATGCATTGGAAACTTCGAGGTCCGTTCCTGATTGTTGCGAGCGATGACTACGGCAACTCTCCTACTATATGTGGCTAGATACCAGGTTATGGTGATCATGGACTAGGGAATTTGTCACACTTTGTTTGGTGGACTTCTTGAATATGTAATGACCGTTGACAGAGTCCAAATGCAAGGAGCCTACTCTACCATGGGTTCTGTTTAAGCTCGTTGGGAGCTTGGAATTTCAAATAAGTTCGTGCACAACATCGTTTTCAACTTTTTCACTTGGATTGTTGATTTTTGTTGTTTTGTCCTCTTGGTAACGTTCATGTGTAGCTGCGGAGGTGGCAACATCTTTGACATAATTCAAGTCTATGTCCTAGCAAGGCATGTAGCACTTCGTAGCGCATCCTCCTGAGTTCAAGTAGGCTAAACTCGTTGTGGTTGACTTCTAACTAATGTGATACATGTTCAACAAGAAGCGGTGTCTTCATTCTTTGTGAAATGAAGAATTGGACACACGCTAAGTGATGCAATCACGTAATTTAACTGTTGTGCTCACATGCTGGGTCCATCCATCTGCGGGTGGGTGCTACGGATTGGTGTTAAACACTTGCTTGATCCTTAATATGGTTGGTTACTGTGAAGGGTTGACTACTACATATGCTTGACTAAGCCTGCAATTTGGCTCTCGCAAATTAAAACTTACTTGTTAACGTTGAGTCGATAGTCACTACATGAGACCTTGTGCATGAGTTTCCGATGCTCACATCGGCCAAACGTGTTCCCAGACCAGTTCAACGACCTTCCCTTTGAATTTGCAGATGAATCATTGCGTTATTTCAACGTGAGCAGAGTCAGCAGACAATGCATACATAAACCCTTCTAAAGAAAGATAATGATTTTATGATTATAACCTGGTCACAGGTGACAGGTAGCAAAAACATGTTTTTGCTACCTGTCACCTGTGACAGGCATGGATATGTTATCGTATGGAATGCTGCGACGAAGAACTAGTGCAGAATAAATGACATGGAACACTGCGGACCGTCGTGAAAGATTGTACAAAACAGCCCGTGGACTGAAGCAACCGGTAACTGGCCCATGACCGGCCAGATCCATAGCACTGTAGATAGATGCTCTTAACACTTGAAGTTATGAACCCTCGACAAACTCATGCACGTCCCTGCAGTGCAGGACCGTCCTACAGTCAATATCACGAGATCCTGACCTGTTATGGACAGCTCACTTAACTGGAGCTTTGTAAACTTACCGCGGTTTTACATAAGTGTCGAATTGATTCAGCTTTCGTGGGTCTCTTCGTCATAAACATGCAATTTGTAATGTGAAGTAAAAGATCTGGAAACTGTGGAAACGAGTCATTTGAAATGTGCAAAACTGATTTCAATCGGACGAAAGTGACTTCAATATATCGAATATCATATTTATAATCTTTTGAAACTATTTGGTTGAATAAAATGATTTGAATCAAATTTTCATATGTGGATTGAATACCAGCGCTTTTTATATTTCATCATCATCACGTAGAAAATCATTTCGTTACGTCAACTATCTTCATAGATTCTTTGTACCGCGTTCACCCTGATTGAACCCGGACACCAACTCAAAGCAAAAATGATTTTCTGACTTTGAGTTGACGTAAGGTCTTGTCTGGAAGGTCTTGATTATACAATGATCATCTTGGTTAGTTGGAGTGTGTATGCGTACACAATGAGGAGACTAGTTTCATGGAGTGAGCTAGATCAGGGATCAACGTTCAATCAAGCCGTAGGTCGATAACTATCCTGCCTCCAAGTAGGTACTAAATCAAACACAAAATGTAAAGAAGTACGGGCCAAGTAGATCCACATGTGGTTCAAATCTCTTCGGAGTGCAATGTCACTTTCTCTTTGCCTTCGGCGATAGATAACCTCTTGAGAGAGACAATGGCTACGAACCACCAGAGAGTAGTTCAAATCGGGCAAAAGAGTTGTGAGTTGACAAGTAGCTAATTGTTGCTTTCAAACGCGGAGAACATGACCACCAAGTCTATCCAGAAGATACCTAACAATCGGAAGTTAGGTGTTCAAATAGGTACGGATGGATGCTAGACGGAGCGGAAAGGAAATGGGATGGGGACACAAGACCACTGGAAGACCTAGCAAAGAAAAGCTGAGAGTTTGTTGTCATAGACAGTTGAACGGGAGGAAGAGAAGTAGTTGGGATGGAACGGGACGGAACGGACTGGATTGTGACTCAATCCTTGTGAGAACGCATGCAAAAGAGATGGATGGATGGATCTAGTTGTGGTGGTAGGGAGAAATTTGTGTGGTGGGTGTAGTGATGAAGTTGCATCAAATGGAAATCTAAAATGAGACAATTTGTGTGAGTAGAATAGTGGAATGGAGGGTGACACCATACCACTTGAGGACTCACGCTGAGAATGCGGAGCACTGGCGATGAGGAAAGGAAGAAGGTACAACCATGTCCTTTATGGAGATCGCTTACCTCTCCAACAACCACGTACATACCGTTGTTGGTTTCTCATGTTGTACTTGCAAAGGAATGCAAGGAAAGTTGGCTACTGTCGATCATGATGTTTTCAATCGCAGGCTAGATTTTGCTCATCGATCACACGGCTCAGCAAGTTCAACGATAAGAGAACATGTGGAAAGCGACTCTTACTTCTTCTGTAGAGTGTACATACATATACAAGGAAGAAGAAAGGATGTCCCTTGGGATTCCTCCCGCCTTAGGATCCCAAAGATCTTCAACTACGAGGCAAAGAAGAGGATGTCCCAAGGTTCGGCAAGACAAAAAGTTTAAGATTGAAATGGTCCCGTCCAAATATATTATCTACCTGTACATAAATGAAGTTGGGAAATGTTAGATTCGGATGAAACCGATTTAGCGTACACTGCATAATTTGCATTGTCCATTTTTTATGTATTACTTGACATGATTGACTATAAAAAGCTCATACATTTCTATACTAAAATATACTTTACCTTGTTATTAAAAAAATAACTGATATTTAATAGTTAATCCATACTTCCTTCACTATGAGGTACTTGAGCAAAGAGTCATCTTGTGCTTAAACCATAATGAATAGTACGCTTCTTGTTGTTGCTAGGGTGACCATTATCTATATTCAAAGGTATGAATGACTCAATTGAAAGATAAGAGATACAAATTTACCTAAAAACTAAACTTATTGATGAGATATATTACATGCACTAAGTTTTTATGTTAATGTGAGCTTGATAATCATCATATCTAAAAAATTCTCAATTTGTACAAAAAATTGCAAATAAAATTATACTAAACAAATTTTTTTTAACATTTTTCTGTTCATAGCTTCTAATTATAATTCAAAAAATATAAAAGTATAATCTTGGACATGAATAATTTAAAATCTAACATTATTTGTAATGTTATCAAATTAGCATATTTGAATAAAATTGTATTTAAATTTTACTTTAAATGGATTTTTTTAAAGAAAATTAAAATTGAAAAAATCATTTCAATTTTTAAAGAAAGTAAAAAATAATAATATGTGTTTAGATATTATTGATATTTCATTAAATGAATATTTATATCAATCTATAGGATAATAAAAATGGCAAAATTTTTTTTAATATATTATATATTATTTAAACTGAAAATTTCAATATTAAGATTTTTATTTTATTTTTTATTTTTAATAAAAAATATATTAAAAATTAAAATTTATTATATATTGTATATAATCATGATAAAAAATTACATCCATAGATGATAATATTTTAGATTATTATAATTTTACGCCTGATTGTAGATGTTAAAAGCACATGGTTTAAATCCGCTATGTAACATGGAGATATCATAAGGCTCAAAGATATTATCAAATAGAGTTAATGTAAGACATAAATAAAATTAACTTAATAATTTAGATATACCAATGATTAACAATTTGTTTATGATTATTGTGACCACTTTGCAACATGCTTTATACATTAATTTCATGATAATTTTATATAGGAGTTGATGAATTTGTTAGACTTGTTTATTATTTTGATATTTTTTTACTTTACAATTTAAAACTTGACGGATTATGTTTTGGTTAAATTTTATAATTATGGATTCAACTTCTTAGCAACATTTTTATTCAACACTCTTCTAAATCCAAAAAAAATCATATATAAATAACTTTTAGAGCCTTTGACTCTCAAGTAATAAGTTTTCTAGTTTGGTATGTAGTTTCATTCATACTCATTAGGTTTTGATTGAATAATACATGATTTAAAATTTAAAAATTTATAATATGAATAAGTATTGTTCTTAAATTAATTCATAGCTCTAATTGAGAATGTAGATTGATTTATAGATGTAATTGACAATGGAGGTGACTGTGCATATACATATTACATCACAACATACAAAGTTGTCACATCAAACATCTCAATACATAGATTGTCATACACCAACACAAGTGTATCACAATAATCTTTTTTACTATCAAAACATCCACAAGGACACTCTGTTCATAACCATAGCATAAAAAGAAGAAAGAAATATATAGCAAAAAGAATGGGAAGATCACATCAAGCCATACTAAGATATCCAAACTGTCTAGGTCAAACAATTTACATACTATATGAGCATCCAAAAAAGCATCACATAACATGATTGCTCTCCTATGGATTGCACAAGAGCTTACAGGCTAAATCGATAATCCATGGCCAATCATGGTAGTTGGATGTCAAAGTCTTCTAAATGACATTTCTCCAAACCAAACTTTATTAGTCTTTTGTTCATCATCTAAATAACTCTCTCTGTCAAACTATCAATCTCATGATGATATCTTGAGGTGTACGATGTTCAATCAATGCTTGATCAAACAAAGCCTAAAACTCGTCTAAACACTTAATGCTTTCGTAAGTCAACACCTCCACTAGTGCACCAAATTGACTAAACACTGAAGCTAAGAACACATAAGATGTTATCTCACTTGACTTGTTAGGCAATACCACCAACTCAATCAAGTTTGAAAAATACTCGACCATGACCAACATATATCGTTGATGTTGTAAAGTTAATGAAAAAGATCATGCAAAATCCAAGCTCCAATGATAACCAAATCGCATAATCGGTAGCTGATGTAACTGTTGTGGCGTAGGGGCATTGAATGATGCCAACACAAGTTGACATACCGTACATATAACCACAAAATATTAAACCTCACCTCTCCACCAATAATCACTTTGAAGTAAGCTATATGTCTACTTCTCTCCAAATTGATATAACTCCTCATGAACATGTCTGACCAACTGCGATCTTTTAGATGCAAGTTGCACAACACCAACTCTGCCATCTCCCCATACACAAAGAAGATGTATACCTCTCCCATCTAAACTGTTGAGCTCTTTGTAAAACTCGATCTTGCTACTTGACTCTCAAAATGACAACCAAAGCATATGTACAAAGACATTTCAACACCATGTCGTGCACATACATATCGCATCACAACATACATCAATGTCATATCAAACATCACAATACATAGATTGTCAAACACTAACACAAGTGTACCACAATAATTTTTTCTACTCTCAAAACGTCCATAAGAATATTCCGCTCATAATCATAACATAAAAAAGAGATTACAGTCGAGCAAAATCTATTTTGTGCTTAAAAATTCAAGGTATCCGTACTAGCTACTATCCACCATAACCACACTCTCAAAGGTTCAACTTCCAAAACTGTCCTCCAAGGAGCCCTAATTCGAACTCTATCCATTGAGCCCTAAGATTCCGAATGGTGCTGTCGGCCCTAACGGCAGTTCCTCTACAAATGGTACTATCTACACAATTGGTTCTAATTGTTGTATCTCCTCCTACATACATGCATCTATCTAAGAATAGATACCGCTATATAAGTCATGACAGCTGTCATGCACATACATATTGTATTACAACATACATTGCTGTCACATCAAATATCATAATACATAGATTGTCATACCCTAACACAAGTGTACCACAATTGCCCCCCTAACTGGCGGTTAGGTCCCTCTAACACCAGGTAGCCATCTAGTCTATAACATGATATGCCCTTCGTGGGGCTAAGATTAGGAGGATTGGGAGTTCAGCAAATGATGCCAAATTCTTGGACAGATGCATGACTTCCTTGGACACTAGAGAGAGAAGACATAGTATCTAGTTGCTAAATATCAACCTCTTGTGCATAAAGCTATTTTGGCTCTCTCATACAAGGCTCTATTATCTTAGTGTGAACAACTCTAGCAGCTTTAGCTATAATCTCTTGAGTTGTATCATAAAGGTCCGTAGTGGTAACCATCTCTTGCTCCACGTAAAAAATTCCAACCATAGTCGAAGAAGACTCTACCTCTCCTTTTCTAACATCCCCATAAGATCAAGGATGAGATCTTGGGCATTTCTCGCCCCCAGCTTTTGCCTTCACCGTCTCGGTAGGTAAAGAGCTTACCAATGGTCTTGCAGTCACACATGTGGACCAGATGAAGGTGACTCAACAGTTGGCCGAGTCAGTAAAGCGGTTAGAGAACCAGAAATCCATCATGGAGAAGGAGAATCAGCAACTGAAATTGGCGTATGAGGAAGTATGCTAAAAGGAGACGCCAGATTTGCTAAAACGGAAATTGACGAGTTACGGCGGTAACTGCTGAAGTCGAAGCGGCAACTCAAAGAGATCGATAACGAGCGACTTGGGAGATTAGAAGCGTTGGCAAGTAAATGTTCTCACTACCTTCTTGCACGGTGTGATGATGATGAGATCCGGCGGCTAGAGAGGATTAGGACGGTTATGAATTCTCCTGTCGATTTGAAGACAGGAAGGAAAGAAATGTATAAAGCCATGGGTCGTGAATGCTAGAGTCACTTCAAATTCAAAGGTGAGAGATTGCAAAGGACCTTCGGGAATTACAAGTGAGTGTTGATACTTTCGCGTGGAGACTCGAATCAAGGATGTCCGAGAAGAGAGTAGTCTGAGCTCAGTGTAAATCAGTTAGCGTTAGCAGTTAGACATTCTTTTGTATAAATAGGAGTAGCATTAGTAAGAAGGTTCATCTTCTTATGTTGCAAGAGTTTGTTGTTGAACTGCAAGTGTAGTCAGGGTGGAACGGAAGCTTGTGAAGCTGAGCGCTGTTGTAGGATTGGTCTAGACTGGTGAGATTAATCGAGAAGCTATCTGAGTACTCCTCCATGAGCTATTGATCTCTAATAGAATCAGTAGAACTTCACTAAGTTTACCACCTCGATTTCATCTTGTAATAGAATAGATGGATCTTCCCATCAGTAAAGTACAAAAGTTCCTCGGTCTTAACTATTATTGGACTCTGGTGGTGTGCATGTATGTGTGTGTTTCATCGAAGTGTGCATGAAGAAGTGGCATATTCGGTGATCCTCTTCGGACCTGAATTGTCCATAGCAGTGAAAGACGTGTAAACTCCAAAATTCATTTCTACAAGCAAGTTACCCTTTGATCTCATGGGAACGAACTTCATTTTATTATATTTTATTATGTCTTTGCTCTGTAAGGCCCAAGGTTGTACATGTAGGATAAAATGTATGTATATCTAAATTGTGACTAAGTTCATCTTAGTCATGACTATGTTTAGCTAGTTATAGTTAAGTTGGAGAAAAATATAGAGTAACTTTTGGTGTGGTAGATGAGAACTTCTATTTTGTTGTTTAGTAGGAATCAAGATTCCATCACATGGGTATCTTGACTTTCCTTGACTTGGACTAGTTTTCATTGGTTGGACTTGGTGAAGACCCTTAAATCTAGGGGCGAGATTGACTTGATACACTAAAGTCAATTAGAGAGTAGTTGGGCTTCTAGAAGATCCAAGTGGACCAATTGCATGTTGCCATGCACCCTTTTTCATTGGGGTTTGTGATCTCTACCTCATTTAAACTTGGTAAGAGAAAGTTACATGTTGATTACTTGTAGTTACTAGGGTAAGATTCTAAGTAATTAAGTAGAGAGGTTGAGAAGCACCTCTCAAGTTAGTTTTCAAGGAAGTTAGTTTTGGGAGAAGTTAATTTTGCGATCTTAGTTTTGGAAAGCTTGATTTTTGGAGAAGTCATGTTCGGGTTGGAGCCTTGAATCAATGAAGACTTTGATCATCAAAGTATCCCTTCCTTTTGAGTGATATCTTACTCTTTGTGAGAATTTGAGAGTTTGTGTGAGAGTGTGCATTAAGGTCATGGTCATAGGGTGGGAACAAATCCTTTTAGATTCATGATGAGCTTCCAAAAAGCCATCGGAGGTAAACCTAAGTGAGAGTTAGCCCGGATGTCATATTTTTGGTTTCGTTGCCGGGACCTCAATCTAGAAGGAGGAGAGATGTTTTGAATCGAGTTTTTGCACGTGAGAGTGCAACAATGAGAACTCATACAGAGAGGACCGTGGGGGAAGAGCGAACCGAGATCATGATGCATAGTAATGTATCATTTGTATACCTGTAGTGTTATACGATAGCTTGGAAGTTATTTTGTACATTTTGATTACTTAAGTGTTGTTTGGATGAGGCGAGAGTGCTATAGTGCATATTTGGGATGAAAATTTTATTTTCCAAAGTTTTTCTGAGAATTTTTTTGATTTTAGATTAGTAGATGGGATACGTTTTGCACTTAAAATAATAGTCATATCATATCTACATCAAAAGTTATGATGTTTAGAATCTGCTAGGGTCCTGACGGGTTTTGAAAGATAGCTCTCGGGAAAAACTGTACAGAGTTTATCAATTCTTGCAAGAGTGAAATCAGGATTTGAAACTTTTCACGATTTGAAAATTTGCATGTGGGTTTAAATTTCGTTGAAAGATCATTTTTAAAGAGAAAGTTATGATACTTGAAGTATAGGGGGGTATAAAAATGATCAAAACCGCTTTACTTTTCAGATTTGATTTTTCCTTGTTTATGGTCATTCCGAGAGAGTTAGTGCATGAGTGTTTGGTATAGTGAGGATGACTTGAAACTCATTGGAAAATGGGAGATCAACCTCTTTGGAAGATCCGATTTTCCAAGATACCTCAAGGACTGGACGTGAATGTTTCAGCGGATTTGAACATGAGGTAGTTCAGAGTGGAGTTTGGAGAGAGGACACTAAAAAGTTCCCTTAGAGCAAAACGTGAGAGTTGTTTCTATTGTGAAGAGGAGGGACATAAGCTTGTGAGTTGTCCTTTGAGGACCAAAGATAGGAGGTTGAGAGAGAGAAGAAATGTGGGAGAGCTAAACCTTCATCTGGGACCATCGTCTCCCCATGAATCCAAGAGTGGAATCTTTTGTGAAAATTGTGATGTGACATGACTTCCCTTAGGGCACGAGTGTAGTGGTGTGAAAACCTTGTTGGAGTCACTAGTGGAGGGCTTTGAAGATAAATTGAGTGCATATACCAAAAAGTTGAAATCTCCAGGTGGTTCAAGTTCTAACTAAAGATGGAGATCATTTTCAGAATGATCAAAAAGATGTCGATGAGGGTAAGGCTCATCGCGTGTTTAGGAGAAGAGAGAGCCATGGCAATCTTAGACAAACCAATTCCATTCATTTTGCCATTGATGAATTACTCTAGAATGGAGCTAGTTTTGTTTGTGTTGTATTACAGAGTTCCATATAAATTTCCAACAACAACGACAAAAGAAGTTGGAAATGGGGAAGCTTCCAGTGTTTATGGGAGAGAGAAAAAAGATGTAGAAGCTTTTGTGAAGGACTTCATGAGAGCATGTATTGGAAACAATGAGAGAAGGAATGGGCTATCCTTTTGCTGGACTTCTTGGAGGATTCCGCATTGAAGTGGTACAATGAGTACAAGAAGGAACATGAGGAGGAAGACACTTGGGAGAGTTTGACGGAGAATCTTGTTGGAAACTTTCTTCCGGATGAAAGTGATGAGAAGCTGATGTGTGAAGTCATCTTTTTGAAGCAAGGAGAAGGTGAGAAGGTGAGATCATACATGGAGAGAATGGAGAAACTGGAGTCACGTTTTCGTGTGATGTTGAGAAAGAGTGGAGATGAGGTCGAGCCAACCATGGTGGGGATAGTGGCAATGTTAACAAAGAACTTCATTGGAGGTTTGAAGCCTTAGATTCGAAGCAAGGTGAGATATGAAAAGCCCTCTTCTAAGGTTAAGGCTATTCGCATTGATATTCAAATGGAGGAGAGCCTAGAAGACGATGATTCTAGCTTGATGGCTAGAGAAGCATCACCACATGTTGTGGTTAGAATGGCAACTCATACTGTTGTTGCTTCATCAATAGTAAATTCTCCAATGGTAGACTTGCACCATGAGTTGAAATCTATCACGGAAACACTCGCTGATCTCAAGATTAATGTAGTACAACTATGGGAGAGGAGGAATCAGAATGTAGGGGGAGGATCTAGAGGGTATGGAAATTATCCTCCAAAAGGAAATCCACCGCAAGGGAACTTCACAGTTTCATGCTTTAGTTATGGAGGCCATCATTTCCAGTGGGATTGTCTTAATCCTCGACAACATGATGGAGTTAGATACAACAATCCTACTACTGCCCCAAGTCAATCGAAGGACAAGGGAGTAGCGTCTATTGATGTGTTTCCTCATCAGTGTACGTTTGAGAAGAGAGAGAGCTCTATAAGTTTGAAAGTAGATATTCTTGCACATGAGAAGAAGAGAGCAAGATTTGCAGAAGAGTCTATCTCAATGGAAGATCAACCAAGCCGGAGCACTCGATCCAGTAAAGTGAGTCAACCGAGAGCACCGAGGAAGAAGTTGGGAATGGATGATTTCTCCATTTCATCTACCCAACTCAAATATAATGTGGTGGAGGATGTGGGGAATCAAAAAGCCAATATAACTATTGGCCAATTGATTGCTTTAAATCCTACTATAAGAAAGGAGTTGAGGGGAGGTCTAAGCTCCAAAAGTATCAAAAAGCGACGATGCAAGGGGAAAACTTCCATGTTGGCAAATGTTGGAGTAGAAGTGGTGGATGCTGCTATCTCGGAGGTATGTACTCAAGCTTCGAAGATTGAAGTACGCATTAATGGACGTGATGTTTCGGATGTGCTTATGGATGATGGATCTGCAGTGAATGCCATGTCGGAACGTTTGTTGAAAAAGTTGGGGATGAAGCCTTCAAGACCTTCCAATATCATTGTTGGGATGGCCAACAAGCAAAAGTTGTGACCCATTGGAGTGGTGGACAAGGTGGTAGTAAGTGTGATGAGAGTTCAAACCTTGTTGTCCTTTCAAGTGCTTGAGGAGGCTAGCTATGACTTGTTGTTATGAAAACCTTTGGTTGAGGGTAGTGAGTACAACTAATAAGGCTTGTCACCCTTATGCCACTAGTGGCATAAGGGTTATCTTCGTATAGGGCCAAAAAATCATCAAGTGAAGGTCCCCCTCAAAAGTGGCGGAGGAGCACTCTCAGACTCGGATAGGCCTACCAATGACTACTTGGAGTCTGAAAGGGAAGAAAGTGGCAACTTTTCAGAGGTTGACACCAACATGTGAGGAGACATCATCTGAAGATACCTCGGATGATGATGTTCAAGTTCAAGTTCAAGTTCTTGCTGCAATGGATTTACTTCCTAGGCCATGGGTGGTGAAAGATTCCGACAAGATGAAGATGAGTGAAGATGAGATAACTCGACGGCTCTCCATTCTCAAGTTTGGTCCCAAGGTTATCATGGAGGAGAAGTCAAGATTCTTGGATATATTTCGTAAATATATCCATGTCTTTGCCTTTAGCTACAAGGATTTGAAGAAAGTAACCTTAGAAACTCATCGCATTGAGTTAGAGGAGAAGGCTCGTCCAGTACGTCAAAAGTAACGTCGGGTAAATCCACCAACGGTTGTGGTGGTAAAGGAGGAGATCAACAAGCTAAAGGATGCCGGTTTCATCTATGAGGTAGAGAATTGTGAATGGGTTTCTCCTATTATGATAGTCAAGAAGAAGAATGGTAAGCTTCGTGTATGCGTAGATTACAAGAAGTTGAATGCTGTAACAAAGAAGAATTATTATCCTTTACCTTTCATAGACGAGATTTTGGAGGAGGTAGCAGGTCATGAGTGGTATAGTTTTGGAGATGGTTATAACCATATTCAAATTGCTTCTGAAGATCAGCTCAAAACCACTTTTACCATGCCATGGGAAACTTTTGCCTTTAGGGTAATGCCCTTTGGTCTATGTAATGCTCCAACAACTTTCTAGAGATTCATGAACAAGGTGTTTGAACCTTTTATTGGGAAATATGTGCGAGATTTCATCGATGATTTTTGTGTATACGGGAAGAAGGAGGATCATTTTGATCATTTGATCAAAATTCTACAAAATCCAGAAAAATGCATTTTTGGATGTGAGGAAGGTTTGTTGTTACGGCACATCATCTCCAAGGATGGTATAGCGGTGGATCCAGAAACGCATCCTTGACTTACCTTTTCCGGCGACATTGATCAAGCTGAGGCAATTCCTTGGTATGGTGAGATACTATGCCTTGACGGTTTACATGAAGAAGGGCACGGATTATGATTTAATCCTCAAGGATGGAGAGGCAGCGGTGGTGTTCGAATTTCTTAAGAAGGCATTGGTAACGACTCCTATTTTAGCCAAACCAAATTGGGCTAAACCTTTCATTCTCTACACGGATGCATCAAACATTGCTATAGGATGCACTCTAAGTCAGTTAGATTATGATAACCATGATCATCCAATTGCTTATGCTAGTAGACAGATGGTGCAGGCTGAGAGAAACTATTCAATAACAGAAAGGGAGGCTGTAGTTGTGATTTTCTCACTCAAGAAATTTCGAAACTATCTGTTGGGAGGGAAATTTACTATCGTTATTGACCACAAGGCTTTGAAGTATATTTTCAACAAGCCTAATGCTGAGGGTAGGATAGCCTGATGGAAGTTGTTACTAGCGGAGTTTGATTACATTATTAAGGATCAAACCGGTAAGAAGCTAACCAATGTTGATATGATGTCCCGAGCATACGATGAGGAAGGAGATCAACCGGTGGATGATACATTTCCAAATGAGGATTTGCTGATGATGGACACCATAACAAAAGTACCGGTAGAATACAAGGGGATATGGGATTTCATCTCGGAAGGAGAGTTTCCCCAAGGCATGCACTAACGAGAGAGGAATGCATTGGTGAAGCGATGTGAACCTTATACCATCATAGAGGACGTTGTCGTGTTGTGACGCGGCTACTATGAGAAGATGATAACATGTGTCATCTTTAGAGATGTTTTCATGACGATGATACTTTAGGTTAGAATAACCGATGGCGCATTGTAAGGCTGTTAAGAGGGTCAAGATGTTGAAAAGGCTCCAAGAGATATTATCTTGGACCTTATCAGATAAAAAGCGTAGTAAGGGTGGAAAGGGTATCGGAGAGACCTAGACACATCACTTATGCTGACTAAGGAGCTTATCGAAGTGGAGCCGACGTAGGACATGGATAGAGAATAACATGATGCTCCACATGTACCGATGCCCAATCTGTTTGTGATCAACATCCGGTGTCTTCATCGTGATCACTTTCGGGCATGGTTAGTATATCACTTTGGAGATAACTTTATGCAACAAGTGACAAACTCTCCAGACCCGATTAATCTTCCAGTTGTTTCTTACGACGCGATTTGGGACTTAACCGTATACGTTTTGATTTAGTTTGGGCACTATGGATATGAACTTACCAATAGTGTTCGTTTTCAACACATGGATTCCAATCCATCACTATTGCTTACCAAAAACAAGCCATAGGGAGTTGATTGTTAGGAACTTTGGCGAGGAGTATTATTCTCAAGTTATAAACTCCTCGGTTCCGTTGGTAGTTCCGTTCATACTTAGCCGGTTTAGAGTTCTCATTTTGACTCTTTATTAGTGGTAACTCATATTGTGTATAGGATGGCTAAGTAGTGTGTTTAGGATAGTTGTAAAGCTCTAAGTTAAAATGGAGCTACTTTGGCCACACTAGAGGTCAAAATAACACTCTTCATTCTCATTGGTCTTGGAGTTTGGGCCAATAAGGGCACTTGGGCAACTTCTTCGAGGTTTTGAGGAGTTTTGGAAATCTTTCAGGGGGACATTTGAGGAATTCGGGATAGGTTTGGAGAGCTGACGGAAAGAGCTACGACATGGGCTCAAGAATGGATGCATTTGAGGGGTTTGTCACTCTGATATGGTGATTCAAAGATAGAAAAGGAAATTTAGACCTTTGAGTGTATTTGGGATGTTTCTGAGAATCCTACGAGGGTTTTGAGAAATCTCAATCAATTGAGATATAGTTTACAACTCAAGCTTGTGATTGGATTGAAATTTCAACTCAATTGGATGAGTTTTGAGTACAGAGTGGTAGCTTGAAGTTTGTGTATACAAATGAGTTCTGTGATTGCACCGATCGTCACGAAGTTAAGTCTGAGAGATCATATCTTTTGATATCAAAAAGTTTTGTCAATTTAACTTTTAACAGTTAAATTTCGGTTGATAAATAACTTTCTCATGAAATTTGAGAGCAATTGGATTCAAGGATTGGGATGTGTAATGGTTTTAATACATAGGGGTTTGCATATCGCCTTGTGATATAGTGTGTAAATCGATAATTGTTCTGAGAGACCTAGAAGAGAGAAACATATGAAACTTTTTAGAGAGATTAAAAGGGTTGTGGAACAATTTTATCTGAAGTTTAAGCGAGAGTTATTGGTCCAATCATTGGATATCATAATCTTTTTCCGCTAAAGTTTTACCGATTGTAATGAACTCGAATGTGGAGTGCTGAGAAGAAGAAGAAAAGATTGTCAACTCACACAAGGTTCAAGAGGATTCTTCTACAACCAGACACTCAGGCGTTCTCAGAGCAAAGAAATGTCCATGGGGCAACGTGTTGTTTCATCAATGAGCAGATGGATTACTTAGAAGGGCTGTTGGGAGGGAGGAGTCAATTCAACTAATGAAGTAGTTTCACGAAGGCTCGATATGAGGAGGACACTTTGCAAGAAAGTTAACTGCATTTAAGATCCAAGATGAAGGTTATCATTGGAAGGGCATTTTCAAAGATTGTGTGGAATTTTGCAAGAGTTGTGATGTGTGTCAAGCTTTTGTTAAAAAGTCCATGAAAACCCCTCCTTTGATATTAGTTCCTATTTTAGGTCCTTTTGAGAAATGGGGAATAGATTTTGTATGACCCTTGAATCTTACTCCTCGAGGTAACAAGTTCATTGTGGTAGCTACAAATTGTCTAACCAAGTGGGTCGAAGCTAGACCTCTAAAATCTACTAGTGATGAAGAAATGGGTAGATTTCTCTACGAGAGGATAATAACTAGATTTGGATGCCCTCTAAAAATTGTATTAGATAGAGGTGGTGAGTTTGTTGGAAGCATTATACAAACCATGCTAAATCATTTCTCCATCAAGGCACATGTGACTACTTCCTACAATCCCAATGCTAACGCGTTGGTAGAGCGAACCAACTATACGCTTTGCATGATGTTGGTCAAGGATGCAGACATGGACGCGAGGAAGCAAAATTGGGACAAAAGGCTACATACTATCTTGTGGGAGTATCGGACGACTTGGAAAACATCAACATGGTACTCACCTTTCCCGTCTGGTATATGGTGTTGAGTCAAAGCTTCCAATTTAATTTGATTTAACGACCTTCTTAACTATCCAACGGAAGTTAAAGAGGACGAATGGAGCAAAAGCTATCAAATCAAGACGAAAACAACTATTGGAGTTGGAGGAGGCTCGATCTGTGGCCATGGTAATGTGGAGCAGGCTCAGCAATTACAGAAGAAGTATCACAAGAATCGACTTGGGACGAAGAAGATGAAAATTTTCAAAGAAGATGATTGGATAATACTCTACGACTCCATTAGATATAAGAGAGCAAGAAAAAAATTTCTTCCAAAGTACTTTGATACAACGATACCCATATCTTCTACCATTGTTGGCGGTTCAAGGATATTAGCAGCTCTTGCCGTCAGATATTTCATTGTTGGTGCGCAAGACCTTGCTCATCATGACACCATACATTTGATCATTGTTGGATGGCCATGTCAGAAACACACACGGGTTGGTAATGATCATGGGCTATAGGATTCACGTTCTTGCATGTTTTGGGAGATGTTATGTGTGTTGCGATCTCTCCAGTCACAACAGATCTATTCTCCTATATATTTTGGAGAATATTGCCTTGTTGGATGATCCACGTGCACGAGTGATGATGAGTGCACTAGTGATGATGAATGCGATCATGGATTGGACAAACGCTATAGCTAGATGCAACGAGAGTAGGATCTCGTGCACATCGTCCATGGTGGACAAACCTTCTTCTGAGGGAGGTTTTATTATGAGCATATGATGGAGTGGAGATGCCCTCACATCTCACAGTGGAGAGTATTTTGGATGTGGGTAGACACTCCTAAGAAGTGGTCTATGCTGACATGTCAGCCATGGTTATGGTGAACCTTGTGGGTCAGCCAAGAGCTACATCTAGCTTCCCATGTCTACAGAGAGGAAGGACTTGAACTTGTATGGGATTCTCACTTGCATCGGTTGGTGGAACCCAACAATGAAGAGAGAGAGCGAGCTTTGGGATTTTGTATAGGCACTATACCTACATTGTTAGAGGCATCATGACATCATGTGTTGTGTTAGGCTATGTAACTGAAATGTTTGACATGGATTGTGAGCCTTGGATTGGTTGAGCTGTGACCTCCGGGTTGACTCTCACTCAAGTTTACCTCCGATGGCTTTTTGGAAGCTCATCATGAATCTAAAAGGATTTTTTCCCACCCTAGGACCATGACCCTAATGCACACTCTCACACAAACTCTCAAATTGTCACAAAGAGTAAGATATCACTTAAAAGGAAGGGATACTTTGATGATCAAAGTCTTTATTGATTCACATGGCGTAATAAAACACACCTTGCAATCTCATCTCGCTCCACATACAAGTATCAATGTACTCGTATACCAGATTACAAAACAACAGCCAAACCTATGATAATCCCTCCAAACATATCCATCACACATATATTCTTCTCTAGATACTGCCAAGCAATAGCTATTGTATCTAAAGATGACAACATAGTGAAAATGGAAATAACTTCCTTTGTCTCCTCCATCTCTAGAGCAAAAGACTCACTCCAAGCCTAAATGTATGAGCTAATCTGCCATCTGTCGTAGCTGCATACATGAAGTACCTAGTGATCCATCCAACGTGGATGACACTACTCCACTAAGATTTAGCCACATCCTCTGGACAAGGACTATCATGTGCATCCATGTTGCTCTCCAACAAATCATCAGGCCAACTAACACAAGTACTGAAGGCTGCAACATACGCCAAACCTCCACTTGGTAAAATATTAGAATCAATAATGAATCATACATGTAATCGATTCACTCGGCCCTGAATAGATTGCCAACCTGGCCGATAAGAGGCTATCTCCTCCCAATAATCAATGCTAAACCCCATCGGGTATAGTAGTACTGCATCCACCAATACATCGTATGACTCTGCTAGTGTAATCACTACACGTGCTTGATTTGTAGAGCTATATGTGACATGATATGATTGCATTTGCATAGTCAACTCCATCCGGGTGATGTATGGTACCAAGGCGTCACTAGAACCTCCAAGAGATGTCTCTCCACATCGGTCTTTTGCAAACCAAGACCAAGTAGTGCATTCTTATCCAACATAAGGGGTTGTGCACCAAAATCCAACAACATCTATTGAGATCAGTAAACCTTTTCTGAAGGTCCGATCAAATAAAAGATACCACTAGTAGCTGTCTCGATCCCATGATCAACACTACTAGTGCTATCACTACTAGAAGCAACCAATAGATCCTCTTTGCTTTCGCAAAGTGTGGCTGTCAATCGTAGTACATGGAATGATGACACCCTCTACGTCAATAAATCTTTGGTTGAGAAAACATGAGAATGAACAAAAGACTTTGCCGCCCCAACATTGCGCTGGATCCTACCTTACACGATGTTGATGGTTGGGCCCTACTTGCTCCACCTCCAAATATATCAACATTGGTTTGCACCCTCATCTCCCTAGTAGGTCGTCCAGGAGCCATGGATGAGTTATTTAGTGTCTCAGACAATGTGAAAGATTGAGGAAGTCTAACTTGTCAGCTAGCCTCCACTCTTTATGGATCCAACTCCACATACGCTCCTCTAGACTAAGTATTGGTTGTGTCATTGCCCACATGTACTCTACAACATCTCCATCATATGATGTAGAGGAACCAACCCAAGAATCTAATCTTTATTGGACTACAGCCATACTTGCTATCTTATGCTCCAACTGCACCAATTGAGCTGTAATGTTCACCTCATGACTAGCCTCATGGGCTAACGCTTGAGTAGGGGCTGGTGCTCTACCACTATCCATGCCACCATCCCTGCCACCTTGAATTTCTCATCCTCTTTCAAGGACTACCATGGCAACTCTCGTTGATCATAACTGTAGATGGAGATCAAAACATAGATCCATCATATGATCATGTCTGTGATAATGCTCACATGATTTGATCCAACAGGATCCATCCTTCAACCTTGAAGGAAATCCTTCTTGTGATTAGTCCACCACATGTCCAACACACCATCCCAACAACTAATTGTTGAACTGAAAAGAATGGCAATGGTATGGATGCGACAACTTCACCACTCTGTCAGGATGGTTGAAATTGTCTCACATGTCTACCATAATCACTCATGGTTTGTGTTGTATACAAAACACAATGGCCGACGTAGGTGATGTCTCTTGTAGTAAGGTAACAATTCTCACTCCACGTCTCAACTCCATGTCCAATATCCCATACCAATAGTGGACAGCTTGTGCCTCTATCACCCCATGGATAACACTGATCTACTGATGTATTTGAGTATATGCCTCTCAAAGACTCTCCCTAGTCTTCCGTTGAAACTCATGCAAGCCTTGTAGCTTATCAGTTCTCACCCCTTGGTAGTCTCTCCTCAACCGTGCAAAGAACTCCAGAATAGGGTTAAAAGTTGAGACCTCTGAACTCTTTCTAACTCGACTAGTTCCAACCATATCATCAGTGTCAGGTACAAAAGATGAACTCACACCACCAAACACTGTACCCAAAGTAATAGAAATGTAGTTTGGAGACCAATATTGTCTCCAAAACTCAATCTTCTCAGGATATTCACGCATGAACTCATGATTATCATCCATTGGCAAACCCTCCAAATGCTAGAATAATCCCTTCCAAGCCATAATGGATTAAACAACGTAGAGTTGCACATCCATTGTAAATCACACCATAAGTCAAACTCATGTATGAAGTCATCCAATTCAATAGTACCAAGTGTACTCGAATATCATATAGGATCGTTGTTGGCCCCATAAATATCGTCCATATCTCACAACAAGGGTGTGGGTATACACTTAAAGATATCACCAAGCTCAGCTCCGTCACTCTCTGAAACCAAATCAGAGTCTTCTGTGAATCTCAAAGGCCAAGGTTGGTATTGTAAAACCTATGGTTGTACATATTGGATGAAATATGAGCATATCTAAATTGTGACTAAGTCTTTCTTAATCATGACTATGTTTAGCTGGTTATGGTTAAGTTGTAGGAAAATATAGAGTAGCTACTGGTGTGATAGATAAGAACAACTATTTTGTTGTTTAATAGGAATTAAGGAACAGATTCCATCACATGGATATCTTGATTTTACTTGACTTGGACTAGTTTTCATTGGTTGGACTTGGTGAAGACCATTAAATCTAGGGGCAAGATTGACTTGGTATATTAAAGTCAATTGGAAGGTAGTTGGGCTTCTAAAAGATCCAAGTGGAACAATTGCATGTTGTCATGTACCTTTTTCATTGGGGTTTGTGATCTCTACCTCGATTAAACTTGGTAAGAGAAGATTACATGGTGGTTATTAATAGTTACTAGGGTAAGATTCTAAGTTGTATAAATAGAGAGATTGAGAAGCAACTCTCAAGTTAGTTTTGGGAGAAATTAGTTTTGTGATCTTAGTTTAGGAGAAACCTTGTTTTGGGAAGCTTGGTTCTTGGAGAAGTCATGTTCGAGTTGGAGCCTTGATTCAATGAAGACTTTAATCATCAAAGTATCCCTTCCTATTGAGTGATATCTTACTCTTTGTGAGAATTTGGATTATGGAGCATCCAAACAATTGATTGTTGACATGAAAATTATGGAAATGGTCTTCATCACTATGTTGGATGGTTGAGACTATCTCATAATCTATCATAACTACTCCAGATTTATGTTGTAGACTGGTAACATGAAGGAGTTGATGAATGTTTGCTAAACCCAACAATCATCACTCTCTCCTCATGCATGTTGAGCTCAATACGCTTAGCAAGACAAAACACAATGACCAACATTTATGATGTCTCCTATAATAAGGTGACATCTCTCACTCTTTGTCTCAACTCCTTGTCTAATATCCCATACCGATATTGGATAGCTTGTATCTCTATCACCCCATAACAGACACTTATCAACCAACATATTTAAGAACACATCTCTCAAAGACTCTTCCAAGTCTTCCACTAGAACTCCTACAAGTCTCTTAGCTTGATAATCCTAACTCACAAGTAGTTTCTCCTCAACCGTGCAAAGAACTCAAGAATAGGATAAAATGTTGTGATCTCTAAACTCTTTCCAACTCAAGTAATTCCAACCGTATCATCAGTGAGAGGTAATAATTACAGACCTGCACCATCAAACACTTTACCATAAGTAATAGAGATGTAGTTTGGAGATCAATATTATCTCAAGAACTCAAACTCCTCAAGATGTTCCCATCAAAAATCATAATAGTCATTCATTGGCGTACCCTCCAAATGATGTAATAATCCTTTTGAAGCTTTTAACAAACTAAACAATGGCTTAACCTGCTCCAAATCACACCATGAGTCAAATTCATGTATAAAATCATCCAACTCAATCATACCAATTATACTAGAATATCATATAAGACCGTTGGTGCCCCCAATAGATAGTGTCCATGTCCCACAACATGGTGTGGGGACATACTTTAAGATATCATCAAGTTCAACTTAGTCATTCTATAAACTCAAATCAAAATCTTCTATTAATCTCAATGACCAATGTTGGTACTGCACTCTTTTATAGATGAACCCAATGCTAATCCTAGTTGTCTCTTCTTTAGAATCTCAAAAGAACTCCACTATGACACCAATGTAACATCTAAGTAACCGCCTCAGTAATAGATCCCCAATCGGAACCAAAATCCACAACAACAACAGTTCTTAATTGAAACCAAAATCCACAGTAGAATGTATACGAGACACTGCACGGTGCTGACACAAAAACAACTTCATACATGTCATCACCACAAGCATTTTCCTGGTCTACATGTCAGAAAATTTTGTCTCACTAAGGAGAAATATGAATATTGTGAATGGTCCACAAATCTCACCACACTATCGGCATCACACATGAGTACTAACACTTCACACAACAAAGCACCAACACAAAGAAACCTGGTGCATAAATAGAAAGCAAAAGTGGAGGCATATCAATCACATGAAACATAAATAACAATTCTCCATCTCAAAAATATCCATCAAAGGGGTAAAACCAATGCAACGCGGACTTACATAGTATAAAAAATATAATAAAAAACACTAAAATTCAGTTTTGGAGTTATTTATCTCTTAAATCAATGATTTGACACTGAAAATTTGACTATATAATACATTATCATTCTTTATGTAGCACAAATATTTTTTTTGCAAATGAACATTGTTTGTAACTTATGTGAGATTTCAAAAATCTTTGACTCTAATTTTATATAGCTAAGCGTCAAAAGTTCACAATTTTGAAATCACTTGCCAAGAGCATGATATCTTTAGATCATATGAACTACTTTACATTTTCTATGCTCTCACGCAATTTCAGATCAAATGAATTCTATATGATAATCCTTTAGCATCTATTTTCTATTTACGACCAAAAAATTTCAAAAATTTCTTTTAGCCATTTTCAATTCTAACCACTAAGATAACTATCAGCATTGGCTCATTGGGTCAATACTTAGCAGTATTTTTGGCCTCTATATTTTTGATCTTAATTATAAGTACTAAAATAACAACTATAAAAATTCAAAAATAATCACACCAACTTTGAATTGACTCTACTTCTAGATTGTCACTACAATCTTCCCTCCATCAACACCCTACACATTCTACAACAAAAAGATCAAAGCTACCATTGATTAAAACTTGCCAAAACATCTTAAGTACTCCAAGAACTCACAATTCGCATCACAAAATCCAATTTGGACTTTAGAAGTAATCTTTTCTACTCTCAAAATGTGCACAAGTACACAGAACTCATTACTGTAGCATAAAAGAGAAATAACAATCAAGCCAAATCCATTTTGAGCTACAAATACTCCAAGTTCATGCATTAACTAATATCTACCATAACCTTACTCTTAAAGGCTCAACTTTCAAAACAACACTCCATGAAGCCCTATTTCGAAATCTACCCCTTGAACCTTAGTTCTACTAACTGTGATATTAGAGCCAATATCACCGTTAGCGGGGCGCTAACTGCACTATTGCCTTGAATTTATGTATCAACTCCTACATGAAAGCAGCTATCTAACTAAGATGTCGCTACATAATTCATGACACACGCCCTTGTCTCTTTCTCTATACATTGAAGTACCAACTTACTTCATAGCACAATCTAGTGGAAGAGATGTATCAATTCTGTCGAGTTCTCTAGCTAACATTTTTAATGAGAGTACTTCTCTAGAATCTTCCTCTTCCTTTTGTCTCTTCACTTCCACTGATGGCTCATATTGAATCTTGGCAATTGTAAGCATGAACCAACATGATTTCTATTAAATTTTCCAATCTAGTAGTAGCACGAATTGCAATTATTGTTCTTAGAACTATCTTTATGGCTACCTTCCCTTTCTTCATTGTAGCAAGAGTACTTACTCATAAGCCACTAGGTGCTACTTACCCTTCAAACTCCTCTCTAGTTGTCCCAACCTTAGCACCATGACTAAAGGCTTCAACCAATGCCACCATATGTGCATTATGATAACTCTGCAGCAATTTCCTCATGACTTCTTTAGCAAAATGATCACTCAAGAGCCTTTAAGGGCTACCTTCCTGTTCTTCCAGAAAATAATCTCATTCTACAATGTTTATGCAAAGTCTCCGCACTCTTTTCTTGCATGATCAATATTATCACACCATATGATCATTGTACATATACTTATCTGGTGAAAGTCTTCTTTTCTCTTCCTATATCTTTCTCCTCTAATTGTGCAAGCTTGATCTTGAGCTCCTTCATTCCACACATGATGTACTTCTTGATGATTGTTCATCTTATAGTTCACAAAAGAGTCTTCAACATTGGTTATTATAACTGTTTTGATAACAATAGGAGCAGGAGCAGTAGAAGACTCAATTGGAAGAAATTTTTTTACCACAATCTTTTCTCTCCTCTCCCTCTTCACCTACAAGTTTGAAAAAAATCATTAAATTAAAAAAAAATGTCATGAAAATGATTTACTTATCATGTTCGAAAGTGAATAAAATGAAGATATAAAAGATTGATCATAAATAGATTCAGCGTGAATACATTTAGAGTATAAAGTATCTAAATATTTCTCATCTCGCTTTCACTCTAATAAGTTTACATCCTAGTCATAAAGGTCAATACCTGAATACCTTACATTATTCAGATTTCTTTGCATTGTATTCACTTCTTATATATAAAAATATCCAAATAAAATGTCTCTCCAAACCTTATCATTATTTCATCACTATAAAAAAACTCGTATATGGAGTCTTTACAATGCTACAATGAGTCACAAATTAAATACAATCTGAAAATATAATCTTTTGACAAATATTATGAACATGACACATGTCATTTTTTCTTAATAATTTTCCAACAAAACACTAACAAATGAGTATAAGATTTTTTGTGTGTTTGTAAAGTGAAGATTGATATCATGTTGATCAACTAAAATAAAGAATGTATAAGTTTCTGTATGAATATAGATACTATTGATTTCAAAATAAATTGATATCTTATATACATATTTTATTTAACATGTCATTTTTATGCAAGTAAAAATGACATCTAGATTGTTTTCACAACTTTCAAGTGTAAGTTTTAACAAGATTTGAAATTTTTGAACTTTTTTGGATGATGAGATTCCTTGAAAAATATAATTGTTCATCCTTAATAATTCATTTTTAAAATATAATAATGATCAATATACATCATTGAATTTTTCATGATATCAATTAATAATAAAATTATTCAAGAAATAATTCACCATTTGATAGTTAAAGCTTATGTTCTTTAGCATTGAATTCATAGATTGTATTGAATTTAGTTGGGTATGATCTAGTTGAGAGATTACTTAGTTAAAATTTAATTAAATCGTTATGTGTGTTGAATAAATACTTCTTATGCCGTTGAAATTTAAAATATGAAGAATTTTAGATTTTAAATAATTAGTATGTGTATTATATATATGTTTATATACATAAATATTAAGAGAGGTGAAATTATATTTTATATGGATAATTGACTTACTCACCTATTACTGAAATTTTAGATAATATTGTTTTACCAACGTTCAAAATTTTTCTATTATACTGATTTATGGATAATACACTGATTTTGTGTCTTTCACAAGGCGATAAAGCCTGAAAGTTACAATCAGATGTTCAAAATTGAACTTCAGGTATTGGAAGAAGTAAAGATTAGAGAAGAAAGGTGAAGTGGATTTTTGTGCAGGTTGGGGAATGGTGGAGGAGGATAAAAGAATGTAACCTTATATTTTCTTCTGTAAAATCTGACAGATATTTTGTCGTATATTTTTTTTCCTGTTGACTGAGGAATTGACGGAAAGATTTTGTTCTCCTCCATTGAAACGAAGTGTTCGGCCAAATATATATTAGCGTGACTGAGGAAGAAATATTATGGTTGACAAACAATCGATTATAATATCGATGACAATATATTTCTTAATCTGTTCTTTCTGTACATGGTATGGTAATATGAGATATGGTTTTATATTCCATGACTTTTCTCATTACTTTATCTTTCACACTCTTTGTAACCGAAATTAAGTACATATTTTATTTTTTTTCTTTTCTATACTAAAAAATATAGCGTGTTATTTCCTTTCGGTAGGGTGTAGATAGTTTCAGATATTTATCCAGTTTGAACACTTGCTTATAGTACATTTTACTCTTCTTCCCATTTCGGGGTATTAAGCTACAAAAGACATCTACAATATTAATCTGTCACTTTCACACCAGCCGCTGGTTCGATGACAAGTACGCAATTTCAAACCTTCACTAATCGTACACTTCTCCTGACGGAATTTTGAACACATTCACAGTTTACTGCTGCAACCGTCCGAAATATAAACGTATCACCACGACCATGTGCGTGATTCTTATTCCATTGTTGTCGTCGGATTGAAAAAGCTCCCCATATGTTGAAAGAAGTTGAAATTTTGTCATGATGGATTGCCTGCTAGAAATCGATGCCGCCCTAAAAGTATCATCCGATCTGGAAAGAGAATAAATCTGTGACGGGCCTGAATTGACGAAAGCCCAGGTGGCGGTGTTCCTTCCACGGACAAGTAAAGTAAAAGTAATCTATACCACAGACCCTATGTCTTTCTCTTTCATCTAAACGTCATGCAGTCTGCACTCGTCAGTGTCCGGGTTGGTGACGCAGAATTCCTCCAGTGGATCTCCGCTGGGCTTGGCCACTCCTGGCCATTGTGCCGCTACCAAATGTGCCAAATCAACCACACGTTGGCTGCACCGTCATCAACGCCAACACATCGACTGCTTAGTCCACCCAGGCTCGTTGCAAATGTGGTTCCAAATGTAGATTACAGAACATAAAAAGTAGCGAGCACACAGAACATTTAATATCAGTTTCTGTCCTATAAGCCATCACTAGAGCCTACAATTCAGTGTGTCTACATAGAACTTACCAGATGCACGCCCCTATGGTCCACAGACAGGTGTCACGTTACGACTACATTTACAGTAGAATTCCTTTCCTTTCGTTTTCTTTCATTTCACATAAATTTGAACCAGTGTAACGAAAACAATCTAAAGCCTTTGCGTCAGGAAATATTTACGAGCAATACCACAATTCCTCTTGGCGGAACGCACCCAGGAAATGAGGCACACAAGTGGGATTCATCCTCAATTCGTCCCTTGAGGGAAAGGTCATTTACAAGAATTTGCGAGACATGTGACACTGAACTGGATTGGACGGGGTGACGGAACCAACCTGTAGCCCCACTCGTTGTCGTACCAAGCCACGACCTTGACCATGTCGTCGCCCATGACCATGGTGAGGGACGAGTCGACAGTGGAGGACACGTCGGAGCACCTGAAGTCAATGG
Organism: Marchantia paleacea; assembly: GCA_014180765.2. Lineage (NCBI taxonomy): Eukaryota > Viridiplantae > Streptophyta > Marchantiopsida > Marchantiales > Marchantiaceae > Marchantia > Marchantia paleacea. The sequence goes on from MUAA02000064.1 coordinate 2,004,793, forward strand.
ACACCAGGGGGATATCGCAGACGGCGAGGATACCCTTGAGGGGACCGTCGGCGGCCTCTCGGAAGGCGTTGTTGACGTCCTCGGCCGTCAGACCCTTCTTCTCGGTGTTGATCACAAGATCCACGACGGAAACGTTCGGGGTTGGCACCCGGAGAGCGATTCCGTTCAGCTTGCCCTTGAGCTGCGGCAGCACCAGCGACACGGCCTTCGCTGCTCCCGTGCTCGTGGGCACGATGTTCAACGCCGCTGCACGTGCTCTCCTCAAGTCACGGTGGGATGCATCCAACAGCCTCTGCTCCCCGTCCATTCCCGTCCATGCACGCACGCATGCACAATCCCACGCCACACCATCAGTTCCAGAATGCGAACGAACTTACCCCTTCCTTCCATAAGTGTGCACTGAATGGCGGCGGCCGTTCATATAGTTCTCCAGTAGCAATCACCATGCAGGTCCTCTACTTCTTCTCTATTTCAGGTCCATCTTCTCTCTTTCAACCAACGTTATAACCTTCGGGTTGACTGGCGGTATGAGTACAAAATAAACAGAGTTTGGCATGGAGGAAAAGTCCCGATGGGAATCGTGAGATGCATCGGTGTTCTCAGTCGCAGATTGAGCTCAATATGAAGGCGATCCTGGGTGCTCGATTCTGGACACTACAAAGTATTCACATTTTCAGTTCCGACCGGACTTTTGGGTTTGGGTCTGATCTATCGAGGCCAAGTAAAGTGCACGAACCTGGTCTCCGGTGTAAGAGTGAGTGGTGGTCATGGTTCCCTTGACAATTCCGAACTTCTCATCCAGCACCTTGACGAAAGGAGCGAGACAGTTGGTGGTGCACGAAGCGTTGCTGCGTAGAAAAGGAAGCGAGTTCAGAAAGAGACGAGAAGAAGAGCGCCATCATGCGCCTGCATGAGATCCGACGTGGCACACAAAACGCAGTGAAATCAAGCAGACTTAAGGCAGCGTAGGTTCCATGCCATTCTATTCTCTTCCTGTAATGCCCTCGCATTCATGCCATTCATGTCGACTGAGAGAAGAGCTGAGCTGGCTGGTCGGGCTGGCGGACCTGATGATGTTGGCCACCTCGTGAGAGTAGTCACCCTCGTTCACTCCCATCACGTAGGTGGGAATGTCAGCTCCCTTGGCGGGTGCGGTGATGATCACCTTCTTGGCTCCGGCTTGAATGTGCTTGCCTGCTCCGGGTCCATCCACGAACACTCCGGTTCCCTACACCCAAAATGTTAAGTGCCCACGTCGGTCAGCCAGCCCGTCACGGAATACCATTCAATCCGCTGGCTTGGTCAAGGGGTGAGAGAATCAGTGCCGCTGACGAGCGTACCTCGATGACGATGTCGATTCCCAGCTCAGCCCAGGGCAGCTTCAGCGGGTCCCTGCTGGACACGACGGTGATGGGCTTTCCGTCGATGAGCAGAGTAGTGTCGTCTCCGACTTTCACTTCGGCCTTGAAGATGCCGAGCATGGAGTCGTACTTTAAGAGGTGAGCAGCCTGTCAGACATCAGAGAGGGAGAGGCCGTCAGTCGATGGGTGGATAGAGCGGAGCGATGGGGACCGGAGGCCAACGGATTCTGGGGTAGTTTCTCCTTTGGCGACCACTTACGTTCTTGACACCGCCGCTGTCGTTCACCGCCACGACCTCCAGGGGCGACTCGTCTCCCCGTCCGTGCCAGCATCGGAGGAAGTTGCGACCGATGCGACCGAAACCGTTGATGGCTACTTTGAGCTTGGCAGTGGTCTCGCCCTTGATGGCTCCGCTGGCTCCGGCCTGTACCACCACCATCTGATGTCAGAAAGACTTCCTTCACGGTGGCTCTGAAAAGCTTCCACGGCGTCGCGTGCCCGTCGATCTCAAACTGAAAGTCCTCCGCTCGGTCGCTCCGAAGTGACAGTGGCCGAAAATTCTCAAGTCCTGCTGTCCGACTCCTGTGCAAGCTCACTGGGCTCCACGCGACGGATTGCTCTTAGGCTGCAGGCCCGGCGGCGGAGTTGCGTGCATGTACTGGCTCTAGCTCGAGCTCGAGCATTCTTTCTGTTCGGACGTGTTATCAACGTGAGGATAGAAGTGGATGCCAACTTCTTTTCTCTTAGAGTTAAACATGAGCAGAGTGCCGGACTTGGGCAAAAGAATTCCTGTCGTATTCTGTTTACAAGTTTGTCTCGTCTGGGCGAGACGGAAGGAATGGACGAGGAGCATTTCAGAGGGGAATGGAGTGGAATGTGATGCTGTGATTACTTATGAATCAAGTCTGATCATGACATTTTTGACATTCCTTGGCGAGAGCATGGCCAGAAAGAAGTAAACAATCAAAGCTCAGGCTCGAAATCGAAGCTTCGTAAGTAGGTAGGGAGTGCACACACCTTGGTTGCCACATGGCTGGCGACGGCATCGAAGAATCCATTCTCATTACTGCTCTTTCCGAAGGTAACTGCTGAAGACGCCTTCAGTCCGGAGAACTCGGCGAGGCTTGACCTCTGTGAGACATGGCCACGGGAGAGAAACAAATGATCAACTAACGAGATCATGCTCCAGCTCTCGAAAAACGATACATTTTCGGGGAAACTCTGTCAAGCGGACGGGCTCGTCTCTTCCCAGATCAGAAAGAGCAGATGGAAGGAGGAAATTCCACTCTGTGAATGCGGCAAACTCCCCAGCTACGGCGGGGGAGCATGTATCGCAACTGCTCAGCCAGACGAAGCAGGTTGTGACTAATTAACAAATCGGACTTCACGTATGGATCTGAGTTTTTTTTTGATACGGAATTGACATTCTCCGCACGAGAAAGTCGGAGTTACAGATCAAAAGGAAGCTCAAGAGTGAGCAAACAATGTGGAATTGTGCCCTGCTTGTGGCCATGGCAAGCAAGGCAGACTGGAGGAAGAGCAGCACATGTGTGGAACCAATGGACTTGACACCACACGACGAACCTTGAATGATGCTGCCTGGGCGCCAACATTGGTTGGACGAGCTGTCGAGGTAGCCTGGGCAAGTGTGAGCTTGGAGCTGACGGCAGTTGCTCCCACGGTGATGGACGCCATTGTTTCAGCTCACACAGCAGCGGCTCGTTCGTTTCCCGAGAGCGTGTGTGTAGCTGCAACACTGAGCCGCTGGGCTGAGCACAGTTCGCCTTTGTGCGGACCCGCAGCAGCTCAGAACAGGGCTCTGGATATTTTCGCTCTTGAATCTGCTTTTCCGATACCTTTCGCATCATTTCATGGACCTTTTCTGCTTTTCTCGATGTAGGAAAAAGTTTCCAGCCTCGACTTTTCGTGGAGATCCCTCCACTACAGCCAGAGGTTGGATCTGGATTCCGGATCAAGCGGTCCAGCTCGGAGCTGAGGGTTTACCCCGATCCAGCGCCACAATCGGATCAAGGCACTTGGCCATGGCATGGCATGGCGTAGCGCAGCGTGCCAAAGGCGTAACTATGAATAATCTGTGGCAAGGGGTTTGTTTGATTGCTGATGGGAACTCGCATTTTCGTATTGCGTTCATGGATGGCACAAACACGGATGGAAAATGGTTGGATTTGAAGACGTAACGAAGCAGAGGGGATAGTGAGAGCCAGAATAGCCATAGACTGCTGAAAAGGTCGGATGAGGTTTGGGAGAATGAGAGATGGAGAAAGTGTATCACCACACACGTGGCAGCCATAGCCTGGAATATCAATCTTGCAGCCTTCCGGGCCTCGAGCACAGCAGCAGCACCGTGCACACGCGAACATTCCTGCAGATTTCAGTCCTCCACGCCCATGTCATGTCATGTCATGTGCCGACTCCCACATCCTTGGATTTCCAGTTTCCGCCGGCCTTTTTCTGAAATGCTGACCTTGAAACCATTTACGGTATTTTCTGATTTGCGCAGCTCCACGTGCTACTCTCCAGTGCGATCCCCTTAAATGGTAGTGCCTGATCTTGATCGGGATTTTACGTACGGATCTATTGACATATCCTGGCAACAGAGAGAGATGAATCGTACTTTTCATCCAGGGTTATGCTCGAGGTAAAATGAGTCGGAGGATAGGTCGGGGGAGAAAGCTGTACGTTGTGCTTCTTCAAGTTCACATATTCCAGGGGAGATTTGACTTGCTGCATAGAGCTCCAGGAAGTGATTCCCCTTTCTTCTTGTTCCATAGTCGAAATATTTTCTCTCACCCGTCAAGATAGAACTGCATGTAATGAGGCTTGTTCTTGACCGGCAATCCACACTTGCAGTTGTACTACGTGCTCCTGCTTAGAGGGTTGCAGCATGACTGCTGTTATCTTCGTGCAGGTCCTTTCCTGTTTTATATTCCTAACTTTGCCAGGAGAAAAACCGATAGAAAATGAATTAGGATCGTGAACATTCAATTTTCTTCAGAAAAAGGGCATGGCATCTTGAGGTATAAATATTGCACACTTAAGTTTACTGGAATGATGAAGATAGGAACGTCCATTGTAAAATTATTTATGGTAATGGATTTAAGGAGGAAGTCATTGACTTCCAGAGGCCTTGTCATATCGTTCTCAGGCCCACAGCATGAGGCTGATCGTGGATTATTGAGCGCCTTCACAGTTTGCAAAACCCTGAAAGGTAAACTTTCAAGCATGCAGTGCTTGTGTGTTCCGTAGAATACGAGACAGAAAGAGAATTTAGAAAGCAATCAGCGTGGATTACAAGGCAAAAATGATCCACACACGCCCGCAAATAGTGGCAAATAAGTATCTAGGTTAGATATGACCTCAAAGCTCGACTTTATACATAACACTTGAGCTTCGCGGCAGACACCACTGGTCGATCACCCGCACCCAGAGGAACATTCACAGCTAGGGCAGAGTAACCTGTATAGGAGGGAGGTCTCAAATCATGCTACAAAAGCTGAAGATTATCGTAACCGAAACGTGTCGGTATATTCAGCGTGATTACAACTGCATATCCATGGCCTTTTGAAATGTGAGAGTCTAGAGCAACAAGTGAGATCTGATGCAGCAACAATGGATCCCTTCACTGCGTCCAGTAACTTGGGAAGAAGTTATCTATTAAAAAGTCGGTCAAACAGATATCAACGGTTAAAAAATCGGTCGAACAGCGTGACTCCCATAACATACAAAAGGATGTATACAAGAAAATGGTACGGTACTGTTCAAATTTGACCTGAATGTAACATGTACCCTTCGCCTTTCCCGCCGCCAGTTGTCAGATTCAACTGTTAAAATCTTTACTTTGACAGATCATTCAAAAGACATAATACGCCAAACGTACCAACAGCTTAGTCGAACAGGAGTTCTTCTTCCTGCCATTGTAAACTTTAATCGATACGTAAACTTTATGATACAGTCTCCTACTAAGATTGAAGATCCCGACGTACAGAGGCTTGTTTCGTTCCTGCTAACATCGTCGAAGTCCCGTGAGACAACAGGAGGCAACCTGCATTCTTTTCTTGGTGGTCAGAACAACTTACTATGCTGAATTTCCACCAAGCGTCAGACAGTAAGTTGCAAATCAACCGGTCTGCTGTTGCAAGCTATGGAAAGTTTGCTCGTCCCTCAATAAGAATCTATCCAGACACTACTTCTGTGACATCGGTGAAGGAAACAACCTTTGATACACCACTGTGACCTCACACATGTAACGAAACTGCTCTCCGTGAAGACAAATTGGTAGGTGCTAGGATTAAAAAACTCTAATTTAATCTATCTACAAACGGGTGAACCAAACTCCCTTACAAGGCATGTGGCGGTCGTATTTACTTGGGCCTTGCTGCAACTCTAACTTCCAGGGTCTTATGAATCTTCACAGTCATCTTCAGTAACTGAGTTTTCTGATAGTCCGAAACCTTCGGGTAAAAAGAAACTATCCTCCACATTCAACTGGTCATTTAGTTCCCGTAAGGCCCTAGTTGCTGCAGCTGCAACGACAGGATTACTGTCCTTCGCTAGCTTCTGCAGTGGAGAGAGATTACAAGATGAGATAGACAAGAGTGGGATTTAAAAGTAGGATCGAAACCAGACTTACGTGCCACTTTCCACTCTCAAGCAAGCGTTTAGATATACAACGTATCAAGGGTGGATGATGCTCGCTCACCTGCAAAGCACCCATGCCTGCGTTTCCAAGAGTCCACAAAGAAGGTGCGTCGGCTAATGCGTCTGCTAATGCCCGCCTGAAATTATGTCCAACAGTTAGAATTATTGTTCCACGGATTTATACTCCAACTCATAATTTGAACAAAGTTGGATACAAACCCAACACGGGAGAAATCGGAAACGATCCTTTAGATACGCAAATGAGCGAGAAATACGGTATAACCAAACTTTCGACCTGAACAATCAACAAACGGCAATGAACGTCATGCTACGGAAAAAGAGGTCAACAGATAATTCAAGTCCTGTCAAGCACTTTTCTTAGTTTTCACTTCAACAAAGAAATGCACCGTACTAACAATTTACCCTAAGAGCAGGACTGTGCAGCAGGCAAAATAGACAATTTCGGTGACGCATACCTGGTCTCAACGTCAGGAGACGTGGCACATTCAGCTAGGAGCGATGCTCCACTTCTCCCATCTACCTCGTCCATATCTAACAGCGTTGCAACTATAAACTCTAGCTGCTAAGATTTGATCAAAGGCACAGCGTGTAAGAAATTCAGAATCGGATTCAAAATCCAGCTAGTATTCGAAATCGCTAGCATCTCGTATGACCTCTTGGTGCATGCATCCACTCCAAGACGCGACTAAGGCAACACAATGCACGATCAATGTTATACTATATCTTTTGAAATACACATCTTCGATCGTGTTGTAACATGGTGGCAAGCTTGAGACCAGATTTGAAATTATTACCTCGTCCGGATCCTTGTAATCCATGCCCTCGGTTTCTGCTAACAAAGTTGCCACATTGAGATACGCTTCCTGCTTGATATAGTCGTACGAGTCAAGTTATGTAGCAGATATCTATCTTGAAAAGACTGTTGTCTGACTTCGCAATATGCTAATGGACAACTGATCATCTTTGACTTCAAACAGGAGGCATCCTGCGACAGACATGACATTTGAACGCACCAGGAGAAAATAGTCAATGAGTACCTCCAGTTCAAGCAGGCGATCGAGAGCGACACTGCCAGTTTTGAACTCTGCTTTAAGCTCTCCCTTGTCTTTAAGGGCCTTCAATTCTGTTCTGGTAAAGGTTGGCACTGACTGATCCTCTCTGCCATAGAGTGAGCAGTAAAGGGAGTGTTGGATACAAGCATTCATTATGGCTTCATTAACAAATCAGATAAAGCTGCTCCTGCTTGAAGCGACATCAACATGCAGGTCTAAGCAGTTTTACAATCATTATACGATATTCCAATAGATGTACTCCACTGAGCGTATACCTATCACTCCCTGCTACGTTGGTTTCCGATGTATATGAATCTTTCTTTTGAGGAAGGGAAACATTTGAAATAGCTCGTGATCAACCGCAAGGGCTTAACACGCAAACACGCAAGGAGCCAGAAGAGCACAGACGTGGGAGGTACAACCATAGGGGCTCTATCTAAGGCACGGCCCGATGCATTGGAGTTATTAGGCAACTAAAAAACAAGTCCGAAGCATAGCAACAGAACATGGCCAAGGATACATGGCATAAGAAAAGGACACATATTACCTCATTCGCACGATCCTGACCAAGGTATCATGAACATTTTTAACAGCCTGCAATCTCATCCATTCACAGAAAAAACCCGTTATAAAATGTTTTTCCTGATGAAAGCACTTACTTTCAGACAGAGTTTCATTCAAAGAGCACAGTAGATCCTACTGCAAAATGGAATGCAACAGAACACTGGTAGTTATTCACAATCGTTCTTACTATCATTTTCCCTGTGTACTTCAAAGAATAAGTACCTGAATAGAAATGTACGCATCTTCCATGGCACGCCTTCGAGCCCTCAAGTCCGCAAGTCGCAAGTCGGCCTGCACCAAGAGAATTTCACACTCCCAACAATCACTTAGTTAGTATGGAATACTTGTTACCAACGGTCAGGACTGACTAGATGGTAAAATAACTGAATGTTATTTTACCATCTATACTGAAGAGATTCCAACTTAGCTTTCCTACTGAGAGAAAGTAGCTACTCGTAACAGCATTGGAATGAAATCATAAGAACTCCATAACTCTTAACAGTCAACCGTACTACTTAGAATGAAAGCAAGAGAAGGTATCGTTTGTCCCGTAAAGTTCGTTCACGCTACATGTACGAGTATTGAGATTTCTTATTCCAAACTAATGAAAACGAGTATAGCAGATGGTCAACTAGATTATTTTTTCGCTGTTTCTTAATTTACTGCTGATGCTTTGTGGCTCATCAGCACCCATACTCTTTCGATGGTTGGCTCCCAAAACCCATTCATATGAAGCGTATGAAAGTAAATGCCGGAATAAATTTCCTATAAGGACAGCTTGCTCTAAACCCCTCAACGATCTGTATATCCAATCACAGACAGAAAGTACTTCAAAACCTGACAATCCTCGGGCTGCACTATTAAGCCAGTAAAACAATGATGAAACGTACATCTAGAGCGCCGTTATTCCAGTGCTCCTCTGCCTCCAATCTTGCAACTTCTTGGAGTCCCTGCGCCAATGGTGATATCTAATCAGCGTCACTGGATTGTGAATGTGAGCCACAATTTTCTTTATGTGAGTCTTTCAGAGTGAAAAAGTAGGTGACATGCAGAAAAGACTTACAAGAACTATTAAGCGTAGTCGTTTCACTTTCTGGCGAGCCTGCGTATCTAGCTTTTCGGTATCTTCTCTGGCACGGGCTGCAATAGTATAAGTAATTACGAGTGAGTTGCTGTGATTACTCAGGTCTACATCTTGTAAAGATGTAGACCTGATACCAAGATACCAGCCTAATATCGACTATCGACATGGCGAAGCTAAAGAATACTGCTGTCCTGTTTGACCAAGTTCCCAAATATAGTACACACTAAGACTTGAATCCCTGCAGATTAGGAGAAATGTATGGGGCCAAATTGTCCAGAGTGCACATTGAGAATATGAAGAAAGTACCATCCAGTTTCAGAAAGCCTGAGCCTATCAAGGCCACATCTTGTCTCGCTCGCATGTCTAATCTCAGAATTCCTCTGAAGATCACAAAGGCAAAACAAAGCATCTCAATAAATTATCCTTGTTCGAGCTCCAGGCAAGTTGATGGTTAGGAGGAGGGTATTTGACCACTCTAGAGAGCGGGGGATAACAAACATTGTGTCGAAGTTCGTAACATGGTCATGTAATGTTGACAGAAGAGTAAACCTATGGGTGTCAAAAGACAGGTAACCGGTGACAACACGGTTGCACCAGATAAAACACATTAAGAGAGACTTATATATGCTTTTCTTACTAAAAAACTAGAGAAAGTTCGTCGAAAATCAAATCAATAGCTGCATATCCTTTCATATCTTCAAATCAACACCTGCATGATGTGAGACGGCAGGGTACCTGCCAGATATAGACTTACTGTTTCAGGATAGTCAGATCGTTGCGAGCACGTACATCCATATTGCGTGCGGCGGCACCCATCAGCTTTGCATCCTTGCAAGCAAATCTCGTGGCGTTCTGAAGGCCCCCTAGGTTACTGATCGACCTGCCACCCAGTGACCCCTGCGGCATACTGCTACACTCAGATGGAGTTCCTTCTGAAATGCCAGTTCCTGAAACCCCACCATCTTCTCTGCATGAGATGGGAATTTGGACCTGGCGCTTGTCACCCCCAGACACCTTCCCCGCTCGTCCACCATAGCTTGTTGAGTAAGAAAGAGATATACTCCAGCCGGAGAAAAGCGAAAATGTGGAAGATAATTCCTCAGCTTCCGCTCCACCAAACTTCAAGACATTTTGATGAATTTTAACTAGAGATGAGGTGGATGTGGCAGCAATCGCACAGTTCCCACAAACAAAGCCCGGGGAGAAAGTAACCATTTTATACCCCTAAATTTCCAGTTTTTGAACGTCTCAGCTTTTGCACGGATCGTAGCCCTCTCTTTAAGTTTGAAATCTGTAGCCTCCGCATTAGCAAGCCTTAGTCACGGCTGATGGAGCGATGTCAACGTTTTTCCTTTCCTAGCTCATGCGGACATGTGATCCGCCCACTCCGACAATGAAGACCGTTTTGAAAACCATCCTGTCAAGCTTTCCGTTTGCCGCAGCTCTCGGTTCTATCGCCTCCCAACGACAGCAAGTAGTCTATATCCACCCCATCACCTGCATCAGATATCCCGGTCAGGCTTGCCTTTCTCCGTAAGATCGCGAGGAGTTTCGTTTGCAATTCTGAACTTAAGCCTAAGACCAACTCGGCCCGATAAAGACGGAATCAGAAAAGCCTGAAGTTTGAATTTTCGTACTGGGGATCTGATCAAAAAATCATGTACCCTTATGGGTACGATGAACAGCGGGAGAAGTCGTTTTCTTCTGTGCTGCAGAAGAAACAAGCCCTCGGAGCACAGAAAGGACAAGTCTCCAGCAAAGAATAAAGGACGGAGTACATGCACGGGCAGATGAAAATCTAAGCTCAACTACCATCTAAAAACTGATATTTGAAAAGGAAAAGATAACCATCAAATTTCTTGACTGAAAGAAAACCTGTAAACTTGCAGCGAAGATTGCTTCGAGAATGGATGGCAATCATGGCATGTCCGGCGATAATCTAATACTAGCATGTTTCAAGACCATTCCACAAACCACAGTAGCACTACCAACGGCGCTCAGGGAAGCTCAATTGTCCAGATAATCCACTACCGATCGAAAGAAATGCTGCGTTCGAATGGTACGTGCACCAATGAGTGAACTTGTGGCACCTGTGTCACAACAATCACCAGTACTAGAAAGTGCGATGAGCAAGCTCAGCTTGCCAAGAAAGCACTACACAGGGAAATTATGGGACATATTCGATGCAACGACTCAAAATCAAGACTTGGTAGCTCGAACGCTTTGAACAGGATTGAAAAGTCGACACCACACGAAAGAGTGAGGGTGAGCGGGGGCGCTTACAGCGCGTGCTGTGCCTGTAGGCGCCGGAACGGATTGTGGGAAAATGGCAGGCAAGAGAAAGGATGTATGTCAGCCTTGGACAAGTCCCTAGCAAAGAAGGAAGGATGTACGTGTGGCCGCTGTGGACAAGTAGCCATTAGAAGGCGTTCGTTTTGCCACGTTGGCTCGTAGATCTTTTCCCGGATTCTGCACAAACCTCAGTGGCACCCAGAGCCATTTTCCTCTCTCCTCTCCTCTCCTCTCCGTTTCACAGTCACAGTTTGCTTTCACTAAGTTTTTACTCGTTCTAGATCATCTACATAAAGCATGTCCATCTTTTTCCTCTTTGGCTATCAATTCCATCTTTTTACTATTTAGTTATCAATTGGACTAGAGTTTCATAGGCTCTATATTCACTTTTAGTAGATCAGTCCATTCCTCGTACTACTAGAGCTCGTCTATGTTCTTGTTCGGGCAAGGGTGCGTCTCGTGGATCTTGGTTTGACCATGCATCAAGGATTTCCGACTCGCACCAACTACTTTCTCCACAGCGATGAGATTCTATCTTGGCTTGGTCCATCCATCTACATCTTCATTACTCACATGTGAGTGTAATATCATTTTAGATGCAACAGGTATTCATATGACTCGTTGTACATTCGGATGGTAGAGGATAGTTACCCATGATGTCATTAGGGATGTGGTGTTTGCTATGGCACGAGATGGTGGATACTTCACATAGAAAGAGCGTTGATATGCATTGCAGTTGACTAGGGTTAGGGTAGATCTGTACTTGGTTCGGGAGGACCAAGTCAATGTGACAGATGTGGTGGTTACCGATCCTACTAGAAATACTACTACTACTACTACTAGAGACACATTACAGAGGGGGTGATCACCCATACTCCAGGATGGGTGGCGAGTGGAGCGACAACAACCAAGTATAGAGGTATGCAGAGAGGTCACCTCTTTGTTCCTCTAGCTTTGGAGTTATACGGAGCTATGGACACCGACTTCGACATGTTCATGAGGGAGTGCGCGAGAGCCTACCATACTAGGCGACATGGGGTATCACTCTCTTTAGATTACTGTATAGCCTATTTTAGACAACATGTTTCCATTGCTCTACACAGAGCACTAGCGGGTGCGATCTATAGGAGAGCAATCACGTTATGTGATGCTTCTTCGGATGCTCTGTTGTTTGTGGACCGTTTAACCTAGATAGTTCACATATCTTAGGTGATGTATGACATATTTCCCAATGTGATACTATTGGGACCTAGCGCCATGTTACAGGTTTGGTTCCATCCTTGTACCCTTTGATGGGGTCTTCTCATCCCTTTTGTTATTATACTGTGTCCATTTCTTTCTTCTTAATTAGTTAAGTCATTTTCCGATTTATATATCTTTACATCTCTCTACGAATCAATTCAAGTTTCAAGGTCGAATTATTTCCTCCTATAAAGTGTATAGCGAATTTCATGTATGTAACTATTTTCATATTGCACCAGATCTGTAGAAACACTTCTGTCGTACTACAGAAAAATTCACCGGATAAAAAATAAAAATACAAAATCACATGTTTTACCATTTGTACATTAAGTACATATATATCCCTATTATATCCAGCAGGTTGAGATTCAATTGTTTTCCCCACATAGAATGGTCGATATATGTCTCTGCGAATGATTGCCCTTGTCCATATGATTTCACGTGAGCGAGAGTAACAATTTCAAGTGGAAAGACTTCGACTTTAAACGTCTGGATATAATGGCTAATTTAGATCCAGAGGTTTATGCATAGCAAGGTACACAAGAGAGATTGAGAAGTAGCAACTGAGTTGCTGTAGTCTTAACCTTATACATGTATTCTATACTAATCTTTTATTTTTTTCTTTTTGTTAATTTTATATTTTTCTCTATGATGTGAGAGTTCTATTGAAGATAGTGCAATTTCTCCTAGTTGCTTCCTCACCAATCCATATAGTGTAAGGGCAAATTTTCATCAACATCCGAATACATATGTTTTTAAAACACCTACATTATATTGAATCCAACATTTAAACATCATAGTTTTTTGAGAAAAAGTTGGAGTGCACGTCGATAAAGTATGGATTTATACTCCGTATTTTTCTTAGAAAAAGACAATGATGTTTAAATGCCAAGTCTTTCCTATCCTTTGGGGCCTAGCCAAAGGATAGGAAAGACCAGTTTAGTTTAGTTTAATTTAGTAAACCAGTAACAGGTTTGGTTCCATCCTTGTACCATTTGATGGGGTCTTCCTATCCCTTTGGTTATTTTACTGTACTTTCCTAGGTATTTTCTGCAGCCATTTAGTCATGCATATGTTCTATAAATACTGAAAATTATCAAATCTTATACACACATTTCTATTATTATATGTGATTTGTTGAATATAATGCAACACATCAACTTAACGCAGATATTGAATTCATATCCAACTGTAAGTAGTAATTCAAATCTCTTAATTTTTTTCTTTTTTATAATTTGAATAATATATAAACCAGATATCATTTCAACATCTGTTTAATTTTATTATTATCATTTAGATCATATTTTTATTACATAAATTTTAATTGATTTTTGGTGGTCATATCCTTTTGCTTTCATATTAACAAAATGATTATTTTTAGTTTCAAAACCATGTTATTTGAAACATTGATTGCAACTTTGACAACCCCATCAGAACCTTGAAGTATTTGAATTTGTGCATAAAATCATTCACAAATGAAATAATAAAAGTATGAAACTTGCTTGATAAAGGGATTTAGACAAAATGCAATTAATGTTTCAAATAACATGGTTTTGAAACTAAAAATAATCATTTTGTTATTATGAAAGCAAAAGGATATGATTGTGAAAAATCAATTAAAATTTATGTAATACAAATATGATCTAAATGATAATAATAAAATTAAACCGATGTTGAAATGATATCTGGTTTATATATTATTCAAATTATAAAAAAGAAAAAAATTAAGAGATTTGAATTACTACTTATAGTTGGATATGAATTCAATATCTGCGTTATCTAATTTTATAATGCAATTTTCTCGTAAATTAAAAAGAGTATTAATTTCAATAACATTTTACTGATAAATATCAAGTTTTTCATCAATTATGAAAAAAAATCATATCTTTAACATTATGTTTTATATAATATCATAATTTTTCAATTATAATTTGAGATAAAATTTAATTGTGTCAAATTTTATATCAATTCAATTGATTGATTGAGAGATGTGATTATATTTTTGAATATGACTTTAAATATTAATTTTTGTGAACTAATTTATCAAGTAATTCTCAAAACATATAAGTGAAAATATGATAACTAAAAATTTACATAATGTTGAAATTATGATATAAATATAATATAATAATTTATTTAATGAAAAGATAATATTTTTATCAAAATTTTAAAAATATTTGTATGTTATTATATATATTCTATCTAATAATCATTTTGCATGTAAACTGCAATCAATTTTTAGCTAAATAATGATTATATAAAATAAACATAATACTTACCTAGACCTTAAGGTTCAATAATATTTGAATGTACATGTCATAAAAAATTTTAAAATAGATATAAATCATAATATTATTAATTTGTTTAAATTTTAGTTTAAAATATATCAATTTATTAAAATAATATGAATAAATGAATAAAATTCCATATTTTTAATAGAATAAATTTTATTTTTTATTTTACCTGGTGATATCTTTTTGAATAATTTTTTTATTAAAAATTTATAACTAATTCAAAACTCAGATATATCCATGAATACTTTTGAAAATATAAATATAAATTTGTAATATCAATTTTTTATTTTATAATAAAATTAAAAATTATTTATTAGTCATTTTTTACAAATAATATTTCATAGTTCATAGTTTAAAATTATACAGTTATGAATTTTATCATTTAAAATAAAAAAAATCATTTTAAAGGTTTATTGATTAGAATATAAAGGTATATTTTTATTTTATTTATAAATCAAATACAACAAACACATGAAAAATATGTGAAAATAAAAATATGAGCTTTCAGGGTGTAGTCAGAATCGGTTTCATCACAGTCACAAACTTGACTTCCAACTGTTGGTAGACCGAGTTGTGACGGCGTCGAGAGTTAGTTCCGACAAATGTGGGGCAAGATTGTTGTGAGTCTCATAAGGTGATTTCGTGATAGCCTTCACCTCTTTTTGAGGTGGAGACTGTGTCGGCTATAACTCAAAAACAATTGTGCGCCGTTGTCCAAATTTAACGCCATTGCTAGTGGAATCAGTTTCAAAATGTGCATCATTTGATTCAAGGTGTAAACACGCAGTGAGATTATAGGGTGTTTGAGTTTCCGAGCAGAGAAATTAGAGACTAAATAAATTATGCACTTCTTAGTTTGAATATTGAAGTGCATTTAAGAAGTCAAACTCAAACAATGATAGGAATATGAAGATTCTCTTCACTTGGTTCTACTTAAAAAGATGTCGCATATTATGTTGAGAATGCATATTTTTTTAATTTTGTTGTGAAATTGATTATTTCGCCACATTGTCTTTAGTACATGCAACTCTCTCCTGTCGATTGATTCCAGTATTCACTTTGATAAGTTGTCAAGGACATCCTATGGGGCACCATATTCAAACCTGCAGCTCCCTGGATCGATCCGAATCTTTGTTCAAGGGCAATTGAAGGTAAATATCTGTATCTGGAACCACTAATAGAAAATTCAGTCTGTACATTTTCGCTTTCCGCTTTTCGCTCACCGCAAACCTCACAAAGTCGCTTTCAGTTGACTGCAATTCCAAACACTATATATTCCAATACATTGTCCAGCATTACGGACTTTCCAGGTACAATTAAAGGCGTGTGAACCCGTCTGCTTCCTGCATCCTAACAGGGAGAGGATCTCAACAACTGCTCTCAATGGTCCATGCTTCGAAAGCCGAAAACAAGAACTCCAGCGGTTTCTGTCAACAATGTCACAGGTTGCAATTGCACAATGCAGACGGGCCTCGGGGACATGTGACGAGACCCCGTGCGGGATAGATTTTAAGAGATGAGATGAGATGACAAGGACAGGGGAGGCTCTTCAGACAGCACAGGCCAGAGTCACTTCAAGGTTCTCGGTCGGAGTGATTCTTCTTCTTTTTTTTGGGGGATTGGAGTGATTCCCCGAGGTCTATTATTCAAAAAGCCGAAATATCTAAATCAGACGTGATAGACTTTCTTTATAGACTTTCTTTTCCGGCTCTGTCCTCCTTTGGTGGGTTGCCCACGCCTGTTATGTTGAAAGTATTTGCAGAACATGGGCACTCTATTCATGTAAAAGAAATCTTGTCGTGGATACGCGGCACTCCTGGTAATTATCTACTTCAGAGATTTGCGCATTGTGGGTGCTGGTCGGCCCATACCAGTGTTACAGTCACTTTTTCAGCTCGATTCCATACCACTGATCCAGGACAAGTGCTTCTTTGATGGCATCGATCGCTTCTAGCTCTGGTTTGAACAGAGTTTGATAACCTCAATTGTCTTTTGAAGAAATGAGCATGCCGTGCATGCCAAACTGTCATTACCACTGGCCTGGCTTGCCTTCGGTTTTGCTTCTGGAGTTCTCCTTATGCAGATGTTATAGCGGCACGTACGTACATATGAAGTAGCCATGTGTGATTCTGTGTATTGATAAGAACGAGAAGTGCATGTAATGCACTCTTTCTCCACATGTGTCTGCACTACGTCAGTCGCCGTTTCATGAATGTTTTGTATCCAAGGATTTACCGTCAAGCCAGCTCCAGAAGCAACCGAGTTGGATCCGATGTCTTTCAGAGGCAAGCGCTTAAATCGCAGGTCCCTTACGGATGATTCAGTCACCAATCGTCCTTGATTTCTCGTGAAGAGAGATAGGTACTAGAACTTAAAAACCCTCTTCACCTCGAGTACTATACTGACACCCGTTGTTACTCCATACTGTACAGATATATTCTCTCGCAGCAGCTCCAGAAATTCTACGTCGTGCAGCTGATCCATCAGCATGTGTGTGAGTCAGTCCGTTGTGTGGTAAAGTAAAACCGAGGGCTAGGGCTCGGAAAGTCCAGATAAGAACTGAACAAGCGATTTCGCGATGGGTCCCGTTGGGGATATTCACACGATGTTATATAAATGCAGTGGCCGCCGTTGCCATCGGTCAAGGGTACAGACCAATTTGCGTCCAATGACGCTAGACCTCCAGATTCGGTAACAAAACATGTGGCGGAGGCCTGGGTCAGTTCACAAAACAGAGACTGCAAACGAGAGTGAGGCTGACACGTGCCATAAACCTTCCCACGGCATCTGCTGTGTCACATCAGAATAGTGGAACTCTACCAAAAGCTGAGAACCTCTGCTCTCGGTCACTCGGGGGCTTGTCGTGGGATCTTCGTCACCTCGAAGTTCGATTTAATATTCGGTGGGGGCCGATGTCGGTCAGTGACAAGTTTTCTTGCAGAGCTTGCACTGTGAAATTTGCGCGGTGCATATTTTATTTCGTGGCTCAGGCTCGCCTCGCGCCTTCAGGGGCAGAGGAGCCAAATTGACCCAGGTGCTGTCGTCCTCAGGCACAGAATATTAGGAGAGAGTTCTCATGATCACTTTGGTATCAGTCTGTGGGTGATCAGATCAGAGCACAAAAAGGGCGAGGGGCCGAATAAACTGCATGGGAACGAGCGAAAAAGGCAGCGCATAGGCCTGGAACACGAGTTTATCGTGCACTCATCACACGAGTGATATGTAGATAGATTTTTGGGACATGTGGTGCGAGCGAGATGGGTACTTGAAGTTGTTCGTAAAAGATCAATGATCCATGAGTTCCGTACGTGCATAGGCTCCGAGTCGATGGATTTCTAGTGTGGAGAGTACGTTTGTTTTGAAAACACCGGTGCAGGATGTCGGTCGTACAGCTATCGACTTGTGCCATTACTTTGGCCGCTGTGTATGTGACAATGTGCATGACGTTTGATCTTACACAAAGCGTTGAAGGCTAAAAAATTGAACTAATGTACGAGACTGATGGTACAAAATTCGCGTGCCGGAACCATCTCGAATGTCGAGAAATCTCGAACGCCGTGATAAGTATCACTTTGCACTTTTCGAGCTCACATCTACATCTACAAGACCAGGCCAGGGGATCAACGTTATAAAAACGGCTAGGCTAAGACCGCACCGTACATCTCCATGTCATATTCTGCGTGTTGCAGAGCATGCACGATCGATCACTGTCACAAGTTTCAGAAGCTCGGGGAAGGTGCTAGCCATCTGGGAGCTACATTCTCTAAGGGACATCAGGTAGAATTCTAGAAAAATCGTCGTTCACGTCAAACTTCTAACTACGGTGGCCTTTGGGGAGTTGGGGACTTAAAATTTGATGGAAATATATTTCGATGGTTTAGGCTGCTCGAGGTGACTGACGGCGTGCAACCTTCCGTGTGTTCTACTAGACTAAGTATACATCAATTATTGAGAGGAAGGTAGGGGAGAGGAGAGGGCAGGGCAGTGCAGGGGACGACGAGCTTGCAGTTTACAGACTCTGCACAAGAATTTCTGTGCATATTCAAAGGAGGGAATCCATTCTTGTGTGAGTAAATCGTGATCGAGGGTGAGGGATCGGATGATGACGGGATGGGATGAGAGATCGGAGTGATAATAGTTCGTTATCAGCATGGGTAGTGGAAGCCCATGTATCCTCCTCCTTCGTACTGCCGCCAGACATCGTAGCCTCCGAAGCCACACATGAGCACGGCACTCACTCCCATGACCGCCGCCACTGAGAACACAATCAGCGATGCCCGGTTGTACTTCTCGATGGCCTTGTGTACGATGACGATGCCGAACCACGAGAAGATTGCACAGAGAAAGGCGGAAATGAGAGCATATTGTAGAGGAATTCGGCCCATTAACCAGTATTGTATGACAGACATGGAAGACGAGAAAAACACCATGGATGCGCACGTTGCAGCCGTCACCTGCGCGCAGCCACAACCAACAGTCCGATGTTAGTCAGCCACATCCTCAGCCATCAGGCCCCCACTCTCGTGCTCGTGAACGTGTAATATGCACAATTCGATGAGAATTGCTTCCACAAAGTAATCTCTTCTCGCCCCTCCTATCCATCTCCCGGGACAGCCAGATCGCTGCGGGGTTATCTCGAGTCCACTACGTCGGGGCATAGGTGTCCCAAATCAGACCATTATTTGGCTACGATGTCGCAAACGGCATGCCATCTTGGACGTGCAGGTGGAGCTACCGCAGCAAGGTAATGTGCAGAGATTCTCAGAAGTCGAAACTCCTCGAGTCCTCGCAGTACTACTCGTCCAGTGAAGTGATTCTGCAAATGTAGGCCTTGGGGATTTATGATGGACCGGTCCCCCCGTAATCAGGGAAGGGTCCTGGAAACAGTAGTAATTTCATAATATTATATGCTTCAGAATTACTCTGGATCCGCCGTCTCTTGGCATCCCTCGTGGACTCAGGGGCTCATGGAATAACATTCTCTGCTACACAAAAGATGCTGCAGCTGCTGATTGATGATGATGGAGGCAAGTACGAAACCGCACGGACGAACCGAGACGTAGTGACAGAGCTATCGAAATCTACACCTCGTTTCCCTTGGAAGATCCATCTCCACTGCGTCCACAAACAAGTACATGTGCTGTGTGTGATCGAACAATGGTTTTTATGGCGTGGTTTTTCGTTTCTACATGATCTGTGCACTCATGATCAACTGCAACTTACTTGAGGAAGCATTCCCACTGTGAAGAGCAGAGGGTTTATGATCATGCCGCCTCCGATTCCAAGCATCCCGCCCAACACACCAGCTACCAGAGCCATCCATGGAAAGAGAGTGGCAGATTCTGGGCCCAGCACATATCCCTCTTCCTGCACACAGTAGGAAAAGATTTAGGAGGATCTGAAGCAAAGTATAAGCAAGCGAACGTCCTGGCGGCCACTTCCTTTCTTATCTACTCTCTAACACAGGACCGGTCCGCGCTATGAAGGCGTTCTTCTCATCTATATGAGGATGACAAAACTCCAGGGAAAGTGGCTTCCCTTTCACCTGGAAACAGATGTAACTTGTCCGCCATCGAGAGCTAAGCCCAACGCACAGTCATATACTTATGATTCATCTCCTCCAACGCTAGACTAGTGGGGACACTCTCGATTATAAACACGCAGGACACCCAAACGGGTTCTCCGCTAATTCTTTCAGTCATTCGATGAACAGATCTTTACGAGACCCGTCCAATGTTTCCAACTCTCGTACGTCAGCGTCCCGCCGAAACGATGTACACTGTCAGTCTATGCATCTCCCATCCTTTCTCTGAGCTTTGAGGCATGTAATTCCTCAAGGCCAAGTGCTCAGCTCGAGCACTGGGAGGACGAAGTTTCACATGTTGGTCTGTTTCGTCCTGTCCACGTGCGGACAAGAAACCCCAACTCGACAAAACTGCCGCAGTGTGATTAGTCGACTCGTTTCGTCAGATCCATCTCCGAAATGTAGCTTGTAGCGGTTACAAGACTGGGGAGAAATTTGATCTCCCGGCGAGCCCGTGCTCACTAGACATCTATCGATAGTTCGTCCCACATGGATGGACATTCGTCCCGTAAATATTGGCAGACTATTGATCCTCATCTCGTCCAAGAGAGGACGAGATGGACAGTGGTCGTCATTGATTTCGGATCTGTGACGCTCTGTACAGCAGTTGCAATCATGAGACATACGTGCTGGGCCTAAATGTAGACTATATAATCGTCGCGAACGGGAAATCAGTAGATTCACCTGAATGTCGTAAACCTTGGCATTGTCCTTGTTGGGAGCGCCATGATACTGACGCAATTGGTTGATGGTCCACGCGGTGAGGATCAGTGCAAGCGGTATTTGGGTGGAGGTGAGAGCCCAGTATCCTATGCCACATTTCTCAAAGCCCAAGACGCTCTGCAGTAGCAGATGGAGAGCACATGCAACAAGATCAAATCGTTAGCTGACTTTGTCAGGAAAAGTCGGATCTAGCGCGAAGTCAACAGCAACCTCTCGGCGTACACCTGTGCACACGACATCGGCATTGTTGTCCCATGGAACCGATCGATTCCACACCAGAACACTCCGTGCAAACACAGTCTGTGGACACACTGACAGTGGTGAAATATAGCAAAATTAATTGTCAAATCTGATTGCAACGAGAGAATTTCAATGCTATGCTCGAGAACCCGGGGAACGAGGAACGGCTTTCTCACCGAGTCACTTTTCCCTCCGCGCAGAACTTGGACCGAGAAGAATGCGAACCAAACCACGACGAGGGCTGCAATCTTCCTTCGAGGAATGAGCTTCGGTGCTCGAGGTGCAGCTGCTGCGGGGGCGCTCGACAGCAACGGTGTGGTCAGCGATGATGCGCCCGAGTCCTTGACTCCGTTAGCTGCAGGCTGTGAGGTCGGGAATGAGAACTTTGGGGCAGTTGCCGCAGCTGTAACCTGATTCTCGTCAGCAGGTGTGGAGGTGGAGACTGATACGGGAGCTCGTGCTTGCGCTTCCAGAGCTTCTCTGCGAGCTTGATTTTGCTGCGACTCCCTGCTCCAGCGCTTGAGGCCACCTTTGATGGAGTGGAAGGTCATGTATCCGAGCACGAGCGCGAGGAGAGCGGTGATGAGCCAGGACGGGAGAACGACGTTGAAGATGACTCCGATGCTGATTCCCAGCAGCATGTTGGGCTGCATGAGCAGCAGGACGTCGAAATCTATGACGGGCTTGTTCTTGTGGATGGGATGGTGCTGTCGCAGGTTGATGATCAGATTCACGATGCTTCCACCGAGAATCATAAAGTTCGAGAGTGCGGCTGAAGTTTTGGGATCGAACTGCAGCATCAGGTTGAACAGAGGCACGAACAGTCCTCCTCCTCCCAGACCTCCAGCGCTCGAGAGTCCAGCTCCAATGCCTCCGAAGACGATGCCCAAAATGGTGCGCAGCTGCGTGAGCTTGAGCTCTGGCCACTGTGCCTCTTTTTCGGCCCCCAGTTGGAAAATGCGATGCGACAGATTCTCCAGACCTTTGTACCAAGGGCTGTGTCGATCGATCGGAGCCATCGAGCTCGAGCTGGCGCTGCTGGCCGCCTTATCTCCGGATCCATATGCATCACTCACAGACTTTGGGATCATTCCATATTGATTGCCAGCTCCGAGTAGAAGATCTAGGCTGTCTGCTCCGGCGTCTCCCCTCGAGGACTTCAGTCGTTCAGCCGACGCCAGGTGCATCAGAAACACCAGCACTACACAGACGCAGGTGAAGTACCCCGAAAAGTGCTGCCGAGGCATGCGTATTCTCTTGATCACAAACTCGGCCATGACTGCTACTGCACTGTACGCGGACTATTTCACTCCTCGGATCGAGTATCTTTTCTTTCAATTTTTTCAATTCCGAATCGATACAAGGTTTGCACTCTTCTTCTGCTTCTTCTTTTAATTCACGGATGGTCTCGCGCCACCTGAATTGTACACGTGCAGAAGCATTCAAAATATTCAACGGAGCAGATCGTGGTTGCAAACAATTGAATTTGAGAAACAAGTTGTACAAGTGCTCCCCGGCCTACGAGTTGGAGGCAACGAAAAGTCAGTCTGTCAGTCCGACCTGCTCACAATAATACTGAAGATAGGCAGGACGAGTATGAATTAGTAGACTCAAACTGTGCAAGCTCGGTGGAGCTGTCTGCAGCTGTTGGCACTAGAATTGTACTGATGGTTTTCAGTAGCTAGTTGCGTACGCACTTCCTCCTGCGTGCAGCCTCCCTTTCTCTCTCACTCCTCCCTCCTTCCTTCCCTCCCTCCCCTCTGACTGTGCGTGTCTCACGCACTCGCAGCCAGGGTGACCAGGTTTTTGGTTTGTGTTTGGCCTGCATGCGCAGCCAGGAGGCAGCAGCAAGATAGTGACGCCTAGGACTCTGCGCTGCGGTGGTCGAGGTGTTGCGGATGATGACGGCGATGCGTGATCTCTACTACTTCTCGCTCCTGTTGGAGTCTCTCGCTCTCGCTCTCAGTAGTCCCGTGCCAGCGGCGATCAGTTCGCCCTGCTGCTCATTCCACAGTCAGACGTTTCTCGACACAATGTCACCGTCTTCGGCCTCTTCGTCTTCCCCTTGCTTCCTTCCTTCATCTGAGGTCCGGAGCGGATTTGGTCTCGTCTTAACGCAGAGCGATGAGGACGACGACGAAAGCCAAGGGTCGACATTCCAAAGTTCCAGCGAGGGCCCCATCGCAAGCAGAACTCTTTTCGGTGCCAGGGTCCAGTCGAGCAGGCAGGGAGGCGGGCGGGCGGGCTGGCAGCCCAGCAGCAGGCCGAGCCAAACGTAGAGCGAAACAAGCAATTTTGTGCCAGCAGCTCAGAAACTTCTTGCCCCCTAGGGTCTCGATCTACTCACTCACGCTGTTGTAAGTCAGTAAATTCCTTACCGTGGCGGTGATGCTCAAAGGTTCGAACCCTGCCTTCTCAAACAAGACAAGATTAGGAGACCAATGAATGCGTCCCTCGAGTGCCTATAATCCGTTGTTCCTGGCCTGGCACATTTTACGTCTAAACCTGGGAAGCGAAAAGTAGTCTGGTAGTGCAGGTCCAAGGGAACCAAGTAATATAGGAAAAAGGATGGGAAGACCCCATTAAGTCACTTAGTGCACTACTTTGCTGCTTGTAACGATCGATGAATAGAGTCGGAATCCAACATTCTCTTCCCTGCCTGCCAGCTCATCTCAGGCTTGCTCACACAAGGGTTTAGCGACAGACGTTCCTGTGTGTGATTAGAGTCTCGGACGACGACGGGTGAATATGCACAAATCGTCAGTGTCACTAAACTGCTGGCCTCAAGTTACCTCACCTTGGATCCAGTGTTTTCCCTAAGAATTATACAGCGTCGCGAGAACCGGTACTCTAACAAGCTCCCCGGTTAGCCAGTGCATAAGCAAGTGGGAGTTGATAGTGGCAAGTTCACATGGTTGTATGTCCATCTCCTCAATGCATAAGCGGAGTTGAAGTTGTCCAAGAAGTCACACCATCCAGATACTAATGTAAGTCACTTAGAAAGACCCGCGAGATGTACAGAACCACCAAGAAAGTAATGCCTATTCACCAACCAAGCGCGATGACATTTTACGACCGGCCAAGTAAAATAGCCAATTCTCACATATCAATTAGAGTTGGCAATTTATTAAGTTTTTTTCTGTTTTTTTTTTATTTGTTTTTATCAAACAGCCAACGACACGTGTGTGGATATATTTTGCTAGTACAAATTTCCAATAAAAAAATAAACTGTATGGGTCTGGACTCCATGCGCTGGTCCTTCATTACTTGCTCGTTGAGCCTCACTCGTGCTGTGGAAGTTGGAACAGCGCTGGGGCCCATGATATGGTCAACAAAGAAGGACTCAGGACAGATGTATCAGGAGACCGTGGCCATCCAGAGGTGGGAATACTATAATACATGTTCATCGACACCATATATTGGTAAGTTACTGTCGCTTCTTTCTCCAGTAATAGCAACTTCCTGTGAATTGATCTCATGTTGGCCGAAAGACCCATATCTGCATCTTAAGAATGGACTAGAGAGTAGAGTAAAGGGATTAATTTTTGTACTGCATCTTGCAATTTCTTGCAATTTCTCCCGATGGATGTCCCGCTGGTTACTTATGCAAGCCTTGCAAGTTCCTAAATGCTATCCCAATGGAGGCTTCAAATTTTGCCAATGAGGAAAATTGCAGTTCAAAAATAAACTATCTCATCTTTGGCTCAAGCCACCTTATTCTATGCTAGATCTTTGAGCAGCTCGATAACATATGGTTCATTCTTTCCCGTCCCTTTACACATATTGCAACTACCATCGCCTTTTCTTAACTTTGGCCCCAAGCGTTGATGAAGAGACGTTCTTGTAGGATCCGCCAAATCCATATATTGGATGTGTGTGTTAGGATGCAGCTCCAAACTTTAAGTTTTTTTCCAAATTTTTTGGTCATTTGACTAACATTTTCGTAACTTGCCTCCGACTTAGTACTTAATTGAAGTTCTAGGACGCTGTAATCTTCTGATGAATTGTTTGGTCAATTGAGTCCATTCAAACTCTTCTCCATGTAGATTCCATACGTTAACTTCATCTGCAATGTTGTTGTTGTTGAGCCGTTAACGGGCGAATCCCCATACTCCTTCCTCCCGTGATTGTACATGATATTAGCATCATTCTGTCTCAACCTTTGCTTGATAAGCCCCAAATGAACTGACAACATACCGGTTCCAGTTTCTGAAATTTTAGATTTCCTCCCGTGACAACCCAATTGACAAGAATTGGAATCATGCGATGACAAATAGAATATGTTTCAGCAGATCAGATGGCGAATCGAGCTAATCACCTTATTAAACCATTGTGACAACCTGCTTGCAATTTTTCCCAAAAGAAATTTGGTCACTCTCTCCTCCTTGAGATCAGAGCATATGGCAGCTTGTAGTTGCAATCCACCTTGGAATTTTGAAGTGGTAGAGTGGGATTAAAATACATGTTTTCATATTCAGCTTGATATCAAAATGACTTCAAAGTCAAAAATGAATATTTGGACTTGGTTGAACATTTCGTGTTTTGTTAGGATCATTATGCTGGTGTCGCTTATAAAAAATGAATGGAGCAGAGACTTACCTTGTCTAGTTTCAAATCTTAAAGTCTTTTCAGGCATTTTTTCCTCTTCTAGAATGGTTAGAACAAAAAAGATATCTACCTGGTGTCGCTCATAAATAATGAATGGAGCAGCGACTTGCCTTGTCTAATTTGATATCTAAAATTATGTTATGCAATTTTTCCTCTTCTAGAGTAGCAAGAACAAAAAAGAGAGTGGATATCCCATCGTGACTCATTTTTCTATGTCGAGAGATCTCATCCAAATTTCATTCGGTTGGATTATTACAATAAAAAGTCCTCCCAATAATAAACCTTTTATTATGCTCATTAAGTCCAACGAGAAGCCAAAAGCAATTTTTTTTCCAAATAAAATCCAAATCGACTTTTTAAAAGTCAAGTTTTCAAAAATAATTTTATACTATCACATATGTACATTCAGGTTTCACTCTAAAAGCAATGCTATTACTTGAAATGAATACTCTTGCTCAAATTATCTATATTGCAAATCTAGTATTGTAGGATAGGATTACTTTCAAAATGTTAACCATGAATTTATAATCAACCTATAGTCTATCAACATGAACGTTTTTGGATTCAGATTTTGTAGCTCTTGATTCTACTAGTTTTGGCAAAAGGTAATAACAGTAAAATTTTATGCAAACATTTCTCTCTTGAACCAAGTAGAATGGACAAATTTAAAGAAGTTGGATGTAATACATCTTCATATTTTAAAGTGACACAAGTATGTTTCTCCAAGATCTTTCTCTTTTGACATGGATTGGAAAATGAATTTGATTTCAACATCTTGGGTATGTAACCGGTTCTAATTTTTTGGATTGAGGTTCGTTTGAGGTTTGGTTCTTCATATCAATCGGGTTCGAGAGTTTTTACTTTTCAGTTTGGATCGATTGTTTGGTTTGATAGTTCGTTGTAAGAGAAGAGTAGATGCGTTGCAAAGTGGCAGAGCGGACGGAGGAAGTGGCTGCGCGACCGGGACTAGCTCAATCTTAATTGATTGATCGGAGCCAAATGGCAAGAAAGGAAAAAGCAAAGCATGAGACAATCAAGAAGCGGGAGAATTGCGCTTTGATTCCTGCCTCAAGGAAATGATAGTGGACTCACTCACATTCATGGACCGGTCAATAATCTGCTCAATGGTGGCCACGAGAGTCGCTTTTGAATAACAATATGCGCGCATCTGATTGTGAGATAGAGAGGAAGGAACGGGATTTGAGAAATTGTTGTGATTATTAAATATCTGCACCTATATTGTTTGTTGCGATAAGCGTTCCCAACGTTGGTGTTACCCGTGTTTGGGATACATGAAGGAAGGGGGGAAGTGAGGAGAGGGAAGAAGCATATCGAATTCTAAGGACGAATTCTAAGGACATGGTAGTGACAGACAAGAGTTTATGGAGTCTCTTCATAAAGTCTCGATGGATTTTCGTCTAATAGTAGTAATTGACAAGCTAAGCTATGTGTGGTTGTGCTTCTGGTAGGGGGAGTTTTGGGCTCAATGGGAATTTGTTTGATTCCAAGGCCATTTCCATTTAGGCATGCTGCTTCTCTTGGGAAGATTGTTGGTATTCGTTAGATTGACACTATGGCAAGTGTGGCACCTAAAACTTGCCATGGTGTCAAGTTTTAGGGAGTTTAGCAAGAAAGAGAGTTGGGGTTCAGAAGCTTGGAAGGACATCGTAATACTGACATTTTTGCCTTGACGTCTCGGAGAAAATAGGATTGATGGATCGAGTAGTAGCATCAGCAAGCAGAGCAACATGATTTCTTGTGGTTTAGGGATTTTTACCCATGATAATTTTCCATTTGTTCTCATATGAATGGGAAAGAATCAAGCTTGGAGGTTTTATTTGACCGAACGTCACAAGGAACGAGTTCATAGGCTAGAGGGAGCAAGATGAAAATCATGAAGACATGAGGAGCCGTATTTGACATTGTCAAATATGATGAGTGTGGTGACTATCTTTTTGTGGGAGAGGCAAGTCAAGGGCAAGTTGAAGGCTTCCGGTTTAGGCAAGACATTGAGGCCTAAACCCTCTACATTCAATGATGAGGATTGAAAGTATCTTCAGGAGCAAGTAATGAATATTGTTATACTCCATTTACAACCTTTCATTCTGAACCAAGTTGATGAGTATGACAATTCTACTTTACTGTTTGAGGCTCTCCAACGACGGTTTCATCGCAAAGAGTTGTCAAACATGTTGTACATCTCCTTGAAGCTGATGAGCTTCAAGATAGAAAATTCAGATACAAAGATACAAGATCACATTGATGCCTTCGGTGATCTGGTCATTGATCTTCAGAATCTTAGATATGAGATAAGCGATGAGAGGAAGGCCCTCCATCTCTTGAGTTCATTACTTGCTTTGTATCAGTCATTGTCACGAGTGTTTCTCCATCGTGATAGTCAAACAATCACTTACAATGACATGGTAGATGCTTTATTGACTAATGATCTATAGCAGAAGATGATGATGCCTTCTACACCATCCTTTTCATCTAGTACGACACTAAATATGACTCGTGGAGGGTCACAATCACGGAATGACAAGGATGGGAAGAAGTTTGGATCTAGACATAGATCCAAGTCTAGGGATAAATCCCAAGACAATTAGACAGTGATCTGTTGGAAATGTGACAAGAGTGGTCAATTTAAGAAGGACTGTTGTGTGAAGACTAAAATCATCCTCCTTCTTCCCGTACACACAAAAATCATCTATGAAATCTTGCACAAACTTCCCAATAAAAGGTTCAAACAACTTGTTCATGAACCTTTGAAAAGTTGATGATGGAGCATAACATAGACCAAAGTGCATTATACTAAAAGCAAAAGTTCCCCATGGGGTGGTAAAAGTGGTTTTGAGTTGATTCAGGGTCAATTTAAATTTGGTCATAACCACTATAACTATCTTCAAAACTATACCACTCATGATCTGCCAACTCCTCTAGAATCTCATCTATGAAAGATAAAGGATAATAATCTTTATTTGTGACAACAAAAAAGGATGACATATGTCATGTTTGACACCTCCTCTCAATGCGGTGCCTTGTGGACGGTGGAGATGTACTTGATGCGTTTAGCAGGCAAATTTGACCGTTACATGATATGGATTGCAGATAGGCGACTAACAATGGGGCATTGTAGCATCCGGCCTCCTGATCTTAGTCCATAACATGATATGCCACAAAGAGCATATCATGTTATGGACTAGATGACTATGTGGTGTTAGAGGGACCTAATTAGACTTTGAATTTTATCTTTTTGTCATTTTTTTTTTAATTTTCTTGACTTTAAATCCTTTGTTCTTTGAATTCCCTAAACATGTATTATGATGTTTGATGTGACAGCGATGTTTAATGTGACAGCGATGTATGTTGTGATGTGATATGTATATGCACAACAACATCATAAACAAATGTCATACAATGTGGCTGATGTAATTCGCTTAGTTGAGTACTTAGTAGGGTGTAAAAGAACAATTTTTCTCCCTTGACATACAATGATTGAACTAAAATTAGAAAGAGAAAAAATCTTTGCTTCTTACGGTCAAAAGACAATCAGAAGCAAAGATTTTAGTTTCTAAACTTTTTCACACATTATATTTGTGTTCACTATCATATTATATCAGTAAAATGATGTGCATATTTTCCTAAATTAATTTAATGTTTAGAATATTTTACAAAGAATATCATCTCATATGTTCTAGTCAAAGATACTTTTCCCTATCTCCTCAAAGTTTTTAGACTCAAATGAATAAAATTGTTATATGTGAACAACATTACAAGACTCTTTTACGCATGAACAAAAGATTCTCAATGCATACATATGATATAATTCTATCTAGTTTTCACGAACTATTTCACTGTGTGGTCCGTCCACATCAATTTGTGAATTATTTGCTTCTTCTTTTTTTGTTATAAAAGAAGTTCACACAGTTCAATACTACTTGTGAATATACTTTACGACGAGAGAAGGCCGAAAGAAGCGCCGAGAGGTCGGAAATGGCTTTACGACGCACACGAAGACCCGATAGGCATATCGTGTGCGTCGTAAAGCCATTTCCGTGCCTTCGTACCCTGTAAAGCCAAAGAAGCGAAAATAATATTGGTGATGGGTAGAGGCATTTAGTTAGTTTAACTTATAACAAAACTGATTTCTTTGTCCAAATTTATATTTAGATTTATCGTCAGCAACACGGACCCACACCAAGAAGTAGCTTGCCTCTCAATCATGTTTTGAATTTGTTCTCAAATATTTCCTTTGAGAGTAATGTCTCCTTTCTCCCGGTACTGCAGAGATCTTCTCATATGAAAGTAATATTTATAACTTAGGTTGGAGTAAACAGCTAGTACATAATCTTCACCTATGATGTTATGTCTATAATTAAAATGAAGAGACATAGTAAAATAACAAAAAGGTTGGGAAGAATCCATCAAATCTCCAAGATGAAACCAAACCGGTAATAGGAGCTAGGTTCCAATAGCATCACACTGGAAAATATGTGATACTACACCTAAGATATGCAAACTATCTAAGTCAAACGGTTTCAAACAATTGTAACATCTGAAGAAGCATCACCGAATGTGATTGCTCTCATATGGATAACACTAGTTGGTGCTCTTTGTATAGCAATGGAAACATGTTGCCTAAAATATACTATACAATAAGCTAAAGAGAGCTCTCTCGCACTCCCTCACTACATATTAGCATGAGGATGATATCTTTTGTGCTCTACCATTATAATTCATCTAAAGACCAATCCAAGTAGATGTTGAATTATTGATACAAAATAGTAGTTTGTGAGGGTTTAATTAGGGAGATTCTTAATCATGTCCATCTACATGAAAATGTTTTACAAAATGTATAAATTATTCAATTCTTAAGATTAACGGTTGGGCTTAAAGCCCTAAGGATGAGCAATTTTGAATGTCCATTATTTTAAACAATTAAAGACTTGAAGTTGGTGTAGATTGGTTTAGGATTAACTCTAGGTCTATACAAAAATCATGGAATTCAAGTTTGATGTTTTGTTGAAGAAGTCAATGCAGCTAGTTCTCTTTGCTCTTCTAAGAAAATATATTTAACAAAAGCAAATGAAGGCGGGAGAGAGAGAAGGAATCAATAGGATACTTACACATTTGTATAATTATTCTAAAAAATGCATGTGATTATTATAAACTTACTTGATATGCAACAATAAAATCATATATTGTCTAATGATTTCATATAGAATAATATAATAAATCTTTAATGAATATTTTTTATTGCATGCAATTATTAACAATGATAATCTACATGATGTAACTCTTGTATTTATGTAATTTTTGGTTATATAGTTATAAACTTTGTGTTTGATTTTTACATGGTTAAGATGGAGGTAGAGATATGTCAATTATGTTTTGACTTACTCAATATGATAAAAAATTAAGTACAAATTATCAACTATATTAAGCACAATTTGATAAAAACACAAATTTGATTTGTTAGCTAAATACTAATGTGTTGTAATTGACTTATAAGTAAAAAGTATTAATGATTTTTGAAACTTTGATGCTAAATTCAAATTATTGAAATTTGAGTTGAAATTCAAATGATTGGATTTTGACCTTGATTTAAATGACTGAAATTTGAATTAAAATCCAAATGATTGAATTTTGAGACATTAACGTGAAACATCACATGGATATCAACCTTTGACATGAACATCACATGCATTTGACCATCATGATGTAAGTCATAGAGTATATAATGTTGTGTTTGAATTTGAATCTCAATTTTTGAAATTGAGAAAAAATTATCAAACCAATTGATGAAATAAAGCGAGATCAAGTGGTTTGATGAAATTGTGGAAAACTTGAAGTGGTTATGTGAAGAATTTAAGTTTGAATAACATGAGATGCTGACACATTCAAAAAAGAACATGAACACTATACTACTTAAGGTACACAACAATTTATAATATACATCGTATTGCAAACTAAATTTTTTAAAATATAAAAGATAAATTTTTGAAAGAATTAGATGTAATTGTTAATATATGTAATCAATTCATGGATTATATTTTTTTTTAAACTTTGTGTTAGTAAAACTCAAATAAAAAAAATATTATATCATTTTATTTATTATTGTATAATATAAAACAAAATTTTATGTAAAATATTGACCATTTACATGTTTGAAAATATATCACAATATGTCATAACTAATACAATTAAATATTTTATGAATAATGAAAACTTAATATACCATTTAAGTGTGTAATAATAGATGAAACTTGTTTGCATGTGATTTGGTTTTACAAATGAAACAATAAAAAATGTGAACAAATATAAAAATATATTTTGTGTAATCTAACCATAATATATTTTAAAATTTTCAAAAAAATCTTTACTATAATAGATTATCTACACTATTTGCTAAAATATTTTTCATAGTTCATCTTTTTATGACTGCACAAGTTGATTTCTTTACTTTATATATTAAAATCCAATCGAAAATTTTATATTTTTAATCTAATATATTCAACCTGTTAAACAAACAAGATTAGAATAGATTGTGATAAATTATAATATAATGGTGATTATTTTACATTGTTAAACATATTCTTATGAAATTATATGAAAAATTTTTTATAAGTAATACATGACGTTAATTTTAAACAACAATAATTTTGGCCACTATCGATATGTGTTTTAAAGTGTAAGATATTGTTTTAATAAAAAAAAAATTTTAATTTCATATAGTACACAAATTATCTACTCATGACATCTACTTTAAGTCTCCCTTGAATTAGTTGGTGCTAAAAAGGTTAAAAACAATAAACGAAAAGAGTAATAAGAAGTAGAGAAGACCCATACACTTCCTCACCAGAAAGCAGTATTGTCTAAATTTATGAAATACAACTTGACCTAATATAACTAGAGCATGTTGGTTTGCACATCGCAAGTGATTTTTGTACTACATGAGTCTAAAGTGAAGACAGATCACGAATTATAAGAGGTGGTTAATACCTCTTATAATTCATTGTTTGTCTTCACTTGGTTCAGATCACACCCCAACAAAATGGAAGAAAATAAAAATAGCTGAAAATAAAAATGTGATGACTGTAGCAAAGTCGGGCGTGTTAGTCCTCGTGTGAACCTACAAGAAGATGTTAAGTTCCAAGGAGACTTGCGTGTTTCATGGGCTAAGTAACGACCATGCATTCAAAGCACGTTTCACTTGAGGATCAAAACAGTGGAGCAAAATATATGCTGCACCTGCATTGTAAATGTAAATTGAAAATGCATTAAATGAAATTTACATATTCGTTAAACTTAGACCAATTGCATATTAAGATATTAAGATATCAAGCAAAAGAGGCGGCAAAAAATGGTCAAGCGTATGCACTGTTGACTCCTGTTGAAAAGAAACATCAAGGTAACAACAAATGTCAAAACTTAGTATAACAATTATGTCCTTAACATATTGGGCGTAAACACGGTCAGTGTAAACATTTGTTGTCTCCAATCAAATGCATCGCAGGCAGACAATTCTAAACCCTAAAGTTAACACGGGTTTCCTCAAAGCTGAGTAGCAACCGGAGATTTCGTGGCTGCACTTTGAATTTTATATAACCTTTCACTCGTAAGTTCAACCGAAGAAATCACCACTCCAAACTGAGCTAACACTCTACCAAACTCTTTGCTACCAATATTGGCGCCTGTGGTAGGTACCAAATGTCTCCCCTGTATACTCCATTATAAAGCGAGGACTTGCTCCATAGTGAAGAGCCACCTCCAGTTGAGATTTTTAGGCTACATGTAAGCATGCATAATTTACCACTTAGTTTCTGCCCTTAACACGCTTTCAAATTTCAAATGTATTTCCTCCAGAACCAGACGGACTAACTCGTGAGGCTTGAGACATAGCCGTCTACAGATGATAAGCATAAAGCTTTGAGGATCCTAAATGAGATAGTTACATTCTGGAGACAAGACGCCAACAGGATATTCTACGGTATATCCATATTTGCATGCTGCCGCAATATCAACAGACAAAGTGGCATAGTCATGACGTCTTTGCCCAAACCTCAGCAGGAATAGAAGTCCCTGTTTCCTGGGCCCTGCGATAAGGGAAGCCAAAGACGATGAACTGTTTATTTATCCAACCAGAGGACTCGAATTCCCAGTAGATTAATATAGGGTTCCATGGACGTTTCTGTTCGTTTTCAAAAGAAGAGTGATTATTCTGCAACGTCATCGTGAGTCAGTGGAGACACAATAACCAAATCAACTACTCTCTCCAAAGCAGCACATCCTTTGCGACTGTCAACTAACGAAAAGCATTTCAATGTAGAGATCAACTTAGCGTGTTCACAAAAAACATACAGGAGAATTATGACCAGTCTGCCACGGTGACTCATTGGGTACTCAATCCGCGACCCTCATGACAATCAACCAGGTGATATGCTCAATCTCGATAGAACCCTGTAGCTAACAAACAAGCATATGTACGACAACTTCTGAGTAGTGTTGAATGACCACATACCTATGTGGTTCTCATTTTTTGTAATACAATAAATAAATGTAGGTTAAAACTGACTTTCAGATTCACCCTTCACATTTGCTTTTCGAGGAGGTAAAGAAGCCCAAACTAATTCTCTTTTCAAAAGTAAAAGTGCTCTGAGTTTCTGCAGGAAAGGACATTGTAATAAGGCTGCAGTCTCGTCTACCACGTCAGGACAAGCTCGAACGTGGTCAAAGAGGAGGTCATTGGGTGCGATCGGTCTACTGTGGAGAAGCCGTATAAAAAACGGAGCATGTGGGACCTACGGGCGCGGCCAGAGCTTCTGACTCACACGCGTATGACTGTATGCTCACCGTCAATCTCATCTTGTAATGATGTCGACGCAGAAAGAAGTACAGCAAACAGACTTTGTAACACGGATCACCACAAATCAGAATGAAAGACGAAGTAAAATATCAAAAGGGATGGGAAGACCCCATCAAATCGTCCAAGGAAGGAACCAACACGGATCACCACAAATCCGGGAAAGCCAATGACACAACAAGTACATCAAATAGTCACAACAACACGGCCCCACTCTCCTGGATCAATTGCCACTAGATGATTAATACCTTTGAAGGTAAAGGATCCCAGACATCCCGACGTGCAGTGTCAAGGCCAGGTTGGATTGGAGTACGTTACATGAGAGTTCTGTGCAAAATAACACACAAACCTGCTAAGACTGCTGAGCTATGCTGACTGCACAAATAAGTGGTCTATCTTCCTCCCACATTGCTTGTTGAGGCATCTTCTTTAGGTCTTTCGCTTTCAAGAAAATACCTACAAAGTAACAGTAGCGAGGAAGCAAGCGAAGACGCCCTATCATTCTTTTTCTTTTTTCTTTGCTTTTGTGCGGAAAGGGAATCTTTATTCACGTGTAGAAAAAAAGGCAACCGAGAGAGACCATGGCCTAGCCAAACAAGTTTCAAGTTTACACATAATAATGGGTGAAAAAGACATGATTAAATCGAGGCTAGGAAGCCGAACGCTCAGGCATGTTATATTATCAACCCAAAGGTGGTTACCTCTCACTAACGAAAGAAACAACAAGTACAAAGCAAAAAGCAAACGAAGAGTATCCTCCCCGTGCGGTTCATCACGATCAGACGCTTCAATCGTTACTACTAATACAGCGAACAAAAAAAAATGCAAGTTAAATTACGGATTTCTTCAAACGTTACTGCGCTCCATCTCACCACCCAATCAATTAGTGCCAAGTATGTAGGTGGCCGGAAGCGATAAGAGATTAGAACCTCGCAGCTACCCCCTTTCGTGACAAGAAAGTTGAACACCCGGCCAGACCGCGCTTTCACTCAGAATACAATACTCATCATCAACGATGCAGGATCCATCAAGATTCTGACCGTCAAAAGCACGCAACAATCCCATTTACAATGCCATACTTTGCGATGAAGGTCGGACTTCTGCAGAAGGCTACAATGAAGAAACGACGACAGTAGCCGGGTCCTGGACGAAGCTTCAGACGAGCAATCAACGCGTATGTCGGTTCCTGCTTCTTATTTCCTTCCTCCCGTACGTTCGTTGCAGATCAAAATTAAGCAAAATGGGTTGGAAACAGAACCAAAGTACCAAATGCCCAATTCGCTACTGGACACAAACGTCTTCCTGTAAACACCTAGCAGAAAACCTCTCTGACCACGAACCGCGCCTTCCCAATCTCACTTGTTTTCCAAAACCTTTTTCGCATCGTCTGTTCATCTATAAGCAACGATCATTCGGAATTTGAGTTTGATGAAGCCCACTACCGCCTTCTACATCTGTGCGATTGGGAGATCCGCTAGTAAAGGGAGCTGGCTCATGAGTGGTTCGCGCGAATCGCGTTGTCTATGGGGGAGTAAGATATACGTACGGAAAATCCTCTGGGCTGGATGACTCGCTCATATTACAGCTGCTGCATTATTTGAAGCGACTTCCACCATATCATGTCCACTCGAAGATTCTGTACGAGATCTAAGACTATTGGCTGTTCGAACATTTGGGCCTTTCAAAATGTTCCACCATATCATGTCCACTTGAAGATCCTGTACGATACCTAAGGATATGGGCTGTTCAAACATTTAATCCAAAAGTGACGGCCACCTCTCAAGAAGACGCCACTCGGATGGAAGAGTTTATACTGCCCGAATATACCAGCGGACGCATTCCTAATCTCCTGAGTGGCTTTCTTCCGTCGCCCCAGTAATTGTCCTTGCCATGCTGAAATGTCGTAAATTCTTTGTGCAAATGTTAAAGAGTCCAAGATCCACGAAATAGCAATACATATACAGTGTAATTAATCATCCCGGTACACAATAACCAGCCAACAAAACATATCGAACGCATTTAATATAGTTCCGCATTCAGAAGGATTAGAAACACATTGCCTTCAGAATTCATCGTCCCTCGCCTGTGTTTTTGTCCTTGCCATGCGCATATGTCGCAAAATATTCGTGCAGCGCAAATATTACTATCAAAGATCCACCAATTAGGAAAAATATTATAAATTTGGGTACAGAAAAAGAAATATACAGGAAAAGAAATATCAAACGCACTTACAATTGTTCCGCATTCAGAAGGACAAGAAACATGTTACAATCAACTTCGACTATCTGCACTTGAGATAGTTTCTCGATAGTTCCCAAATTTCCGTTACTCAAACTACAAACTAAGAAGTCTTGTTCCAACAATAAAGTACACCTACTGGGACAGACTGAGCCAACGCATTCAAAATTGAACTTTACAAGACTCCAAATGCTGAACACCACTCTCATAAAGATCTCACTAAAAGTGTTGTGACCTAATCTTCGCATGATGTATCTCCTCTGCTGCTTCGTGTCAACGCTCTGAAGAACATGCAGTAACTTCTTCTAATCCAAATTATTAACCATGGATATGCTAAATTCTAGAATCAGATTACTCCAGAAAGATAATACAAAACGCTGAAGTTTGGTGATAAATAATTTCTCCTATCCTGCAGGAAATATTGGAATATTCAAATGAATGGCTAATTGAACAGAGTAGCTTTTAGACATTGACTGGTATAGCTTTTCATATTCTTCCAATGCTTTACAGTCTTCTTGAATAACTGATTTATGAAAAATCAAATGATAAAGCTGCTTCACAATCCACATGTCCGAAATGACAGAAGTCAATACCAAATGAACCGCTACACCCTTCACCGTATTTAAACTGTACAAATGTGGACACTCAATACGTGTGGTTCACACTAGGTGTGGAAGAAAGCGCTATCAATTTGAGGTGGGAAATTTTCAGGTTCTGATTCTTCTTTTCATGAGTACAAGCTAAACAAAGATTTGTGTTGTTTCTTTCCTCCAACACAGATGAGTCGTCAGTAGTAATATGAAAGAAAATGAAAAGTGCACAGTTAATGAGTGTGGCTCACGTTCATTGTGCCTACACTTGATAAGGATGGATGCAAAAATACTGTGGACCGCACTAATAAGAGGGTGTATGTCCACCACTGGTTAGTATGGACCACACTGATTACGGTGAACGGTGTAACTTTGAGGAAACTATTATCAAGAAGTATTCAAAAACTTCGAATGCTTTGACTTCTTTTCATATGACTGATAGTAATAAGTCTTATCAGTGAAAGTGATAAACAGTACATTAGTCCAAAAGGACGCACATCACAACCCGTTGCTTAACAATACTCTAACCCTGTCAGGATCTATCAACCACATCTTGTGTCCACGATCGGAGCCCAATCACAATTCCTAATCTTAACTATTCTTAGGGAAAGAGATAGAAAGCAAGCTCTTTTACATCAATAAATCTATCCGTTAATAGTACATACGAGCTCCTTGTAAATAATTAATCCTAACAGCGAAGCCTGGTATCCAAAGTACAGCCACACGGTAACCAGACAAGAAAACAGTCAGAGATGAGCTAGTGAAGTTGAAGGCTGGTGATATGGACTTAGTGATGAGTAGATACAAAGCAGTATGTTTAGTTCACCAGGAAAAGTATAAAGAAAAAAACTTTGTCCACTCCAGTCTCTTCTTTCTTGATGTAACTGCGAGAGGTTGATTCTAGCCCATAGAATAGACTTGCCTAGATGAATAAATCATATGGAGTCAACGTGCATAACTTGCGTACTGGGAATGAAACCAACAATACTTATAGTCATACAATTCAGAGTAAGAAAACACGCAAACATGTGAGATACTGGACCAAACTTGAGCAGATTTGGTAGCGAACAGTGATATCCTAGTGCTCACAGCAAACCGGTAGAGCCTGTAACATAAAAAGGAGATGAAATGCAATCAAACACTTTATGTTCTTCATCTTCTACTTTAATGTTGAAGGCAAATTGAAGAGCAAAAAAACGACGAAGTATATCTGCGGTATGCAAACATAATAGTAATCGAATGGAAAAACACCCATAATGGGCGTGTGGAGGCAGAAACGAACTACAAGCTATAAGAAATCTACAAAAAGACAAATGGAAATTCATAAACTATCCGTCCTCATACACCATGTAGCTGTCCAGGAAGGTTAAACGGAGCAGCTTGAACTGTACTCAGAAGAATAAACCTGCCATAGTCCGAAATCCAAAGAACCAAACTCTGTCTGAACCGATAAAAAGAAGGGCAGAATGCGAAAGATGTCGAAGAGAATAGAAATGCCATACAGAAATTATAGGACTTCCTTAGCACCTATCACGGTGTTAACTGGGTAGAAGAGCCACTACTCCTCGTCACGAGTTTTTGTAACATTCAGGGCCAGTGGCAAGCTGTTCGGCAGATCTGTTACCGTTTTTACATTCCATCTGCCTTTCTATATTCGTCTAGTGAACGAAACCAGGTCATGTCTAATCGGGTAAGTTCTTCAACCCGTCTCTAGGCGGTCAAGAAGCAATACACAGAATGAGCAACTGAATCAACTAAACCAATCAGTAAAAATTTGTCATACTTATTGGATGGTATAAAAACAGAATACGTGTACACTATAAGACAGGAAGGTGTTATTCTTTCGACCCATCTCCAGGTTGTCAAGGAACTGTGTACAGAATGTGCAATTACCTGGGTCAACAAACCGAAATCTTTCGCACTAATTGGCTGGTGTAACCGCAAAAACCGCTTACTCTGTAAAACAGACAGACATTATGCTTCATATTTTTAAAAAACTGTGCCTTGAAAAAATTACATCAACAGCAATATATAAAAGGAAGTCAATGTAAGTACAACATGCCTCCGTCCCCGATTTCTTTTCCTTAATATGTAAGGAGTAAACTGTACTCAAAGAGCAGAGATCAGCAATATAACTGACTGCAAAACCTGTCGGAACGTGATCCATTAAAGCCTGAGTCACAAGAAATCCTGACAGGAAAATACTGAGAATGCATGCAGGGAGGAAAGTAATTGTAGTAATCCAATGATACCAAAGGCCGGGTGACAAGGTGGCCGTCTTCGAGAGTGAAATGTCTCAAGAATATTTTAACCGCAAAAAAGTCAGAACGTATCATGAGAAAATGTCAGGAAACGCCATGCAAAGACGAAGTGAAGGCGATAATGTACCGTTGGTAGCGACTACAAAGCGCGCCTCTGCAGGCGTAGCATCTTGTAATTCCTCCAACTGACGCCACAACACCCGGTGTACTCACCATGCCCAATTCCGCAACATCAACGAGCCTCAGTCTAATTGAACGGCACAATCTGTCGATTCAAGAAACAGGAAATTCAAGTTTCAGACCAAGAATTTCAAGAAGCAGTAGCAACGAGCCGCCGAGGAACCGAACTTTGCTAAGGTGGCAATGCCTGTTTGCCTGAGCGGGGTACGGGTGCATGAACCTGCCCAGTCTTCAGCGTTTCACTTTCACTTTTACTGATCTTAGTCCTCCAATGGCTCTCGAAT
The DNA here is from genome assembly GCA_014180765.2 of Marchantia paleacea. Lineage (NCBI taxonomy): Eukaryota > Viridiplantae > Streptophyta > Marchantiopsida > Marchantiales > Marchantiaceae > Marchantia > Marchantia paleacea. The sequence continues at coordinate 2,044,933 of MUAA02000064.1, forward strand.
ATTGAAAGGGCACGATAATATACGAACCAGACACAGTAAAATAACAAAAAAGGATGGGAAGACCCATCAAGGATGAAACCAAACGGGGGTAACATGGCCTAGCCCGAATAGCATCACATTCGAAATATGTCCAAGATATCAAACCGACTACAAACAAAACAAAAGAGAATCCTAATAAGCATTACCTCACGTGATTGCTATACTAAATTGCTCTCCCAATAGCAATGAAAATATTTTGTCTATAATATACTATACAATAACCTAAAAAGATTGATATAATAATCTCCAAACTTAGAAGAATAAAGAGTTGATGTCTTTGTATACCCCTATAGTTTACCTTGGCTACTGCTGCCCCACTCCAAGTGATAATATACCAAGGACTTACCTCATGCATGGTGAAAAGGGAAATTATTATATTTTCAAAATTGCATTTTTGAATATAAAGTCAAGAGATCCTAAGAATATGTGCTGTGCCTACAACAATGCTCCATATTATTCAATCTTCTATGTAAGGGAGACCAAACATGAAGCTGACCAAACAGTCAAGGTACAATTTTAAAACTCAACTCTCCTTATGTTACTGGCTGGAAGGGAGCGATGGATAGCTCGGTAAGTTGCAGTTAATGTGGGGTGTGCTAGACACCAGGTGGGACCAAGAGGCCATGGCATGAACAATTTTCCCCATGGATAGCGAGGGCTACCACCTGCAATTAGCCTAATATATGCATGGCCAAATCTACGTCACAGGCATTACCATCTTGTATGCTCTCCAAATCATTGGAATATCATGATTCGGAGATATCGGTACAACATTAGCGCCGCCTCCATGCTGGCTGCCCCACAATTAGCAAATTTTGCTCGACATTATTCCCCAAACTCTTTCCACAAGATTATCACCAATAACTACAACAAATGGAAGACATCCGAGATGTACACGAAATCTTCCCACCTTTGCAAGCATCGCCACCAACACACATTCATCTACATGCAAAACATCCTTGATAAGTGCCACCAACACACATTCATCTACATGCAAAACATCCTTGATAAGTGCAACGTCTAGGTAGAGTGAGACAAAATCCTTGGATCCTATTGACACTCCTAGAATGTGTAAGCCGTATGTTGATGTCATTCATCCCTCTAGAAGCTAGAGATGAGGAGGAATGCCCAAAGGAGACCAAGTCCTACACTTTGATACCTTGACTCTCAAGCCTACAAGATGAAGCTTGGTAGTCAAGTAATCAAAGGCTTGCCTAATACAGTACAAAGTGGGTTTGGCTCGACTGTAATCTCTCTTTTATGCTATGGTTATGAGCGGAGTATCCTTGTGGACGTTTTGAGAGTAGAAAAGATTACTTCAAAAACTCAAATTGGATTTTGTGGTGGAAACTGTGAGTTCTTGGAGCATTGAAGGTATTTTGGTGAGTTTTGATCTATGGTAGCTTCGATTTGTTTGTTGTGAAGTATGCATGGCATTGATGAAGTGAAGTAGAAGTAGAGTCGATTCAAAGTTGGGGTGATCAATTTTGAATTTTTGTATTTTTTATTTGTGTTTAAATCTAAATGGAATATTTTGGAGGGTGGAAGCGTTGCTGAAAATTGATGAAGTGGATCGATACTCATTGTTATCTTGGGGCTCTAAATCGATTTGAGAGACGTATACTTGAATGCATTGGTTGATTAGTGTTACCCATGGCATGATAGAGTCACAAGCTGTCCAATATTGGTATGGGATATTGGATAGAAAGTTGAGACGTAGAGTGAAAGATGTCATCTTAGTACAAGATACATCACCTACGTTGGCCATTGTGTTTTGTATTTCTGAGCCTATTGAGCTCAACATGCAAGAAGAGAGAGTGGTGACTATTGAGTTCAGCAAGGATTCACCAACTTTGTTAATTCCTTCAAGTTACTACTCTACAACACAAACCCGGAGTGGTTATGGTAGACATGTGGGACAGTCTTGACCATCCAGAGATAGTGGTGAAGGTGCCGCATCGAGACCATTGGCATCATTTTTAGGTCAACAATCAATTGTTGGGATGGTGTGTTGGTCATTTGGTGGATCTCAAGAAGGATTGCCTTCAAGGTCGAAGGATGGATCTTGTTGGATCAAAATCATATGAACATTGTCACAGACATGGTCACATGATGGATCGATGTTTTGATCTCCATCCAAAATTATGAACAATGAGAGTTGCCATGACAGTCCCTTGAAGAGAACAAGGAGTTCAAGGTCGCAAGGATGGTGGTAGAGGACCAGCCGTTATGTTAATCAAGTGTTAACGCATGATGCTAGTCATGAGGTGAACATGACATCTCGACTAGAGTAGTTGGAGCATAAGATAGCAAGTATGGGTATAGCCTAACAAAAGTCATATTCTGGAGTTGTGTCTCTACATCACATGATGCAGATGTTGTTAAGTACATGTGCACAACTATCTGCAGTTGCAGTGACTCGTAGTGCAACACATATTATTCAGTCTAGAGTAGTGTCCATGGAGTTGGATCCACAATGAGGGGAGGCTAGCCGACAAGTTAGCCTTTCTCGGTCATTTACATTGTCTAAGGCATTGAATACCTCATCTATGGCTCCTATACGATCTACTGGAGAGATGAGGGTGCAAGCCAATATTGATGTACTTGGAGATGGAGCAAAAAAGGTCCAACCATCAACATCGTTCAAGGTAACATCTAGCATAATGTTGGGGGTGGCAAAGACTCTTGTTCATTCTCTTGTTTTCTCACCCAAGGATTTATTGTCGTTTGGGGTGTCATCATCCCATGTCACGATTGGCAACCACGCTTTGCAAAAGCAAAGAGGATGTGTTGGTTGCTTCTAGTAGTGACAACACTAGTAGTGTTGATCTTGGGATCATAACAGCTACAAGTAGAACTTGGCAATATGCTGTTGCTTGAATGATGGAGTTACAAGCAAGGCCAACATATAAACGTACCAGGATGTCATCAAGTTTGATGATGTTGGATAACAAGACTGATGTCTTCTGTTTTGTCGCACATTCAGGAAAGGTTTATTGATCTCAACGGCTGTTGTTGGATTTTGGTGCACAATCCTTTATGTTGGGTAAGGATGCACTGCTTGGTCTTGGTTTACAAAAGACCGATGTGGAAAGATGTCCATTTCAAAATCAAACATCTCTTTGAGATTCTACTAATGCCCCGACACCATACATCACCCGGATGGAGTTGATTGTGCAAGTGCAATTAGATCATGTCATGGATAGCTCTACAACATGAGCACATGATGTAGTTATACTTGTAGAGTCCTATGATGTATTGGTGGGTGCTGCAATGTTATACCCAATGGGGTTTAGCATTGATTATTGGAAGGAAACAATCTCTTATCGGCTAGGTTGGCAATCTGATGAGGGCCAAGGGAGTCGATTACATGTACAATTCATCACCAGTTATAGTTCATTATCAAGTGGAGGTTTTGCATATGTTGCAGCCTTCACTACTTGTGTTACTTGGCCTGGTGATTTGTTGGAGGGGAACATGGATGCACATATCAATCCTTGTCCAAGGATGTGACTATCATGCCAAGTCTTAGTGGAGAAGTATCATCCACGTTGGATGAATCGCTATGTACTTCATGTATGTAGCTACAACAGATGGCAGATCAGCTCATACATAAGACTTCGAGTGAGTCTTTTGCTCCTCATATGGAAGAGACAAAGTAAGTTATTCCCATTTTCACTATGTTGTCACCTTTAGATATAACACATATTGCTCGGCAATATCTAGAGAAAGATATATGTGTGTTGGATCTGTTTGGAGAGATTAACACAAGTTTGGCTGCTATTTTGCAGTTTGGTATACGATTACATCGATAGTTGTATTGGAGCAAGATGAAATTGTGAGGCGTATTTCATTACGTCATGTGGCACAGTAGGTGCGACAATACTCAGATCTTCTATCATTGTTGGTGGTTAAAGGATATCATCATACCTTGCCGTCAGATATTTTATTGTTGGGGATGCAAGACCTTGCTCGATATGACATCATACATTTGGTTATTGTTGGATGGCCATGTCAAGGACACACACGGACTGATAATGGTCATGGGCTACAAGATTCACGTTCTGGCATGATTTGGGAAATGCTATGTGTGTTATGATCTCTCAAGTCACATCATACGTATTCACCGACATATATTTTGGAGAATGTTCATTTCTTGGGTGATCCATGTGCACGAGTGCACATCATGTGAAATCATGGATTGAACTAGCGGTATTGCTTGATGCAGCGAGAGTATGATCTCGTGCACATTGTCCACGTCTATGGTGGACAAACCTTCTTCCAAGGGAGGTTTTATTACAAGCATATAACGGAGTGTAGAGGCCCTCACATCTCATAATGGAGAGTATTTTGGATGTGGGTAGACACTCATATGCAGTGGTCTATGCTGACATGTCACCCATGGCAGTAGTGAATGTTGTGGGTCAGCCAAGAGCTGCATTAACCACATTGTTGAGTTATCTAGCTTACTATGTCTATAGAGAGGAAGGACTTGGACTTATATGGGATTCTTGCTTGCAGCGGTGGGTGGAACCCAATGCTGAAGAGAGAGTGAGTGAGTGAGCTATGGGATTTTGTACGGATACTACATCAATACCTACATTGTCAAAGTCATCATGACGTCAAGTGTTGGATCAAGCTATGGATCTAAATTGTTTGATATGGATTTTGAGCCTTGTATTGGTTAAACAAAGACGCATGCGTTCCACATGTGTGATTGCAAGACTATTGGAAAGCTCTTTGCCTATCGAGATGGTGGAGGAAAAAGCTAGGGAGAAGAAGTGCCCAAGATCTCATTCTTGGTTTTATGGGGATGTTAGAGAAGGAGAGTTAGAGTATTCTTCAGGTATGGTTGGAGTTTTGTGCGTAAAGCAAGCGGTGATTACCACTACAGAGCTTTATAATACAACTCAAGAGGTTACAACTAGAGGAGCTAGAATTGTTCATGCTGAGATAGTGGAGTCTGATATGAGAGAGTAGGAAAAGCTTTAAGCTCAAGAGCTTGTTGTTTAGCAACCATATACTATGTCTTCTATCTCTAGTGTCGATGGAGAGGAGATTTGGGATATTGAGATTGATCCCAAAGTAACACGAGAAGAAAGTCGTAGGGTGTGGAGGTTTCTGAGAAGTTTCAAAAACTGTTTTTCCTTCAGTATGAAGGATTTAGGATGTATGAAGGGACATGATATATTGATTGACTTGAAAACTAATACACCAATCTTCCGTTATCTCTAATCCAAAGTAGGTGTCAAGACCTTCTTGAAGCTAGATTAGTGGAGATATCATATGGATAGTATGCCTCTGTTATGGTGATGCAAGTCAAGAAGGATATACATGGCAATTATATAGATATACGAATGTGTGATGACTATCTATCTATCAATCGATAAACAAAATCTAATCGATATGCTATGCATACACCTGAGAAGATCTTTGATGCGGATGGGCATGTAAATATTTTTAGTACATTGGATTTGTGAGCAGTATATCATCTATTGTGGATTCGAGATGAGGATAAGGTGAGTTCCAAAGAGTGATGGATATGATCTTAGTTGGACTTGATTGTGCTTGAGCCTACATCGATAATATTCTAGTATATAGTGCTACATTGGTGAAGCATGAGAGACATTTGTAGAAGATATTTGAGCGATGGATTGCTCATGGTCTCAAGTTGCATTCTAGAAAGTGTAAGTTCTTTCAAGAGCAAGTAGAGTACTTGGGTCATATGATATTCCCTGGAGGATTTGGAGTTCATCAAACTAAGATGGATGCAATCTTTCGTATTCCAAAACCTTCATATGTGAGTAGGGTGCGAGACTTCCTTGGACTTGCAAACTATTTTCCTCAATATGTGCGAGGATTTAGCACTATTGCCAAAGCATTGACAAAGATGACAAAGTTAGATCAAGAGTGACATTGGGGTTATGAACAAGAGAGAGCTTTTGTTGAGCTCAAGGAAAGGTTGACATCTGCTCTAAAAGACCCATGGTTGTACATATAGGATAAAATGTGAGTATATCTAAATTGTGACTTGGTTTATCTTTGTCATGACTATGTTTATCTAGTTATGGTTAAGTTGGAGAAAAATATAGAGTAGCTCCTGATGTAGTAGATGAGAACAACTATTTTATTATTTAGTAAAAATCAAGAATATATTCCATCACATGGGTATCTTGACTTTCCTTGACTTGGACTAGTTTTTATTGGTTTGACTTGGTGAAGACCCTTAAATTTAGGGGCAAGATTGACTTGATACACCAAAATCAATTGGAGGGTAGTTGGGCTTCTAGAAGATCCAAGTGGACCAATTGCGTATTGCCATATACCCTTTTCATTGGGGTTTGTGATCTATTGCTTGATTAAACTTGGTAAGAGAAAGTTACATGATGATAGTTGCAATTAGTAGGATAAAATTCTAAGTAGTATAAATAGAGAGGTTGAGAAACACCTTTCAAATTAGTTTTGGAGAAGTTAGTTTTATGATCGTAGTTTGGAGAGACATTGTTTTGGACGCTTGGTTTTTGAGAAGTCATATTGGGTTGGAGCTTTGATTCAATGGAGAAATTTGATCATCAAAGTATCCTTTCCTTTTGAGTGATATCTTACTCTTTGTGAGAGGTTGCATCATGGAGTTTGGAATTTGAGAGTTTGTGTAAAAGTGTGCATTAGGGTCATGGTCATCTGGTTGGAACATGTACTTCTAGATTCATGATGAGATTCCAAAAAGCCATCGAAGGTAAACCTGAGTGAGAGTCAATCCGGAGATCACAGTCCCTATTTTGAGGAGACTAATGAGAGATAGTTCCTTTGAATTACATATTGATTGGAGTATGTTGGGTTTGGGAGTAGTGTTTACCCAACAAGTCGCTCCAACAATGTAGAGGAATCAAAGTATATTTCTCATGAAGGAGAATGTTTGATAGCTGTTTGGACGGTGGCACATTTCATATGTTATTTGTTTGAAAAATCTTTCACGTTCATCACCGACCATCTATATAGTGTGATGTTTGATGTGACAACGATGTATGATGTGATGCGATATGTATGTGCACGATAACTATCACGACTTATGAAGAAGCATCCTTAGTTACGTAGGTGCGTGCATGATATAGTAGTTAGAGCCGATTGTGCAGTTAGTGCCATTCGCACTGGAATTAGCGTTAGGGCTGATACTGCCGTTAGGAAACTTAGGGCTCAAGGAGTAGAGTTCAAATTAGGGCTCCTTGGGGTGCAGTTTTTGAAGTTGAGCTTTTGAAAGTGTGGCTATGGTGAAGAGTAGTTAGTGCAGGAACCTAAAGTCTTTGAAGCACAAAGTGGATTTGGCTCGACTGAAATCTCTCTTTTATGCTATTGTTATGAATGGAGTGTCCTTGTGGACGTTTTGAGAGTAGAAAAGATTATTGTGATATACTTGTGTTGGTGTATGACGATCTATGTAGTGTGATATTTGATGTGACAATGATGTATGTTGTGATACGATATGTATGTGCAATACATAATCCTAAGAACATTAACAAAAAAATCTGAATGGTAATGACATTCACGATGCATATTTGTTTCGGGATGCAAGGATAGATGTTGGAATAAAGTTCTTCTCAATAAAGTGATAGTGCATTTCAATGTATTTATTCTTAACATGAAACACATGATTAGTAGTCAATTGAATGCTAAAGATGTACTTAATCTCCTAGATTACAAAGCTATTGTTAGGAATGAAACAATATGTTCAAGACATAGGCTAACGTATGACGTCTGTTCTACACTCTATCTATTCATATTGAAGATGTCTAACCATACTAATCTTAAATCAAGGTGGAGTAAAGTAAATTATGTATTTCCCATATCTAAAAATCCTCCTCATAATATTAAGGCAAGGTTTACTTGGACTATCCATGTTATCTGCAAATACTTCATTTACATATATGATAGAAGTTTCATATTGTGCTCCAAAGAAAAAAAGATGAGCTCATAACATATCATTCCAAATGCACTAACTAATCTAATACATATTGTCATTGCATCATCCAAGTAAGTTTCCCAACAGAAAAACAAAAATATATTCTTTGCTACATGTTTGATGTTATATTATTATATTATGCATACATAATCTACTCGTGGTTCCACCTGAGATATGTAGACCTATTTGCTAGTTGCAAATGGGTCTCCAAGATCTCATATAAAACCGTCAATTGATCTAATACTCCAAATAATCTTGCACAACTTGTTGACACCAACCACTATTTTAATATATATGAGGATTCATATATCTCAACTAATGATGCATAATGTACATAAGAATAAATCATCATGCATCAATCTCTTCACAACATATTTAATCTTATTTGATCTAAAAAATGAGGTCTAAAATACTCAAATTTACAAATTATGTCGAATTGTTAAAGTCTTGTTGGACCTCCTCCAATTCTACCATGTGTGGTAAATATTATATGCATGTTGTCAAAAAATTGAACTCTTAGAGGTTCATAATGTGACATGATACTACACTAGAGATGTTATATGAAGTAACTAATACAATATATTCAACTACATCATAAAGGATTGATAAAAGAACAATCTAGTTTTGTAAAATCATACTTTTTTTCCATCAAACATAACATCTATATTACTAATAACTAATAGTTTAGTAATTAGATCCTAACATATATATAGTTTTGAATTAGTTTTTCCTCTTCAATGTTACTTATCATCTAACTTCTTCATTTGCTCATAAAAAATATGCACAAAACAAACAAAATCAAATATCTAGACATACAAAAGATCAGATTTTTTGTTTATGAATGCTTCAAGTAGCATTTTTTTCTAAATGCATTGTTATAATCATGTTCATCAGCCATACCATACACATGGACAATTTATCTCTAATATGATTTGGGCATGATTCTCCCAAATAACATCATTGTTGTTTCAACTAACATTTTGTTTATAATTTTTGTTGTTGCAATCATGTTCATAAGCCATACAATACACATGGACAACTTTTCTTCAATATGATATGGGCATCACACTCTCATTTAATATCATTCTTGATGACTATGCAGTGTGTTAATTTTTCCTTTTTGTTTTTTATTTTTTTGCTAAGATATATAAGTCTTAATCAATTGCCTTACTATACCATGCTCAATCAATTGTTCATTGAATTTGATTGACATTACTAACCATAGTCAACCAATAAATCATTAAATTTGATTGAAATTTATTTTTAAAAATCTAATTGAAATCGCCTTAAATTGAGACTTATCTTATAAATTTGAAATTTCAATAAATCTACATTTTCTTCTAAATATTCCCCACTCATTGGAATTTTGTCAACTAGTTGTCTTCTATTTGTGATACTTTTATCTAGTGTTAATTTTGTCTAGCGATGCAACAAATTTCTCTTGGAATCTTAGTTTTTATACCATATGATAAATCAGATTAACACATATACAAGAAAAAAAAAATGTAAGCTCATTGTACAAAAATCGAATATAAATATCAAAATATAAGAGCAAAATGCCCAACTTTAAACATAAAAGATCTTCACCCATCAAGCTAAACTAAAAAACGGAAGAATCTTAAATTTTTACCAAGTCTATTTGACATACTGTCAATGTGGATAACATTAATAAGAACCAAATGTAATCTCATATAATACATTTATCAATAATTTTATTGATTGAAATATGAAGAAATTAATTTCAAAAAAATTGATAGATTATTTTTCACCATATGAATGATAATAATTTTACAAAATGAGATTATTCATTATTCTTTCAACTTTAAGGAATTTATTTAATCAACCTTTAATTATCCATCTTTTATTTTTTATTTTCTATTTTTTAATAATTACAATCATTTTGCATAGTTATAATTTTTAAAAATAAAAAAAGTTACAACATTCAACAAACATCTTTTTACGTCAACTTAGCTTCTAAAATTGTATCAAATTAATAGATTATTTTTAAAATTATTTTTTGTATTTAATATCATATTTAAAAGTTTTTTAGATCATATTTTTATTAAAATTTATTTATTTTATTAATAATATAATTGATATAATTAATTTTTTATTTTCTTGAATAATTTTATTCTATTTAATTAAATTTTTTATTTTTTTGTTTTTTCTCTATCGATATAATATAGACACAAATAATAACATTAATTTTTTTATATACTTCATATATATATTGATTGAACTTTAAGTCCATTATATTTAACTGATTACAAATTTATGTTTAGATATTATTTTTTGTTAATTTTTAAATTTATTTGATTTAAAATATTAAATAATCATTTAATAAATAAACATAATTTTTATTTTCATAAAATAAATTATTTATCTTAAGTTGAAAAATACAATCATAATTTTTTGGCATTTATTTTTTCCTTCATACAAAGCAAAAAAAATTATAAGATTATTTTCATGCAATTTAGACAATGTATACTAATTTTTATAGTAAAAGAATTTTTTTGATTGATATCTCGCCAATTTTATATCAAAATTTTGCCATTTTCAGTCTCATATATTTTTCATATATGTTAAATTATTTGAAATATTAAAATTTTATGGTATTGTTATTATTAAGTTCAAATAAGATATGTGATCTTTAAATAAAATTATCAATCCAAGACATATGTATGAAATAATCAAATTAGTTTACTTGCTCCAAGCTCCAAGGACTGAATTAACCAATTAAAGATCATTGTGAAGGTATAGCTAGAGTCATACCATATTTGAATATCAATGCGATGTGCTACCAAGCATGACACAATAGACAAATATAAATATTACCAACAAATCGTTGTAAAAATATCATCGTAATTTTATTTTTATATCCTAGGAGAATAAAATGAATTGCATTTCTATTTTCATACCCTATGAGAATAAAGTGAATTTTGAAATATATTTAAAAGCTAAGTAATAGGTGGATTTGAAAAAAGTGATCAATTAAATTTTTCTGTAAATTCATATTTGTGATCCTCTTTTGTGCTTTATATGAACTTTGAAACCTCATGAAATACATATTTCATAAGATTAATCTCAACATTTTGCAATTAAAATCAAAAAGTGTATAGTTACAAAATATCAACAAGTGCATAGAACTGAAAATATTTCAATCTAATGTACAGTTTATGGATGGGATACACAACCCCTATGATTAGTCGTTTGCGAACTACATGAAAGACAAACAAAGTTTGTTTGAATGAATAATTATATGAATATAAATTGAGGTTAAGGGACTTTATTGGAATCATAAAAACATAGCAAAAATCTTGAAAAGAAATGTAAAAGAAAGAAAAGGGTGAAAAGTGCACTAATAGTGGATTGAAGAGAGGGATGCTTTAGTTTTTGAGATTTTCATGATAAGAGATGGATGTTTGAGGACCAAGTTTCCATTTTCATTAGATATTATAATATAATTGAAAAAAAATTCGACTAGATGTAGACCGAGATAGATTATGGGAGAGTGATTAACAACTTCTCATTCTCCTTTAGTCGAGGGAAAGCACTCTTTGGACTTTTTGGACCTTGGTTTTGTATTCTGCTAGACAAATATTTTTGTACTATGCGTCATCTACTTTCTTTCTTCTACTTTGAGTACTTTGTATAAACTGTCAGCTCTTCTCTCTCATGGTAATGTAGTGTCTTGTCAATCATGTGGATCTTATAGTAGCACGGAATGGAAGGGCTCTAATTGTGGCACAGTAGGAGGTATTGTGGTGGTAAGCATAGTATACGTAGTGGAATTGAAGAAAAATAAACGAGACGAACATGAAAGGTGGGGATTTAGTAGAGCTGGCCATGCACACATCCCTAATGCTTATAAAATCTGGCTTCCAATCTCTTTCTTTTACTGCCTTCGTTTGATTGGAATCTACTTGAAAAATTATGGTGATCGGAAAAGTTATGAGTATTTTTAGATTTTAGGGTTTTAATAATTATCACTTCCTCACATGAGATGACGTGTTAGAGGATTGTGGTTTTGCAGGTGGAAGGAGATACATGATGGAGTACCATGTGTCACTATCGTTCTCGTGCTAACTATGGCTTCACTTCTACACATGGGACCGTTTAGAGTGGTGCGTGATACATCATGTCTGATGTGTCATAAACTGATTACCTCGCAAAGGATAAAGATTCACGTGAAAAAGATGCATAAAGATTATAATTGGACCACTTGGGATGCGCATGTGATGATGCAGGGGCAACCACATCAAGATATGTGACTTTGGGGATCACACGGCTACATTGATCCTTTTGTTGATTCATGATATACTAATTATGGGAGTGGTTAGCATCCCAATCAATTCTATTCTTGGGCTTTTTGAGACTAGAATCTCATATCCAAGCTTATTCTATAGGCTCCCTTGTGCGCTCCATGACAAAGCTAGACCGGCTTTTTACTTACTGCTTGATCGGTTGACATGTGATTCCATGGATTGGTTAACATAATTTTTGTTTCTCCTACTTCCACGATAATATATAGGGGAGCGTTGTCGCATGGACATTTCTTTGCTCTAAGAACGCATGAGTGCCGGGCTGTAGAAGAACCCTCTAGAACCTCGTGTGAGTTGACAATTTCTTCTTCTCCTCCTCAACACTCCACATTCGAGTTCATTATAAACCGGTAAAACTTCAGCGGAAGAAGATTATGATAGCCAATGATTCGACCAATAACTCTCGCTTAAACTTTACAGAAAATTTTTCTACAACCCTTTCAATCTCTCAGAAAAGTTTCAAATGTTTTTCTCCTCTAGATCTCTCAGAACAATTGTTGATTTGCACACTATATCACAAGGCGGTATGCAGATCCCTGTGTACAAAACCCATCACACATCCCAATCCTTGACTTAAATTGCTTCTAGATTTAATGAGAAGGTCATTCATCATTACAACTTGAACTGTGCAAAGTTTTATTGACAGAACTTTCTGATATTAAAAGATATGATCTCCGTACTAACTTCGTGACAGTCAGTGCAGGCCTGCAACTCTCACTGTATACACAAACTTCAAGCTATCACTCCGTACTCAAAACTCATCTAATTGAGTCGAAATTTCAATCTAAACGTAAGCCTAAGTTGTAAACTATATTACAGTCAACTCAGATCTCCCAAAACCCTTGTAAGATTTTCAGAAACACCCCAAATACACTCAAAGGTCTAAATTTCTCACTCTATCTTTGAATCACCATTTCAGAGTGATAAATCTTTCAAATCCATCCATTCTTGAGCCCACGCCGTAGCTCGTCCTGTCAACTCTCAAACCATGTCTTCAGATCTCCGAATGCCTTTCTAAAAGGTCTCCAAAACTCCTCAAAACCTCGAAGAAGTTGCCCAAATGCCCTCATTGGCCCAAACTCCAAGACCAATGAAAATGAAGAGTGTAATTTTGACCTCATGTGTGGCCAAATTAGCTCCATTTTAACTTAGAGCTTTACAACTATCCTAAACACACTACTTAGCCATCCTAAACACAATACGAGTTGCCACTAATAAAGAGTCAAAATGACAACTCGAAACCGGCTAAGTATGAACGGAACTACAAACGAAATCGGGGAGTTTATAACTTGAGAATAATACTCCTCACCAAAGTTCCTAACAATCAACTCCCTATGGCTTGTTTTCGGTAAGCAATAGTGATGGATTGGAACCCATGTGTTGAAAGCCATCACTACTGGTAAGTTTAAATCAATAGCGCCCAAACTAAATCAAAATGTATACTGTTACATCCCAAATCGCACCGTAGGAAACAACTGGAAGAATAATCGGATCTAGAGAGTTTATCACTTGTTGCAGAAAGTTATCTCCAAAATGATACACTAACCATGCCCGAAAGTGATCAGGATGAAGACATCAGTTGTAAAGCTCCATTAAAACTTAGAGCTTTACAACTATCCTAAACACTCTAGTTAGACATCCTATACACAATATGAGTTGTCACTAATAAGAGTTAAAATGACAACTTGAAACCAAATTTAAGTATACCCAAAAAGCGATCACGATGAAGACACCGGATGTTGATCACAAATGGACTCGACAATGATACATCTTGAGGATCATGTCGTCCCCTATCCACGTCATACATCGACTCCACTTCAATCATATAAGCTCCATAGTGAGGATAGCTACCCATGATGCCATTAGGGATGTGGTGTTTGTTATGGCGCAAGAGGGTGGATACCTCATATGGAGAAAGCGTTGGTATGCCTTGCAGTCGACTAGGGTTAGGGCAAACCTATACTTGGTTCGGGAGGACCAGGTCATTGTGGCGGATGTGGTGGTTACCGATACTACTAGAGACACAGTTTCAGAGGGGTTGATCACCTATCCTCCAGGATGGGCGGCGAGTGGAGCGGCGGCGATAAGGTCTCCAAGCATATAGAAGATGCGGAGAGGTCACATCTTTGTTCCTCTAGCTTTGGAGTTATATGGAGCTATGGACACCGACTTCGACATGTTCGTGAGGGAGTGCACGAGAGCCTACCATACTAGGCGACATGAGATATCATTCTCTTTAGTTTACTGTATAGCCTATTTTAGGCAACGTGTTTTCATTACTCTATAGAGAGCACTAGTTGGTGCAATCCATAGTAGATGATGCATCTTCATATGGTCCTTTTGTTTGTAGACCATTTGACCTAGACCTAGATAGTTCATATATCTTAGGTGTTGTAGAGAAAAGACGAAGTAAAATACCAAAAGGGATGGGAAGACCCAATCAAATCGTACAAGGAAGGAACCAAGCCGGTAACATGGGGCTAGGCCCCAATAGTATCACACTGGGAAATATGTCCTATAGCACCTAGCACCTAGGTGTTGTAGGACATATTTCATTTACCATTGTGATACTATTGGGGCTAGCCCCATGTTAGCGGTTTGGTTCCATCCTTGTACTCTTTGATGGGTCTCCCCATCCGTTTTGTTATTATACTTTGTCATTTTCCTTGTTTTCATCCCATAAGGCTTGATGGGGTATTCCTATCCTTTTTGCTATATTACTCACTCCTCTCTTTGAATCTGGCCTCGTTTCGACTAACGTCCAATCCGAGCCTTGTCAGGTATGTACAGACTGGTGGGAATCTGTGTTCTACGTTGGTGAGCCAGAGCGACTCTACCCGAGACAGGTTGCATTGAGCGAGCGATCGGTGACAATTTGGTTGCAAAGCGTATTGTGGTGCTACGGGCGGTGAGCAGCAGCGGGGAGGGATGGCGCTCTCCTGGAGTATTGCGAGGGCTACAGCCACGAAGGCATCGTCGGCATCCATGGAGGAGGCTAGACAGAGGAGTCTGGAATTCTTTCGGGAGGCTTGTCGGGCTCTTCCGCAGCTGATGGATCGCTACAATTTGGACGAGGTCATCACCCAGTCGCAGCTTCGTTCGAAGATTGCCGCGCAGTTCCGCAAACATGCGGCTGTCACTAACCCTAAGGTTTGTCCTCTCTTGCTGTTATCTGTTTCGAATTTTGCGGATTTTAGCGTGGATTTGCCCCTTCAGATTCGTTTTCTAGGGTATGGCTGGATCGTGATGAGATTAAAGCCGGTCGATCACAGATCCGGCACATGTTCTAAGTAATTCAACAAATTCCTAGTGCTGCGCATTGATTAGATTGAACCTTCGTTTATGTTACTGGTGTCATTAATGAATATCTGAGTTTGAGCTGAGATCCTAGTCATTATCTTGGGAATTCAGCAATCACCGTGGAAGAAGCCATTTGAAAACTTATACGCAGTCTGGTTTTATCATCTGCACTGCAATAATATAATGCCGCTGATATGAGGGCTGTGGGATGTTCATTTGTTCTGCCACCTTATGAACCACTAAATATACCTTGGAAGTCATTTCAGTGTGAGAGGTCTGTATATCTTCTGTGGGATGTCCATTTCTTGTTGTCGAGTTTGCACAGAACTCCAGTATGACTGCTACTATTTTGTGCCTAGGTTATGGTCATCATGTTTGTAAGGAGTGTTGAATTCAAGTTGGGTGAGGAAACGTAAAGAGGAAGAATGCGTAAACTCTGTCTTCCCCAAAGTACATAGAGAGTACTGTATGATATCAGTCTTCCCGACAAGGCATTGCTAAAAATGTTATATGGGAATAAGCACAATTACAAAATTTTTACCTTGGGTTCGCTGCATTGCTCTGGAGGTGTGAGTTGGATTCACCCTAGACTTGAGTAATTGCATTCTGCTCATGTCATGAACTGAACAGCTGGATTGCGGACAGGACGCAACATCTTTAGTTCTAAGGGTGAATGGTCCTTTCACTTAGTTTGAGTTTCGTAGGTGTCTGCAATGGGAATTGGTGAGATTGTAGAAAGGCCTGTTTGACATTGACGATCTGAAACATGGAACTGTTTTCAATTTATGTCATAAATGGAGCTTTTCAATTTCATTAATGGTATGTGCCAACTCGATGTGTTACCTGTCTGTACTTTATACTTGTTGTGCTAAGTTTCTGAGAAGTGCTTCAATTATGTTTCAGATTGTGGACATGCTCGTTTTCAAGGGCAAGGAAGAGCTACAATACTGTTTAGATCATGCGAAACAGCGACATCATCTCATCAGCACTTACGTCGTTGGATCCGAGGGCCAAGTAGCTCTGAAGAAGCTGGGTACTGTTGATCACGGAGAGTCACAGTTTCTCAAGAATTTCTACCAAAGCAACTTGTTTTAAGATCCTGAAGCAGCAAGAACACACTTTTTGGTGGGTTGTTTATATACCCTTGTACGTTCTCATCTGTCTGGAAGCGGTAGTATCTTCACTGGTTGAAACTGACCATCTGGACCGAGTTATGTCGAATTTCATCTTGAATGGGCGACAACAATAAGTGCGAAGAGTTGGAAGCGAAGCTGCATCCATCCTTTTACTGAGAAGTAGGTGCGCCGTCTATAGATCAGGATTTGCCAGTAATTACAAATTGCAGAGTAGGTAAATAACTCGTCGTCTCTTCTTTCTCCTTGTGTGACTGGAAGGTTGTTGTATCTAAAGAGAGATTGTTACAGGTCGGAGAATACTGGCGGGCTGAGCTGTGCAGATGCTCATGAGAAACCGGGTAGTCGTCGGCACTTGTGACAATTAGAGTAGTCATTGATTCATCCTCTTCATATTACAACCGGGTTTTCACTGTGCATCTTTCATACCAATCGAGAGTAACACATTTTACTGACAGCTTGTCTCACCTGTCACTGTTCCTTCTACTTCCCTGTCAGTTTGTGGGTATCAAGTGTCCGGAGGAGAACTGGAGATAGGGATTGGTCTATAGACTGGAACTGGGCCAAACCTGTGGCTGTTGATTGAAAAATTTGTTAATTTGGCTTAGATATGCCCCCTGCGCTATGTACGATTGCCTGACGCCCGTGTACATGACATATTTCCAGATATTTCATGCGAAGATCACCTACAATCTCTCAGTTCAGACTGCAGCAGATGGTGATGTTTTTTGTCAACACTGATCCAATGAAGTATGTGTGCGAGCAAGGTTCGTTTTCGTAGCGTCATGTAGGTTTGTGGGAAATATCGGGGAGCATGGTATTGAGAATGAAGCGGCGGAGACACTTCACTTGCCAATATACAGTGAAGGTTTTCTGATTGATGTATTTCGTACGATTCGTCTTTTCGAACATGAACAAATAGATTCGTAATTGAAACAAGTTGAAACAAAATTAGGAGATGAATCAGGTACTAGTATATGTAGTGACGGGAACATGTTTTTCGCAGTCTAATCCAGTGCCGAAATCCGGACGTAAGGCCTATTAACAGGCAACAGGAACCTTGTATTCTTGTTACGCGCACATGAAACATGGTCAAGACCCATCATACATAAATTTGTGAGCAAAATATGAATCATACACATAGGTAGGAAAAGTAAAATTAGAGGGGATTCTTTCCAAAGAAACTATAGTTTAAGTCCGATGGTTTCGTAAACGGCAAGAGTTAAGAGAAGAGGTGTCAGGAACAGCCCATACCAGCGAACTCAACCAAATGTATAGAGCCAACGGACTGAATCTGTTTGAACTTATAAATTAACGGACTAGCCAAAAAATCTAACTCTACAGTAGAGATGGATTTCCATGATCATGCCCTGTCACGTGAATTTAGCATCAGAATGGTCGCAAGAGTCTCTCCAAAGTCGTACTGTGATTATGTTTTCATCTTCATTGCCAAGTAGCTGTCAGTGCATCCAGGTGGGTTGTGTTCAAAACAAGTCACTTGGAATAGCCTACTATTAACTTATTTTGTTGAGTGTGGATGTGTTATACATGTGGATGTACAATTTACTTTACAAGTCTGAATCTCATGAAAGAGTTCGTGCATATGTCGACGTGATTGACAATGAAATTATAAGGAATGTGAAGTGTCTAAGGTCACGCAGAGGTGGAGAATTGCTCTTTTTACAGTTGTGAGGCTTCCAGTAAACTATTTTCGCATGTTCATGAATATGTCAAATGGAGAATGTTCATGACTGACGAAATCAGTGTCACTATGGAGAGTCAAACATATGATTTTTGTGAAGTCTTCCATACGAAAAGAGGGCTACTGAGACGAATGGCGTTTTATAAGTCCATTCAAGTTCAAGTTTAGATCATATGTATTCATTGAGTGGTATAGAGCTAAATTACTTGTTCCTGGATGTTCACAATGGGAAGGTGAATGTTTTGATCCGAACTTTACAGTTTGGCTAAAATGAGTTCGGTGAAATGTGTTTGCGTGAGCTACATATTAGCTACATAATTTGGTCGGAGGTGTATGTAAACTAACATTTGGTTTCAAGTATAAGGCGGAGAGTATCACGTTGAAGAAATCTCTCTACGGTTTTAAAGCCAAGAGACATAGTATAATAACAAAAGGGATGGGAAGACCCCATCAAATCGGATGGAACCAAACCTGTAACATGTAGCTAGTCACCAATAACATCATAACGGGAAATATGTCCTATAGCACCTAAGATATCTCTTAAGGTTTTAAAGAACTCGTTAATTGAGGATTTACATGTTTGTACTACAATACAATGTTTCAGATCTCAATCTTTACATTTAATCATCGTTAATACTTTGTTCTAAATTTGATAATTTAGAAATTTCATAAAATGAACTTTTTAAACTGCCTAATATCCTTATTTTTATTTATTTTTATTTGAAGTTCTTATGAAACTCTTAGTACATCTTCTTTATATAGATAATAATATAGTTATTGGATATGCATAGCACAAAATGGATGAAGTGAAATATGCAGGGGAGATAACATTTAAAATATAGTGGAGAAGTTCAATGTTATTTGGGCATAAAGGTATGATTACAATTGCAGTAGAATTTGTGCATTATTTAAGAAGTTAAATCGAATGCATTCATACATTACATAGAAAAAATATTAACATGTTCAGATGTTGATGCAGGATTTGAAATTATCAATATCACTTATATACACATCAAAAATACCTTACATACGAATTTTTTTTTTTCATTTGGAAAGGATTCTTCTTCTTTTTACTCTTGTATTATTGTATTTATGAATTTTTCCTCCAAACTATGTATTCAACTCTTCACATGAACCATATATTTTTATATAATTTAAATTAAATATATAATTTATCATAAAAAATAACCTCAAAATTACGAGTTTAAATATAAAATATAACTTTCAAAAAAATTATAATTCAAAAAATTATTTCTATTAAAAAGTTCAACATTCATTTAGAAGAATTGTCAAATTGTATGTTATTGATTTATATATAACAATATTATTTTTTTGGTCATAAGTAAACCTTTTGCATCACTTAGATGATTGTACATGATTTAATATAATCATGTACTTATAAACATAAACTTATAAATTTTTAGATTCTTTAAATCCAATTGTCAAGAATATCATATTTTTTAACTGTTCCATGAAATCTTTCTAATACTATTTTTTTTATTGATCATGATTTTAAAAATTTAAAATTTTTATATATAAAATCAAAATCAAATTTTTTATACAAAATTATAATCCACCTAAAATTATGATCATATACTATTTCCATTCACAATAACACAGTAGTTTTGTATATGCATATTGATTATATATACTAATCTATCTTCAATACTTGAATGTTTTGATACTTTGTTATTCAAGTCTGAAATAATTGTTTTAGATGTTTTCATGGTGTAAAATTTAATAGTTTCAATTGTTATTACTAGAAACAAGAACTTACATGAACATATTTTTTTTATATTTAATTTTTATTCATATATGTAACAACAATATACATCATGATGTGATACATTGAATAAGGTAAATTTTGATACATAGATCTTTACCAAGTTTCAATAAAATTTCACTTCTTAGATGGAAATACATGAGTGTTTCCATCAATAAATTTTAAAAGCTTGAGATTCTTATTAAGATAATGACATGAGATTTTGAATAATGACATGAAAATAAACTACCAAAAAAACCAACAATAAATTATATTTTTGTAGACTTGAATGTCTTTATAAAAAATGAACAACATTGTCAAAACATGCATTATGATTTCAAAAGGAAATAACTAACATTGTAGTTGCTTCATATTCTAGACATAACATAATTTGATATATACTAAATTTTACAAATGATAAATATATTTTTGAACAAAATTTTATAATTGGTTAGTTATAGTTCGTTTAGCCAAATTTTAGATTTTTCACTAAATCAATAAAAAAACAAAATAGTGATTGCATGATCCAAAAATTGAAAGTTAAACTTTGGTTTGTATGAATACATTGTGAGATAACTACAATGGATTGATGGCTTAGATAAGATGCTATATGTTGTTAGTATTTGGTTAGCATAAGATAAGGATGTAGGTCCGAAATAGTATTACACGAAGAAATATGAAATCAAGAGAGGAGACAAGAAATACGTGGTTCACCTCATTGAGGCTACGTCCACGGAACACACAGAGTCTCTTTACCAAATAACCCTAATTTGTGTTCAGAGCTTCTACAGCTGACCCTCTTATATAGTAGTACCAGCCCTAGCCCTAGTCTAATTAAATATAGTCAAACTAATTAGAGTTACTCAAGACCTGAGTTAACTCCTAACAATCTCCCCCTTGACTCATGTCTTGGGGTCTCTTACTCTTGTTATCCATATACATACTCCGCGGGAAGTCCTAGAAGGAAACCTGAAGCATAGGCCCTCTTGTAAACAAGGATTAACTAGAACTAAGCCGTAGCCTAACTAGGAAGGAGTAAAGCATATACAAGAATGAAACAATTGCTAGAGTAACTCTACTAGTGCTCATTGTGCAAAACCTGCATAGCAACACAATGCCTCCTGAAAATCTCTAAAGGAATAACTTTGATCAAAGCAGGATTGAGTTTACCGTCAATCTTGACTAGCTCAACCTTCCTACCAGAAACTGCATCTCTGATAAAGTGATATCTGATGTCGATGTGCTTCACCCTGCGATCCATCACTTAATTCGCTGTAAGATGTAAGGCACTCTAACTATCACAATGGAGATTTACAACATCCTGTTTCAATTCCATCTCAGTGATAAGTCTAGTCAACCAAATAGCCTCCTTTGTTGCTTCCGCTGCTGCTACATATTCAGCTTTTGTAGTTGACTGAGCTATGCACTTTTGCAAGGTAGACCTCCAACTAACGCATCCACCTCCAAGTGTAAATACATACCCATTTGTAGACTTCCTCTTGTCCAGATCTTGTCCATAGTTAGCATCAACGTAACCCAACAAGGATTTGGCATTGTCCAATAAACCATCAAACAAAAGACCAAAATCCTTAGTACTCTTGAGGTATTTGAGAATCCACTTCACAGCTTCCCAATGCACCTTCCCTGGATTTGACATGTATATGCTCACCTTCCCCATAGCTAGAGCAATATCAGCTCTAGTGCATACCATCAAATACATGAGGCTGCCCACTGCCTTGTCATAGGGAATTGACAACATCTTTCCTTTCTCAGTTGCATCAATTGGACATTGAGCTGCTGAGAGCTTAAAATATGATGCTAAAGGAGTCCACACTTCTTTAGAGTCTGCCATGTTAAACCTGTCAAGCACACGTTGAATGTACTTGCCCTGACTTAACCATAGCTTCTTCTTCTTCAAATCCATGTGAACATCCATACCTAATATCCTCTTGGACTCACCCAAATCCTTCATCTTAAATGCAGATTTCAATTGACTCTTGCATCTATCTACGTCGGATTGTTCCTTTGCCAAAATGAGCATGTCATCCACATAGAGTACTAGAATAATGAGGCTAAAGATCTCATTATTCACCTTCTTCATGTAAACACATGGATCAAACACACTACGTGAAAATCCTTGTGCTTTCATGAACTCATCAAACCTTGCATTCCATTGCTTATGAGCTTGCTTCAATCCATATAGAGATTTGAGCAATCTACAAACTAACTTCTCCTGACCTTTCTTTTCATAGCTAGTAGGTTGTCTCATGTAGATTTCTTCCTCCAAAGATCCATATTGAAAATTCGTGACAACATCCATTTGATCTATTACTAGACCAAATATCGCAGCAAGTGCACATAGTAGACGAATTGTAGCATACTTTGCTACAGGTGAGAAGACTTCGTTGTAGTCCACACCTTTCTCTTGTGTGAAGCCCTTAGCCACCAACCTGGCTTTGAAGATCCTCTTCTCTTCATCCGTTGGATTATCCTTCAATTTGTACACCCACTTGCTATCAACCAAAGATTGACCCTTTGGAAACTCCACCAGCTCCCAAGTCCTGTTCTCAACAAGCGATTGCATCTCACGCTCCATAGCAATGTCCCACTCAAGCTTATTGATAGAGGTTTGAGCTTCTCTATAAGAACAATGTTCTCCTTCTTCCAAGATCAACGCATTGTCATCATCATTCTCAATTTCAATATCATGATCCTCAAGAATAGATGAGTCAGCCCATGTTCCATACCTTTCGGGAGCTCTACTAGTCCGATTTGATGATCTCCTAGTAGATGGTCCTGGTTGGTCTCCATCGTTTCATGTTGTGTCTTGAGGCTGAGAAATGACAACTTGCTCCTTCAATTCCTGTTGTTCAGGAATTTGCTCCATCTGTTCTGAAGCTTCTCCTTGTGGTGCATCATTAAATCCATAATGATCAATCTCCCCCTCAACAACATATGTGAGTGGAGATTTGCCCTTGTCAGTACGGGGAGCCTGAGATATCTCCCCCTCTTTCAATGATCTGGACTCATCAAAAGAAACATCCATACTGACAATTACAAGCTACAACATCCCATAGCCTGTAACCTTTCACACCACTTGCATATCCAAGAAAACGACACTTCTTGGATGTAGGATCCAACTTGGTCTTACTCTCCTTAGGTATGAGAGGATAAGCCGTACAACCAAAAATTCTCAAACGACTATAATCAGCCCTCCGTTTGTGCCTCAATTCAAACGGTGTCAGAAATTGTGCACTTGAAGGAGATAGATTTACCAAATACAATGCGGTATTTACAACTTCAGCCCAAAATTCATATGGTAAACCAGATTGGCTCAACTTAATACGCACCTTCTCCAATACTTTTCGGTTGAGCCTCTCAAAAATAATATTTTGTTGCGGAATATAAACCGTGGTGAGATGACGAGTGATCCCCTCCTCTTTGCAGTAACTTCTAAACTCCTTTGAAATATACTCCCCGCCATTATCCGAACATAGATATCTCACCTTGTGATCAGTCTGAGTCTCAACTTGGGCTCTCCAACTTTGGAAAGTTGCAAAGACTTCAGACTTGTGTGTGAGAAAATAGACCCACACAAATCTTGAGTAATCATCAATAAACGATACATAGTACCACTTCCCAAAATGTGAGGCTTTAGGAGAGGGTCCCCACACGTCACTATGTACATACTCAAGTAACTCTTTGGAACTATGAGTTCCAATACCAAAGGCTTTTCTATGTTGCTTGCCCATAACACAATGCTCACAAAATTTCATGTCAACTTTACCTAAACCAGGTAACAAACCCCTATCTCGAAGGAAGATCAAGTACGTGTTACTCATGTGTCCCATTCTAGAATGCCAAACATGAGCCATTTCAGACCGAGATCTGGTAAGATTGACTTCACCACAAATGGTATTGCCCTCTAGCACATACAGATTTTTATGCTTGTGTCCTCTTAAGATAATCTTATTACATATTCTCACCTCAAGTACTCTTTGTTTAGAACTCCACTCAAGGCCTTTTGAATCTAACATTCCAAGAGAGATAAGGTTCTTTCTCATTTTAGGTATAAACCTAACGTGAGTCAACGTATGTTTGACTCCATCAAACATGTGAACATGTACAGATCCAACACCTTCAATTCTACAGGGTTGATCATTTCTCATAAGAACTAAACCGTTTGATACCGAGAAAGTATGAAAAAACTCTCTAATGTAACAAATGTGATAAGAACAAGCACTATCCAGAATCCATACATCACCAATAACCTTTGGTGAGTTGCATAGGGCATACCTCTGGCTTCATAGTCCATCTTCGAGCAAGTCATCCTCCTCATCAAAATCTTGAGCCACATTGGCCAAAGGAGGATCATTAGCCTTGGTCTTCACACGGCAGTCTTTCTTAAAATGACCACTCTTGCCACATTTCCAACAGACCACTATCTTCCTGTCTTGGGATTTATCCCTAGACATGGATCTACCTCTAGATCCAAACTTCTTCCCATACTTCTCATTCCTTGATTGTGACCGTCCACGGGTCACATTTAGTGCCGTACCAGATGAAGAGGATGGAGTTGAGGTTTAGGGTTTAGGGTTGAGGAGTTGAAAGCGGAACGAAATCCCTGTCGAACAAACGACATAAAAATCCGCCTCGCATTACCTCACTATGATATGCTCGTCCGCTATTGTCTAAGGGAATAGTCGGAAAACCATGTGGGCAACAACACAACGAAATGAATATTAGCGACAGTAAGCATTGGAGCTCAGCTTGACGGCACACAATTTATAGCCAATGTCGATTCGAGAGCTATTTTATGGAGGGATTGAACAAACTTTTGTTGTGAAGAAAGTGAAAATGAGTGTTTTCAATCCTCGGCCAGAGCTCATGTTGGCCAGTATGCCTTTCTATCTTGATTTTGTCAAAAATTCTGACAAGGAGGAAAAAACGAAGGATCCGGATGTAGTTTTGTGGATTCCCATCTGCTGTACGCAATGCGATGATAGGATTATTGTCCTGTTAGAAAAATGAAGGGGGTCAAGTCGGTAGTCTGCGATTCTTACAAGAAGAAGGTGGTCGTCTCCGGAAAGGATTTGAACGCGAATGAAATCCTGCTCAAGTGCCACACCATGTTCTGCAATTCTGGAAAAACGATTGATACCAAGGTTGGAGCCGAGTTAATTTTCCGAATGATTTTAGATGCATCTGCTGATATGGCCCGACAACGAGCGACAAAGATCAGAACCTTTGACCCCCAACATCCACAAATCGGCTAATATGGATGCCAAAAAACAACGATCCCCCACACACTCCCACTTTGTCACACTAAACGACCATGTATTTGCTGATATGGCTACTTACGAGCATCGATGACAATCTCTTGCCCGCTCCGTGCGCACTAAAAGACCATGAATATGCTAATATGACTGCCAATGAGCATCAATTCAACTCTCTCACACTTTTTCAAGCACTCTCTCGAACGTAGGCCACAATCAACCTATCAATCGCTCAACATAACGACCCAATCGCTTTGATACCAAATGTTGGTCCGAATTAGGAATACAGAGAGAAACACCCATAACATCAAGAGTCAACACAAGAAATACATGGTTCACCTCACTGAGACTACGTCCACGAAACACACACAATCACTTTACTAAATAACCCTAATTTGTGTTACAGAGAGCTTTTGCCAGCCCTCTTATATAGTAGTACCAACCTTAGCCCTAGTCTAGCAATATAGTCAAACTAACCAGAGTTACTCAAGACCTGAGTTAACTCATAACATCGAGGCTTAGTTGTAAAATAATTTAGAAAGGAATATTACCAAGAGGTAATAACATCACTTATTCGTGTTGTGTTGCCATTCTTGACGAATTGCAAAGTGTTCATCTTAACCCTATATTGAAAGAGAATGGACGGAGACGAATCATGGAAGACACTTTGAGAGAAATGATTAACAAATTGAGAGATTTGAGGGCCTCATTTGAGCAAAGTCAAACTCAAATACAAGAGCTAGTTGAAGAATTGACATCAATCAAAGTGAGAGGATAGGAAAATGAGAGAATGAGAGAAACACATATGGAAATAGAGACATCACCATCAATGGTAGAGAATGAAGAAACGGTGAAAACTTGAGCTCTTAAAATCCAAACTGCACAATGAGCAAGATAATTAGTTCTTCAAACATCCATTATCCTAAAGATGACAAAAGTTTGTAGAAGAACCTTATTTAGCAAGTATGGCCATGGGAATTTTGGAAAGTTGGATTGAGAGAATGGGATACCATCTTGCTTTGTTCAACATCAACGATCACATTGCAGGTCTTTTTTTTTATTATTTGTTAGAGAAAGCTTATACTTGGTCTTAGAGATAAATGATGAAGCTCAACGAGTTGGGCCAGCAAATCATTTGGAGCAATGAAACAATACCTTCTTCAAAATTTTCAAACAATTGATCCCATAATCATTGCATGGATGAGTTGTGAAAACTAGAGCACAATGGAAGTGTGGAGGAATACATTGAGGAATTTTGAGATCTTCAAATTCAGATATGATATATGAGTGGAGCTGAAAACTTTGATCTATTCAAGAAAGTATTGAAAAAAAAGATTCAATACAGGATGATTCGGTACAATCCAAACAACTTGAATGAGACTATTGCTTTTGCACAACGAATATTCAATGTCTACCACAATGATGGAGAGTTATATGTTCTCACAACTCAGTATCATGGACCAATGCCTATGATGTTGAATAACATAAGGAGAGAAGATTTCATTCCAAAAGGAGTGAATGCTCAAGGAGGAGATCGTTGCAACCAGTATATGCAAATGCTGGTTTGTCATTGAGAAATAAATTCAAGAAGAGGAGGCAGATTGGAAGGGAGACAAGAAATGAGTCAATGCTACGATTGTGGAAGATTTGATCAAATTGCTATGAATTTTTGAACTTGAATACCAACAACATGAGCTAGATCTCCCTATTGGCATCCCCTCAAAAATCTTGAAGGTGGAGATGAAGTGACCGATGAAAATCGAGAAACCATGAACACTAGTAACCTTGCCTTGCAACCCTAGTGGTTCGATGAAAAAGAGAAAAGACGGGAGAACAAAACAACAACATGAGTTAAATGATTTAAAAAAGAAAGAAATGTGTTTGATTGTGAAGAATGATGAGATAGAGGAGTAAAAGTGAAAGTGTTGATTGATCCAAGAGCTACATAAAACTTCTTTACTAGATCTATTGCTATAAAGTTGGGATTAGCTTTAGAGAAAGATGAAAATGAGGAAGTAAAATTGCCAAACGGACAAATGGAGAACATTGAGAGCATTCATAAGTCATGACATCTTCAACAATATTTGCTCTTTTGATATAATTTGCAATAAGATTTCCAAAAAAAATGCTTATTAAATTTTTGTATGACGTATGACCTTGAACTTACCATTGATACATTTTGCACTTGTGTCTAATGTTCATCCAATTTTTTGATGTTCCATATGAGAAAGAAGCACAAGATTGACACTTATTGTGTAATAAACAACTTGTGTTTGACTGACAACATTCATTCAATGTAATGAACTCCCCAAATCATTATAGGAGTTGTGGGCTCCATAATTATCATTATAAATAACTCTTTGTATGAATTCTTGGTCTTTTATTCTCTGCATATGTTGTTTATTCAACCACAGGTTTTAAATCTGTTTTTATTAAACCTCAAGGTGAAGTTCAATAACAAACTCCAAGAAGGTTGTTATGTGCTCCTTGAATAAGATAGTTCTTGCATTGAATATGAAAAATTAACATGAGTTTGGATCATTCTAGAATTACGTCTTGTGATTTTCATTATGATGGTGATGCCCACACATTTTGAAAAAACATCTTGGTACTGAACTTGCAAATTTCCTCAAAAACCGAACGTTTTGACATTGTTCATGTTGATGGCAAAGTGGGATTCATCTACAATTTTCCCAATCTTGTCTATCATATCTGTTTGAAATTCTTGGGCCACAATTCCTGAGTGATACATTATTTTTTGGTTGATGCATTATTATTCACTAATTAAAAATTTTTCTAAAAAATATTTTTCTTCTTCATAAGACATCAAATCCATCTTTTAATGATGACAAATGCTAAACTCTACCCTCTTTGCAAAAGAATGTTTGAAAACACAAGATGGTTTGAGTCCTTGATAATGAGTGTAATAGGTAACTTCAACAAATAAGGTGAAAACTTGACTCCATAATTTATTAACCTCTCAAACTCAACTTGAAATTCTTCATGAAGAGACAGCACCCGGTCAGCAGGTTTTAGACCCTTCTTAGATTTTCATTTCAATATAACTTTTTGATTGATCCTCCCACAAAGAATTCATGGACATGGGGTTTGTGTCCTTTGCATCCAACAGCTCTTCTCTTTCTGCTCATAAACGAAAAAATGATACAGTTTGTACAATTTTTGTTATAAGACAAAAAATCCATGTAAACTATGCTAGAGTCCTTAAATGGAGTTGTCCTTTTCCACTTTCAACCCCATAAGTCATCCATTTGAACACTAGTTTTATTTCCCTGATTTGTAGCCCACATAATATAGCGCTTTCTTGTTTCTATCTCCCTCCCTCTCATCCCCTTCATCTTCAAAACTGACCTGTTTCAGGATACATGTAATTAGATCTCACACTCTAAGTCATAACATTAATGAATCGTAGAACGACTTTTAGATCCCACGAGTAGTTAAATATGTAGTGTGAAGCAGCTCAGCGCAGGGTGTTCAATGCCCACACTCGCCATTTAGCGGCCGGGACATAAACTTCGTGAACTAAATGTTAGCAGCTATAGTCAATTGCCATTAACAACACCATGACACACAATCCATAATGGAAATAAAGGAAACTACAGTTAGGGACCAAACGAAGACCTCAGACAAATTCAGATCCGCTGGTCCCCGGGACAGCGTAGTTGAAGATCATCCATCGTGTGTCACAGTAGCCATTGCTGCTGGCCTGTGGCGATCCCAGAAGGTGGTCTCCCCACTACACTGAACCTTGTGATGCTCAAGTTGTCAACCCTGGACGAGTTCTTTACGTTTCAGATAAGGCACTGGCCAATGGCCAATGAATATGTGTAGCTGGACTCGTGAACTGCAAGCAAACAACGCAAAACAAGGATTACAAAAACTTCCGGGGTGTTGACTGGTCTGATCTGGCGGCCTCGCTCATCTGGAGCTTTTCTGCGTCAGCTACATCACCCTAAGTGGTGGGGTAGGTGCAGCCCTGCTATCTTTACAATTATGGGCTCGGGCGATGGAATCTGGCGTGTTTGCTGCGTGTGCTCGCTCTTCATGTTGGACTCTCACTTGACCTTCTCTCCTGGCCGGAGAAATTTGTCGCTTGTGTGTTCAAGGACGGGGACCAGGGCGATACTACGATGTCGGCTCCTCGCTTGCTGCTCTACGTTGGACGAGTTTTTGGGGATCATTAGTCGTCAAGTGAGTGCAAGGTGATGTAGGTTTGTAAGTCCGCCCGGGAAATATACTCTATCAGTTTACCCATCACTTTTCCGAGATTTCGTACAGAGTTTTCGTCTCACACCTGTACTGCAGTACTGGAGATTGTACCCAAATAATTTTCGCGGGGAACTTCGCAGTTACTTATAGAAGTGTATAGGGTGTAGATTATTATTTATATTCATTGTCGTGAGATATATAACCAAGGGTGATGAGTATAATTATTATACATCGTTTTCGAACCTGTGACATTATTTTCCGTATGTACATGACTTGGTTTTTTTCCCCTTTTGTCACGAGAGTTTACCTTTCTCTAGAGTTAATCTTATCGTGTGAATGTTAATCTTATTGTCAAATTTCAGATTGTTAATGCAGTGTTCGTTATAAGCTTGAAAGAAATATTTTACCATTCGTTGTGTTGGAGGCAGCGAAAGAAGCATGTCAATTGTTGCTAGTTTTATATCTCCACAGTAGATGCAAAGTCTGCATAACTCACGAGGAAATAAGAGTAAAAACTATTTAACGTATGCTTATACCCATTTTCAATAGGCGAAGAGAGGATTGTTTGTCCTCAAAGACTGAAAGGAATGAAATTGAAGTTTTGAAGTTCCAAAAGAAGAGTACACCGATTGTATAAACAAACCTTCGGATCAGATGTTGGAAGACTAGTGCCCGCGGCCGCTTTCAAGGAATTGAGAGTGTTTGAAATTCACACTTTTCTTTATTCTCATTTCCGTACGCAATAAATAAGTCGCTCGAAATAAGCGACTCCGCTTCTCAAAGGAGACAAACTTTTTAGAATTTCGTCTACAAAGTATTCTATCGCCCTGGCAAATGTAATGTAATAAATACTACAATCTGTCGGTCTGTGATGTACAAGCTCTTTCAAAAGTCGCAGTCTCCGACCAGAATTTGCTGCAGAGTTTCATCCGGTGTTGAGCATCTGGAAGTGGTCGTCGACAGTGCTAATTCGAAGGAAATAACAGCACTACGCATTATTTCCAGTTTGAGTGATTACTGCGAACCCCTGGGAATCCAGTCGCTACCGTCAACCCAGTCCACAGTTAGGAAGGGAGCCACCTGACTATCAGTCAGAGCGTACGACCAGTACTCACGATCCTTCCTGTTCGCTCCTGGGCCGTAACACTTGTACTCTCCGTAAAATACAGTCCTGCACATGATCCAGACCAAGCAAGCTCAGATATGTGTATATATCATTATCCAGCCTCGAAGTTGGAAGACCAGGCAACACGTGACCGGCACCAGAACTACACTGCACTCTTATGCTCTTCGAGAATGGATCAAACTCAACGTCTGCAACTGTTACGAAGCAGTAGTCAGAAGACTGATGTCAGGGGCTACATCTGTTAGACATTCTAGATCGGTAATCATTCCACCATGGTTCTTAACCATGCGGCTGACATGCTGTAGCTAAGCCATGACCCAAGTTCAGTAGTAGGTGTCACATTCCAGCTCGAGAATTTCCAAAAGTTTCAATGTCGACGTACAAAATGCGTGCAAGAAGGGAAGAAGATCGTTACTTTTCTCTGCCAGGAACTCCCCAGTTGTACCATCCTTCGGGGCGGATGATAGGGTCGAAGTATGTCCTGATGAACACAACTCTTGAGTAGGGTCCCCACGCTCTGGACAGATACAAGTATCCTGTTCCCTTCACGGTGCAGTCTACGAAAGAGTAACCAGTTTCTTCCTCCGACGACATCCGCTTTTGGGCAGAGAGAGAGCCAAACGTCTTGGCCACGGATTGCAGTTCGCAAGTCTGGATGACTCACGAGTGTTACGAATACTGGTACATCGCGCTCGAAGTAGAGAGTGAAGCAAAAGTACTTAAACAGCAATAACTGATGCAAGTGTGAGTGAATGTACCTCGTAGTAGGATTGTCCGTTTCCAAAAATGTAATCGATTGATCCTACGATCTTACAATCCTTGAAGTAGTGTCGACCATATCTGTCGTAAAGGGTGTCTTGAAACCCATAGAATGCACAGCGGTAAAAAGCGGCCTTGTCCCCTGATATCTCGAAGGCCACAGCTTGCTTGCCAACGGCACCGGGCTCAGGTTGTGGTGACGTGTTCTGAAAATCATAGGAGCAAACAGAGGGCAACGGAACGTTAGCCAAAGCGTAGCCGAACATATCCAGGGCATCCCCATTTACTCAGCACCTCCCCCGACACATCATATTTCGAAAACACAGATCCTTACGATCCAATTATTGGATCCACAGCTCAATGGGAAGCCACATGTAACGTGCACATGAACATGCACAAATGAGAGTTCGACGTTTAAGGGTTCAGGGAGTCAGGAAAAACCATGCATGGTTACAGAGCCATGGAGTTAAATCAGGGAGAAATAGCGCAACCTGGTGGAGAATAAAGTACCTCAAAGGCGATGTCTTTGGCAATGAAGTGATCAGACTTGACTGAGACGGATGCACTCTTGAGGGTACCTCCGGCCTTATTGGCATCCAAGTTGTAAGTAATTTTGGTCTTCGTATGTCCCTCTCCCTGCAGTGTGATGGGTCCCATTCCCGAGGGGATTTTGACATGCTCCCTGTTGTGCGCAAACAAAGTCACAGAGAGAGTGTGAGAGTGAGTCACGTAGAATCGGTTTGGCCATCCACTTCAGATTTTGAGTTCACATGGGCATGAAGCATTGACACGTGACCTTAAACATGGCTGCCTTCCCATTGAACTGCGGGCAGCAGTATGGAAGAATCTTGCTTGTAATCAAATTGACAGATTGGGCAGGAAAAAGAAGGATGACCGCTAAGTGACCGATGTCACGATCGGCGCAAAGCCGCCAAGGAATATGCAAGCGAAGCTCGACTTACTTGTAAGTACCGGCCCTGACGTGAATGATGTAGCGCTCCTTGGCACCTTCGGGGATTGCCTTGACGGCCTTGTTGACACTCTTGTAGTCTCCTTTCCCGCTCTTGTCGACCACAATGTACTTGACCTCCGAATCAGCATTGATGGTGGCATAGTTCACGCCCTTAGGACCGTTCACATGGACCTTGGAGCTCTGCTTCTCGCCCATACGACCGATCCATTCCTTGAATTCCTGTTCAATTTCGGCATCCGTTTGGGGAACCTTTTTCCTGGTCACGGTCTTTGCGTCTACTATTGAGAATGGGATAGCTGCTGCAGCTGCCAGAAGGCAGACTACAAAGACCTGCTGGGCCCTCATCGTGCCCCGGCACAAGCAAACTCAATTGGCTCCCTTAGATACGAGCTTCTCGAGTGGTGATCAACAGCGAAGCAGCAGCAAACCTTCAGTGTCTCGGTCAGAGAGATAAATTTCACAGGCCCACGGCCATATTAAATATCAGTGAGATACTCCGAACGGCTGCCCTCTCGCATAGTGTCAGAGGGAGGGCAGGGGAGTGTTGGATGTGCAGATACTTGGTTCAGCGGAGCCCGCAATATATAACTTGATGCTTCGACTCCTGCACCAGTTGAGTCTTCCATCCCCTTGGATTCTTCTAATTCTGTACAAAGGAGATGACAATGACTTGTGGTAGTGAAAGACATGCCTGGAAACAGCTAGCCGTCCTGTCCAGCACCGGGAATGCCTCGGAAATCCGTCCACTGAAAGGGTATCTCACACATTATTGTAACCATCGGAAGAAGGGGTTTAGAACTTCGGGTCTAAATCATTTCTACAGCCGTCAACGAGATAGATTCTCTCCCAGCTCTTGAAAGAGAGACGGGGGAGAAGGACAGCCACACTCGCAGCTCGATCAAAGAAGGTTAAAGGTAAATGTATTATTCCGACCGAAGAGCGAACTCACTCTAAGCTGGAGCTGAGCTGAACTGAACTGAGCCAAGCAGCTTCAGTTCAGAGCAGAAACGTCGGACTTTGGATTTGTCCTTTCCTGAGAAATCAAGCAGTTCAATTACTGCGATCTCCAAGACTGGGAGAAGGGTCAAACCTCGAGGCTTCGCGAGGGAGGGGAGCGGGGGAACAGAAAGGAAAGGTAGCAGAGCGGGCAGAGTAGAGTAGGTCCACTGTCCCTCTCTCACTGGAGCGCAGTGAGGTTTAGCGAAGTTGTCATCTTCTACTCCAGAGTCCAGGTAGTCCGTGCGTATGTGGACGCATGTAAACTAAACGCATCCCCAGCGATTGGAGTCACTGTAATGTTTTGTCCACTTCTGATCCCTTTAACCATTCGTAAGCATCCAAAGCATCAGAGAAGGAATTTCTCCCTACTCGGAATCTCGCGCATCTGCGATTATTTTTTTCATCTCGATAGTCAGATCCTTGATTAGCAAAATGTCAGTTACCACTTTTTACATGCGAGCATTCCATGCTTTCCTGCTGGCTTCGGAGCGCTGGTGCTCGGCCGCAGCGTGTCGGTGCCCGCTTGGCTGAGAAGCGAGTCCTTTCCGGGGGCAGCTCGCTTCACTGCCTACACGAAACAGCGAATGCCCCCTTCTTTTTCAAGCGAGGTGACGGGACAAGAATAGCCAGGCATAACAAAAATCTTTAGACCAGAAATGTTGGGCCTCTCGAGACGCGGCCAGTAGAGCGAACACGTTAAGAACTTTGGATCATTTTCAGGTTTTCATTGTCGTCACTATTTTGATAAGTTGAAGGTCTACAGTTATCTCTACCCCCAGCCATATATGATGTATGATTCGACCTTTTCGCTCGTATGTCCTCCTCACTTTACCAGTAATGCGATCGGGCTCGTGCTCTGCATTATCGAGACAGCTGAAGAGTACCAGCTGCTGAAATGATACACAAGTGATATATAACGCCACCGGGACCACCGAAGGTTGTACTAGGGCCACGAAGTTCGGGAGAGTTGGTGGATCGAAAGCCACCATCCTTGAAGAAGCAGTCTCGCCATTTAGGTTGTTGATTGGCTTTATGCCTAAACAGGAGATCAGAACGAAAAGGTGCTTAAGAAGTAGTCATGGTAAACCTTCCAACACCCGCAAAAGAAGCGTC
The DNA here is from genome assembly GCA_014180765.2 of Marchantia paleacea. Taxonomy (NCBI): domain Eukaryota; kingdom Viridiplantae; phylum Streptophyta; class Marchantiopsida; order Marchantiales; family Marchantiaceae; genus Marchantia; species Marchantia paleacea. Next base: position 2,079,621 of record MUAA02000064.1, read on the forward strand.
TTTCTGGAGAAATTAAATTTTGTCCGCACTTTGAACTTGTGGATCCTAAAAGTCACAGGCTTTCAGCAGACGAAAACTTTCTAGTTTTATTTGACACGGGTTCAGGAAATTACTTCCGAGTACCCCACTTCCGGTCATCTCCCGGTCATCTCGCCTTTTCCCGCCTCGTCCGGTCATGTTCCTATGTGCTTATCGATTGAACCTGGTAACCTGTGGAAGGAGAAGCGTCGCGCTTTTCTGCCTCCAGCGCTTTGCTGCGTGTGGAATTTGGTCCCATCTTCCCCCTGACCCGCGTCAGGGGGGAGATGTGACCAACTTTTGGAAGTGAAAATCGGGGCTGGAGTAACTTCATTTGAGTTGTCAAAATGCAGGCAGTCCAACACGGCAGGCAAATTGAACGTTCCTGCCTGAGGTTCGAGAGAAGAACTAGATAAGAGAGAAGACAGGACTGGTTTCTTAACTCTTCTGTGCGGTGTGCGTGGGTCCATCATAAACATCATGCGTCTAATCAATCATTCTTATCTTGGGTGATTTTCTTGGTGAAGATTCAATTTCCCTACTGCCAGTGTTCGCAAGTTTTTCATTTTCAAATTCATGCCACTGCACGACACCAGGACATTCTCAGCACTGCGTTTACCCTTCCCATTCTCTAACTGCGTCCAGAGAGGATGTAGTTAAACGGGATGAACCGATTAACTACAGCCTCTTCCGTTTATTACGACCCGGGGGTTTGAGAGTTATTACTCACTTTTTGAAAGTAGCCCTTATTGCTGTTAACATGCGACTTGGTGGGAGGCCTGTAATGGAGGGGAGAGATCTTGGATTCAGTATAGGTTGCTACACTCTTTTCATTGCGAAAGTTTAAACTTGGATTCTCCAAGGTGGTGATCAAAACCTTCTAGAATTCATGCCAACTTTATTTTATTTGAATTTTAGAAAATTTCATCAAATTTTGGTAAACTTTAAGAAAGATTGTCATGATGTAGAGTAAATTCACTGGAGGTCTTAGATAAGGTGTGTCTACTGTTCTGCAAAAATTCACTTTTATAGCGGCTACTGGAGCTTGAAAATTTAGTTTGGATCGTTTTTGGTGTTAGAGCTCAGTCGCGAGCTGGGCCCTAATTAGTGTGATGCACACTAGTGAACACTATTTAGTACTCACATTATATAATAAAGCACACTAATTATGGAAAAGGATGTACCACTGCATCCTGCGCTTGAACACGTGGACCATGGATGTTCTTGAACTCAAGAGACCGCTCTGCCTGTATGGAAGAGTCCGGGACAGTACAGTGACGCATGGCACCTGCTACTGGAATGTCACCGAGGTTGGGTACTCGGAAGTAATTTCGAAAGTCAAGGGTAATCGGAAGTCATTTGCTGTACACGGATTCCATACTTCATGCTTTTCGATACCTTTGGAGCAAGACCACAGTAACAATGAAGGATGCCTATCTATCAAGGAAGCGTAAGGCAATAATGACAGTAGTAATTTGCTCTTAGGTCTCTGTTGAATTTCCCGTTTACGTAGAGAAAGTAGATGAAAAATACAGATCTATTTATCGTAAAATCTTCTGATGATAATAGCACCCAGCACTCTAAAGGAATGATGATGTTATCTACCCCTGTGCATGATGTCCGCTTAGGACTTTTCCTCTTTCCAAAACTACTTGTTCCTGGCTCTTACTGATTTATTCTGCATTTTCATAGAGGGAACTCAGTACATCAAGTGATTAAGGGGGCCAGTTGTGAACCACTTTGGGAATCAACTGGAGGATAACGTTGATAATAACTAACCCAATCGAAGAAAATTTTTTTGTTTATTTCCCATTCTTACTTTACCCATGCTCCACCGAGACATTGAAAGAGTTGAGAAGTTCAAGCGTAATCAGGAGAAGTGAAGGCAGATCGCGTCTAAAAGCATAACATGTAGAGGATATTAACAAAGGATTTGTTCTTTATACCTTTGATTTACGAGGCGTAAAATATACATGTTGCACAACTGACAGCTAAATGCATTCTGTCCGTTAGACAATCCGATCTAGGAACCGTCAAAGTAAACGTCGGCAGTGATTCCACCATGTATGTAAAGGGGCAAACAAATCTGATTCGACGAGATTCATATCTGCACCTGATTTGTAGAGCATATCTGATACTACTTTATCGTAGATTTACTCTATATTACTCGGTTTCTGTACTTTATCGTAGATTTAGAATCACTTCGCGCATTTGTGCCATCTTGCGTGTTTACCTCTGATTCTTTGGGATTTAATTCCATTTTGACTAAAAAGTCCCTCTTCCCATTGTAAATCTGCCTCTAAATGTAAATTAGAATGTGTCGCTAGAATCCCTACTTTAAGAAAACACACTTGGCACCAAAGTCCATGTAAAATAATCATTTCTATAGATAGTCATAATAGATCACATTAATTCTGATCTTTAATTGATTGCTATGGGTGTATGGATTTGGAGGGTGATGAATATATTGGAGAAATCACCCGTAGGTTTTAGATGGCTTTGAAGATAAAAAGGAAGAGAAGTAGGGCGAGCCCGAAGAGATTAATCATTTCAATAGATAGAGTTACTAAAAATGTAAGAATGTATAGTTAGACACGTAACAAATATATTTTATGTGAATACATGAACAGTGCAAATATTTGATTTTATCATTTGGTTAATTTGAATTTAATTAACTAACAGGTGTGTAAATCATTTCATGCAAGATTACAAAGTTGAAGCATATGACAAATTGTCATTAAAAAAAAATTCAATATTTTTGACTATATGACACATTGTTATATATAGAGGATGTGGATACATGCAAAAGCCTTTACACAAAATGCTAGTTTCTACGAGTGTCACGCAATAAATAGAGTAGCCTCCAGATAATATGATGGAAGTATGCTGTATTTCTTTTGTAAAATAGTAGTGTGACCAAATTAGTTAGTCAATCGTGTGTCGACCTATCATTTTCTTGAGTAATTTTCTACGATGAAGAATCATTGTTTGCATTGAAATTTTCATGTGGAAGATACAACCAGAAAAGCATGGAACAACATGAAATGGCAAAATCAACTGAAAGAAACGCAAAACAAAGGATAGGAAAACCTCGTTTGATTCTACGTATCTAGTATCACGGAAATTTAGATATGAATATATCTCTCCTGGTTAATCTAGTGTCACGAACATGCAATTAGTAAGATCAGTAAGTCGTGAAAACATCAACCAACGCAATTATCTTTCTTATGATAGAAAATGAGTATCTATATAGCAATCCTGGACATCGGTTATAACAAAATAAAATGAAAATTAATCAGTTTAAATAAAACCCTCGTTGATTATCACAAAAAAAGAGGTTGAATTAATGATAAAAATTCGCACATCCTTGTACATAATTAATATCCTCATGTTTCTTCTTCGTCCATTTCCATGGTTTTTGGAAGAAAATCATCCTCTCCTTATTGGAAGAGCTATGGACACAGTAAAATATCAAAAAGGATGGAAAGACCCCATGAAGAGCTACATTTTGCTAATCTTATTTTTTATTTCTTGAACACATCATTAACAATGACTTCAAGAATAGATCAGTGATCAACACATGAAGAACAAATGCATCTTGAAACAAATTTTTTATATATATCACCAATTGAGACGATTGCGCAAACCAGTGTTATATAGTAAAATATAACATGCTTAAGATCTCTGCCCACTATCATGTTATTTTAGTTATTTTGGCTTGAAAGTAGTAGGTTTGGAGATAAAGATGATATGGACACTGGCTCAAGTTAAGTTAATATTCGACATATTTTGCCAAGATTGTTATCTTCAATGTTTGCAGTTAGAGGATATTCCTTAAACCCTCTATGGTTTTAAAATCTCAAATTAATGAGATTGTTACATTCGTACAATGAAATTGAAATCCCCCGCGCTTTGGAGGAATCTTTGCAATGCACGCCCACTAGTATAAATCTATTTATTTTTCATAACGTGAGAGAGCATAATTTCCTTAGCTATCTCTGAATATCAGTTTGAAGAATTGATAGAAATAAATACGCATAACATTGTGAATGTAAATAATTCCTAACTTTTAGGAATAAAAATACATGTTTTGTTCATACACTTTATAATTACTGTATACTTTCACATAAAAAGAAATGAATCCATCCTAAAGAACTTCTTTAGGATGGATGCATTGGAAGATTTATTAACCTTGATAACAAGGATAGTGGACAGAGAACATTATATTTGTAATTTTTTCAGTTCTAATTCTTCCACCCTTGCACACAACAAAAGTAGCAGCCTGTGTCTACAACATTCTTTGACCGGACTGGAAAACGGGCCTGGGGGTCTCAGACGTTTCGTCAGTCTGCCAGTCCACATCGCTAGTGTATTATCCGCACCCTGGAGCAGATAGCGACGTCTCGCGACGTTGTTTGTCCTTGCTGTCGCCCCTTCAGATTGTAAGGCTACGTAGGTTGGGTGCCGCGGTCATCGACTCTTTCACCCCGACGTCTCGATCCTGGCATTAGACTGCACCCGTCGAGTCTTGGGGATTTTGACACGTATCAGGCCGTTTTGCCATGGAGATTTTGTCTGTCATATTGTTCACAAGATCGCGCCTCCTGAAAGTTGGCGGCGACAATGAGTGGACATGTCAACGCCGACGACGTTCCCGTCATATCATGTTACTTCATACCGGCGACCGGTCTCGCTTCACCTTGAGACTTGAAGATCACAATGTCAAGTAAGACCTAATCATAACAATCGAGAGAAAGGAGAAAAAAAATAATCTGGAAACAGACTAAGTTGGACATCTTCGGGAGCATGTATTCAAGACCACAAATTATAAAATGCAACGTATGGGTTGCTTATTCACATAAACCAAACACCTTTTAGAAGTGATATTGAACATAACATGCCAAAGACAGGTATTTGGAAACTGAAATATATTTTACAGCAAAATACTAACCCTACAGAAGAAGTAATTTATCCAAAAACAAAGTATTTGGGGGGACTAACCAAATCACGTCATAAATACCTACAAAATGTTACGTATAGTGAAGTATACAAACGTTGAAATATTTGAGGATAATATTTCAACGTTAGCATACAAAGGTACAATGTCATATGAATCTACGTTTGGCACGAGAACTTTATTTGTGAAGAGATATTAACTCTCTTTTTCTTTTTTGCCATGGGTTGGGTTTCTATTTGGAATTTTTTTGTACTCTAGCGAATGGTGTTTCACTGTTTTTTTATTCAATGAGTCTCCCTTTTCCCTTTATATATGTGGATGAGCATTCTTATTTCAAATGTACTATCTCTATTTAAATATTATGATAATTTTACTCTATGTGTATTATATGAAAGTCTATCAAGATATCATTCTACACCAATGATTCACATAATGTCCTATCAAGAATGCATTTCATATCGAGAGTCAAATGAAACAATTTAGAAAGTTCACACAACATCATAGTGATTTGAACCATAGATGTGAAAGGATGAATGCAAGCATTAAATAAAATATGCATGACTTTGTTTATTGATGTTTCATCTACAATGAAATATTTTTGATGGCTCCAAATCTTGTTCACATTTGTATCAACTTATGATTCCAATTGTAAAGCGATTCAAGTCAGAAAATGAGTATTGCTTATAAATCTCCCCATGTTTCTTACATTACATCATTTGGTGATTTTGATAAATGCAAGTATGAGTTTGAATTATAATAATTTAATTTCAATAATTATACTAGGGAAAAAATTGAATTATTGATATATTGACTTGGACTTGTTAAACTCAAAGTTCATTAGATAACCAAATATAGAATAGGCATTTTATTTTTCATATTGTAATGTTGTAAAACCTTATAGTTCTTTGAAATTTGAAACCAATTTTTATTATATTGATATATAATTACATAAAATTAGCTTCAAATTTATTAAATATTTTTTAAAAATTTGATTCCATATACAACTAATATGTGATGTAAATTTTATTTTTAAATATAAAAGACACATTATATAAATATGTTTATCAATTTTAAATTACACATCTTTAAATTGCATACTTAAATCCATCAATATGAATTATGGTGTATCATAATTTTTAAATTTATTGTGTATATATTTTATATAAAAAATTTATATTTTTTTTCTTAAAATAAAATTATATTTAAATAATATATTTTATATGAAATATATTATTATCAAAATTTAAAAAAATGAAGAATGAAATCTACTTCCACATATCATAAAAAATTATAAACTTTGATTTTAATTTGTTGAGATAATTTATATAAAACAATGTGCAAATTTTGAAATGACATTTAAATGATTTATATGTGAACTTGAGAGGCTAGTAGACCTTTGTTGAGACTCATTCATTTTGTATGGTCTTCATACGGTTCACATTTTTCTCTCTTTTATTAGCATGGCTTTACAGTAAAAGTCATTATTTTACAGTCCCCCATTGATACTAGATAAGAAGATCTTTTGCAAAGATATATATTTACCATGGCTCATATAGAGCTCTTATGTCTACTGCTTTGGCCGTGTCAAATTGTTTGTTTCACTCCTTAGCAGATGATACACATATTGTAGGCCATGTAGACCTTCTTATGCATGCCTTTCATTACTTGACTACATAGCTTCCTCTTGTAGGCTTGAGAGTCAAGATGTCAAATTGTAGGGCATGGTCCATTTTGGACAATCCTCCTCATCTCTAGCTTCCAGAGGGATGTATGACGTTGACATATGGTTTACGCATTATATGAGTGATGGTAGGGTCCAAGGACTTTATCTCACAATACCTAGATATGATATTTTCCGAGTATGTATTACATGTAGATGAATTTCCTCTACTAGCATGTGACATTTGGTATACTTTTCTCTAGTATTATTTGTCAAACCATCTACCTACTTCGCGCGATTCCATGCTCGATATCCTTTGATAGGAGCATCATGGACGTCTTGATGACATCATCGGATCAAAGATTTTCGAGTGTGTGATAGAAGACTTGGCACAGAGACAAACATCTTTACGATTTTGTATAGGGGTATACAAAGATGCTATTTTTTTATTCCTCTAGCTTTGGAGTTATATGGAGCTATAGCCACCGACTTCGACATGTTCGTGAGAGAGTGCACGAGAGCCTACATGGGGTATCACTCTCTTTAGCTTATTGTATAACCTTTCTCAAGCAACATGTATCCATATTTGGTGCAATCGATAGGAGAGTAATCACTTTAGGTGATGATTCTTCATGTGCTCATGTTGTATGTAGACCATTTGACCTAGATAGTTCATATATCTTAGATGCAATATGGTATATTTACCATGATGATGCTATTAGTGCCTAGCCCCATCATACTACTTTGGTTTCCTCCATGTACGTCTTGATGTGGTATTTCCATCCTTTTTGCTATATATTTCACATTGCTTGTTTCATGGATATATTACATAAATCTACACATTGGATGATTGTTAATGAGAGTCAATGTTAGACAAGAATATTAATATGGTAGGAGGTGTGTGTTCTTTATACTCAATAATCAATAGTTGTTAGATTTGCATGCATCAGGGTAAAGAGAGATAGGTAGTCATCACTAGGAGTGATAACACCTCTTTCCACTTTGCCATTGGGAGAGGTTTATTTGGCCTTTGCTTTGTCTTTTTTTGGAGGTTTTGCTATAGCTCTTGTCTACTTCATGTATCGCCTTTTTGTAACGTGAATGCGAGGAGAAACTCATTAGAGCCAAGTGTTTGGGCACGTCAATGTGTCGTAGAATAGAATGTAGACGCAAATTGCAGTCTGTTTCTACTTGGCACAAAAGGTTTGAAAAGAAGAAAACGAATGCTCCCGTAGTCAGTAATATACAACTACTCGTTTGCGGAGATGATTAGTTCTGGACTTCCCTTCATGAACGTCTCCAATCTGGTGGACATCGGGTACTGAGAAATGTTTCGTCTCGCTGAAGACTCAAGATGTGAAGATCACTTCAAACGCGGCTAGCAGCCAGGATCAACAACGAAATGAACGAGCACAACAAACAAGCTATCGTCGCGAGAGGCCAGAGTGAAATCCGAGGCTCGGTTCTTCAAAGAAAGACTTGCGTATTATTATTATTATTATTCTTGTCATGAACGTGAAATATGCGCGTGCAACATCCCCAAACTGAGAACAAAGTTTGACATCTTTTGTCAAGGTCAAATGAGAGCATTGATTTTGAAAAGTGCAACCCGCGGATTCACATCAAACTTGGGCTCCACATCTCAGGTGATCATCCAGCGACGAACAAGCTGCAGATCCCGGATAGCTATCATCAAATCTCGGTCGAGGCTCGAGTAGCAAGGTTCAATGGCACCCTTCTCACCCTCACGGTTTGACATTTCTTGCTAGTATGAATTCAGTTACCGTAATTGGCTTGATTCGTGGCTACTTTGGGAATCATGACAACGGTACCAGTGCAGCAGATATACGATACATGGAAAATATTCTCTTCTTCCAATGAAAGATGTCGCGAACAGGACAAGGGAGAGTTGCACAGCTGTGCGGATCGAGGAAGATCAGTGTGTTGCAGCACATGGCTGGATATGGTGGCAGTCGAGTAGAAAAGTAAACAAGCGATCAAGCACACTTTCGCCTTTCCTTTCCCTCGGTCAATGTATATTTTCCACACTTTCCTCCATCAGCTTCGAGTGCAGTGGAAAGTCTAGACGCCATATCGCTTTTTGCTCTTCACTGTGCTCTGTAACGAAGCTCGTGGAATCTCCCTGTGGTATCTCACCTCACTGGACAGCACTAATGTCAACCACAGCTCTTCTATCTTGATGATTTCCAGTACGGCGTTCGCTTTACAGTCAAAAGTCAAAATTCGCATGCATAAGGGATGATACCACCACTTGGACTGGTGTCTAGCCATGCGGCGCAAACAGAGCTCCTATAACGTGACCGGTCGGCCCCGTCCCATGTGTTCTCCTTTTGTTTCTCTTGCACTGCATGTTAATAGGTGCATGCACATACCTTCTTCGTCTGCTGCGGCTTCAAATGGACCTGTGTTGTGTCGGAGGCAATTGTCACGAGATCATCAGAATGGAAATTCTGAAGCCCATGAAGTAGTTTCGGAGGGAGAGCCACGATATGTTGGGAATCTTGCACAGATTTTCTGCCTGTCACACACAGTCAAATGAAATAGACACAAACAAACCACTCGTGGAAGACATCTCCATGTACCGTATCTTAGTTAATAATGTTGTCTCAGAATACCCTCAATTGAGAGAGTAGGTGAACCACTGGTTGGTATGTGACACTCTTCCACCCACCCGGAACGCCACCTAACATTTAAAGATCACTGCAAAACATTTACAGATCACACCGTCACATTTACCAACCAGGTCCAACGCTTCCATTCTATCTGTTCTCACCTGCTGTCAGATCACGATAATTTCCGGTTTGCTATTCCTTTAGTTCTCTTCATTTCCTCTCTCTTCCCTTTCTTTCTGTCTCTTCACTTTCTTTCTCTCTCTCTTTGCTTCTATTTCACAGTTCCCTCTCTTTCTTTCTCTATTTTCTGGGGGGGGATTAAGTACCTGGAACGAGTCGAACCCAAACGGTTGGTGACATCACAATGTAACGAACCCACCACCGTTGTCCCAAAATGGACCACCCCTAGCACCTTTCGGCTTCTATTGAGAGAGAGAGAAAGAGAGAGAGAAAAAGAAAAAGAGGGAGAACTTGGAAAGAGAAGCCACAAGAGAGAGAGAGAGAAGAAGGGAAGAGAGAAAAGAGAGAGAGTGAAGGAAGAGGAGAAATAGAGGAGGGACCGGAATCGTCCTTGATCCTACAGCAGTTCGGAACACATAGAGTGTAACCTTTGGACCATGTCGGTAATTATCGCGATGTGATTGGTAATTGGTATCGCGGGTGGAGAGTGTGATACACTAAGGGGTGGTTGGGTCTACTGCAATGGAGGTTATTGTGAGACTAAGTTCTTAGATAAGTGTGTTCCTCGAGAGGCTTGTTTGTGGGGAAGCCTTGGTGACATGGCTTTGGAGATAAAGTTCGTTAAGGCAAGTTTTCTGGCTGATTTGCATCATGGAATTATACATCTTTCTCGCTCATATCATACCTTGTGATTCCGGATCTGCTGTCCAACTTGACGGGCTTTGCATCCTCCGGGTGAGCTGATTACGGAGATAGAAGGAGAGAGAGATGAGAGGACCGGTCAGCCACGGGCTACTGTAAAAATTCTCCATTCATCGTGGTCCAGCATTATTATGCGGATGGCTATGTTTGGCATGCAAGCTGTTGACGGTGACGCAGTCAGTTTGTCAGTCAGAGTTCTGTTTAGATGGCACCTCTCCCGCATGAGCCCTCTGCATGGGCGACGGTTGTCAACCCGTTTCCAGCCTCTAGTTGACGAGATCGGGGTTTTGATTTCATGCTCAAGCAACAGATTCGACCCAAACAAAGATGTATGTTAGCCGCTTGAAGGTGCTAATCATCATCTTCCGAAGCATGCGGTGCTAGAGGACTGAACCCCTTGACCACACAATCTCGCTTGTGAAACTTAACGCAGGAAGCGACCTCTAACCTTGGATCTGTATCTAGTTTCGGTTCGTCAGCTGTAACGAAACGACCTGCCAATGCTGCGCGGTGGAACATCACTCATCATGGTGGCAGCGGAGTGCTGAAGCTGCTGATATTCCTCCCTTCGGTCTCCCTTCCTTGTGTCATGCCTGTCGAGGCAGCGAGGACGTCAGAGAAGATATTCAATTTCATGTGAATCATGTCTGGAGGGAAACTTGCGTAATCAATATAGTTCAGGCCCTCAGGGTTGCGAGCCCCAGGGATGTCGTGGATCAGTCTCCCCAGACAGACAACATCCAAATATAGGAGAAACCTTACTGGACATCTACGGATGGTTCGTAGGCACAGGCTAAATGCTTTTGCTTTCCTCTCCACTGTCGTTTTCCACATTGGCTGTGGAAAAAGGCAGGACGAGGTCAAGTCAAATCGAGCCTTGTCTGCTTATCTACTTAATGCCCTACCGGGGTGCTGCGTTGGAGTGGTGGATTCGGGACTATGATCCACGAGTACAGCGCAGCTTCCTGGATTCCGGAAGGGCCTGAATAGGGTTCGTTTGTCTCCACAGCAGCTGCTGCTGTGCACCATGAAATAATGGAAGGTCTACTCCTGCCTCTTAGAGTAGACTTGCTGGACCGAGTCTATCCACTGCAATCACGAGTGCACGAGAGCACGAGAGGCACTTCCAAGTCTCCGAGCGAAGTGCGTTTCTAGCCCGGCATGCTAAGAATAAAACTCTATCCCTCAGTCTAGGCCGACGGTCCCGAATCATAAGAGCGACAGAAGAAGGGCGCCGGATGCACGCTGTTAAACGATTTCCCCCTTTCGCAGACGCCCTTGCGTTGCTGGACTTCGTATCCCGAGGCGAATGCCAAACTCTGCGACATTGACATATCTTCCCTCTCCGTAGTCTCGGGACCTCTCTGAGCACCGACCCTCCGTCAACCTCCTTCTACGAAACGTCGAAAGGTGAAACCAAAGCACTACTCTGCAGTGGCCAAGTTGGCCATGAATCCTGTGATTATGACGGCTCTAGAACTCGCTGTTGGGAATGTCTTTGCACGGCACTCTGTTAGGGACTGCGTCGTTGCCTCGGCGTTGCTCCCTCTGCTACAGCCGCCCGATAATGGAAACGATGTGGTGGTGGATTAGCGAGCAATTCCTATGCTTTGCAACCTTTGGCTTTGGTTAACCTTGTCAGTAGGAAAGGGTCGATGCAGTGTGAGGATGGATGACCACGAAGCTAGTTGCTTTCTCGGGAAACAAAGTGTGTGAAGACTTCCGATGTCTGGTCAAATGACGCATTTAGTGAAAGGGTTCTGACGATGAAAAAGCTCACGCAAGATCATGCCTCAATGATCGACTGGCCTCTACAAGTCACTAGGGGAGAGAGACCAGTTTCTAGTGTCTGTCTAAGACTGGTCATTTCCAAAGCCTTAATGCTGATCAGATCAAAACTCTAATGGGTACATCGTCACTCGACAGAGAGCTTAAGTAATCTCAGCGAAGTGACGCGGAGCCTGCCGTGCTTCTCGATGTTCTGCATAAGCATTTGATTAAATTATTTGATATGTCAAGGCCAAAACCTCCATCCTCCAGGAGTGCGTGCCATGCACGTGACGTGACACCAGGATAACTGCAGTAGAAGCTTTCACATAGGAATATGACCCGCACTAGTGGCGAGAAATGTCACGAATTCCTCATCTGCTCTACATTCATGTCTCTACGAGCGCTGGCTCGAAAAAAATTCCAATGGCGGCATGTCCGAGTCCAGAGTGCAGTAGCCCAGTTGTCCTAGGCCTGTATGAGGAAGAAGAAGATGATCGTAGGTCGGGAAAGCCTGAAATCTCGTGGCATGACTGAGCCGCCCGAGCGGATGAACCGTGCCACAAGGCCAACGATCGATAGATCCAAGCAAAGAGCGAGCACGCAGAGCCAATGAATGCTGGAACTTGCGATTCCAGGTTTGGAAGGTGCCAGCACAAGCAGTGAACCCGAATAACTCATTAAATTCGTTTCATCATGATCCACACGCGTGCACGCCCAGCTCTAGTCGCTTTACGGACTCGAGAGGTTCACACTTTCGGTCCCAACGTGATCCATCGGAACAAGCTCACTTCATTTGGATCCGAAGGCTCTAACTCCTGACTTCACCCTGACGGACTCTCGACATTGGCTACGACGGTAGCTGCATGGACAAATAACAAACGAGCACAAGGAATATGAAAAAGCAAGTTTCCGTGGACCATGCACTTAACTGCATTTTTCCTTTTTCCTTTTTTCCAAGCGCAGGGTAGACAGAATCTTGCGGAGCAATCTTTCAGGTGTGCACACACAATCATCAATGTTGATGTAAAAGCTCCCAGAGGACGTTGTTTCTATCATAAACCGAAATATTTCTACGAGTACAGCTATGTCCGTGGAAACTTGTACTGGCACCGATAAAGAATGAAACAAGGGCCTTTGCTGCCTGCCAATAGCAACGACAATGACGACGAAGAAGAAGTGGCGGTAAAACTCTGAAGTTCTTGCAGCATCTCAAGCAGAAAAGTCCTTTGAGCTTTTCGTCCTTGGCGATTATACGGCAGATAAGTTGCAAGCTTGCGAACATAGGTCACCTGATTATGCATGTCAGCAGTAAAATATGTTTGCCGGTCAGGAACTTCCCGTAAGATTGGGGACTATTGTGAAAATTGAAGATTTTCAAGGAAGGGTAAAGTAGGAGGAGCCCGGCTGTGGATTGGTACTGTTCTCTTTGGTGCAGCTCGAGAGTAATTTCATTTGAGGCAGAATGATAGCATTCTGCTAAAGCTGATGGATGTGGATGGACCCTTGGCGGTAGAACGGGTGCTCGAGCATCTTTTTGGTTTCACCTAGCACTCGTTCGGTGATTGCTGATGAATGATGACGGATTTGTATATCGGCATCTACAAATGTGTATTTTTTTTTTAAATGTTCCACTCTGACAGTCGGTTGTCCGATCCTACCGTAGGCGTTGGAATTAGCATGGTTTCAATGCTGTCCTCAGTACACTAAGAGGAGCGTGGCAGAGTTGGCTATGTCCAGGTCGTATGACAATCTAACACCTGAAACGTCTATTTCTGAACGATAGGAGTAAAGGCAAGGGAAAAAGTTGTGCCACTGTCGCTGGCTGAGACAATGACGACAGTTCGACTCAGCTTTTACCACAGTCCGAAAGAGATCATCACTTCCCTAGCGAGAATGTACATGATTCGATTTCCATTGCTTTGTGTTCGATGAATTCTCAGACATGTTTGATTCAGAGATTCACCAGACGGAAACGTGTGACCAAATCTTCCAGCATGTCTCAAATCTGAGCCAAATTGAAACTCTTTGGTCTGTGCAGCTTGCTGCTAGCGCCCCTGGTGAACATGCTTGTGAAACTCATGACAGGAGTTCATGCGCGTAATATGTCCTCGATTAGTAGTACTGTACTACTGGGAAGCAGTAGTACTCTTCTAGTAGCTATGCAATGATTGAAAGCCATGACCGAAGTTCACTTAATTATGCACCAGGTGCATCGCCTAAGGCTCTGAACAACAATGTAAGAAGGACGAATCCTACTTGTGCACTGAGCCACAAATCCACAACTGGACGAAACCGTGCTAGTACACTTATCTATTCGCGCACCAGGTCCAATATTTTGCTCATTGTCTGCGCAGTTCTACTGAAAACTTTATGAACCGCAGCAGCATTGAACTGTGGATTTGTGATTAGCAATCAAGGTTTAGCTTCACTCCCTTCACATTGCACAATGTCTGGCACCTGCTTTTCAGAATTAGATGGAGATGAATTTGCACACTTAGCTCCATTGTTTGGTCACCGAGGTGGCCTTCAGAAGTGTACCACTTCGCTGATGACCAGTGTTGTTGGAAGATAAATCGACGACTCACGGTATCACCCAACTCGGTGGGTGGGTAACGAATAGGTGGAAAGAAGTCGAAACCATTCATCCCAAAAAGGTGAGGTGAAGTGTAAGGTGAGGCCACCATCTTCTGCAAGTGCAGGTGAAAGTGCGAGCGATGGCAAGGTGATCCAAACGGATTCGGTCGCCGATTCCATGTGGGCAGAGCTCAGATGACGCAGGATGTGCCCACTGCTCATCTCTCACACATGAACTACTCGCTGCTCTGACTGCTGCAGGCGGATGGATATGTTGCACCAGGTCTGAGCTCTGAAAGGTTACAGCTTGCAATGACGCGACACATACAGCTTACTCAGATACGGGGAGAGGCAGAGACTCACATGGCTTCACTGCAGTCTACCCACACAACTAGTGTGTCTTGTCTGCCGTTCAAGAGAGAAATGGTTATTGTAACCGAGCCACTGATCGGAGGCGAAGATGACGACAGCACGGACAACAATGCGCCGAAATGCCATGTAATGCCATGTGAGAACGCCACACAGCCTCCAGTGTAGCGAGGGACCTGTTGCTGACCAGAACTTCAGACGACGGAGTGGCATCCTGATTTTCGAGACCTAGAGCTGCAGTAGCTGAGCTGAGGTGACCCGATGATGGACCTCATCGACGACTCGGACCTCAACGTCGTGAGGATGAGGATAAAGGTAAGAAGTTGCAAATTCCCCTTTCCTGATACAATATATATGTGTCTACTGCAGGTGCCTTTGCCCAGTGAATCGAGATAGTAATAACTTGGGCACTAAGTGAGAATGGTGGGCATGACTAGGTCATGGACCAATGGCTGCTGGTGCTTCTGCTTTTCTCCATGGTTCTACTTTCGGCCTTTTTGGAAGATTCTCTTTTGAGTATGGAGATTCTTATGCCTACAATGATAGGAAAATCAGTGCAAACCTTTAGGCATGAATCTGACGTAGTCAAGCCTCAGAGCTTGACGGTTTGACCCGTGCATGGGTTGGATGAGCTAGTTCCACTCAATGGTCGAGCTCACGGTCCATGTGCTGTCAAGCAAAACCGTGATGATGAGTGCTGGAGAAAGTGCTCATGGTGCCTTTCACAGTAGTGTCCTTCAGTGGACGTTTTTTGTGTCATCTGCAACCTGAACCTGAGTGTGATTTTGGGTTTCACTTATTCTCTCTCTGGGCACTCACCTCCTCCAACCCTCAACCCACTTCCATGTTAGCCTCGTATTAAGAACTGAACGATATCAGAGGTTTGTACTAGACTAGAAATTACAATGTCTGTAGACAAGTAAGCTGGACTCTAAATGCCTAAGGAAGTCGAAAGCGTTCTTGTATGTACTGCTAAGGGTTGGTTTACCTCCGTGTGTCTATTTTGGGAACTCCGGGGTTCATTACGCATCCTCAGAATACAAGAGTTTGTTAGGTTTTTTTTAAGCCGAAGACAAAGTATAATAACATAAGGGATGGGAAGACCCCATCAAAGCGTACAAGGATGGAACCAAACCGGTAACATAGGGCTAGGCCCCAATAGTATCACACTGGGAAATATGTCATACAGCACCTAAGATATCTGAACAAAAGGTCTACAAACAATAGGAGCATCTGAAGAAGCATCACCTAACGTGATTACTCTCATACGGATTGCACCAGCTAGTGCTCTCCGTAGAGCAATGGAAACACGTTACCTAAAATTAGACTATACAATAAGCTAAAGACAGTGATACCCCATGTCGCCTAGTATGATAGGCTCTCGCGCACTCCCTCACGAACATGTTGAAGTCAGTGTCCATAGCTCCATATAACTCCAAAGCTAGAGGAACAAAGAGATGGCCTCTCCAAGTATAGAGCATACCTCTATACTTGGAGACCTTGGCTGATGCCGCTCCACTCGCCGCCCATCCTGGAGGATGGGTGATCACCCCCTCTGAAACTGTGTCTCTAGTAGTATCGGTAATCACCACATCAGCCACAATGACCTAGTCCTCCCGAACCAAGTATAGGTCTGCCCTAACCCTAGTCGACTGCAAGGCATACCAGAGCTCTCTCCATGTGAAGTATCCACCCTCTCGCGCCATAGCAAACACAACATCCCTAATGGCATCATGGGTAGCTATCCTCTGCCCTCCGAATGGACAATGAGTCATATGAAAACTTGCTGCATCTAAAATGATACCACACTCACATGTGAGTAATGAAGATGTAGATGGATGGATCAAGCCAAGACATAACTTACTCGATGTGGAGAAAGTAGCTGGTTTGTTAGGAGCACCTAAAGGTGGGGTCATGCATTTCTTACTTGTTCTTCCACCTTCACTCCTCTCTACCAATCATGCTCTCCGGTGGACTTTTTCGCTTCGATTTGTGCACTTGGCGGAGCGTACATGTATATACACTACTGTGGTTACTCCCAGTGCGTGGTCATTGCATCACCTGCCAAGGCTTTTGATAACCGTGGCACAGCAAGATTGTTATTCCTCCCAGCCTGCCGTAACACACAATCATCATTTAAATAAGTTGGGCTGCATTTCATCCTCGTCCCCAGTCCCCAGGGTTGGGATGGCTCCTGTATCTTTCTAGTTTTTCGATCTCTTTCATTAAGCCAGAGTCCCTTCGATCAATAAAAGGACCTCAAAAGGATACAAGATATGAAGTCGTTTGAAGACTCAGGCTTGAGTACCGTTATAATCGTAATGGACGAAGGGTATAGACTCTAGAGTACAAATGCATGATCGTACATGAAAAGATTTACGTGTAAGCTTTAGCAATGCTCAATGTGGAAAGTTATGAATGTTCTGTAGGCAGTCTGATGAAACCTACAACGTGTCCGAACCCTTGTCTACCAATTAGGTCAAGGCTAGAAAAGAACTCCAAGAGTCAGGACTATGTCCTTGGACATGTACTGAAAAGAACAGTCTTGCTGGCTCCGGTTATAAGACCTGTACAGTAAGAATTGTATAGAATGACCAAATCATATTTTTTTTGAGAAAAATAATGCCGAATTCTGGAGTATTTACAATCCGCGAAAAACTGGGATCACTTTATACACACAGAACTCGTACCAACGAAAGTGAACTCCTCACAACGAAAATAGCATATGAGAAACACGGAGGCGATATGAGGAAATTCTTCCTATCCAATATGAATGTCAAAATTGTTATTAAGCCCTTTGGAAATATTTCACATTATTCTACCAATAGGTGAACCCAAAGGATTCCTGAAGCAAAGAACCCGAGGAACAAATTGATTTTGATTCTAAAGCTGCACTACACAGCTTACAACGCTAGCACTATACACCATACCTAAAAATGTGGACGTTTGGGTTAGTAAGCGAGAGCTTTGAATATATGCATTGCAAGTAACCCTGTCAGTGCGTATTGCTCCAGAGTTCGTTTCTACATAGTATGGGTTGAAAAAATCGCCTACAGTACTCGTTTCTTTATGGCTGACCAGGCCAACGTCTAAATTGACGGGGACGTCTCTGAGTACAGTCTAGAGAAAATGACCGGCCCCTCAAGCTGTCTTTCGCTCTACACCCAGCCTTTCGGCGAAGTCTGCAGCCATCAAGGGAAGTCCCTGGTGTAGGGAAACCTGACAAACATTTACAACGTTATAAAACCAATTGTATTGAATCTTCAATCTTCTCAACGGGAAGTAAAGTTGAATAATTTTAACTATCACATAAGACGATGAAGTCAGTTCTACACGTGGACAAGTTGGCAAGGAGGGTTTGGTACTTACTGTAGGTGCCCAGCCAAGTAGCTTGGTAGCCTTGGTAATGTCAGGTTTTCGCTGACGAGGATCATCAGGAGTGTTTTCGGTAATTTTGTAACTTGCTTCTGGGGCAATGAGCTGAACAAAACAACGTACAATCAAAATCAACCCTTTAAAACCTTCTTCGAGAATAATTGAAGTCCGACAACCTAATGAATAACTACCGGCTTAGGACAATCACTCTGAACTTGAACAAGTGGATGGATAAAATAAATATTCCATATGAAGCCATAACACTGCAGTGTTGGACTTTGAATACTCTGCTGTGTACCTCAAGCGAGAGTTGTTGACAACATATACAAGCTACATGCCAAGGAACAGAACATCACGTACTTGGACTATGGTCGGTGGACTAATGCCTGTAACCGAACGTGCTTACAAGAGAAAGTTGGCAAGGTAGTGTAAGTCAATATTCAGACACGGACCTCTTTTACAGCTTCGGCAAGCTCCAGCATGGTAAATTCGCCTGCAAGGAATGCGCATATTTCTTGAGATGTGAGGCTTCCTTGACCCCAAGACAAAAAGATACTGAGGTGCAACTTTAATATACAACAGTCATGCACAGCATCTCCAGCAGTGACTGACTATGACATCTGTTCCATGACCGAATTTAAACTTGGGAAAACCTCTGGTAAGAACGGATGCACATCTTTCGCATGCTGCAAATTCTTCCGTATATGAGGTAAGAATCCACAAGATTGTACAGAAAATGTTTGGGGGGGCATTGACTGTCACCTGGGTTGCCAATGTTGATAGGGCCGGTGTTCTCTCCTCGCATAAGTTTCATTAGTCCATCAACCTGCAACCAGATTCATTTGTCCACCACTTTCCAGTAAACATCAATGTACCTACGTGTACTACTGCAATAGCATACTCTTCATTGTAGAAGGTAAAATTTCAAGTATTCATCAATCTTCAAGAGACAGTATTCGTCACCATCGGTGCTGAAAACGTTTTAAGTTCATGGAATTGCGTTTATCGTCATTCAATACAATCACATGCAACAAAAATGGCCAGGCAGCTGGAAACATACCATGTCTGAAACGTAACAGAAGCTGCGAGTTTGAGTTCCTGGCGCTTGAACTGTCATCACTTCACCTCTGAAACACCACAAAACAAGAAGGATAATGCTGTAGGGTTAGCAACAAGAAGACTCTAACACCATCAAGTCAAATATCTTGTGAGGGTGCTCTCCTTGAAAGTAATGTACTCATTCGGACTCCGTCATACTGTCGCTATATACTCTACATACTGGCTGAATACACAACCAGAAGGCTTGATGACCGAGTGCAAATTGGCACTTTGTAACAAACCGTTCAAAAATATAATGAGTAGAAAAGCTTGAAAGAACCTGCCTAAAACAAACAGGCACCGATGTAGGCTTATCTGCACGATAAACACGATTTTATGTGTGACGAGGTGGACCATGGACAGCAGGGATAATCACCTCAAAGCTTGAGCAATGAAGTTGCTCACAACACGCCCATCGTCGATATTCATGCGTGGACCGTAAGTGTTAAAAATTCGGGCAATACGGATTTCTGTTTGACATTGGCGACCAGAACATAGAAAATTGATGAGACAGGATATAGAGAGCCTCTTTCCCTAGTTAGAATACCCGTTTACTTCAAACATTCTTCATTGATTCATCCTGATACAAATGAGTTTCATGTGAGATATCAGATGCCAACATTAGATTCCAAGAATCTAATGTTGGAAGAAAAAATCGAATTTATGATCATACCAACTCCATGTTGTCTGTGGTAGTCGAACATCAGAGTTTCTGCAACACGTTTTCCTTCATCATAACAACTCCTTACTCCTAGATACAGAAGCATCACTTGTGTTAGGATGATAAACTCTTAAGCTTGAGAGCAATCTCTTTTACAATAGAGCACCCAATACACCAATATACACCAAGTTTGAAGTTACTGAAGACGTCATGAGTCTGCCAGAATGAAAAATTTTGAGAGGAGTGTTCACCGATTGGATTGACATTTCCCCAGTATTCTTCCTTCTGTGGGTGCTCCAGAGGATCACCGTATACTTCGGAAGTCGATGTTAGGAGAATCCTGCTCAGCCACAAATGGATTGTCAATACTAAAACAATGAGCGAGATAATCGAGGACTCAGCTGATCAGTCAGTTGTCCTCTTGAAGATTGTGGCAGAGAGTGGCAGAAGCTATAAGGCTAGAAAAAAATCGGTAGGATCAGTTTGAAGAAAAAATTCTCACTCTCTCAATCAAGAATGTCCCAAGATCGGAGAACGGTGTGAATGTTGTCGTGTATGATGCAAACCGTTCATTCGCTACGGCAATGCAATCATTACGAACTTCACCCAAGACTAAAAGGAATAAAATGTCAGTAAACCTCACAAATTTAAGTCCATACCTTGCTCCGACACGCTTAGCCAAACCCAGCATATTCAACGTACCCATTACATTTGTTTTGATCGTCTGTCATGAGATTCAGCGGACATATGAGAAAAATTGTTGAGAGAAGAGGCGTCATAAACGTCAACTTTAAACTTACAACCATGGGCATTCTCAGCTTTTGATTGTTATAACTTTATGCTGTCCTGATATGTCGTGATCAAGAGAAAAAGGATAAATTGCATTTAACTTACCTTCACAGGGTTATGCTTGTAAAATATTGGTGACGCTGGGCAAGCCAAGTGGTAGATCTGATCTACTTCAACTAGGAGAGGCTCTGTGACATCTGGAAGAGAAAAGGATATCGCTTAGACCAAAGGACTTTTTAGATATGAACTGCACTTGGACATGTAGCATGATGAAAAGATATAGTGCTATGTCGATAGGCAACCAATCACAAGCAAACAGAACTTACTATACACTGCGAAATCATCCTCAAAGCTAGACCTGTTTGTGCTCAGCTAATTTTGCTCAGATGAGAATGTCAAAGCCTGGTGAAAGGCTTTAACACTGGGTAAGACTTCTTATTTGCTGAGCACAATAAACATTTCTAATGAATTTCGATCCTCTGAGTAATTTACGTTCAAAAACGGAATGCCTTCATATAAGGTCGGCGAACTCACCATGACGGATAAGTTCAAAATTTGGGTGACCCATCCAGCGCTTCAGATTCTCCTTAGTTCCTGTAAAAAAGTTGTCTGCCACAATGACCTGTAACAAAGAATTTAAGAGAAGTCCAAAAATTTAGTGACTACAATTTGCTTCGTGATATAACAGTATAATGTGATGTGTATAAAACATTTGAGATGCTTCTTGCTTCAAACCATACCTCATTCGTGCCTTCTTCCATCAAGCGATCCACCAGATGTGAACCTATGAAACCAGCTCCTCCAGTGATCAGAACCCTCATCTTTGCCTGCACAAAGAAGCTTGCATGACTAACCAAGAAACATGTCACCAATAGCTGCTCACGCCAAAAGTAGAAGGAAACAGAAACAGGCCAAGACCCAGTAGGTGTATGGTGGAAGATTAAACTAAAATTTTGGACTTGCTAGAATTTTATGAGTATAATCCGGCTTCCCCGAGAGGGAAAAATTGGAAAACAACCATCTATTCTCCCAAGAAAATTCCTAGAGCACTTTCAACGTATCCATCAAACAATTTGTTGCATTCATGATTTGTTTAAAAACGACACAATGTTTCTCAAATTCTCCACACAAGTACACTCTTTCCCAGGTCTCAAAGTTAGTTGAAAGGAAGTCGTAAGAATGACCCTTCAGCATTACAAGATTCTGACATGAAGTTAATACAATTTTTCAAAACAACGCTGTGCAAGGATGCTTGGCTGTATAATTTTGTGGATTCAAATGAGCTGCAATAATTTGGCTGAATTCCAAACATCAAAGACATGAACAGCTAATTCTTAGTTTTCTAATAATTTATGTTCTGGCATAAACAAGGTGATTCTAGACACTGTTGCAGGGAAAATGGCTTTAGTTCATGAAAATAAAAGGAGCCTCTAATTCCGATATGGTTTAAACAGGCCTCACACCAGGAACAAAGAGCCAATTAGTCCTATATGACAAATAGTTGGGCCCACGACCTTTCAGAAACTGTTAAGGTGTTATAACAAAGCGTGCAATTCATCGAATCAAACTATATCTGCCTGACATAACTCACAAGCTGCGGTTCTGACTCATAAATCTTCGGTCCACTATGGTTAAGAAATACAAGCAAAAAGAAGATAAAACCTTACGAATTGATTTGCCTGATGTTATCAAGACTAACCGTGGTGTACTTTGACGATCGCAGCGGTGAAGGAGTGGGAGGAGGCTTGGAGACGGCCCCCTCGCCATTTGTAGCAGTATCTCCGTTCATGATGCCTGCACGCAACCATCGATGTGAAGGCCAATTCAGGATTTTCTCGCAGTGAAACAGGATAACGTCAAGAAAACTTTACCGCACAGCTTCTCCTGCGTTAAAGAGATCCTTGGCGTCACAACATCAACACCTCCCAATTCCAAGGAGGTCTAGTGATTGTACTGGAGATCAGCCATCGCTATGCACCGCAAACAAAATAGTGATTCAATATAGATGAATGCTCTAAATAGATCAAGCTACTGAACAAGCTGGAGATGTTTCTCAAGAACAGCCTCCAATTGATAGCAAATTGATAGAACTGGCTACAATGTAGCCCCTACTATGCTCGTGTTCTCTTCAAGAAGGCTTTGGTTTGGGTCCAGCTACGACATCACATTTCCCTCATATCAACCACGTCTATTGTCGCCGATGACTCCGACAACAAATGAGCTCCTGAAGAAGTCAGTTTGTGATGACAGCAGCAAGAGGACACATTTTCGCTGCTCGACGAAACACGTCGAAACCAATGAGGACGTGGGCAAGGCTGAGAATATGGAAAGAGACCAAGCCGCACGGAAAGGATCTACGCAGCAGCAGAGAATATACCCAATAAAATAAAATTAACAAAATTG
This sequence comes from Marchantia paleacea, assembly GCA_014180765.2. NCBI lineage: Eukaryota > Viridiplantae > Streptophyta > Marchantiopsida > Marchantiales > Marchantiaceae > Marchantia > Marchantia paleacea. The sequence continues at coordinate 2,102,810 of MUAA02000064.1, forward strand.
AGAGACGGATCTTGCCTCACTGCAATATCCCAGGCGAAAGACTGCAGATCTGATCCTCGTGCAGGAGCTGTGTCACAGTCAAAGCAGAAACACAGTTTCTCTGGTGTCAAAACCACGGATCTGCGTTTCCCAACAAACAATGTGACAAGATAATTCCTCGAACGACAGGAAGTCCTCGATAGAACAAAGAGATCCGCGAAACCTCAGCATCAAGCTACGGCCAAGCTTCAAACTTGCAACAGCAGGAGGCTATAAGCTAGCAACCAACGCCAATCTCTATCTCCGTCCTCTTCCTTCTACATTGTATAGAGTTCTCTCGATGTCCTTCCATCTCTCTCTCTCTCTCTCTCTCTCTCTCTCACTCTCACGCGCACGGACAGACTCACACGATCCTGGTGCCACGCCCACCACGCCTGCCTGCAACAAGAAGGATGGGATCCAGAAAACGCTGAAGTGCCTTCCGTCGTGGACTCTGCCAATGAAGTTGCCCTGTGCAGGCTCCCTTTTCTCCTGCTGCTGCTGGGCTGCTTTCTTAATTCCTCTTCCTAATTAAGAATTGTCAATTTGCAATGAGACAAGCTGTCCACTGATCCGATATCTACTAAACTAAAAGCGCCCCTCCAGCCCTCGCTCTTTGGATGGCGACGATCGCTATTCGTTTCACACGAGCCGTGCTCGGTCATTCATTCCCTCCCTCACCTTCTTCGCTTGCTTCGGAGCGTTGCTCGGTTCGCTCTGGTCAGCAAAGAACGCTCAAACATTTCGTATGTGCGCACGACAGCAGCCGCACGCTCGAGCTCACGACGTCCTCACCAATTAATTAATCATCCCGTCGATGCGATCATTCACTCCTCCGGGCCCGCGACGCAAAGCGGACTGGAGGCCGTAGAGGACCGGCGTGGGGCCGTTCCGCGCACCAATCGTCATGAGGATTTGTAGAGATGGACTTCCCATCACGACGTCCATCGCCACGCTGTCGGCTTTGATTGATTGCTGAGGGCGGACCCACCATCATAACCTTCGAGCTGCGCTACTCCAACTTGGCGTCGCCGCCGGGAAAACCCCGTTCCCTCGCGAAGGCCGCTTCACCGAATCCCGCCATCGATTGCGGAGAGGGCCAAAGAATCCCCTTCAAGGAATCCCGCCAAAGCCAGCGGAGCTTTCCCCTCGCTGCCCTACAATGGCCGTGTATGAATTATTGGCTCCACCTCGTTGTGGAAAGCTGTTCGTAAGATTTCCGCCACCAGAAGCGGAGAAGTGTTAAGCTATTTTTCATAACTTCATGCGTTTTGTTATATTACTTGGTATCCCTCTTTGCTTCATAACCTCTGCCGAATGTAGCCGTGCTTCTCTATGCTTCTAGTCCCTGCTATCACAGTACTCTCCCTGCAAAGCACTCCATGCTGTAGTCGAGTAGCAACGATAATTCTGCCACACCTTGGAAAGTACTTAATTACCTCGATTTCTGATTTGAGCCTTTTATGTTCTTTGTCTCCATTCTTGCCATATTTTAATTTTCACTGTTTTTTGTCAAAAGAAATGAAACTCCATGTGTTGCCCATAGTCCCTCGCTATGTGTGCAATAACCAGTATAGTATAAGACCATTACTTTCAAATATTAACTTTTGGTACTACCTTTAGTTTTGGTGTTTAATGTCTAGGTTTCTAGTTGGTGCAATCCATTTGAGAACAATCAATGGTAATATTTTTTGGGATGCTATGTTATTTGACTTAGATAATTTTGACACCTAGCCCGATGTTATCGTTTTGGTTCATTCAACAAAAGGGATGTCTTCCCATCCCTTTTGTTATTTTATTTTACTGTGGTTTTCTCTTGTGGAACCGCACCTTCCGTCGCGGTACAAAAGTGTTGAAAGTGGCGCACCTTCTCGTCGCAGTTGGCTTGTCTTCATCACTCACCTCTCCACCGTCTTGACATCAGTTCAAATAACGATCCGTGATTCCGTATAATATCGAACTACGGTCGAATGTTGGGACTCAAGCCTCTCCAAACTCGGTTCCAAACTCGGTTCGAGCGGATCTTCCGTTGTGGTTCGGCCTCGATTCTCGTGGTAGCGGGCGAATTGGGCGTGTAAATCAGACTCTTTGGCGTTGGCGCGGTTCTGTCCTCCGTAACTCCGTATTTACGCGTCTGTTGAAAGAACTTGAGACTTCGGTCTTTCGCCTTGTGCTCCACGGTCGGTGCGTCCGTTCCTTCCCTTACTATGCTTCGCTTCGCATGCACTGATTAGAATTTATAGACCAATCAGGGATGTGTGGAATGAGCTTGTAATATTCCTCTAAGCGGGGAATCAAACGGCCTGGAGTGTATTGGGACTCGGGAGTTCATTGAGTTAGTGGTCCCGACATGGTTTTCAGTTTTATCGGAGAACCTTGCACTCAAAGAAAAGTTCAAGACCTCCAATTAGGAGGAATTTGAGCCTGCAAATAGAGTGCGAAATTTGTGAAAATGCCGAATCATGAGTGAAAGCAGGCCTGCGGTGTCATGACTTCCTCACTGTGTACTAAATTGAACATATTGTCTTGACTCTAGACCCACCAAATGATTCATTTGCAAGATTCATGAAATGTACCAGAATATATGGTCTCTTCACTTGTTCCTTGTATCGTACAACAGTTGTAGTTTCCCTTCCTCACTCTAATGGTATCTTATGTCTGATGTTTTCTTTGATGCAACCCTCCCCAGTTAGGAGTACACATGAGAGAAGGAAGGACGGACTCATTCTCACTTAGCATCACATGAATTTACTTTATCAACCCCTTACTTAGGTAGTCCTACCCAATGACGCAGTTGTGAGTAATATAGCAAAAAGGATGGGAAGACCCCATCAAGTACTACATGGATAAAACTAAGGAGGTAGGATGGGGCTAGACACCAAACACATCACAATGGGAAATATGTCCTACAACACCTAAGATATCCCAACTATCTAGATCAAACGATCTACATACCCATTTCGCCTAGTATGGTAGGCTCTCTCTCATGATCGTGTCGAAGTCTTCGTCCATAGCTCCATATAACTCCAAGGCTAGAACAAAGAGGTGAACTCTCTACATATCTCTATACTTGGAGAACTTGGTTGTTGCCACTCCACTCGTCGCCCATCAAGAAGGATGGGTAATCATCCCCTCTAAAATTGTGTCATGTGTAGGATTTATAACCACAATATCCGCAATAGTAATATGATCCTTCTGAACCAAATATATGTGTCATAACCCAAGTTGACTAAAGGCATACCAATGCTCCTTATATGTGAGGTATCCACGCACTTGTGCCATAGCAAACACCATATCCCTAATGACATCATGTGTTGCAATCATATGTCCTCTAAATGGGCAATGAGTCATATGGACACCCTTTGAAACTAAGATAATATCACACACACAAATCAATAATGAAGATGCAGATGGATGGATCAAGCCAAGGTGAAACCTCATCGATGTAAAGAAGGTAGATGGCGCGAGTTGGAACGTATTGATACATGGTTGAGCCAAGATCCATGAGCTTGCACCCTTGCCAAAGCAAGAGCATATACAAGCTCTAGTAGTACAAAAAATGGTCGGATCCACTAGGAGAGAGTGTAGAGTGTGTTAAAACTATCAATACATCAAGATAAACTATAGGTCTCTAGTCCAATTGGTGAACCAAGAGGAAAAGGATGTGAGCTCTTGTCGTATTTTCAGGGACAAAGCATTTATCGTTTATCATAATAGTACCTATAAGGAAAATGACCTCATCCAAGTTCCTCAAATACATCTCAAGGATTTTTCTATTTGCAATCACAAACCAGGAGGATAGCAAAGGTGCCCAACTAGCCAAAAACGCCATAGGTGTCGTCTACTCTATCAATAACAAGACTACCCCTCCACACAAAATTGGCAAAAATGTTTGTCTCCTTGTCAAATCTTTTGTCACACACTCGAAGGTCCCTAGTCTAATGATGTCACCAAAGACATCCATGATCCTCTTATCAAAAGCTATCAAACATGATATGAATACAGGTGAAGGAATAACCGTGCAAAGTAGGTAGGTGTGTCAATGAATAATACTAAAGGAGACTATATCAAAACACCACAAGCGGATCCCTTAGTAGAGAAAGATCATCTACATATAGTACATCTTCTACAAATATCATGTCTAGATAACGTAAGACAAAGTTTTCTGATCCTACTTGCACTTCTAATGGTACTGCCTCACCCATGGATGGATGCAAAGACATAAAGAGGAAATAATCTCCTCATTATGACTAGCCATATATAAAAGATGTAGGGCTCGTCTGCTCTACTATACTTCATACTCTACCCCAAGATCCTATACTCTCGCAATCGAGGAGAATCTGAAGTATCATGTAGTTGAACATGGATCCTAACATACATCCTATATATACTCTTCTTGCAATGCAGCCCAATCCACTACTTGGAATCTTTGAAATCTAAGTGTAAGTTGCATATGTCTAGCACGTTCCCCTAGTACAACATAGACATCATCGTGGAAGTATGAGAAACAAAAATCATGTTAACTCATTCATGGGATCACTTGTCAACCAATCAAGCTGTAAGAGAAAAGCTTGTCTAGCCTCGTCATGGAGTGCTCGAGGAGCCTATGAAATAAATATGGATATGAGAACCTAATGTCAAAAAGCCCCATAATAGAATTGACGAGGATGCTAACCACTCCCACCAACCAATCCGTATAGCAAAAACGATCAACAAAGGGATAAACATAACATGTATGATACCTGAAACTCAGATGTCGATGTGGTCACACATGCGCATCCCAAGTGGTCCAATCATAATCTTTGTGCATCTTTTCCACATAAGTCTTTACCCCTTGGGAGTTAAATAGTAGATGACACACTTCACAAAATGTATCATGTTCCATGAAGGTAAGGGAATTCATAGCTAGCACAAAGAGAACGATAGTGACACAATGTATTCCATCATGTATCTCCTCCCATTTACAAAATCACAACCCCAAACACATTAACTCACATGATTAAATGCTAACTATCAAAATCTTCTAAAAATCTAAATCTAAATCTAAAAAAAATCATAACTTTCTATTCCTATCTCTATAATTTTTTCAACTATGTTCCAATAGAACCAAAGTAAGAAATGAATAGATTTGAACAAAAAGACCCATCCAATTTGAGACAAATCACTCGGAACCCTAAACACTGTAATTTCACTAATATCTCTCCATACAATTATCCATAGTTTTCAATTTGAATATCAATTGATACAAAATTAAAAAATGAATAGAATTGTTTATTCACTCTCAACTTTTTGCAAAGTATAACTTCATAATGATTGAAAAACTATTCACTTCCTCCTAGTCTACTCTTCCCTCTCCCCAACCCTGGAGCTCTCAAGTGGACCTGATTGTTCCAAACTTCAGGAGTGATTCCTTTGATCCCATGTTCGACTTGGGAGGAGACGGGACTTATGTAAAGCACTCCACTCTATTCACATATTCGACATTTGGATAAGTGAGAATTCATTTGAAGATGTGTCACACATGCAGAACTGTAGTTGTGGTGGTGGTTGTTCAATTTCGCACTCATCAACGCTGTAAAGAAGACCCCTCAAGCAAAGTCTCCTGTCAAGAAAGGTACGCGGGCTTCAATCACGTTACAGTAGTCGTCTACCCAATTCCGCCGAGAATGGAAGTTGAAGAAAGCTGGAGAGGTGTGCTGAGAAGTACCGCGTTTTCGCTCTGCCATTCCATAATCCACATCTATGACAGCGGCTCGGAGAACCTGGACCCACTAAACCCATCCAACTACAGTAAGTAGATCCTGCTAACTTTAGAGAGGAGCTTGAACTATTTCGATGCCATGTTCCTAACATCAAGAACCTGAGATTTTAGACAGAACAATATCGTTACGAATCGGCTTCCTTGGATTTGGGATTGCTGCGTCGGCTGAGACTCTGGCAGTTCTTATCATTCTGTTTCTTCACTTTGGCTGAATTTTGGTATCGAGTCGATTACTGCGAGATGCTAAAAGATAGTGCGTTCACAGTAACAACCTCTTCTTGAAGACCTGTGGCCCCATTTCACCTTTGTTAGTCAATTATTATCCAGCTTTTGTAGCTACATGAAACTAGTGCCCTCCGTTGTTTATTGCTTTAAAGTTTGAACTGCATCAACGTGAGTGCGCAGGGATGGACTGCATTGTTTGCTTTTCCTGGCATTCATCTTCAAAAGGTGGATGTACGTATACGAAATCAATATCGATCAGTTTTCTGGAGACATGATTGCGAGAATGTCCTTCACATGAACTTCCATCGAAGAATTTGTTAAGGAATGACGTACGCAGGAAAGAGACGGGATCAAATAACTCGATTGGTATTCGAATTCCTTCTTGTGTGGGAGTTTCTGTATTATATAGAATTATATCATGGGTGAAATTTGAGTAGTTACAACTTGGTAATCAGAACACGGTATTACTGAATGACTAGAATCGAGCTGCCATATAACTCCCGGATGCTTACACTAGTATCATATCAGGTGTTCCAGGTGTGGATCCGCGTGGTCCGACCCATCCAAAGGCATGTTGGAGCCATTTTCCACAAGTACTGCCTGATACTAGAGCTGCGCTAGCAGTATTTTCTTCGAGGCGTCGATTAGCACTTGTCGATCTCTGTAGGCAGTTTCGACGGATCTGTCCAATACTTTAGAGACCTTGTCGACTAGATTGGGGCCATCAACCTTCTATGTACTTCGGCGAGACACAAGCGTGCACGGTGTAGATGTCAGATAGAGATCTGAGCATAAATTGATGGCTTGCAAGGGGCACTAAGTCCAGAAGTGTCCCTTTGCATCCTTTCTAGCTTCATCGAGCTTTTGAAGTAGATCCAACTCCTGTTCATGTTTCGGTAATTTGGCAAATGTGGGTTGACTTGTGGCGAATGTTGCCTCCATATGCTACGAGTCGTAGCAAGCTTTTCTTAGAATTCCTCTCAAGCTTACTCTGATCTCGTACCTTGAAGTTGGTACAGGCTTTGATTATAGTTGGAAATATTATGGCTTAGGCAGGCTTCATCAGTTGTGACTACATGAATAATGCGAATAAATACAGATTTGCTGTTATAGGTTTCACTCTGAAATGCTTGCTCAAGATGATGCAATACACAAGCTGGCTGCACGTTACTTATTCACTCTTCTCTCAAGAACGAGCAGTGCTGCATAATCCCTGAGTAAAGACTTTTGCCCACACTCGTCATGAGGTCCCAGAGGAGAAAGTACAGCAGTAAGCACAACCTCTTCTATCACCACAGGGCTTATCACGACGCACTGTCAGTACATCCTGGACGCATCTGTTACTATATAAAATTCCTAGGACACATGTTTTGAGCGAAACAATTCTGGACTATCAAAAAGTGCATAGGATACACTTGGCGTTGTCCCAAACTATTTGTGAGGTTTGATCTTGGTCTTGCTATCGTACAGAACTGGTGCCAAACGCAGAGGAGTCTGCCCATCATTATATTGAAAAACAACGTTCCCGCTATTGCGAGGCCGCAGCTGCTTTACAGCATATTTCCTGATGCCGAGCACTGCACGGCGTGCGTCCATATGAACCGTGGAAGTCACATGCAGAAAACCTTTTTGTTATTGAACGCATGCAGGTTATTTCTGATAACCTGCATGCGTTCGGGCGAATCGGACCTCTAGGGGTTTGCGATTTGTTGTACTTGAACCGTTCTCCTCCTTCTTTTCTGTTTTCATTCTCTCTTTTTCTACAAAAGAAAACTCCTTTAAGGAATGGGATCAAAATTGAAACAGGTACATTATGCAAGTATGTCAAGAATTTATCAAAGAGAGTCTAGCAAGCAAGTAATGGAGAGGAAATAGTTGGGCTATAAGTTGTATAATGTAATTTTAACATTAATTTCCATTTGAATCTATCCAGCGATCTTAGTCTAGTTTGTCCACAATCACCTACAGTGTTGACAATTGTTAGACTTATCATATGAACACTTGGCACATTATCCCTTTAGCAGTTAGAGTAAAACCACACTTGAAGCTATTATAGATGTGGAATATGTATTAGTTTATGTGAGTGGATAATTAGTATGGAGTGAGAGCTTTTATGGCAGATGTGGTTATCACATATCTGATTGCTATATATGATAAGGTAGTTGGCTAAATGGAACTTGGCGCCAGAGATAAAATCTCAAGTATAGAGGATTGCAAAAGTACATATCTTTATTCCCTTGGGCTGTGGAGATGCATTGGCCTTGGGATATGATATGGACAGTTTTGTTAAACACTGCGCATGACTTTATCAAATGCGATATGGATCACATTTGCCATTATACAACTCTATTCATTTCTCCACACAACACAAAACAATAGCACTTCAAGAGCATTAGTTATAGCTATACATAAAAAAATCTTAATGATAATAGATGCATATTTAAGATCATTGTTTTTATTATATCTTACACTTTGATTGCATGAGATGCTCAAGTACTAGGGACAAGGTAGAGATTTATCAAGAAAGTGATTAGTAGCTGCTTATTCTCCTGAACCGTAGAAGATATTTTGAGGAACAACGAACAAGATAGAAATTTTCAAGGGGATTGATTAGTATTTTCTTATCCTCTTTACCCGTGAGTGACGCTATCTTATCTAGATATTTGTTTTATTTCTAGTTGGATTTTCATGGTTCTTTTTATCCCATGCGTTGAACTTTTTTTTTTCTTATAATGTTTTAATGTTGCAAAAATATGTACATGTAGTTACACTAGGATTAAGGTATAGAACATGATTTTAAGATGTACTCACTCACTTCATTGTCGTCCCCAAATACCCAAATGGATATTTGGATGTGTACAATACAATCCGTGGTTGTTATTTTCAACTTGATGAAAATCTTATAGTGAATCATGCAAGGTTAAAGTATACAAGAATACATTTTTTTATGATGATTTGCTTGATAATGCAATCAACCTGGTTGGAAATGACAAATATGAAAAATGTAAGCTTCAATACATGTCAAATGTTTTTTAACGACACTTTTAGGTGGTATCTATGATTTTCATGATACAATCATTGTTTTGACACCATGAAAAATTCAATTATGAATTTTGTTTGTAATGTTTGAATGTAGCATTAATTTAATGTCCTTTCCCATGATTGTTAATGAATTATTATCCTGAAATGTTCTGATTTGAAAACATTGTACACACCCTCATATCCCATAAATGGTGGTGAATTATCTCCAATTGTAATCCCAAGCTTGATCATATATAGTTGATGTTATGCTTATTCTATGTATCATTAAATGTACAAAATTGTCATCATTTTTTATATTTATTTTTGAATTTAAAATTTTATTTATTTGTTGTAACATAACATCATGCAGTTTTTTTACTAGAAGTAATTTTTCCTTTATATTGCAATATAATATTAAATTGCTATTATTGTTATTTTATTTTCATCTCAAAGCACTTGAAAATAAAATTTTAGATAATATATAACATAATAAAATTTAAAAATTGAGATAAAAATATAAACTTCATCAATGGATCAAATTAGTTGAAATTTTATGAAATAATTATATCAAAAAAAATTTGATTTTAATTTTAAATTAATGAAGTAAATTTTTTTCTGATTGCAATATGATAATTATGTATATTTTTTAATATGATAATTATTTTATGATATATTTCTAATTTTTTTCAAAATTTAATAAACATATCAAATATTTATCAAAATATCATCATATATATTATCAATTATTATTTATGAAAAATATATCTAAATTATGATAGTACAAAATATATATATACCTAAATGGATAAACTTCTCATTATGTGGAAAAAATATCTCGATTTACTAATTTATAAGTAAATAAAAAAAATATTTTCTAAATATTTCTTTTTTATATAAAAATTTAAAAATTTAAAAATATTTTAAAAACTATATTGATGAAAATTACTTTATAATATGCTTTATTAACATGAAAATAAGATTCATTTGTGTGAACATTACATGAAAAATATTGTAAGATAACACTTATTGTTGAAAATATTTTCATGATACATTTTCTAACTATAATTTTCATGATGGTTCTTATTTTTAAACAATTTTATTAAAAAAATATAAAATATATAACATATAATCATACAATATGCATACAAAATACTTCAAATGATTTATTATAATATTATATTGATGTATAATTTGATATGTTAAATGATTAAAATTTTGAATGGAAGCAACAAATGTTCATAACATTAAAATTTCAATTTTTTTAAAGATCAATCAATTTGGATAACTTAAAAGATTATTAAAATAAAAAATTATTGCATGAATGAAATTAAGTTAAATTCAAATGAATTTAATTTTTTTTAAATGAAAAATAATTCATTATAACTAAAGAAAATAAATTTGAAATTTTTATGATGAAAAAAATAAATAGTATATTTTGACTAAAAAATGATGATATAATGAAGTAATGTAAACAAATCTTGATTATCTATAGTTACTTTAGCCAAATTGTAGATTTATCACTAAATCACTTAATGACAAAATAGTGATGCACATGATCCAAAAAGTGAAAGGTAAACTTTGACTTGCATGGATACATGACAAGGTGACTATTGTAAGGTTAACTCTTTGTCTTTTTAATCACAGTTAGTTTAACCATGATTAGATTAAGTTAGTTAGATTAGTCATCTACTAGCCTCATGGATATGTATATTGGGCCGCCCCCTTTGGATGATCAATGTATAAACTCTCACTATGGAGACTCATATACTTTCAATTTTAGTGAAACACTCGCTCTTGCACGTGGATTTAGCCTATTGATCAATCAAATAAATATGATGTTTGTGTTTAATGTTCTATTGGTTGCATTGTTGGGTTACTCAAACCTCACTATTGGTATCATAGTTGGGTTGAAAATTTATTTTAATTGTGAAAAAGTTATGGATGCGTTCGAGAGGATCATTGATAATCTAGAATTGCAAGAAGAAATCAGAAGTTTCAGATTTTCCCATCAGAAATTTCTGAAATTGTTTAGTATGACAAGAGTAGAAGAGATAAGAAATTTCATATTTTTCCATCATAAATTTTGGGAAGCATTAAGTCAAAAGAGAGGAGAAGAGATCAAATTGATTTTAGATTTCTCCAGCAAAAATCTTGGGAAACGTTCAATTTGATGAGATCAGAAATTTTAGATCTCTAGATCAGAAATTTTGAAACTATTTAGTCGGACGAGAGGAGATTTGATCAAAAATTTCAACAATCCATAGTAAATTCAATGATGTTGAAATCAATAAATTTCATATTTTTTAGATCAAGAATTTTCAGATATTTATACTTTCAATTGTAACTTCAACAACGCTACCATCGAAACCCTAATCGCAACTAAAATTATGACCGTAATTATAATTACAATTGTGATCGTGATTGCAACAATGACAATGACTACGATTGAGATCAGACAACTGGCAGAACTTCGGACAACATTTTGGGCATCAACTTTGGGTAGCATACATAAAGTTCGGGCAACATTATGAGCATTTTTGTGGGACATGAGTGTCTTAGACATCAATTTGAAGTTTATTTATATCGTGGAGAAAAACGATATTACCTCTAGTGCATCACAAGAATTTTGTAACTCAATGTCATTTACTAAAATTGATGGCTCAAGATGTGAAGTGGAGAAGTTTGATGGCCAAATTGACTATGTCTTGTGGGAACGACAAGTGATTAGCATCATTTAGGCAATGGGTTTGGGGAAGGTATTCAAGTCTAAATCACTTGATTGTGGATGATGAAGATTGAAGTGAATATAAGATCAGATGGTTAGCATTGTGATGTTGTATCTCAAGTCCAACGTATTCAAATAAGTGGAAGAGCATGATATTGTGAAGGACTTGTTTGCAGCTTTGCATGAAAAATCCCACCACAAGAAGCTTTCAAATTGAATATACATTTCATTAAAGCTAATGCGTTTAAGGATAGTAAAAGATACAAAAATCCAAAATCATGTTGATACATTTAATAATTTTCTTGTGGACTTGGAGAATCTTGGAGAAGATTTTAGTAATGAACGCAAGACATTTCAACTTTTGAGTTCATTATCGGTATCATATTAGTCCTTGTCATGTATATTAATTCATTATGATAAAGAGACAATCACATACAAGAAGGTTGTGATTGCATTGTTGAATGATGATATGCAACAAAAACTATTGTTGGTTTTCCATCCTCCTACTTTTTCATACATAAATTTGAATGTTACTCATGGAAGAACTTGCATCAAGGAATTGAAGAAATATATGATCAATTTTAATTTAAGGTCAAAGTTTAGATCTTGATAGGGATGAAAAGGAAATAAAATGTTGGAAATTTGGCCACATGAAGAAGGATTTTTATCATAAGTATCATGGTGAGTCTTTAGCTCAAGTGGCGATGACAGGAGATGAAGTATATGACCTTTGTACTTCCACATAAATTGGAAAAGATGAATGGATTATGAATTCAACTTATTCTTACCACATGTGTCATATTAGAGATTTTTTCAACATCTACACACTGTCAAACGGTTCAATCCTGATGAAAAATGATATATAAGATCTATGGTTGTACATATAGTATACAATGTGAGTTCATCTAAAGTGTGACTAAATTTATATTAGTCATGATTATGTTTAGTTAGTTATGGTTAAATTGGAGGATTACACAACAGAATCCTTCAAAGAGCTTGATCTTCCATTTTCAAATGAGTTTCAAGTCATCATCACTATGCAAAACACTCATGCAAGAACTCTATTCGAATGATCATTAACGAAAAAAAGAAAATCTGAAAAGTAAAATAGTTTTTTTCACTTTTATATCCCATACACTTAAGGTATCATAACTTTTTTTCTAAAAATGATCTTTCAAGTACTTTTTAATTTACATGTAGCTTAGCTTGTGATAAATAGTCGTGCAAAGTTTCAAATCCTGATTTCACTCATGCACAAAATGATGATTTTTGTACATTTTTTCTTGAAAGATATCTTTCAAAACCTATCATGACACTAGCATGTTCTAACTATAATAACTTTTGATATAGATATCATTTTACTGAGATTTCAAGTGCAAAATATATCCCATTTACTAATCTTAAATCAATAAAATTCTTGAAAAGATTTTGGAAAATATATTTTTAATCCCAAAAATGCACTATACCCCTCATTCAACTCATCTCAAACAACACTTAAGTAAACAAAATGTACAAAATAAATTTCAAGCTATCATATAATACTATTGGATATACAAATGATATACTATTTTGTAACATGAACTCGACTCGCTCTTCCCCCACTATCCTCCCCAAATGAGTTCTCATCATTGCTTTGTCATGGGCAATAAACTAGATTCGAAATATTTTTTCTCCTTCTAGATTTAGGTCTCATCAACGGAATAAAAAATATGACTTCCAGGCTTACTCTCTCTCAAGTTTATCTCCAATAATTTTTTGGAAGCTCATCATGAATCCAAAAGTATATGTTCAAACCTGATGACCATAACCCTAATGCATCCATTTACACAAACTCTCTAATTCAAGACTCCATAATCTCATGAGAATTCTCACAAAGCTCAAATATATACTCAAAAGTTAGAGATATCTTATTGATGATCAAAAACTTATTTTAAACAAGGCTTCAATCCTAAACAAGGCTTCATTCACTCTTCGAACAACATGTACCCAAAATTCCATTCTCCCCAAAACTAATTTGAAAGATGTTTTTCAATTTCTCTATTTATATTACTTAGGATTTTATTCTAGTAACTAAAAATAACCATCATGAAACTTTTTCTTACCGAGTTTAATCGAGGTAGAGATCACAAACCCCAATGATAAAGGATACATTGCAACATGCAATTGGTCCATTTGGATTTTCTATAAGCCCAACTACCATTCAATTGATTTTGATGTATGAAATCAATCTCATCGCTAGATTTGAAGATCCTCACCAAAGAAAAACAATAAAAAATTAGTCCAAGTCAAGGATTGGCAAGATATCAATGTGTAGAATCTATTTCTTGATTTCTACTAAACAACAAAGTAGTTGTTCTCATCTAAGGGCAAGACATGATTGTTTTGGCGGATTTGAACACAAGAGAGTTTAGAGTGGAGTTTGAAGAGAGTACAGTAAAAATTTCTATAATAGCAAAACGTGAGAGTTGTTCTACTATGGAAAGGAGTGACATAAGCTGGTGAGTTGTCCTTTGAGAACCAAAAATTGGAGGTTGAAAGAGAGAAGAAACTTGAAAGAGCTAAACCTTCATCTAATATCATACTCTCCCATGAATCCAAGAGTGGAACATATTGTGACAATTGTGAAGTGACAATACTTCCCATATGATACAAGTGTAGTGGTGTGAAATCTATGTTGGATTCACTAGTGAATGACTTTGATGATAAAATGAGTGCATATACCAAAAATTTAAAATCTTTAGATGACTCAAATTTCAACTAAATATGGAGATCATTTTCAAAATGATTGAGAATATGTCTATGATGGTAAGACTTATCGTGTGTTTAGGATAAGAGAGAGCCATGACAATCATAAACCAACCAATTCCTTTATTTTGTCATTGATAAATTACTTTAGAATGGAGCTTGTTTTATTTGTGTGCTATCAGGGAGTCCCATATAAATTTTGAACAACAACAACAACAAAGGAAGTTGGAAATGGAGTAAGTTCATATGTTTTATGAAAGAGGTAATGAAGATGTAGAAGCTTTTGTGAGTGATTTCAAGAGAGCATATGTTGAAAACAATGAGAGAACGAAGACCAAATGGGTTATTCTTTTGCCCGACTTCTAGGATGATTTCAAATTAAAGTGATACAATGAGTACAAGAAGGTACACGTACATGATACATTAAGAAGAGTTTGACGAAGAATCTTATTGAAAACTTTTTTCTGGATGAAAGTTACGAAAAGCTGATATGTGAAGTCACCTTTTTGAAGCAAGGGGAGAGTGAAAAGATGAGGTCATATGTGGAGAGAACGAAGAAGTTGGAGACATATTTTTGTGTGATGTTAAAAAATAGTGGAGACGAGGTGGTGACAACCATGATGGGGATTGTGGCAATGTTGACAAAGAATTTTATTGGAGGTTTGAAGCCTTAAATTTGAAGAAAATTGAGATATGAAAAGCACTCTTTTAAGATTGAGGCTATTCGCATTGCTATTTGAATGGAGGAGAATTTAGAAGATGATGATGATTTTAGCTTGATGACAAGAGAAGTAACACCATCTATTGTGATAAGAACGGCAGCTCCAACAGTTATTGCTTCACTAGTAGTAAATACTCTAATGGTAGATCTGTAACATGAGTTAAAATCCATCATAGAACGCTCGTCAATCTCGAGATCAATGTGGTACAATTATGGGATATGAGGAATTAGAATGTAGAGGAAGGTTCTAGAAGAAATCCATCACAAGGGAATTTCACAATTTCTTGCTTTAGTTGTGGAGGTCTTCACTTCCAGAGAAATTATCCTAATTCTCAACAACATGATGAAGTTCCGCACAACAATCATACTCATGCTCCAAGTCAATTGAAGGACAAGGAAGTAGCGTCTATTGATGTGTTTCTTCATCAATGCACATTTGAAAAGGGAGAGAGTTCTATGAGTTCAAGAGTAGATATTCTTACAAATAGTTAGAAGAGAATAAGATTTGTAGAGGAGTCCATCTCAAGGGAGTATCAACCAAGCTAGAGTACTCAGCCGAGAGGACCGAGGAAGAAGTTGGGAATGGATGATTTCATCTACCCAACTATAGTATGTGAGGAATCAAAAAACCAATATAATTATTGACCAATTGATTTCTCTACATCCTACGTTGAGAAAATAGTTGAGGGGAAATTTAAGTTTCAAAAGGACCAAGAAGCAAAGATCCAAGGAGAAAACTTTCATGACAAATGTTGGATTATGTGTGGTGGATGTCGCTGCCTAAGTGGTATGTACTCAAGCTTCAAAGATTGAAGTACATATTAATGGACATGATGTTTCAGATGTTCTGATGGATGGAGGATATGTTGTGAATGCAATGTCAAAATGTTTGTTGAAGAAGTTGGGCAAGAAGCCTTCAAGACCTTTCATCATCATTGTTGGGATGACCAACAAGCAAAATGTGAGATCTATTGGAGTGGTGGATAAGGTGGTAGTAAGTATGATGGGAGTTCAAACCTTGTTATCTTTTCAAATGATTGAGGAAGCTAGCTATGACTTGTTGTTATGAAGACCTTGGTTGAGGACGGTGAGGACTATTGATCGATGGCACAAGAGTTACCTTCAAATAGGACCAAAGAACCATCGAGTGAAGTTTCCTTTAACAAGTGATGGAGGGGGAATATCAAACTTGGATAAACCTACCAATGATTAATGAAAGTCTGAAAGTGAAAAAAGTGGCAGTTTTTTAGAGGTTGATACCGACATGTAGATCAATAAGGAGAGCTTGTCTGAAGACACTTCGGATGATGAGGTTCAAATACAAGTTCTTGTTGCAATGGATTTACTTTCTAGGCCATGGGTGAATGATCTCGACAAGACGAAATGAGTGAAAAGGAGATAACTTGATGGCTCTCCACTCTCAAGTTTGGTCCCAAATTTATTAAGGAGGAGAAGGCAAGGTTCTTGGATATATTTAGTAATTATATCTATTTCTTTCTCTTTAGCTACAAGGATTTGAAGCAAGTAACCTTAGAAACTCATCGCATTGAATTAGAGAAGAAAGCTTATCTAGTGTATTAGAAGCAACGTCAAATAAGTCCACCAACAGTTGTGGTGGTGAAGGAGGAGATCAACAAGCTAAATTATATGCGTTTCATCTATGAGGTAGAGTTTTCTGAATGGATTTGTCATATTGTGATAGTCAAGAAGAAGAATGGTAAGCTATGTCTATGCTTAGATTACAAGAAGTTGAATGTTGTCACAAGGAAGGATTATTAACTTTTACCTTTCGTATATGAGATTTTAGACAATGTGGTAAATCATGAGTGTTATAGTTTTGAAGATGTTTATAGTGGTTATAACCAAATTCAAATTGCACCGGAAGATCAATTCAAAACCAGTTTTACCATGCCATGGAGAACATTTGACTTTAGGCTAATGACCTTTGCTCTCTGGCGAGAGTAAGGTAGTCAGTTAAAATAGTTCCACTTTCTCTTAGTAGCTAGATTTGTGCTTTAGTCTCTTGCATAACAGCTTTATGCTCTGTGCTTTGCTTACTTTGCGGGTTTGTTTTTTTTCATTCAAGCTTCACCCTACAGGCCATAGAAACATGCCGCAAGACATAAAATTATTATTTTTCTTTGTAAGCCCATATAGTATACGATGTGCTACTCGTTTAGCTAGCTTCTAATCTCTATTCATTGTGTTCAACGAGCTTCGTAATAACCACTCCTGAAATAACCTTATTTTGCGAATCAAGCAGGTGTTGATCATGAATCATCGGAGATAATTCATGACGGTAAAATTCTATATTTTTTTTCAATGTAGATATAGATTAAAGGTAAATTATCTACCTTCCAAACAGAGGATATGGGTTCGATTCCCGTTACCTGCAATGGCTAAAAAAATTAAACTTCATATGTTTGCATCAAGATTTAAAGTTTGTCGCCAAATTTTAGAAATTGTTTGGCAGACCAAAAAACTTACTCTAAAACAAAAATTTCTTATTTCATAGATTCAAAAACAAAAAAATAAATAAATAACAATTTGACTTTTCCATACAATTACAAACTATAAAAAAGTTGTTTTCTTTGTTAATAATAAGATGGTTCCGTTTGCTTAAAATTCTAAAAAAATTTAATACAATCCCAAAGTTTTTCAAAAATTATCAAATATTGATTTAGGTTTGTTTTTTGCATGGATTTACTCAATAAAGAGTTTCTCTTGCTAAAATAATATGAAATTTTATACACGTTAAAATTTCATAAAGCAAAAAAAGAATATCTTGAGTTCCCCGTAATTCTCATCATGTAATTACATTAAAAGAAAAAATTAACCATATCAACTAAAAATTTAATTTCAAATAAATAATAGAAATTATTTGTATCAGGCTAAATCCATATAAATATCCTTGAAAATCAGAAGTTGGTATCCAATGACCCAGATATGCATTTGTACTCAGTAATTTTTGAATAACCAACAAATTAGAACATAGTTATTTATTTATTTATTTATTTATTTATTTATTTATTTATTTATTTATTTCTTTCTTTCTTTCTTTCTTTCTTTCTTTCGCAGTGATCAAGCGTATATGACACGTAGTGCTTAAGAATAGCTAACTAGTGCTTGTAGCTCAATTGGATAGAGCACCAAACTATGGATTTGGGGGTTGAGAGTTCAAATCTTTCCAAGCTTGGGCCTATCAATCAGATTGTACTGAGAGAATACTTCAGAGAAGTAGAAAGTAAGTATTTCCAATCATATCTTTTCTAGCTTCGCCCCAGCCTTGCAGAAAAGATTACGAAAAAAATATATATACACCTACGTCCCTCCACTAATAGTTTAAGCATACCGTGCTCTTGTCTTGTCCGACTATTCCAGATTTTCAATGGACTCGCGGCGCCAAGAGAAACATTGGTTTCGAAATTGTCAAAAAAGCTGTTCTCTGTCGACAACACCCTTCTGATGTGAACTATCGCCAGTTTGGTAGTTTTCTTACACATGTGGCAGACTGGTCGCAGGTACCACTAGAGCCTGGTGGCTTTATCCCAAATATAGCCGGGGTATTTCTGATGGGATTAACCAAACCGAATCCTTCAAAATTTTGCGTGCGGCTCTTGACGTACACATGTGGCAGACTGGTCGCAGGTACCACTAGAGCCTGGTGGCTTTATCCCAAATATAGCCGGGGTATTTCTGATGGGATTAACCAAACCGAATCCTTCAAAATTTTGCGTGCGGCTCTTGACGGCCCCGTAAATGGAGCCTTTTTTTTGTCTCACAGTGTACGGGGCCTTGTTGAAGCTGCAGGACCCCAAATATAAGATCTCGGCATATCATGACTTAGTAAAAGCACATGTTTGGCAGTTTTCTGGGGCCAAAGGTCACGAGACCTGAGGGATAGGGCCTACGGGGCAAAAAACTTATCAGTTTTTGGAAAAATATAGATTTTTTGTTTCGGTTTTAGGACTAGATATTAATGTTTAATCACTCGGCCACCCATGGAACCAGTCTCTTGCTATAGGAGAGGGTCTCAAGAGATATCCAATGGTTGACTGGTCCGCTGTAAGGCGGACAGAGTAATACCCTATGCGAATTTATGTATATATATATTCATTTATGGCGGAAATAGCTTAATGGAAGAGTATAGCCATGCCAAGGCTAAGGTTGAGGGTTCAAGTCCCTTTTTCCGCTTGGAGGATTATAATTGTGATGAAATAATTGTGATCGTCGGCAAAGTAAGCAGAAGGCGCGAGAAGTTAGTGATTTCTCTTCCCTCAAAAAAAGCAAAAAACTGACAAAAAAAGGGCTTTTGGAACCCCAAAGCTTTCTGGGAGAGGGCCGAAGGAGGCTATCTTCCCGATAGGGTATAGGGCTGAAGCTCTCCCGGGCCGTAGAGATACATATATTTTTTTGCATTGGGTTTTCTGGATGGTTCTAGAAGCATTATATGGAGGTGCATTCCCTTTTGTTTTCTCGTTGCGCAGCGAAAAAATAAAACTTTTTTGGACGTCGAAGACACGGGTTCAACATATCACCATGACTAATGTATAAGACGCGCCTTGAAAGTCAAGAGGACTTGGTTTTATTGGGTAGTTGAGGTTGGTGGCCCATCTCTTACCATGCTCTTAGCCATTTTATTTATTTTTTTTCAAACAGGAACCACTGATCCGATTTTTTTGAGGCTCGGTAAAAAATAAATTCGATATATACATATAAAACATAAATTTATCGAATTTGGGAATACATCATTGAAAAAAAAAGAGATAACAGTAATTACGCCAAGAATCGACGGGCTTCCTTTCATCGAGGTTTCGAGCTAAAATCCGAATCTTTTTTGCCGAGATGCCCGATATATTAGACCATGGATTTAGCACTTTGCTTTATGTGAAAAAAAGAATGATCTCTATTGCGACCCGGAGAACCCTAAATTCTTACTAATAAAATACTGCGTCGAATTCAATCCATACATTTTGCATGAAGAACTTTCAACTAGAGCAATAAATTATCGCACAGGTTCTAGAACCTCAATCCTGACTTTAGATGCTCTTAGTTTATCGCTATTGTTTTCAAAAAAAAACGAAATATTATGGAAAAACATGAACCCAGGGCAAGTTCTAGGTGTTGGCCCAAAGAGAAGCACTGAGGGTTTACAAGGATGACTGCAGTGAAGCTAGCAAGAATCACAAGGGCAAGTTATTAGCTATACAAAGAAAAGCGATCAAAATTCAAACATGGTATCTGCGTTTTACTTATTGAATAAAACCAATGGAAAAATGTGCTACAGGGCTATCGCCTTCTTTGGCAAGATTTTTCAATCTTTTTCACAATTCCTTTAATGATTTTTCCATCATTCAATTCTCAACAAATCGAATGAAGAGAGAAGCCTAATCCGCTTTCGCTCGCCGCTACTAACGGAGTCTCGGTTGATTTCTTTTCCTTTAGCTACTTAGATGTTTCAGTTCGCTAAGTTGTGAAAGTCCAAGGCGTAGTGCAGCACACTAATGCGATGCTTCCGCTTGGATGCGGTTTTCCGATTGGAGACTCATGGGTCACAGACGATGCTTCCGCTTGGATGCGATTTTCCGATTGGAGACTCATGGATCACAGACGATATCTCCCCATGGCGTTTCGCCTTTGAAAGCGTTCATCCTTCTCAATGCCTAGTCATCCATCCAATGCATTATTTTTGATACAGTAGGAATTGAACCTACTTCACAGCCAACTAGGCATATCACTTGGATACTCCAGGAATTTCACCTGCTTGACTACTCCATAAAAATTTTGAAAACTCATCATTTTACTAGATTGAGCTTTCATCGATCCTTAATGGCTCTGCGCTATCTCCCAAAATAAGAGATGCTGAAGCTATATGCCTCGCCCCTCGCCAATATATAGAAACAAAGAGAAAAAGCCATATAACATCTTTGCTCAGTATTGGTAAAAATCAATATTGAATATAAGACAAAATAGAAAGTAATATAAAAAAAGCATAACCAATTGAAGACTATGAAAAATGATATAGTGAAATATGAGTGTATTTGTTTTTTTTGAGTGAATTTTGAGTGATTTTTCTTAAATTAGACATATGGGTTGGATTTTTTTGTTCAAATCTCTTCCTTTTCCTTTTTCTATTGGAACCTAGTTGGAAAATTATGGAGATCGGAATAAAAAATTATGAGTACTTTTAGATTTTAGAGTTTTCATAGTTAGCATTTTCCCATGTAAGGTAGGGTGTTAGGGGTTGTGGTTCTGCAAGTGGGAGGAGATACATAATGGAGTGTGTTTTTAGCCTTGATTGAGGTTGCTTATAATAACTCAATAAATGGATCCATAAAAATCAATCCTTTGTTCCTTATGTATAAAAAATATTTTATCTTATCATCTAGTTTGGCAAAAATGTGTCACATGCATACATATACCATCAACCCTAGTCGAAGCGGTGAACTAATTTGTGGCACGAGTCCAACGAAGAGTGCATCAAGCAAAGAAAAAATTAGCTTTGCTCAAAATTGGCAAAAATAGTATGCCAATATTCATCGATGACATGTGGAGTTTCAAGAATATATTTTTTATTAAATTTTCATTCAAAATATTTTTTATATCATATGATGCATATTTTACTTTTGATGGCCAATAATTCCAACAATGACATAAATTTTCCACAAACTGAAAACTTACATGTTACAATGGATGTGTTCTCCATTTAAAATAACAATTGTTACTTGATATGGAATCACGCTAGTGGTCAAGAATGACTCAATAGCCTTACTTCACTCTTCTCTTCACTTTCCCTTTTCTCTCCCTTAAATTTTCTTTGGTCTTGCTAGTTCCATCTTGGTGTCCTTTGTTGTAGTGTTTTTGGGGAAATATTTGGCTATATGGCCATGCTTACCATATGTGTAGCATGCATAAGATAGGGTCATGTATTTGATTTAGTTTTAAGACACAACTTAGTCTACACCATAATTGCATTTAGATGAAGACTTCTCGCAAACTATCATCATCAAACCTCTAACATGGGCATAATTGTTGTGATAAGTCATGTTGGAAGAGCATATGACTTGACCAAGTCTTGCAAGCTTGAATTTTCCTTAGGATTTAAACATCCTCGATACATCAAGGAGTTCAACTAGGTAGTGATTGCTCATATTTTCATGTCATTGCCATCTTGGTACCAATATGAAACGGCTAGATACAACAAAATTTATGTTCTTTTATATTACAAACGTGAATGTGTATTTGGCAATCACTCTTCGCTAGACACCTAACAACTGCAACTTTCACTATGTGTTATTCAACCCAAGTAGTCATAACTTCATGGGAGGGATGGAAGTATATAACTATTGATATCACTATGACAATTGATCTTGATGTAGTTCATTTAATTTGTCTTTCTTGTTGTTACTTCAAGTGATTTTTTCCAAAATTCAAATCACTCTTTTAAAATATTTTTTGTTATGTGCCTCCTAATCCATCTCTTAACATGAAATATGAATTTAAAATAATATTGTCATTTTCTCCTTTATATTTTCCATACATGAGCATGAATAAACCTTGGCAAGACCTTTTTGATGCAATTTAGTATCATATTTAATTTCAGCTCTATTGGAAGATGATGGAGTTGTATTAGATTCTTCTCCTCCGTATTGTGATCATGATATTTCTTCTTTAATGAGTGGTACTTGTGTTTTTCTCTATTTTAATCTCTCTAAAATGGATCTAGTTTTAATTTGATTGGTCTTTTTTAATATTCTATGTATGTATGTTTTGTAAGTGATATACTGTAATCTTTTTGAGCTTTTGTAGTATTTTTTATGCCATATTGAAGATTTTTATGAAGACTTCACCGGCTATAGTTCACATTTGTTGGTGTCTTATTTTTCATCATGATTTCTCCAAAATCAACTACTTCATGTCTATTAGTCAAATCACTTTCAATTTTTGCTTCAAATGCTTAGTTGATGCTTCCCATGATGTTTAGAGCATGCTCAACAACTTAATTCAAATATAATAATAATAAACACCATGAACTTAAACGATAAAAATGCATTTTAAATTTTTTATATATTTTATTTTAAAAATATTTATAATTTAGAAAATATGTATATTTTGAATAAAATCTCAAAATTAATATTGTTCATCATGTATTAAAAAATATTCATTTAACCATCAACATAAAATTTTTAATTTCAATGTCATGAAAAAATATTTAAAATAGGGTTTTTGATAAAAATAAATAAATCATCAAAATTTTAATTTAAATAAAATAAAATAAAAAATATTTAAATTTTAATTTAATTAAATATATATAATTATGATTCATTATATAAAAAATTTATGATATTTATTATTATTATTATTATAAATATAATATATATTATAATATATTATTTTAAAATAATTAATAATTTTTATAATAAAAAATTAAAAAATATTTTAATTTATAATAAAATTTTTTTAAAAATAAAATATTATAATTATATATTTATATATTTATAACTAATGAATTTTTAAAATTATTTCAAAAAAATGAAATTAATTAAAAATATGTGAAATGTAAATATATTATTTATGAATTTAAATATAAAAAATAAATAATGTAAAAAAATTAATGAGATGTACAAGGTTGAAAAAATCATTTATATAATTAAGTAATATTATCCAATTACCTTATTTTTCATATCATCCTAATTTTTATTTCATCTAAGAGATATTATATATTTTTTAAAAATTTCATCCATGTGATATAATGGTTAGAAACAATTTGATTATTAAACCATCACATGTGAAAGTTGTCAATTATGTAGATAATATCTTGCAAGAGTTAATATGAAAATAGAGAATGAATTTTATTCTGAGCTAAATACAATAAATTTGAAATAAGAGTGATTTTGAGATTTACAAATATAAATATATGTAATATTTTTATATATTACATACATTTATATCTCCAAAGTGATGTACTAATCACACTCAAAAATGATATATTTATCAATTTCGAGTGTGATTAGTATATTACTTTGGAGATAACTTTATGCAACAAGTGATAAACTCTTTAGATCCAATTATTTTTCCAATTGTTTAATACAGCGCGATTTGGGACCTAACAGTATACATTTTGATTTAGTTGAGCATCCCAGCCTTCTTAGTAATTCAAAGTGAAAGCTCTAAGCATGTACTCAATAGTTCTATTTGTTCCATTGATTTGTCCATCTATTTTAGGATGATAAGTTGTGGACATGCTCAATTTTGTTTTGAATAACTTGAATAAGATTTTCCAAAATATGCTAGTAAATTGAGTGCATTTATTAATGATGAGAATCATCACTAAATCATTTTGAGCAAAACCTACATCCATATAAATGCGAGCAAGTTATGGTGTATCAACTATCTTTGTTGTGGGCCTAACATGGATCATCTTGCTCAATTTAACCACAAAAATGACTATCAAATCATAACCATTAGACTTCATTGGTAACTCACATAAAATGTCCATACTAACACGCTCATATCTTCTGTTGGATGTTGATAGAGATTGTAGTAGACATGCTGATTTTTTATCAAATGATCAAAATGATACTACTTCTTCATGTACACACAAAAAATCATCTTTGAAATCTTGTAAAAAATTCCAATAAAAGGTTCAAACAACTTGTTCATGAACCTATGAAAAGTTGTTGAATTATTACATAGATCAAAGGTCATTACTCTAAAGTCAAATGTTCTTCATTGTCTGGTAAAATTGGTTTTGAATTGATCTTCCGGGGTAATTTGAATTTGGTTATAATCACTATAACCATCTCAAAAGCTATACCACTCATGATTTGCTACATACTGTTAAATCTCATATATGAAAGGTAAAAGTTAATAATCCTTCTTCGTGACAACATTCAACTTCTTGTAATCTAAGCATACACATAGCTTACCATTCTTCTTCTTGACTATCATAATATGATAAATCCATTTAGAAAACTCTACCTCATAGATGAAACACACATAATTTAGCTTGATGATCTCCTCTTTCACCACCATAGATGTTGGTGGACTTATTTGACGTTGCTTCTAGTGTACTAGATGAGCTTTCTTCTCTAAATCAATGCGATGAGTTTCTAAGGTTACTTGCTTCAAATCCTTGAAGCTAAAGATGAAGAAATGGATATATTTACTAAATATATCCAAGAACCTTGCCTTCTCCTCCTTAATAACTTTGGGAACAAACTTGAGAGTGGAGAGCTATCAAGTTATCTCCTTTTCACTCATATTTGTCTTGTCAAGATCATTCACCACCAATGACTTAGAAAATAAATCCATTGCAACAAGAACTTGTATTTGAACCTCATCATCCGAAGTGTCTTCAGACAAGGTCTCCTTATTGGACTACATGTAGATATCAACCTCTAAAAAACTACCACTATTCTCACTTTCAGACTCTCATTGATCATTGGTAGGCTTATCCAAGTTTGATATACCCCCTCCATCACTTATTAAAGGAAACTTCACTTGATGGTTCTTTGGCCCTATTTGAAGGTAACCCTTGTGTCATCGATCAATAGTCATCACTGCCATCAACCAAGGTCTTCATAACAACAAGTCCTAGCTAGCTTACTCAAACATTTGAAAATATAACAAGGTTTGAACTCCCATCATACTTACTACCACCTTGTCCACCACTCCAATAGTAAACACCTTTTTCTTGTTGGCCATCCCAACAATTATGATGAAAGGTCTTGAAGGCTTCTTGCCCAACTTCTTCAACAAACGTTTTGACATTGAATTCACAACATATCCTCCATCCATCAGAACATCTGAAACATCATGTCCATTAATACTTACTTCAATCTTTGAAGCTTGAGATATACCACTTAGGCAACGACATCCACTACACATAATCCAACATTTGTCATGAAAGTTTTCTCCTTGGATCTTTGCTTCTTGGTCCTTATGAAACCTAAGTTTCCCTCAACTATTTTCTCAATTTAGGATGTAGAGAAATCAATTGGTCAACAATTATATTGACTTTTTGATTCCTCACATACTATAGTTGGGTAGATGAAATGGAGAAATCATCCATTCTCAACTTATTCCTTGGTCCTCTTGGTTGAGTACTCTAGCTTGGTTGATACGCCCTTGAGATGGACTCCTCTGCAAATCTTGTTATCTTCCTATGTGCAAGTATCTACTCTTCAACTCATAGAGCTCTCTCCCTTTTCAAATATGCATTGATGAGGAAACACATCAATAGACTCTACTTCCTTGTACTTCAATTGACTTGGAGCATGAGTAGCATTGTTGTGTGTAACTTCATCATGTTGTTGAGAATTAGGACAATTTCTCTCGAAATGAGGACCTCCACAACTAAAGCATGAAACTGTGAAATTTCCATCCACTACTTTTTACTACTTTCTTTCTCCAATCTACCTCTGGATTGTATTGTTCCATCCATGGCATTCCTAGGATGACATCATATCGAGCTAATTGGATTACTCTCCATTCAATCTCTTCATGGTATCCGCCTATGGCTAGTTGTACACTCCGTGCTAATGTCTCAATTGGTTCAGTTTGCCCATTTGGCAACTCCACTTCCTCACTCACATCCTTCATCAAAATCAATTCTAAATTCATTGCATTAGATCGTGATAGAAATTTTTCTGTTGCTCCACGATCAATTATGACTGTCACATTGTATCCTTCCATCATCCCATATGTGACAATCAATCGTGCTTGTTTCTTGCTCCCTCCATCAACTCCCAATCGTTATCTTCTTCCAACCTCACCTTTTCTTCATTTAGTGGAACCAATAAGGCCGCGAGGCAAGTTTACTGGTGATCTTCGTTTCTTTGCAAGATTTCGTCTTCATTGTCGTATTCCTCTCCTTCCATATTATTGAAAGGCCTTCGCAACATAGGTCTTTCTCCGGATGGTCCTCATCGAGTTCTACAGAACTTGACAATGTGACATATCCTCCCACATGTATAGCATTGACAATTGTCACGAAGCCCCATTCCTCCTTGATTAACCGTTCCATTATTTGCAGGAAGATCCCACAAATTTGGAATAAATGATCGACGATTATCACCTCCATACCTAGACGATGGTCGTCGTGGTGGTACATATCCTTCCCTATGTCGAAGGTTTTGCAACTCCATGGGTGTTGGGCCAAGTGGTTCTCGAACATTGCTTGATGGTTCACCGTGTTTGATCCCATAAGCACCCGAAATCCGTTGAGCAATTACGATTGCTTCATTCAATGTGGATGGATTAGTCACCATCACCTCCTTTCACACTCTCTCCTTCAGACCTCGTTTGAAGACATCTAAGGCTTCTGCTCCACTCATATCCATAATGGATACTTGAAGATCACAAAATTCTTCAATGTATTCATGTATGTCTCCTTTCTGCTTCAAAACCCACAACTTCATTCTCGCGGTTTGAAGGGAATCCACCGCTTGAAAGTTTTGAACAAGTTCCTCTTGCATCCCACTCCATGAAATAGAAGCGCCTTATTCTGAAAGCATTCGTTTCCATGTAGTGTACCATGTAAGAGCCTTATCCATGAGGTAAGACCGCATGAACATTCATGCAGTAAAATCAGAAACATGAAAATGTGATAGATGTATATTCATTCTCATGATCCATCTCTCCAAAACTCCCATGGCTCTACTGCCCTTGTAGGCTTCCACCTTACATGACTTTTCCATACGAAGTAAGAGATTGGCTTGATCTTCCATCTCTTGAATTCGTCTCCTATTTGCCTCTTCGCTGGCAATAGCAGTCGCTTGCGGTTGGGATTGAGTCTATTGGAATTTCCAATTCCATCTCACCAACTCTTTCTGTCTCTACCTTATTACTCTCTAATGCAGAGATCTTGTCTCTATGGCTTGTTGCTTTGTATGTCGATTTACAATAGCTTTTCTTAACTCTTTCATTTCTATCATGATTGAGTTGAGAACTTCACTCATAGAAACTGATGCTTCCATGCTTCTCCACCACTCAAACTAATACAATGTAAGTATAATAAAAATCCAATCTGTCAAAATAGGAATCACAAAAGGCCGAGGTAATCCTATTACAGCTCTGTAGTACTCTTCACCATAACTCGTAACAATAAAGTCCCTCCATACTCTCTTCTGTCGGTAAATTGTTCTAATTTCTACAAAGGTGTTGAACGGAACCAGTGCGTGTGGTTCACGATTCAAATCCATCCAACATTCAATATATAATGTAAATGGTACAATCCCACGTTTCTCCATAACTGAAAATCGGAAGTATCATTAGTACTAGTGATGCCATCACTCAAGCCATAAAATCTGCACCCCAATTTGCCACGAGGTACACTCTGAAAATATCCTTCTCCATGAATCGAATATGGATGTTGAATAGATTGGGAAATGGAAAGTTTGGTACATGATTTCTCTCAGGCACATCCATACCTGCAGCCCATAGTTTTCCCTTTCCCCCTTACTCTACATGCAGATCAATGACCTTTGTCAGTCTCTATACAACTCTCAAGAACTTAAAGTTATCATCATGATCTTGCTATTTCAAGAGGGGTAATCCACACTCAAGGAAAGAGCAAGTTCGCTCTGATACCATTGTAACACTAGGGAGGTGAGGAGAGACCACTCGAATAGGTCAAGAAATTCTGAAGTTGAGAGATACCTCAATGGTCTCTCTTTCTCCATATATAGTCCTCAAAAAGTTACAAACTAGATAAGGTTACACAACCACCATCCACTCAATTCATGGTGAATCGATGACATGGCGGACATCCCTATGAGCACACATATTGTTGACGTGTACTCCAACTAACACACAAGAAACACAATCTAAAGAGCACATGGACTGCTGATGTGGCACCTTTAGATACTCCACTAATAGTCAACTCAAAACTATCTATGCACCTGGAACTCACCGGAGGTTCTATATCCCACATAAGCGCCGAAAGCGTGAAATTTCTGGGAATGGAAATAAAGGTTGTGCCCTCCTCGAAACTTCGAAGGCTTAAATAACGGAAGTTCTTCACGCTTATATAGCTTAATTATCTTACAGAACCTCCTTACGTAACCTCTACTTTAGTTCTCACTAACTAAAGATGATTATAGGTAAAGAGAGTGATATACCATGTTAGCTAGTATGGTAGGCTCTCGCACACTCTCTCACTAACATTTCAAAGTCGGAATCTATAGCTCTATATAATTCCAAGGCTAGAGGAACAAAGAGATGATCTCTTTGCATATCACTATACTTGGAGACCTTGGATGCTCCCAATGTCACATGAACATTACTTCGCTCTGAGAACACATGAGCGTCTAGTTGCAGAAGAATCCTCTTGACCCTTGTGTGAGTTGATACTATTTCTTTCTCCTCCTTAGCACTCCACATTCGAATTCATTACAATTGATAAAACTAAAGCAGAAGAAGATTATGATATTTAATTATTCGATCAATAACTCTTGCCCAAACTTCACAAATAATTGCTCTACAACCTTCTTGTCTTCTCGGAAAATTTTCTTATGTTTTTCTCTTCCAGATCTCTCAAAAAAATTATCGAGTTGTACACTGTATCACAAGGTGATAAGCAAACCCCTGTGTACTAAAACCATCACACATCCCAATCCTTCATTCCAATTGTATTCAAATAATCCGAGTTTTTCCACCCTAATTGCACTTTATATTTGATAAGGTCCAAGATAATCTCTCTTGGAGCCTTATCAACATCGTGACCCTACAAAATCGATCTAACCATGGACTCTTAACAGTCTTACAATGAGTCGTCGGTCATCTTGATTTAAAGTATCGTCGTCATAACAACAGCTCTAAAAATAACACATGTTATCATCTTCTCATAGTAGCCGCGTCACAACACGACACCGCTCCACTCGCCGTCCATCGAGGAGGATGGATAATCACCCACTTTGAAACTGTGTCACATGTAGTATCGGTAACCATTACGTCTGCAACAATAACATGATCCTCCCGAACCAAATATAGATCTGCCTTAACCTTAGTCAACTGCAATGTATACCAATGCTCCATCCATGTGAGTTATCCACACTCTCACTCCATAACAAACACCACATTCCTAATGGCATCATGGGTAACTATCCTCTACCCTCATGGATAATAGGTTCCGTACTTGTTCCTACAAGTCTCCGTTTGAGCAAGTGTGCATACGGCCCTTGACTCCTTGTCAATCTACTTCTTTCTCAAGCTCGAGAACGTTGGGTAAAGTTGATGGTCAACAAATTTCTGAGTTGAATTTCAACAAAGTTTATGGCAATCCAATACCAACCCAAATCATGAGAGTTTGTAAGATTTATGGACTTTTTTTTCTTTCTCCGCTCACATTTGCAATACCGTGTATGTTTCTGAGAATTACTCACAGCTTAAACACTAGAGTGAAACCCAAGGAATAAAGAAGAACTGATAAGTCACGAGGAAGTTTTGAAAGCCGAACAGGTAGAAGGAAACTAGAGGGCACAATCGAAAAACCCAAAAAAGGAAGGAGAATAGAAAGAGGTGAAAGAAAAGGGAATGAAAAACCACAAAGGCAGAGGAAAGGTAACATGTCTACTTGAGTGACACAGTGCACAAACTAAACCAGGAAGTTTATATATATTTTGCCTTTTTTTAATTGGAGTTTCTTGTTCAACATCTCTGGAAACGCACTGGGGTGTCAAGTTGAATCCACGGCTATGTTTACTCACTATGTAACGACAGTGAAAAACAATTAGGACTGCCTGACTCAAGGTAAGTTTAACACGGGCAGGCGACGAGTGCTTGAGTTTAAGGTGGTTCGACTGAATTGAGGACGACGCTGCTTTCAGTAAATAAACTAATTCAGACCAGCAAATTCAATGGAAAGGGAGGTGGTAATGGCGGACACAGAAGTGAAGAGAGATGCCAATGGATGTGGTAGAGAAATCTCTCACGCTCCTCACTACAAGCAGAAGTGAAAATCTGCTGTGAACAGCAAACTACATGTCCATTAGCTTGTCCAATCATCTACTCGCCCAGAGTGTAGACCCGCATGACAAAGACTCTACTTGATTACGAACTGATTGCAATTCTCTCCTTCCCGAAAGATAGTCGACAGTAAAATAACAAAAGGGATGGGAAGACCCCATCAAGTCGTACAAGGATGGAACCAAACCGGTAACATGGGGCTAGGCCCCAATAGCATCACACTGGGAAATATGTCCTACAACACCTTCCCGAAAAGATGAAAAGCATCTTATGGTGTCTTTGTTGCAATTTGTACTACTCTATTCAAGACTACTTCAAGTTGGCTAGAATTTTGTTTCTTCCGTTCATTTCTATTTCGATGTTCACTCAATCGACAGAAACTGATGATGATATTATAGAATTCGTACTTCACATTCGAAGAACACTCCCAAGGTCAAAGACGCGAAGAAGTTTTAAAACAGCCCTTCACGATCAAAGTTCTTGCTTCCCAGAACAAACAAGGCCCCCAGAAAGTAAATAACAAAAGGGATGCTTCCCAGAACCATAAAGACACTTATTTCTCACCAGGTAACTGCGGACGAAGAACATGACCATCATCTCCTGGAGCACTTGGAGAATGCGCAAGCAACAATTATTCAAGGAATACAGTTTTCCCCAAACAACTTACCACGATCCCAAATTCACGAGCACAATGGAGTTTCCTCAGATCCATCAAGAAGTAGTAGGCTAAATTGCTGGTTTGTAGATGAGAATCAGTTTGTCTGCCGTGGATCTCACTATTGGTTTTTCCAACAGGTTATTCCTCTTTTTGCTCGGCTTCTAGTCGGGGCCGTTTTGTTTTGGGCCCCTCGGAGATAAGAGTATGACGATGGAACTGGCTTATTTACAAATGACCAGACTCCTGGCCCCTATCAGGAATATCAAGCCTGGTTTAAGTGCTCGAACTTCTGGAGATGGAGAAAATGGAGATTTATTTCTTAGTCCAAGAAATGCGTTTTGACCTCTTATTCTTTGATTCTCTGGGTGTTTATTGTGGAAATTGAACTCTTATGTTCATTTCCTCAATTACCCTTCTCGCGATGGAAAAACGGCAGGAGGCCTTGAAAGTTGGCGTCCACTGCTGACATTCTCTCTTATTTTCTTCCATTCACTTGGCTCACTTCGTCACTTTCCATTTCTTTGGTTTCAATTCTGGTTTCTGGCGTCATAGCCTTGGAGCTGCATCGCCTTCTAAACGCACACACGACCTCTCATTGGACCCACGTCTTTTTACATTACTTTTTAGAGCTATGTTAGTAATTGAGATCAGTCACCAAAATTAACGTTCTTCGAGAGTTTCGCAGCTACGCAAACAGATGATGGAAATCGTCGGCGTCATGCGACTCTGGATATGAAAGGTCTCGAAAAGTTTGGCGAATGATGCGAGAAGGAGAACGAGTCCAATGACCATCGAGGCTGACCCGGCGTAGTTTAGGCGCCTGCTAAAAACTCGGTCCGGTCAAGAACGAGAGGAATCATTCCAATTACAGAAGTCAAAGATACTGTCTGACGGTTGTGGCTGACGATTGAGGTCGTCTGCGAGTTACTTCTGTATCGCTTTAAACGAATCCTTCGCAAATCAGTCGAGCATGGATTATTTGGTGCCTTCCTTCCTTCAATTCACTGGAAAAGGAGGTGTTGAAATGTTGTGCCTGCCAACTGTAGGCGCCTACGATTTCCGGACGTGGCAGGTTCGGTGTTGTCGGAGTCGACGTGACCAAACCTTTTAAAATACAGTACTTTGTCACTGCGTCAGTGATCTGATCCACAAGGTTGCGAGTGAGATGACAAATAGCTTCCACAGTGTAATGATGTGGTCAGGGTCATCGTTTCAATTTCGAGCACGAGAACTTTGTTGCACTAGTCGGACCGAGAAACGGAGCACTGTGGGATGTTGGTCATGAGTGGAATAATATTTTAGGTGGGCAGGCAGGCGCTAGGCACCCACTGTTTGTGAGTGAGTGCACTTGTGGTCGAAAGCATCTCGATTCGGTTGTGCTTGCTGCCGCCGCCGCCGCTGCTCCTCCTACTATCACTACTTCTACTTCTGCATCCGGGCACAGCGCCGATTTGTTCGGAGTCCAGTGCATTGTGGGACATGCAGGTGAGTGTTTCTGTTCTGTTGGGGATTGAATTTTGTCCCATCTTTAAGTTCGCATGTTTAATGGATGTCTTCAGAGCTTTACGCAAATGGAAGGGTCGAGATCATAGAGCAAGAATAGCGAGGACTCTGCTGATCCTGATTCTCTGACCCGCTTAGGTGCGATGAAGAGGATAAATCCGAGGCCTTTTCTTTTGGGTACCGGTTTCAGTCACTGATTCCATATGTTTGACCGCTTTTTGCGTTTGTGTGAATCTTTTCGTGGTTTTTTTGTTTTTTTGTTCCTTGCCCGAGATGTGATTCTTAGAGATGTGTTGAAAAGCTCTGTCGCGATTGAAAACTTCCTTTCTCCCCAGGTTAGGTTGTAGGCAACAATTTTGGTCCCTTCGTGCTGCTGTACCTGAGAGTTGTGTGTGACTTCCACTTGTCTGTTTTGTCGATGAATGTTTGTCTGATTAAAGCTGGTTGTCAATCGATCGTCGAGGACGATTACCGTCCTGCGATCTACGTACTTGGTGCTGTGAAGATTGAATACATCTTCCAATCCTTGTCAGTGTGTAACCTGTAATCTCGTTGCAAGAAGCATCTATGGAAAGCGACCTTTCCATCCTTGTCACCAAAACCTTTTCGGAATCATCGTCATGGCTTCCTTCACCCTTATGTGGGTCAAGGCATATCCTTAGGAGCGCATCTCGGTGGTCGAGAGATTAGGGAAGTACTACTACGGACCGATCACTGAGGCACAAGGCAGGTCTCTGACAATAACGAGACCAGGAAGAGGGTTTTCTGGTTCCAGCCTGAACTTTTGTTGGGTCTATTATCCAGTTTTGCGCCCGGACAGGAGCGGGAGGTTGAAAATTACCCATGGCTGCAGTCGAGACGGCCGAGAGCAGCAATGTGCAGCGGACTTCGCGATACTATCGGAAGGAGCGGATAGAGGCTATGCGCGCAGTGCTCGCGCAGACCAAGTTGAATAAGCCGAAGCCAGGATTGCCAACGCATCAGCACGAGAGGGGAATTGGTCCAGCGACGGTGCTTGCCATCGGCACGGCCCATCCTCCTACAGCTTTCGAGCAGGAAACGTATCCGGATTTCTACTTCGATGTCACGGGATGCACCGAGAACGTGGCCCTCAAATCCAGATTTCGTCGCATTTGTGAGTTTTCTTTTCAATCTTGTTCTGCTTTCTTTCTTTTCAGCCACCGTCTTTACTTCTTCTTCCTCCGCATGGGGACGCTCTAGGTCTTGTGTTCTGCTCTGGTAAGACGTGTCCTCTAATTTGAAGTTTATGTGACATATGGTGCAGGCGAAAGGTCGGGCATCAACCGTAGGTACTTTCATATGACTCAAAAAGTGCTCGAAGAAAATCCTTCCATCTGCTCATACATGGACGGCTCCTTGGACGCTCGACAGGAAATCGCAATTCGGGAGGTCCCTAGGTTGGCTGAGAAGGCAGCAATCAAGGTCCTTCAGGAGTGGGGACAGTCACGATCATCTATAACTCACGTTGTCTTTGCGACAACTAGCGGGATCAACATGCCGGGTGCAGATCTTACCCTGAGCAGAATGCTGGGGCTGAAGCCCAGCGTAAACCGCGTGATGCTGTACCAGCAAGGCTCTCTGGGTGGATCGACAGCTCTGAGGGTCGCTAAGGACCTCGCCGAGAACAACAAAGGTGCCAGAGTGCTGACGGTGGTGTCGGAAATCACTTGCTTCACGTTTCGTGCTCCGAGTGAGGAGCATATGGACAACTTGGTTGGCGCGGCAATCTGCAGGTTGGTGGGTCGTCACTTATCTTCTTATTATTGATAATCACATGTCCATTAAAATATAGAGTGAAGTTTCTGTAGTTGGACAAACGATAGAAGCATCAATCTTTGAGATTCTTTTTGGAGCAATATGAACTGCAGGTATATTTCCATTAGAAGAAGTTATGACCTTTGTCCTGGGGAAACTCGACGCTTTCAAACTGTACTCATTAGTATGTGCTTCTCGTAGAATGAAGACCATAGACCCCCCATCCTGGCGGGGCGGTGCTATTGTGAAGAGATTGTATATCGGGAGAAGAGGGACAAAACGTAGGAGGAAAAACGAGAGAAGACCACTTGAGAGTGAAGAGAGTCCATCTTGTAGTGGGAGTCTTCCTCATCAAGGACATTACCTCGGATATTTTATCATTAACCAAGAAACCTTATTCCAACTTTTCTCTACGACCTTTGTTAAGGCCCTAGCAACTAATATATAAAAGCTCGGCTGCTCTGGGCTTTGTATCAAGGCTAGTGACTTTCGTGAACAGGTTGTATTTTACCAGCATAGGAAGTTACCGAACCAGTCCCGTCCTCATGTTAGAGAGAGAGCTGCAATCCAATATGAAGTCCTCCTTGCTGCACAGCGTGCAAGTTGCGGGATGGGTTACTTTAAACAACAGCAAGTGAGAGACCGGCTGAGGTCGTTCGCCTATGATGACCAATCAGAAAATGTACTTCAAAACTTTCTTGGTTTGTTTACGTTACAGCAGAAGTAATAGAGTAAGAATTGTGTACATGATCAAAGTCGATCAATTTTCTCTCTGCCAACCTCTTCAGAAGTTAATAGGCGACCTGGCTATACCAGTTAACACTCTTCCCGCTTGACAGGCTCACCAGCTGTTCTGTAATACATCCGCGGGATAGTTCACCATCTTGCGCTTTTTGTGATTGAGAAAGGATGTTACCCATTCGTTGCAGTAGGACATGACGGGCAACTACAGGGACTCCCTCCCTGTAGTTGCCCGTCACTAAAGTTTCAGAGGACCCTGCTTCCATCTCCCATAGGTCTAGTCCCAGGGACAGTCTTCGCTGATTTTCAAAAACACATTATAACAATGTTCGGTCTCTGCTGTTACTGGCAGCTACATTCTTTCCCCTGTAACTGAGCTTCGAGTTGACGCTTTTTAAGAAGACGTATGATATAATGTACAATACCCTTTTATGATGTATAAGAAATTTAGGAAGTCTGTATTAAACATTGATTGAAATATTTATGAAAAGATATTTATTTTAAAATTTTCTTATATATATAGATATATTCTTCATCACGTGGTACTAACTTGTGCACATCAGAATAAGTCTAAGCTGCCATCTCGGACAATGTGGAACTTTGAAACAGTGACGGAGCTTCAGCCCTGATTATAGGATCCGATCCGAAACCTGGGATAGAGTCGCCGTTGTACGAGATACATTGGTGCGGGCAAACCATACTTCCAGGAAGCGACGGTGCTATCGAGGGTAGGCTGAGTCAGGCCGGGCTTATCTATCACTTGATGAAGGACGTACCGGGGCTCATGTCCAGAAACAGTCAACCTATACTCTCTGAAGCCATTGAGGTAGGGTTTTTCATACTTGAATATGTATGAGTACTTTGGCTGTTAAAATTGTACACACTTGAGCACTGAGTAGATGGTTGTTAAACATCAAACATATTTATTCAAATGAAAAGATTCTTTGTTGCCTCCATGCACACTAGCATGAAGGACTGATACTTTTGAGAGTATCAGTCCTTCATCCGCTGTAAAAGTAGACACGTGGACTATGAATCTGTAAAGAAGCTCAATTCGGGAATGGACTGATTCTTTTAAGTGCGTGGATACTGATTGGTTTCATGGTTGTCAGGTGGCGGATTTTCCTGAATGGAATGACGTATTCTGGTGCATCCATCCAGGAGGTCGTGCTTTGCTAGACGAAATAGAAACGGCACTACAACTACACCCTGATAAACTTCAGGCCACCAGAGAAGTGCTCAGGGATTATGGTAATATGTCTGGCGCGAGTGTGTTGTTCATCCTTGAACAATTGAGAAAACGGTCCGTCGAGATGGAGCTGGCCACTACTGGAGAGGGTTCTGAGTGGGGAATTGTTCTTGGAATTGGCCCAGGGCTCACGGTAGAGGTTGCAGTGCTGCGAAGCTGCCCGACTTTCTAAGAGCTTTTGAGGCGTATGCACTCCTCATGACTAGAGTCGCAAACTGGTCGTTGTAAAGAAATAGTTCATACCGCGTAATTGAGGTTTAATCTGCAGATAAACCTAGTATAAGAATGAAGAGAGTACTAGAATGGGTTTCTGATGTTAGAACGTTTTGACCACGAATGTAGCAGGATGCACTCTGGGCACCTGAGAAGATTAGCCTGGAGGGAGATCCAGTTGAGGCAGTAGGTTAGCCAGATGTGATGGGTTTCTTGAAGATGAGTGTGTGGTCGCATGTACAGCTCCAGTAAGGTAGGTATCGTCCATGTTTAACTGACAGCTTTGACGATCGACCACGGCGGATACTTGCAAGATCATGTATCCTCCTTGTTCTTAGGATTACTTGGGTTTGAACCAGTCTTGTGGAAACTCGGAGGCTACTCCGAGAATTCTCTCGTGTAACATATGAGGTTTAGCGATGGGTATATTGAGTAGTTGAAAGTGTAAGAGGAGTTCAAGCGTAGAAGAAGGCCCTTGGTTTTCGTGGTAGGTTTCTTCGCTCGGTCTACACCGTCAGAGAATAAGCTTTTTTGTAGCGTAAATCCTTAGTAAAAGTGAGTCTTGTAGAAAGCTGCGAACCTGCAGATTGTAAAATAAACGTTCTGTCCGCTTGTTATGGTTGTAAGTGAAAACGTAGTGAGTAGCGGAATATGGGTGCGACCTATCGTGGTCCACGATGCCCGGATGTGATATATGCAGTCATTAATTTTCATGAAATTTCCTTTGCTTGGCGCATCCGTCCCGTGCCTTCACAAGCTGTCTGAAGTGAGATGGCTTTTCATCATACATTCTCAGAGGTCGCATGTCGGGCTTGTTTTGTGATATTCATGGAATGCACATGCACTAACGAGCAGTAATCGCTCCTGTCAGTTCAGACATCGTGTGAATGAAAGCTCCTCAGTTGTACGAGATGTCAACTTCGGGATGTTAGAGAATTGTCAGACTCGTGGTTTATGAACCTACGCCCATGCGTTGGTGATTGAATAAGATCTGAACAGTACAAAATGTACCTTTTAGGATGTACATTATTACAATTCTATAACCTTTCTAGGTCATACCACTATTTTATCCCCTATAGTTCGTCTGTGACTCTTACGGCTACCGTAAGACCCTGATGCACTGCTGAATTACGTGCTGTAATCAGTGTCCTTGTTTCAGTTGTATATCATCAATTAACATACTTTATGTATATGATCAGCTAATCAGGTTTCCAAATTTGTAATTAATGTATACTGTATTATTTGCAGTTTGTTGGTCTCTTTTTCGGTCTCCCCCCACCCCCGATTTAGAGTATACTACATCAATACACAGTAACTGGGTGATATACAATAATTAGGGGTTGAATGTTACATACAGTAATTGAGTGTTACCTACTTGGTATATAAATGATCACTATTCACGGATTGTGTTTATGTACACTATTTGAGTTGCTCCTTTTGAGTGTAAATGACTGATTGAGATTGTATACATTATAGAAATACTCATTATTATTGTGTAACATGGCACGGGTGAACTCAAATGAAAAACATCGGTATAGAATTTTTTACCGCGTGTGAGCCCCAATGGCTAATTTTCGTATCCAACCACCGAGAATGGTCCTTTGGAACTCATTCACCTAAATCCATAAATGGTAGATTAGCGGGCTCACTTAGTATGGATCCTTAATCAGTGTATTTCAGTGTAGTATAAACTAATCGAGGGATGAAGTTTTTAGGGAAAAACTCCCTAAAAACTTCAATTAGAGTTCAAAATGAAAGTTTTGGCCCTTATGATAGTCTCTATGACATGCCCTGGCCAAAGTGATTTTATTTGAATTGCAACACAGAGTTAGTTCTTTTACTTGCAATATTTGCTCGAATTGTGGCTGAGGCCCAAGTTCGGTAGGTTCTTCATTGTGTTTCTCAAGATCCTACATGTGGAACCATCTTTGATGGTTCACATAGCGGGAAATGGATTGACAATACATGATTCAAGTCACGCCCCATCCATCGCGGACTCGATGATCAATTACACAATTGAATTTCTTTATGGCCGGAATGAGAGCAAAATTTTGACTATATAAAGTTGATAGTGAAAGTTTTGGAAACATGCAACTTTTATTTTTATTATGACAAATTATAAGTATTTTTATAAAAAAATAGTTTCTCTAATTAATATCTGGTCATTTTTATTAGAAAGAAATTTCATTTCATCTTCTGAAAAATGACGGGGTATAAAAAATTGATTAAAAATAAAATAAAATAAATTTTAATATCAAATGATATTTTTATGATTATCAAAGGATGTCAATGATTTTTTTAATTTTATATTAAATCCAGATAATCATTTCAATAGATATATCAAGTAGGAGTTTTCAGTGAAAAAACTGAATGAGCTGAAATGAGAATTGATTAGAAAAGAAATTGTAATGAAATTGGATCAATATATATATATATATATATATGTTAAAATATTTATACTTCTGTTGTGGCTTCAAAAAATGAATTTTTGCGAAAAAAATAACTCAATAATATTCTTTTGTAAACCTTAATATAAATTTTTTAACTATATGCAGAAGAAATGATTAGGAAGTGAACATGTTTTTATGTAGTAATGTATATGATATCAATTTACGTATCAGTATTTTAATATATAATCCTAGGGAGGGTGACCAGAACTGAGTTTAATTTAAACCAACAAATTACAAATGGTTCTCGTAAAAATACATACGTCCCACCATACAATTCAACCAGACTATCCTGAAAGGTTCTACTGTTTTGTCCTCCATAGACATGAGGAGTTTTGTGAGCGTATAGCCTGGTGAAATACATTAGTTTCTTTGAACAATCAGAGTCAAATTTAGCAAAGAATTTTAATGATGGTACATCCAGTCTTGAAAAAATTATGGTACGTATCTCTTGCAAATAGAGCTAGTGGTTATCGTCAACTCGTAAAATTTTCTTGCTTTCGACGAAAAGCCAAAAAAATTTGAGCGATTCTATTTTTAAACACCCTACACACATTTTTATGCATGAGTAGATTTGGCATTGTTGAGTATTCAAAATTTTGATTCTAATTACTTATGGTACGAGAGGATTTTAAACTTGGAACTTGAAGGAAGGAATTGTATATTATCATGCTATAAGAGTAATGTATTTCATATATTTTATCATACTATAATTTATTTGCATTAGATGTTGTACAGTTGTTCTGCACCTATTTTCATTGATAATGAAAAATATAAATAGTATTTTGAGTTCTCAATAGAAGAAATACACTCTCGCTTTAGCTTTATCCGTGAAGTAAAACGAAACAGAAAAATTGATAGCAAAATTATTCCACAACTAAAATTAGCGCATAACATTCTGCAATTGGTGTATGAACACAATACTGTACTGTGAAGCTTGAAGCGTAGCAGCTGGAAGGGCGTACGCCAAGAATGGAATGTGATCCCGACAGGAGTTCACCTGGGCTACTTTCCCGAATGCTCCTGTGTACTGGTTCAGGTCTCTGATGAAAGCGTGGCAAGATGTGACAAGCTGACAACTGTACTACTGCAGTGCCGATGTTGGCGACATACCCGCGGCATGAGAACCGAGTCAACGGACTTCTGCTTGGGCGATCAAATTTGAACTCACAAATTCCGCGGGATGGCGGCTGGTATCTACATTACTGTACTCCTACTGTCACAGACCCCACCTGTACCACATGCGAAAATCCACTGCTAAATTTTGGGCCACTTGGATGGGTGTCCACTAATATTAGTCATGTATGGCCACAACATACATATTCCAACCTTTTTTCCATTCAAACATTTAAACACTAGTCACCAAGCATAGAGATTAATTTTTTTAAAGTTTTCAACATAGTCACAAAGCATAGAGAGTGATTTTTTCAGAGTTTTTCACATGCTGTCACATATAGAGAGCTACATATACAGGGAAATGAGAGAAGAGAGTAAAAAATGAGAAAAGAGAGTAAGAGAGAATTGAGAATCTTCTTGACCTAACAACTCTTCGGATCATAGATTTTGGAAGTCCTCGATAAGGTGACGGGAGGTAGGGTGGCAGCGGGAAGAGTGTGACAGTCCAATGGAAGGGTCACATCCTCTGGCAATTGCGGGTATTCTAAGCCTTTGAAAAGCAGTCTTAGCTAACATATGCTATGGAGATTTGTCTTTGGGGAGTACTTTTATTTGTAGCAAATGCGGTTTTTTTGTCTGTGTTGTGACATGTACTTGGAGAGGAGAAAGAGCGTTACATTTGATATCATAGTAGGATTGGGGAACTCCATGAATGGGTTCTTGGCCAGTGAGGTCTTCGGAGGTATTCTCTTATTCCAATGGCTCACGTACCAAACTCTTAGGTTGAGGAGCGCACACGCAAGTGCAAATTCTTAGATGAATTTGATGATGGGCACTCATCTCGAGACACTAAGTTGACATCCTTAGCATGCACAGTTGAAGACTATGCTAGAGAAGGTAGAAGCGATACCAATAGAATAACGATCCTTGAAGTTGGACTAGGTTGAGAGGGTATGTAGTAGACGTTCGTATGACATCTCGCTTACAAGCGTAACTATTGTTGTTGATTCCATCCGTCTACCGGTTAAGACAAAGGAAAGTATTATTTTGGATCAACTGGAGAAGTTCTCTAGGAAGAGAGACCTAGTTGACTTTGAGATGTGGTTTATTGAAATGGAGAATTATTTTCGCTCTTATGTGTATGAAAGAAGATACCAAGGTCTACTTTGCAATGAGCAGGCTTATTGGCGGTGCACGGGTATGGTACCTTACTATTGAACGAGAAAGGTAGTCTAAAGGTTGAAGCCCTATGTTAGATTGAGATGTGTTCAAAGAGAGACTGAAGCGTAGCATAGTACCAAGCAATGAACAAGAAATCAATTTGGGAAAGTTGGCTCATTTGCATCAGACATGATTAGTGAGGGAATACAGTACCAAGTTCTGGCATATCTTGATGGAAGTGGGAGGACTTGACCATGGAGTAGAGCAGTTTTACTTCAAGGAAGGATTTTCACTGTGGCTACGCATGAAAATAGAAAAGTTACATAACTAGGATGACTTGGATTTTATGTATGATTGGACTAAAAGTCTTGCTGCACGGGTGCGATTTTATGATGAGTAGAGAGATCAAAAGTCAACTTGGGGAAATAGGGAGCAATTGACGGGAAGTACTACAATCCACCAGAGAGAAGATTGGAAAAAACAATCAACATATTGAGCGATTTGCAAGCAAGGAAAGTAACTTAATGGTTAGTGACCGCAGTGGTTGCTAACCATACTGGAGGTAATTAGGTTACTATGGAGTAAGTCACCTCAAGCGTAACAACACTCTTAAGAGCAAGACAACACAAGTACAACATATATCCATCCAGAGAGTACCAAGGAGACAAAGGCAACACATGCAACAATAAATTTAGACTCTATGATACCCTAACCCTCTACTTGTGTGCTCATGTGCTTGCCAATAATTATGGTGACTGTTCAAAGACTAGAATATAGATTCTTGTTGGACACAATAGCAAATCTGGATGTCTTAGCCCCTACTGTAACACATGCGATAGGATTACCACTCAAGGTTTAAAGAGTAACCTTTAGATTAACTTTGCATATGATATTGGTTGGATTGACAAGGAGATAGATCATGTGAGCTTGACTCATGTCCAAGGCTCCATTTTACTTGGATATTGGAACCAAGCTCGGTGGTATTTTGTTTTGGGGATGAATGCAAAGGCATCAAAGTGTGTTAGAGATCAGTGATGGCCATCTTGCCATCATGGACAGGTGGAGAAGCAACACACTATCCCTCTACTTACTTTCCAAGAGGAGCTAGAACATGTTATAAGCTCATTTTTTATCAAT
Organism: Marchantia paleacea; assembly: GCA_014180765.2. Lineage (NCBI taxonomy): Eukaryota > Viridiplantae > Streptophyta > Marchantiopsida > Marchantiales > Marchantiaceae > Marchantia > Marchantia paleacea. Next base: position 2,145,996 of record MUAA02000064.1, read on the forward strand.
GCGTGCCATTTTTTGTTATTTTAGTGCAAAGCAATTTGCTTAAAGCCTCAAAGGAGCATATGCAACTTGGGATATTCATGTAGGACGTTTGATTACCTCTCAAGCCACAACATGAGGAGATCAAGATGAGGATAGTGTGGCCACTATCTTGTCATAAAGAGACAAACAATCTACCCAGACTTAGAGAAATAAAATCCAAGCTCGTAGGAATCTTTTTTGTTCGGGATCGATGTTCGTGAAATCCACCATAAATTCAATAATTGTGGGTATTGGAAGAGTTTGCAGATATGTTGCCACATGAATTACCATTTGGTTTACCTACTCTTCGGTCTCTTTATCATCATATTGATTTGGTGGAAGGAGCTAAACCGTCAATTGGTGCACCTATTCGTATGACCATTGGCGAGTTGACTTAGCTCAAAAAGCAACTCAATGAACTACTTGACAAAGATCATCTACAACCTAGTGTATCTTCTTATGCAACTTCAACTTTATTTTTGAGCAAAAAGGATGGTACAATGCAATTTTGTAGAGACTTTAGATCATTAAACAAGATTATTAGTAACAACAAGTACCCGTTGACTTTGATGAATGAAATGATGGATAGATTGGTGGATGCACGGTACTTCACCAAACTGGATTTGGTCTTTGGATATCATGAGATTAGAATATCTTAAGGTGATGAGCATAAGACTATTATTTGTACAAGATGTGGATTGTATGAATATAATGTGCTACCGTATGGATTGAGCAACGCTCTAATCACCTTTTGTACCCTCATGAATAGCATATTCCAAGATATGTTAGATGAAAGTGTGGGAGTGTATTTGGATGACATTATTATCTACTTTGATACATTCGAACAACATCTAGAAGATATGAGCGAGGTTTTAGATAAATTTTGTGCTCATCAACTATATCTCAAGAGGAAGAAATGCTCATTTGGAAGTGGTATGTTGAGTTTCTTGGTTGCACGATTGATGAGCAAGGGGTGCATGCTAATGTGGCCAAGGTGAAGGCTTTATTAGACTAGGAGGTCCAGATTCAGTTCCTCTACTACAAGCATTTCTGCGACTTGGAGTTTATTTTTGTAGGTTCATACGGAGCTATGCAAAGATCACATCCGTTTTGTACGATCTGTTGAAGGCTAAGATATCTTGGACATGGATAAAAGTTCACTAGCAACCGTTTAGGGACCTGAAGTGTATTTTGTCTACATATCCGGTGTTAGCACAACCATTGTTATGACAATCTTTTGAGGTTCATTGTGACGCATCTGTGATTGCTATAGGAGGGATATTGATTCAACATGCTAGACCGTAGCTTATGAATCCAAAAAACTTTATGACATCAAGCAAAGTTGGCAACTCATGTCCATTGTTTAGTGCTTAAAGAAATGGCAATTCTACTTCATAACAGGTCATGTGACAATGAACACTAATAATATTTCAGTTATTTACTTTCAAACCAAGTCTCATCTTTCATTGAAATAGCAAAGATGGCAAACAGAGTTAGCTTGATTTGACATGGAAGTTAGGTATAAGCCGGGGAGAGAAAATGTTGTCTAGAAGAGTGCATGCTCTCACAGCATCAAGACCAGAGAAGGACTTGAAGGAGTTGGTAACTATTGCATTAAAAGCTGACTCCCAAGCAAAGATTTGGGAAACACAACTAAGTACTGGAGTATTGCAGGATTTTGGTGGTTCAAACATCATCGGTTGTATATTCGAGAAGGGATTTGAGATAGAAATTGTTGGTGGAACCTCATGATGCATCAACTGCTGGACATAGGGGAAGAGAGGCTACCATACATAAGGTGAAACAAGCTCATATGTATTGGCCAAGGATGAAAATATCAATTTGTGATTGTGTAGATAGTTGTCTAATTTGTCAACATAATCAAACACTTGAGGTTTTTTGCAAAACCCTCAAACTCATGAGGCTGGGTTGCCACAACCATTGACTATACTTGATGGTCCTTGAAAATCTTTGGCCATGGATTTTGTGGTAGGCTTATTTGAAGTTTAGGGATCCAATGTCATCTATGTAGTGTGTGATCAATTGTTGAAACATGCTCATTTTATATAATGTCAGACCACTACTATTTAGACTGCAGACTTTTTCTTCAAGTAGATTCACTTACATCATGGTATATCTAGGGAGATAGTCTTAGATAGAGACTCTAGGTTTTTATCTGAATTTTGACTCATTTATGTTTATGATTAGGCACAGAGCTGTTCTTTTCTTCTCCCTATCACCCTCAAAACGATGGGCAAATTAAAAAGATTAATCATATCATGGAGGAAGACCTATGAAATTATTATATGATGGACTTGGGTTAATTAATTATCCATGGTGGAGTTTAGCTATAAATCAATTTGAATCAATCACCAAATATAGATGTTGTTCCCAATTTAAGATCCCAAATGGCCCAACAAACCCAAAGTCTAAGAACGGATAGGGCTATACAAGGGAACACGTAATTCGATAAATCTTAACTTGATGGAAGAAGATTTGTTTATGGTAATGTTGCCTGATGATATGCAATAAACGAGTATTCCACTCTTCCCCATACAAACCTAGTCCGTTCAGCCTATAAATATGCTCCAAAATATCATTTCTACTACCAGCCTTTGTGTGATTATGGAATTGATTAAACAAGTTTATTCACCAAATCAATGAAAGAATCCATTGATCATGCAAAATAATCTTGTTAGTTTCTTGGGAAACACATTTATTATGTACAATATGGATATTTGATCACCATCTTTGTGTTGGAATGTGAGAATTGATTCTCGCTCACATCATGTTAATCATACTTTAAGAAAAATGCATGTCTAATTACCCTAGCATCTCATGGAAGTTTGTGTTGTGCATGAGAGTAGAACCTTGATTTGTATCAAACACTATGCTACTAGTTTCTCTCCATTTCAATGTGTTTACAAAGGTAGTTACATCCCTTGGACTACATATGGACTTAATCTTTGGAATTTGAAAAATAACTCTCTATGGGATACTCTACTTCTTTAGAAGAGGCTAGTGAGTTATAAATGACTTTTTGAACACACAAGGTTGATGCTAGAGTAAGCAAAATAGAGGATGCACAAGGCTCAAGCTCTGTGTAAAAAATATGCCGACCAACAGAGGAGGGATGTGGAGTTTGAAAATAGAGATTTAGTTTGGTTAAAGACTAAAAACCTCATTATCCCCAAAGAGCTCACCAGGTAGCTGTTTGCACGTTGGGTCGGACCATTTAGAATTCAAGCTAGAATAGGAAAGATTGTGTATAAGCCAAAGTTGCCAAATAATATGTGGAACTATCATCAAATTTTCCATGAGTCTAATCTCAAGTTATGTGGTCAATGACAACCCAACTAGGATAGTTAAGTGAGCATGTGCTACTCGTGCTATATCATACCTATATGAATTTCGTAGAGTAAATCCTAGATGAAAGGATGATTAGAACTGCAAAAGTCACCTATCAAAAAGAATATCTGATGAAGTGGAATCAGGAGTATGTGTCTGCTACTTCCAAGCCTTTGGCTTCCTTGCCACTCAAAATCAATCTCAATGCTTTGAGACGTTGGCGACATAATTTGGTTCGAAAGGCAAGACCTAGATGAAATTTGTATAGAAGAAATCCTAGATGAAAGGTTGGTTAGAACTGCACAAGTCACATATAAAAAAGAATATATGGTGAAATGGAAGCATCATGAGTATGTGTTTGCTACTTGGGAGCCTTTGGCTTCCTTGCCACTCAAAAACAATCTCGTTGCTTTGAGACGTTGGCGGAAAACTGTGGTCTGAAAGGCAAGAGAGTAAGAACTTAAGCAATTGAAAAATAATTGATTTTTTTGTTTTTTTTGTCAAAGTTTCAATAAACATACTTGTAATTATTACCATGATTGTGAAGGATGCTCTAACGTGGGCTATGCTCAGTCTGAGAAGGGAAGGGACTCATGACTGTAGACTATAACTGTCTACTATTCAATCATATATATGGATCATTGCACCGATGTTAGTAGGCCCAAGAGGTACTGATTGTGACCATAAGTCACATTATATTAACTTAAGGCAAACTATGATTGTTGCTAATAAACGCTTGTGGTTTTGATGCCAAGAAATAGCGCAAAAATAGACTTTGTATAGTTTGTTGTTTGAAATAAAGTTTAGTTGTTATTATTGTGTCGTTTGTGTTTATAAAGTTCTTGGTGATAATTATACAAAACCGTTATTGATTTGCCAATCACGAGAACATGATCTTTTGCATTTGGGGAGGATGTCACATACCCACATGCACAAACCTTGTCACACATCAACCTGTCCCACTTGCGCATATCCACCGCTAAATTTTGGACCACTTTTATTGGTCGGCCACCAATATTGGTTATGTATGGGCCACAACATAGATAGTCCAACCTTTTTTTCCGTTCATGTATTTAAACCCTTGGCACATAGCACATAAAGGGATTTTTTTAGGGTTTTTCATAGTATTTCATATTCAAGAGAGCTAGAGACACAAATAGAGAGCTACATAAACAAGGAAAGGAGGTAAGAGAATGAAAAAAGGAGAAAGTAGAGGAAGAGAGCACATGGAATCTTCTCAGTATCAATCAAATGGAAAGAGGAGGCCGAGTGGAGGTGGGAAGAGTGTGACGCTTCAGGGGAAGGGCAATTGCGGTTATTCTAAAAGGAGTCTTAGGGGAGATATGATGTGAGGATTTGTATTTGGGGAGTGATTTTGCTTGTAGCGAAGGTGGTTTATGCGTGTCATGACAAGTACTTGGAGAGGAGAGAGACCGTTACAGCTACTGTTGGAAATGGAAGGAATATTCCTGCAGATGGGGAGTGATACTGTATTTATGGACACTTTCAATTTTACATGTAAAGTATGAGGCCATCAGGTATTATCAGCATTCAGTCAACCTAACGAAATCGTCATCCGATGATCCGATCTAAAGAGGGAGGGATCTTTCACACGCTGGCTGCGGACAGTAACAGGAAGCCCTATCTTAATCGGAGTCGTGCAGGAAACAAATACCGCACTACGTGCCCACAAATTCGAGTTACAGAAGGCCAAATGTTCTGAAATTCCTGCTACAGTCTGATTCGGATTCCTTCGGCAGGACAGAGTATGAACTATAGTATCACAATTCATCTGTACAAACCCCTTGGTTTACGACGTCGAAATTACGACGGTTATACAAGATTGGGTTATCGAATTGATCTAACGGAATGAAATCTCGACTGGTTTAATATGCGGCTGTCCACATGACAAAAATGTGGCGGTTCGCCGCTGTCGTGCTGACAGAAATGAAGAGCATTATTAATAACATAAGTTTAGGCGTCATCATGTCAAGGAACTTGTTATAATGCATCAACCCGTGCGGCGCTCCTTCTCGTTCAGGTATGGAAGTTTCAGTAAGCAGAGGGGTGTGCATGTTCTTGTATAGTGCTGTACAAGGTACTGAAGAGTACAATAGAAGACTCTTCGAATTCTTTTGTGCTTTTGTCCGGTCTTGGGTGAAATATGTCCGGAGTCATAGTATGGTTCTTTCGTTTCGTTTTGTTGTCGACTCATCGCAAGTCGTTAAATGTACGGGTGAGCAATGACTGATCAATTCCGATGCGTCCACCGACCGACTTGCACGCGAAGCCATCTAGTCCTTGGTGCATCAACTCCTTTCGCTGCCTAGCGCGGGTGCTCGGGTTGGAAATAAGAGCGTGGAGCGTTATGCCTCTCGATTCTGTTGGTCGTACCAACGGCCATAGGTGGTGTTTCTCGGGGTTTAGGCCAGGGTTTCGTTTCTGAAGGACAGTTCTGGCAATCGACGCATCGTGGCGACAGCGGGGGAGGAAAGAGAAAGCGGTAAGCAATTGTTCGTGGTGTGCTTGCTGGTCGCGACCGACATAGGTATTTCTTTTCTTTCGTGGTTGTTCTTTATCGTGTACACGCGTGCTACTCTAATCGGGGCAACGTTTACTGGTAATGCGAGGCATCATTTGGCCTGCCGGATACCTCTAACCCTCCGAATTGTGGCTTCTGCGGCTGGATGTGATGTGTGATGTGACGTGAGTGATTGATGGTCTCGCAGCAGCTCCTTTTGCTTTGCAATCTTGCCAAGAGGGATGGCATGTATTTTGTTAGGACTTTCTATCGTAATATGCAAGTTATATCTCGTCGCAATCATTACAGTTGTGACATGGTTGTTGAAATATGCGATTTCTTGGCTCGCTTGGAATTCCCGTAAATCCTGCATTCAAACAGCTTCAGAGCAAGAAAAAGAGTTTTCCGTTGGTGGTATCCCGAGACTTTATGACATCAATGAGACTTTATTTTCCTTGGGATAATACTTCATTTTAGTTGATGAATTGTGCACCTAGCTCATATTTGAGGTTTTGAACCCTTGCCGTCGGCCACTACGCTCAGCAGATCATGCACTTTCATTCGGTGTCTGTTGCGCAACTAGTCTCGGAGCCAGTTTCAAATGTTTTAGGGAAAGGCGTGCAGAAATATATAGGCTGAAATATGTAGGCTGACTTACTAGTCAGCCTACATTGCTCTTTGGAGAGTAGTACTTCAGATGAAGATCGGTGCCAGTTTTTCTGGGGCCTGTTGTTGTTTCTCCTTCTCAAGCTCCTCCTCTTCTTTTTTTTTATCACGAACCAACAGGTTTGACTCAGTATGTCAATTCTTGCTAAGATTTCCAGTGCTGAATGTTCGCTTCTGAAACCCGTGGAAGGAATGAATACCATCAAAAGAGAAATTTTTTAGCTTCGTGTATACGATATGGAGCTTTGTTATGCTCGTGGAATATGTTGCTAGTGCAACCTCATTAGCCCCTTGTGTTTGAGCAGAGTGGAGTTTGGCTGATCGAAGGAAGCAGACGAGTCTTGCACAATGTTTGTGGAATCAGAGCTCACTTGGACAATCGCCGTAAAACCGTGCGATCTGAAGTCGGGTCTGCATATACAGAGAGCTCTGGTGAGCGACGCTTACTTGCCAACCATCTAAGCAATCAGAGGTGAAGAATGCAATAAGTCTTGTTATATAAAAAGCGCAGTATTTAGGCCTTCCGTGATGATTCCCTATATGTACTTGGCGCTAAGTATGCCGCAGGTACCATCGGGTGCCCACTGGCACTAACGGTGCGATTCTTCTTACACGTGAATGCAGTGTGTATTGTGTGTTATCTCTTGTGAGTTTTCTCGTCTGTCAGCTAGATGTCCTTGAACATAACCTGTTTTATCGAGTCAAACTTTTTGAATTGCCTACTCAATGACACAGTTGAGAAAGCTACTTGCGGATTTCAACAAGCTCAAATGCTCTGAGAAGCACGGATACTATATTTGTGTGACCACACTCGAAGCGATCGGCGAGGGTAAAATATGGGAAGGCAAGGGTTGCGTTGCATACAAGGTCCGCTTCCGCTGCTTGACCTACAAGCCACAAAAGCACGAGAAAGTGTTTGCGGTCGTCACTGGCGAGGTATGCAAGCGAAATTCCTTTACTTCGTACCGTTTCTTCTAATTTTCACGAAATGAATAGTTTGGAATCGATATGCTTATTGCTAGGTATTCCAATCAAACCGCTAACGAAGGTATTTCTTCTTCCGCAGCTCCAGGAGAAAGGTGCCATGTGCTCCTTTGGGCCAATTGAGAACATGTTTCTCTCAACCAAACTGATGAAAGACCAATATACATTTGTCGGAGCAAATGAGTCAAAACCGGTACATTTCAAAGGGAAAGATGGTTCAATCATCGAGAGCGGCTCTGTTCTCCGTGTCGAAATCTTAGGTGTCAAATTCAACTCTCTCTCCCGTGCTTACGACACCGTGTGCTCGGTTAGTGGAGACTATCTCGGCGTTGATGGCCGGACTTGGGAGGATAAATCAACACCTCCAACAGCAAATTGGGGCGCGAACGACCCGAATGGAACTGAGGTGGGAGCTTGGGGCTCTGATACCCTTGCTGAGAATGGTGCAGGAGGTTGGGGAGCTTCTCCTGTAAGGGAAAGTGGAGGTTGGGGTGCTGGAGCAGCCGAGAAATCGAACAGCGTTGGAGGATGGGATACTGCTTCCGCTAAGACTACCAGCGGTTGGGATGATACCTCGTCCAAGAAAGCCGACAAGGGTGGAAGCTGGGGTGTTGACCCTGCAACTGAGAGTGCCGGAGGTTGGGATTCCCCACCAGCCAAGAAAACCAACGATTGTGGAAGCTGGGATGCTGCTCCTGCAACTGTAAGCAACTGGGGTGCTGCACCAACCAAGAAATTTAACAGTGATGCTCCTGGAAATGAGAACTCTGGGCGCTGGGATGCAGCACCAGCAGAGAATAGCAACGGTGGTGCAGGTTGGGGTTCAGCCACTCTAGGAAAGAAGGATGGTGGAAGTAAGAATACTGCTAGTGTGAAATCAAAAGGTAATGTAAACTGGGAAACGGCTTCTCAAGATACTGGAGGTTGGGGTAGTAGCCCTGCGAAGAAGAGTAAAGCCGGAGGTTGGGATTCATCTCCCGTCGAGAAAGGGAGTACTGACTTGGGAGCTTGGGGTGACCCTCCGACGAAGTCGAGCGTTGGAGCTTGGGACTCAGTGGAGGTGGTGAACACTGGTGGAAGTTGGGGAACCTGAAGCTGAGCTGTCTCCTTTTCTTGATAAGTGATCTAACCACGTTAAGCCCTTGGATCTGGATAAGTTTTTCTGTGTATATGTTCCTGTATTCCATCAGTCCTACTTGGAGAGAGCAAAGATATTGTGGATTCGAACATGCCAGGAATATGACGCGTTCGACGGACTAATTGTGAAGATTTGTTTCTTTTGATGGCGCAAGACGTCTCAAGCAGGATAAGTGGCCTTCGTGCTGACTACACTAATACATTTATGTAATTTCTGGTTGTGGCCTATGTAGGACAACTGAGCCACAAACTGTATGACCCACTGAATTTTAGGAAGAATCTCCACAGACATCCACAGCATAGGAAGATGTCATTTGTTCTAAACCACACATGAAAGTAGAAGCAGACTTGAATCTGGTAAATCATACAGGCGATGGGAGATGGAAGTTTTAATTTTTCAGACTCTCTAAACACTGTTGTTTTGAACGGGGAAGATCTTTTGATTAGCTCGGCAGCATTTGTATATGAAAACGGACAACCTTCTTCAGACTCTGGAGAAATGCACCTTCATCTATACAGCCGTACAGTCTCGTTTGGACACAATTTTCTCCAAGCACAGTATACAGGAGTGTCTTGTGACTCCATCATCGTACAAGCGGTATATCAACTGAATGAAGGAGGCGCATGAACGAAGGAGAAGGAGCTTGACAGCCATTGAACTTCACGTTTTAATGCCGAGATGGACAGGCCAGGATTTTGAGGAGTGTCTTTGGAACTGCCTAATGGTGTTCTATATCTTCTTTTTGTGTCAATTTGTGGATGTGCTCTTTTGACAAGTCCTTCGTGAGTAAAGAGAATCAAATAGGGAGTCTGCGCAGGTCATGACGCTGGTAACATAAGCTATGTAGTGGGTACCAACGTTCTATGGAACGATTGTCTTAATTTTAAGCTGTATATTGTGAAGGTTGTCCAGTAAATACTACGACTCTTTCCACCAGTTAAATGGCAGCTTGCAGGTTATCCTGATGCACATAAAACTGAGATCTGGACTAGAAGCAGATCAGACTGCCCTGTGCGGTCTGTATTCAAAGTCACGTGATCGTGTGAGGCTAACCAACAGCATTTTGTGGGAAACATCTTGGAGTTGTATCTTTTTGATTGGATGAACACACAATTACAGATTGTGAGTAGTAGAGCTAACGAGTTGATCGATCAACATCTATGCTCCCACATAGACTGCCTGGGGAACTCTGACAAGTGCAGTGCGCTTGCTGTGATTACAATATCTTTGCACAATCAGATACTCGCGAATGGGGATGAAAAAAATTCTAACTTCTCCTAGTGAATGAATCATCACCCACAAATGAAAAATCTGGAGACTTGTACATCCAGACTTCGTTACCTCGACAACTGTTCTTAAATTGTTCTTAAAAAATGACGCGGATCCACTCAAAGGCGGAAAAGTCAAACCAGCATGCGCTAGTAGAGGTATGTCCTAAAAAATTTCCTACACCAAGAGAGTTATTACCTACTTCCACGTTGTGGTGGAGAAGGAGATTCGCAATCCCAAACGCCTGCGCAACAAAGAAATTCAAATCTGCGGACAACATAACCACTGCGAACCTGTGATCACTTGGCGCATATTCAATTTTATCGAGATTCAAATAACTGCTGCAGATTGACTGGCAAGCAAAGATGGAGAATGAAACAAGTCAGGTCTTCATGTGCATAAATATTCAAATCATTTTACTTCTGATCACAAATTCCTGAGAGTGTGAAACAAGTTGAAGGTTTTCTCCGAACTTGCACACCGGTAACAAACAAACCCGCCCGCCAGAGCCATTTCACAAACTTCAAACGGCTGGCTGTTCTATTCCACATGGACACAGAAGGCAAATGAACCTATTGTGTTTCAAATAGCACTGTAAGACTGAGTCAATTGCGTCCAGTCTTAACCTTGGACGAAAAAAAAGAAGTCCGTGCTACTGTGTAGTTTCCATTGACCAACGCCTCGTGAACCGTCCTTCAGATCTACATCCCTCCCGCCATGAGAATTGTGTCATTCTATGTTCGGTCCGAGGAGGCATCGGTCCAAGGTGGTCGAAAATGTGCATGAGACTCAGGCTAGACATTCTACTTTCCATTTTCAAAATAGCAGGAAAGAGGTAAAGGGCCCGACTCCTCTCTATCGCTCGAGCTCTCATCACTGGAACTCCGTGAGCGTTTTCTTCTCGACTTGTGCTTCTTGTCTTTCTTGTCCTTCTTTGACTTTCTTCTCTCCTTCCTGTATTCGCGCTCATCCTCGTCGCTGCTCGAGGTTTCTGAATCGGAATCAGGATCACTTTTTCCTCTCCGCCTCTTCGATGACTTCTGTTGGCACCGGGAGAATGTCAAAATCATAAGAGCCTGATGCAATGAGCTACACATATGTACAAATGCCACTGAGCGTGTATCTTGTGTCTCACCGAAGCATCTTTTTACCGGATGCTTTGCTCTATCCAGACGAGTAAAGACAATCCAGTAGGATACATGTGGAGATTCGGAAGGACTGTCACTGACCTTCCTCTTCTTGCCACTACGACTCTTCTCCTTCTCTTTTTCCTTCTTCTCTACAGATCAACATATTGCCAAAAGGTTAGGGCCAACACTGAAAAAAGCAAGTTGGAAAAACTCCATGATTGCCGATTACGATTGGATTCCGCGTTGGTGAGCTGGAATCTGAGGGGCAACACAAGAAGTTGTGATTAGTCTTGTTGTATCATGGGAAACATACCCTTTCTCAGTTTCTCTCTCTTATCCAGGTGATTTTTCCCTCGAGCGAGCTTGCGAGCACGCTCGGCATCGAGCTGAGCCCTGTATTCACGCATCATTCGCGCCTCATCATCCTCTAGCTCGCCCTGTCTCTTTGCGTCTTCCTGAAAGTTCCAAATGTAAAAAATTTAGCTCATATCGTGATCGCATTCAAAAACCTCTGTCGACTCACCATTACGTAACAAAAACGTGGCGATAAATCCCTAGGAGTACAAGAGGCGAGCAAGTTCAAACGACAACAATACAACCACACTCAAAATTGCAATTAAATCCCTGTATTATCTGGACAGGCTGGAAACGAACGATGATTTGTAGAAATAGCTGTACCTTCTGCTTTTGTTTCCATTCCTCCCAGGTGACAGTATGAGATGTTTGTAGACTCGCCAAGCGTGCTGCATGCCACTCTGGTGAATGGAAAGATCCGTCCATCTGCGGCTTGCTTTGTCAGTAGCTGTTCACGGAGCTTCACGCCAAATGAGGACTACAGAGCATCATGATGAAGAGTTTGAAAAAAAACTATGATGCATTAGACGTTTGAAGTTATTCATGACTACAATGAGCAGCCGAGGGAAAAAACTCCACGTGAACATCGGGCAAACATTCCAGTAGTCCAGTTGTTCGAAGAACGTGAAACTAAATTAATTCGAAAACAGCCCTTGCATCTTTCACCACTCCTCAAAAACTCTTATGTAGTGTAACTAAGCTTTAGACATCAGACTACCCTCGGATAAATTTTGATTCTCAAAACTTTTGCACCCGTTTCAGAGTAGGCAATATCCGCTTTAATCGAGTAAAAATCCGGCCAAAGTTTCTTCGAATTCACAGGCTTCGGATACTGACATCAAAGCGATAAAAAAATAAAAACTATCACACCGTTAACTATGCGGAACACCACTTTCATAGACTGGGAACACAAGAAGGAAGGACACACACCATTCCGTCATCAATTTCATCGGGACCGCCTGCGGCGGTGTGAGATGCCATCTTCGCCCTCTGCATGGCCTTGTACGCTTGATTCTTCCCCATTTCTGCTTCTCCTAGAGAAACCAAGCTACTTGAAAAAGGAAAGGTCGGTTCCCTGTGTTTGTGTAAAAAGGCTACAAATTGCCACCGCTCTAACAATAGATATGAACATCTACGGGCTAAGGATTCAGGTGGTAGCGGGGACCAGAATTATGGTCAAATACACTCCTCGTGGGGGCCAATCTCCAACGGGAGAAATTTCGAACACGACCAGACTCCCTGAGAGTCCTAGGTGGGAAGAAACTAATGCCCACATGACCATCACATTCTCGGCCAGAACGCCCCGCGCTCCACAAAACTCTCCATGAGACATAAAACGACTATTCTTCCAAAGAGAATAATCCTCCGCCACGAAATGTGGATTTCACCACCAACAGAGCTCGAGACATCCCTGAATCTTCGGCCTATCCACTCGGCAGCGTCTGAAAATCATCCGCAACTAAGCCTCCAGGAGACATAACCACCGACTCAAAAAGACCATCACAAAATCATCTCGCTCACACGCTGGTCAAACTGATCCCATCGTCAGTGCAACCGAACCCTAAAATTGTTCCAGGGTCTCACAGCTTATAATACCAAATGAATGCGCATGAACCCAAACGAACCCACCGAGCAACACGCTGTCCTCATCCCCAACGACGCCCCCGCGGGACATTCCTCGCGCAGCCCCGCCAGCCCAACTGCCTCAGAACACCGGCTTCCGTAAGGCACCGAGTACAAAATCACCCAAACAGCCCAAACCGAAAGCGGCAATCCGAGCAAAGTCAATCCTGAAGATGGGCCGGAAATTTGCCGTGATCGCCTGGCCCTGGCAGTCTTCCACAGCAATCGAGGCGAATTCGAAATCGCGCCCCCAATCGAGCGCAAGCGTCCGCAATTGTCAAAGCAATCGATCTACAATCGACCAGTGCGTCAGTCAGTGGCTGGGACACGGAGGACGGAACCGCAGCTGCTGCAGCAGCAGATAACAACCTCCATTTCTCCTGGACATGACCTGACCCGCCCCTCGCCCGCCCGCCCGACCCGGCCAAACCAGCCCCGTAAAACGGTGAATCTCCACCGAGTGAACTTCTTGACCCGCAAGTTTCTACTCGGTTGTCGAGACTCCATTTCTGTACTGCACTATATTGTACAGTTTCTTCCGCTACGCTGTACTTTGCTCTCGATTTATCTCAAGCAAACAAAAATGGAAAATAAATACCGAAAATGGAGAAGTATAGAAAGAAAGTTACTAAACAAAGAGTACACAATGCTGGTTCTCTTTGTGCTAGCTAGGGCTTCTATTCCCCTCCTGGGACCGCCTTAAGTGTTATGTGATACAATGTGTCATCTACTCTTTACCTCACAATGAATAAAGATCCAAATGGAAAATATCACAAAGATCATGATTAGACCACTTGAGATACACACGCAAATGATCACATCGAGATCTATCACACACTCTATGTTGATCCATTTGTTGATCTATCATGGTATACCAATAGGGAATGGTTAGCATCCCAGTCAATTTTATTTTGGGACTTTTCGAGACTAGGTTCCCATATCCACTCTTATTCCATAGGCTCCAAGGTTTGTTTCATGACGAGGCTAGATAGGCTTTTCACTTAGCGTTTTATAGGTTGGCATGTGATTCCATGGATGAGTTTGCATGATCCTTGTTCTTTTACTTTCACTATGATGTCTACTTTATACTAGGGGAGGATGTGTTGTACATAGAGAGGTGACCACTATATTTTGGAGATTTTGGAGAGAGCGTTGGTATGTCTTGCAGTCGATTACGGTTAGGGCAGACTTGTACTTGGTTCGGGAGGACCAGGTCACTGTGGCAGATGTGGTGGTTACTGATTCTACTAGAGACATAGTTTTAGAGGGGGTGATCACCCATCCTCCAGTATGGGCGGCGAGTGGAGTGGTAGCAGCCAAGGTCTCCAACTATATAGATATGCAGAGAGGTCACCTCTTTGTTCCTCTAGCTTTGGAGTTATATGAAGCTATGGACACCGACTTTGATATATTCGTGAGGGAGTGCGTGAGGGCCTAGCATATTAGGCGACATGGGGTGTCACTCTCTTTAGCCTACTGTATAGCCTATTTTAGGCTATACAGTAGGCTAAAATGTAATACTATTGGGGCCTAGCCCCATGTTACCGGTTTGGTTCCATCCTTGTTGATGCTTTGATGGGGTCTTTCCATTCCTTTTGTTATTATACTTTGTCCATTCTTTTAGGATTTTAGAGATTCAAAACATGGAATTGGGTTACATTGCACGACAAGTCCGTATGGACCGCATAGGTTAGGAGTCCTGTTCAACCATGTTATTTTCCAAATTCTACTCAATTCTGACTGTTTAGGATTTTGGGACATGTTGGGGAGTATAGCAGAGCCACACGAGCAATACATCCCTTGTATATGATTAGTCTTACCAAGTTAAATATTTCCTCTCTACGCCTTTTGCATCCATCCATGAATGAGGGAGTATCATTAGAGGTCTTGGAGTATCGGCTAGAGGAGTTATCTTTTGATAGATCATTTTTTGCCGATTCCCTATGCACAACCTCACATCTATTCTTAGGGGACTTATCAGGGATGGTTTAGAAGAATCTTAGGGATTACTTTGAGGCATATGATCCCTCTTGTGGTTTCATAGAGTTATTCTAGATTGCAGCAACAGTTGCCAGAGGAGATTCTTTTGTCATTTAGCCATGTGCTATGTGCTAATCGACTTCTTGCAATGGAAAAGGGCATGGGACATTAGAGCAATTGTTATATTGTTCTTATTGCATCTGGTTAGTTGTACTGTTATCTTTTAGCATCTTCCAAAAGCCATCGGAGGTAAACTTGAGTGAAAGTCAGCCCGGAGGTCACATTTTTGGTTCTGTTGCCGGGACCTCGATCTAGAAGAAGCATAGATGTTTCGAATCCAGTTTATTGCCCGTGAGAGTGCAATGATGAGAACTCATATGGAGAAGACCGTGGGGAAAGAGCGAACCGAGATCATGATGCATAGTAATGTACCATTTGTGTATCCAGTAGTGTTATATGATTGCTTGGAAGTTATTTTGTACATTTTGTTTACTTAAGTGTTGTTTGGGATGAGGTGAGAGTGCTATAGTCCATATTTGGGAGGAAAACTTTATTTTCCAAAGTTTTTCCGAGAAATTTTTTTTATTTTAGATTATTAGATGGGATACGTTTTACACTTGAAATAACAGTCATATCACATCTACATCGATAGTTATGATGTTTAGAATTTGCTAGAGTCCTAACGGATTTTGAAAGATAGCTCTCATGAAAAAGTGTACAGAGCTTATCAATTCCCAAGAGGAAAATCAGGATTTGAAACTTTACACGATTGTTTATCAGGAGCTAAACTACATGTGGGTTCAAATTTCGTTGAGAGATCATTTTAGAGAGAAAGTTATGATACATGAAGTATAGGGGGGTATAAAAGTGAGCAAAATCGCTTTACTTTTCAGATTTGCTTTTTCATTGTTTATGGTCATTCCGAGAGAGTTAGTGCATGAGTGTTTTGCATAGTGAGTATGACTTGACACTCATTGGAAAATGGGAGATTAACTTCTTTGGAAGATCTGGTTGTCTAAGATACCTCAAGTGCTGGACATGATTGTTTCAGTGGACTCAAACACGAGGGAGTTCAGAGTGGAGTTCGAAGAGATGACACTAAAAAGTTCCCCGAGAGCGAAACGTGAGAGTTACTTCTATTGAGGAGAGGAGGGACATAAGCTTGTGAGTTGTCCTTTGAGGACCAAAGATCGGAGGTTGAGAGAGAGACGAAACGTGGGAGAGCTAAATCTTCATATGGGACCATCATCTCCCTATGAATCCAAGAGTGGAACCTATTGTGAAAATTGTGGAGTGACCGGACTTCCCTCAAGACACGAGTGTAGTGGCGTGAAAGCTCTGTTGGAGTCACTAGTGGAGGGCGTTGTCTTGCAACATCGCTCACACTTCCAGAGCATCTTTGTCCACATCAGTTTGGAGTCGCCACACCAGGAGGCTATGAGGCAGTATCGTTGGGCATTAGAGCACTTCTAGATATCCATCCGGATTGGGTTGTCTTGCAAGTGGACGGTGAGAACGCTTTTAACAACGTCTCGCGTGCATCCATTTTTAGAGAGCTGAGGGAGGCTAGTGGACCCCTATCAAGCCTCATTCCATTCGTACGATCTTTCTATGGTTCACATTCTTCTCTATTTTATTTCTTCTCTACACCGTTCTTCAGTCGACAGGAAGATCCTTTGGGAGGACCCTTATTTGCCATGGCTCATTATAGAGCTCTTGTGTCTACTGCTTTGGCCGTGCCCGGTTGTGTGTTCCCCTCCTTGGCGGATGATACATACATGGCAGTTCCCTGTAGACAACATTAGGCAGGCCTTTGATTACTTGACTACCAAGCTTCATATGGTAGGCTTGAGAGTCAAGGTGTCAAATTGTAGGGTTTGGTCTCCTTTGGGCATGTAGACGACCTTCCTCTACTAGGGGATCCGCAGATGGCGTTTGATATACTATCATCTAGTATTGCTCGTCAATCCACCTATCTCCTTCGCACGGTTCCTCCGTCACCTACATTCATATCACGTTTGACAGCCTTTGATAGGAGGATCATGGGCGTCTTTGGTGACATCATCGGACCAGGGACATTCGAGGGTGTGACTGGAGATTTGGCAAGGAGACAAACCTCTTTGCCAATTTCGTGTGGAGGGGTAGGCTTATTATCGATGGAGGAGACGGCACCTGCGGCTTTCTTGGTGAGTTGGGCACTCATTGCATCTTTGTTATCTTCTCAATTTGTGATCGCAGATAGACCTATTTTGGAGATATATACGAGGGACATCGATATGGGATCATTTCCCTTACAGGTATTATTACGACATACGAGATATGCTTTACCACGGGAGGTACGACATGAGTTCCCATCTTTTTCCTCTTTGGCTACCGATTGGACTAGGGGTCTATAGTCTATCTTGATGGACCGACAGTTTTAGGAGACTCTACATTCACTCTTAGTGGATCCGGCCATTCCTCGTACTACTAGAGCTCATCTACGCTCTTGCTCGTGCAAGGGTGCATGCTCGTGGATCTTGGCTCGATCATGCATCATGGCTTTCCGACTCGCACCAGCTACTTTCTCCACAACGATGAGGTTCCGTCTTGGCTTGGTCCATCCATCTACATCTTCATTACTCACATGTGAGTGTGGTATCACTTTAGATGCATTAGTTGTTCATATGACTCGTTGTCCATTCGGAGGGCAGAGGATAGCTACCCATGATGCCATTAGGGATGTGGTGTTTGCTATGGCGCGAGAGGGTGGATACCTCACATGGAGAGAGCGTTGGTATGCCTTGCAGTCGACTAGGATTAGGACAGACCTGTACTTAGTTCGGGAGGACCAGGTCACTGTGGCTGATGTGGTGGTTACCGATCCTACTAGAGACACAGTTTCAGAGGGGGTGATCACCCATCCTCCAGGATGGACGGCGAGTGGAGTGGCAGCAGCCAAGGTCTCCAAGTATAGAGGTATGCAGAGAGGTCAACTCTTTGTTCCTCTAGCTTTGGAGTTATATGGAGCTATGGACACCGACTTCGACATGTTTATGAGGGAGTGTGCGAGAGCCTACCATACTAGGCGACATGGGGTATCACTCTCTTTAGCTTAATGTATAATCTATTTTAGGCAACGTGTTTCCATTGCTCTACAGAGAGCACTGGCTGGTGTAATCCATAGGAGAGCAATCATGTTAGGTGATGCTTCTTCGGATGCTCTTGTTGTTTGTAGACCTTTTGACTTGGATAGTTCAGATATTTTAGGTGTTGTAGGACAGATTTTCCAATGTGATATTATTGGGGCCTAGCCCCATGTTACCGGTTTGGTTCCATCCTTGTATGATTTGATGGGATCTTCCCATCCCTTTTGTTATTATACTTTCTCGGACTGCTCCTTCAGATATAAAAAATCGTCCATTAATAATCAATTCAAGACTATTTATCTCCACCTTGAGTAACCTCTACTTTCATTCTCACTAACTAAAGATGTTTACAACAAGTGAGTGTATTCATTAAAATGATATAAGTTTCGTACTTTGTTTATGTTTGATACATTGATGAAAAATCTTAATAGTTTACATAAAAAAATATAAATTGGATGAAAAATAAATTATGATATTAAAACAAAAATGTCATATATGTACATCTAGAAATAATTTTATTGAAAAAATATTTTTTTTAGTAATGGTTAAATGAATACTTCAATGTGTAAAATACACTTTTAACATAAATAAATTTTATATTTTATATTATATATATATATATATATATATATATATATATATATATCAGTTATCAAAATATTATTTTCTATTTTTTGATTTGTTTAAATTATGATTGAGCTGTGAGATATACTATAATCTAGTTTTGAAATTTCATCATAAATTAATTTCATTTATTGTAAAAATTATGTATCAAGGTTCTTATTTTATTATTTTTCAACATCATATGTGATTTGATTATCAATTAACTAACTCTTATAAATTTGTTATCTCTATCTTTGAATATTGATTTAGATCAAATTTGATCTAAAACCAGATATGTATATCATCCTAGTAAATTTTTTTTCAAAATTTGAAACAAGAATAAATTTTTTTTATACATAATAATATTTTATCCAAGTGGATCAATGACATCAAAAATAATTGAAATGTGCTTGAACATTGATAGAACATTATCTTGATGAATTAAATAAATTTATTTAATATAAATATCAATTTTATCACATCAATAATAATATATTCAAAATTTCTTGTTGTTGCTTGTAAATTCATTTTTAATTTTGGTCTTTGATCATATATCATTCAAATTTATGTTTATATATAAAAAGAGAGTAAACTTGTTTTTATTTCATATATAAACATGATGGATATTATATGAAATAATCTTAAAATATTAAAAAAATTATTTTCAAATTAGCTCAAATTTGAAAGATTTTTTTTTTAGAAAAAAAATGATATGATGAAGATATGTTATAAAAAATGAATTAAAGAGTATTTTATAATAAAAAAAATCATTCCATTTTTAAAAAATATGTGTTTTAGACATCATGAAAAAACAAGATTGTAATTTGATTGCGGTAATAAAAATAACATAGATTTTAATTTTTGAATTTTTTTTTGCAATTTAAAAAAAGGTTATACATTACAAATACAATAATATATATTTTTTGTAATGTTAAAATTTACAACAAGATGTGCTTACTAACTCATTAGGGCTACGCGAGCGGTCTATCATGTTTTGAATTATTGTAACTAATGCACAATAATCCCCATTTAACCTAGACTAATCAAGTGTTCAAAATTCATGATCAAACAATACTGCACAAAAGTAATTGTTGATAGTAAAATTCTACCAATTGATGATGATTAGTCTTAAACAAGACAAATGAGAGTAATCTTATGTCAATAGAAATGAATATATGAGTAACATTTGACTAAACTTCACCAATGAAAAGTCAAATGAAACATCTCATAGATTAATGTCAAAACATATAAGCCACACTCAAAGATGTTCATATGGTTTGCAACCTTTACATGTTGTTGAACAAACTAAACATAATGGTTCATTCCTCAAGGGATGATATTTGTAAACAACATCTAATTGTCATGAAAATGAAAAAATTAGAGTTCATGCAAATGTCAAAACAATATACAAATATTTCGTTTGTAGAAGGTTTAATAGGAGGAGCTCAAGACTGCAATGCTTGATGTCTCCACTTATATGGATTAAAATGTTCATGCATCAAAAGTTGTTTAAGTTCATGATACTTTGTCTAAAGTCTTGAGGTAGCTCCATAGCAAGCTTACGCTTGCTTCGGGGTAGTTGGGATGAAACAAAACAAACATGAAAAAAAAGAGTGGAAGAAAATATCACAAAATCATATTGTTGAATTTTTGAGTAAGTTGGTGTGGGTTGGAGGTGATGTGAGTTGAAAAAGTGAAATAAATAACTAATGAAGAGCAATTGGAATTCAATTTCCGCAAGCCATTATACAAAGTTCATACATGTATTATTTTCTATGTGAACATCAGTGCTGAAGTTAAGTCTAATTAGTGAAGCCAGACCAACATGAAACCCTAGACCCTAAGTTATAGCGATGTGCAAAATTTTAACAGAGTATTGTAACTTGTGGGTGAAAGAGTTACCATGGCACGAGTTATTATACTACATCTACAATGGCCTAACAATTGCGGCCCCATGTAAATGTTTATCCTTTGGAGAACGCAAGAAGAAGCAACATCTTGCGATCTGGACTTTGTAGTTTTATGAAGAGCTAGAATAAGGAGAGATTTTGATCCGGGCTCTTGTACATGGTGAGAACAGTTCTTGAAATCAGAGTAGTCCCGATTTCTTTCAGTTGAGAGGAAAATATTCCTTCATTGATCGGGTTTTGGATCCGAGTACACTGCAGTGAAGGTATTGCAATGTACTCCGCCGTTTCCCAAAATAAATCTAATATGTTAGCGTGGTTGCTGACAGTCTCTAGATAGAAACATGCTTTCTGTGAGTCTATTTGGCACGCTACAAGTCCATCGCGTGGAATGGGAAATTTGAGGCACAAGTAATCTACTTAACTTCTGTAGACAAAAGGGAGACTTTCTGGATGACAAAGCCTTGTCAATTTTTTCTTTTTTCGTCAGTTTTTTTTTTCCTTTTTTGTCAGACAGTTCCCGGCCCTTTGTTTTGTGCGGGACGGTCACTCGATGAAAATAATAAACTTAATTCGCCAAAAACAGACCGGGTCAACAGATTTTTACAGTTCCGAGATTCCATTCATCCTTTTGGATTGGGCCGTAATACTAAAAATATTATTTAATTAGTACGAAAGTTATCTGCAAATTATTTACCTAATATACAAATATATGGAAGCGTTTTTTGAATCTTCTAAGCGTTTAGAATCTTCATCAGCTGCATTAATTAAATCTTGTTTTTCTTTTTCCATTTGAGATTGGAGACCCATGGATCACAGACGATATCTCCCCATGGCGTTTCGCTCTATGAGAGAGACCACCCAAGGGCGTGGAATGGGAAATTTGAGGCACAAGTAATCTACTTAACTTCTGTAGACAAAAGGGAGACACAGTAAAAAAAACAAAAGGGATGGGAAGACCCCATCAAATCGTACAAGGATGGAACCAAGGGCTAGGCCCCAAACTTCTGTAGTGTCTGTCTGTCCAAGAAGTCTGGGTTTAGATTTCCCTCTTTGGTGCAGAAAATGAGCTCTAAATTATTCATGACCTGTGTATGTGGTTTCCCGTTCTTAAGAATCTGTACTGCAATGGTCAGCAGGGTGTGAGAATCCAAGTCTACGCGAAGAGTCCGGTTTCTTTCGAAGAGTAGCAACGAGGTTCCGGTACAGTAACGCCAATTCGAAGCCCGGAGCCAGCAACTCATTCGCGAAGAATCTGTGTACCGGCTGGCAACAAGGTGGTAAATGTGAAGGTTTAGCTTAACCTTACTCGCAATTGTGAAGCGTAACTGCCCTGGATGGCAATTTTCTCATGGTGCACTACTCTTCCAGTTGACGATCCTGCAACCACTTCACGGTATCGTACTTGACTGACTTCCGGTTCACTGCTGTGCTGTGCGTATCTAAGATTGGCCATGTTTACGTTGACTGTTGTCAGAGAAAGTAAAGACTTCAAAGTCAAGTATCCTGATGTATCTTCCTCCGTGATGCGAATGCCTCTGGTAACAAACTACCAGCTTAGATTCTCTTGAGCTAAAAGTCGTGGTGCAGTGATGTCAGAAGGAAGAGAGCACTACATCCTGACTATCAGAGACGAGGCGTTGTTGTGGTACGATAGTAGGACCACAACCTTGTTCGTCACGAAGAACAACCGTTGAAGGCTGCCTGTCTGTACTCCAACGCAATATGTGCAAATTTTTTCTTTCCACTCAGCCCAGAAAGCATTATACGATGTGCCTCGGCAGGTTGCAAGCCTAAACTCCACACTTTTGCCGGTGCTGCCAATTTTTAAATGAATAAGGGTCGAGACGCCATGCATTTTCATGACTAGAAGGTCTGACCGCGCGACGAGAGTACTAAATGTCAGGCACTGACGAATATCAGGGTTATTGTTTGTCGAGCAAGGAGGACTGAAACTCTGGATTAGTGGAACGACACCAGCTAGATTCATCGCAGTTCGACAGCTTTCTCACTACAGGGGTTGGAAAACCCACATATCTCGTGTATTCTCCGCGAAAGTCTCTGCAGTAAACCTACTCCTAGTGCATGGGTGAAGAGCTGCAAATGTGGCGCGCATGTTCATTTCCACGGATTCCCAGATTTGATCCTAAATCTCTGCCTAGTGAGGCGAACAATGTCAAAGGTGGAGTGTCGCACAATGGTCGACTCTAGGAAAACGAGTCACTCTGACAGTAGAGTCCAAAGATCAAAGACACCAAAGAGCTGCAAGAGCTCTGAGGGATTGCGAAATCCCAAATGAAAGCACAACTTCCGTGTCTGAGATCCTACTAAAACTCACCAGCCAGGTAAAACTCTACAGCAGTATTTTCGCACTGTCATCAACGTAGCCCAAAACTTCATGCCCTCCAGGCACGAGGCTAAAACCTCGACCACGCCCGCCAGATCTACAACTACCGTAAGCAGGCGTTTCGCGCCCAAGAACGACTCTAAACAAAATGACAGACTCCATTGCGACCAGTTTCTCCATCCCCGACAAAAATTTCCAAGTGGGCACACGAGGCGACGTCGGACGCTCGTTAGCACGACCGCATGCCTCTGTGCGAAGATTCCACCACACTCCTATATTCGATTCGAGCTCTGCGGAAAGAGAACAACAGTGGGAAGCAGTGGGATCCAAAGGCAGTACTTCAAAGACTAGAGTCACCATCCCGCGATCCGCTGGAGGGAGATCTCTCACCCTCCAGCGGATCGACTGAGCCTCGGCTCTCGAGCGGCATTGAGGGCCCGGGCATGGGCCCGAGGACGAGGCCTAGGGCCTAGGTTGGTATCAGACTCAAGAGAGCAGAGCGTTGACAGTGACGTGGGAGTGATCGGACGTTTGATGTACGTAGTACGTGCGTACTTTGGGGAACTTTAAGCTGGCCATAGACTGAGCTTCTGTGTCGGACGGGTCCAACTGCTCGTCCTGTCCCGACACGTGGGTAGTTTTGGGCATCCAGTTACAAGACCTCCGGGGACGTTGTGGTGTGGACACGTGGTATCCCTCGTTCTGGCACTCCACGTCGACTACCGCACTGGCCCGAACGGCGCAAAAAACCCCTGCACGCTCTCGTCCTCTTCCTCCGGCCTTCAATACTGACACGACGCGTGTCGACTGAGGATTACGTCGTCACTGAGTCCTGACTTCTTACTTTCGTCGCGTCCCCAGGGACCGAATACAAAGTAAAATAACAAAAGGGATGGGAAGACCCATCAAAGCGTAAAGGATGGAACCAAACCGGTAACATGGGAAACCAAACCTGTAACATGGGGCTAGGCCCAATAGTATCACACTGGGAAATTTGTTATTATACTTTGTCCTGCTGTACCCCGGTCAGTGAAGACTTTATATCTTCCTCGGCCCCCAAAACTCTAAAATCTCCTCCTCCATCTCCTTACCGGCCAGAACCAGTTGTGGTCGTGGGTTGTAGCCGGTCCCACCGTGAGTTCTTCGATGGTAGTCGTTCACGACGTCAGTTCCAAACCTCGGGCCGTGAACGAGGAAAGAAGAGCTTCCGTTTCGTGCTTCCGAGACCTCCAGTTACAGCTCAGATTATGACAGGGTACAGTCTGACCGTTTGCGACCAGTTTGCACCTCATCAATGTGAACGTTGCAAATAACGGGACAAAGTATAATAACAAAAGAGATGTGAATATCCCATGAAAGGTTACAACCATGGAACCAAACCCGGAACACGAGGCTAGACTCCAATAGTATCCCAAAATATATATATCATACAACATCTATGATATCTTAACTATCTAGGTCTACAAATAATAGAGCATCCGAAAAAATATCACTTAACGAGATTGATCTCCTATGGATTGCACCAACTAGTGCTCTCTATATAATAATGGAAATATATTGTCTAAAATAAACTATACAATAAACTAAAGAGAGTGATACCCCATGTCGCCTAGTATGGTATGCTCTCGCGCACTCCTTCACAAACATATCGAAGTCGGTGTCCATAGCTCCATATAACTCCAAAGCTAGAGGAACAAAGGGGTGACCTCTATGCATACCTCTATATTTGGAGACC
Source organism: Marchantia paleacea (assembly GCA_014180765.2). Lineage (NCBI taxonomy): Eukaryota > Viridiplantae > Streptophyta > Marchantiopsida > Marchantiales > Marchantiaceae > Marchantia > Marchantia paleacea. The sequence continues at coordinate 2,170,747 of MUAA02000064.1, forward strand.
TTGGCTGATGCTGCTCCACTCGCCGCCCATCCTAGATGATGAGTGATCACCCCCTCTGAAACTGGGTCTCTAGTACGATCGGTAACCACCACATCTGCCAAAGTGACCTGGTCATCCCGAACCAAGTACAGGTCTGCCATAACCCTAGTCGATTGCAAGGAATACCAACGCTCTCTCCATGTGAGGTATCCACCCTCTCGTGTCATAGCAAACACCACATCCCTAATGGCATCATGTTACACACATACGGCGGCAAGATTTCACCACTACAGACTTATTGGAAAAATGGTTATCTCTTTCTTCTTTTATCCTCTCACATGTACTTCACATAGGTATGGTTCATCCAGGATACTTCAAAGGATTCCTAGATGGTGTGTTCTCATAGAATTTCGACGGGGCAGTGGTAAGCCGAAGGATAATACCACGGTAACATGGAGCGAAGAATCTCCGTTGAATCGTCGTCTCTACAAGAAGCTGCCACATACCTTTGGGAAAACATGAACCTTCGCGAAACTAGACAGAATTCCATGAAAAAAGAGGAATTATCATCTATATTGGGCAGAACAAGTAATTTAAGGATACTACTCCCTCGTAACACTAACACACTGTCCTCTCACTCAGACACTATACAATTCAGATCATCGTAGATTCTGACTATGTCTTGCCCTTCCACTCAAATACTAAGAAAATTTAGATAAACTATTTGCAGGTAATATTGACTCTGTAAACTACCTCCATTGATATGCACAAATCCAAAGTATACAATACTTTATCTCATAAATATGCAGTTATATACAAACATGACAACATTTTGGTCGAAAAATGCTCACTTTCCAAGAAACCTGAACGAACAATAACATCATCTGGGCGAATAGTCTTGTCACTATGGTAGCTTGCAGAATCCAGTTGTAGATGTAGGAGGAGATGCCAGAGGGTAGTAATTTTAGCTACGATTCTTTATTGCATAGGCAAAGGAGGACGAGGATGGCTTCATGCCTCGCCTGTTGTTCAATAGCTTTGTAAGACGTTCAAATATCTTCCTCACTGCACTTCGCCTTGGCCTACCAGAACCGGCACTCTTGGGTACATCAGGTCTATGTTCATGTGGCTCGTCGGTGGATACTCAAGGGATTCACACGTTACGACGCTTGCACACCGGGAGATCACTATGGTCCATCATGCCATCCGAGATGAGATTTTCTGGCATCCTTTCGTTTTGCAGGTACATACGAGCATGAGGAGGTGTCCTTCGTCTTACCAGGGCCACCATCACATCAGCGACGAGCTGATTTTATCACATTCTGGGATGGGCAATGCACCTTATGGAATGTGTCACGGCAAACCTCTTCAGCTTCCGATCAGCCAGGCGTAGCAGCCTCCAGGGCAGTGGGGTAGAAGGAGGACAGGTATAGAGGTAGTTCTCTTTTGGCGTTGGAGATTTTTGTCAAATCCCACCCATTATTTTGACGGACAGCTCGGCAGGGGAGAATTGGGCTAGTGTAGCAGGTGCTCCTTGATCAGATCTCACCTCCTCCTATAGACAACCCATTACAGGAGCTCTACGGAGGGTTCAGGCCTCACCGATAGACGGTAGAGCAGTTCTCTTACGCACTTGGCTTCTCCACGGTCCATACCACTAGGAAATGCGAGTGGTGCAGTTGGCAGATTTACTCGCGGTCCAGCCTCTTCAGAAGACCCACGAGAAAATTCCAAAACATCCTCATTGTAACCGTCCTTGTGATCCCGAACATCCACTCGGTTTGTTGTCAATGAAAAGCCGTCTTGATCGTTGACCCCTCAAATTCCCCAAGTATTCAACCTTCTGCGTCTATCTACTCTAATCTAAATCTAGATACCCGTGGTCTATGCCTAATGGATTGGGCAACCTAACCTGCCATCACCTCAAGCACTCCTGGGAGAGTTGGCCATCACTTCCAACTTCTCACAAGAGAAATATGCAGCACGTACTAGAGTGGTAACCGGTGATCAAGTCCGGAGCACTCCTATAGAATCAGGCACCCACACAAATCCAGCATGGCGCACACATAAGAAGCCAGTCTATCTACTCTAATCTAAATCTAGATACCCGTGGTCTATGCCTAATGGATTGGGCAACCTAACCTGCCATCACCTCAAGCACTCCCAGGAGAGTTGGCCATCACTTCCAACTTCTCACAAGAGAAATATGCAGCACGTACTAGAGTGGTAACCGGTGATCAAGTCCGGAGCACTCCTATAGAATCAGACACCCACACAAATCCAGCATGACGCACACATAAGAAGCCAGTATGGAGGGGATCCAAACACAAGAAGCAAACAGCGACCCTCCATACTTGAATTTTCCCAACCCACCCATGACTGACTCTTGCCAGCACTTGGCATTTGACATATCATAAAACTCAATATTCAGCGCTAAGCTATATCTATAGAGTTCTTACAATCTGATTCCTCACTAATTTTATATTTCAAGTCCAAACAAACTTGAACTTGCATCCTTATATCTCAAGGCCAACCCACAACCTAACCTTGCAATCAACACCTTACTCTAAACTTGGAACATCCAACCATAAACCGAAACTCATGAAACTGAAAACTCGCAACAAGAGAACTCATGAAAGTTCCTCCATCTCAGAGGTTTCACGTCGAGTTCACCACTTATGTCGCATGGACATTTCTTTGCTCTGAGAACGCCCGGAGCGCCTGGCTGTAGAAAAACCCTCTAGAACCTCGTGTGAGTTGACAATCTCTTCTTCTTCTTCTCAGCACTCCACATTATAGCCGGTAAAACTTCAGCGGAAGAAGATTATGATATCTGATGATTCGACCTATAACTTTCGCTCAAACTTTACAGAAAATTGCTCCACAACCCTAACTATCACGCAGAAAAGTTTCAGATGTTTTTCTTTTCTAGATCTCTCAAAACAATTGGTGATTTACCCACTGTAACACAAGGCAATATGCAGACCTCTGTGTACAAAACCCATCACACATCCTAATCCTTGACTTCAATTGCTTCCAGATTTTATGAGAAGATCACTCATCATCAGAACTTGAACTGTGCAAAGCTTTATTGACAGAAATTTCTGATATCAAAAGATATGATCTCGTACTAACCGTGGCGATCGGTGCTGATCTGCAATTCGATTTGTATACACAAACTTCAAGCTATCACTCTGTACTCAAAACTCGTCCAATCGAGTCAAAACTTCGATCAAAACACAAGCTTGAGTCGAAAACTATATCTCTGTTGACTCAAATCTCCCAAAACCCTCGTAAGGTTCTTAGAAACTCCCCAAATACACTCAAAGGTCTAAATTTCTCACTCTAACTTTGAATCATCACTTCAGAGTGACAAATCCTTCAAATCCATCCATTCTTGAGCCCGCGTCGTAGCTCGTCCCGTCAGCTCTCCAACCCAATCCTCAGATCTCCGAATTTTCCTCTGAAAGGTCTCCAAAACTCCTCAAAACCTCAAAGAAGTTGCCCAAGAGCCCTCATTGGCCCAAACTCCAAGACCAATGAGAATGAAGAGTGTTATTTTGACCTCTAGTGTGGCCAAATTAGCTCCATTTTAACTTAGAGCTTTACAACTATCCTAAACACACTACTTAGCCATCCTATACACAATACGAGTTGCCACTAATAAAGAGTCAAAATGACAACTCGAAACCGGCTAAGTATGAACGGAACCGGGGAGTTTATAACTTGAGAATAATACTCCTCGCCAAAGTTCCTAACAATCAACTCCCTATGGCTTGTTTTCGGTAAGCAATAGTGATGGATTGGAACCCATGTGTTGAAAGCCACCACTCTTTGGTAAGTTCAAATCCATAGCGCCCAAACTAAATCAAAACGCATTAATTATTACGCCCCAAATCGCGCCGTAGGAAACAAACTGGAAGAATAATCGGGTCTGGAGAGTTTATCACTTGTTGCAAAAAGTTATCTCCAAAATGATACACTAACCACGCCGGAAAATGATCACGATGAAGACACTAGATGTTGATCACAAATGGATTAGGCATCGGTACATCTGGAGGATCATGTTGTCCTCTATCCATGTCCTAAATCGGCTCCACTTCGATCGATATGCTCCTTAGTCAGCAAAGTGATGTGTCTAGCACTCTCCTATACCCTTTCCATCCTGACTGCGCTTTATATCTGATAAGGTCCAAGATAATATCTCTTGGAGACTTTTCAACATCCTGACCCTACAAAATAGATCCAACGGTGGGCTCTAATGTACTTTATAGTGCGCCCGTCGGTTATCCTAACCTAAACTATCGCCGTCATGATAACAGCTCTGAAGATGACACATGTCATCATCTTCTCATAGTAGCCGCGTCACAACACAACAGCGGGTAATCAAAAACCTGCATGTTTATTACAACCTCTTCCCATTCCCGAACAACAATGGGAATATGTTACTATGGATCTAGTATGTGAATTACCAAAAATCCCTTTAGGACATGATTAAGTCGTGGTCTTTGTGGATAAATTGAGTAAGATGATACACATCCGACCTACCACAAAGACTGTGACGGCACCACAACTCGCTCATTTGTATCTAGATGTAGTTTTTATGAATCACGAATTAAGCAAAGTTTTAATCACTGATAGATGAACTATCAATGATTAAGAACAAAGCTAACAATCTTTACACCCTATCATCCTCAAACTGATGGTCAATTAGAGAGAGCCAATACAACAATAGAGGATATGTTACGAGCATTCACCTCGGAGGAACAACAAGAGTGGGACACTCTTCTGGAATTTGCATATAACAATTTTGTTAATGCGTCCACAAAAATATCACCATTTTATCTGATGTATGATGCACATCCTTTGATACCTTCTAGTTTGGTGAGTTTCTAAAGGGCATGAGTTTTCAACCAAAGTTGCATCGGTCAATGATTTTGTGGAGCACATACACAAAGGTTTGCATCAAGCAAAGGAAAAGTTGGAAATTGCTCAAAATCAACAAAAGCAATATACATATGTTCATCGCAAGGAGGTGATTTTTCAATAAGGATATCAAGTTTGGTTATACACGATCAATTTGTCACTTATAGGTTCACCAAAATTTAACCCTCGATTCATCGGTCCTTTTGTGGTGTTGAAACGCGTTGACGAGGTGCCTTACAAGTTGGACCTTCCGTCGCATATGAAAATACATGTATTTCATGTGTCATGATTACGAAAACATGTATCACGATCCAAGCAATTCACATATCCATCAGCCCGTCCTCCTTTAGCTACTATGATAGCATATCATGCAGAATTTGAGGTTGACAAGATACTCAAAAAATGGATTCAAGGTCACAAATAACCAAAAATTGAGTATTTGGTTCAATGAAAAGAATAACTATCACATGAATCAACTTGGAAACCGTCGAAGAATTTAACCAATGCACCTTTGATCGTTCAAGAGTTTGAACGAGGGCACAACAAGGACGTTGTATCTTAAAAGGAGGGAGGTTTGTAACCATCTTTAATTAGTGAGAACTAAAGTAAAGGTTACTAAAGGTGGAGATAGATAGTCTTGAGTTGACTATTAGTGGACTATTTAAAGATGTCACGTCATCAATCAATGTACTCTTTAGGTTATGTTTCTTGTGTATTAGTTTGAGCTATTCGTCAACAATCCGTGTGCTCATAATCATCGATCCATGAGGAATTCAATGGATGGTGGTTGCTTTTTTAGACCTATATATGGAGAAATAGAAACCATTGAGGATTCTCTCAACTTCAGAACTTCTTGAGCTATTTGAGTGGTATCTCCTTACTGACCTAGAGTTACACTTGCTCAATAATCAACTTCCAAGATGATTAAAGCAAAATATTATCTATTGTTAAATTTAGTACATTTTTAAATCAATGTGTAATTATTTTTGTTGCACAAAAAAATTATAAAAAAAATGTGTCAAAGCAAAACATGCAATTTCAAACTTACAACTCCTTGATAGAAAAACATCTATCATATGATATTCACAATATTGAGAACTTCAATACTTTAACAACCATATAAATATACATGTTGTATACTTATGTAATATTTTTCAGATCAGGTTTACATCAAATTTAGTCTAATCCATCAACCAAACACTCTTCAATAGTAATTTATTCATTTTGATCACTTTACAAACACAAATTTTCTCTTCAATCTATCTTGAGCATACACTTCAAGCATGAATCTATCTACACTTCATGAATCTATATGCATCTCATAAGTTATTTGAACTTAATGACTTTACCTCAACACAATTACTCAATCTGTCATTAGCTCTCTCAATGTATCATTTGGTTCTTTCTTGTGTGATGAATTTATTGACTCTCTTTCTGAATTTCAAAAATCAAGCTCCAAGTTTGAGCTCAAAGAATGAATTTTTTACTCCCAATCATAACATTGTAGACTCCTGAGTTTGCATCATGACTGTCATATCTTGGTTAAGTTTATAATCCACATCAATATGTACTCCTCCAACCAATAATAAAATTTTATAAGTACTCAAATTATTCAACTTAAAGATTTTCTTTGCATGCATATAGTTAGGAGAGTTCTATTATTGTAAATATAAAATTTATAATATATACATTTGGAATAAACATCCATCATATTTTATTCAAATTTTGAAAATACTTGATATTTAATAATTATTATAAAAATTTCAAAAAATATATTATATTATACATAATTATTTTTCATATATTTTTAATTTTTATTTATATTTAAAGATAAATTTTCTAATATTTATGCTATGATAAAAATAAATTTTTTTTTAATATAAAAATATATATATAATTTTTTAAAATTAATGTTTCAATCTTAAAATATTGTTGGATCACATAAATTGAAATATTGTTACAAGACTTCAACAATGATCATTCCTAATATGATATGTGAATGGTATTTTTTACATCATGTTTTTAATTTTGATTTCAAAATAAATATTGATATTTGTTTTTTTAATATTTTAATATTATATATATTTAAAAAAATTATTTAAAAAATTATTTTTGCACATTCACTTTGAGTGTAGAATATTTCTTTTAATATATTATATACAATATTTTGAAAATAAAATATATTAATTCTTGTGATCTTCTATTGCTCCAATTGTAAGAAATAAAATAAATTGCATATTATTAGATAATAATGTGCTAATTTTTAATGATCAACATACCGTTGTCGTGTTGTGACGCGGCTACTATGAGAAGATGATGACACGTGTCATCTTCAGAGCTGTTGTCATGACGAAGATACTTTAGGTCACGATAATCGACGGCGCATTGTAAGGTTGTTAAGAGCCCACGGTTGGATTGACTTTGTAGGGCTTGGATGTTGAAAAGGCTCCAAGAGATATTATCTTGGACCTTATCAGATATAAAGCACGGTCATGGTGGCAAGGGTATGGGAGAGATCCAGAACATCACCTTGCTGACTAAGGAGCTTATCTAATCGAAGTGGAGCCGACGTAGGACATGGATAGAGGACAACATGATCCTCCAGATGTACCGATGCCCAATCCATTTGTGATCAACATCCGGTGTCTTCATCGTGATCACTTTCGGACGTGGTTTGTATATCACTTTGGAGATAACTTTATGCAACGAGTGATAAACTCTCCAGACCCGATTATTCTTCCAATTGTTTCCTACAACGCGATTTGGGACCTAACAGTATACGTTTTGATTTAGTTTGGGTGTTATGGATCTAAATTATCAATAGTGGTGACTTTCAACACGTGGGTTCCAATACATCACTATTGTTTACCGAAAACAAGCCATATGGAGTTGATTGTTAGAAATTTTGGCAAGGAGTATTATTCTCAAGTTATAAACTACCGGTTCCGCTTGTAGTTCCGTTCATACTTAGCCGATTTCGAGTTGTCATTTCGACTCTTTATTAGTGGTAACTCATATTGTGTATATGATGGCTAAGTAGTGTGTTTAGGATAGTTGTAAAGCTCTAAGTTAATATGGAGCTAATTTGGCCACACTAGATGTCAAAATTACACTCTTCATTCTCATTGGTCTTGGAGTTTGGGCCAATGAGGGCACTTGGGCAAGTTCTTCGAGGTTTTGATGAGTTTTAGAAGCCTTCCATGGAGACATTCAGAGATTTGGAGACAATGTTGGAGAGTTGACTGGAAAAGCTATGACGTGGGCTCAAGAATGGATGCATTTGAGGGGTTTGGCATTCTGATATGATGATTCAAAGATAGAGAGTGAAATTTAGATCTTTGAATGTATTTGGGGTGTTTCTGAGAATTCTACGAAGGTTTTGACAGATCTGATTCAATTGAGATATAGTTTACAACTTATGCTTGTGCTTGGATTGAAATTCGACTCAATTGGATGAGTTTTGAGTACGGAGTGATAGCTTGAAGTTTGTGTACACAATCAAATTTGCAGGATTGCTCTAACTGTCATGAAGTTAGTACAACAATCATATCTTTTGGTATCAAAAATTTTCATCAATAAAACTTTTCACAGTTAAAGTTTGGATGATAAGTGACATTCTCATGAAATTTGAAAGCAATTGGAGGCAAGGATTGGGATGTGTGATGGTTTTAGAACACAGTGATTTGCATATCATCTTGTGATACAATGTATAACTCGATAATTTTTTGAGAGATCTAGAGAAGAGAAACGTATAAATCTCGCAATTTTTTGTGAAGTTTAGGCGAGAGTTATTGGTCCAATTATTGGATATCATAATCTTCTTTCGCTGAAGTTTTACCGATTGTAATGAACTCGAATGTGGAGAGCTGAGAAGAAAAAGAAAAGATTGTCAACTCATATGAGGTTCATGAGGTTTCTTCTACAGCCATGCGCTCATGCGTTCTCAAAGTGAAGCAATGTCCATGCGACAACGTGGTTGAAGTTAAATATATTTTGATTTAACATGCATGAAATTTTTAATTTTTTTTTTTAATAAAAATTGAATCAATAACACAATCTTAAAAGAACATTCTCAAACTATTCAACACTTAATGCAACAAATTTAAATTAATTTTTTTTTAAAAATGATGATTATGTGCTTTATGTATTGATAAACTTCACCATGTATTTTGTTTCAACTTGTATACTTTCTTCACCAATTCTAAAACTTTACATGTTTATTGTTCACATTCAATGTACATTGAGGTTGAATTTCATCAGCAATATTTTCCCAAAGTTCATATTTAAATACTTTTTGCTGGGGAGGTTTTGTATTACACGCTAAAAAAATGATAAAAAATTGTTACATTTTGCCACTTTCTTATTGATCATGGGTATGAAGGAATGACTTCAAACTCCTCAATGAATTACAATACCTAACGTGTTTTTGCTTTCTCTCTTTATGAAAATGAGATAGAACTACAGTCATGTGCGAGCAATGCTCAGATTTTTGCTCTCCCAATTCGTGAAAAATAGATAGAACTACACTCATGTGCGCGCAATGGGGATATTTTTCTCAAGTATAGGAAATGTTCCTGTAGCTGTTACACTCCCAGGGCTTTTTCCTAATATTGTTATCCTTGTACCGAGATGTAATCGGTTGTGTTGTAATAACTTAACTTGGGCAAGTATGCAGAACTCTGTGTCTCCACAGTTAACTCCCAGCCAATTTTAGCAAATAATAGTGGGCAAAGACCGAGATAGATTTCTATGTCTGGAACACCATTAGACTCTCTTCGTCCTATCTCTTCGTTCGAGTAACCTCTTCGTTCCACCCAAAAGGGAGCTTAAGAGTAAGTACCATGCTTCTTGGACGAGGAATTTGATACTACCGTCCTTATGAATCTTCCATAACCATCCTTTTTGCCGAGTGTGTTTACCATCCTCTAGGACGTAAACAGATGGAATTCGCCTTTTCTAACATTGCCATTCAAGGGATCTATGAAAACAAATATTGGGGTCACGAAGCTCTGCGGATGACCTCCATCCGTCCCTCTTAGGTCAGTGACCCTCGTCGTCGTGGGCGTCTTCGCTCTCGTAAATTTCTTTTACAGAGCTAGGCAACGCACCAACAAACGGAATCAAAGCAGAGACTCACGTAGGTGAGACGGTCCTCCCGCGTCGCATCGTAAAACCACGAGTCCCTCACAGCTTGAGACCAGCTCATGTCCTGCGCTGTGCAGAACTGAGAACATGGTCATTCGTTTGAAAGGGTAGCTTTCATTGTGGTGTGTTCGACCTCTCGAGCTACGAAAGCACGAGAGGTCGAACAACCATACAATCAAAGCTGCTTTTCCACGTTACCGGCTGTCAATGGCGGTGACAAGCAATGGTCTCCGATACTTCAACTTGCCACAGCTGCCTCTGCGCCTGATTCTCCATGGATGATCCCGACGAAACGCCTCCGCAGTTTTTCTTCTTTTACGTTCCAGATTTCCGTGTCTCATCTTTAATGAGAATGTCTTCTCGATATAATCGATATCGGATTCAGATACCATTCAGACATCAGCTTTACTTTCCGTACGACAAACATGTAAAGCTTTTACCTTGAAAAACAATGCCAACAACCCCCACTCGTACTTCAACAGACACTCTGCAAACATAGAACCTATTCTCACAGCGAAGATGTGTAAAAGACGTTCTGAGCCCTACAAGGAATGCTGACATACGATAGGTGAAAGATTGTTGGCAACTGTAGGGAGAATTCGATGTAATAGAAATGCTCCTCATGTGAACCAGGCCGCTAATCTTTAACTTCATGATAAAGTCGAAGGTTAAAAGATTTAAAATCATGAGGATACTGTTGAACAGTCGTGAACTTATATCTCCCTTGAATACGCAAAACCGAAAGCAAACCGGCAGGGCAAGTCGTGAGGCAAGGTAAACAAAGAAAGCAGTAGGATATTTGAATCAACCTACTAGATTCTAGTGACAGATATCTCAGAAATGAGATTATGTCCCAGAGCGATTAACATCCCCAACATATGAGGAATCACTCCCATCACAACAGCACACTCCGATGGATACAAACTCATAACCTGCCCATTCTTCGTACTTGAGCATACAAGCACACTTCTACTAACAACAAAACTTTGAAGTAAGTTGGAGCCGTGCCTGACCTGACACCCACTGCTATCCATCAACTGCGAAATTCCTACTATCAAGAACATACTGAACCATAGGCATTGAAACAGCCAATCATGCTCTCTGTACTATAAACGCATCCTGTTGTTGAGAAGTGTGCAGACTTTGCCTCTTATGCTCAATAAGCCCAAATAGATGGGCAAGAATGTGTCACCGCTTGTCGAGCAGACAAGAGTTTTGAGATGAAGTTGCAGCTATAGATATACAACCTTGTACATTCCCGGGCTAAACTGGTCACCATAATTTAAGCGGGGCCAGAAATGGGCTCTTCAGTGACTTCAATTCGTGCTCCAGGCAAACCCTCTTTGTATCCTTTGTATACTCCACTAACTGTACGACCTTGTGATACAAGTCCCGTCATTGGACATCACCAGAATAACTCCGTCACGATGAAAGATACAAAAACACTTATTTATTCACAAACTATAACAACTCACTTTGCATCACAATTGCACTGGCTGCATCAACGATCGTGCCGAACATAGAAGGTGTAAAGCTGAAAGTAAGAAAATGGCTCGAAGATTGACCACCGGATTTGAATCCCACCTGTCCGGTGATGCGATAAGCAATGTTAGCGTTTTAACAAAGAGAATGTTATGAGATGCAAAAACGTAGTAACGATGCAGCGGTAGACTTCCTCAGATGCAAGCCTCCGAACAGATTCACAGAAGCTTAGGTTTCAATAGTTTGAAACATGCAAAAAGGATTCCTTTCTAAACTTATCATCCAACTCAAAAGAATGCCAACGTACGAACCGGTGCCCGTCATGCAGACCCCAAATCTTTTTCTCGAAGCATGTGGATGTACAAAAGACAAGCACAGGCTGCTACCAAATATCAAGTTAAAAGCATGCACAGGCAAGGGAAGCAAGGCGGGATGGGAAAGAAGAAACAAAACCAGTCATAATTTTCGTGCAATTCATACAACAGCTTACATTCACCAAACCTCAAGCTTGAGAGAGGGAAGATAAACTACATACACGTAAAAGTTGAGCCAGAGAGTGACCACGCACCTACAGATCACACTTCTTTCGGCTCGGATTTGCTGGCACCTCCAGTCAGGGGCCTCTTCTCTTCGACCTCTTCGTCTTCCTCCTCGTCCTTCTTGCCGGGAGCTTCCGAGTAATGTCCGCCCTGGCTTTGGCTTCCTCCAGCAGGAAGTTCGTCATCGGGATCGTAATCGGGATTCAAGCTCCTGTCCAAAGCTGCCCTTCCAGTGTCCAGGCATGGCTTGCATGCAATCTCGATGGCAGCCCACCCCGCCAACAACCCCAAACATGCAATTATTGCCGTGGCCAAAGGTCCCATCTTGGACACCTTGTCCGCCTTCTCGTCCTTCTTCTTCGCCAGACCACCGTTGTGTTTCTGCCTCCTCTCGATCAAATCCCCGGCCTCCTGTCTTCTCTTGTCTTCCCTGCTCTGCTGCTGCTCGTCCCCTGTTTTCTCCACATCTGTCTGTGACTGACTCTTGTCCCCCTTTCCTCCGCTCTCCTCTCCTCCCTGACTGCGTCACCGGTTGTACTACGAGGCCCAAGGAAAGGGGCCTCTATCTTATTGGCCCGCCCTATATACCTGTAACTTGATGCATCCTTCTTTTTCGTTCCCTCCTCCCTCCTTCGAGCGCGGAGGAGTCGGGGACCCTGCAAGGTTCGCTTCTTCCGGCCCATACTCCGGACTGTTGGGGAGGAGAACCTTTCTTGCTTCTCATCGCATGCAGGCTGCTTCCTCGAGCCTCGGGCCTCGAGGACTTCAGAGTTCAGACTCCACTCCACGCTGTCTGTTCCTTGTATGTTCTGCGAGTTAGTCCAACTCCACGGTTCTGTTTCCATTCATCTCTAACTCCACTGGTCATCGCGTTTTTATTCCATGCGTCTCCTTTTACTGCAACAGTTCCGACTTCATTTCGCGTGGGTGGACATCTTGCTTTCCCCTCTGAACTGAATGTGTTGTCTATGGGCCAAAATAATATCCCTGTGACTTGGTTGGATTCAGCTTTGGCTTCGTCATCAGGGAGGAGCCTTCTTTCACATTCTGTATCGTATGTGTGAGAGAGCGCGACCTTATAGTTTCCTGAAGGTGCCCTGCCTAGTAAGGTCCAGTATAATTTATTTAAATCAGGTCTTATTGTGGGATGCTGAATTAAATCAGTGGTCTCTCTCTCTCTCTCTCTCATTCATGCATTCGGCCTGATGCAGAAAGTAGGTAAAACCTTTAGATTCAAGATAGTATTACATGTCTGAGCACTCTCGTAACATGATCGTATTGACGACATTTTATCAACCGACAACTTTGCTAATCTGATTCTACATGCACATCATACTATTGAAGAACAAGCTCTTATAACAACAAACTATCTATTGAGAGATAACCTTATAAATTTTGATCTATACTTAGATTGTATATCATTGAATTACCTGATTAATCAAAATTTCTATTGTTTCCTCTATAAATTATTTTTTAATTATGGATTTTTTTGTAAGTACAATGATAAAAAATATATATCATATTATTATTTTAATTCAAATTTTAAACTCGCTCCATAAAACTCCAAAGTATTTTATATTTAAAATATCAATTAAATTTTTTCACAACTTCATGTAAGGTTTAAAATTCATAAAATCCATATAAATAAAAATATTATAAGTGACTTTGTTGAATGACAATTACCTTAAAATGTATTTATTTTAGTCACATTCTTCTATCAAACTTATGAATTTTTTATGTAATTATGACAATGTAAAACTACATCAACGTATGTACTTGAAAAAAAGATATTATAATGAGGAGGTACTTATAAAAAAAGATAATATGAGATATAATTTTAATTTTTAAAAAAATGAATCTATAAGTAAGTTCATTGTTTATCTTCAAGTAGTTTGAAACTTTTGTGGAGAAGAAAACCACATAGTTGTTATATAGCTAAAATATAATAAAAGAGAAAATAGATATCAATTGAATCTTTGAATAAATAAGATTTAGTTAATCAAGTGACCACAATCTATATTCATCAACTAAATGAGATATCAAAATGAAATAATTAACACATTGTAAAATTATAAAGAGTCATGTTGAATAGAGTGTGATGGAGAGATCATATTGAACAAAAACTAATGCATGTGTGTTGTATAGTTGATGAACTATATTTTAATAACAACATAGACATATTTTATGCAAGATGTCAATTGAACATTGAAAGGTAAAAAATCTTATCTTTTAAATTTTAAGGTTCTTAATGGAATTTGTTATGAGCACTGTCTTGATGTTAGATGATAAAACACATAAATGTAAATGTATAAATATCTCATTTATTAAAAATATATGGATATTAAAATCTAAAGATTAAAAAAGTAATAACCTTGGCTAATTATCACTAAAAATATTACTTTCAAAATTTATGGATACAAAACTAGATACTACTTTAATCCATTCCATCAAGTAAAAAGTTTAGAATGTGGTTATAATAAAGACTAAGAACAATATCTTAACTAGTACCTCATAGGTTATATATAACAAAACATGAGTTCAATTTTCTAGTAAGTGTAAGTAATGTCTATTACACATGGTGCTAATGTAAAATTGAAGGAGTTGTAATTTACCACAACTTTCAAGTTTGAGTACTTTAGAAATCACAAGAAGATTAGACTAAGTTAGATATGTTGTGAAATATTGATGCATTGGAATTTTTGATTACTATATCATGTAAACATGATTAAGATAGTTGAGAAGAAGTAGTCATCAGATTTTTAAATCAAGTGTGAAGAATGTATGGTGACATCAATCTATGCAAAAGAAAATTGCAACATAACATATATGAAAGTTAACTAAACTTCTAGAAGATAAACATGTTATTTGCTGCAAGTTCATGTACATGATTAAGAGAACCTCATATGAAAGCTGGAGTTGATATAAAGTCATACTTGTAACAAATGACTTTTTTGAAGAGTATGGAATTAATTATGAGAAAACATGCATTTTTGTTAACAAGTTCTATACAATTTGTGTTATTGTTGCAATTTTATACATTATAAATATTTCGGAATTCCGAAATATTTATAATGTATAAAATTTCCAATAATTTTGATATCAATCAATAAGTAGACAATATTTTTAACGATGTTCAAGATACTTCTTTAAGATACTAAGAATTCATGAAAGAAGTTATAATTAGACGAGTCAAAAATATTGATATCTTAAAGAAGTATCTTGAACATACTTACAATAATATATATGTTGATATACATGTGAGTATACTATACATTTTGATTGAATATATTAATTGCAAAAAATGAGATATGGAATGAAACAAGCTTCAAATTTATTACATAAAATCAAAAATATAGTTTTGATTAGATTGGATTTCTTATTTACAAAAAATCTAATATGAAATGAAGCAATATGAGATGAAACAAGCTTCAAACTCATAGTATGAGAGCATAAATATATTTTTTATGATATTAGAGTTTTAAATTTATAACTTTAATTCTTCCATGTATGAGATCATCAAGAATAGATGCAAAATCTATATTCACGTGTTTGTAGATTATTTGACACATGGAAAAATGATGATATGATCTAACATGTGAAAGATTTGGCTACATTGTGATTCAACCTTGGTATTGAGACTTTTTGTTTGCATAGTATACTTGGATGTTGCAATAAAAATATGCATTCAATAATCTAACAAAGTCTTGAATGGTGAATACATATCACTTAGTATTTCTTAAGGATAAATTTTGAAACTTTTGAAAAATATAGATGATATACTTTTAGTCCAAACATGTATTAGCATATGATAACAAGTTTAATAAATTTATTATCTACTATATTAAATTAAAATTTATCAGTTAAGATTTATGCAAAATTTAAGTTTGCATCATAACATCATTCTGATGAGGATTTTTTGATATGTGAAGTACACATTTTTAAAATTTTTGTTCATATCAATTTTTCTTATATATATATATAAGTAATAATTTATATTTAATGATTTTACATATTCAAATTGGATAAGTAATGCACAAAAAAATTTTAATGCCCTACTATGTTTTAAGTCTTGGAACTAAAGCTATGTGTTCGGCATTTGCAATCATCTTTAGTTAGTGAGAATTAAGTAAATGTTACACAATCTGAAGATATATACTCTTGAGTTAACTATTAGTGGACTATTTAAAAATGTCACATCATCAATTCATGTGCTCCTTAGATTGTGTTTCTAATGTGTTAGTTGGAGTTACACGTTAGTAATCTATATGCTCATAGTATTGTGTGTCACATCATCAATCCACAATGAGTTGGATGGATAGTGGTTGTGGGACCTTATCTATATTGGAATTTTTGGAGTACTATATATGAAGAAAGAGAAACCATTGAGATTATCTATCAACTTAGGAATTTTTGAGCTATTTGAGTTGTATGTCATCACTTCCCTAATGTTACAATGGTATCAAAGCTAACTTGCTCATTTCTTAAGTGTGGATTATCATTCTTGAAATAACAAGACAGTGATGATAGCTTTAAATTTTTGAGAGTTGTAAAGAGATAGACATAGTTCATTGATTTGCATGTAGAGTAAAGGAAAAAGGAAAATTTATGGGTTGTAGATATGGATGGGCTTAAGAGAAATCTTGTATCAAATTTTCAATATCCCAGCTTATTCAACATTCATATTAGATTCATGGAGAAATATGTTTTCATATTATACCTTGTGACCAATTGAGTTACAGATTTTATGTCTAGAGTGATAATGTGCTAATGATAATTCAGATTGTCAACTTTGGAGAAACATGAAATCAAACTATTTACATTCTATACTTAATGTTTGATGGATTTGAATTGTGAAACACATACACCAATTCTGTTCAACACGTATGTAAAAATTAGAACGATTTAATTTTAATATATAATTTAATATTTATCAAATTTTTTTTATCAATAATAAAATTTTATAAATTCATTTATATATATGTTTTTAAATTATATTTAATTATATATTAAAATATTCAATAATATTTTTTATATTTCAAAAAAATATGATAATAAATAAAATTTTAGATGGAAGTGAAGAACATTGTGTCCTTGTATTAAAAAGTCTTAAAACAAATCATAATAAAAAATCATTTTCTTTATGAAAAAATTTAATAGTAATATGTGTGCATATATCTGATGAATAGCAAGCTTAATGACAAGGAAAACAAATCTTTGTAATTGTACAAACATATTTGTTAATTCTTACAACAAAGAGGTTTAGCTCCATAATTAATTGAAAATGATCTATCTTGGCTCCAAAGTGTATTGATGATTCATAATATTTATCTATTTAATACCGAAATGTTTAATTAATATATTAATTTGAAATTATATGTTTTATTTTTTTAATTTATATAATATACATATTTTTTATAATAAAATTTTATGGGTTGAATATTTAATATACTTGTTGTATGAGAATGTTTCTTATTTATATTATATTTTTTTTAGAACATAAAGATACAAATATATAATCTTGAATGATTAAATTTGAAATATCCTTATGTAACATGATATTGTGTCTCAAATTATGCATAATTGTAGAGCTACACCGTTGAAGATAAAATCATAAAAACAGATGTTGTTATACATATGATTAAATTTTATATATAATCGAATAAAATCAATAAATATTAACTTGATTGTGCTTCATGAAGCAAATAATTAAAAAAACAAAAAATAAGAAGATAAATCTCAATATGATTTTATATACTATTCATTTCTATGAATTTTAGTGACTAATAATCATCAATGTGATATGTAAATTAAATTTTTTTTAATTATCTCTTATGTTCTTTAATATGATGAATTATTAATTAATGATAGTGACTCAATTTTTTATAAAATATTATGTCATATTGATTTTGCATGAATATATAACTTAGAAGATTGTCATAATTGTGCCTTGAGATTACAAGATAAAACATAAACATACATCACTTTGTACGGATATCATCAAGAAAGAAAAAGGAATTAAAGGCGTTGTCATAACAAAAATATACCATTCAAATAATCTTGAATTTTCAATTAAAATATATATCAAATACAATTTTTTTAGTTCATGAGAGTTTTATTTTATTTTCTGTAAGATTTAAAAAACTATCATGTTATTTTTAAAAATAATATGAATGAAAATTCATTTTCATTGTTGATAAAGATTTATGAATTACACAACATATCATCAATATATTTACCTTGAGGATGAAACAAATCATTCATTCAATGTCATTAATCTTAACCATCAACACTATACAATCTTATCTGATAGTAAAAATTGTAGACATATTATCCTAACCTTGTAACAATCAATGCAATCTTGTAACTTTGACTATGCACATAAATTGTAACTTGTTATTTAATATCAAAACTTATTAATTGACTCAAAATTTAAATATAAACACAAGCTTGACTTGATTGTTAAACGACTATTCAATGTGATCATTTGAAACACTCATAATATTATAGTAATACTTCTAAATACA
Organism: Marchantia paleacea; assembly: GCA_014180765.2. NCBI lineage: Eukaryota > Viridiplantae > Streptophyta > Marchantiopsida > Marchantiales > Marchantiaceae > Marchantia > Marchantia paleacea. The sequence continues at coordinate 2,189,342 of MUAA02000064.1, forward strand.
ATCTAGGATCTAAATCTCACTCTTCAATTTCAAATGAACACAAAAGATCAATATTTTTTTCAAATGCTCCATTCCCAAATTCATCTTGTAGTTCCTTTTGTGAGCTTCCAAACATACAATACAATACCTAAATTTTCAATAAAAGATTTTCAAAACTCGTCAAAATCTCAAAAAAATTGTTCAAATTGTACTCATTGGTCCAGACTTAGTGACCAATGAAAATGAAGAATCACTATTTGACACTTGTATGATCAAAATAACTACATTCTGACTTAAAGATTAAAATCTAACCTAAACACACTCACTTCTTATTACATAAAAAATCAAAGTTATTATCAATTTAGGGTAAAAATACAACTCAAAACTAGTTCAGTATAAACACAATCAATTAGTTTATTGCTTGAAAGTAATAATCCTCACCAAAGTTTCTTATAATTAACTGATTATGGTTCGTTTTCAATAAATGGTAACGATGGATTGAAATCCATGTGTTGAAAATCAGCAACATTGAAAATTTTAGATTCATATTATTCCGACTAAATCAAAATATATACCATTGGGTTTCAAAATTGCAATGTATAAGATAATCTAAACAATAAATAGATTTGGAGAGTTCATTACTTGAAACATAAAATTATCTCAAAAATGATATAGTAACAATGACCAATAGTGATTGTAATAAGACATCGAATGTTAATCACAAATGAATTCAGCATTGGTACATATAAATCATCATGTTGTCCTCTACCTATGTACCCCGTTGGCTCTACTCCAATTAGATAGATAAGCTCCCTAGTTAGCAAAATGATGTTTCATATCTCACCTTTCCGCTCTACACACTAACCACTTTATATATTTGATAAGGTCCAAGATAATATGTCTCAAAAACTTATAAATATCCTCACCATACATGATCAACCCAACCATGATTTTTAACACCCTTACGATGAACAGTTAATTATCTTGATCTAAAATATCATCATCATGACAAATAGTTTTGAAGATGACACATGTTATCATCATTATATAGTAACCGCATCATAATACTACAATGTTTCCTCATGTACATATACATTTAGAGTTTTAACAAAATCAAGTATAAACTTGTGTTCAATGTTTAAAGTGATTACAATTTTTGTGAAGATTGAACTCATACAATTAATCCAAAGTCTTTCGTTGTTGTCATTACAATGAGTGTCATATCAAAACTTCTAGATATTTAAGAAATGATTGTAAGAGCATACTTTGAACATGAACATACATCACCTCACTCAATGCCATCAATTTGATGTACAAGCGTGATTATTCATCACATCATTTCACATTCCACACAGATAAAAAAACTTTAAAATTATGAAACATTAAGATGGAAAAGTACATGACAATGTAAGAGTATAAAATACAGATAAAAGTCATATGCCAAGAGATTATATAGAATCCAAAGATAAAACTAATGAAAAATGAAGCATCTATGATGAAATTGAAGTGATTTCTAACTTGTTGATTTATGACACATCAAAATAATCCAAATTGATATTCATGTGTGACTAAAATGACAAATCATGAAAAAAACTTCCTAAATATAGTCAAATTGTGAGAACATTAAAATTATTTATGTACTTTTGACAACAATCGGTCATATTGGAAAACATCATGAATCATAATGAAACGAAAGAAATATTTTTATTCCTCCACACGAATAAATATTATATGAAATATATTAAGATTGATTGATAATCATGATAGGTAGGATATTTGACCAAACTTCACACAAATGTTCAATCAAATATGTGTGAAGTCAAATACATGAAAAAAATATTCTATAATGATGATACAATGATGAAAGTAGACATTCATTTTAAAATCATGCTAATGTCAAATGAACTTAAAACAAATAGCTTCACTCCTCAATACTTCAGAGATGTTTAAATAAGAAAAGTTGATACTCATGCAAAATTGACCTTGAAAGAATGATGATGTCTAAGCTCCTTATAATGCTATGAGAATCATGCATCCGAAAAAAAAATCAGACACATACTTTTAAAGGATATAAATACAATATGTATATGGATAATAATCTTGGAAGAATTGGGTTAGAAGCCATGAGAAACAGTGGAATCAAATCTTTTGATGGTGTAAAAAAACTCGGATGTCATGTGATAATAACATTTGGAAGATATGTAAATATCACGCTCATGGTTACACACACTACAGTAAACATGAGCATGAGTTGGTGTCACATGAGCATTATCTACGGGCAAAAGTAGTTGAACATGTTGCACTTTCGGTTAAAGCTTATACTGAATAGAGGTATTGCAAAATAACTCATAGTGAATATTATAGTCTCAAAAGTACACCAATTGAAAACAAAAAAAAGTCAGGATATTGGAAATAAATCACAGTGTAGTGGAATAATTTTACACTTGTGTGACCGAATTGGAACCAGTCATTTGAAATTGCTTTCTCACATTTTTGAGTTGATAAATCAATTTGGCGAAGGGTGTCATCAATCTTGACATGTACACGAGTTTCTTTCTCACGGTGAACATCAATTCACGCCACGAGAGGAAAAGTCTCTTTGACAGGAAAAAGTAAAAAGTTGGAGGAGAAGAAAAAAGGGAAAGTCAAAATAGAAAAAAGAAGGAGTTATGAATATCCTGTAGATCACTGAAGCAAACAACGACCGGAAAGCACATTGTTCATGACGACATGGTTTTGATGTGTGTGAGTGTGTGTTCACATCATGCATAGAAAGATACAGTGACCGAACTCCACTACAGTCAGTTCCCTTCCTCACAAAGGACATGATTTGGCTTGTGTGCATTCATATGATGCGGAAAAGGTCGGAATCACTTACCTACAGGAAAGCCCATCATTGGTCGCCTGTTCATTCGATCTGGAAAATATGATTTTAGCAGTCGACTACAGTCGCGTCCCCAGCGGAACAGCAATTCTGTGTCCGCCATTCTGGAAAAAGAGCACTGGGCTTACCACATCCACCCGAAGTTCGGTCTAGGTCCGTAACCTAACCACGGTGAGGTTCGTCCCAGGCCCCAGCGCGCAAGAGGAATATTGCGACTCGAGGAGGCCCTCCGCCATGCCTCGGTCGGTCTGTCCGCAGGCCATGCAGACAAGGCACTAGGCGCAGTGGAGATAAAGGAGTACGTACGTATGAGCAGATGAGATAGGGCCGCAGGGAGGGAGGCAGCCCCTAAGTTTAGAGATGACGTGGCGGGGGTAGGATAGGGATGAGGGAACATGGTAATGTGGAGGGAACGTGGTAGGCAGCGGGGTAGGCTGGGCTGGGCATGGGGATGAATAAGAACGCGAATGCGAATGAGGCGACCCTGGGTTTCTCTCTCGTCGTCCGACCCCGACCCCGCCCGCGGCAAGCTCATCCCGAATGGACATCGTGGCTCGGATTATAAATAGGCAGGAGAAAGTCGGCCCTTGTACATGAGAGTGAGACGCAAGTGCGTGAGTGTGTGTGATCTGGTACCGAACATCTCCACACCTGTCAGTAGGCGTCAGCAGGCATAGTTCACACGAACTCGAGCCTCCGAGTTGTGCGGAACCGGGCGTTGAAATAAGGAATTGGTAAAATCGGAGCGGCGAATTGCCGAGGAAAAGGAATTGAATAAAAGCCGGTGGCTGGATCCATAGTTTGCTTGTTTGTTTGTATGCTGGAGAAGGAGGAGGAGCAGCGAGGGGGAACCATCACGGCGATGGTTCAGAGTTGCTCCTCTCACTGTTGTCACCTTTCCTCACATTTTTGTCCGTGAGGCATTTCCAGGCGCGTAGGAAGGCAGGATACGCGAGCGAAAGCGTACAATTTCGGTGCGATATAGCGAGTAACTTATCATTTGCCACTTCTTGGCAGCAATCTGAGGATTGTTATCCTTGCGGGCGCAGATCAGTATCCTTGGCGTAGCGGTAGGCTGGGCAGAGGAATGACGAAGCAGGATGGGCGACCGAGCGAACTCTTAGGATTATTTATATGAGCTGGTAAGACTTAACAATTGCCCGCGGATCGACGGAGGGGATAATGTATTTTGCAGTTCGACCATTGTCGACAACACCTGGCGAGATGCAGTCACCTTGCGCAGAGGTGGCCTGTTTTGGAGCATACCTTTCTCGACATTGATGTATAGCGAGTGCTCAGTCCCGTCCATCGAGCTGGTGTGTGCGCCGGTAGAAAGCGTGATGGACTTGCAGACTCAAGTGGCGCAGGCAGTGCAGGTGTTGAATCATGACCTGCAGTCATGCAATCGAGTTGCCGCCAATCAATGGCTGGTGCACTTCCAGCACACGGATGCCGCGTGGGAAGTTGCAACCAAAATTTTGGCCTTAGATTCGATCCACACACATGACTACGAGGTTGAGCTCTTCGCATCACAGGTTCTGAAGCGAAAGGTATGCTACTCTAGATTTCTGGAACGAAGTTGTTGTGCTTTTGGGAAGCGTGAAGGTATGCGACTCCTCGGACGGTGTTTAAACCTCCGCTTTTCAAACTTGTCTATGTAGATGATGCACTTTGAGGTGATTGGAAATTTTATATTTTAAATGTATGAATCATAATAAATGCATGAAATCTGTAGTAAGTCAAATAGCGGCAGTTTTTGAAGGCGCAATTTGAGTATCGGTGCCCATGGAGAGCTTAAATTGTGTTGAAAGTGGCAAGGTCTCCGTCTTTGACTTATTTCTCAGTATTTCTCAGTATTACGTTCTTGATCCAGATCCAAAGTGATGCGGGGAGTTTGAAGCCAGAAGACAGAAGTGCTCTTCAAAATGCATTACTTATGTCAGCCAAGAAGTTTAGCACAGGGCCATCACAGGTGTGTACATAAATCATCAATCAGTTGTCCTACACAAGTGACACTCTTCTCCTCTTTCAGAACTTGGTACAATGGAAAGTTGTTTCGGGCAGCTTGAATCTCTGTTGTGACTAAGAGTATCCGAGCGGATCTCACTGTTTCTGACCCGTCAGTGTGAGTGCGCAGTCTTTAAATTGTATGCAGGTATTGATTGCCAAGAAGTTCTTGTCCAGGTGAATGCTTCAGTAACTAAGCAATATTATTTCTGTCTTGGCAGTTGTTGACCCAAATATGCTTGGCATTGTCTGCCCTGGTTTTGCGAGCTGTTGAGTGGCGCAAGCCAGTAGAACAACTTTTTGCCAGTCTATCAGAGCTACAAGGTCAAGGGACTGGAAGCAATGCCATCTTGGAACTGTTGACGGTTTTACCTGAAGAGGTGATGGAAGATCAGCTCGTGAATTGCAGTGTCGATCCCACAAGGAGGTGGCAGTTTACCAGAGAAGTATGTCTGTCAACCTCAAGACGTGGTTCCTCATTGCTATTTGCTTGAGGAGATTGAAGCTGATAAGAGTGTATTTTGATGCACTTTTTTGTTTAACTGGATTGAATTGTTGCGTCTCAACTAGGTGTAACCGCCGAAATGGGCAGAAGGCTTTGTTCCTGTATGTGCAATTTTTTCGCACTTTTTTGAGTTGACTTCTATCTCTACATTGGCTCATTAACCTGATGTCGTGTAATACAAGACCCGGAATCCTTCGATTTTATAAAATAGGCAAAATCTTGTCTTGGCGTACATGTTGGACGGCGTAATGCTGGTGGCTCCTCTGAAGTAAGGCTTGTAAAGTCTTCTGTGTTGCAGTAATTTTTCTCGTTTATGATATACGTGCAGCTTTTGTCACACACCGGCGCAGTTTTGGAATTTCTTCTGCAGCACACCAAAAATGAGTCCATGGAGAATTCACAGCTGCATGACAAGCAAAGAAAAGTATTGCGATGCTTGCTGAGTTGGGTACGTTGGTCATTGCTCGAATTTATGCATTTAGTTCGTTCCAGGTGTAAAACTAATAGTAATTTGAATAATATAGCGCGCCTGTCCTACTTTTGCATGACAAGGAGGCGAGATATTACTCTTATCACTTTTATCCCAGAGTCTTTACGGTCACATTGCTTATCACGTCTATTATTTTATCCCGCTGATCTGTATTCTGATGTTTTCATGATCATCTAATTATGAAGTACATGTAGAACTGTCTTATTATCATGATGTACTTATGTCATCTCAGCTCAAAATCCCTGGCATATGTTTACACTGGAGAAATGTTTTCTCTTCTTTTTGATTCTAGCATCCCAGTTTTAATTTCTGGCTTTGCAGTCGAAAGAATGCGTTAGTAGAGTTTTGAACCTGCCCTCTTGTGCAGGTGCGCGTGGGCTGTTTCTTAGAAGTTCCACAAAGTAGCATACCTACTCATCCTCTTCTGAACTTCGTCTACAACTCACTTCAGGTTGGTGGTTTAGATAACATCTCTTTTCAGGTTTTATTGCAGTCTGGAGAAATTCTGTATGAAAGAGATGCAGATGATCACCTCAAAGGTTCATGGTGGTTTTGTAACATTATCGCACTGGAACAAATAGGGACTGTTTGTGTCAAGCTAATGTTGCTTGCATATCATTTATAAGTAGACCTTCGGAGTTGTTCAATGTAGAAAGCAGTCAACTAGGAAGTGTGCAAGTTGTTGACGCTGGGTGTGATTTCTCGCATGTTGATCTTATTTGGATATTTCGTCTAGATTCAAGACGTGATTATATTGTGAGGGTCTGTACATGTCTTGAAAGTTGTTCTTCGTCTCTCGTGTGACTTGTTACTTTTTGCAGGATGCAAGCACTTTCGATCTGGCCGTGGAAGTTCTGACAGAGCTTGTCAGTCGACATGAGGTGTGGAAGTTTGCCTTGGTTCCGATGCATTCAATCATTCCTAATCTAAGATATGATATTGTGGAGAGTACAAGATGTGCTGTGAAATCCTTCTAGGCAGCCTGTAATAGACGGTTCTAGATAGTGAAACTTTTTTAGAACTGCAACGTTTGTCCTGACTCCTGAGATGGATGCATAGGCTGTCGTTTATTTAATTAGTATAATTCTCAGTGATTGATTTTAATCCACGTACAACAATGTATATAAGTACCTACCCCGATTTCTTTTCCACAGACCTTACCGCAAGTCTTGCTCCCCCGAATGCTTTCAGTCAAAGAAGCTCTTCTGATGCCAGCGTTAGCCACGGGTAATGAGAACATTGTGAATGGTCTTGTAAGCTTGATGGCGGAGCTGGGGCAGGCGGTGAGTGGTTACCTAACACCTTGGTCTCCTAGTTTTTTTTCTCCACTTCCCATCTCCGTAGTCATCTTTACTTCTTACATGTGCTGTTTCTTTATGTTGATGAACGTGGAACCAGAAATAAAGAGTTTTTATTGGATACGAATGAGATGGAAAGAGAGTAAAAATATAGAATTTATTTAGAAGTAAAAGTTGTTCTAAGCCCGATGCATGGATGTTTATTTGTTCTTTGTTGGCAGGGAAGGCCTGTAATCGTCTGTTATCCCGAAAATATGTGATTATCTAATCAAGAATTGTCTTCAAATTTGTTCTCCAGGCACCTGCTTTGATTGCCCAGGCCAGCACGGATGCACTGGCCCTGGCAGATGCACTCCTGCGGTAAACAAACGATTACTTTTAAGCTATTAATCTGACGCTGTTTATGAATGTCCCTGAGCAGAGAGTAGTGTAACAGGTTTTTTTGGTTTTTGTTTTGTTTGAACGACGGTATGAGATACACCAATCCCCGAGTAGATAGTATTGTACTTGGCACACGCCGCTTGGGATCCACCTTTGTAAAATCAAGCTTGGTTCAGGAACTTTGAAGACCAGTGAGATTCTTCTTCACTTACTTCTTCCTGGTTGTCTTATCTGGGAATCAGATGTGTCGCTTTTCCGTGTCCAGATTGGGAGATAGCTGAGTCTACACTTCAATTTTGGTGAGTTTTTGTTTGTTTTGAGTATATACAATTCTTATCATGCTTCTGTTGACAGACACTGAACGGGTACTCAGATACACTCCAGCCAAGAGCTTATGATTAAATTGGATGAATTTAAGATGAGGCATGTTCCCTAAGCATTCTCAGCCCTTGCGCAGGACATGAATGAGGTTGTAGTGGGGAAACCTCGCGTTGCGAATGGTGGACACCATGCTATGTCTTTTATATCTCGCATTCCTGGATAGAAAGTCAAACCTACTTTCAGTCTCTTGACTACCCTAGCGGTTCAGTAATCGAAAACTTGATGCTTGCAGTATGTTTTTTCTCTTTTACTACTCATCACCTTTTATCAGCTAGATTGTTCTTGTCCAATTTATTTGATGTAAATTATAACTGCTTGTTCGAATTTTGTAGTCTGTACTAGATATGCTGAGTGGTTTGTCCTTATTTAACCAAGGCCTTCTTTTGACTTCATTACTTTTTTAAGACTTACCGTTGGTCCTATACCAAGAAATCTATGCATTTTTCAAAATGCAAGTGGCATGTGTTTGTTGTTTATCTGCGTTACTCAGTCTTTGGTCGGTATAGATGTTCTACTAAGATTGTTGAGTAAAATTGAGTAACAACTTGAAGATTGTTTCAGAGGTCCAGTTACAAGAATCGACCATATTCCAAATCTTTACTTTCACTTCTCAGCTTGTGTACCCTATCATAAATATCGAGGGTTCTCTTGTATGGATCTCTTCATTCCACATCACATACTGTTGAATGATGTCGTAAGCTGGTTGTTTCTAACTATCTAGCTGATAGTTAGAAACCTGGTGTGGTGAACAGGTGTACCCTAGCAGAATATTTGCTTGCAATGGGTGACACTCATGGGGAGCTCCAGAAACAAAGAGCGCTCGCTACTTTCATTCCTGTCTATTCAGCCTTGCTAGATGCCTTGGTAATGCGTTCTCAGGTACGATTCTGTGAAATATAATCAGTCTCATAGTAATTGGTTTCTCTAGGTAGAGTTAAGATTGGAGCAAAGTCACCAAAAGTTGTGAAGTATACCGGAGTCGTAATTGGTCGATCAGTTCATTGGTTCAGTGTATGAATTAATTTGTTATTCTTCTTTGCCACTGACGTTTGTGGTCATATTGATACTTTGAAACATTCGTTTTTTGTCATTGGAGTATCTGATTGAGTTGAGGAATGCTTCCTGTCGTTCATAAAGGTTGGATGTGGGGAGTACGTGGAGGATGATTTGGATGGTAACACCGGTCTTCCAGATGGTCTAGCCCATTTTCGAGTGAGCCTTGATGAACCTCTTGCCGATATTTGTCGCTTGCTGGGACCTGCTCAGTATTTCGCAAAGGTAAATAACATCTTAGGCTCCAGCTTATTTTTGTGCAGAAAAGTAGTAGCATAGTGTACCGAGTGTAATTCCGAATAAAGTTGAAGTTTTTTTCTTCTCTTCATCGGACGAACCTTGTAGGAGTCCTTCTATCTTTCTTGCCCTAGGAGTTCTTACAAGACCTAATGTCCCTAACAGTTACTTCATGGGGCCGATACATGGTGTTCGTTCGATTCCATTGTTCCTTGGCAAGTGGTAGAAGCTCGACTTTTTGCGCTTAACATGGTAAGTTTGAATATTCATGCGTGTCTTATCGGCCAACGTTTTGTATCTCTTAAAACATTGATTACGGCTTGAGATGTTGAGATGTGGCATCAACTGCATCTTGTGACATCTGTCAGCACTAATAACCTTGCCTGGACAGGTGTCAGATGTTGTTCTGCAAGGGGGCCAATTATTGGATCTTACTCCTGTCATGCATCTGCTAGTATACATGCAGTCCGGTAATTGTGCTATCGATCCAATTTTGATGAATCTGGTGAGTAATGATTCTTGCTAAATATGCTTATAGAAAGCCCATTGCAGCAACTCTCAAGATGTCAGAAGGAAATATGGTTTTCGCTTCAATGTAACAGTGTACCTGTGGATGTCTTGGCTCGGTTCTAAAATGTCTTCTTGGCCCGTCTGAAATGTCTTCTTGCTTCTTCAGTCTCCGTTTCTCCATTTCGCAGTCTAGAAGGCCTTTCAATTCTGCTTCCTCTCCAGTTCCTGGGCACTGAATCTTACAAGTCGGGTTGACTGTGTTTCTTAGATACATAAGTCGGGGGCGCAAGTTGTCGGTTCTTACTCCGGGTGGATATGCAGCTACCCGAACGCAATATTACCATTACTGTACGTTGCAAGCAACCTTTATTGATGGGGTTCTTTTTACTAAACAATGGATGAAAGAGAAAAAAAAATCTTGAGGGTGATAGTTGACCTTTGTGATGTACGCGCGTCTCTCTTGTTTCGTGGAACAGTGAGTGGATGTTTGTATGTTGAAGTGTTGAGAAAAAATATGATTTGAGAAAGCCCGTCAGTTTCCGTATGACTAGAGATGCCACGTATAGTTCTGTTTTGCACAATTGTAATTTTGTTTCGTCTTGCCCTTTTGATAGTTTGTGTATTCCTCTTTTTTAAACGGCGTCATACAGTACTTTTGGGTTTTATTGAATTGCCTTGAAGTTTCAAAACATGTTTTTAAATCAAATTTAGAGTGGATTGGGGTCCAATAATCTGCTCCTCCTCCTCTTCTCCTCATCGTGTATCCCTTTTTCATATTTGAAGAGCAAATCTCAAACTGTCATGCGTATGTAGCAGGATGGTTTTAACCTTTAAAATCTGAAAACAAAAATTGTTGTGACTATTGACGATGGAGATTCATCTCTTGATTTAACTTGCAGTTCCAATGATCTGTACCGAATGCTTGTAAGTACAGTCCGATATGTCTCAAGTGTCAAGGTTTTCCGGCATGTACACCAGCATTAGCTTATCTACGGTCAAAGTATTGAATAATATAAATGGTTGCGAGTTTGGACGTGTCTCACCTGATGTTTGGCTGGCAGGTCCTTTTTGGCAGCTGGACTTCCAATACCGGTAGCAGCTAGCGCATGTGCCACAGCTCTGAGAAAAATGTGTGAGGACGTGTCAAGTATTGCAACTGAACCAACAACTTTTGAAGGGCTTATTCGAGTCGGAGAGGTAAGTACTTTTACTTTTTGGCTCTAATTTCTTATTATATGCGTGTTATGTAGTTGTTTTCAGCTTGTAATGTACAATGTTGTTATTTACAAAAAAAACTTATAAGGTCTTGTTTTCCGTACACGTTCGGGCAATTTCAAGTCGACATCCCTTTTCTGCCAGAAGAGAGAAGGTTTAGATTGCTGTCCTGGCAAATGTACTTGGTACTAAATCACAAGATTTTTTTTCTTGGCTGCAGGAATTGTACAATGTTCATCTGTCACTCCAAGAGGAAGAGGATGTCGTATGTGCGATTGGTTGCGTCTTATCCACATTAACGAGCAGTGCTGAGCTGAACAAAGCTCTTGAAAGGCTATTGAAGCCGAGTCACCAAGCGATAACTGCTCTCGTATATAATCTTCCTCCCTCTACATTCGCACATTTACGGCTTTCTGATGTCATATCCCGTTTTACGTCATAGTTTCCTTTCTTGTGTCTGAAATATGAAGTTTGGAATGTCACCTATAAATTCTGATGTAGGAAGTCACAATAATTAAGTTCACAGAGCAGAAACTTACGTCCTGTTTACTGTCACAGCTGAAGACGGATAGTGAAGGGTCTTTGAAGCTTCATTCAGCAAGCTATGCAGCTGCTCTAGAAGCTGGTATTAGAGCTTTACATAGGTATGAAATTTTTTTGCATCCAAACTATCGTTGCACAGTTTCCTAACTAATGGAGCATGTTTTAATTCTGATATTGAATAACACAAGAATAGAGTTCAGTCTAATTATGTCATGTAGGTTGACATTGAAGATTTGGTAGAAAAAGTGGTTGTTTACATCAATAATAGTCGCAGTAAACAAGAGTAATTTTTGGCACTCCTCGCGAATCTGACTTCCGTTATCTCATCACAGGTTGGGTATATACTTTAGTCAATTATCGTCATCAAGTGTCGACAATTTTAATGGAGAGGAGCCCATGCTTAGAATTTTGGCTCATTTTTGGCCCTTGTTAGAGCGGCTCTTGTTATCCCGACATACAGAAGATGGTGGGTTGGCATTGGCAGCTTGCAAAACACTGTCACACGCAATACAAGCTTCAGGTATATCTATATCTTTTTTCTACCTAAAGGTCAACTGAGACGTTGCGTTTTTCCCATACAGTTCTTACTTTTTACTAGCTTTTTCTAGCCAACTTTGATCATTACAGCTCCCTTTACTTCCTTGGGTTTAAGATTGGCTCATTGGAGATACTGTTGCTACTTGTTTAGGATCAGGTTAGACGTCCTTGGGTTTTTGTTGGAAATTGAGGTCGCCTGGGCATTCGCACCATTAGATAGCCGCGCAGGTCGAATCGTAAATGATTCTACTTATATTGTCAGAGTGTTGATGGCGCATTCAAGGAGGTGGAGTCCGCACTTACAAATCTTGCTTGCTGGTTTGGATGCTTTCATGCTGTACTTTATTTCTTCCTTTCCCCATATTCACCCATCGCTAAAGAGTAAAATTTACCCCGTCAGTTGCCACAGGTATACCAATAGTCCCTGCGCAGGTAATGTATATCACGTCGAAGCTGCTAATAGATATTAGTTGGAGAAGTCAACGTTAGTTGGAAGATGCATAGTAAATAGTCATCAATGAACGAAACGTATGAAATTGCTCTTAGGTTTTCAAGTGGGTTTCTTGTCAAGAAATCCAAGTAGTGAATGGTGGAATTGGCTTAGGAACTTTTGATGATGGTTTCTTTGTTGCTTCAGATGCCGTTAAGTCTACCACGCCTTTCACTTCGTGTACTTTTCTTCCTTCTTTGGCGGTTTTCTTGTGCTGGCCTCAGCAAATTTGTTGTACATTGCTTCCAAGATTGTGACGGAAATCAGTACGCTGGTGATCCCCATTGTCTTGCGTCTATTTATACGCATTTTTGGGTACCCGATGAAGTCGATGAGAAATGGATGGTATGGTGTCGTCACCATTTTCGGTGCAGTTCTGGGATAGTAGAATTATGAGAAGAATTCTGAAGCCCATATCATACTAGAATTTCAATCAATCCATATTAGTGTTTTAAGTATCTTCTTTGCCCACCGTACAGTTACTCTCTCCTTGGGCATCTCCTTTTAACACATTTATGGCAAATCTTAACGTCGGATACCTGCTGAATGGCCTTAGTTCTGAGTCTTATTCGCTCAATGCATCGATGTTCATGTGGAATGTTTGCTCCGGTTATTTGTTTGTTTTAGGAGGATAAGTAGAGGCACTTTACTAAGAAATTCCATTCCTAGCCTCAAGACCGTACATCTGTCTAGAAAATTAACTGCCTTGGTGATTCCTCGCCTAAAGGCTTGAGAATATCCTATCTAGCCGTGAATACCTTGATTTAACATAGTTATACCTCCGTTCGTAATTGAACTAGTTTTGTAGCTCTTCAATTTGCTCAAAGAGCTGCCTGCTTAAGGAATGTCATTATGTCTAGACTTTAAAACTTAAATGAGGATATGCTGGGTAACAAGTGATTCAGAGTTGAAACGCACTGGTGGATTCGTTAGGAACCCAAACTACTTCTTGCTTTTGTAAAACGCGTCCACACTTTCAGGCTTGGCATGCTAAAGCAAGTTCCTGTCTGATTTGCAGGGCGGAAATTTTCTACCTTATTGCCGAACATCATGACTGCCTTGTCTTCAAATTTTATAGCCTACCAGTCGCATGTTTGTTTCATAAGAACAGGTATGACTTTGATTTCTGATACCCTTTGGTTGGTGTTCAAAGCAGAAGATGCATGTTTTGTACCTTGTAATCCAGTTTGTTTTTGCTCACCGTTACTAGTCGAAGCCAGTTACTCTCCTCCAATATCTTGTTATGTTATCTAGCTGGTGTCTAATATAAACTTAAGCATCAATACTAAGTTATCCTAGTTCAATCTATTTGGTGAGAACTAGCAAAACATGTTCATGTTATTGGCCTTTTTGTTTTCCGATATATCCGATTGTATTATACGGATGCTATGTTATGTAGGATATCCTGTCCCCTGCTACAGATATTTATCTCGTAGATGTAGTTTATAGTTCTTGAGTTGATTGTTGATGGTTGGTATGTATGTGGCAAGCCATCAGCTGCTGTCGCAGTGGAAGAGTTCGGACATGAAAGCGACCATGGTTCCCTGTTCATCGAAACATTGAGGGTTTTCACAGCCTCGGACGCCATGTCACAAATGAACAGTTCTTACGCATGTGATCAAGAGCCTGAACTTGCCGAGGCTTATATGAATTTTACATCTTCATTTGTTCGATGTTGCCCTCGAGTAAGTGTACAATTAGTGAATGACAGCGTTGTTTTATGTACTGTACTAATCTTTCGAGCTTTTCCTTTTTCCTTCTTGCTCTGGTACAATCCGATTGAAATTGTAAGCTGAGGTATTAATAGCAGCAAATTGTCGTGTATGTGGCCAAGAAACGTAGTGTTGATGATGCACTGCACCGCTTGAAACTAAATTGTCATCGAACTGTGGATATCAACGCGCAGGAGGTTGTGGCGGCTTCAGATGAGCTTTTAGAGGCATCATTTGATAAGGCCGCTATTTGCTGTACGGCTATGCATCGGGGAGCAGCAATAGCTGCAATGTCCTACATGTCTTGTAAGTTTTTCTTCAGAATGATGTTTTTTCTTCTGAGACTTCTTTCATCTTACAAACTTGCTCCTTATGTTCGAAAATTTTTCTTCGATCATGTTTGCCTCTGTTTACGGGAAAGTGGCTCTGGTATCCGCTCACTCAAGTTTATGAAATAGTAGGTTCTGTTATGTAAATTGTAGAACAATCTGTCGGGGGTTCCGCTTGTCCTTTCAGAATGAAGGACATTATGTTCATACTCATGTTTGCATTTCTAAATGCCAGTTATGTTGCACGGGTAGAAGGTACATTGAACGAAGTTCATATTGTTCCACTAATTTCCTAGTCTGATGACTTGTTGATCGATACATGGCAGGCTTCCTAGGGGCTGGTTTATCATCCTTAATGGATCCAGGGTCGGACAAATCTAAGGCTTCTTTGGCTACAGTGACTGCGAAGATCTGCTATCAGAGTGGGGAAAATGTGATCTCTGGCATCTTATATGCTTTACTTGGTGTTTCAGCCATGGCGCGGGTATGGTCGGTGATGTGCAAATGATCTGTTTTCTTAAACTTGTTCAATCGAAACCTTTGCCTAGGTGGTGATGAGAGATCAAATTCAAGCATAGTTAAGAAGTTCTGCAAACACGTGGTCGTATAAAGGAGAGCACTTTTACGAAGATTTTCATATTGATGGTGGATACTAATGTCTTTGCAGGTACACAAGGCAACTACAATTCTTCAGCAGCTTGCAGCGTTTTGTTACATTGGTGGAAGTGACGAGAAGCTGGCTCTGAATTGGAGCTCTCTACAAAGCTGGCTGGTGGCTGCGGTAAATGACAATCTCTGAAACTTATATTTTGATTCATAAGGTGTTTCAACTGCAGCACAGAGAGAACAGCGAGAAGATCTTTGTCGTTTCACAAAAGATATATCAAGACTTGAATCACATCGAGATTCTGGTGGGATGTCCAATACAGCATGAGGTGACGTGAATGGGCAATATAGGGGGACCTTTGGATGTGCATGTATTTCATACCTGATCTTCCTTCGTGTTTGGTTGCAGGTTCAAGCGTTGCCTCCTGAATATTTGAAGCAAGGAGAGATTGAAACTTTGATCACTACATGGTTGAGTGCTTTAGAGGCAGCAGCATCAGATTATTACAAAAGTCGAGGAGTCTGTAATGGAGGAAGAACAGGAGCAGCTGGTTACATGCAAGGTGATGGCGGACGAACCTTAAAGCGAGTACTACGTGAATTTGCCGATGCTCACCGTTATACTACGCCCGGTTTTGGAACGACATGAGTTGGAGACATTGCATAATGTATTATTTTTCCTGTCGAGGCTGAAAGTCATTGTACAGGAAAGAAGGTAGTGAGTCAGCCAGCCAAATAGTGTACTGATCGAGGCTCTCAAGTCATCTGCATATTAGAATTTTGGTCCCTTCTGTCTTTGAATCCGATATTGGTATTGGTTGTGGAACAAAGACATGTGGCTCAGCAGATGACGAAATGGGTTGTTCTTCCTAACAAGCTTGATTTGATCAAAGGACATCGCCAAGAGGTAAACAGTGAGAATTTGCATAAACTGTACCTCTTGAAAGTTGTCTTCTCGCAAGTGTAGGGTAAAGTAATCTGTATCATACAGATCTCGCTCCGTAGGCATAGAAGCAATTGCAACATGAAATGTACCAAATGTTCCTGAAACAGCAGAAGAAAGTTGTCCAGCCGTCCAGCCTGTACTGTGCTCTAACTTGCGATGTAGCCTTTTACTTCCCAGTTTTTTCACTAGCTGGGGACATAGAATTACAATCAATTTTCCTTATAATCAAGGTTTCTAGATAGTACCATTTCGATGGTGAAATTGCCATTCTGCTAAAATGCACTGTCCAATCCTAATGTTAAAATCTGGGTACCATGTTTAGCCTGTTATGAGGAAGGACGAATAGATCCATTCTGAACGTTCTTGGAGTTTGGAATCAACCCATCAAACTTATTCCCTGCTATACCTTCCACGTCCAGTAATCAGAGTTGTCTTTGCGAGATCTTTTTGGTTATATCAATAAAGACCTTTCTGCCAATTCTGATAAGCTAGTTTTTGGCTTAGTAAATCCCTCGTGTCTATGAGCATTCGAGTCCGCATATGTTTCGAGTTTGCCCATCTACTTGTTTTAATCACCAATCTGTTTTCAGGCCTTGGGTGAGTTGTAACATTACCACGAATTTTCTACTGCCCTCTAAAATAATCAGACAGAAAACTATAATCCACTCCTTAAGGTGGCATTTTACAGTTATCAGTACTCAATCGTTATTCAAATTTCATTGCAAATAAATCAGATGAACTCCGGTCAATATTTGTTTTGTTTTCAAAGTACGTGACCTGGATTTTATGGAAGATGCAATTTTGAAAAAATTCCCATCCTTATTGTATACAACACTGGTATAAGTTGTAGGAATGGCAGGGACACGTCAAACCGGCTATCACTATGTTTGTGAGGATTCAATATATTGTAGAATATGAAAAAAAAATATATATCACAATAGAGATACAAGGGAGATACTTTTCTCAAACTCCAAGAACATTTGAAGGTTCATAGTAGTGCAAATCAGTCTTTCAATATTCTCCCTGGTTTGCTACCAGCTCTCAAAACGTTATGAACACCAGCGGCGCAATATCGTTTCCCTCCATTTGATTCCTATTCCTTACCTTCGAATCAACTCTCGCGATCTATCATTGGACGGTTGTTTTCTTTCGTTGTCCTTGTCGAATCGTGTGTTTTTGACTCATTCATTCGCATAGTCCAAGGCCCAAAAGCACTTGCGCTTGCACAATTTCACCAGCAGATCCAGTGTTCATGGGATCAGTTGTAACGGGTGTTGGGCAAACGCACTTCGGATATGGATTCAGAGTCAAGGCGCCAACAACTGTGCAACGATACCAATCCAACTCTATTTGCAACTGTTGCTCGAATATATAAATGATTCAATGATTTCCCGACACTTCTGCAAGCATTGAATCCAGTTTAGACAAACTGAGCGTACGAAGCATATCGTTCAAAGCCCATTTCTGAATTGGCAGAAAACGAGAGCAGAGCGAATGGCAAAAGATTTGCGGCCTATAGTGAGCAGCGGCTGAATCGGCAGAAAGCGAGAGCAGATCGAATCGCTAGAGATTTGCCGCATGTGGTGTGAGCAGCGGCGGCAACGGCAACAACGTGAGGTGAGGTGGACGAGAGGTGAGTCCACGTCCTGATCGAACCAACCAACAAGGAGGAGACCCGGAGATCGAACAAAGCCGGACGTATAGCGCATATTTGGTTCAAGACATGGAAGGTGCGCACAATAGCAATGCAGTGACCAGGCTACGGGGAACAATGAGCAAGTCTTCAACGCACAGCCCGGAGCTTACGCAACTGGATTTTCTTTGACATCCCTGCATGGATATATTTTTTCCCCCTTTCTCTAAATTTGATTTTAATCCACTAACTGTTGACGGGGATAACTATCTAGTTTGGGCCTTACATTGTAAACTTAACTTGAAAATCATGTGAATTACTTTCCTAGATAACAAAGACAAAAACTAGTTGCTAGCGGCGATGCTACATAAGCCAAGGCTTTGGTCTTTATTTGACACAACCTAGAACCTATGTTACAGTGATAATACATAACGGTTACTAGTCCTTTAATATTGTTGTTAAACTTGAAGACATTGTCCTTTCCCGATGCACAATGCACAGTAACCTTGGATACACTTGAGAGTTCAGGATTTTGCGACCTTAGCAAAGTACAATATGTTTCTCTACAAGATTGCACTTTGCAGCAAATACATTGAATAGATGATGGAGAATACACTCTCCACATACCATGCTGCGAACATTGTATTGGCCCAATAGTACCAGAACATGAGCAACACAAAATATTATGAGTTAATGTCTATTTTGCTCTTGGCAAAGAAGGAGAATGAGTTTTTCCTTAAAAACCATGATAGGTACATGGACTACACCCATGTAGTCCTATGCAACTCAGGTCACGCATAGTCGTCATTGTCCTTCCCAACACAAGTTCAACATCAATGACACATTCACCCTCCACCATCTTGCCATCCTGTTAGCATGATCAACAAAGGAGACCACGAATTGTTTCAAGTGTGGCACTCTAGGACATATGGTATCCGACTAAAAGATTATCACTCATCTCCTAAAACTCTACAAAATTCATGGCAATGGAAAAAAAAGCCGTCTTGATCAGCATAATGAATTGTAAAGACTACAACATTTGAAGATAATGTGAGTGACCCTTTTGATGATTTTAAAAGTTTTTCTATCTTCTTATCTTTTTACACAAACTCCTTGCAAAACTCTCTTTTGTTGGATGAGCTGTTGTCATGACGGCGATAGTTTAGGTTAGGATAACCGACGGCGCACTTTAAGGCTGTTAAGAGCCCACTGTTGGATCTACTTTGTAGGGTCAGGATGTTGAAAAGGCTCCAAGAGATATTATCTTGGACCTTATCAAATATAAAGCGCAGTCAGGATGGAAAGGGTATGGGAGAGTGCTAGACACATCACTTTGCTGACTAAGGAGCATATTTGATCGAAGTGGAGCCGACGAGGACATGGATAGAGGACAACATGATCCTCCAGATGTACCGATGCCTAATCTATTTGTGATCAAAATCCGGTGTCTTCATCGTGATCATTTTCAGGCGTGGTTAGTGTATCATTTTGGAGATAACTTTATGCAACAAGTGATAAACTCTCCAGACCCGATTATTCTTCCAGTTGTTTCCTACGGCGCGATTTGGGGCAATAACGATTATGCGTTTTGATTTAGTTTGGGCGCTATGGATTTGAACTTACTTGGTAGTGGTGGCTTTCAACACATGGGTTCCAATCCATCACTATTGCTTACCGAAAATAAGCCATAGGGAGTTGATTGTTAGGAACTTTGGCGAGGAGTATTATTCTCAAGTTATAAACTCCCCGGTTCCGTTTGTAGTTCCGTTCATACTTAGCCGGTTTCGAGTTGTCATTTTGACTCTTTATTAGTGGCAACTCGTATTGTGTATAGGATGGCTAAGTAGTGTGTTCAGGATAGTTGTAAAGCTCTAAGTTAAAATGGAGCTAATTTGGCCACACTAGAGGTCAAAATAACACTCTTCATTCTCATTGATCTTGGAGTTTGGGCCAATGAGGGCTCTTGGGCAACTTCTTCGAGGTTTTGAGGAGTTTTGGAGACCTTCTAGAGGGACATTCGGAGATCTGAGGATTGGGTTGGAGAGCTGACGGGACGAGCTACGACGTGGGCTCAAGAATGGATGGATTTGAAGGATTTGTCACTCTGAAGTGATGATTCAAAGTTAGAGTGAGAAATTTAGACATTTGAGTGTATTTGGAGAGTTTCTGAGAACCTTACAAGGGTTTTGGGAGATCTGAGTCAACAGAGATATAGTTTTCGACTCAAACTTGTGTTTTGATTGAAGTTTTGACTCGATTGGACGAGTTTTGAGTATAGAGTGATAGCTTGAAGTTTGTGTATACAGTCAGAATTGCAGGATTGCACTGACTGTCACGAAGTTAGTATAGAGATCATATCTTTTGATATCAGAAATTTCTGTCAATAAAACTTTGCACAGTTCAAGTTCTGATGATGAGTGACCTTCTCATAAAATCTGGGAGCAATTGAAGTCAAGGATTGGGATGTGTGATGGGTTTTGTACACATGGGTCTGCATATCGCCTTGTGTTATAGTGGGTAAATCACCAATTGTTTTGAGAGATCTAGAAAAGAAAAACATCTGAAACTTTTTTGAGTGATAGTAAGGGTCGTGGAGCAATTTTCTGTAAAGTTTGAGCGAAAGTTATTGGTTGAATCATCAGATATCATAATCTTTTTCTGCTGAAGTTTTACCGGCTATAATGTGGAGTGCTGAGGAGAGAAGAAGAGATTGTCAACTCACACGAGGTTCTAGAGAGTTCTTTTACAACCAGGCGCTCGGGCGTTCTCAGAGCAAAAAAATGTCCATGCGACAACGTAACATGATTTTACAAATACATTGTTCTCTACATTGCTGTAAATTGATGAAATGTATTGTTCTTTCTTTCTTGAGTCATGATGTGAGCTTGAAACATATTTTCGTACAAATTTTTTATTTTTGTAATGTGCTTTTTCTCTTATCTCTTATCTTATTATAACAAAATCTTGGATTTGTTATGCCAACCACTTTCATTGTTCAGCTAACTAGCAGGATGTAACCAACATTTATCTCGCATTCATGTACTTCTACACAAATTCCCAAATGACCAGAACTAAAATGTTCAGTTTGTGGGACTTCACAGTTTACGGATGGTGGAAAGATAAATGTTTTACAATGTTAATCTGACCATGGTTTCCACAAAATTGATTAACTTGAATTAAGTTTGGGTCATCCGGCAGTGATTTCAACACATTAATTCTAATTTAAACATGGTGAGTTCTGTCAGCTTCGAATGAATCAGAATGCCATCCAAAATTTTCTGTTTTTTTTTCATTCACCATTGAGTTTTTAAGTTTTGAAGAAAATTCTGAAAGAAGTGATACGAGTATCACTACCCAGTTTTCTTGATCTTATTTACATACAGGTTCTTTCGTGTCCGTCAAAACAAGTGTTTTTCAGAAATTTTCACTTGCAAAAAAATAAAAAACTTATACTTCTTATCAATATTGTCCTTGAATATGGCAAAACATTCTCTCATGTATCATTTTTTTAGCCACACGAAAAACGCGTGGTTGGTCACATTACTTGTATAGTTTGTCACTATATTATTTTTAGTAGTATCTTTTAAAAGTGTTTAAACTTATTTCATTATCACATGTTATACATTACAATATGTTATAAAGAATATTTTTTAGAAAAAAATTGCAATGTTCAGTTCAAATCAAAATAAATACTCTTGATTAAGACAATTTTATTGCTTAAAAAAAAGAATTAAAGCAACTCTTCAACTTACAAAAATTTGTAATTATGATCCTAAAAATTAAATTTTATTCAATTCAAATCTTAAAATCATTCAAGCTTCAAATTTTGCTTCAAATAAATAAAAAAAATTATTTTTAAAAATTATTTGTATAAAAGTTGATGGTATAAAAATAAAATTTTCATAGAAGACTCAAAAATGATTGAATCATGATTCTTACTCCAATTAGTGTTTTGTGATTTTTCAAAAATTTACATACCTTGATTAGTATATACTATGTTTATATACATTAATTAAGGATATATTTTAATTAGATTTATACACTTATTACAAATTATTTTGTTGTTTCATACTCATTTCATCAAGATTAAAATAAGTCTACCTAATTTTCAAAATTTTGAACTTTGCACTTGACTCACAATCTCTATTGTTTGTATAACAATCACTTCTTTTATATAAATTTATATTTTTATATGTTTTATGAATTATTTTCTTATATAAAATATTTTGTTTCGTCAAGGAAAATATTTTGAGTCCCTCAACTAGTCTCTTACAAGTGGAATAGAGATATTGGAACTGTAATAGGGATATTGGAAGGTTGAAACATCTTGGGTTTATATCTTGTATAAAAAACTTATATACAAAATGACACTTATTGCAAATAAGGCATTCTCCTTTGAAAAAACAATGATCATGACATGAAAAATAAACTCTTGCTAAGTGGTACACCTTGTTAGTAGTCTGGCTTATTCATCTCAAACGTACTAAATCTAGAAAAATTTATCTAAAACATCTATAAGTGCATTATTTCTAGAAATTGCGCTTTTAGAGAATTGAACATCCCGATTTATCCAAAACCTCTATTGATGCAACTATACCTGATGATTGCAATTACGGAGGTTTAACTCCGTAGGGTTTACCAATGTATTCACTCTTCACAAGACTTGGTGCAAATAATTGCACTTAAATAGACTTGCAGTTAGGAGTAAGGGCAATTTACATTTATCCAGAATCTGCTTTATTAATTTTTCCTGGAATAACACCCATACTTTCAAGGATATTGCACTTATCTGGGTTGTAGCCAATCGTCAAACTGAAATCAACAGAAAATAGTTGACATGTGTAGATTAGTTTAAATTAAACCCTGGAGAAAGTCTTCAATATGAAATCTTTTTTTCTGCAGTGTCTGGGAGTCTCGACTGTGGCAGTTGTGTAAGAGAGCAAGGAGGCTGTGCCAAATCACCTCCAATAGTCTTCTGGGAAACACCTGGCTGTGCATTGATTGCTGATAAGTTAACCACGAGGAATGTCTTGTTTAACCCTTGTACATCTTCACGAGTACTACTGTTGTATAAGAGTATTGTGTTCCGAAACTCTGAATGTGGAAAGGAAATGTAAGGATGACTTGATTATTCATGATCTAGAGCAAACCCAATCAGATAATTCTTATCGCCTTGAGTTATTCTCGTCTTATTATTCACCGACACTATTAGTTTAGCTGAAGAGAAGCTTTTACCATATACTTGTTTTCACCGGAAAGGGGCTACGTGTGGGATAAAAAGGACGATTGCAGAATCATGAAAAAGAAAACAAAGCCCAAACCAAAAGTAAACCAACGAGGGGAAAGAGGAGTAACAAAACACTCTCAGGATAATCTCTATCTCGCAATAGCAACTATGATATCTCCTGCATGTAAATCATAAGATGTAGTGATAACGGTAAGTGTCAAAGAATCATCTCCGATCATAAAGTTCTTTCAATTGCTGTAGCTAATGCGCACTCTAATGTATACATACGGATAATGATATTTGTATGGAGAAAAGAGACACGGTAAAATAACAAAAGGGATGGGAAGACCCCCATCAAATCGTACAAGGATGGAACCAAACAGTTAACAGTTAACCAATGTATATGGATGATATGTTCATGATCCTTTGGGATTTTGCAAAAGCCCAAAGGATGGAGGTACACATACAGGCTTTCCCGGCAGGCCCTTCTCACGAATACTGGATTGCTCATGTACATTAGTTTAAACCTCATTTTTAACAACCAAAAGGTATGTCAGTGTCCTGACCAGGAGTTCATTCAAAACCAAAACAAGCCTTGAAGTTCGTGCACATCTCTGCGCTGATCTTAGCACAACTGCAGATTTCATATACTTTGGACTGGACTACAGTTAGCGAAGTGACTCCTAATGAGTCAAATGCGTGTTCAGTACAGTACTGAATGTCGATTTGCAAATTTGGCTGACTACAGTGCCTTATAGGAGTCGAACGACTCCTATAAGGCAGAAAGGTTAACGCCGGTAACGTTGCATTTGCAGGCCAAAACTGTCGTTTTCTAATTAGCGTGGATTACCCGTCTTTGAATGTCTTGTAGTGACAAGACGTGTTCAAACAAGCAGCAGACAAAAGGAAAATGGAGTTGATCAAGTCTGACTTGGGATAAAGTTGGCTTGAGCTGGTCCGGAGGATCCAGGGGTTTTTTCGATGCTAGTGTGAAAAGTTTCCATTTATGCATGGTACGTTTGGAATCAATATTATCTAGATGTCATTGCCTTGAGAAATGCAACCACGATACCTGACGATTCTACTGACGCAGATGAGCGTGAATTTGCAACATCCAGGTAAGGTTCAGTGCACTGGGATACGATCACGAAGTATAATGATTGGAAATCTCAATAATCTTACCCTTTCTTTGCAACTTTTTACTCCAACTTACTTTTTTTGCCTCAGGGTGCTCTCTTGACCTTCAGTGATATTGTTGAATGTTGGAAACTTGTATTCAATAAGATCAACAACATTTCCCTCACTGCCTCTCACTCTTTCGCTGCCTTGCACTTCCGTTGGGTTTCGAGATCCGTGGGGTTCAAATATTGCTCTTCCTCTCGTGTTTCCAATCAGACTCACTTCTCAATCATAATTTCGTAGCTTCTCTATCTCTGGTGGCATCGACTCTGAGTTCCCGTGCTGTTGAAAGTCTGCCCTGACGAACATGACTCACAAGTATAGTTATTACTTCATCCTGACGTTCATTACATTTGCCATGATTCTAAGTCAAACTGATGCCAGTCGCAGGCACCCTCTTGAAGATCTCAAAGTCACTGAGCTCAATAAAGGTAGTGTACTCAGTTTTGAGAACCCTTCGAGTCCTTACGTCACGTAATTCTGATGGAACTGTGACGATCTTAACGTGTTGAATCTCTTCGCGTGTACACGGTTGGATTGATTATCTCTTATATGAGCCTGCACCAATGCCCCGGAAACATAAAATTTGGTCTATTCCGGCGAAGGCAGCTCGCTTAGATCATTTCTTCGAAAAACCAAGAAGCTGGTCAGCTGACTTTATAATATAGATGATGTTGCCACATCATGGGAATGATAGTTCAGATTTCGAGGCACTCCAAACGCCGTTGAGTTCCACAGGCACAGAAAATGTTGCTTGTTCATGAAGATCCAGGAAACTAGATAGTTGCTGGGGTGGCTGGATTGACTCCTTTAAGTGTCTCTCACAACTCTTCCTTTTCAAAATCCATGAGCCTGTGGGCTTGAGTTCTCCCCGTTAGGGTTCGTGTGCGGAAATCGTAAAGCCATTTCTGACCTCTCGGTCCTTCGGACCGAAGAGTATCATGTGAACTTTTTTGGTTTTGTTTCTTGATCACAGGCCGTGAAACTCACATGGGAATGGCAACAGAAGTGCAAGCTCAGGATGGAACGGCGAGGCGTGTTCATGAACACTTTGCGGCTGCACTGAATGATGCGCCCCAACAGTGCTACCAGGCTGATGGATCCTTGTATTGTTGCTACGAAGCGCCCACCGGATGTGACTATGACAAAGGCTACTGTAATTATGATAGCAGTCCGTGCGCAGGCAGATGAGGAGGGCTCCCCCGACACCTCAGCCACCGTCTTACCGCATGGATTTCAGACTGATATGCTTACGTCCATACTGGGCTCAGTAGCATGCAGATGTTGGTACGCTGCAATGGAAGTTCCATAACGTCAAGAATCGTTTCAATCTTCACACTTTGAAGTGAGTTATTTATTCATTTTACTCTTATTGTATTCCATCAAAGAATGTTATTTATTTATTTATTTTTGTAATATTAGGTTTCATGATAGAAGGGCCCAATGTGTCCACTCTTGTATGTTTGAAATCTCAATGATCGACTGTGTTATCACGAATGCGCCAAGGAACCTGCATTTCATTTGCGGAAATATGCAGAACCAACGCGCCCACACATCACCCGGGGGGTTTCAACACGGATCGAATCTTTTTATGTGAGTATTTTAAGTATGATTTGGGCACGCTGACATGTATTTCAGCATAATGAGCTTCTTCAAGAAAGTAGCTCATAACATTTAGATGTTTTCGAATGTTGTTGTCGGTCTACAGAACTTGAGAAGCATGGACACCCGTCAGATTCATTCAACCCTTAGCAGTTGGAGTTCTGGATTGATGGATGCACATGCCCTATTCTTTGCTTAACTGTCTTTAAAGTATACCTAGGGACATAAGATCTCGATGGTATTGCAAATACATTACGCTATTATCGTTTTGCGTTGATCCATTGTGGCGATTGCCCTTCCATTTTAAGAGTCCACATTTAGATAGGAATACGACTGCCTGTTACTCAAGGGAGTCTACTCGTACATTCGGCAATACATATCAATGCCACGTCGCTGTTTTATCATGTAGTTGCTCAAACTACATGCTTCTCTGTTATTTTTTGTTGGTTCGTAGTGTGTTACTTCAGTTTCTTGTTCCCTTCCATCTCCATTTTTCGCTTTGTCTATTTTTACTTTGGACTACATGTGTCTCTGTACGAAATTATGATTCCAAGTTACATCAGATTCTTACATGTTGGCGCCTCGCTGGCAATTACGAGACCTATGAACCGTACGATATGTTACCAAAGAATGCCCTATATATAACATGCCCCAAAGAGGAACGGAAAAGCTGTGTTGTCATAAGATTCTTACATATTGGCACGCTTTCATCACTAAAATCCACAGAACCTGGCCGGCTGTATGGGGAACTTTCTAGGTTTTCACCTGGATGTGTAATTTCATAAGTTGATTTACAGGTCACTTGGCGCATTTCGTAAGAACCACTGGTTTAATATTCTCTCTGCTGTGATCATAGCGCCTGTCTCGTCCATCAGTGCCACGTTAGTAAAATCCCACATTCTGTTATGAACAATGAAAGCTCCTTCCAAAAATTTTAAAAACCTGCAAAGAAACTATACCTCATACTGCACTGCGGTGCTGTCAGACCTGGGATTTGCCCCGACCTTTTCTTCGTGTTCATGTTCGACATTCTTTTCCAGACGTGCTAAGAGAAACATTTATGAGAATAAGACTCAGCGAATCTCCATGCCACTCGAACCTCAATGTACCTAACGCTTGACCGGAATATCAAAATTGTGGACGTTACAGTTTGCGCAAGCTAGAGATATTGGAGGAGATTTGAAGTCCAAGTGCATATCAGCCCACGGGTTGCGACTGAAAAAAATTTAAAGCCTCTACCAATTGCACAAAGCCAGGATGATATTTCAGAAATACGAACATTCATCATTCTTTTCCATATGTAAAACTGTATACTTAAATAATTGACGGATAGAAAAATATCACTACACTATCAAGAAGCATTACAATGCATGGTCGAGCCAAGATTCACGAGCATGCACGAGCAAGAGCGTAGACGAGCTCTAGTAGTACGAGGAATGGCCGGATCCACTAAGAGTGAATGTAGAGTCTCCTGAAACTGTCGGTCCATCAAGATAGACTGTAGACCCCTAGTCCAATCGGTAGCCAAAGAGGAAAAAGATGGGAAATCATGTCGTACCTCCAGTGGTAAAGCATCTCTCGTATGTCATAATAATACCTGTAAGGGAAATAATCCCGTATCGACGTCCCTCGTATATATCTCCAAAATAGGTCTATCTGCGATCATAAATCGAGAAGATAACAAAGGTGCAACAAGCGCCCAACTCGCCAAGAAAGCCGCAGGTGCCGTCTCCTCCATCGATAATAAGCCTACCCCTCCACATGAAATTGGCAAAGAAGTCTGTCTCCTTGCCAAATCTCCAGTCACACACTCGAATGTCCCTGGTCCGATGATGTCACCAAAGACGCCCATGAT
The DNA here is from genome assembly GCA_014180765.2 of Marchantia paleacea. Classification (NCBI taxonomy): domain Eukaryota; kingdom Viridiplantae; phylum Streptophyta; class Marchantiopsida; order Marchantiales; family Marchantiaceae; genus Marchantia; species Marchantia paleacea. The sequence goes on from MUAA02000064.1 coordinate 2,216,941, forward strand.
CCTCCTATCAAAGGCTGTCAAACGTGATATGAATGTAGGTGAAGGAAGAACCGTGCGAACAAAATAGGTGGATCGACGAGCAATACTAGATGATAGTATACCAAACGCCACCTGCGGATCCCCTAGTAGAGGAAGGTCGTCTACATGCAAAACATCCTCGGCCAATGCAACGTCAAGCTAGCGTGAAACAAAATCCTCAGTCCCCACTAGCACTCCTAGAATATGTAGGCCATCTGTCGATATCATACATCCCTCTGGAAGCTAAAGGTGAGGTGGAATGCCCAAAGGAGACCAAGCCTTGCACTTTGACACCTTGACTCTCAAGCCTACCAGATGAAGCTCGGTAGTCAAGTAATCAAAGGCCTGCCTAATGTTGTCTACATGGTCCACAATGTGTGTATCATCCGCTAAGGAGGGGAACACACAACCGGACACGGCCAAAGCAGTAGACACAAGAGCTCTATAATGAGCCATGGCGAATAAGGGTCCTCCCAAAGGATCTCCCTGTCGAGTGTCAACGGCGGACTGTAGAACGGTGACTCCCTCCTCAGAAAAACCATGCTGATAAAATAGAGAAGAATGTGAACCGTAGAAAGATTGTACGAAAGGAATGAGGCTTGATAGGGGTCCACCAGCCTCTCTTCGCTCTCTAAAATAGATGCACGCGAGACGTTGTTAAAAGCGTTCTCAACGTCCACCTGCAAGACAATCAAATCCGGATGGATATCTAGAAGTGCTCTAATGCCCAACGATACTGCCTCGCAGCCTCCTGGTGTGGCGACTCCAAACTGATGTGGACAAAGATGCTCTTGGAAGTGTGAGCGATGCTACAAGACAACGGTACGGCTGACTACTCGCAATAAGACCTCTCCAATAGCAATCGGTCTGATGCCCCCAGTGTCCTTCTCCATCGCGAGAAGCCGACTAGCACCTAGAGCCTAACTAACTGACAACGGAATCTCCCCTCTCGCAACTCATGCAGCCACCTAGAACAACTCCGTGAAACCACTAGAGGGATCATTTGCCTGAAAACAATCTCGAATATGCTCATATATCATCCTTGACAAACCCCCTAAGATAAACGTGGGGCTGTGCATAGAGAGTGAGCAAATAATGATCTATCAAGACGTAATGGCTTCTCTGGCTGATACTCCAAGACCTCTAATGGTATCTCCTCGCCCATGGATGGATGTAGAAGGCGTAATGAGGAAATCGTCTCATCAGTATGACTAGCCATAGAAAAAGGATGAAGGGCCCTTGCAGCCCTGCTATACTCCCCGGTCTGCCCCAAGATCCTACACCGTCGCAATCGCGCCGAATTAGAAGTATCATGTGATTGAACCCGACTCCTAACCTGTGTGGTCCGAACAGACTCCTCCTGCAATGTAGCCCAATCCCCTGCTCGGAATCTCCGAAATCTAGCTGCCACCTCCCTATGTCCAGCACGTCCCCCTCTAGTATAACGTAGGCATCATCGCGGAAGTAATAAAAATAAAAACCATGCTAACTCGTCCATGGGATCGCGCGCCAACCGATCGAGCGGTAAGCGAAAAGCACGTCTAGTCTTGTCATGCAGTGCCCGAGGAAGCCTATGGAATAAACGTGGACAAGGAAATCTAGTCTCAAAAAGCCCTAGAATCGAACCTGCATGGGAAGCTAACCACTCCCACGACCTTGACGGTATATCCGGAATGCTCTACGACGGAATCGATGTAGTGTGCGTGTTCCCCGAAGTGACAAAAACCGATGTCGATGTGACCGTACTCCTCACATGCGCATCCCAAATGGTCCAATCATAATCTTTGTGCATCTTTCCCATGTGGGTCTTTACCCCTTGCGAGGTAAAGAGACGATGACACACCGGACATAGGATATCACGCACCGCTTTTGGCGGTCCCATGAGAGAAGTCAAGCTATAGTTAGCACAAAGGGAACGATAAAGAAACCCAGCACTCCATCATGTATCTCCTCCCACCTGCAGAACCACAACCCGGTAACACATCAACTCACATTGGAAAATGCTAACTATGGAAACCCTACAAACCAAAAATACTTATAACTTTTTATTCATATCTTCATAATTTTCCAACTAGGTTCCAATAGAACCAATGCAGAAAAAGGAAGAAATGAGAAAAAAAAAACCCGACCCATATGTCTAATTGAAGAAAAATAGATCAAAATGCACTCAAAACCCTAAAAAAATAAAAACAATCATATCTCACAATATCATTCACCATAGTGTTCAATTTATGTACCAATGAAACCCAAATTGAAAGACGAAAAAAATAAACTATTCACTCTCCATGTTTGGCAAAGTATGGCCAAAGAATGGAACTAATACGCTCCCGCACATCACTTCGTCTTTTAAATAAATTATATTCGTCTTTTAAATAAATTATACTAGGCAGGGCACCTTCAGGAAATTATAACGTCGCCCTCTCTCACACATACGATACAGAATGTGAAAGAAGGCTCCTCCCTCATGACGAAGCCAAAGCTGAATCCAACCACTGCAGACTGAATCTGAGATTAACGATTCTCGTTTGGTGCTCAATAGGACGTCACAAGAATGTTTGTTGAGACTTAGAATAGATCTTTACAATCTTAACTGTTCTGTCGGTTTCTCTAACTCCTGGGAGTAAGAAATATTTAGAAAAAGGACAGAATACCAAACCATACATGAATGAAACCAAAAGGAGTAAGATGGGGCTAGGCCCCAATAGCTCCTGGGGAGCTGTTTTGGTGTACGATATGCACCCCTTTGAACCCGAGACCTGGTAATCTCATGACCGCTTGCAAGTATGCAAGCAAGTAGCATCCGTCAAAACAATATAGACCTAAATCACGCCCAGAAGTTCCAGTAACTCACCTTCCTTCGTTACATATTTCAGACTGTATTGAGAGACCCCCCTCTCGACCCGAACCATTCTAAGCATACATGGTCTCTATACGGTGTCCAGATCACGACGTATTTTTCCCAGCACCTTCGGCGAATTACTGCAATAGTGCAATGCTGTGTTCCACAGCACGTTCCGACTAAGCACGCCTCTAATAACGGTTGGACTTGAGTAACTCCAGATTCCTTTGATTCTTTGCTTGAAATGTATGAGATATAGTGAAAAGTCTACTTTTGACTGGAAGGAAAAATGCATGCTTCACAATGCAATGCACTCTTTTCGGAACATCACATGGGCATGACGGTTGCTTAGGGGCAAGTATAGACAATATAAAGCCCATATAAATCGTACGCGGTCGGTCATCGACGATATGGAACAGATCTTCCTGCCTTTCCAACTACCAATGTCAGACGATGAAGCGAGTGTAACTGAAATTTCACGATAGACATCCTAAAACAAAAGATACCAACGACATCCCCAAACTCTCGGTTGACATGAAAGGAATCGCGAGACCTCTTCTTACACTCAACCAGAACCTCCCGGGCGAGAAACATCCGAAACATGAGAAAGATTTCTTCCTAGGACCGGTGATAATGATTATCTACATCGTCTACCTCCAGTGCCATTCTTTTTTTGCTCATCTAAGCTAACTCTAAACTTTCAAAAGGCTCGAATATCATAGTCGTCTAATATTCCCCATGCTTTGTCTCTCGCTTGAACGACAAGAATCTTTTAAGAGTCTGCCATTGACGGAAACGAGTTAGATACTACATTTGACTACGGACAAAAGGAAGATGCAAAATCGCATGAAGTAAAATGTTTGCACACACAGACCAAGCAAGGCAACTAAAATCAAGATTCAAAAACCACCAATGATTATTTTTCTTTGGATTTAGACACATAAGCATTTGTCGAGAAAGCTTCAACAAATTCCGTTACTAAAACAGCAGTCATCGAAATGAATCACAACTACAATCTCTACATGAGACCCAGTATCCTCAAGCATCTTCCAAACAGGATCAGCTCGGAATATAGGTTCATACATCCCCGAGCAACTCACTCTCATGATCTCCAAAGCTTACAAGGAAACTTCTGCCCACATGCGAATTCCAACTTAATATACAACAATTTGACATCTCAGTTGTGCATAGAAAACTGCACGTAGGTACCGATGTCTGAACCCTTTAAGATGTTGAACTGCTACGGACAGGACGGGTGACTCGTGAAGACGGTTTGGTTAAAATTTCTAAAGAATATGTATTAGTACATGAAAAATGGATGAATTAACGGTGTACTTACCTTAGCTTCCTCTTTTCGTGTTCCACCTGAGGCCGCCTACTCTGAGAGGTATGTCACAGACATTGGACAAAATACTTGGCTTGTCCGCTGTCATCCCAAATTTTGGAGAAAGGTTGACTTCAGGGCATCATGACACTTTAAATCACTGATCCACATCACTCTTTGAAGAGCTTCACCCGAATGCCATAATTAGAGATAAATTTACAGAAAGCCAATCACAGAGAAGCAACTATTTGCAATACTCTTTGAGATGACTTTCGAAGTGACCAGGTCATTGATCAGAGTTGGTTGAAGTAGTGCCTGTTGTGGAGTGACGGAACCGTAAAGATGCACCTGCCATCCCTAATCTCTCGCCCTCTTGTATGGCGGCCCGTATTAAAACATCTCTAGACTCACCTGGCATGTATTTGTTCTTCTCTTCCACAACACCACTACTACTTCCAGCAGGAGCAGAGTTCAACACAGTATTAGGAGAATCTTGATCTGTGGGGCCTCCTAACCTAGAAACATCCTCAACAACTGGTCCTGGAAACCTCGCTACAGGTCTGGCTGCAGCTTCTACTTTAGGACTGGTTGGCGTTCCACTTCTTCTCCTCTCTCCAAAATTATGGAGCCTCCTTCCAACTAGATACCGATCATCACGAATCGAGTTGTGAAGGTCCAATAACCACTGCCGCAATCGCTTCATTCCATACCAAAGCAGCCCAAGTGCGAGGCAGCCTTGCCATGCATACCGATTTACTGCTGAATTGATAATCAAAGAGTATCCAAAGCAAGGGAAGATCCAGTGAGCAAAGACATAAGGCACAAGCAGTGCAGTCATAAGCTTGAGAAGAATGGGAAATATGATCTCCTTCAACACCCAAAATCCCCGAAGGTTGGCAAACCCGTCAGCTCTGACTTGTTCAAATTTGATACGCCAGCTTTCATCTGCCAACGGTGTGATCTGACCAAGCATAACCTGCAACAAGCCGCGACAGTCAGTGTCTCTTCTCAAGTCAACGATACAAAACTATTTAACTCAGGTCCAATTACCACGGTCCTCGTACTACAAAGTAGAAGATTATTAACGCGTCACAACTTCTTAAGACACTAACTGTTAACCGTATCCTGTTCGATACATTCTCGCATACTAAAAAAATCCCAGGTAATAGTATAAAACACAGTTTTCGATAAATAATTACCAGTCTTGTCCAGATCTTCAGAAACACTAGACCTAGAGCCCAGTCTTGATAGTAGATAAAGACAGGACTCTCATCTATAGCGACCCGCATGGGTACCACGACAAGGAGCTCAAATAGTAGTCCAATTAATACGGGGATGGCAATGATCTGCAAAGCAGCGATGACAAAAGTTTTAATTTATCAAGTGTACCAACGTTGGAGCGCGCTATAATATCTTCCAGATGAAAATGTTGTTAGTCTAAAAAATCATATACCATACAAGACATACACAGAACAAACATTGACTTACATTTTCCGCAAGACAGTGAATAATGCTGACAGGAGAGAATCTTGAAAAGAATCCAAATAACCTACCCAGAGAGTCAGCAGCACAAAACTTTTCGCCACGATTGCTGACCATTTCAGAACTTGCATAAGTAAAACGTGCACGTCGTGTGTTCTCAGATAATCAACCACGTAACGAACAGCAGCCGCTGTCGCCCACAACACATAGCAGCCAATGTTGAAGGCGTAAAGATCTGCAACGAAGGGCGCCAACTCGTAGGTCAGACAAGTGGTTTTGGTAGGAAAATGGAAACAAAAAAATTTATTCTACTTACTAATGTATAAATATCTGGATATCATCGGGATTTCTGTTCATGTATTGCATATCTACACAAGTCTAGTTGGCGCACAAAGCCAAACTTTAACAAGAAACCAAACGGTGGCTAACTCACCGTTGCATTTCGCACCACGCGCTATTGGCAGTTGAGAAAATAGAGAAAATATTCCTCGTCCAAGAGAAACAGGAAGTAGAACCATAGCGGAGTTGAATGCAAGGAGAGTTATCCACGCGCTAAACAGGAGCAGAACAATCCGCAAGACGAATTTGTACCTGCACAAACGATAACCACCAATGAACGTAACTAACTGGAAGTGAATGAAACAGTCCAAAGAACTTCCAAACTGCTTGTATTGCAATCAAAATTCAATCGCGCTCCCAAAACGTGCAGCTTGAAAGCTTCTCACAAAAAGAAACTACTAATTGGCAGTCCATCACATAAATACTTGCTCAAGTACCAAGAAACAATGTCCACGTATCGTGAGTTTCTCTCGGTCGGAAAACATCGAGATTCTAGTGTTAAAAACCTGTATCAATTCCAGGATATAAGGCCATGATTAAAAATATGTGATCCAATTGTTGCAACGAGTAACTTGTTCAGTTAGGATGAAAAACTTCAAGTCCATCGAAGTTAAGAACCTACTCATCTGCACTCGCTTCGTCGTCCCCCTCATAATCATCTGCTATCGCAGGGTTCTCCAACTGCTCCTCTTGCGCTCTACGTTCAGCAGGCGCAATCGCCTGATTTTGGTCCGGTGCATCAAGTTGGCCCTGTTGTACCCTGGCTTGTTCCTGTCCATTGTTGTTCACGTTTGTCTCTTCTGGACCCGGAAGAAGATACTCACACAGCCCCAACGCCCAACCCACAGCTGAAAACCAATGATAAAGAGCAGCCTTGATTGTGGCACGTGGTCGAAAATGCTCGACAGCGAACGGAATGCAGATATGAAATAAGAGCATATCTGCGGGGATCTCAGTGAAGGGGTCTGAGACTCTGCGAAATGAACGCTTTAATATGTTAGGTGAGCCTCTTCCGATTGAATACTTGTTACAAGGCTCAAGCTGCTCTAAGCATCAAACTTGTAAATCCCAATAAGAAATGGGATGCACAAGACCTAGGATACATGCTCTCATCGTCCGAAGATTGGTTTCATTGAGTTGGTTTTGTAATGAGCAACGTAAGCCCAATCTAAGGGAACTTCGAGTATACCTTATATCAAGAGGAAACATTGAAGGCGATGAAAGGATGGCAAGACGAACTGGCAAAAACACCAACATCACAATCAAACTGCCGTAAACCACGACGGAGAGAAGCACTCGTCGTGCGTGTTTGTGAAGAGGATCATCAATAAGATCACGAAAAGGATTGTAATTTGGATCTGTCGGATCGCGGAGGAAGTACAGTACACCAGGACGAAGGACCTGAAAAACGGCAGATAAAGCAAGTCAAAAACTAAGACAAGGAAAGGTGACTGCCACAAGATAGGCTACAAAGACTGAAGAGACTACCAACTACCTATCTGTGTCAGACCGAGTTTCTGTCCTACAAGAAATGAAACCTCAAGGGGATACCATAACTCCACAAGCGACCCACCTAAGAAATTGACAACTGACCTAACCACCTCTTACATCTCAACGTCATTTGGAGAAAACATCGCTGCCCACGTCGAAGGGTGACCATCACTACAAGTTGGCTTACGACCAGTTATTAAAACTACCAAAATTTTGAATAATTCGTACCATTCCCCAGACCCACATCAGCCTATTCATCCGAATCCAAGTCCTCAACTGCCGAGACAACAAAGTCCAACATGTCTAACCATGATGATATGGGCACAGAACAATTTGTCAGATATCTAGTCAGAATAGTTCACTGACCAAAGACACAGGAAAGACAAATCGTGTAGGATAGGAACCTAGTGCTTTATATTATATACCTCGCGAAGAAGGCTCACGAAGACGCTTATTTGTAACATGTAGACGATCCCGACGAGCCAGTGGAGGAGTGAACTTGTTAGTGGTGAGGACCAGAAAAATTCGACGCGCTGGGCTATTGAGACGTCCAGCATACCAAGAGTGCAAATATCAAGCCACCACCCACACATAAGCGGGAACACTCCGAGTTCAATAATCAATAGGAAAGCAACCTTCACCATAGTTGCCATGTACTTTACTCCGGCCATAACCTGCCTGGCTACTGAAGGTGCGGCTTCCGCCATCGTAGCAACTCCGTGAATACGCCCAACTGTAATGGGCTCCCCTCTGCTATATCTAATCAGGGCTATCAGGCCAAGATACAAACTCAAGACTCCGAGTATGACGCCATAACCGACAGCTACTGTTGCAGCATCTGAAAGACGCAGCGCTGCAACCATCGCCTCTGTAGCCGCGTTGCTCATACCTCTCGCACTCAAACCAGAAGTCACCCCACTGAAGGCAGCACCACCAGCGACAACATTTTCGATGGTGGTATTGGAACTCATTATATCAAAAAACATGGATTTGGCTGCTAGAATTGATGACATATTCGCCAAAGGAACTTTTCCAGAACTCATAGATGTGATGTTCGATGCTGTCATTCCATTAGGACTGTACGTGGCAACTACCACGCGGGAAGCTAGAGATAAGACCACCCTTCCTATTGTAAACGGCAACAGTGCCACAAGGGCCAGGAAGATAGCATTACTTGCCAACACCTGCAGTCATGTCACAAAATACACAAATGTGAGACAGGCTATTGAGATCAAAAACCTTATTAGAGCCAAAATGTTGGGGGGCCCCTACCTAGCAATCTTCTATTCGGGAAAAAAAACCCAAGCAAATTCGGCGTGCGCTCTGCGACGTAAATTCTCCCATTTTCGTGGACCATGCCCTTCCAGTAAAAATATTGTATCGATGTACAAACACAACTCACGACATGCATGGCACCATCAAGGTCAAGACGTCGCTCAAGCCTACACAATGGTTTAGGTGAAAGGAAACTGACCGTTATAGCATTCTCAATCAAATGGAAAACAGGGCCCTGCATTCCGACGAGCTCGTCAAATGGAACATCTTCGGCACCATCTGCGTCTTCCACTGCATCGAACATCTGCTCAACATGAGCTTCCAAACGAGCTGCCTGCATCTCCAACCGGGCTGCAACATTTTCTGCGTTTCTTCGAATAAGTTGTCCTGCCCCTGCGGCTATGCCCTGACCACCAGGTCCATCTGCGTTGACAACAGCACCGGCACCGGGTTGAAGAAGGGGTTCATGAACGTCTACTGCGGGTGCTCCTCTACCGACTACGCCATGGGCATCGCGACCTGCCTGCCTCCCTGCCCTTTGCCTATCTACCCCTTCATCACCTCGATCTACCGGTGGATCAAGCTCTCGCAGATGCCTGAAATACTCCCTCAAAGAAGTGGCACCCAAAAATATGAACACAATTCCAGCTGATAATAGGAATCCGTGCAGGCAGTCCGTGAGAAGAAGCCCAGGTGTGAATCGGCTGATAAAAAGCTTGTGAGCTTCGCTGAAACTCCTCACGAAAGTGAACCGCCAAATCCAGAAGGTAGTAAAAGGGATGAAGAGCAGCCATACGGACAGGACAAATGTGAGCCGACAAAAAAAGCGTACACCGCGAGCTGCCTTCATAACAAGTCCAAGAAGGAGCTCTTGAAACGGCAGCCTGCTGGGAGCGTTTTCTGCATAAACTGGGGAGAAAGAGAACGCGTGCTTGCAGACCTGCCATAGTTTACGAAGTTAACAAGGAGTTACTGGAAGTTCACCAGAGTGCAGCTCGTTCAACATTTCAGGTGTGTAGTGACCAAACCAATAAGTTGATACTTCCATCTAACACTTCCGCCAATCCATCTTTCAAACGTCCAGTCGACCGAGGTGAAACCCTAAAATACGATTATCGATGCGGCGTACGACACAAAAAATGAGAAAGCCTTCCTCCTTTCCAAAGCACACGCAGTAATGACACAACTCCGCAGGAGAATCTTCAGATGGACATCACAATTATGATCCAACGGACGGTGGACTAGCTATGCCATCCATTGAAATTGCCCTAGATAACCACTCAAATGCATCAGGTGATGTAGGAGACACGTTCCAGATTTCCTGTTTCTCAGGAGAATAAAAAGCTTAGATGTGACCATACAATCAAGATATACCTGAGCAGTTCCATATTTTCGTTAGTGTGTGACATCTCAAAGATTGACGAGTTTCACACACACTGCTCTCGGCAGGTCATGAACAAACAAGTTTTTTCTATAAACAAACTGACATTGTTCGATGATGAAAACGCCATAACTTAATTCAAGATCATAAAATTTTACAGAGAACGAAGGAGATCTTCATCAAGGCTCACAGCAAGACCCAGTCAGCAGAAGAAACCCCAAAGTCTCAATCTCTACATCATCCTCGTTAAGAAGGTCAGGTCCAAAGTCTGCTCGTGCAGGCTCATCAGACGCTACCGACGGGATGAGAGCACACAAGTAAGGCCACCGACACGAAGCCCAAAGTATCCTTTACACCGGGCCTATATCTTTGAAAACAGACTCGGCAAATGGATGACAGCGTGATGAGCACTGCGAAAGGACGTACCTCACACTGCCGGGCGTTGCTATGATTGAGCCATTGCAACAAGCAGTCCTGGTGAACATACTTGATGCTGCCGCTGCAAGCACAGGGGTAATACAGTGGAGACTCATCATCTCCTGGAGTCCGGCAGATCCTACACACATCCTCTTCGTCCTCTGCCGCGTTTTTACTCGCCGCTAGTCTGCTCCTATCCCACTCCGCCTCTTTTTCAAAAACTTCTTCCCCCTCAAAAATGGGTTCAGGAATGGCAGGCTGGGAAGTCCGGCTACCCGGCTCCCCGACCACATCTATCTCCATGGATCGAAGCCCCTCCGGCCCTGCTATGTTTCCAATTCTCGCAATAAGCTAGGCCTCACCACCATGCCCCTTTCCTCGTCAAAGAACTGGACCTCCGCACCAGGATTTCGTACTCGTGACAAACAATCAAGGGACTATTGTCGCCTGCCGTTCCTTCGTTCAATATTCAACACAGATCGATTCTCCGAGTCCCCTCAACTTCTCACTCGTGTGGCCAACCAACAATCTGTACCGGAAACTTTTAATCCCCTTCCACGCCTCGTATACAAGTCGTCCTCTAACATCACGCGTGCCCTGCCATCATGCCCTCCAACCCTCAACTCTCCACCTTCCGTTCGCTTCCTTCCTCGCTTCCTTCCTTCCCAAACTACACACCCGCTCTCCAAAGCGTTTTTTTTGGTAGTATCCGTCTTCCTTCCTGCAAAACCTATGCCTCGACGTCTTCAGCGCTTAAAGTGCTTGCGATAGGATACCACGCGGATTGATCCACGCGAAGACGACGCGAAGCTCTCTCTCGATCGCTCTTCTTTCTTCCACCACCTCCACCTCGCGATCTTTCGATCTATCTGTCTGGTCAAAGAGTCTCAATCGATCGATAAAGGGAATCGAAATGGCAGCAAACGGAGAATAATGAAACCCTCTCCTTCCTCTCTCCCCCGTCCCTCTGCAGAACAGAAGATGAAGATCACCAGCGCTTTTCCCTCCTGGTAAGGCCTCCTTCGACTCTCGTCGCCACATTCCCTCCTGCCGTGTTCTCGCCTTCCCTCCTTCCTTCCATCCGCGCCTCTGACCTCCCCTCCTCTCCCGTCCGGCCCCGTCCCGTCCTTGTCGTCATCATCGTTGTCGTCGTCCCCTTCTAGTCCCCTTCCTTCCTTCCTTCCGCACTCACTCCTGCTGCTGCTTCCCTGCTTCAACGACGACGATGACGACGACCAGCGACTTCCACCGGTAGGAGATTAGGAGGGATTTTCAGAATACCAGCGCGCCTCAGTCACGTGTCTCTTCCGCATTGCTTCAACCCGTTGGTGCACTCACTTTCGCCAATCGAGGGCTGCTTACTCGGCACCTTCATTACTCCGGTCGAACCACGTGAGGGCGTGAGTAAGCGTGGTCCGTCGAGTTTGGTCGGACGGACTGCCCGGTTTGCCTCAGGACGACGCTCTAACCAAGACCCGCGAGGATTCACACGTAGCAGTCGTTCATTGATAACATCCGCAGTTAATGGTCATCCGCAGCAATCGGATGGTGCCGACCAGGACTCCGGGTAACTTCGAGCCAATACCACCTCGGTTGATAACTTTGTCAATTTCGGCAATTTACCGCTTCTGTTCTTGTCCACCTAGTAGTTGATCTTCCACCCCAAGCTATTTTCGGACATTTTCAAAGGCTTGGATCCAACTTGGTCGGTTAGATTTCTTTAACAGCGGTGCGAAGTCATCTCAAAGTTTTATTTTTATTTTCAAATCTCAGATCATGTTTATATGTTGATGGGGTCTTCCCATCCCTTTTGTTATTTTACTGTGTCTTTGATTTATATGACACTTGGGACATATAACATTCCGAGCTTACAGTATGACTGAGTGAACAAGACTACAGAGTCATCAGACTGTACTGAAGATTCAGGGTCATTCTTCTTGTCGTTAGCGCAAGACTTGTGAATAACTGTATATAGTTGTAAACTTAGATCAGTGCCTGATAGAAGAACCTTTAAGATAGTTTCCACTCCAGGTGTCACATCTTCCTCCAACTCTCAGGAGAAGGTGTGGTTCGGACTGACTACTCTCGAAAGGGATAAATGCGCTTAACCAATAGAAACTGGGAATTATCCAGTGGGCCCCATTCACATTCAATAGGCTTCTGACAGTCATGCACTTGCGTCATTTACGCAGCTGTTATCGTGGAATAGGTCACTATCACCTACCAACTGCTTGGCAGTACCGCGATTTAAAAGTTTTTTCCTGTTGCACATTACCGAAACGAGGTTCTTATAAGCTTCAGAAACTTTAAAATTCTTATATATTTCCAGCTGCTTGATGTAGTTGTTTATGCATGAATTCTATCCAAAATATTGTTAATTTCTTTCCTACGTTCACTTTAGAAAATGCTTAACTGAATTAAATAAGTTTCGAGGGACCAAACCTTGATATTTCATCACATCCAATGTTTCAAATTCATTTAAAAAGTTTAAAATTTATGTTTCTATCCATAAACTAAACCCTGTGTAGTACTAAGGTATGAGAAGAGAAATATGACCACATATTATCTCAAAACTATCCTAGTGTAGATTATGTTTGGTAGAATTAATTAAAAAAAACAGTAGGTCAAGAGATTTTCATTTAAGTATTAAAAATTGTACATGGAACCCAACTAGATCACGAACAAAACTGTCCAGCAGATCAAGTCAGAAGTTGTACACTTGGCAGAGTTACTATTGTAATACTCACCGAGAAATCCCACTTTCTACTTGGAAATTTTAAACTTTTCATTTAATTTCATTTCAATTTTGTCCTACATGGCTTTCAGCCATATTATCGTAGCCCCATCCTATCCCCTTCGTTTCATCCCTATACTACTTGATGGTTATTCCCATCCTTTTTGCTATCTTTTTCACATGGATGAGACAATTTTCCCAGTCTTCTATGACCTTATGACTATTTTCATTCATTCTAACGGTTCAAGCTAATGAATCAATTATAACTCTCCATTGTCCAAGATGACTACATCTCTATAAAGAACTACTATTACATTTTCATTTTTCTTCTAATAGGTAAAGCTTGCATCTATTTTTAAAAACATATAGTAACAATGTAAGCAATTTTGCAAAAAGGGTATGATATAGCAAGTTTATAGATTTAAAAAAATAAAATTGGGATTTTTGAAATATGCACTGATTTAATACTTGTTTAATTACTTCCTAATTGTTGTTTAAGACTGTAAAACGAACAGTGAATCCCTCCCGTCACACTCACAAGTCAAAATTACTTCTAATAGTGATGGGTTGGACATGATGATAAGGTTAACTTGTGATGAATCTTAGTAAATAGTCCATAATCAAAATGATATATTCATTATTTTTGTAAACTTTTGCTTAAGAGAGAATTCTCAAATTCTTGTAAAAACTTAATTTTTGTATATAAAAGTCACACCATCATGTTTTTATATTCCATGTCATTATCTTTCTATTATTTTGAATTTATCTACATATATTTGTTTTAATTCATCATGCTTGTTTCAAGAATTATCCACAATGTACAAGATCAAGTTTGAAAAAAATGCTTGGAACTTCCATGTTGTTACATATTGACACCAAAATTTGATTTTGTTATTATAAGTAGAGTATTTGTATCATAATATATAGTATTATTTTTGATAGGAAATGGATATAATAATCATGATTGGATAAATTTTTTGAAAAAAAGTCAAAATGAATATTGTCAAAAATCATGATTTATAAAACGTTAATCTCATGATTTTATTCATGTTGGAAGATTTTATATCCAAAAAAGAAGAAGAAAAAAAAGATATTGAAACAAATATTCAATAATTGTTTTTATATATATTATTAAAAATGAATATTTTTGAAAATTTCAGAAAAAATTTGAAATTTTTACAACATGCCGCTTCAAACATAGAGAGGTAGGTTAGCGGACTACTTTTGTAAGATTGTTGACTATTATTAGATTTTTTAGTTATATGCATCATAATATTGCAAGGATTAGACTTGTCTTCCCCACACGATGTTGTGTTGTGATGCAGCTACTATGAGAAGATGATGACATGTGTTATCTTCAGAGCTGTTGTCATGACTGCAATACTTTAGGTTAGGATAACCTTTAGGTTATGACACATCACTTTGTTGACTAAGGAGCTTATCTGATCGAAGTGGAGCCGACGTATGACATGGATAGAGGACAACATGATCCTCCAAATGAACCAATGCCCAATCCATTTGTGATCAACATCCGGTGTCTTCATCATGATCACTTTCGGGCGTGGTTAGTATATCACTTTGGATATAACTTTATGCAACAAGTGATAAACTCTCCAAATCCGATTATTCTTCAAGTTGTTTCCTACGGTACGATTTGGAACTTAACGGTATACGTTTTGATTTAGTTTGGGTGCTATGGATATGAACTTATAAGTAGTGATGACTTTCAACACATGGGTTCCAATCCATCACTATTGTTTATCGAAAACAAGCCATATGGAGTTGATTGTTAGGAATTTTGGCAAGGAGTATTATTTTCAAGTTATAAACTCTCCGGTTCCTTTTGTAGTTTCGTTCATACTTAGCCGGTTTTGAGTTGTCATTTTGACTCTTTATTAGTGGCAACTCATATTGTGTATATGATGGCTAAGTAGTGTGTTTAGGATAGTTGTAAAGCTCTAAGTTAATATGGAGCTAATTTGGCCACATTAGAGATCAAAATAACACTCTTCATTCTCATAGGTCTTGGAGTTTTGGCCAATGAGGGCACTTGAGCAAGTTTTTTGAGGTTTTGAGGAGTTTATGAGACCTTCCAAGAGGACATTCAGAGATTTGGGGACAGGGTTGGAGAGCTGACAGGAAGAGCTACGACGTGGGCTCAAGAATGGATGCATTTGAGGGATTTGTCACTTTCATATGATGATTCAAAGATAGAGAGAGAAATTTAGACCTTTGAGTATATTTGGGATGTTTATGAGAATCCTATGAGGGTTTTGAGAAATCTGATTCAACTGAGATATAGTTTACAACTCAAGCTTGTATTTGGATTGAAATTTTGACTCAATTGGATGAGTTTTGAGTACGGAGTGATAGGTTGAAGTTTGTGTATACAGTCAGAGTTGCAAGATTGCACTTACTATCACAAAATTAGTACAACGATCATATCTTTTGCTATCAAAAAGTTTCATCAATAAAACTTTCCACGGTTGAAATTTATGATAAGTGACATTCTTATGAAAATTGAGAGCAATTTGTAACCATCTTTAGTTAGTGAGAACTAAAGTAGAGGTTATGCAAGGAGGAGATAGATAGTCTTGAGTTGACTATTAGTGGAGTATCTAAAGGTGCCACATCAGCAATCCGTGTGCTCTTTAGGTTGTGTTTCTTGTGTGTTAGTTAGTGTGTTAGTTGGAGTACACGTCAGCAATCCGTGTGCTCATAGGGATGTCTGCCATGTCATCGATCCATGAGGAATTGAGTGGATGGTGGTTGTGTAATCTTATCTAGTTTGTACCTTTTTTTGGACTATATATGGAGAAAGAGACCATTGAGGTATCTCTCAACTCCAGAATTTCTTGAGCTATTTGAGTGGTATCTCCTCACTTCCCTAGTGTTACTATGGTATCAGAGCGAACTTGCTCTTTCCTTGAGTGTGGATTACCACTCTTGGAATAGCAAGATCATGATGATAACTTTAAGTTCTTGAGAGTTGTATAGAGACTGGCAGAGGTCATTGATTTGCATGTAGAGTAAAGGGGAAAGGGTTCACTATGGGCTGCAGGTATGGATGCGCTTGAAAGAAATCCTGTACCAAACTTTCCATTCCCCAATCTATTCAACATCCATATTCGATTCATGGAGAAGGATGTTTTCAGAGTGTACCTTGTGGCGAATTGGGGTGCAGATTTTATGTCTCGATTGATGGCATCATCAATACCAATGATACTTCCGATTGTATGGAGAAACGTGGGATTGTACCATTTACATTCTATACTGAATGTTGGATGATTTGTTAGGAATTATGGTAAAGAGTACTACAGAGCTGTAATAGGATCACCTCGGCCTTTTGTGATTCCTATTTTGAGAGATTGGATTGTTATTATACTTACATTGTATTAGTTTGAGTGGTGGAGAAGCATGGAAGCATCAATTTCTATGAGTGAAGTTTTGAACTCAATCATGATAGAAATGAAAGAGTTAAGAAAAGCTATTGTAGATAGACATACAAAGCAACAAGCCATGGAGGACAAGATCTTTGCATTAGAGAGTGAGAAGGTAGAGAAAGAGAGAAAGAGTTGGTGAGATGGAAGTGGAAACTCCAATACAAGAGACTCAATCCCAACTGCAAGTGACTACTATTGCCAACAAAGAGGCAAATAGGAGACGACTTCAAGAGATCAAGCCAATCTCTTACTTCGTATGGGAAAGTCATGTAAGGTGGAAGCCTACAAGGGCAATAGAGCCATGGAAGTTTTGGAGGGTTGGATCATGATGATGAATATACATCTATCACATTTTCATGTTTCTGATTTTACTGCATGAATGTTCATGCGGTCTTACCTCATGGATAAGGCTCTTACATGGTACACTACATGGGAACGGATGCTTTCAGAACGAGGCGCTTCTATTTCATGGAGTGGGATGCAAGAGGAGCTTCTTCAAAACTTTCAAGCGGTGGATTCCCTTCAAACCGCAAGAATGAAGTTGTGGGATTTGAAGCAGAAAGGAGGCATACATGAATATATTGAAGAATTTCGTGATCTTCAAGTATCCATTATGGATATGAGTGGAGCATAAGCCTTAGATGTCTTCAAACGAGGTCTGAAGGAGAGAGTGTGAAAGGAAGTGATGGTGATTAATCCATCTACAGTGAATGAAGCAATCGCAATTGCTCAACAGATTTCGGGTACTTATGGGATCACACAGGGTGAACCATCAAGCAATGTTCGAGAACCACTGGCCGAACACCCATGGAGTTGGGAAACCTTTGACGTAGGGAAGTATATGCACCACCACGAGGACCACCGCCTAGGTATAAAGGTGATAATCGTCGATCATTTATTCCAAATTTGCCGGATCTTCCTGCAAATAATGGAACGGTTAATCGAGGAGAAATGGGGTTCGTGACAATCGTCAATGCTATACATGTGGGACGATAGATCACATTGCCAAGTTCTGTAGAACTCGATGAGGACCATCCGGAGGAAGACCTATGTTGCGAAGACCTTTCAACAATATGGAAGGAGGGAAATGCGACAATGAAAACGAGATCTTGTAGGGAAACTGTCACGACTTATGTAGTGGCATCTCTAGTTAGGTAGGTGCACTTATGCAGGAGCAGATACAGCAGTTCGAGCCGGTTGTGCAGTTAGCGTCATTCGCACTGGGATTGTCATTAGGACCGACATCGCCGTTAGGGGTCATAGGGCTCAAGGGGTAGAGTTCGAATTAGGGCTCCTTGGAGGCCAGTTTTCGAAGTTGAGCCTTTGAGAGTGTGGCTATGGTGGATAGTAGCTAATGTGGGAACTTGGAGTCTTTGAAGCACAAAGTGGGTTTGGCTTGAATGTAATTTCTCTTCTATGCTATGGTTATGAGCAGAGTGTCCTTGTGGACGTTTTGAGAGTAGAAAAGATTACTTCGAAAACTCAGATTGGATTCTGTGGTGAGAACTAGGAGTTCTTGGAGCGCTGAAAGTATTTTGGCGAGTTTGGATCGATGGTAGCTTCGATCCGTTGGCTGTTGAGCATGCAGAGCATTGCTGGAGTGCAGCCCGTGGTGGTGATCTAGAAGTAGAGTCGATTTGAGGTGGATCTTATCGATTTCGAATTTTTATATTTTCTGTGTTAGTGTAAAATCAATCGAAATTTTTAGGGCGGAGCTTCTTTGAAATTGACAAAGTGGGTCGATGCTTATAGTTTTCTTGGAGCATTTATTTGAGATTGGCCGAAAAATATTTCGGACAAAAGTGCTCAAAGTCCAAGATTTGGTTTTTTGAAATTTTTGGGTCAAAAATATGAGCAGTAGACTATCAGATTATCATACAGTGTCCGTTTGATCTGAAATTTGATGGGGTGATAGATTATGTAAAGTTTGTCTCGCAGGGGTGAAGACCCCTGCGAGGGCCCAAGGTTGGCAGTGTCAGAATTGCAAAATTTGGACGTTTGGGGGTCTGAAATCGAAGTTGAAGATTTTCAGAGTCCCGTAGAAGTTTCAAACGGTGTCCGTTTGCACAAAAAAAATTTGCGTAAGGTAGCAAATTGAAAAAGGCTAGTTTAAGACAATGCCTTAAACTAGTAAATTCAGGTGTATAAGGCAATGCCTTATACACCTGAATTACTAGTCTCAGTTTATCGATCCGGAGAGCAGAAAGCCTCCAAAATCTAGTTTTTGTGTTTTTAAATGCCCTTCTTAGGCTATGTTAGTCCGGGCTGGGTTGGTTTGACCCCTTTGATGGATGTTTTTGAAATAGAATATTGTTCTTTATGTTTCTTGTGATTGATATACCTTCATCTCTACTTCATGTTTGTGTACCACATTTGTTTTTGTTGGTGCTTTGTTGTTTGGAGTGTTGGAGCTCCTGTGTGTTGTCGGTAGTGAGGCTGGATTTGCGGACCAGTCAGACTATCTATGTTTCTCCCCAGTGAGACAGAACTTGCGGACCTGTAGACTGGGTGAGTGCCTGTGGTGATGGCAGATTTCAAGTTGCCCTTGTGTTAGCACCTTATGGTCGCCTCGGGTACCTTTTGTTGTGGTTTCTGGTTACAATTGCTGTTTCTGGTTCTAGTTGGGGACGGGTTTTTGTACGGTTATATGGAGATGATACATTGGTGTCACAGTGGAGTTCTCTGGAGGTTCCGGAGGAGAGACTACTCGGGTTAGCATTGGGTGCACCCGTAGCGGAGAGCGGTACTAACCTTGGCCTTTGAGGTTCACAGAAGACTCTGATTTGGTTTCAGAGAGTGACAGAGCTGAGCTTGGTGATATCTTGGAGTGTGTACTGTAAGACCCAGGGTTGTACATATAGGATAAAATGAAAGTATATCTAAATTGTGCCTAAGTTTATCTTAGTCATGACTATGTTTAGCTAGTTATGGTTAAGTTGGAGGAAAATATAGAGTAACTTTTGGTGTGGTAGATGAGAACTACTATTTTGTTGTTTAGTATGAGTCAAGGAATAGATTCCATCACATGGGTATCTTGACTTCCCTTGACTTGGACTAGTTTTCATTGGTTGGACTTGGTGAAGACCCTTAAATCTAGGGCTTAGATTGACTTGGTACACTAGAAGTCAATTAGGGAGTAGTTGGGCTTCTAGAAGATCCAAGTGGATCAATTGCATGTTGCCATGTACCCTTTTCATTGGGGTTTGTGATCTCTACCTCGTTTAAACTTGGTAAGAGGAAGTTACATGGTGATTACTTGTAGTTACTAGGGTAAGATTCTAAGTAGTATAAATAGAGAGGTTGAGAAGCACCTCTCAAGTAGTTTTTCAATGGAAGTTAGTTTTGGGAGGAGATAGTGTGGTGATCTTAGTTTTAGGGAGCTTGATTCTTGGAGATGTCATGTTCGGAGTGGAACCTTGATTCAATGAAGACTTTGATTACCAAAGTATCCCTTTCCTTTTGAGTGATATCTTACTCTTGGTAATAATGCGCATAATAGAGCTTGGACTTTGAGAGTTTGTGTAAGAGTGAGCAATAGGATCATGGGCAAAGGGTGGGACTAAGTCCTTCTAGATTCATGATGAGCTTCCAAAAAGCCATCGGAGGTAAACCTGAGTGAGAGTCAGCCCGGAGGTCACATTTTTGGTTCCGTTGCCGGGACCTTAGTCTAGAAGGAGAAGAGATGTTCCGAATCCAGTTTATTGCCCGTGAGAGCGCAACGATGAGAACTCATATGGAGAGGACTGTGGGGGAAGAGCGAACCGAGATCATGATGCATAGTAATGTACCATTTGTGTATCCGGTAGTGTTATATGATAGCCTGGAAGTTATTTTGTACATTTTGTTTACTTAAGTGTTGTTTGGGATGAGGCGAGAGTGCTATAGTATGTATTTGGGAGGAAAACTTTATTTTCCAAAGTTTTTCCGATAATTTTATTGATTTTAGATTAGTAGATGGGATACGTTTTGCACTTGAAATAACAGTCATATCATGTCTAGATCAAAAGTTATGATGTTTAGAATTTGCTAGGGTCTTGACGGGTTTTGAAAGATAGCTCGGGAAAAAGTGTACAGAGTTTATCAATTCGTGCAAGAATTGAATCAGGATTTGAAACTTTGCACGATTGTATATCAAGAGCTAAGCTACATGTGGGTTTAAATTTCGTTGAGAGATCATTTTTATAGAGAAAGTTATGATACCTGAAGTATAGGGGGGTATAAAAGTGAGCAAAACCGCTTTTACTTTTCAGATTTACTTTTTCCTTGTTTATGGTCATTCCGAGAGAGTGAGTGCATGAGTGTTTTGCATAGTGAGGATGACTTGACACTCATTGGAAAATGGGAGATCAACCTCTTTGGAAGATCCGGTTATCTAAGATACCTCAACAAATTTGGGACGTGATTGTTTCAAGCGGATTCGAACACGAGGGAGTTCAGAGTGGAGTTTGAAGAGAGGACACTAAAAAGTTCCCCGAGAGCGAAACGTGAGAGTTGCTTCTATTGTGGAGAGGAGGGACATAAGCTTGTGAGTTGTCCTTTGAGGACCAAAGATCGGAGGTTGAGAGAGAGACGAAACGTGGGAGAGCTAAACCTTCATCCGGGACCATCATCTCCCCATGAATCCAAGAGTGGAAACTATTGTGAAAATTGTGGAGTGACCGGACTTCCCTTAGGACACGAAAGTGTAGTGGCGTGAAAGCTGTTGGAGTCACTAGTGGAGGGCTTTGAAGATAAATTGAGTGCAGATAATACCGAAAAGTTGAAATCTCCATGTGGCTCAAGTTCTAATGAAGATGGAGATCATTTTCAGAATGATCGAGAAGATGTCGATGAGGGTAAGGCTCATAGTGTGTTTAGGAGAGGAGAGAGCCATGGCAATCTTGGACCAACCAATTCCGTTCATTTTGCCATTGATGAATTACTCTAGAATGGAGCTAGTTTTGTTTGTGTTGTATTAGGGAGTCCCGTATAAATTTCCAACAACAACGACAAAAGGAGTTGGAAATGGGGAAGCTTCCGTGTTCTATGGGGAGAGAAAGAAGATGTAGAATCTTTTGTGAGAGACTTCAAGAGGGCATGCATAGGAAACAATGAGAGAAGGAAACCCGAATGGGCTATCCTTTGCCCGACTTCTTGGAGGATTCGCATTGAAGTGGTACAATGAGTACAAGAAGGAGCATGTGGAGGAAGACACTTGGGAGAGTTTGACGGAGAATCTTGTTGAAAACTTTCTTCCGGATGAAAGTTACGAGAAGCCGATGTGTGAAGTCACCTTTTTGAAGCAAGGAGAGAGTGAGAAGGTGAGATCATACGTAGAGAGAGAACGGAGAAGTTTGGAGTCACGCTTTCGTGTGGTGTTGAGAAAGAGTGGAGACGAGGTCGAGCCAACCATGGTGGGGATTGTGGCGATGTTGACAAAGAACTTCATTGGAGGTTTGAAGCCTCGGATTCGAAGCAAGGTGAGATATGAAAAGCCCTCTTCTAAGGTTGAGGCTATTCGCATTGCTATTCGAATGGAGGAGAGCCTAGAAGACGATGATTCTAGCTTGGTGGCTAGAGAAGCATCACCACCTGTTGTGGTTAGAATGGCAACTCCTCTTTTGTTGTTCTTTGCGCCAAGTAGTAAATTCTCCGGTGGTAGACTTGCACCATGAGTTGAAATCTATCACGTAAACACTCGCTGATCTCAAGATTAACGTAGTACAACTATGGGAGAGGAGGAATCGAATGTAGGGGAGGATCTAGAGGGTATGGGAATTATCCTCCAAAAGGAAATCCACCACAAGGGAACTTCACAGTTTCATGCTTTAGTTGTGGAGGCCCTCATTTCCAACGAAATTGTCCTAATCCTCGACAACATGATGGAGTTAGACACAACAATTCTACTCCCCGCTCCAAGTCAATCGAAGGATAAGGGAGTAGCGTCTATTGATGTGTTTCCTCATCGGTGCACGTTTGAGAAGGGAGAGAGCTCTATAAGTTCCAGAGTTGATATTCTTGCACACGAGAAGAAGAGAGCAAGATTTGCAGAGGAGTCCATCTCAATGGAAGATCAACCAAGCCGGAGCACTCGATCCAGTGGTGTGAGTCAACCGAGAGCACCGAGAAAGAAGTTGGGAATGGATGATTTCTCCATTTCATCTACCCAAAGCTTCAAATACGACGTGGTGGAGGATGTGGGGAATCAAAAAGCCAATATAATCTGTTGGCCAATTGATTGCTCTAAATCCTACGATAAGAAAGGAGTTGAGGGGAGGCCTAAGCTCCAAAAGGACCAAGAAGTTTACGATCCAAGGGGAAAGCTTCCATGGCGAATGTTGGAGTAGGAGTGGTGGATGCCGCTGCCTCGGAGGTATGCACTCAAGGCTTCAAGATTGAAGTACGATTAATGGACGTGATGTTTCGGATGTACTAGTGGATGGTGGATCTGCGGTGAATGCCATGTCAGAACGTTTGTTGAAGAAGTTGGGGATGAAGCTTTCAAGACCTTCCAACATCATTGTTGGGATGGCCAACAAGCAAAAGGTGCGACCCATTGGAGTGGTGGACAAGGTGGTGGTAAGTGTGATGGGAGTTCAAACCTTGTTGTCCTTTCAAGTGCTTGAGGAGGCTAGCTACGACTTGTTGTTAGGAAGACCTTGGTTGAGGGTTGTGAGGACAACCGATCGGTGGCATAAGGGTTACCTTCAGATAGGGCCGAAAAACCATCGAGTGAAGGTCCCTCTCACAAGTGGCGGAGGAGCGGTCTCAGACTCGGATAGACCTACGAGTGATTACTCAAAGTCTGAGAGTGAAGAAAGTGGTAGTTTTTCGAGAGGTTGACACCAACATGTCGATCGATGAGGAGACATCATCGAAGATACCTCGGACGATGATGTTCAAGTTCAAGTTCTTCTTTGCAATGGATTTACTTCCTAGCAGGGGGGGTGGTGAAAGATCCCGACAAGATGAAGATGAGTAAAGATGAGATAACTCGACGGCTCTCCACTCTCAAGTTTTGGTCCCAAGGTTCTTATGGAGGAGAAGTCAAGGTTCTTGGATATATTTCGAAAATATATCCATGTCTTTGCCTTTAGCTACAAGGATTTGAAGGAAGTAACCTTAGAAACTCATCGCATTGAGTTAGAGGAGAAGGCTGGCGTCAAAGACGTCGAAGCAACGTCGGATAAATCCACCAACGGCCGTGGTGGTCAAGGAGGAGATCGACAAGCTAAAGGATGCGGGTTTCATCTATGAGGTAGAGAATTTCTGAATGGGTTTCTCCTATTGTGATAGTCAAGAAGAAGAATGGTAAGTTACGTGTATGCGTAGATTACAAGAAGTTGAATGCTGTCACAAAGAAGGATTACTATCCTTTACCTTTCATAGATGAGATTCTAGAGGAGGTGGCGGTCATGAGTGGTATAGTTTTGGAGATGGTTATAGTGGTTATAACCAAATTCAAATTGCTCCACGAAGATCAGCTCAAAACCACTTTTACCACGCCATGGGGAACTTTTTTGCCTTTAGGGTAATGCCCTTTGGTCTATGTAATGCTCCAAAGAACTTTTCAGAGATTCATGAACAAGGTGTTTGAACCTTTTATTGGGAAATTTGTGCGAGATTTCATAGATGATTTTTGTGTATACGGGAAGAAGGAGGATCATTTTGATCATTTGATCAAAATTCTACAACGGTTGGAGAAAGCCAAGGCCTCGCTCAATCCAGAAAAATGCATTTTTGGATGTGAGGAAGGTTTGTTGTTAGGGCACATCATCTCCAAAGATGGTATAGCGGTGGATCCGTAAAAGGTGAAACGCATCCTCGACTTACCTTTTCGGTGGCGTTGACCAAGTTGAGGCGGATTCCTTGGAATGGTGGGATACTATCGACGGTTCATCTTTTCCTTCTCCAACAAAGCTTATGCCTTGACGGTTTACATGAAGAAGGGACGGATTACGATTTAATCCTCAAGGATGGGAGGCAAATTGTGGCGTTCGAACTTCTTAAGAAGGCGTTGGTAACGGCTCCTATTTTAGCCAAACCAAATTGGGGTAAACCTTTCATTCTCTACACGGATGCATCAAACATTGCTATAGGATGCACTCTAAGCCGGTTAGATGAAGATAGCCATGATCATCCAATTGCTTATGCTAGTAGACAGATGGTGCGGCCGAGAGAAATTATTCAAGGATCGAAAGGGAGGCTTTAGTCGTGATCTTCTCACTCAAGAAGTTTCGACACTATCTATTGGGAGGGAAGTTTACTATCGTTATTGACCACAAGGCTTTGAAGTACATTTTCAACAAGCCTAATGCCGAGAGGGTAGGATAGCCGGATGGAAGTTTTTTGGCGGAGTTTGATTACATCATTGAGGATCGGCCCGGTAAGAAACATGCCAATGCCGATTTGATGTCTCGAGCATACGATGAGGAAGGAGATCAACCAGGTGGATGATACATTTCCAGATGAGGATTTGCCGATGATGGACACCATAACAAAGGTAAATTTGAATACAAGGGGATATGGGATTTCATCTCGGAGGGAGAGTTTCCCCAAGGCATGCATTCACGGGGAGAGGAATGCATTGGTGAAGCGATGTGAACCTTATACCATCATAGAGGGCGTGTTGTTTCATCAAGGAGCAGATGGACTCTTTCGGAAGGGTTGTTGGAAGGGAGGAGTCAATTCAACTTATGAAGGAGTTTCATGAAGGCTCGGTATGTGGAGGACACTTTGCGGGAAAGGTAATCGCATTTAAGATCCTAGATGCAAAAGCTATCATTGGAAGGGCATTTTCAAAGATTGTGTGGAATTTTGCAAGAGTTGTGATGTGTGTCAAGCTTTTGCTAAAAAGTCCATGAAAACCCCTCCTTTGACATCGGTTCCTATTTTAGGTCCTTTTGAAAAGTGGGGAATAGATTTTGTAGGACCCTTGAATCTTACTCCTCGGGGTAACAAGTTCATTGTGGTAGCTACAGTTATCTAACCAAGTGGGTAGAAGCTAGACCTCTAAAATCTACTAGTGAGGAAGAAGTGGGTAGATTTCTATATGAGAGGATAATAACTAGATTCGGATGCCCTCTAGAAATTGTATCGATAGAGGTGGTGAGTTTGTTGGAAGCATTATACAAGCCATGCTAGGTCATTTCTCCATCAAGGCACGGGTGACTACTTCCTACAAACCAAATGCTAATGGGTTGGCGAGAGCGAACCAACTATACGCTTTGCATGATGTTGGCCAAGGATGCGGGGAGACATGGACGGGAGCAAGCAAAATTGGGACAAAAAGGCTGCATGCTATCTTGTGGGAGTATCGGACGACTTGGAAGACATCAACAGGGTACTCACCTTTCCGTATGGTATATGGTGTCGAGTCAAAGCTTCCAATTCAATTTGATTTGACGACCTTCTTAACTATCCAACGGAAGTTAAAGAGGAAGAATGGAGTAGAAGCTATCAAATCAAGATGTCAACAACCGTTGAATTTGGAGGAGGCTCGTTGTGGCCATGGTGCGTGTGGAGCGGGCTCAACAATTGCGTAAGAAGTATCATGATAATCGATTTGGGACGAAGAAGATGAAGATTTTCAAAGAAGGTGATTGGGTAATGCTTTACGATTCCATTAGATATAAGAGAGCAAGAAAGAAATTTCTTCCAAAGTACTTTTTGGTCCTTTCATAGTTCACAAGGTGTGAGGAAACTTTACTTACGATTTGAAGGAGTTGGGAGGGACGACATTTTGACCGGGTGAATCACGACAAGTTGAAGCCGTTTCATCGATTTATCAGATTCTTTCACTCTCGAGGACGGAGTGAAATCTTGGTCCGGGGTAAATGTAAGACCCGAGGGGTTGTACATATAGGATAAAATGAAAGTATATCTAAATTGTGCCTAAGTTTATCTTAGTCATGACTATGTTTAGCTAGTTATGGTTAAGTTGGAGGAAAATATAGAGTAACTTTTGGTGTGGTAGATGAGAACTACTATTTTGTTGTTTAGTATGAGTCAAGGAATAGATTCCATCACATGGGTATCTTGACTTCCCTTGACTTGGACTAGTTTTCATTGGTTGGACTTGGTGAAGACCCTTAAATCTAGGGGGCGAGATTGACTTGGTACACTAGAAGTCAATTAGGGAGTAGTTGGGCTTCTAGAAGATCCAAGTGGATCAATTGCATGTTGCCATGTACCCTTTTCATTGGGGTTTGTGATCTCTACCTCGTTTAAACTTGGTAAGAGGAAGTTACATGGTGATTACTTGTAGTTACTAGGGTAAGATTCTAAGTAGTATAAATAGAGAGGTTGAGAAGCACCTCTCAAGTAGTTTTTCAATGGAAGTTAGTTTTGGGAGGAGATAGTGTGGTGATCTTAGTTTTAGGGAGCTTGGTTCTTGGAGATGTCATGTTCGGAGTGGAACCTTGATTCAATGAAGACTTTGATTACCAAAGTATCCCTTTCCTTTTGAGTGATATCTTACTCTTGGTAATAATGCGCATAATAGAGCTTGGACTTTGAGAGTTTGTGTAAGAGTGAGCAATAGGATCATGGGCAAAGGGTGGGACTAAGTCCTTCTAGATTCATGATGAGCTTCCAAAAAGCCATCGGAGGTAAACCTGAGTGAGAGTCAGCCCGGAGGTCACAGTACCCACACCGTTGTTGTGGGACATGGACAATATCTATGGGGCCACCAAGGGTCCCAGACAATATTTGGGTACAGTTGGCACTATTGAGTTGGATGACTTCATCCGGAAGTTTGACTCATGGTGTGATTTACAGCGGATGAGCAACTCTACGTTGTTTAGTCCGTTTATGGCTTGGAAGGGATTATTCCAGCATTTGGAGGATCCTCCGATGGATGATTATCTGGAGACAATACTGGTCTCCAAACTTCATCTCTATTACTTCTGGTACAGTATTTCGAGGTGTGAGTTCATCCTATGTACCTAACACTAATGATATGGTTGAGCTAGTAGAGTTGGGAAGAGTTTAGAGGTCCCAACCTTTAACCCTATTATGGAGTTCTTCACACGGTTGAGGAGAGACTACCAAGGGGTGAGAATTGACAAGCTATGAGGCTTGCAAGAGTTTCAACGGAAGACTGAGGAGAGTCTTTGGGAGGCGTATACCCGAATGCGTCGGTTGATCAGTGTTACCCATGGGGTGACAGAGGCACAAGCTGTCCAATATTGGTATGGGATATTGGATAGGGAGTTGAGACGTAGAGTGAGAGATGCTACCTTACTACATGAGACATCACCTACGTTGGCCATTGTGTTTTGTCTTCTTTGGCGTATTGAGCTCAACATGCAAGAAGAGAGGGTGGTGACCGTTGGGTTTAGCAAGGATTCACCATCTTCATCAACTTCTTCATGTTACCAGTCTACAACACAAACCCGGAGTGGTTATGGTAGACATGTGGGACAGTCTTGACCATCCGGACAGAGTGGTGAAGGTGCAAAGATCGCACCATCGCCATCCTTTTCAGGTCAACAATCAGTTGTTGGGATGGTGTGTTGGACATGTGGTGGACCTCATCACAAGAAGGATTGTCTTCAAGGTCGAAGGATGGATCCTGTTGGATCAAAATCATGTGAGTATTGTCACAGACATGATCACATGATGGATCGATGTTTTGATCTCCATCCAGAATTAGGATCAACAAGAGTTGCCATGGCAGTCCGTAGAAAAGGACGAGGAGTTCAAGGTGGCAGGGGTGGTGGTAGGGATGGTGGTAGAGGACCAGCCCCTACTCAAGTGTTAGCCCATGAGGCTAGTCATGAGGTGAACATGGCATCTCGACGGAAAGCGTTGAATTTTGTGACCTCGTGGCCGACTCTCACTCGGGTTTACCTCCGATGGCTTTTTGGAAGCTCATCATGAATCTAGAAGAACTTAGTCCCACCCTATGACCATGACCCTATTGCTCACTCTTACACAAACTCTCAATGTCCAAGCTCCATTATGCACATTATCACCATGAGTAAGATATAACTCAAAAGGAAAGGGATACTTTGGTAATCAAAGTCTTCATTGAATCAAGGCTCCAATCCGAACATGACGTCTCCAAGAACCAAGCTCCCCAAAACTAAGATCACCACACTATCTTCTCCCAAAACTAACTTCCATTGAAAAACTACTTGAGAGGTGCTTCTCAACCTCTCTATTTATACTACTTAGAATCTTATCCTAGTAACTACAAGTAATCACCATGTAACTTCCTCTTACCAAGTTTAAAGGAGGTAGATATCACAAACCCCAATGAAAAGGGTTCATGGCAACATGCAATTGATCCACTTGGATCTTCTAGAAGCCCAGATACTCCCTAATTGACTTCTAGTGTGCCAAGTCAATCTCACCCCTAGATTTAAGGGTCTTCACCAAGTCCAACTAATGAAAACTAGTCCAAGTCAAGGAAAGTCAAGATACCCATGTGATGGAATCTATTCCTTGATTCCTACTAAACAACAAAATAATTGTTCTCATCTACCACACCAAAAGTTACTCTATATTTTCCTCCAACTTAACCATAACTAGCTAAACATAGTCATGACTAAGATAAACTTAGGCATAATTTAGATATACTTACATTTTATCCTATATGTACAACCCTGGGTCTTACATAGCAGAAGATAGCAAGTATGGCTATAACCCAACAAAGATCAGATTTTGGAGCTGGTGCCTCTACATCATATGATGGAGATGTTGTGGAATACATGTGCGCAACGGCACAACCATGTGATTCTTTGTGACTCATAGTGCAACACATACTACTGAGTCTAGAGGAGCATCTGTGGAGTTGGATCCACAAAGAGGGGAAGCTAGCCGACAGGTTAGACTTCCTCAGTCTTTCATATTGTCTGAGGCATTGAACACCTCATCCATGGCTCATAGACGATCTATTGGAGAGATGAGGGTGCAAGGCAATGTGGATGTGCTTGGAGATGGAGCAAGTAGGGACCACCCATCAACATCGTATGAAGTAGCATCCAGTGCAATGTTGGGGGTGGCAAGGACTCTTGTTCATTCTCATGTTTTTTTAGCCAAGGATTTATTGGCGTTGGGGGTGTAATCATCCCATATACTACGATTGGCAGCCACACTTTGCGAAAGCAAAGAGGATGTGTTGGTTGCTTCTAGTTGTGTGAGCACTAGTAGTGTTGATCCTAGGATCAGGACAGCTAATAGTGGAACTTGGCAAGCTACTGCCGCTCGAATGATGGAGTTATCAGCGAGGCCGGCATACGAGCATATTAAAATTGATTAAAATTATGAAATATTTAGTCCAAATAATTGTAGTTTAAAGATTGACAAAAAAAATTTGGACAAAAATTAATTTTGATAATTTTTCATACATGTTTTGTTTTTTTATGAGGAATTACATAAGCATGTGTGTCAAGCAAGAGAAAGTATGAATTTACCTTTTTTGCTCTAAATAATATGTTCTTACATAAACAAGTGGACAAAAATTCAATCACAAACTAGTAGTTCTTTCTATTGTTTCATGAAATTTTTTCTCATAAACACTACACATGCAAAATGTAGTGAAATAATTTTTTATCTAAGAACTAACTTTTGAGACTATTGTCGAATCATTCAACAAAAGGTTGAATGGTATTGCTCTAATCAAAAATTTGGAAAATGATGGAGTATGTAAGTTACTTTTTCATGGAAACATGACACAAATTTTGGAGTTTTGAATCTAGTATAAATTATAATAATATGTATAAATTTAACATCAAAAAATCTAGGAATGTAAAATATCTCTCTCAACCTCAACTTGCAAAAGACTTAACATCGTGAGACTAAGTATTGGTTGGAATATAAGAGATTGAGAAATTATAGATTTGTTCATTTCAAAGACATTCAAAAAGAAGTTCATTATACAACCTAATCGTAATTTTTTCATGAAAGATTGTTTATGAGTTGCTTAAACTGTAAGAACTATCAATCGGGAGTAATTATTTTCATATTACAATCATGTGGATGTTGAATGATGGCATCAAAGAAACCATTTGGTGAATGTAGTCAAAGATCAATATTATGAAACTTGTATTGCAGAAAATTGTTAGAGGAAAAAAAATCCATAATATGATTACAACAAGAAGATGCAACATATGCATGTAGATGTTTGCATCTTTTATTGAATTATACAGTCCATTTCATAATGAAGTTTATTAAGATGATTACAACAATTATTGAAGTTGTTGAAGATTTCTTGAATCAATTTGATTTTTTCCCCAACTTTAATGATCAGTATCTTTTATATAATTTTGCCTTGATATTTGATTTAATATAGAGAAAATAATATGAACTAAATCCATGGATATTTATTTTAAATTTTATTATTTTGATAATTAAAATATTTATTATTAAATATTTTTTTCAAATTATTCATTAAGTATGTTGTTATTATAATATAAAATGTCACTTTGCTTATAATTCTGAAATTAATGATTGCTTGATGAGGTTGCGGGAAAAAATTAGAATTTTATGAACTTATATTAAAATTTAATTAACTTATTAATTTTTTTCAAATTTCAATTTATTTTTCAATTTTATTTAAATAAATATTTTTAATCAAATTAAAAAATTTGAAAATTTATTTAAATCATACTATTTTTTTAAAATTATAATAAGTGTTTTATTTCAATCTGATGAAAATTTTATTTGAAATTATTTACTCTGATAATTTATTGACCGTTAAAAATCAATAATTTTTTGAGATTAAAAATAATTAGATAATTTTCAAAAAATTATTGCATGATAATTTACATATTATTTTTTATATTATCAGAAATAAAAATATTACTTCAAACTAATATGTATTTATTTTATTTTTGCTTAATTTTTTTCTTTTGAAATTTAAATTTGATATTTAAATATTTAAATATAAATTTTAAAATCATATATAATAATATTTTTGATCTATTAAAATTTCAAATTTTTTTCAAATCATATACTAATGATGATATCAAATTTTAACATAATAAAGATATTTAAATATTTAGTTCAAATTTTTTTCAATATTTATCACCTCAGTAATAATTTCATAAATTTTTTTGATATTTTTTAAATTTTATATAGTGAATAAAAATTTGAATTTTTTGAATTTACATTTAATTATTATTAAAATTTATAATTTAAATATGTCATTATATGTTGATCTGAAATAGGAATACATTGAGAAACACATGCAATCAAGAGTAGACACATGAAATACGTTGTCGCATGGACATTTCTTTGCTCTGAGAACGTCCGAGCGCATGGCTGTAAAAGAACCCTCTAGATCCTCGTGTGAGTTGACAATTTCTTATTCTTCTCCTCAACACTCCACATTTGAGTTCATTATAAACCGGTAAAACTTCAGCGGAAGAAGATTATGATAACCTATAACTCTAGCTTAAACTTTACAGAAAATTTCTATACAACCCTTTTAATCTTTCAAAAAAGTTTCAGATGTTTTTCTCTTCTAGATCTCTCAGAACAATTGTTGATTTGCACACTATATCACAAGGCGATAAGCAGACCCCTGTGTACAAAACCCATCACCCATCCAATTGCTTCCAGATTTTATGAGAAGGTCACTCATCATCAAAACTTGAACTATGCAAAGTTTTATTGACAGAACTTTCTGATATCAAAAGATATGATCTTTGTACTAATTTCGTGAAAGTCAATGCAATCCTGCAACTTTGACTGTATACACAAACTTCAAGCTATCACTCCGTACTCAAAACTCGTCCAATTGAATCAAAATTTCAATCCAAACGCAAACCTGAGTCGTAAACTATATCACAGTTGACTCAGATCTCCCAAAACCCTTGTAAGATTTTCAAAAACACCCCAAATACACTCAAAGGTCTAAATTTCTCACTCTATTTTTGAATCACCATTTCAGAGTGACAAATCCTTCAAATCCATCCATTCTTGAGCTCACGTCGTACCTCGTCCTGTCAGCTCTCTAACCCAACCCTCAGATGTTCAAATGTCCCCCTAGAAGGTCTCCAAAACTCCTCAAAACCTCGAAAAAGTTGCCCAAGTGCCCTCATTGGTCCAAACTCTAAGACCAATGAGAATGAAGAGTGTTAATTTGACCTCTAGTATAGCCAAATTAGCTTCATATTAACTTAGAACTTTACAACTATCCTAAACACACTACTTAGCCATCATATACACAATATGAGTTGCCACTAATAAAGAGTCAAAATGATAACTCGAAACCGGCTAAGTATGAACGGAACTACAAACGGAACCGGGGAGTGTATAACTTGAGAATAATACTCCTCGCCAAAGTTCCTAACAATCAACTCCCTATGGGTTATTTTTGGTAAGCAATAGTGATGGATTGGAACCCATGTGTTGAAAACCACCACTGTTGATATTTTGAAAATCAGTGTGAGAATGTGATCCATAAAGATCACTTCTGGATGTCTCTACCACAAAGAGTCCCGCGTGGACTCCCTTCCACTTGCCATAGCTTGCCTACACACAATCTAACCCTCAGGTAGATTTAGACAATGTCCTTGAGGTCAGAACTCTCAATGTAGCACTCCCCACCCTGAACCAAGCTCCAACTCAATTTCATCTAGATTGCTATCACCACCCTCACATCTCAGTAATCCAATAGCTAACTGGTGTGATCAGTACCTGAAGGAATGATCACTGGCAAGATGAATACTCTAACGTAATTGCTTTACTAACTCATCAGCAATATATACACTTCTGGGCTGAGCTTTGAGCCTGGTCACACAAATTCGAAACCCTAAACCATGGTGGCTGGAGTCTCCTTAGCCACAAAGGTAACCCTAAAAGAAAACCCTAAATGAAAAACCCTAAAGTAAATTTCTATTTACTGTTAGTCCTGAGTTACTAATCTGGTCTGACTCTGAGATTAATTCACACCATGGTATGTTCAGATCCATAGCGCCCAAACTAAATCAAAACGTATACTGTTACGTCCCAAATCGCGCCGTAGGAAACAACTGGAAGAATAATCGGGTCTGGAGAGTTTATCACTTGTTGCAGAAAATTATCTCCAAAATGATACACTAACCACGCCTGAAAGTGATCACGATGTAGACAACGGATGTTGATCACAAATGGATTAGACATTGGTACATCTGATGGATCATGTTGTCCTCTATCCATGTCATATGTCGGCTCCACTTCTATCAAATAAGCTATTTTAGTCAGCAAAGTGATGTGTCTAGCTCTCTCCCATACCCTTTCCTTCATGACTACGCTTTATATTTGATAAGGTCCAAGATAATATCTCTTGGAGCCTTTTTAACATCATGACCCTACAAAGTTGATCCAACGATGGACTTGTAACAGCCTTACAATGCGCCGTCGGTTATCCTAACCTAAGTATCGCCGTCATGACAACAACTCTAAAGATGACACATGTCATCATCTTCTCATAGTAGCCGCGTCACAATACGACAACGTGGTTCACCTCAATGAGGCTACGTCCACGGAACACACAAAGTCATTTTACTAAATAACCCTAATTGTGTTTGAGAGAGCTTCTGCCAGCCCTCTTATATAGTAGTACCAACCATAGTATAACTAACTATAGTCAAACTAACCAGAGTTACTCAAGACCTGAGTTAACTCCTAACAATCTCCCACTTGACTCATGAGTCAAGGGGGAGATTGAGTCTTGGGGTCTCTAACTCTTGTTATCTATATACATACTCCGTAGGAAGTCCTAGAAGGAAACCTAAAAGCATAGGCCTTCCTATAAACAAGGATTAACTAGAATTAAGCCGTAACCTAACTAAGAAGGA
This sequence comes from Marchantia paleacea, assembly GCA_014180765.2. Classification (NCBI taxonomy): domain Eukaryota; kingdom Viridiplantae; phylum Streptophyta; class Marchantiopsida; order Marchantiales; family Marchantiaceae; genus Marchantia; species Marchantia paleacea. The sequence goes on from MUAA02000064.1 coordinate 2,251,455, forward strand.
TTATAGCATATACAAGAATAAAACAATTGCAGAGTAACTCTACTAGTGCTCATTGTGCAAAACCTGCATAGTAGCACAATGCATCCTGAAACTCTCTAAAGGAATAACTTTGGTCAATGCATCAGATGGATTGAGTTTACCATCAATCTTGACTAGCTCAACCTTCCTATTTGACATTGCATCTCTGATAAAGTGATATCTGATGTCGATGTGCTTCATCTTGCTATCCATCACTTGATTTGTTGTAAGATGCAAGACACTCTGACTATCTCAATGGAGATTTACAACATCATGTTTTAATTCCATTTCAGTAATAAGTCTATTCAACCAAATAGCCTCCATTGTTGCTTCCGCTGCTGCTATATATTCGGCTTACGTAGTTGACTGAGCTATGCATTTTTGAAAGGTAGATCTCCAACTAACACATCCACCTCCAAGTGTAAACACATACCCAATTGTAGACTTCCTCTTGTCCAAATCTTGTCCATAGTCAACATCAACGTAACCCAACAAGGATTTGGCATTGTCCAATAAACCATCAAACAAAAGACCATAATCCTTAGTACTCTTGAGGTACTTTAGAATCCACTTTACAACTTCCCAATGCAACTTCCATGGATTTGACATGAACCTGCTCACATTGTCCATAGCTAGAGCAATATCAAGTCTAGTGCACACCATCAAATACATGAGCCTGCCCACTGCCTTTGCATAGGGAATTGACGACATTTTTCCTCTCTTAGTTGCATCAATTGGACATTGAGCTGATGAGAGCTTAAAATGTGCCACCAAAGGAGTCCACACTCTTTTAGAGTCTGCCATGTTAAACATGTGAAGCATACATTGAATGTATTTGCCTTGACTTAACCATAGCTTCTTCTACCTCAAATCCGTGTGAACATCCATACCCAATATACTCTTGGACTTACCCAAATCCTTCATCTTTAATGCAGATTTCAGTTGCCTCTTGCATCTATCAACGTCGGATTGTTCCTTTGCCAAAATGAGCATGTCATCAACATAGAGTACTAGAATAATGAGGCTAAAGATCTCATTATTCATCTTTTCATGTATACACATGGATCAAACACACTCCGTGAAAATCCTTGTGCATTCATGAACTCATCAAACCTTGCATTCCATTGCTTAGGAGCTTGCTTCAATCCATATAGAGATTGGAGCAATCTACAAACCAACTTCTTGTGACCTTTCTTCTCATATCCAATAGGTTGTCTCATGTAGATTTCTTCATCCAAAGATCCATACAGAAATGCCGTGACAATATCCATCTGATCCATAACTAGATCAAATATCGCAGCAAATGCACATATTAGTCGAATTGTAGCATTCTTTGCTACAAGTGAGAAGACTTTGTTGTTGTCCACACCTTTCTCTTGTGTCAAATCCTTAGCCACCAACCTGGCTTTGAAGATACTCTTCTCTTCATCCACTAGATTATCCTTCAACTTGTACACCCACTTGATATCAACCAAAGGTTAACCCTTTGGAAGCTTCACCAGCTCCCAAGTCTTGTTCTCAACAAGCGATTGCATATCACATTCCATAGCAATATCCCACTCAAGCTTATTGATAGAGGCTTGAGCTTCTCTATATGAACAAGGTTCTCTTTCTTCCAAGATCAACGCATTGCCATCATCATTCTCAGTTTCAATATCATCATCCTCAAGAATAGATGAATCAGCCCATGTTCCATACCTTTTGGGAGCTCTACTAATCCGATTTGATGATCTCCTAGTAGATGGTCCTGGTTCATCTTCATCGTTTTGTGCTCTATCTTGAGGCTCACCAACAACAACTTGCTTCTACAATTCATGTTGTTTAGGAATTTGCTCCATATGTTCAGGAGCTTCTCCTTGTGACGCATCATTAAATCCATAATGATCAATCTCCCCCTCAACAACATTAGTGAGTGGAGATTTACCCTTGTCAGTATGGGGCGCCTGAGATATCTCCCCCTCTTTCAATGATATGGGCTCATTGAAAGAAACATCCCTACTGACAATCACCTTACAAGCTATAGGATCCCATAGCCTATAACCTTTCACACCACTTGCATATCCAAGAAAATGATACTTCTTGGATGTAGGATCCAACTTGGTCCTATTCTCATTAGGTATGAGAGGATAAGCCGTATAACCAAAAATTCTCAATCGACTATAATCAGCCCTCTGCTTGTGCCTCAATTCAAACAGTGACAAGAAATTGATTGCACTTGAAGGAGACAGATTTTTCAAATACACTGCGGTATTAACAACTTCAGCCGAGAATTCATATGGTAAACTAGATTGGCTCAACATACTACGCACCTTCTCCAATACTATTTGGTTGAGCCTCTCAGAAACAACATTTTGTTATGGAGTATAAACCGTGGTGAGATGACGAGTGATCCCCTCCTCTTTGCAGTAGCTTCTAAACTCAGATATATACTTCCTGCCATTATCCGAACGTAGATATCTCACCTTGTGACCAATCTAAGTCTCAACTTGGGCTCTCCAACTTTTGAAAGTTGCAAAGACTTTAGACTTTTTTGTGAAAAAATAGACCCACACAAATCTTGAGTAATCATCAATAACAATACATAGTACCACTTCCCAGAATGTGAGGCTTTGGGAGAGGGTCCCCACACGTCACTATGTACATACTCAAATAACTCTTTGGAACTATGAGTTCCAACATCAAGGCTTTTCTATGTTGCTTGCCCATGACACAATGCTCACAAACTTCCATGTCAACTTTACCTAAACTAGGTAACAAGCCCCTATCACGAAGTAATGTCAAGTATATGTTACTCATGTGTCCCATTCTAGAATACCAAACATGAGCCATCTCAGGCCGAGATCTGGTAAGATTGGCTTCATCACAAATGGTATTGCCCTCTAGCACATATAGATTTCTATGCTTGTGTCCTCTTAAGATAATATTATCACCTACTCTCATCTCAAGTACTCCTTGTTTAAAACCCCACTCAAGGCCTTTTGAATCTAACATATCAAGAGAGATAAGATTCTTTCTCATTTCAAGTATAAACCTGACATGAGTCAACGTATGTTTGACTCCATCAAACATGTGAATCTAGATAGATCAAACACCTTCAATCCTACAGGGTTGATCATTTTACGTAAAAACTAAACCGTTTGATATTGAGAAAGTATAAAAAAACTCTCTAATGTAACAAATGTGATAAGAACAAGTACTATCCTGAATCTATACATCACCAACACCCTTTGATGAGTTGCATAGGGCATACCTCTGGCTTCATAGTCCATCTTTGAACAAGTCATACTCCTCATCAAAATCTTGAGCCACATTGGCGAAAGGAGGATTATTAGCTTTGGTCTTCACACGACAATCCTTCTTAAAGTGACCACTCTTGTAACATTTCCAATAGACCACCACCGTCTTCCTCTCTTGGGATTTACCCCTAGACATGGATCTTCCTCTAGATCCAAACTTCTTCCCATCCTTATCATTCCGTGATTGTGACCTTACACGAGTCATATCCAGCGCCGCACGAGATGAAGAGGATGGAAAAGAGGGCATCATCATCTTCTTCTATAGATCATCCGTCAATAAAACACTTACCACCTCATTGTAAATGATTGTTTGTCTATCACGATGGAGCAACACTCGTGACAATGATTGATATGAAGCAAGTAATGAACTTAACAGATGAAGGGACTTCCTCTCATCAGTTATTTCCCCTCCAAGATTCTAAAGATCAATAACAAGATCACCAAAGACATCAATGTGATCTTGTATCCTCATACCTCAATCTTTCATCTTGAAGCTCATCAGTTTCAAGGAGGTGTACAACCTATTTGATAACTCTTTGCGATGAAAATGTCGCTGAAGAGCCTCAAACAATAAAGTACAATTGTCATACTCATCTACTTGCTTCAGAATTGAAGGTTGAAGATAGAGTATAACAATACTCACGGCTTGCTCTTGAAGGTCCTTCCAATCCTCATCACTGAATGTAGAGGGTTTAGGCCTCTATGTCTTGCCCAAACCAGAAGCCTTCAACGTGCACTTGACTTGCCTCTCCCACAAAAGATAGTCACCATGTCCATCATATTTGACAATATCAAATCCAACTCATCATGTCTTCAGGACTGCCATCTCACTCCGTCTAACCCCTGAACTCGTCCCTTTTGTCGTTTGGTCGTCAAATGGAACATCCAAGCTTGATTTCTTCCCATTCAGATGAAAACAAATGGAATTTACCGTGGATAAAAATCCCTAAACCACAAGAGATACTAGATGATGTTGACTGTTGTTCTAGACCTTCAAAAGCAACACTAACTTCCAAGTACTATGACGAGATTAGGGCAGCGACATGCAACAACTTTATTATTGCTCCATAATTCAAGCACCAAGCTCATTTGCAGACGTTTTCCAGGCTCGTCCGGTCGGACGAGTCTTCCTTCATCCAGTACCCGAGCGGGATTCGGATCGTTAGCTTTTGATCAGCAAGATGTCTGCCTGCGTGATCCAGAACCTCCAGTGCGTTTTGAACGCTGCATCTGCAGTCTCTTGGCCCAGCTTCTGTACACAGCGCCACTCGTCATCTTTGCCTGCGCAGCCAATATAGGTCCAATGATCGTAAATCATCCATGGCACCCCCAGGAACAGACCTCCCAAGTTCACATCTCGAAGAGTCTGGTCTGATAGCCAGGCATTTGCAGTAGGCGAGATTGACAGTGTAGACAGAGAAAAATTGATATCTTCATATTTTTTAGCTTCGGCATTTATAGTCAAACTGTGACGATGGTTGAGAGGAGTCTTCCTTCTCGCTTTACAGCAGCCCTTTGCTTCAGCTTCTTCTTTCGATGTTTTAGAGCATATTTCACTCCGGAGAGATTTGCTTCTTGACTTCTTATTAAAGTCTCTCAAACCATGGACACGGTAGTCAAACTTGGCAAACTAGAAGTCAAAATTAACAGCAGTCTTTATGTGAAGATTCCCAGACGGCAGGAGATATTTGAACCCCTGACAGACATGCACTGACTGCGGCCTCTCTTCCAGTGTCTAATATCTTTTATGTCGAAGATGTCACCACAGCATTTGTCCAACTGACGGCGATATGGTTTCCGGAGTCTCAGCTGCTACGAGCTGTTTGCATATGATATGTTGAAACGGTAGCTGACACAGGATGACGTTATGTGGAGCTAATAATATACTCACCGAGCTATCGTATACTTTGGCTTATGTTGATCTCAGAGTCTGAGAATGATTAGAATACAATAGCAAAGCACTTGGTGATCGGGCTGATCAAACTAGTAAATCAAGTACAGTCTACGCTGTCTAACGTTCAAAACCGGGAGTAAATACTTTTAACAATTATTCGGTTTAAACATTTAAACAGATAAAAATCCACTCCAAACAATGTTTTGAACATTTATAGTACTACATGGAAGATAAGAATGTCTCAGTGATAATGTCAAGTAAAATCAATCAATTTCTCTGATCTTACATGATAAGTTAACACCTCTGATCAGTGCACTCTGTCTGTTATTTTTTTCACTAGAGAAGTGATTAGGGTGAGCTTATGATGTATTGGTTGAAATTTCAAATTTAAAGTTAAATTATATACACTTAAACTTTAAACTAATGTAGAGATTTATGAATTGATTTGGACCTCATGTACGGAACTTCAACTTTGGAAGCTTGAGGTTGGAAAGCTAATTTTTTTTGGTTAATTTATAAAATAAAATTTTAAACTAATATTTTTTTTAATAAATTAGAATTAAAATTATAAATTTACTGTAAATGTTAATCAATTAACATTTAAAGTACATTTTCAGGACCTATCGGAAGTAAATTTTCAAACAATTATAGTGCTAAAACATTCACTGAGAGACAGGTAACAATTACACAGCGCAGACTGTACTGTGGATCCCGTGTACTGTCATATATTTGCACCCGTGTTTAAATTTGTCATCTATTCACTTGATCTTGATCTAGTTCTTGTCTGCACTGCAGAGCATTCTGATTCAAATGTTTCTGATGAGCTTCCAAGAATTTTATCTCTCCATGAAATTATTCACTTGAACCTTCCTAGTAATTGAATGTTTTGGTTTGAAAGAATATGATTAAGAAAAGGGTAAATAACATTGATTTAGTGTACCCATGTGATGAAAGCTTATGATGGTGAAAGTTTCTGAATTTTTCATGAGGCGTCATGTAGAAAACAATCTGTGGTGCGTTTCTCATCAGAGTCGACTCCGACGATATCTCAGCAGCCTAGATCAGCATGTAGTCCTCGAGGAAGACGATGGACTCCTGGCCCTGTCGCCAGTTGAGATCAAAGTAGCTAGCGGATGTCCGGCGGCCGTCGATTTTTGTATCCCGTGCCCTTCAGAGATCAGCCATAAAGAAAAAGCATTGTACAGAGACCTACTGTATGGAGTTAAAACTGAAAACGACCGTATTAAAAAGCCGATGAGGATCTAAATTACACTGAAGAAGTCAAAGTACGTTATGCATTAGAGAATCCATTTTTTTCTGTTCAGGGGAGCTGGCGTTTGAATGACATGCGACGTGCTTAAGCACCAGTAATTTACACGGTCAGAATATGATGTTATTGAACCCGTCTTCATGTTTACGGTAATATGAGAAGGAAAAATCTTTCCTCAGGGTTGTTTAGGTACCAAGATCAACCATCGTCATCAAATGAAAAATTACACTCACAAAAAGCACGCGTAGGGAGAGAAGAGCAAATTTCCGGTTTGTGAGTTGGATTTGTAGAAATGTCTGCTTGTTGGACTTGTATACTCTATTTTTTCGGTTCATCTTCCGAGCACAATTGAGATTGCATTGCTGCTAAGAATAGCTGCTGAATTCTGCTTTTGAGTTAATTGTTCAGAGTAAGTTCAACTCCCAGCAGGTACAGTGCCTAGTCGAAGAGGCGGAAATAGTCATGGATCGAACTATCTGTTTTCGGAAAGAGTTAGAATAGCTTGCAAAACCCTGGAGAGTAATACTTCACACAGTCAATTCAGGCTTCAAACGGATTTAATATGATCGATACAGTCTCCAGACTTTCAGCAATGAACATATAATTGATTTTGTCTATTACATAGACAAGGACATATGAACATTGCACGGGCAAAGTTTTGTGACATGCAGTTGACTGGTTCAGGGATAAGTAGTGCAATGCACAATTTCACTTTACACAAGGAGTTGAATTTTATCGTAGTCTTACTTGCTTATTTTCTACCATGTATTTCATGAATAATAGATTTGGTTTTTCCTGGATGTCTCTGAGGGTCAAGTTTTATAGATGCAAGTAAATCCATATCACTATCACATATGTGTTCAGACAATGATTTACATTAACTGAAGAAATCATTCACAATATATAGGAGGATGGATTCATAGGATATTGAAGGAGAATTCCACTGACAAGACGTGGCTGTTGCTTGGTGAAATTTGTCAGCAGCTGATAATCTTCAAAAATACAAACTGCTGTTGCATTTTCGTGTGCTTGTAAACTTCAGCAATCACGATGATACAAGAAGCCTTTCTTAGCACTAGCCTTCATCCCGCTCAACCAGTTAAGCCTTTTAAAATGTTGAGAAAAACAGCTAGAGATGAAAGACTTGAAAGAGCCTTTGGGTAATCAACACCTTTGACCACAAAGAATGACAATACCCAGTACTATTACTCTTCTAGCCTTTGGAGCAACTCGTGAACATCTATAAACGATATTCTCCACTCGCGACCAGAAGAGAAGTGTATATAAGATATATGTCTTATATGTGGGTAATTCTTTGCCTTCGAATTTCGATACGGCCTACGAGCCTGAAATCTCCTTCTGTTCACGGGAGTGAACTGGTCTGTTCAAGACCGATCTTGAACAGATATCCTGCATAGGTGACTAATAATAGGAGCCGGATTTCAGATGTCTTGAGTCTTTATAAGCTGGAAGGTCACGGTTTGGTGCCAAATGCAAGTCTGTAAACGAGACGAGCTGAAGTCAAGTCAATCAGATGATAGTTACAAGGTGGTGCCCGGGATTTGCCTTTGGAGTACAGAGATGTAACGAGCTTATATAGTTCTGATATGCGTATACACGTCTAACTGCACTGAGTAACAGGAAGAAGGTGTATATGTTGAATCTGATTGAAGGACCGAATGTCCTGTCAAGAAGAATTTGTTTGTCCGGCGGGATATAAATCGGCTGGATTGATAGTTAAAACCAAAAAGCTCCAAAAGGCTGTAGCAAATTTAAGTCGATAAAAAAACTGTTAGATAAATGGTAAGGGTTCAGAAATTTATGAAATGAGAAACTAGATCTAGTTAGAATTAAGCCTCCATCCACATTGTCCTGATCCTTTCGAATATTTTCTACTGCAGCAGATTGTCAGGTGCCCGGGATGAACTTTAAGTTTAACAGGAAACATACAATTTCTAACGTTCGGTGAGACGAATCCCGCTTGTAAAGGACCGCCGCTGATTAAAGATAAGACCGCCTTGACACGTGGATGAACATGGGGCACGTTATACCCACAAGGCAACATTCTGAACCGCACTAAAGTCATTCTTTGCGATTTGCAGTGTACATACTCTAAGTCAAGAGAATATTAGAAAGCTTTTAAGAGTTAACATATGCATGTTAACTTGGAACATCTTCTCATCATTATTCAATTGGATCTAATATCATCAAATTTAGTTGTAATCGAAATTTTTCCCTGACCTATTTATGTCATGATTCATCATTCTAGGTTTGCGAAAAATCATGAAATCATATTTTCTTGTAAATTTTCATGGTTGATATTAATGATTAGAGATAAAAAATTTTCCAAACACATAATATCTGAAATGTGCCAAAACTCAAAAATATCAGACAACGATAGCATATATATTTTACACATCTAACTTTAGAATATGTATTAACGACCCAATTTCTTGGTCTTCGGAATCTCTTATGGGGCTTTGCAATACCTTCATTGTAATACTCTTCATCAGATTCCAAAGACCTTTCTACTCATTAAGCTCTTCTAAGCGTCTGAGCTGATAGACATCAGCTCAGATGCTTCATCTTTCACTTCAGACCGTCTTCATCTTCTTCCGTCTTTTAATGCTTCAGGCCGGACGAGCCTTAATCTCGAAGTTGCGGAGAACAGTATCTGAAGAAATATAAACTCCAGTATAAAGCTAGCCAGCATGAAGAAGAATCTTGTGTCACACTTTGTGTCCTGCCTGTAAATTGTATGTTCAACATTAGGCCGGAAAACTGACAGAGCAGAGCAGCTCTGACTTAGACACCAGAAACCCCTTAGCTCACAGCTCCATACTCACAGAAAAGATTATCAGCGCCAACACAGAAGATACTTCAAAGTATAAACTGGGTTCGCAGTGTGCTGCAATTTGCCGGGGAGAGGTCCACACGAGGATCCGGATCGTCTGCAAAAGAGAGCACCAGTACTCGTAGAAAAGATGATCAGCGCCAACAGAACAGTCGTGTTCTTATGAGCCTCACTCCCAGTTGATAGATTCCGGGTGGTCGATGCTATCAAAAAGAACAGATCTGGACTGAAGACGTGTTCAACTTATTTCACGTCCAAACAAATGACAGAGGGATTGTGGTCCGGATGCCTATTCACAGTAAAGTTCAGCTACAAACCACTTACAAGAACACCTCACAATCTTGCGAGATTTTCCAAAATGGTTTGTTCTAGATCTGTTTCATGTTCATGATGACCAAGCTACGGACAACTACGGAGTCTAGTTTAGAATAGTTGAAGGTCATACACTCCAACATTTGGCAAATCACGTGAAGTATGCAGTGACCAGTGATATCTGTTCGCTTGACAGGAGGTCGCATGATATTCTGAATGGCCGTTTCAGTTCCCAACTCACGAAGGAATAAACTTTAACCCGATATATTTTGTCATTTCTAAACTCACATATTTTGACATTTCAAATCTTCGAATCTTATAGCTTTGCTGAAGGTTCATGCGGTCCATGCACACCTGCGTTTTCCTAATCGAAGTAAATAAAGCAGCTGTAAACTAGCTTACATACCGTCGTGCTGCCTAAAAGGCCTGAAAAGCAACGAAGTGAAATCGAATCAATCTTGTATTCCAACAGGTTTTCATAATCAAGTGACTTAACTCAGAACTCGGTGTCCACATTACCCATAACTTCTGTCCAAACATGAGGGGTTTCCAAAACACTCCTTCAAGAAATTGTGATGAAAATAGGCCATTTCCATAAAAGCCGCGTCCAAAACCAGTAATTAACTTTTTGCTTGATTATAAAGTAACATAAAGTATTGTGTGAGGTAAAATGAGCAGGAAATAACTGCCTTTTGATTGTACGAAACCAATTTTAAGGTCACAAAAAGTTAAAGGAGTGTTTCGAAAGCAACATATCTCGGGTACATGAACAATTCCTGTCCTCTAATAATATCTTCTTAGTTTTTCTTGAAATGTTCCGCAAATTTCGGTCAGAGATCAGACGTTTCACATTTAAGAGCAATCTCACGACTTCGCAGTAAGCTAGTGCAATGCCTGTCGAGATCGAAGAGTTCTAGTGAGGAAACATATGAAGGTTTGAAGAATATAAAGCGTTTTCTCAATTTTTCTAAAACGGATACAGAAATTATTTTGATTTCTTGTTTTTACAGTACAATACCGCATCTTCAAATCCCTTTTGTTATTATACTTTTTACTACTACGTAGGTTCGAATTTTGGGACTGTATGGATGTAACGAACTTGATTACAAGCTTTGAGAGGCAACTCTAAGCTATGAATCTCTAATGTTACAAGGAAAAACTCATGATATGGTCCATCTCTTCCTCCGGAGAAACATTGCATTTTGAATATAATATATATATATATATATATTAGGGTTACCGGAGTGATAGGAGAAGTGAGAGAGTAGTTTAGTAAAACTTGAGTTGTTTTTCAAACATTGTGAGTTTATTCTTTGTCTGAAGTTGAGATTAATAGATAATTTTTTTAGTTTTTCAATTTTGGTTTCATTGGTAATTAAATTGAACAATATGTAAAATTATATAAAAGAATATTATTAAATTTATTATTTTTAAAATTCCAAATGATTTTTTTCAAATCATACATATAGGTAGGGTTTTTTTTATTCCAATTTTTTTTTTCTTGTCTTGGTTCTATTGGAATATAATTTAAAAATTATAAAGATTTGAATAAAAAATTATGATTGTTTTTAGATTTTAGGTTTTGATAGTTAACATTTAATCAGGTGGGGAGTTAGAGTATTATGATTTTGCATGTACTAGTAGATACATGATGAAGTACCATGTGTCACTATTGTTCTTTTTGTGTTAGTTATAGCTGCACTTCCACTCATGGGGCCACATACAGCGATGCGTGATAAATCATGTCTGGTGTGTCATGGACTATTTACCCCGTAATGATAAAGATCCATGTGAAAAAGATGCAAAAAGATTATGATTGGATCACTTGGGTTGTCTAACTAAGGCGATGTCGTGTTGTGACACGACTACTATGAGAAGATGATGACATGTGTCATCTTGTCATGACGACGATATTTTATATCATGATGATTGGTGGCTCATTGTAAGGCTATTAAGAGCTCACGGTTGGATTGACTTCCTAGGATCAGAATGTGGATAAAGCTCCAAGAGATATTATCTTGGACCTTATTAGATATAAAGCATGGTCGGAGTGGCAAGGGAATGGGTGAGGTCTAAAACATTGCTTTGCTGACTAAGAAGCTTATCCGATCAAAATGGAGTCGATGTGGGACATGGATAGAAGACGACATAATCCTCCAGATGTACTGATGCCAAATCCATTTGTAATCAACATCCGATGTCTATATCGTGATTATTTTAGATCGTTGTTGGTATATCACTTTGGAGATAACTTTATGCAAGAAGTGATAAACTCTCCAGACTCGATTATTTTGCCAGTTGATTCCTACCATGCGATTTGGGACTTAAGTATATATTTTGATTTGACATATACGTATATGTCAAATCAAAATGTGGTGTTGTTATGGTGTCAAATCAAAATGTGATAGATTGGAACCCATGCATTGAAAGCCACCACCATTAGTGGTGGCTTTCAACGCATGGGTTCCAATCTATCACTAGTGTTTACCAAAGGCAAGCCATAGGAAGTTGATTGTTAGGAATTTTAGCGATGAGTATTATTCTTAATTTATAAACTCCCCGGTCCCTTTTGTTGTTCTGTTCATACTTAACCGATTTCGAGTTGTTATTTTGACTCTTTATTAATGACAACTCATATTATTTATATGATGGCTAAGTAGTGTGTTAAGTATAGTTGTAAAGCTATAAGTTAGTATGTGGATAATTTGGCACCACTAATGGTCAAAATGACACTCTTCATTCTCATTGATCTTGGAATTTGGACCAATGAGAATACTTGGTCAGATTCTTCAAGATTTTGAGGAGTTTAGGAAGCGTTAAAGGGGAGAATTCAAGATTGGAGGTCATGGTTGGGGAGCTGACGGGAAGAGCTAGGATGTGGACTCAAGAATGGAGGTAATTGAGTAGATTGTCATTCTATTGTGATGATTTGAAATTGGAGAGTGAAATTTGAATCATATAGAGTATTTGGATTGATTTTGAGTGTTTCATGAGGGCTTTGAAAAATCAAGTTTAATGGAGATGTAGCTTACAAATTAGATTTGTGTTTAGATTGAAATTTTAACTCGATTTGATGAGTTTTAAGTATGGAATGATAGTTTGAAGTTTGTGTATACCATATGAGTTGCAAGATTACACTTATTGTCATGAAGTTAGTACAACGATCATAATTTTTGCTATCAAAAGGCTTGATCAATAAAACTTTATATTGTTTGAAGCTTGTATAATGACTGAATTTTTTTATGAAATTTGAAAGCAATTGGAGTGAAGAATTGAGATTTGTGATAGTTTTAGTACATAGGGGTTTGCATATCACTTATACATGTATAATTCGACAATTGTGTCGAGATATCGGGAGTAAAAAAACATATAAAAATTTCCCAAGAGTACAAGAAGGTTGTAGAGCAATTATCTTTAAAGTATGGAAAAGAGTAACGGTCTAATTGTTGAATACCATAATCTTCTTCTCATAGAGTTTATTAGTTGCAATGAATTTGAATGTGGAGTGGTGAGGAGGAGAAAGAAAGAGTATCAACTCACATGAGGCGTAGGAGAGTTTTTCTACAGCTAGACGTTTAGGCGTTCTCAGAGGAAAGGAACATCGGAACTAGATGATCACATCGACATCTGTCACTTCGAGGATCATATTGTATACGTCGATCCCTTTGTTGATCATTCCGGATATACCGATGGAAGTGGTTAGCATCCTACTCATGTTCTATTCTTGAGCTTTTTGAGACTAGGTTCTCATGTCCATGTTTATTCCATAGACTCCTTTATGTATTTCATGATAAGGCGAGATGGGCTATTTTGCTTTTCATTCAATTGGTTGGCATATGCTCACAGATGAATTAGCATCATTTTTGTTTCTTTTACTTCCACAATGGTGTCTACGTTATACTAGGGGAGGCAAGTTGGACATAGGGAGATGGCAGTTAAATTTTGAAGATTTGTAACATGGGATTGGACTACATTGCGGGAAGAATTTGTACATACCACACATGTTAGGAGTGAGGTTCAACCACATGATACTTTATATTCATCTCCATTGCGATGGTGTAGGTTCTTGGGACAATGGAGTATAGCAAAGTCGCACAAACCCTTCATTTGTTGTATATGGATAGCCTATTTGTAACCATCTTTTGTTAGTGAGAACTAAAGTAGAGGTTACGCAAGGAGGAGATAGATAGTCTTGAGTTGACTATTAGTGGAGTATCTAAAGGTGCCACGTCAGCAATCCGTGTGCTCTTTAGGTTGTGTTTCTTGTGTGTTAGTTGGAGTACACGTCAGCAATCTGTGTGTTCATAGGGATGTCCGCCATATCATTGATCCACGAGGAATTGAGTGGATGGTGGTTGTGTAATCTTATCTAGTTGTACCTTTTTGAGGACTATATATGGAGAAAGAGAGACCATTGAAATATCTCTCAACTTCAGAATTTCTTGAGCTAGTCGAGTGATCTCTCCTGACTTCCCTAGTGTTACACTTTTGAAGAGACTATTTACTCTTTATGCCTTTTACATCCACCCATGGGCAAAGAAGTACCATTCGAGGTCTTGGAGTTTTAGCCATATGATCCATTTTGTCTTGATAAATCACTTTTTGCCCATTATCTATGCATAGCCCTATGCATATCATTTGGGGGCTTGTTAGGGATGGTATATGAGCATCTTAGAGATTTCTTTCAGGCAAATGATTCATCTAGTCGTTTCACTAAGTTGTTTCGTGTGGTTGCATCAGTTGTGAGAGGGGAGATTCTATTGATAGTTAGTTAGTTGTTATGTGGCTTCTCACGATGGAGCCACATAACAACTAGCTAACTATCAATAGAATCTCCCCTCTCACATGGGAGGCATTAGACCGATTGCTATTGGGGAGTCTTATTGCACCTTGTTAGTTATATTGTGGTCCTTTAACATCATTTTCACTTCCAGTAGCACCTTTTTCCACACAAGTTTGGAGTCACCATACCATCAGGTTGTGAGGCGGTATTGTTGGGTATTAGTTGTTGTGAGTCGGAAAGCCATGATGCATGATCGAGCCAAGATCCACGAGCATGCATCCTTGTCCGAGCAAGAGCGTATACGAGCTCTAGTAGTACGAGGATCCACTAAGAGTGAATGTAGAGCCTCTTGAAACTCTCGGTCCACCAAGATAGACTGTAGACCCCTAGTCCAATTGGTAGTCAAAGAGGAAAAAGGCAAAAACTCATGTCGTACCTTATGTGGTAAAGCATCTCTCGTATGTCGTAATAATATATGTAAAGGAAATGATCCCGTATCCACATCCCTTGCATATATCTCCAGGATATATATATTTGCGATCATAAACCGAGAAGATAACAAAGGTGCAACGAGTGTCCAACTAGCCAAGAATTTCGTAGGTGTCATCTCCTCCATCGATAATAAGCCTACCCCTCCACACGAAATTGGAAAATATGTTTGTCTCCTTGCCAAATCTCCTCTCACACACTTGAATGTCCATGGTCTGATGATGTCACCAAAGACGCTCATGATCCTTCTATCAAAGGATGTCAAACGTGATATGAATGTAGGTGAAGAAGGAACCATGTAAAGAAGGTAGTTATCTTCTCGATATATGATTTCTAATAGGCCTATCCTTGAGATATATTCAAGGGACATGGATACGTGATCATTTCTCTTATAGCTATTATTGCGACATACAAGAGATGTTTTATCCCTAGAGGTACGACATGAGTTTTCGTCTTTTTGCTCTTTGGACAGTGATTGGACTAGAGTTCTACAATCTAACTTGATAGACCGACAGTTTCAGCATGCTCTACATTCACTCTTAATGGATCTGGTCATTCTTGGCTTGGTCCATCCATCTACATCTTCATTACTCACATTTGAGTGTTGTATCACTTTAGATGCAACAAGTGTTCATATGACTCGTTACCCATTCGAAGGGCAGAGGATAACTACCCATGATGTCATTAGGGATGTGATGTTTGCTATGGCGCGAGAGTGCGGATATCTCATATGGAGAGAGCGTGGTATGCCTTGCAGTCGACTAGGGTTAGGGCAAACCTGTACTTGGTTCGGGAGGACCATGTCACTATGGCGGATGTGGTAGTTACTGATCCTACTAGAGACACAGTTTTAGAGGGGATGATCATCCATCCTTCAAGATGGGCGCAACCAAGTATAGAGGTATGCAAAGAGTTCACATCTTTGTTCCTCTAGCTTTAGATATATATATAGATCTATGGACACCGACTTCGACATGTTCGAGAGTGAGTGCAAGAGAGCTACCATACTAGACGGCAGGGTATATCATTCTCTTTAGGTTAATGTATAGTCTATTTTTGGAAACACTTAGTGCTCTATGGTGCAATCCATAGGAGAGAAATCATCTACCGATGCTTCTTGGGATGATGTGTTATTTGTAAACTAGATAGTTATGATATTTTAGGTGATGTATGACATATATCCGAGTTCCATCCTTATAGGATTTGATGGGGTCTTCCCTCCCTTTTGTTGTATATGTATATGCCCTACTCTCCTCTCTCCGTAGTCTCTCTTGGTCCCATCAATAATGGATATCCAAAGCTAAAGGTATAGGTCAGATGAAACCACGAGTGTTCCTCTGGAATCCGAGTCGTCGGCCTTGCTTGAAGGCTGGTGTTTTAGGGTTTCGTCTTCTATATGAACTAGGGTTTCAACGGTGATAATCGCATTGAGCCTCTCAGATTTGAAGACTGGGTAATCCGTAGGTAGGAATTTTCTCGGCGGTCGACACAAGTCCGACTCATATATGTCGGGTTTCGCTGAGTGACGTCTGCTACGGTAGAAACATCTGCCCAACGTATTTTATCATTTCTCGTTGATTCTGTGCTCTGTTCGAGTGACAGCAGTCGATGCCAAGGGCGGAAAGAACTGGAGCCATCGATGGTGCCGACGAACTGCAGGAGTCGTCGAACGGGAGGTATGCTTTCTTGGAGATACATATGACACATGTAGACGTCTGAAACGCATTTGTGTAGTGGCAACATTGTCGTGGCTACCCAACTGGAAGCACTCTGTGCCAAGGGTATGGTATCCTCTTCTTCCCTGTTGCCCACATTAATTCCTCCCCGTCTCCAATCTATCTCATTCGTGGATAGGTTAAAGCGTGGCATATGGGATTCGACACCCGCATGCTGGGGATTACACCTGTTCCGCATTTCAGAATATAAGCCTTTCGATCTTTCGACCTTTCGACGTCTGAAGGCGTTTGGAAAATCTGCTAGTTCGAATTGCAAAGTCCATGAAGGTAGAATTACGTCTGTCTGTAAGCACTGTGAGGAAGGATTTCTAGTGCCTAAAGAGGTATTTTCCACTTAAGTCTATCACCTCGTACTTATTTTGAGTATTCGAGGATGGCCATAGTCTAGCGTGGGAATTTGCTGAAGCCCCCAGCAAATGATGGCATACTGAATTAGTCTTTCTGACGTTGATGAAACATAACGCAATGAAGTTCTGATGCATGGGGGTATCGCAGCAAACAAACTTATTTTTCATTTCAACGGTACCCTTACTGTGTTCTACCCAGTTGTAGTTGATGACTTGTTGATTGTGCAATTTTGTCAGATTCTGTTCCACATGAGTTCTGCGGCCGCTTGACAGTCTGACTGTATCGTCCGCCACTCTACTCTTTCGAATAGCCAATCCATCTATGGCCTGGCGGGACACAAATCAATGTCTACATGTCGGTATCCGTGATATTGATTCATGCCCTGCCAGATTATAAGTTTCAGGAGTGACACAGGTAATGTGTGAATTTCTCTACCCGCTCTCTAGGTCTCGAAGCGATACAACCGCCTTTGGCTCTGGCGAGCCCGGCCGGTGATGTAAACACTCAGAACGGCCATCATAGCATGTCAATGATGATCTCTGAATATCACCATCTTTCGGCTGAGGCCTGTGGCTCGCCTACTGCCATCCGCAAGACCGCACCACACTCTGACTAGTAGCATCTAGACGGCAAGGCCCACGAATAAGAGAACAGGCAGCTGATGAGAAAATTGATAGGGACAGCAGATCTCCCCGGAGAATGCTGACAACATCAATTGGAATCTCAAACTCTCTGATGCACTACTCTCCTCGTGCCCTTTCCTTCTGTCGTCTCAATCTGCCTGCCCGGAGTTTACCTCAGGGATTGAGAAATCTTGTCTAACAAGTTTATAGCCAATTAACTATCCGTGACTGTGCCAGCCGATTGAAGTGATGACAAGAAGCGTATGAGATACGTCAGTGAGTAAAACACACAAACACCAAGATCTACGCTGATCAGTCGACTGCTTGTGCAATGTGGTTCTTCCAGTGAATCAGCAAATCTCAGCGGTCTGGTAGACGTTTCTCACCACTATCTTCCATTGGCACTATGAGGAAAAGTTTGCAACGTATTTTTGAGGACATGTTCCAATGAATCGAAATACCTCCTACTCATTCTGAGTGCTGCACAAATATTACCATCAGTTATCTGGTGTCCACGTCACACTGCAGTCCTCATTGAAGACATGCCATCAAGATTGTCGTGACTTTAGTTCTTCAGTCTAGTATGCGTGAATGCAGCCATGTGAGTCCGATGAGGTCGGATGAATATCTTCTAATAAAAGCCACCTTTTTGTTGCAGCGAAGCGAGACGTGAACAGTGTGAGAACTGAAATACAGGCCCGGGTTAATCAGATGTTTGTCTGGTGGAGGGATGCGCATGTGATGAGAAAATTGATAAATACATCAGATCTCTTCGGAGGATGGTGACATTATCAATGGGAATCTCTCTGATGCGTCTGAATCCGGGAAAGTCTTATGATGACCTTTTACACGTTTTCTAACCCATGGAACTTGATCCTATTTCCTCAAAGGGTAACACTGAACTTTCAAAACCCCATAAAGAGTGGATCTTATTCTCTCCTTGAGAATCCACAATGCCGGACGGAAAACTACACCAGCCGAACAAAAGTGAAGCAACTCATTGCAAGTATTTCAATTGAAGATACTATTAGCGACTGTGAGGAATAGCGTAATCTTAAGTACCCAAATACCTAACATTCATACAATTAACTTTACGGTTTTTCTTGCAAAGATCGTAAAGAAATGTTATTCGAGTTAAATCCTCCCTCTGCAAGAAATGTTTTTGACATTTCATGTAGACATATTTTTGATAAAATCGTAGAGGAAGAAGTAGGAAACAAAATTATAACTACATTTATTTGTGAAGAAAAAAATACAATCTCTTGAAATGGACATGAATTGACCTACGAGGGAGAAGCAAACGATGATAGAATATACGTTAGTAATCTCTTGAAGTGCACCCATTAGTATTCTCTTGGAGGATAGACCGTGACAACCACTAGTTGTATGATTTTACAGGAGAGTAAAATTTTACGTTGTGAGGATTTGTTACTAGAGAATCGTGATTTGGAAGAATCATATCAACCACTAGTTGTATGATTTTACAAGAACGTAAAGTTTTACTTTCGGAGGTTTTGTTACTAGAGAATAGTGAAGTTATGATTTGGAAGGATCATATATATTAGAACCAACCACATTACATATCACGGTCAATTGTGTGATATTACAAGACCCTAAAATTTTACCTTTTGAGGTTGTGTTACTAGAGATTCGCGAAATTGTGATTTGGAAGCATCATGTGTACAAGTATGTATCATATCATCTTCCAAACATTGAAAGTAATATGAATTCAAATTTACAATTGTGGGTTCAACCTTGAGATATTTTATGTGTATCAAATGGCGAAATATCTACATCATGTTCTTAACATTGATAGTAATGTGAATCCAAGTTTGTGATTGTGCGTACATGTTTGAGATATATTTTATGGGTATGAGATGGTGGAGTATTCATAAGATTGCAATCGTGCGTGGAAGCTTGAGATATATTTTATGTGTATCAAGTGGTGGAACATCTATATCAACTTCCAAACATTGATTGTAATATGAATCTAAGTTTGTGATTATGTGTGCACGCATGAGATATATTTTATTCGTATTAGGTTGTGGAGCATCTATATCACCTTCCAAATATTGATGATAATATGAATCCAAGTTTGCAATCGTGCGTGCATGCTTGAGATATATTTTATGTGTATTAGCTGGTGGAGCATTCATAATGTTGAATTGTGATTCTTATTCGAGAGAATGATATAAGTCATATTTGACCACTCCTTTCAATGAGGCACATAGTGGGCGGTGGAGATATACTCGATGTGTTAGCATGCAATCAAGTTTAACTGTTACATTGTATTGATTTGACATAGGTGACTAACAATGGGATATTGTAGCACTCGACCTCTTGATCTTAGCCCCGCTGAGGTCATATCATGTTATGGACTAGATGGCTATTTTGTCTACTCATTTCACTGTGCTAGGTTGTGTGTTCACTTCCTTAGAGGATCACACACACATTGTGTACCATATATATCACATTAGTCATACCTTTGATAACTTGATTATCGAGTTTCATCTTGTATGTTTAAGAATCAAGATGTCAAAGTGTAGGGTTTGGTCTCCTTTGAGCATTCCTCCTCATCTACGGCTTCAAGAGGGATGTATATATCGATAGACGACTTACATTGTCGCATGGACATTTCTTCGCTCTGAGAACGCCTGAGCGCCTGGCTGTTGAAGAACCCTCCTAAACCTCGTGTGAGTTGACAATCTCTTCTTCTTCTCCTCAGCACTCCATATTTGAGTTCATTATAATCGGTAAAACTTTAGCGGAAGAAGATTATGATACCCAATGATTGGGCCAATAACTCTTGCGTAAACTTCACAAAAAATTTCTCTACAACCTCTTTGTTCTCTCGGAAAAGTTTCATGCATATCACAAGGCGATATGCATCACATGTACTAAACCCATCACACATCCCAATCCTTGACTCCAATTGCTCTCAAATTTTATGAGAAGGTCACATATCATTCAAATTCAAGTGTAGAAAGTTTTATTGATGAAACTTTCTAATAGCAAAATATATGATCGATGTACTAACTTTGTGACCGTCAGTACAATCCTGCAACTCTGACTGTATACACAAACTTCAACCTATCATTCCATACTCAAAACTCATCCAATTGAGTCGAAATTTCAATCCAAACACAAGCTTGAGTTGTAAACTATATCTCACTTGAATCAGATTTCTCAAAACCCTCATAGGATTCTCACAAACACCCAAACACACTCAAAGGTCTAAATTTCTCTCTCTATCTTTGAATCACCATATCAAAGTGACAAACCCCTCAAATGCATCCATTCTTGAGTCCATGTCGTAGCTCTTCCCGTCAGCTCTCCAATCCTGTACCCAAATCTTCGAACGTCCCCCTGGAAGGTCTCTAAACCCCCTCAAAACCTCAAAGAAGTTACCCTAGTGCCCTCGTTGGCCAAAATTCCTAAACCAATGAGAATGGAGAGTGTTATTTTGACCTCTAGTGTGGCCAAATTAGCTCCATTTTAACTTAGAGCTATTTACAACTATCCTAAACACACTACTTAGACATCATATACACAATATGAGTTGTTACTAATAAAAGTTAAAATGACAACACTAAACCGGCTAATTATATCCAAAAGTGATCATGATGAAGACACTTGATGTTGATCACAAATGGACTGGACATCGGTACATCTGGAGGATCATGTTGTCCTCTATCCATGTCCTACATCGACTCCACTTCGATCTGATAAGCTCCTTAGTTATCAAGGTGATGTGTCTAAATGTCTCCCATACCCTTTCCACCCCGACTGCGCCTTATATCTGATAAGATCCAAGATAATATCTCTTGGAGCCTTTTCAACATCCAAGCCCTCATGACAACAGCTCTGAAGATGAATCATGTCATCATCTTCTCATAGTAGCCGCGTCACAACACGACATCCACCCCCTCTAAACCTGTGCATCCTCCAGTATGCACCAAGAAGTTATCGAAGGTGTGCGCGGCGTCAAATTAGATCAACTTGATCTTTTACTCTAGCTAGATACTCCCCATATGACTCATCTTCACCAAAAAGGTCAAACTCCTCCTCAAGTTGGCCAAGGTTGATCTTCTTATCCCGACTTTTGAAGATCTTTATTCGCTTTCCTGCAATATGTACCTTTAGCTTTATACCATCCAACTCTCTTAGTGAATAAGTAGCATTGTCATGAACATTGATCACCACATATGGCCCAAACCACCTCTTTGGAAACTTCCTCAAGGTGATATGTTAGTTATCCAGACTATTGTCATACATCAACACCCAATCACCTTCTTTAACCTCCTTTGGTCTCAACCTATGACGTTTGTCAAATCTGTCCTTGTTTCAAATCTGTTGTTGCGTGCCTCTCTAAGTCTCTCCATTGCCAATTGTACATCCTCCGTTCTCCTCTCCAGCTGTCGAATGCGTATCGCCAAAAGATCTTCTCTACTCAGATTATCCTCCCAAGGCAACACACTCCATGTACGAATGTTTTCCTCTATTGGCATAATTGGCTTTTGGCCTTGCATTAACTCTGATGGCATATAGCCGGTCATAGAGCTATGGGTCGTACGATCAGCCCATAATGCAAAAGGTAACAAACGAGGCCATTGTCTAGCCTTCCCTCTACATGACTTCACAATTGCTTTGGTAATAGGTTGATGACCCCTCTCACTCTTCGCATTCCCTTCTCGATTATAAGAAGTGGTGAGAGACAACTTGACTCCACATCTCTCAAAGAAGTCACATGCCTCTTGAGCATTCAACTCTCCTCAATCAGCGGTTATCTTCCCAACACATCCATAACGACACACAACGTCCTCCAAAAGAAATCTGCAAACCCCTTCTGTTGCTTTTGATTGTAGTGCTCTTCCCTCCACTTTATTGGATAGATCCTCCCTTGCTAACACTATATACCTCATCTGCCCTAATCCCATCGGCATGACCACCAAATCCACAACCCACTTGTAATGGATAGCAAGTGGATATGTTGGATGCAAACCATCACGGTGTCGGATTACAGAATACATTTGACACGTCTCACAAGTCTCTACAAATCCTACCACATCCTTGTAGATGTTTTTTCACCAATATCTCTCTTTCAATTTCATGAAAATGGCATATATCCCCTTGTGGTCTGCCCATAAGCTTTCATGAAACTCCTGCATCAACTCCTATTGAGCCTCCTTTCCATAAATCACACGTTGTGGCATGTCACCCTTCCGCTTGAGTCTCTTCCATAGGTATCCATCTTGTAACATGTAGATGTAGGCCTTCCTTCTTACATGTTTGAATTCATGATCACTCCAACCGCTTTGTAGTGCTAGTGTGATGAGATATTTTCCAATATCTAACCACTCACCCTCATACAAATCCTCCATAAACATCTCCAAACTTTATGTTACTCCTTGCTGATGAGCCACAGAATGAAATGTCGTTCCTACATCATCAGTATCATCAATCATTTCTTCTTTTCCCTCATATCTAGCTCTTGACAACACATCTGCCACCTTGTTATCCTTTCTTGCCACATGCCTGAACTCCGGATTCAGTGTCTTGATGTAAGCTATACTCCTCAACATTGCAATATCTGGTGTATTGCAATTGGTGATCATCCCCAACAACGGTAAACAATCCGTCTCAATAATCACATATGCTCCAATTAGGTAGTTCCTTTCCGACTTTATAGCTGTAACAACACCCCACAACTCCTTCTTCACTTGAGGATAACTTCGTTGTCTTTCACTCAAGACCTTGGCTCCAAATCTCATATCAGACCTACTTCCTTCATCTTCGTCATCCTGCCCCACGGCCCATCCTATGGCAATAGGACTAGTATCCACTGTCAATATCACTGGCTTGTCATCATGATATTCTATCCTTCTCAAAACCAGAGGTGATGACATACACCTCTTCAACTTCCTCATGGACTCTACATGTCTATTCTCCCATACAAACTTCTGACTTTTCCTTAACAGTCCATATAATGGATCTGTTATATGAGCATAGTGAGGAATCCATATGTGATAGAACACAACAGCACCTAAAAACCGCCTCACTTCTGTCAAGGAGTTGCATATTTCGCACATCCTTTGAATAACATCCACCTTGTTGGGATGTGGTTTTCGACTGTACCATCCACACAGATGACCAATAATGAAAACCTCCCGTACTCCAAATATAGATTTTTCTCCTGACAATGTAAGATGAACCTCCTCCAATCGAGATAATATCCTCTCATAATCTTCAATGTGATAATTCACAAACTTCCGACAGCCCTTTCGATCGATGGTTCCATCCTTCTCCTCTTCTGTACATCCCTTGATTGGCACATCATCTAGAAAAGGCATAGTCTTCTCCGGAATAAAGTCCCTTAACACTTTATTCATCCTATTCATCATGTGTGCTACTGAATTTGTGGCCCCTTGTGGCAATGTGCACATCCTTACCAAGCCCAAGGATGTTGTCATTGTGGTAACATCCCTGTTTCCTTCTAATAGTTGAAATTGATCATACCCAGAGTAAAGATCTCCCTTGGAGTAGATAGTTGTCCCTACAAACTCGTCCATAATTGGTCCCACCCCCATATTCATGATAGTCACTTGATTCACCGGTTGCATGTCTTGAATGAATCGTAGTGATCCATTCTTTTTTGGCACTGTAAACCACCGACTTGAATATGGTGCAAAGAATGGCTCCAAAATCCTCATCTTCATCTTCTCCTTCAACAACTCAGTGAGTTTTGGAAGATGGACCCTAGGTACTAGGATCGGTCTCAAGTCCCAAGGCGCATGAGACACAGTAAAAATGATCATGGGAGCTACTACATTAGGATCCACACACCCTATCTCCTTTGCTTCAAAAGAGAATGCTTTTCCATGCCTAGCAAGCATCTCTTTGAAACACCTTTCTTCATTTGCAAGAAGTAAACCATCACATCCAACCTTCAACTCCTTCATAGTGGTTTCAGTAAACTTGTGTCCCATTTTACTAGGATCCCTCAAGTTACTTTCTCTACTCGCTTGCTGCACTTGTTCCTTTGAGTTCTTTGGTAAAGGAGCAGCTATCGGTTTCACCTTCTTATCAACCATTTTATATTTGGTCTCCACTCGAACCTCTGCTTGGAACATCTTAATAGTGGAGTAGAGCTCTCTAGAGTGAACCTCCACTATCTTGTCTTCATCGCCAAACCCAATCTCCATCATCTCCTTCAACGGATCTCCCAAACCATACTCCTCATAAACTCCTGATATATATTCACCTTCCTCAAGAAGCTTCAAATCTCCAAGGTTTTCTTCATATCTGTGTAGTTTGTTCTTCTCCCATCTTTTCAAATCAGCAACCTCCTTGTATGTAGCATATCCATCACGTGAAAACTCCATCAATCCTGTACAAAAGGTACCTTTCTCTTGCATAGGTGAGAATACCTTCTTCTCCGTACCACTATATTCTCTCTCTACAACGGTACTTCCTCAAAATCCTCAAAATCTTCAGATTTTGGGAAAGCTCCTTCTCTCAACCGTGCTTTGTTTCTCTCATGATTTGCCGATATTGTTAGAAATTGCACTAACCGCTTTCCATCTTGGTTGCGAATTCATGCATATGCCGATCCATCATCAAGCACTCTTGTCTCCATCCGGAGTGCTATAATGTATGGTTGCCCAAGAATCAATGGGTATGAAGTTGAGTCTTGCACAAAGAAATTTTGCCCAACTATAACATCCCTAATCTTCACTGGAACATCTCGGCACGCTCCATACAAGTCCCCTTGAGTGTTGTTGGCTGCCCTAATCACCCAACCATGCTTGGTATCAATAGGCCACTTCCCCCTCTTGTTGAGTTCTCTCGACAGTATATTGATCTCCGATCTATGATCAATCAATGCTAACACAAGTTCACTAAGATCCCCTAGTTTCACAAGGGTTTCAGTAGTCGCTCTTGCTCAATGCAATCGGGTGTAGTGACTAGACACCTTCACATCTTCTTCTTTGGCCTCATCCTCAAAACAAACGTTCTGAGATTTCACTCCACAACACTCTACGAGCGCATCTTCTTCATCCCTTGATACCTTTGTACCCATAGCATGAAGTAGAGCAATCTCATTGGAAATCTAACGTTTCCTCTTGATGATATCAATGATAACATCATGAAACTCACTCTTTGCTATTCCAAGTATCTCCCTCAAGGTAAACTCTACCTTGGCACTCAAAATCCTCTCCTCCAATACGCCCTTCAAATCTGTTGCCGCCTCAATATCCGATTGTAGTTTGTAAGCTGGTACTTTCCCCTTGTCCTTCTCACCCCCTTGGTTCTTTCCTTAGACCTCAAAGGACCAGCTTTCTCCATAGCGTGATCATGTGGAAGAGGTGTATTAGGTCTAGCCAATCTCTTCAATGAGAGTCCTTTGTCAGAACCTTCCTCTTCCCTCCGTCTCTTCTCTTCCACCGATGCTTCATATTGAGTCTTAGCAATATAAGTATGAACTGACATGGTTTCTACTGGATCTTCCCATCCATTAGTACCAAGAATTTCCGCTGATGTTCTTAGAAGAGTCTCTCTAGCTACCTTCCCTTTCTCCATCGTAGCGAGAGCACTTGACCATAGGCCATTAAGCGGTACGTGACCTTCAAACTCCTCTACTGCTCCTCTAATCTTAGCACCACAGCTAAAAGCTTCAACTGATACCACTGCATGTGCACTATGATAATCTTCCAGCAATTTTCTCAAGCCTCCTTTACCAAAATTGGTTTGAATGGTTACTCCAGTATCCTTAAGGACTACCTTCCCTTAATTCCAAAAAATGTCTCCATTCTGCAGCGTATCACTCTCCACAACTTCTTGAAGAAGTTGCTTTAGTGTCCTCATTGGCCAAGACTCCTAGACCAATGAGAATGGAGAGTGTTATTTTGACCTCTAGTGTGGCCAAATTAGCTCCATTTTAACTTAGAGCTTTACAACTATCCTAAACACACTACTTAGATATCCTATACACAATATGAGTTGTCACTAATGAAAGTTAAAATGACAACTCGAAACTGGCTAATATACCCGAAAGTGATCACGACGAAGACACCGGATGTTGATCACAAATGGATTGGGCATCGGTGCATCTGGAGGATCATGTTGTCTTCTATCCATGTCCTACATTGACTCCACTTCAATCCGATTAGCTCCTTAGTCAGCAAGGTGATGTGTCTAGATCTCTTTCATACCCTTTTCACCCCGACTACGCTTTATATTTGATAAAATCCAAAATAATATCTCTTGGAGCCTTTTCAACATCCAAGCCCTACAAAGTTGATCCAACGGGGGGCTCTTAACAACCTTACAATGCCGTTGGTTATCTTAAGCTAAAGTATCGCCGTCATGACAATAGCTCTGAAGATGTCACATGTCATCATCTTCTGTAACACTAAAGGCAATGACTCCGGAATGACTTCCAAGATAAGAGATGTCTTCTCAAGACCTCTCCTTGATTTATATACTGTAGGACTAGAGGAGTCCGACATCCAAACTATGCCACATGGCTAACATGCGTAGATTGCATGTTTTGTTATCTTATCCTACCCAATTCCTAACAGATGTCTAGCACACAATCTAATCCACCAATGCATGGTAGCCACCTCGTCATTTACCCTTTTGCTTTTTGGATATTGCACATCACTATCTTGTCTTTTTGTGATCTAGTGACCACTCTACGCTTTGGCTAAACTAACTATGACTAACCAAGATTGGTTACAAACCTCCCCCCATTTAAGTCGCAACGTCCTCATTGCAAGAAGACTCAAAAGTCTCTACAAGTATCTTGGCATTTGTAAGATTTGCCAATGGTTTCCAAATAGCTTCATAAAGTGGATAACCTTTCCATTGGACTAGATATTCCACTTTGGGGTTTCGCTGACCTCTTGTCCGTTTCTTGAGGATTCTCTCAACCTCATATTCCTCTACACCATCAATCATGGCAGGTAAAGGAGGAGGTTGATGTGGGTTGCCAAAGGAAGGAGATCGTGGGGTATACTTCCTCAAGAGAGACACATGAAAAACGCGATGTATTTTCATGTGTGTTGGCAACTCTAACTTGTAGGAAACTTCTCTAATCCGTTGGACAATCAAGAAAGGTCCAATAAACCGTGGACTTAACTTTTGAACCCTATTAATGACAAATTGGTAGTAGACAACCACACCTGATTGCCTTTTTTAAACTCCACATGTCGTCGATGAGCATCAGCATATTGTTTTTACCGATTCTAGGCAATGGCTAATTTTTGCTTTGCTTGATGCACTCCTCGTTGGACTCGTGCCACAAACTCGTTCACTGATTCCACTTGGGTTGATGGTTCCTGCATGTGACCTACACTCACCAAGCTAGATGGGGTGATAGGGTGTTCTCCATACATCAAGAAGAATGGGCTGACTTTTGTGGATGCATTGATTGAGTTATTATAAGCAAACTCAATCAAGGATAAAAGTGCATCCTAACCTTCTTGCTCTTCCAAAGTGAAAGCTCTAAGCATGTCGTCAATAGTTCTATTTGCTCTTTCAGTTTGCCCATCTGTTTGAGGATGATAAGCTGTGGACATGGCTAGTTTTGTTTTGAATAGACCAAATAGGGTTTTCCAAAACATGCTAGTAAATTGAGTGCCCCTATCGGTGATGAGCACTGTAGCTAAACCATGTTGAGCAAAAACTGCATCCATATAAATTCAAGCAAGTTTAGGTGCAGTAACTGTTTTTGTTGTGGGCCTAATATGGATCATCTTGCTCAATTTATCCACAAAAATGACTATCGAATCATAATTGGTAGACGTCATTGGTAACTCACATACAATGTTCATACTAACGTGCTCCCATCTTCTAGTAGGTGTTGGTAGAGGCTATAGTAGACTTGCTTGTTTCTGATTGCTAGCCTTATTTTGTTGACAAGCCACACAACTTCGAACATAGCTGGTGATGTCCTCTCTTAGTTTTGGCCAAAAGTATACCCTTTGGACGCCTTCAATAGTCTTCTCCACTCCTACATGGCCCGCAATAGCTGAATCATGTGCCTCCTCTAACACTATTGTACGGAGAGCAACATCTGAGGGTATCCCAATCTTTCCCTTATAGAACGCCAATCCCCGTACTAAATATGCTCAACCCTGTTGAAGGGCTTGTGCAATCTCCTCATCCTCCTTGGTAGCGCGATGCAGGTTCTCCCACCATTCAGAGTGAATCTTCACCTCCGTGATGTGATTAATGCACGGCATTCGTGTCAATGCATCGGCAAGCTGCTTCTTTCCCTCCACATACACGATCTTCATGTTGAAACGATGTCGCCATTCAGCCCAACGAAATCCCGCTTTTGAGAGGTCCTTTTGAGTTTCTAAATAAACCAAAGGCTTGTGGTCTGTCTCAACCACAAACTCCTTATCTCCGAGATAGTGCTTCCAATGTTTAGTAGCCAAAACAATGGCTAACTCCTCCCTCTCTGTGGTATGATAATTTTGCTCCGCCGGAAAAAGTTTTTGTGAGAAGAAAGCAATTGGGTGCCATCCATCTTTCCATTCCTGTTGTAACACTCCTCCAACTGCCACACCTGATGCATCCGTAGCAAGTTTTGTTGGTCTACCTAGTTCATACCATTTAAGGATTGGTGCATGTAAGAGCGCATCCTTCAAAGCTTGAAATGCAATCTCTTGAGCTGTACCCCATTGCCATTTCTGCCCTTGGCCTAAGAGACTTGTTAAGGCTTGAGCAATACGAGCAAAAGCCTCCACAAACCTTCTATAGAAGCCGGTTAAACCCAAGAAACTACGTAGTTGAGTCTAATTCTCTGGGGCAATCCAATTTTGAATGGCTTCCACTTTGTCACTCATGACTTGGATGCCATCAGCACTAACTCTGTGGCCTAGGTAATCTACTTCGCTTTTACCAAACTCAAATTTTGACATCTTAGCATACAACTTATTTTCTCTCAACACTTGAAGTACTTCTCGTAGATGTTTGTGATGATCTTGTAAGGACTTGCTATATATCAAGATATCATCTAAAAATACAATCACTGATTTATCTAGATATTTACGAAAAATATCATTCATCAGTCCCATGAATGTGGCAGGGGCATTGGTTAAACCAAATGGCATAACTAGATACTCAAAATGACCATATTTAGTTCTAAAAGCTGTCTTTTGTGTGTCTTCATCCGCCACTCTGATCTGATTGTATCCACTTTTAAGATCAAGTTTGGTGAAATACTTACCTCCATGAAGTTGATCAAACAAGTCATCCATTCGCGGTAATGGATACTTGTTTTTCACCATTTGTTGATTTAGAGCACGATAGTCCATGCACATCCGCATGGAGCCGTCCTTCTTCTTCACGAACAATACTGGAGCTCCATATGGTGACACACTAGGTTGGATAAACCCCTTCTCCAACAACTCTTCCAATTGTGCCTTGCATTCCTCATTTCGTTTGGTGCAAGTCGATAGGGACTTTTACAAGGAGGAGAACTTCCTGGTAAGATCTCTATCTTGTGATCCACTCTCCTTCTTGGTGGTAAACCCGAGGCAAATCATTCGAAAACATCTTGAAACTCATTCAAGATACAATTTAACTCCTCATGTATAAAAGATTGCTCTTTTGGAGCGCTTACATCTCTTATTAGGCCCAAAAAATATACATCTTTGTGACTGATAGCGGTTCTTCCTATCACGTAGAGAGGTAAGTTTTTGTGTCTTGATCTAAGTCTATCTCCAAAGATCCTCCAACTGATGGTTTTTACTATCTTCCTTTGCCAATCTACCTCATGATTATATTTTTCCATCCAAGGCATACCCAAAATAGCATCATAGTGAGCTAATCGAATAACTCTCCACTCCAACGATTCCTTGTATTGCCCAATCTTCAACTCCACTTTCCTAGGAATGCTCTGAATGCTCTCTATTTGCCCGTTTGTCAACTCTACCTTTTCACTCTCATCTTTCTCTAAAGCTAATCCCAACTTTATAGCAATAGATCGAGATAGAAAATTTTCTGTAACTCCTGGGTCAATCAATACTCTCACTTTTACTCCTTCTATCTCGCCATCCGTCACAATCAAACATGTTTACTTCTTTCTCAAACCATTTACCTCATATTTGTGCTTCCTTCCCTCGCCCTTCCTCCTTTTCATCGAACCAGTAAGGCCGAAGGCAAGGTTACTGGTGCTCGTCGTTTCCCTGGTTTCCATCGGTCATTTCGTCTCCACCTTCAAGATTGTTGAAAGCTCGTCGATAGGGGGGTCTAGCTCCTCTTGCTAGAACTTGGATACGGAAATTCATGTCAATGTGACCAAATCTTCCACAATTATAGCATTGCCTCATTTCTCGTCTTTCCTCTACTCCGTCTCCTCCTCTTGAATTTCCTTCTCAATGAGGATTCGAGTTGCAACAATCTCCTCCTTGTGCGTTCACTCCCCTTGGAATGAAATCTTCTCTCCTCCTTATGTTGCCCAACTCCATAGGCATTGGTCCATAGTATTGATTTGTGGGAACTGATACCTCTCCACTGTTGTGGTAGACGTTGGACATTCGTTGTGCACAAGCAATAGCCTCGTTCAAGTTGCTTGGATTTTCCTGAATCACCTCCTGTTGAATCTTTTTCTTCAACCCTCTCTTGAATAAATCAAGGGCTTCAGCTCCACTCATATCTCGTATCTGAATTCGAAGTTCTCAAAATTTCTCAATGTACTCCTCCACACTTTCCGTCTGTTCAAGTTTCCACAACCTCATCCGTGCCGTGATGATGGGATCAACTGCTTGAAAATTCTGAACAAGACCTCGTTTCATTGCACTCCAAGTAACATGTTGGTCTAACTCATTGAGCTCCATCATCCAACCCTGAAACCAAGTAGATGCTTTCTCCAACAACAAAGTACGAACAAAAAGACCTACAATGTGATCGTTGATATTGAACAAAGCAAGATGATACTCCATTCTCTCAATCCAACCTTCCAAAACTCCCATGTTCGACTACGCCTGCAGAAGGTTCTATCTTACAAGCTTTTTGTCATCTTCTTTAATCATGGATGTCTGAAGATCTAGCTCTCTTGCTCATTGTCTTGCTTGGGCTTCAAGAGCACGGGCTCTCACTGTTTCTTCACTCTCCACCATGGATGGTGATGTCTCCATTTCCATTTGAGTTTCTCTCATTCTCTCATTTTTCATTCCTCTCGTTTTGACAACTGTCAATTCTTGAGCTAACTCTTGTACTTGAGTCTGGCTTTGCTCAAATGTGTTTCTCAAATCTCTCAACTCCTGAATCATTTCTCTCAAAGTGTCCTCCATGATTCGCCTCCGTCCCCTCTCTCTCAAGATAGGGTTAAGATGAACACTCTCCAATTTCTCAAGATTGGCAACACAAAAGGAATAGGTGATGCTATCACCTCATGGTAATACTCCTCTCCAAAGTTTCTAATAACTAGGCTCCGAAACATAGCTTTAGGATGATACACACAATAGATTTCACACCGTGTGTTCAATCTCACAGGTGGTGGTCTATTGAGGTCCATCTCTAAACTAAAATGTAAATCGTGAGATCCCAAGTAACATCGTAGGTGACTATAGGTAAGATAACAGGATCTCGAGATCTCGAGATCATGAAGTTGGCACCAAAATGATAAACCATATACTGAGTCAACCTTGCTCTCTCAATGTATAACAGTTTGACATGAAAAGGATTAAGAAATGGAAATCTCTCGGTACTATTCTATCTCCCCCATCCATAACCCGCACCCACAATAACCCCCTTCCACTACTTTACTCAATGGCCACCGCCACCTCTAACAAACACTCTCTCCTCAAATAATTGTACAAAACCTGCACTATTCTTCCAAGAGGGGTGATCCACACTCATAGGAACAATAAGCTTTGCTCGATACCATTGTAACATCAAGGCAATGACTCCGAATGACTTCCAAGATAAGAGATGTCTTCTCAAGACCTCTCCTTGATTTTATATAATCAGAGGACTAGAGGAGTCCGACATCCAAACTATGCCACATGGCTAACATGCGTAGGTTGCATGTTTTGTTATCTTATCCTACCCAATTCCTACGTCTAGCACACAATCTAATCCACCAATGCATGGTAGCCACCTCATCATTTACCCTTTTGCTTTTTGGATAGTGCACATCACTATCTTGTCTTTTTGTGATCTAGTGACCACTCTACGCTTTGGCTAAACTAACTATGACTAACCAAGCTTGGTTACATCTTCTCATAGTAGCCGCGTCACAACACGACACCGCTTGAAACATCTCTGTTGTTGCCGGATCAAGTTGCACCTTAGGTACCTCGCCGACTCTGCTCGACCCCTCCCCACTCATTGTAATCTTCCTTGTGATCTTGAACAACCAGTCAGCCTGTTGCTAATATGAAGTCGTCTTGATTGTTGATCCCACGAATTCCCCAAGTATCCAACCTTTTGCGTTTATCTACTATGATCTAAATCTAGATCCCCATGGTCTATGCCTAATGGATTGGACAACCTAACCTGCCATCACCTCAAGCACTCTTGGGAGAGTAGGTCATCACTTGCAACTTCTCACAAGAGAAATATGCAACACGAACTAGAATGGTAACCGGTGATAAAGTCCGGAGCACTCCTATAGAATTAGACGCCCACACAAATCCTGCGTGACGCACACACAAAAAGCCAGTATGGAGGGGATCCAAACACAAGAAGCAAACAACGATCCTCCATACTTAAATTGTCCCAACCCACCCATGACTGACTCTTGCCATCACCTGGCATTTGACATATCATAAAACTCAACGTTCTGCGCTAAGCTATCACTTTAGAGTTCTTACAATCTGATTTCTAACTAATTTGATATCTCAAATCCAAACAAAACTTGAACTTGCATCCTAATATCTCAAGGCCAACCCACAATCTGAACTTGCAATCTACACCTTACTCTAAACTTGGAACAATCAACCATAAACCAAAACTCATGAATTTGTAAACTCGCAACAAGAGAACTCATGAAAGTTCCTCCACCTCAAAGATTTCACGTCAAATTCACCACCTATGTTGCATGGATATTTCTTTGCTCTGAGAACGCCTGAGCGTCTGGATGTAGAAGAACCCTCCTGAACCTTGTGTGAGTTGACAATTTCTTCTTCTTCTCCTCAGCACTCCATATTCGAGTTCATTACAATCGGTAAAACTTCAGCGGAAGAAGATTATGATACCCAATGATTGGACCAATAACTCTTGCCTAAACTTCAGAGAAAATTTCTCTACAACCTCTTTGTTCTCTCAAAAAAGTTTCATATATTTTCCTCTTCTAGATCTCTCAGAACAATTATCGGGTTACACACTGTATCACAAGGCAATATGCATCACATGTACTAAACCCATCACACATCCCAATCATTGACTCCAATTGCTCTCAAATTTCATGAAAAGGTCACATATCATCCAAATTCAACTGTAGAAAGTTTTATTGATGAAACTTTCTAATAGCAAAAGATATGATTGCTATACTAACTTTGTGAGAGTCAGTACAATCCTGCAACTCTGACTGTATACACAAACTTCAACCTATCACTCCGTACTCAAAACTCATCCAATTGAGTCGAAATTTCAATCCAAACACAAGCCTAAGTTGTAACTATATCTCACTTGAATCAGATTTCTCAAAACCCTCGTAGGATTCTCAAAAACACCCCCAACACACTCAAAGATCTAAATTTCTCTCTCTATCTTTGAATCATCATATGAGAGTGACAAACCCCTCAAATGCATCCATTCTTGAGCCCACATCGTAGCTCTTCCCATCAACTCTCTAACCTTGTCCCCAAATCTTTGAATGTCCCCCTAAAAGGTCTCTAAAACCCCTCAAAACCTCGAAGAAGTTGCCCTAGTGCCCTCATTGGCCAAAACTCCTAGACCAATGAGAATGGAGAGTGTTATTTTGATCTCTAGTGTGGCCAAATTAGCTCCATTTTAACTTAGAGCTTACAACTATCCTTAACACACTACTTAGACATCCTATACACAATATGAGTTGTTACTAATAAAAGTTAAAATGACAACTCGAAACCGGCTAAATATACCCGAAAGTGATCACAATGAAGACACCGGATGTTGATCACAAATGGACGGGGCATCGGTACATATGGAGGATCATGTTGTCCTCTATCCATGTCCTACATCGACTCCACTTCGATCAGATAAGCTCCTTAGTCTGCAAGGTGATGTGTCTAGATCTCTCCCATATCCTTTCCACCCCGACTGTACTTTATATCTTATAAGATGCAAGATAATATCTCTTGGAGCCTTTTCAACATCCAAGTGAAACACTAGGGAAGTGAGGAGAGACCATTCGAATAGCTAAAGAAATTCTGAAGGTGAGAGATACCTCAATGGTCTCTCTTTCTCCATATATAGTCCTCAAAAAGGTACAAACTAGATAAGGTTACACAACCATCATCCACTCAATTCCTCGTGGATCGATGATGTGGCGGACATCCCTAAGAGCACACGGATTGCTGACGTGGCACCTTTAGATACTCCACTAATAGTCAACTTAAGACTATCTATCATCTCCTTGCGCAACCTCTACTTTAGTTCTCACTAACTAAAGATGGTTACAAATCTCCCTCCTTTTAAGATGCAACATCCTCGTTGCATACACGTTCAAACTCTTGAACGATCAAAGATGCATTGGCTAAGTTCTTTGCCGGTTCCCAAGTTGATTCATATGATGGATATCCCTTCTATTGAACCAAATACTCCGTTTTTGGATATCTATGATCCCAAATCCATTTTTTTAGAATCTTGTCAACCTCAAATTCTGCCTGATCTGCTACCATAGTAGGTAAAGGAGGAGGGGTTGATGGATTTGTGAACTGCTTGGGATGTGGTACATGTTTTTGCAATCGTGACACATGAAATACAGGATATATTTTTCAAATGCAACGGGAGCTCTAACTTGTAAGACACCACGCCAACACATTTCAACACCACAAAAGGACCGATGAATCGAGGGTTAAATTTTGGTGTTCCTACAAGTGACAAATTGGTCGTGGATAGCCAAACTTGATCTCCTTCTTGAAAATTCACCTCCCTGCAATGAGCACCTGCATATTGCTTTTGTCGATTTTGAGCAATTCCCAACTTCTCCTTTGCTTGATGCATTCCTTTGTGTATGTGCTCCACAAAATCATTGATTGCCGCAACTTTGGTTGAAAACTCCTACCCCTTAGAAATTCTCAACAAACTAGAAGGTGTCAAAGGATGAGCTCCATACATCAGATAAAATGGAGTCACTTTTGTGGATGCATTAACATAATTATTATATGCACAGTCCACTAGAGTCAGAAGAGTATTCCACTCTTGTTGTTCCTCCAAGGTGAATGCTCGCAGCATATCCTCTATTGTTCTATTGGCCCTCTCTGCTTGACCATCAGTTTGAGGATGATATAATGTAGACATTGCTAGCTTTGTTTTGAATAAACCAAACAAGGTTTTCCAAAACAAACTAGTAAAATGAGTTCCTCTATTTGTGATTAAGACTTTGCTTAATCCGTGATTCACAAAAACTGCATCTAGATACAGATGAGCAAGTTGTGGTGTCGTCACTGTCTTTGTGGTAGGTCGGATGTGTATCATCTTACTCAATTTATCCACAAAGACCATAATTGAATCATGTACTAAAGAGGTTTTTGGTAACTCAAATACTAGATCCATAATAACATGTTCCCATCGTTGTTCGAGAATGGGAAGGGGTTGTAGTAAACTTGCTAGTTTTTTATTCCCCGCCTTATTTTGTTGACATGCGACATAGCTTCGAACATATGCCTCCACATCTTCCCGCATCCTTGGCCAATACTACACTCGTTGTATGCTCTCCAAAGTCTTTTTAGCTCCCACATGCCCCGCAATGGCTGTATCATGGCCTTCTGACAATACCATTGTGCGTAAATCTGGATCTTGTGGGATCCATATACGCTGCTCCTGAAGCGCTAGACCTCGAACCTTCCGTGTCGTCTTTGCCTGAAGT
Organism: Marchantia paleacea; assembly: GCA_014180765.2. NCBI lineage: Eukaryota > Viridiplantae > Streptophyta > Marchantiopsida > Marchantiales > Marchantiaceae > Marchantia > Marchantia paleacea. Next base: position 2,288,108 of record MUAA02000064.1, read on the forward strand.
GCTTTCATGATCTACTCATCCTACTTTGTTGTAGTCATGATTAGAGACCACCAATCAACTTGGATTTTCACCTTTGTGATATTGTTGATACACGGCATCTGCGTGAGAGCATCTGCAAGTTGTTTCTTGCGCTCCACATACACTATCTTCATGTTGAATTCTTGACGTCATTCTGCTCATCGAATTTGTCGTTTGGAGAGATCTTTCTGAGTTTCCAAATACACCAATGATTTGTGGTCGGTTTCTAAAACAAACTCCTTGTCTCCCAAGTAGTGCTACCAATATTTCGTGGTTAGAACGATGGCTAACTCCTCTCATTCAGTTGTGTGATAGTTTTGCTCAACTGCCACCAACTTTCGGGAGAAAAAGGCAACCGGGTGCCAACCATCCACCCAATCTTGTTGAAGAATTTCACCCACTGTTGTACCTAATGCATCAATAGCCAACTTGATTAGTCAATTAGGATCATACCACTTGAGAATAGATGCATGGAAGAGAGCATCTTTCAATGCTTGAAATGCTAACTCTTGTGCGGTTCCCCATCTCCATTTTTGACCCTTTCCTAGCATAGATGTTAAGGTTTGGGCAAGGCATGCAAAAGCTTTAACAAATCTACGATAAAATCCTTTAAGACCTAAAAAACTCTTTAGCTGAGTTTGATCCTCTAGTGCTGTTCATTGTATGGCTTTTATCTTCTCACTCATCACTTGGATTCCCTCCACTGTGACTCGATGGCCTAAATAATCTACTTCTGATTTGCCAAATTCACATTTTGAAGCTTTGGCATATTACTCATTCTCTCGCAAAACCTAGAATACCTCTTGTAAATGTCGCATATGATCTTCTAAGGTTGTACTATATACCAAATTATCATCCAAAAAGACAATAACAGATTTGTCTAAATAAGGATGAAAAATATCATTCATTAATCCCATGAATGTGGCATGTGCGTTAGTGAGACCAAAAGTCATCACTAGATACTCAAAGTTGTACCCGCTCCTCAAATCTAGTTTGGTGAAGTACTTCGTCCCTTGAAGTTGGTCAAACAAATCATCCATTCGAGGTAATGGATACTTGTTTTTCACCGTTTGTTGATTCAATCCATGATAGTCAATGCACAATCTCATACTCCCATCCTTCTTCTTCACAAACAGCACATGGGCTCCATAAGATGAAATGCTTGGTTGTATGAACCCCTTTCTCAACATCTTCTCCACTAGAGCTTTACATTCCTCCAACTCATTTGGAGCCAAACGATATGGAGCTTTATATGTTGTCGTGTTGTGACGTGGCTACTATGAGAAGATGATGACATGTGTCATCTTCATAGCTGTTGTCATGACGGTGATACTTTAGGTTAGGATAACCGACGGTGCACTGTAAGGCTGTTAAGAGTCCACAGTTGGATCAACTTTGTAGGGTCAGAATGTTGAAAAGGCTCCAAGAGATATTATCTTGGACCTTATCATATATAAAGCGTAGTCAGGATGGAAAGGGTGTGGGAGAGAGCTAGACACATCACTTTGCTAACTAAGGAGCTTATCTCATCGAAGTGGAGCCGACGTAGGACATAGATAGAGGACAACATGATCCTCTAGATCTACCGATGCCCAATCCATTTGTGATCAACATCCGGTGTCTTCATCATGATCACTTTCGGACGTGGTTAGTGTATCATTTTGGAGATAACTTTATGCAACAAGTGATAAATTCCCTGCACCGATTATTCTTCAGCTTGTTTCCTACGGCGCGATTTGGGACGTAACAATATACGTTTTGATTTAGTTTGGACGCTATGGATTTGAACTTACCAGTAGTTGTGGCTTTTAACACATGGGTTCCAATCCATCACTATTGCTTACCAAAAACAAGCCATAGGGAATTGATTGTTAGGAACTTTGGCGAGGAGTATTATTCTCAAGTTATAAACTCCCCGGTTCCGTTTGTAGTTCCGTTCATACTTACCCGGTTTCGAGTTGTCATTTTGACTCTTTATTAATGGCAACTCCTATTATGTATATGATGGCTAAGTAGTGTGTTTAGGATAGTTGTAAAGCTTTAAGTTAATATGAAGCTAATTTGGCCACACTAGAGGTCAAATTAACACTCTTCATTCTCACTGGTCTTGGAGTTTGGACCAATGAGGGTACTTGGGTAACATCTTCAAGGTTTTGAGGAGTTTTGGAGATCTTCTAGGGGGACATTCAGAGATCTGAGGGTTGGGTTGGAGAGCTTACGGGACGAGCTACGACATGGGCTCAAGAATGGATGGATTTGTCACTCTGAAATGGTGATTCAAAGATAGAGTGAGAAATTTAGACCTTTGAGTGTATTTGGGATGTTTCTGAGAATCTTACGAGGGTTTTGGGAGATCTGAGTCAACTGTGATATAGTTTACGACTCAGTCTTGCGTTTGGATTGAAATTTCGACTCAATTGAATGAGTTTTGAGTACATAGTGATAGCTTGAAGTTTGTGTATACAGTCAGAGTTGCAGGATTGCACTAACTGTCACGAAGTTAGTATAGAGATCATATCTTTTAATATTAGAAAGTTCTGTCAATAAAACTTTGAACAATTCAAGTTCTGATAATGAATGACCTTCTCATGAAATCTGGGAGCAATTAAAGTCAAGGATTGGGATGTGTGATGGGTTTTGTACACAGGGGTCTTCATATTGCCTTGTGATACAGTGTGCAAATCAACAGTTGTTTTGAGAGATCTACAAGAGGAAAACATTTGAAACTTTTCTAAGAGATTGAAAGGGTTGTGGAGAAATTTTTTGTAAAGTTTAAACGAGAGTTATTGGTAGAATCATCGGCTATCATAATCTTCTTCCGCTGACGTTCTACCAATTTATAACAAACTCGAATGTGGAGTGTTGAGGAGAAGAAGAAGAAATTGTCAACTCACATGAGGTTCTAGAGGGTCTTCTACAGCCATGCGCTCGGGCGTTCTCAGAGCAAAGAAATGTCCATGTGACAACGTGTTGAACGGAACCAATGCGGGTGGTTCATGATTCAAATCCATCCAACATTCAGTATAGAATGTAAATGGTACAATCCCACGTTTCTCCATAACTGGCAATCGGAAGTATCATTGGTACTGGTGATGCCATCACTCGAGCCATAAAATCTGCACCCCAATTTGCCACAAGGTACACTATGAAAACATGCTTCTCCATGAATCAAATATGGATGTTGAATAGACTGGGAAATGGAAAGTTTGGTACATGATTTCTCTCAGGCACAGCCATACCTGCAGCCCACAATTTTCCCTTTCCCCTTTACTCTACATGCAGATCAATGAACTCTGCCAGTCTCTATACAACTCTCAAGAACTTAAAGTTATCATCATGATCTTGCCATTCCACGAGTGGTAATCCACACTCAAAGAAAGAGCAAGTTCGCTCTGATACTATTGTAACACTAGGGAAGTGAGGAGAGACCACTCGAATAGCTCAAGAAATTTTGAAGTTGAGAGACACCTCAATGGTCTCTCTTTCTCCATATATAGTCCTCAAAAAGTTACAAACTAGATAAGGTTACACAACCACCATCCACTCAATTCCTCGTGAATCGATGTCATGGCGGACATCCCTATGAGCACACGGATTGCTGACATGTACCCCAACTAACACGTTAACTAACACACAAGAAACACAACCTAAAGAGTACACGGATTGCTGATGTGGCACCTTTAGATACTCCACTAATAGTCAATTCAAGACTATCTATCTCCTCCTTGCATAACCTCTACTTAAGATGGTTACACCAAGCCCTACAAAGTTGATCCAACAGTGGGCTCTTAACAACCTTACAATGCCATCGATTATCCTAACCTAAAGTATCATCGTCATGACAACAGCTCTGAAGATGACACATGTCATCATCTTCTCATAATAGCTGCATCACAACACAACAACATATTCTATGAATGCAAGTAGGGTTCGAGGATTTTGTTTTACGTTACATAGACGTTACACTTGCCAAATATGTTTTGCATGTAGATGAACTTCCTCTCCTAGGGGATCTACAAGTGACGTTTGATATACTCTCATCTAGTATTGCTTGTCTACCCACCTACCTTCTTTGCACGGTTCCTCGTTCATTTACATTCATATCACGTTTGACAGCCTTTGATAGGAGGATCATGGGCGTCTTTTGTAACATCATGGGACCTGTGACCTCCGGGCTGACTCTCACTCAGGTTTACCTCCGATGGCTTTTTGGAAGCTCATGAATCTAGAAGGACTTAGTATAACCCTATGACCATGACCCTAATGCACACTCTTACATAAACTCTCAAAGTTCAAGCTCCATTATGCACATTCTCACCAAAAGTAAGATATCACTCGAAAGGAAGGGATACTTTGATAATCAAAGTCTTCATTGAATCAAGGCTCCACTCCGAACATGACGTCTCCAAGAACCAAGCTCCCCAAAACTAAGATCACCACACTATCTTCTCCCAAAACTAACTTCCATTGAAAAATTACTTGAGAGGTGCTTCTCAACCTCTCTATTTATACTACTTAGAATCTTACCCTAGTAGCTACAAGTAATCATCATGTAACTTCATTTTACCAAGTTTAAACGAGGTAGAGATCACAAACCCCAAGGAAAAGGGTACATGGCAAAATGCAATTGGTCCACTTGGATCTTCTAGAAGCCCAACTACTCCCTAATTGACTTCTAGTGTACCAAGTCAATCTCGTCCCTAGATTTAAGGATCTTCACCAAGTCCAAGAAATGAAAACTAGTCCAAGTCAAGGAAAGTCAAGATACCCATATGATGGAATCTATTCCTTGATTCTTACTAAACAACAAAATAGTAGTTCTCATCTACCATATCAAAAATTATTCTATATTTTCCTTCAACTTAATCATAACTAGCTAAACATAGTCATGACTAAGATAAACTTAGACACAATTTAAATATACTTATATTTTAAAATCAATGATGTTACATGATCAACAAACACTTCATTGCCCTATGTATCCTTCTGCCAATTTCCATTAGAGTTTTCCTCAAATGATTATTGTCAAGATTTAGATTTTAAGTTTTTTCAAAAGAAACCAAGTAAAATAACAAAAGTGATGGGAAGATCCCATCAAATTGTACAAACAAACAGGTCACATGGGGCTAGCCCCAATGTTGACTTTAAGTTGAGGTTCATGTGCAACTGAAATCAAATTTACGATAGAGGGACTTTGAAGTGTATTTTGAGTTACTCTAAAATCGGGAGGACAAATTTTTAGAACATTGTAGTGTTTAATAATTAAGACAAGTAACAATTACACAGTGCAGACTTAAAGCGCGCGGAGGGCCGTGGCCCGATAAAATGTACTGCAGGAAAACCGGAATTTCACCTCCAAAAGTCGCATAAAAAAATGGAAAAAACATTATTCGACCAAACGTAGAATGCAAAAACACATCATCTCCCTGTGGTAGAGCACTACTTGCCTCAGATAAACATGCAAATAGAACTTATGGACCCATAAACTCCATAAAAAAGAAAAAGTTGCCAAAGGATATAGGGGAAAATTATGATACAGTTACCTCGGTACTTGAACCCTTTTTTTAATCTACTGCAGAGTAGGCGTAGCCTACTCGACTCCCGAGCCTGGCTCGGTAAAGTCCCTAACTACAACAGGGATACTCCCCCTGCCGACAAACATAGTAGTATACAAGAGGTGGGTAAAACCTGGCCTGCCGTGGGAAAAAAAACCGCACAACCCCAAGCGGAGGTGAGAAAAGAAAAGGACGGACGGAGCAAGGAGACCGCGAGACAGAACCAACCCTGCAGGTAGGTGTGTACTGTAGTTTGGAAAGGTTTGTTTGTTGTGTCATTTAGCAAACTGGTTCTCCACAACATATTGTATTCCCAGGATGCAGTACAGTTCTGTACGGTAATGTACCGTACAGAACACTAGGAGAATAATAGTAGCACAATTTTCTCCCTGCGAAAAGCATGTTGCAGCATCTCGTCCCTTCTTGGTTCGAAAATGGCGACTGGGTTTTAAGCTTGAGAATTGCTCAAAACATGTTGAATGTTGAATCCATGCATGAATTGCTTACATATTGAATCCAAGAAAGATGATTTAGAAAATTACCAAAAAAAAGTATGGGAATACCCCATCAAGTCGCACATGGAAGAAACTCCGGTGAAAGACACAATAAAATAACAATAGGGATGGGAAGACCCCCATCAAATTGTACAATGATGTAAGCAATGTGATGATATTGGGGCTAACCCCCAATAGCATCACATTGGAAAATATGTCATACAACACTTAAGATATCCAAACTATCAAGGTCAAACGGTTTACAAACAACAAGAACATCAAAAGATAGATCATCTAATGTGATTGCTCTCCTATGGATTGCATCATCTAGTGCTCTCAGTAGAACAATAAGCTATACAGTAAGTTAAAAAAAGTGATACCCCTTGCCGCATAGTATGATAAGCTCGAAGTCGGTGTCCATAGCTCCATATAACTTCAAAGCTAGAGGAACAAAGATGTGACTTCTCTGCATAACCCTATACTTGGAGACCTTGGTTACTGCCGCTCCACTCACCGCCCATTCTGGACGATGGATGATCATCCCCTCTGAAACTGTGTCACAAGTAGAATATGTAACCACCACATTCGTCACAGTAACCTGGTCCTCCTGAAACAAGTACAAGTCTACACTAACATTGGTCGACTGCAAAAGAAACCAAAGTGGTAGGAGTATGCTAGACCCAATAACATCATAATGAGAACTATGTAATATTGCACCTAACATATGTAAATTAGTGTATTTATATATAATCATCACCTGTCTTGATTGCTCTACTCTAGATTGTCATTGCTCTTTGTAGAGCCATGGAATCTTAATGTATCTACATGTTGAATCTAAATGTATCATTCCAATCCTGTGAGAATCCTTCCGCATGGAATTAAATGATACTTATTGTGTGAATATGCTTTGAGATTGGAAACTCTATTCACTCCATGAGTAGCCACTTCAATTCTTGTATGCTTAAAGATAGGATAAACCCATATGATCATCAATAAATCCAAAAAACCAAGATCACATCTTCCTTCTCATTGGAAAGAGATACAGTAAAATAGCAAGGGATGGGAAGACCCCATCAAATCCTACAAGGATGAAACCAGACCTGAAACATGGAACTAGGTCCCAATAGCATCACACTGGAAAATATGTCCTACAACACCTAAGATATCCAAACTATCTAGGTCAAACAGTCTACAAACAACAGAGCATTCGAAAAACCATCACCTAACGTGATTGCTCTACTATGGACTGCAACAACTAGTATTTCCTATAGAGCAATGGAAACACGTTGCCTAAAATATGCTATACAATAAGCTAAAGAGAGTGATACCCCATGCCTCCTAGTATGATAGGCTTTCTCGCACTCCCTCATGAATATGTCGAAGTCAGTGTTTATAACCATATAACTCCAAAGCCATAGGAACAAAGAGGTGAACTCTCTACATACCCCTATACTTGGAGACCTTGGCTAAAACCACTCCACTCATCGCCCATCATGGAGGATGGGTGATCAACTCCTTTGAAACTGTAACACGAATAGGATTTGTAACCAATACGTCTGTCATAGTAATTTGGTCCTCATGAACCAAATATAGATTTGTTCTAATCCTAATCGACTACAAGGCATATCAACACTTCCTCCGTGTGAGGTATCCACCCTCTCGTGCCATAGCAAACACCACATCCTTAATGGCATCATGGGTAGCTATCCTCTATCCTTTGAATGGGCAACGAGTCATATGAACACTTGCTATATCTAAAGTGATATCACACTCACATGTGAGTAATGAAGATGTAGATGGATGGATCAAGCCAAGACAGAACCTCATCGCTGTAGAAAAAGTAGCTAGTGCGAGTTGAAAAATCATGATGCATGGTCGAGCCAAGATCCACAAGCCTGCACCCTTGTCGCAGCAAGAGCGTAGACAAGCCCTAATAATACGAGGAATGGCCGGATCCACTAAAAGTGAATGTAGAGCTTGTTGAAACTGTCGGTCCATCAAAATAGATTGTAGACCTCTAGTCCAATCTTTGGACAAAGAGGAAAAAGATGGCAGCTCATGTTGTACCTCCAGGGGTAAAGCGTCTCTCGTATGTTGCAATAATAGTTATAAGGGAAATGATACCGTATCCATGTTCCTCGAATATATCTCAAGGATAGGTCTATCTACAATCACAAGTTGAGAATATAACAAAGGTGCCGAGAGTACCCAATTAGCCAAAAATGTTATATGTGTAGACTTCTCCATTGATACTAAGCCTACCCCTCCACACAAAATCGGCAAAGATTTGTGTATTTGTGCCAAATCTCTTGTCACACACTTGAAGGTCCATGGTATGTTCAATGAGATATTTTTGTCTTCCATGTATCTATGAAAACATTATTATAAGTTCATTTTTGAAAAATAAATTAATAACTATATGTACTACCATAATTTTTAATTTTTAAAAAATTAGATGTTTACCTGTTTAAACCTACTTTGAAGAAAGACGAAGTATAATAACAAAAAGGATGGGAAGACCCCATCAAATCGTACAAGGATGGAACCAAATCGGTAACATGGGGCTAGGCCCCAATAGTATCCTGCTTGGGAAATATGTCCTCTGAGACCTAGGATATCTGAACTATCCAAGTCAAAAGGTCTACAAACAACAGGAGCATCCGAAGAAGCATCACCTAACGTGATTGCTCTCATATGGATTGCATCGGCTAGTGCTCTCTGTAGAGCAATGGAAACACGTTGCCTAAAATAGGCTATACATTAAGCTAAAGAGAGTGATACCCCATGTCGCCTAGTATGGTATGCTCTCGCGCACTCCCTCACAAACATGTCGAAGTCGGTGTCCATAGCTACATATAACTCCAAAGCTAGAGTAACAAAGAGGTGACCTCTCTGCATACCTCTATACTTGGAGACCTTGGCTGCTGCCGCCCCACTTGCCGTCCATCCCGGAGGATGGGTGATCCTCTCTGAAACTGCGTCTCTAGTAACCACACATCAGCCACAGTGAGTGCCGTGGTTTAAACCTACTAAATGTTCAAATTTTTTTCTCTCGAGTCCCAACTTTAAACATTTTAGACAGGCAGACTGGACCACGATGGACGCAGCTTTCTTCGTCAGAACGTTCTTGGTAACTTGGCAAGTTTGCAACCCGTACAATTGCAGGGAATTCACAAAGGAAAGATGCCACGTAGGTTTGTGCATGAAGTTTTTGTTCGGGGTTTAAATCAACAGAGGACAGGAATAACGGGTGCATCAAGATCCTGAGTGGATCTTTCAGCCATCGATGACCCGACCCGTTCTTCCTCGAAACTGATCGATCGTGGGAGCGAGGGTGGGAGCGAGGGGGCAGTGAGTAGAAGTCACTTCGATTTGAAGAGTAATAATTTAGGGTTTAGGGGCATCGAATCCGAGGACTTTAGGCGCGCGAGGAAGCTCGGCAAATTTCGTGGAAAGCGGAATTACAGTGGTTGGAGCTGCACACGGTCAAGGTGGAAGTAGCAGATTTGTTGAGGATGAAATGTGTAGTCATTTGCAGGTATTACGAAATTTGTAGCAGAGTGTAGGATTTTGTCAGGGCGTGGAAATTCATTCCGGGGTAGTGGTGCTGTGGGACGGTTTTGAAAGGCAGAGGTCGTTGGAAGAATTGAGTGGCGCTCGAGAGGAAGATGGATGGGAATGGACAGCAGGACGGCCAGAGACATATGATGGATCAGCAGCAACAGCAGCCTGGTGGTTGGTATGGTGCTACCCAGCACAATCCGTATCTGGTGCCTCAAGCTTATAAATGGCCGTCTCATGATCCGTCTGTACAACATTATGCACAGCCTTCGGGTCAACCTTATGGGCAGCCTGAATATTATATGCAACCCCAGCAGTATGTTCCCCCTTTGCACCAGGCTGAGGCCCAGCCTCAACAACCACAGCACCATGGACATATGTATTTTCAGCAAGAACAGGTGCGAGATCGTTCATACTTACATTGATTTTGAAAGTTTCGAAATAAGTAAGGTTTTTTCACGTCTGCTGAGACTCATAACTGGTTCTCCATCCTTCAGTATGCCTTGCGGTATTACGACTAGTTCCAACTCTTTTCTGCGATGTCCACCATAATTCAATCAGAAATTCTGGGTTTTATGTGAGATATTGCCCGGCAGTCTGTCATGTTTCCTTTTAAGCTCTAGGAGATTTTGAGCGCCCAGTCATCTTCATGTCAGTCATCATCAGCATATTAGAGGAGGTCTATTTCCGACCCGGGTATGTCCCGAGCGGGACTCGTAACCCTGAGTATGTTCGAGATGTTTTCAACTTTGGGCCTGCCCAAGTTTGGACTGAGCATTTGTGTTTGATCTTCACTCTTCTTATCCTCATGACATGTTACGGGGAAGGTACGTCTGGATTTGGCTTACTATCTGGGAGCTTCTTTATTCAAAGTCATTCTTCACCCGTTGGATGCGATGGGTTTTTTTCCCCAACTAATCTGAACAACTTTCCATGTCGATTTAGCACATGAGTATTGTGTTCACGTTTAACGGCGGAGAATAGCTTCCTGGATGACTGATGGCTCAAACTGGGCCTGTTAGAGACTACTGTGTCGACTGCTTTTTTTTGCTCCAATAAATATCTCTTCAGTAGAAGGAACTTCTTCAGTTGGATATTGGACACGATTACGTTCAAAGAATTTGGGATCAATAGTGGACAGACTTTCGCATTTCACACTACTGGTTTAGACAAGATTGTATAAATGCGTCAGTTTTGAGTAGGTTAGAACTTTCGGCAGTTCGAGATCTACCTTGTTCATCATATTACTTCGATACCAAGTTTTCAACACAAAACTGATTTCGGTGTAATCTGATGCACAAGGTACAGTTTTGGGCTCATATCATTTGGAGGAGGTCCCCATAAAGCTAGAGGACCTTGCAGTCAAGTGTTTTCCCAATAACAGCAGAAAATAAACTTTGATTTGCAAAGTATTTCCTATGTATCATGGATAGCTTTGAGGCTTTTGCCATAGCCTGGTATTATGCAATAATTACCCAGCTTCAGATTATTATCGTACCTCCAGGTATAGATAGATCAATGGTCTTGTTGACCAACCTTAGTCATTGTTTTTTGTTTGTGAAACTAAGAGGTGTTGCAGCTCTGGACGAATGTTGATCTTTGTCGTATGTGCTGACATCATAAACGAGATTCTGAGTGCCGTAGTTTTAGATCTTATATTTCTTGTATCATGTTTTGTGCCTTTTACTTCAGTTATATGATTGTATGGGTTTTCCTTGCAGGTGTGGCCTGCTAACAACACGTGGAATCAGCCTCAGTGGAATTATCAAGGTGGGCGAAGTTTAAACTGATCGAGATCAGTTTTTGTCTGTCGGTCGTATACCTGGAATTTAATTTCTGGAGTGCAGTTGGTAGTCAGTCTACGACATTCACTCACGATTGAGTACTTTCTTGGGCACCACTTGGTGCTTGGAACGATTCTCGGAAATGTTGATTTGAATTGTTGTGTAACCGGTCTGAGCTCCTCGGTGTACTGTAGGCGCAAGCACTGGTTCAGAGGAGGAGGACTGGGCAGCCAAAGCAAGAGCCTGGGCTACAGCAAAAGCTGCACAAGAGGCAGCTCATCAAGCTCAGTTACAGGCTCAGGCTCAAGCTCAAGCACAGGTTCAAGCGCAAGCTCAGCCAGTCATGTCGCAGCCTGAGCAAAGTTATCAGGATTATCCGCAACAGCCTCCTCAAGCTGCTCAGCGCCTACCCGAGGCTGTCCGACCCCCAACTCTACAACCCCCCGGTCAAGAAGCTTCTCATAGCTTCTCGCATGATGCTGCTACAAATTTGGGTCAAGAGACACACAGTTTTCCTCAAGAGACGACGGCGGTATATGGACAGGGAGACCCTCCTCCATGCTTTACGCAAGAAGGAGCGCCATCGGCTTACTCCCAAGCAGGCCATGCACAGGTTGTTCCTAGCAGCTATCCACAGGATGTGTCGTCAAGTTATGGCCAGGATACTGCACATGCAGGTAGGTTTATTACTGGAGTTTTTTGTCATTTTCCTAGTAACTTCTTCAAATTGGTGCCGAGACAACTGAATCAGGTGAAGTGTAACGGTAAATTCAAACATGAAGTGAAAGAACGTTCTCGTTGAGATTGGCCCTCCAATGTTGTGATCTCTGTTATGAGAGAACAGACGAAATGACTTGTTTGGTAGCTTTTTGCCTCACATAGAAGCTGTTTTGACTTTTAAAGGAAGAAATCAATTCTGAATAGTAGTAGTAGCTGGTTGTATAGCAGACGCTTGTTATGAGACCATCAGTTCATACTTCAGGATTGAGAATCACATTGGTGAGAGTACTCACGAAGGAATATTGCATCTGTTTCAGCGCCCCCAGGCACAGAGCATCACGAGCAGTCCAATCTGCAGCTTCCTCGTCCTCCACCTGCCCCCGTCTTGCAACAGCAGCAGTCACAATCATCCCCGTTGCCAGTTCAAGTTCCATCACTGCCTCAACCCCAGCAGTTCTCCTATCAAGATTCTGCCCCACCTCCTCCTTTTGATTTTCACCAGCAGCAGCAGTTTGACTTTCAGCAACCTCCGTCTCAAGACTATCAGCAGCCGCCCTCAACACCATACATACCTCCTGCTCCGTCTATGCCCTCCTTAGGGATGGACGGCTCTGATATGAATTTTGGTGGTCTTCAGAGTGGGATGCCCGTGTGGCCACCTCTGGGTGGCCCAGGGATATCGTTTCCTCCAGGATTAGGACCTGGCGGTCCTGGTAGTCACCCTGGACCACAGGTATTATTCTAATGTCTTCATAACTTAAATGTAAATCAATTTGAAGCTCGCGCAGTTCGCCCAACCAAACTCAGTTTTATCATTTTGCTTACAATAGTGCCGTGGCTTCGGTGACTAAGTACTAGTTTTGTTGGTCTCCTGTGCAGTTCGATCACCCTCACCATAGTCATCCCCACCTCCAGACTCATCCCATGCACGGTCATCAACCATTAAATATGTTTCCTAGATCTCATGGGCCGCCACGTGGTCCAGGTTTCCGCCCTGCCGGACCTCCGCTAGGTGGTCCATTTGGGTTTGGAAGTAGCCCTTCCTTAGGGCAAGGCCCAGGTGCAGGGGTTGGGCCTGTTTTCTTGCCTGACAGCAATGGGAATATGGGTGCTCCTGACCGTCCAAAGAAGGTAATGTCTTACACACAAATATATGGGCTCACATGATTATACGATCTTTACTATACCTTCGATTTCAGACAAACTTAAAAATATATGACGATTCTGATTTTTTCTGTATTCAAATCGGCGCTCACAGTCGTTTCATCTGAACTCGCAGGCACCCGTTCCTTCGTGGTTGCGTGAAGAATTACTCAAGAAGAAACCTGCTGTCGGCACTAGCAGTTCGACTGTTGTGTCTTTGTCAGAAGACTTTGTTCGGGCAAATGGAAGTGAACCCGCCGCAGGTTCGGCACACAAGGTGGGAGCAGCTGAGAGGACAAGAAGTGATTCTTCTGGACCAAGTGACAACGACGAAGACGACGAGGTAATTGAGCTTGAGAGCGAACGTGGAAGGCAGTTTGAACACGGAGTCTGTTCTTGTTTTGTTGATTTACATTTGATATAAGTGGTTTGCGAATTCGGATCAGGATGAGGCAGAGGCAGCAAGGACAGCTCAAATGAACCAGGAAATTAAGCGTGTCTTGACCGAGGTGCTTCTAAAGGTATGTTCAACCTCCCGGTTGGAATAGAAAGGTCTGGTGTCTGCATATTTGTTTCCCTCTGTGAATATCTGTCTCTGTGATGAGCTGTATAATATCGTTTGACGTGTTACCAATTATTCTTGCAGAATTTTTTGTTGATTAACATCTTCTTTCTTTGCTGAATTTTCACCGCAGGTTACAGATGATTTATTTGACGAGATCGCGCAAGAAATTTTCGATGAAGATGAGCAAGATGAAGAAGGTACACTCGAGGTTTATGTTTTATCTTTTGATATACAAGCTTACTTTTTCAGCTAACAGTCCTTTACTTCGGTCAGTCTGTGTTGAGCAGGATGGATTTTGTAGTGATGGTGCAGATCCTATGGCTTAAAGTAGGGTATATATTTCTTGAATGCTTCTCACAAAGCTCTTCAAGTCTGCATACTATTTAGTCTGAACTGGCGTGGTGACCAAGTACATGATGCGTAGGTTTCTGACCGTTACATTCATTATTCCTCACTCTTAATGTGGTAAATTTATCAAGGACAGCCTAGGTGTTTCGTGGATCTATCAATGTCTCATACATTTATTGTATAATCTCTGGCCATTTCAGGACAAAGTCAGAAACCCCTTCCAATGGAGACTGACAAGGGAGAGATTCTTCGGTCCAACTCCTCCCCTTCCCCACCTGCTGCGCCGAGTCTCGTCGCGCCTGCAAGGGTACTGGTCGCTCCAGCAAATCGCACCAGGGCACCTAGTGAAGATAATGATAGCATAAGCTCTGGCGCTCCTGTGGGTAATGTTCTTGGTCTTGCTAGCTATGCCTCAGATGATGAAGGCGGAGAGCGTGCACTTAAGCCATATTCAAGTTCTATATATCCAGACGTCAGTGATGATCCACAGAACCAAAGGGGAAAGATCGAAGAGAAGAGAAGTGATCAAAAAGGTTCTAGAGTTCCCGAGGACGATGATAATTTCGAGGAGAGAAAGGGCAGAGAAGCAGAAATTATTTTTCCTGTGAACTCAGAAAGAAAAGAGAAGAAAGAAAAGGAAGTAGTAGCAAGAGAGAAGGAAAAGAGAGACGGAGAAAGCGACAAGAAAGACAGGGAGAAGGAGAAGAAGGAGAAGAAAATCAAGGAGGCGGATCGCGAGAGGGACAAGAAAGAAGCGGATAACACCAAGAAGGAGAAAGAGAAAGAGAGGGAGAAGGAAAGAGCTAGGGATAGAGATGGGCGATTGCGCGATAAAGCGGTAGATAGCGAGGAGAAGAAAAAGGAGATAAGATCAGAGTCCAAAGGTAGGAAGCGTTCTAATGAAGACAGCAACAGTAGTGACCAGGATGCCAGAAGTCCTAGGAGAGCCCGACACTGGCATACCGAACGAACGACTACGACCTACTCAGATCACGTAGTTAGAGACAAGGCCGATTCGGAGCTATCTGGGCGGCCTTACAAAACTGGAACTTCACGGAGCCAGATTGGTGATTTGAAAGATGATAGGCACGGTAACTCAAATTCACGAGCGAAAGCGACGGAAACCCATGTGGACGTGGTGGAACGTGAAGATCGCAGTTTTAGTGGTGGGCAGGTTCAAGGAATGATTGCAATGAAAGACTATAACAAAGCTGAGTTTAAGCACGAGAGACATGTCAAAGATAGCAAACTGCAGTCAAGTGATGGAACAGGTGTTATGATATCTGGAGGAATCAAAGCACGTGTGGAAGTTAGTGATACTGTTGCGAGAAAGGTCGAAGACGGTAACAAGGATCACGAGCGCTCTAAGCATCGAAGTCGTGATGGAGATAGAGAGCAAGACGGAAAGTCTGAAAGGAGTAGAGAAAAGGCTCGAGACAAAGACCGCGAAAGAGATACGGACAAGCCTTATGGCAAGGATAAGACTCGAGACTCAGAGCGTGGAACAGACCGAGAGAAATCTAAAGTTGAGAGGGGCAAAGATCGCGGGAGAACCCACGAGAGGGAAAGAAGGAAAGGGGAAAAGGATCGAAGCGAAAGAGGCCGAGAAAAGCGAAAGGACTCTAGGGATTCTAAAAGGAATAAGCACAGGTCTTCATCCGCAAGTAGTAGGGGAAGAAGTCCCTCCTCCAGCCATGGAAGCAGTTCTGGTGACGACAGGAGCAAGAGTCCAAAGCAGAGGTGGTTTACACATCAACTAAAACTTCAGCGAAAGTTGTGTCTCTCCGACGGCATGCTTGTCAGATTTACAGCTTTCGCTTGACGATCATTTCGTTTTGTCTGTTGTCTGCATGAATGCTATGTTGAACTGATTGTTTTGGAGTTTATGACGATTTTTACATCTCAAGAGGAAACGACTTGAAAATTAAGACTCCATCTAATCTGGTTTTTTTTGCATGGACGATTAAATTCAAAACTAAAGTGATGTTGTCATGAGAAAGGGCAGGAAAAAGGATGAGTATGGAGGATTGATGAAGAGGTAGCAGAGAATGTTAGTATTCCCTGTTTTAGTAATAAACATCCTCGCGCTGAGCCAGGCGCGGGTCTTTGACTTTCAGGATACGACATGCGAATACTAGTGATCTTAATTACACTAAATTTATTTTTTATAGTAACTCTGAACGAACTGATAGCAGATTCACCTGACAGCTCCTTTCAGGTATAATGACAACCCAGACAAAACTAAAGATCACTCTAATTAAGAGTTTTCGCGATGAAGAATTTATTTATGAGGATTGGCTGTGTGTAGATATCTCATCATATCGGTTTCCTTACGAGGCTGCTTTCGTTCCAATGCCTTACGAGTTCTTTAAGGGGATGAGTTGGTCACTGAACGATGTAGGATGAAGATGATATGTGTAGTATATGTGAACATAAATGCTTCTACATGCTCATTCTAGAATGTTCGTACGATAATTTCAGGAGGCTTGGCAGATCCAGCAGGCGGCTGAGTGTTTCTCGATCACCTGTGAGGTTTAGAAGAAGGTATGTATTTGAGAACTAAATACCCCTGGTTTATCTGCAACCGACCAGAGAATACATTGAATGGTTTTCTCTTCATGTATAGCATTTTCTTTAGGAAGGTAGTGTCTTTTTGTGTGTAGCTTTTGGACACGTATTTCTTCGCCTATTCATTATGTTAAGACAGCCCTTTGAGAACAAGCTCAACCTCTTTCCTTTACTTGACTTGTATTTTTGACTAAAACTTTTCTGTATGAATATATTAGTTTTTTGGCATGTTTTTTAGTAGTTTTGGGATTAAAAAGGAAGTAATAGCGTCTTCACCTTGGCAAAAGGCAAGTGTCGACACCTGCTACTTTGAGCCCCTATTCAGCCTCGAGCAAGTCGCCAAGACGGTTTTAGTTGCTCTGAACATCATGAATCATAACCTCATAGACCTAATTCTCCCGTTGATGCTAAATATAGAGTTCATTTTGCTGCTTTTCTCGAGTACCGGGAGTGCTCCTAAGAGATGGGCTGGGTACCTAATCAGCTATACCATTATATCATAGTACATGTAGTTAAATAAGAACTACAATATTATTTCTGGCAGTCTGAAGTGACTTGCTTCGACTAGATGAATATCCCCTGCCTTTCGATCGCAGTTCGATGAATGCAATGATTCAAGGCTGCAACTTCAATCTGATCAGCGAAAGCAGGGTTGTATATAGGATGTATGAAATGCGTCCCAGTGACTTTAACTACGATGGTACTTTTCCAAGTGCTCTCTGTGCAGGTGCCCTCCGGCAGGGTAACACTTCTAAGGACTAAGTGTTGTGTATCTAAGTAAGAGTTGTGTGACTTACATGGCAAGTATGATGATTGTGTATCTCTAGACGATCCTCGCGCTCTCGTTCACGGTCTCCTCCTAGCAAGTATTCTCATCGCAGGCATTCCCCTTCTCCTTCTCGTGAAAGCGATAGGTAAGCGAGCCACCTGATTTTTCAATAGTATCATGAGTTTCATTTGCAGGCAGGGCACGATGTTAAGGATAAACGTGGCTCCTTTGTGTATGTCTCTAAACGTGAAGATCGGTCTCACTTTCTCAGTTAGACATTACCTTCTCCTTTTTGTCTCTAGTTATTTGATCATCCCCTTGACTTCGTTTTTAATTTCAGACATTGTATGAGATTGACAGGCATAGATGATACTCTCCGGAGAAACAACTGAAAGCCAACCTGCGACACAGAGGATCGTGTCTATATCATTGCGGATCGGCAGTTTTGACAGCAGTCAAGTTACATGTAATATGAAAGCGAAGCCATACCCAGTTTACTCGGTCCTTACCTCGCCAGGCACCTAGTTGTTATTTGGTTGAAATGGTCTCTGCTTGATGTCAAGATCCAGATCCTACATACAGTATAACAGTTGT
Source organism: Marchantia paleacea (assembly GCA_014180765.2). Taxonomy (NCBI): domain Eukaryota; kingdom Viridiplantae; phylum Streptophyta; class Marchantiopsida; order Marchantiales; family Marchantiaceae; genus Marchantia; species Marchantia paleacea. The sequence goes on from MUAA02000064.1 coordinate 2,306,227, forward strand.
GTTGATTTCTGGTATGATGTCAATCAACAGCTGCCTGGCTAGGTATTCATCATCTGGGAGTTATCCATCTTTCATGAATATACAGGCAGATAGAAGGGTCGGAATTTTTGTCAGCAGTTTAAAGTAGGTAAGGTGGGCCGTCCCTTGTAAGTTAACGGTTCTTTGGGACCAATCAGTATGTTAATATCAGAGCGTTTGCCAGATATTGTCTAAATTGTGACATTTTACTTGAGTCCCTGCAGCTCGGGTTGTGCGTCATTTGTTCTGCTGTTTATTTTGTAGGGCTCGTCTTTGATCTACTTTTATCGATCAAATGTTGATCAATTGGAATATTCGTTCGTACAATTGCTTCGAAAACGTGTCAAGGAATTTGCCTGTGCTGCCCCTTTGCACCTCATTTTCCCAACCAGGCTTGTGAAGGCGGATGTGAAGTTATCTATTCCTCAGGCTGGTTACTGAATCTCCTAATGCTACTACGAGAACTTTATCCGATATCTTGGCATATCAAATACACGCTATCATGCATGTACAGTTCTTCTCCAATTCAAAGAAAATAATACTATGTCTTCAACCCTATTTATAACGGGAGCATCGTGAGAAGGGAAGGGAGGGATTGATCTGAAGCTATGATAAATCACAAAACGAATGTCGATTGGGTTTTCACCAGTGTCAAAGAGAATTCTCCAATTGGACATCACAGAGTATGAGTCAAATTGAAATTTTGACCTTGCTCGATTATATCACAGGCCTTCGGCATGTTTTCTTCTCCTGCTATGGAAATTCCACGAATCTAAAAATGCAAGTGCTTTATTCTTTAAAACTTGCGAAAGGGGTTGAGAGATACGATTAATTGTGAATATTACTTCTTAATTCTTTGGCTGAAGTTGCGTCACTTGCTGGGCAGGTGTTGTAGCCAAGCTTACAAGTCATTCAGTTATTGGTAAATTTTTTATTCTTTCCTGATTTGCCTAGGGCTTTCCTGATTTAACAGACAAACCTTGGTAGGGTGCTTCCACTCGATTCTCGTAGTACTACCCCGAGAAGACCTTAACAAAGCTTTGTTAAGATCAGAAAAACCAAGAAAGTATAATAACAAAAGGGATGGGAAGACCCCATCAAATCATTAAAGGATGGAACCAAACCGGTAACACGGGGCTAGGCCCCAATAGTATCACACTGGAAATATGTACTACAGTACCTAAGATATCTGAACTATCCAAGTCAAAAGTTCTAAAAACAACAGAGCATCCGGAGAAGCATCACCTAACGTGACTAATCTCCTACGGATTGCACCAGCTAGTGCTCTCTCTAGAGCAATGGAAACACGTTGCCTAAAATAGGCTATTCAGTAAGCTACAGAGAGTGATACCCCATGTCGCCTAGTATGGTAGGCTCTCGCGCACTCCCTCTCGAACATGTGAAAGTTGGTGTCCATAGCTCCATATAACTCCAAAGCTAGAGGAACAAAGAGGTGACCTCTATGCATACCTCTATACTGACCTTTAGGGCTTTGCCGCTCCACTCGCCTCCCATCCGGAGGATGGGTGATCACCCCCCTCCGAACCGTGTCTCTAGTAGGATCGGTAACCACCACATCGCCTACGGTGACCTGGTCCTCCCGAACCAAATGCAGTGCGTCTGCCCTAACCCTAGTCGATCGCAAGGCATACCAACGCTCTCTACATGTGAGGTATCCACCCTCTCGCGCCATAGCAAACACCACATCCCTAATGGCATCATGGGTAGCTATCCTTTGACCTCCGAATGGACAATGAGTCATATGAACACCTGCTGCATCTAAAGTGATACCACACTCACATGTGAGTAATGAAGATGTAGATGGATGGACCAAGCCAAGACGGAACCTCATCGCTGTGGAGAAAGTAGCTGGTGCTAGTCGGAAAGCCCTGATGCATGGTCGAGCCAAGATCCATGAGTCTGCACCCTTGCCCGAGCAAGAGCGTAGACGAACTCTAGTAGTACGAGGAATGACCGGATCCACTAAGAGTGAATGTAGAGTCTCCTGAAACTGTCGGTCCATCAAGATAGACTGTAGATCCCTAGTCCAATCGGTAGCCAAAGAGGAAAAAGATGGAGCTTTGTTAAGATCGATTACTGTGTTGTTACTTGGGGTGGTAAAGTAGATACGAGACGGGTGTGAACGGATAGAGGAGAGTAGGGTAGAAGGTCCAGGATTATTTTTTCATATATTATAAAGTTATACCTGGTCTAACATGGAGAATGAAAGATAATTTTTTTATTTTTTCAATTTGGGTTCTATTGGTATCTAAATTAAATATTATAGATAATGATATAGAGATATATTAGATATATTTTATTATTTTTGGATTTTGAATGATTTTTCTCAAGTCGGATAATGGGTTGGGTTTTTTCTCCAATCTTTTTCTTTTCATACGCTGGTTCTATTGGGACATAATTGGAAAATTATGAAAATCAAAATAAAAAGTCAGGAGTGTGTTTAAATTTTAGTGTTTTCATAGTTAGCATGAGGTATGGTGTCAAGGGGTTGTGGTTCTGCAGGTGGGAGGATATACATGATGGAGTGCCATGTGTCATTATCGTTCTCTTTATGCTAGCTATAGTTTCACTTCCCCTCATGGGGCTACCCAGAGCGGTGTGTGATACACCATCTCTTGTATGTCATAGTCTCTTTACCTTGGAAAGGATAAAGAAAGACCCATTTAGGAAAGATGCACAAAGATGATGATTGGATCATTTGGGATGCGCACGTGAGGAGGATGATCATATCGACATTTGTCACTTAGGGGAACACGCAAATTACATTGATTCGTTCGTTGATCATTACGAGTATACCAATCGAGTTGTAGGAGTGGTTAGCATCCCATGCAAGTTCTATTCTAGGGTTTTTCAAGACTAGGTTATCATGTACATGTGTATTCCATAGGCTCCCTCGTGCTAGACGTGCTTTTTGCTTACGGCTCGATTGGTTGGCATGTGATCCCATGGATGAGTTATCATGATTTTTGTTTCTCTTACTTTCACGATGTTGTTTACATTATACTAAGGGGGGCGTGCTTGACATAAGGAAGTGGCTGCTAGATTTTATAGATTCCAAGCAGGGGATAGGACTACATTGCACGAGGAGTTTGTATGTGACACACATGTTAGGTGTCTGGTTCAGCCACATGATACTTCTTGGTGCTCGATTGCTACGGTGCATGATCTAGGGACAGACCAGGGAGTATAGCAGGGCAGTGCGGGCCCTCCATCCTTTGTATATGGCTAGTTCTATTGAGAAGACTATTTCTTCTTTACGTCTTGTACATCCATCCATGGGTGAGGAAATATCATTAGAGGTTTTGGAGTATCAGTAACATGAGCCATTATGTTTTGACATATCACTATTTGCCCATTCTCTATGCACAACCCCACGCTTATCCTTAGGGGGCATGTTGGGGATGGTATATGAGCATCTTCGAGATTACTTTCAAGCGGATGATCCATCTAGTAGTTTCATGAAATTGTTCCAAATGGTTGCATCAGTTGCGAAAGGTGAGGTTCTGTTGTCAATTAGTAAGGGTTTGGGTGCTAGTCGGCTACTCGCGATAGAGAAGTACCCCTGGGGCATTAGACCGATTGCTATCAGGGAGGTCTTATTGCGTCTAGTTAGTCGTACCATGATCTTGCATCATCATTCACACTTCCATCAACATCTTTGTCCACACTAGTTTGGAGTCATCACACTATGAGGTTGTGAGACGGTATTGTTGAACATTAGAGCACTTCTAGATATCCATATGGATTGGGTTGTCTTGCATGTGAACGTTGAGAACGTGTCCACATGCCTTCATCTTTAGAGAGCTTAGGGAGATTGATGGATCTTTATCGAGACTCATTCCTTTCGTATGATCTTTCTACGGTTCATATTCTTCTTTCTTCTATCAACATGGCTTTTCCCAGAGAAGTCACTGTTCTACTGTCCGCCTTTGGTACTCGACAAGGAGATTATTTGGGAAGACCCTTATTTGCCATGGCTCATTATAGAGCTCTTTTGTCTATTGTTTTGGCCGTGCCAGGTTGTGTGTTCCACTCCTTAGCGGATGATACACACATTGTGGGCCTTGTATGCATGATTTTGATAACTTCACTTTGGGTGGACAAAGTATAATAACAAAAGGGATGGGAAGACCCCATCAAAGCGTACAAGGATGGAACCAAACCGGTAACATGGGGTTAGGCCCCAATAACTACCGAGCTTCATCTTGTAGACTTGAAAATCAAGTTGTCAAAGTGTAGGGTTTGGTCTCATTTGGGTATTTCTCCTCATCTCCAACTTCCAGAGAGATGTATGACATTGACATACGGCTTACGTATTCTATGAGTGCCAGTATGGTCTAAGGATTTTGTCTCACGTTATTTAGATGTTGCACTGCCGAAGATGTTTTGCATGTAGATGACCTTCCTCTACTAGGGGATCCGCAAGTGGAAGATATGTGTGAAGAAGATATCTTCTTCACACAGTTTCTCCTTCATCTACATTCATATCACACTTGGCAGCCTTTGATAGGAGTATCATGGGCATCTTTGGTGACATCATCAGACCAGGGACCTTCAAGTGTGTGATAGAAGATTTGGCATAGAGACAAACATCTTTGCCGATTTCGTGTGGAGGGATAGGCTTATCATCGATGGAAGAGATTGCACCTATAGCATTTTTGGCTAGTTGGGTACTCTCTACACCTTTGTTATTTTCTCGATTTGTGATTGCAAATATGCCCATCCTTGAGATGTATGATGGGGATGTCAATACATGATCATTTTCTTTAGAATTACTTTCACGATATACGAGAGATGCTTTATCTTTGGAGGTATGACATGAGCTCCCATCTCTTTCTTTTTTGTCCACCGATTGGACTAAAAGTCTATAGTCTACCTTGATGGACCGACAGTTTCAACATGCTCTACATTCACTAAATGGATCCGATCATTCCTCGTACTACAAGGGCTCATCTACACTCTTGCTCCGGCAAGGATGCAGGCTCGTGGATCTGCTCTTGACCATGTAGTAGGGCTTTCTGACTCGCACCAGCTACTTTCTCTACAACAATGAGGTTTCTTTATGATACAAACGATCATTTTCTTTACGTTCCGTCTTGGCCTTGCAGTCGACTAGGGTTAAGGTAGACATGTATTTGGTTCGGGATAACCAGGTAGGGTTAGGGTAGACCTATATTTGGTTCGAGAGGACCAGGTTACCATGATAGACGTAGTGGTTACCGATCCTACATATGACATAATTTCACATGGGATGATCACCCATCCTTTAAGATGGGCGGAGAGTGGAGCTGCAGTAGCCAAGGTCTCCAAATATAGGGGTATGCAGAGAGATCACCTCTTTGTTTTTTCTAGCTTTGCAGTTATATAAAGGTATGGACACCGACTACGACATATTTGTGAGGGAGTGCACAAGAGCCTACCATACTAGACGCCATGGATATCACTCTTTTTAGTTTATTATATAACCTATTTTAAGCAATGTGCTTCCATTACTCTATAGAGAACACTAGATGGTGCAATCCATAGGAGAGCAATCACGTTAGGTGATGCTTATTGGAATGCTCCTGTTGTTTGTAGACCGTTTGATCTAGATAGTTCGGATATCTTAGATGTAATATGTCATATTTCCCATTTTGATGCTATTGAAGTCTAGCCCCATGTTACCCGTTTGGTTTCATCCATGTACGGTTTGATGGAATCTTCCCATCCTTTTTGTTATTTTACTTTATCCCAATCTTGTTACTTTGGGTAGGAAATGTCCAACTACCCATTAATACTTGACACTTTCGTAGGGGACGAGGAGTTTTGAAAATGTATTAATCTTTTTTTCTATTTAGTTTCTTTTGATAAAAGAAGTATATATATTTTTTTGCTATGCATCATGGATGATCACTCTGCATATGATAATTCTTAGAGGTGTTCACATACTTTAATTTGCTTATGTCTCCAACTACGACTCTAATGTTGCATACATGTAAATTGTTAGTATGTATGGTGATAGGAGGTCTAGAACAAGCATAATACATCAAAACAATTTTTCCTCAATTGTAGAGTCCAAGGCAAGTTGTAACACAATGCAAACACTCTATATAAAGTACTTGATGCAATAGCACAATGACAAATGTACACCTATATGGCTATCATGATAAAGCCAAACACATTACCATGGATCTTCAAGGCTAGTGGAATGAAAGTGTGCTTCTCACGATACACAGATAATGCCGCTAAGCTCCTCCATTCAACGTGGCTTATGAAGACATTAGTAGTAATATAATATTGATTCAGATCAGTACTCCCCACATTAATATGTAGAGATCTGCATGTATTTGGTATACAATACTACATTGGTGGAGCATGAAAGATATTTGCTTGAGCAATTTGAGTGATGGATAGCTCATGAACTCAAATTGCATCTTGGAGTATGTAAGTTTGTTCAAGAATATGTACAATGCTTGGATCATACCATATATCAATGAGTTTGGGAGTTCAACAAACAAAGGTGAATGTAATCTTGCATAATCCACAACCCTTAGATGTGAGTATAATGCATTGTGGTACACAAGTGTGTATGACAATCTATCTATTATGATGTTTGATGTGACAACAATATATATTTTGATGTGATATATATATATATATATATATATTTATGCACAACAGAGCAAATATTGTACTTGTTACTATGTAAATCATTACAAAGACCTTTGTCCACCAAAGATCAACCACAAGCTTCAAAACCATAATGTTCATTACAAATGGACTCTCAACTAAAGGCCTCCAATCACAAGAATCCATTCAGAAAAATTGTCATCTTTGAAGATTTCCTCTCTTCCGTATAGTTTAGCATTGATTTCATCCTCAATCTGCATGTGTTGTAATAATGAATCAAAAACTTTCCAAAATATGCTTTCCAAATCAATTTCTTATGCAGTCAATTATTTAGTATTATATTCAATAATACAAAACCCATGTGCCCAGAATATCCTTGGAAAAATTCAATGAACCCCACCATAGTAGTTCAACAGACCCGCAATTAAACATCCTTAACTAGGAACCATCAACAAAACAAAAATGACGTGACGAATTCTCTATTATCCTTTCCTTCTCCCATTTTGCCAAAGTTGAGATAGACTGGATAGCATCCATTTGAATGAGTTTGTGGATGATATTCTGGAAAGCTACGTTGGGAAATTCGGCCAAGATAAATTCTGATAGTTCGTGTTGATAATGTATTAGAGAACAAAAAATTGATTCTATGAATACAAGATAGTGAAATTTTGAAAGTTTGAGAATGGAAAAAAAGGTTCGTTATCATGAGACATTTATGATATTTATATATTTCACATTTCACAATACAATGAATCCAGTTACCCATAGCAACGTTCACATGTCACCATGTGTCACCTCCATGTGTCTTATTTTGCCCATCGGTGCATGAAGCAAGAAGTGGTGACACTCTGTAAAATTTACTATCTACAACAAAACAACAACGCTCCAGTGCATCGGAGGAGTAACATTGGACTACGTTGGAATAGGATTTCATATTTTGCAACAAAAGCTAAGATCCTAGATCAAGAGGAGCAAACCTTTGGAACAAGGTTTTTTTTTTTACAGGTCAAGACTTGTTTAGTTGACAAGTTCGATGCACAATGTACATCTTCTACTGAAAATCTACTATTGTTTTAAAACATAGATTGTATGAGTAAGAGGTGAGATTTTTCCAAGATGATGATCATGGGGAGAATGTTCAACTCACGTAGACTTCCCGAACTTGAGCCTAGAAATGACAAGCTTTTAATGACATAAGATAATCATTCACAAGCAAAAAACGTCATCAAGATTATTACTAGTAGAGTCCAAAGGATTTTCTTAGATATTACAAGCAGAATCAAGCAAGGTTTAGAACCAAAAGCTTTTTGAGTTCGGCAAAAATTATTCACATATGAAGTGTAAAGTATGAGTAAAATTAGATCTTGCACTATATCATAACTTGAGATGTTCACAAGGTTTTTCTTGATGAATAAATATGAAATCACTTCAAATAGTTGTAATTATAAATTATCATTTTTTAATTATAAAAAAATCTGCATGTAAAATAAATTTTATAAAATGAATTATAAAAAAGAATCTCACTTTTTGTTTGATTTTAGATTTGAATGTAGAAGCTGTAAACATGATTATAACTACATTTTTCATGTTGAAGCATGATGGATTTTGTATATTTTAAATTTGAAACAATTAAGGTTTAAGTAATGAATATTTAACATAAACTTGTTTCATCATGGTATTAATAAATTGGCAATCAAAAAAATTGAGCTGGAAACATGTTTAACATGCAAACTGAAAAAAATGGTGTTTATTAATGTCTTTCATATATATATAAGATTATTAATCTAGTTAAGAATAAATAATATGGATTGATACTATATAGATGTTTACAGATATATATATCCAAACTTGAAACTTATTGAATGCTCTAATATTTTAAATGGTAATAACAAAGACTTCAAGCACATATGATTCGATAGTTGAACCATTACACTCTCGCAAGACAAGTACATTAGGTGCAGTTCTCCTTGTCATCGTGTAGGGAATTGGAAGAAATCTCCTTGACTTTGCATGAATTGTAGGGTTGACGGTGCAGTTTGAAGACTTACCCACACATTTGAGAATTTCTCATTGACTTTGCATGTATCTGAAAATAAGTTGCAGGGTTGAAATTTCTGACTTCCCCACGCATTGTAAGAGGTTTTCTTGACTTTGTATGTACTTACAAATGATTTTCAGGGTTGAGAGGGGCAGTTTGAAGACTTTTAACTATGACTTGGTTCCATTCTATAATACCACTGGTTGAGAGTACAATGTTCTTGACAGGTCTTCCCGCACATTGTAGTTTGAGTGACATATGTGACACTTGGCAAAAATCTGGTAGTCTAGATGAAAAATGAATAATCGTGTCAAACAAAAATGAGTCCCTGATGAAAGAACTATATCGGTGGAGCGGCAGTAACCAACCTGTAAAAATCGTAGATGACGAAGGGATTAGTGCCTCACGTTTCAGTTGAAGTCCCAGAAGAATAGACTTCGAATCTATTATAAAGTTGTCACTTAATGGCAGGATTACAATCGAATTGATGTAACAAGTATAAACTAATATACAAAAAGAATTTGCAGGTTCTACCCACATCTATGCCCTATAGATCTAACGTCTAAGCCTAAGCGCATTTCCGGGCTCCAGCTCCTGCAATTTCATGGGTAGCAATTACTTTTTCCTCGCGCCATTTGTCTTCGCTGGAGATTAAGTCCATAGCTAAGGCTGCAAGAAAGCGCTTCTTTCAAGTTTCCATACTCCAAGTTTCTGTGTCTCTCAGCATCCAAAAACTCTGAACGACTCTAAGGCTGCTAGAAACCTCGGCTTGCAAGTTTCCACAGTTCAGGATTCTGTGTGTCTCAGTAACCAAAAACTCTGAAAGGTTCTAAGGCTGCAGGAAGCCTCGGCTTCCAAGTTTCCACGCTCCGGGATTCTGTGTCTCTAAGTCTCCAAAACGCTCTGTATAATTCCAGCAACTGAGGAGTATGTGCCAGCTATGACACATACTACGCCCACCACAATGATGAATACACATACAATACGCTGCAAGCACAAAGCATTATTAAAAACACTGCCATCACACACTGCTAGAATTTGGCTTCAAAGTTACTGTTAGACTTCCAGGTTCAAGTTAAACAAATTCTTGAAATTCCCGATTACCGAGAGTCAACGGAGAGTTTTCCTCTACAAAGCGGACAGGCCAATTTAGATGATTTAATACTTTCTCAGAAATGTTACCACTGTCATTGGGTTGAATGGATTTGTACTGCAGCAGCGTATGTAACATAACCCCTACGTGCAAGAGCACTCACCTGCATGATCGTCGTCTTGTCGCCCACAATACTCAGGTAACACAGACATGGTAGAATAAGGGACTGAAAATTACGATTCATAATTTATCAGAAGTGTGACACTGCATATTATGTTCAACTGCAACCACTAACTTTATTTCACTGGATAGCAAAGGGAATATAAACAGAAGGATTCTTCTTAAATCTCAATTGATGAAAGACACAAAATTAGACGTCTCGAATCTCTTCAAAGAAAAAACTTACAACTGTCATACTCAGGAAAGCACCGATGAACGCCATGACCAGCCCTGCACAAGGTCGCAAAATTTGAAGTTAGCATCTAATCTTCTCAAGGAATAGCGTTTAACGCCAAGCAATTCTAGCTCGTTTAGTCGCAAATGTGCCTGGCAGTATTCAGGTCCTTTGTAAGAATCCTCGGGGTTGACGCACCTTGGGGCAGCCCTTGGTGTGTGACGTGATTCCGGACTCGTTGCTTCCAAGTAGGGCAATGAAATATCTCTAAAAGCTATAATGTCTCTAGGTTGGACAATACTCTAAAAAATTGAAATACCAAGCGATTCTAGCTCGCTTGACAAGACAGTTGCTGAACAGTGGCCAGGTTCTGTGTCCGAGTCTGAGGCTGGCAACCCCTCATAGCAGCCACTGGTGTGTGACGTGACTCTCATGTGGTTGCTGCCAAGCATGCCAATACACTACAGGGGGACGGGATGACTTCAAAAGCTTATGTCTCCTGCGTGGAATCTGCTCTAAAACATCCAGAGATAATAACGTTTTAAGTCCACAAAGAACGCAAGAGAAAATTGCCCGGTCACAAACACGTACTTAAAATAATGATGGAAGATCAGTGTTTCAGAACATCCCAAGTACTGTAGTTAGTGCGAAAGAACCTACCAAAATACGGCACAAGCACTGCCACGGCAACAGTTGACATGACTAGTCCAGTTCTGAGAAAGGTTGAATACTTCATTGCCTTCTCATAAGGAAGAAGTTCCTCCAAGCACAGTGCAACTGGAGTCATAGTCAACGCGAATGTGCCACCTCATAGAGTTAAGGAGAGAAATATTAGAAGCTGAGGAAAGCATATTCCCCTTTTAATACTCGTAGAGATTAAAACATTAATTGACGATATAACTATAGCGTAAGAGAACATAATTGAACTTTATCGTTTCTATTCAACTCGGCGACATTAAATAAAGAAAATAAAAAATGTGCAGTACAAAAAATTGATCAAAAGAGAGGATATTTGGTAATAGGATTGATGACCTGTAAACAAAACGACATGCCACACAGCTTGTTCACATTAGTTCTGGTAGTCACTGGCGATTTCAGTGCAACTGCAAATTACAGAAAAAAACAGAGTTGACTAGGATGAAGCCTAAAGTTCATTACTAAGAGGAATTGCTTCTTACAGTTGTCCACACAGCAATCTTTGAAGCAACGAACTCTTTCGGCAGGTTCAAAGTAATTGAAGATAAGGTGTCTTCTCCGAACATTGAGATCCCCATAACTGCCATTCCTCCGTATATTAACGATACTAAGAAGAAACTGCAACCAAAATATAGAGTCAGTAAATTGGTCCCAAAGAGGAAAACTCATAACGTACGAGAAGCTTGAAATGCGAGTGTCAAAAAACTAGGTACTACAGACTCTTTCATTAGTTTTCGCTCGTACCCTATCTGGTATCAAGTTCCTGCCTTCCTCCTTACAATAAGAGCTAATGTGACAAAAGGTGAATCAAACGCCAATGATCGCGTACCTGACTTGAAGAACTAGATTGAAATCTTGAGGTCTTTTCATGGATGTGTAAACGTTGGGGAAAACAGCATGGCCTGAATAGCAAAACCCATAAAGACCAATAGAGACAGGAAGCTGTGCAATATTGAGCAGAGGTCCCGTGCCTCGGTGGAAGCCTACACCATCAAAAGCTCCAACCCAGAACACCGAGAACACCACTACAAGGGTCGCAACTACCCCTCCAGCTGCGCGGAATAAACGATTAATTGTCAGCATTTAAACAGCCTGATGGAACTAATGGGACACTCGGATCCTACACATGTCATCGTCAGGTGGATCTCATCTCATTTCAAAAGCATATCCATGACAATCGAGCATTCGAAGAATGAAATAAGTAAGAGATAACCTGAGACGTATGAGAGCACGCTCAAATCTCGAAGCCACACTGTGGGCATGATCACTAGGGCCGATACAATACAGAAGACATGCTGAGAATCCAGGTGAAGTCCTCCTATGTCGAGTCGCGCACCAGGAAACAAAGCTGACAAATTGTCTCCTTCTAAGATGAGAAACTCCACGCAACATGCCTGAAAAAGCAGGATGTCATTTCGACCCAAGGAAAGATTTCCAACCAGAGCTTGAAATTCTGTTTGCACTGCAGACGCATGACTATCCCATCATATTAAAGATTCACTTTTAGTTGTTGGGACCAGTTCAGATTTAGGAGTTAACTTGCAACAACAGAAGAAGCGCAAAATCATCACTTACATAGAGCTCAATATAAAGGATTATCTGCACCCAAGCAACCAACGAGACATATTATTAGGATCAACATCAAGACACCGAACAGATGTCAGGCCGCAAAAAATACTTTTCGTTGTAACTTCAGTCGAGTTTGCGACCACTACTCAATACTCTGTTTCTACGCTGACATTATTTGTATCCAAGTTGGCATTGGACGGGCTGGACATGCAATCAACAACAAGTAACATCAGCGGGGTTGCCCTGCTGCAGTTAAAACTAGGGGGCATTGTACTCTACCAAGGCTGGGAGAGATTCACAGACTAGAAGTCTGAATAATCTAGCTGACGAATAACTTCCGTAGAAATGTTCATCTTTGACTGCTCTATGAGCAGCTTCATCTTCCGCAAATGCAGACAGAGAAATTCCAAAGTTTCTGGGTCCGCGTGAATGAGCCAAGACAGGATCTACTAGCGCAGAACTAGAGGACATTCAAACAGTAGTTCAGTGACCCCGCACAATCCTGGAATATTTTAACATTATAATAAACTTTAACGAATTGATGGAGGATTTCTAGCACAATCCAGTGTGTTGTGCAAAGGCAATGACGCATTCGTGGCGGCGTGCGGTGGAGCATACTTCTTGCAATGCATACTCACAGAAATAATAAAGCGTCCGGTAGTGCCGAAGGCAGCCTGCCCGATGTCCGGATACGACTGCATGCCTGGTTGGCTTTCGAGGCAACGACGGAGTAAAATACCTGTGTAGCAACAAATAGCTGCAAGACCAAACAAAAGAATAATTCCTAAAAAGCCTCCTTCCTTGAGAGCATACGGTGTGGATAGAACACCAACTCCAGCCAGCACGTTCAAACCTGCACAGCATGCAAGCAGGCATAGATTTTAGTCCTGCACCCTCTGTGGAGCTCGAAAGGACATAGCGTCCGATGAAAGAAGACAGAACAGAAAAGAGAAGAGACAGCAGGACGCGGTGCATTCATGAAAGAGGTGCACTCACGAGAGCAACTCTACTCTCTGCGTATAAAAAGCCCGGACAATCCATTTACAAACACAGAGTGACAATGGACGATTCACTACTCTAATTCGCCATGAAATTTCACATGGCTTAATTTTCATCATTCAGGGGCTCTTCAGAAAATTTGACAAACTGCCACATTCTCCGAAGACCGAGCGAAGTAAGTACGAACTGCGCGAGGATCATTGAAAATGCTTACCGTTGAGCATAGCCTGCGTAAAGCTGGAGCCCTCTTCCTCCCTCTCGACATCAGCCAATTTAGCGGGCAGGTACGTGATGCTTGCGTCCGAGTCAACTTTGCAGATTGGCTTGGCCCCTCCGAGAGCTTGTTCCGCATCTTCGACCTTACTCGGCAGGAAGGGTATCCGCAGATTCTCCGAACTCGAAAAAAACGTGCTATCTTGTTTCTTAAACGAGGAGGATAAAAATGAACTGCTGATGCGAGGAATGGGGCTAAAAATTTGAAAGCTCGGAGATCCTGACACGATTTGATAGTCCATAGATTGCCTGCAGCATATGAACACACAGCCACATTTGATCCATTTAGGTTCGACGTCTCCTCCTTCCCAAATGTCCTCATGCTCCACTCCCTGAGACTGTGTATTGTCACCACCGACATGAACGATGGAACTCCATGCATGTAAAAACTAACAATGAACACCCGTACTATTTGCCTACGTCATCAAGTTTTGCACAACTTCTCATCTCCGTCACCGACAGCGACAGATCCAGTTGAGAAACTAGGACTCAATCCCGCACTTCTCACATTCAAACCATTCGAAGTTCTCAGCGTTTACAAAACGTGTGAATTTCGGCACGTGAACGTTACTGATACGTGCTCTGCCTTGACAATATATGCCGAAGTTCCCAATCTAGAGCAGGGACAAGCGCAATAACGACAAGTTTCAGTCCCCAGTTTTGGATCTACAGTCCTGAACCGTAGAGTGATTTGTGAGGTGGAGACTGTGACTTCGAGATAAGAAAACAGGGGGCCGTGATCTCTGACCTTTGGCAGGACCAGAGATGGGCAATTTCATGAAGCTCGTACGAACGACGAGCTACGTGAGTCCTGGAAGACCTTTCTGGATTCAGATTGAAGCCTCACTGCGGCACCAATGCGAGCAACTAATACGGCCAGCGCGAAACACTTTCGATTTTCGTCGAATGGTTCCTGGGACAAGAGTGGATGAATGGTCGGAACGAATTCTAGAATACTGCATCGGCACGGAATGACAGTAAGGCAGAGGATTTCCAGTAACCGGACGTCTGTCCACTCTAAAACTACAGCGAGAGTGATTACATAAGATTCTCACTGCTCAAGGCTCCGTTCGCTCAGACACCGTAAGCTGCTGATTCATTCTCAAGATGGATGAGGAGGAAAATGGAAAGCCAAGAGGACGAGGCGAACTAGATGCAGTAGAGCGCGGTCAAAGTCTTCGGTTCAGAATCTCGAAATTCCGACTCAACATGTGCCTCAAATCCCAACAATGGGTTCCTATCATAAGCTCCGGCTGTCGGACAGTATGAACAGTCATTATACAGCTTCCGTTGCCCATGACTGATGCTTCTAGTGACCGGCAAGTTAGTCTGCTCAGATGAAATGGACCTACGGCGATTGTGAAGTGAGTGATCCAGAAACATTTCGAACTGAAAAATAAGAAATTGTGCAAGCGATTGCAAATCTGGCCAGGAGCAAGAGGAAGCACCGATAGCTTTGAGGCCATGTTGGATTGGTGAAGGAGCCGACGGAGGAAGTCCTGGAACCGGGGTTAGTTTGACGGTGGCCACGACCAGTCGGCACTCCATTCTCATTAACCTCGGTATTATTATCGTCGTCTTCATCATCGCTCCCAATGTACAGGAGAGATGGATTCGAACCAGGAATCCGCATTGTGATTTATAGATTACAAGAGAACCTCAAAGGATATACAAAGGAACTACACCGCTCTATACAACTCCAGATCTCTGCTCGCTATCCTCGCAAAACTGTCCTCCGCCTGCCGCATGCAGCCAGCCCGGTGATGGATGGGAGGGACGAGGAGAGGAGGAATTCAACTCAATATACAGCTTCCCGGCCTC
The DNA here is from genome assembly GCA_014180765.2 of Marchantia paleacea. NCBI lineage: Eukaryota > Viridiplantae > Streptophyta > Marchantiopsida > Marchantiales > Marchantiaceae > Marchantia > Marchantia paleacea. The sequence goes on from MUAA02000064.1 coordinate 2,321,758, forward strand.
AATTGCCAATCGCGGCAGCAAGTCCTCGATTTATAATTTCCTCCCCATTCGATCCACAGACCGGACCTCAGTCCACCATCACCATAAAAGAGCTTTACAGAATCGGACTCCACTTGCAGCAGCAACGTCGCAACAACATCTCTCAGTACTCGACTGGCTGCTGGATCACATCAGCAGCTCACTCCCCGAGACGACGAATAATCCAAGAATGTAGATGTAGTTTTATCTCCGCTAGTTCTCCGGCTACTTCTTCTTTTCCTCACAATGTTTCTCCTCATCCCCATCGCCCTCCCTCCGATGTCTCCCCTCTCCCTCTGCTCTAGTCTACATCTCCTCCTCTACACTCTACGCTACTCTCCTCTCCAATCCTCTCCCTCTCCCTCTCTGTCTGCTGTAAAAATGGCCGATTACTGGAGGCAGCTTTTCTTCTAAGGGCCTGGACAGTCACACCGGGAAAGCTGGGGGGAATCATGGACACCTGGCGGAAGCGATTCTCTAGGACACACGTGGCAATTCTGCTGTCTCGCATAAAGTGCCCAGATGTACAAATGCAGATTCCACGTCGACCGTCGACGTGTTTGCGACTTTGGATCCATCGTTCGTTGGAAGATTAGTTCACATCCGATGAGCCGAAGAAGGTCGTGTCGTTTTGTTCTGGTGACCTGGATTACAGTAGTGACTGGATTCTGGAAGAGTTGCATTTACTCCGCTCCAAGGAAGCGGGAGATTTCACATTCAACTTGTCTTGTTGTCGCCGATAAATCCTGTACTGTATTGTACTTGAATACTATACTACAGTAGTAGTCGCCACTCTGGCTCCCTCCCAGTTCTTCCAAACCTCGTAGAGGAATATGCGTAGCGTGCGCAGTTTTAAACATTTGAACGTGGTAAGGTTTGAGGAGTGGTCGGATTTCCGTTACTTGCTCCCTTCTTTTTCACCTTGATTCCCTTCGTGGGGTTGAAAATTCACGTGACTCCTCCTTAACGTGTTATTCATCAGATACGGTTGATGAATCTCCGTTAGTGTGACTCCATACGGTCTATCAGAGATCCAAGGGAGGGGACAAGTTAACACGAGCTCTACATGTCGAGATCCGTTCAGTTCAAAGCTCCGTAAAATTTTATAAAGTTCAATTTGGGGAAATAAAAATTCATGTATTACATGAATTTTTATTTCCCCAATTGAACTTTATACAAATTTTCTATGATTCGTAATTGGGCCAAGCGTGGGAAAAAAAGAAACGATGGCAAAAGTCAATCTCTATCTTTCGAAGAATGATAGTAGCATGGTTATGATTTTTCATGTTACAACAATGAACGTATTAAGAATTTAACGACACATGCAACCTGAAGATAGCTCATGGAGCTTCGAGAAGGAGAGAGAGAGAGAGAGTTGACCGTTCTAGACATTAGAGGGCCAGCAACCAAGAAGCGTGGATTGGGCAGTACTCTTGGGCACCGCAATGAAGGAAGGAAGGAAGAAAATACTGCCGGCGTGGCAGTTACGTCAAAGGTCGAGAAGAAGGTCTAAAATTCCGAAATCCCGATCCTATCCTAGCCCGGGCATATATGAAATGGGGTCTTGCAGAGGTCCTGCCAATCCAGCTATGTACGAAGTTGAGTTCGATTGTATTCGCGGGCGGATGATCTGGACGCCATAGCCAAGGGCAACCTGGGCTTTATTTTTGGGCAAGGTTTTCCGTGTTCGGTTTCACATGGAGGTAATGAAGATTTCGCTCATATAAAGTATTATCCAGATTGAAATGGAGACATGTTGATACCTGTTCTAGAACTACCTCAAGAGTTCCTCGACTTGGGTCTCCTATGGCACGTAGTAGGTAGGTCCGAATACGCTTCCAACTTGTGTGGACTTTTTTTGAGTTCGACGCTGGACCGTCTTTCGGGAGCCACTGATTAGATGGGTCGTAGACCTCGGAATAGATCGAGAGCTACTGAGATTTCTCAGCTCGAAGCATCCATTTGCTTCGGCGTACAAGTTCGTACGCAGAGTTGGTGCTTGAAATTTTCGCTGAATGGTGATGAATGAAGCGCGAAGGACGGTCATACCGACCTCACCCAATCAACTTCGCGAGAACGCTAATTCCAGACTCCCACTTGGACTCAAGGCGGACAAGGAGGCAGCTCTCCTCCGACCCGAATCCTTGGAATAGGATGGACGGACTGGACTGCATTGCTGCAAGGGATGCCTGCTGTAGATCTGGTTGGAGTTGTCAAATTGCGTGACTAGGTGACACTGACCGGAGAATGTGCCCCACAGTTGGCAACGGAACGGAGTGAGACTATTCACTCCGACGTGAAATCGGAAAACTCTCGGTAAATCGGCATCTGAATGGAACAGAAGTGTAATGGGACAAACAAGAACAAATCGAAATCTACTATATTGGCTAAAGCAGAGCGGACGTCGTAATTTCAAGCTAAAATGAGAAATGCAGCTCGTGGTGAAGCCACGTAATTGGGGAGGAGCCAGTAATATAGCAAAAAGATCGGGAACCCCATCCAGCAGTACATGGATGAAAGTGGGTAGGATGGGGCTAGACCCCAATAGCATCATATGGGAAAGATGTCCTATTGCACCCTATATGTGTGAACTATCTACATCATATAATATGCGTTGCTGGAGCATAGGAAGAATAATCACTTAACATAATTGTTCTCCTATTTATTGTCCTAGCAAGAGCTATTGGCACAACCGTGGATACATGCGGACTAAAATATGCTACACAATATGATAAAGAAAATGATACACTATCACCTAGTATCGTAACTTCTCGCGTCCAAAACATGTCTATGTCGGCATCCATAATGGACACTAAGTTAACTCCAAGACCATAACTCCAAGGCTAGAGGAACAAAGAGTTGATATATATGTATACACCTATACTTGGAGACCTTGGAGGTTGCCACTCCACTCGCAGTCCATCCATGAGGATAGATAATTACCGCTCAGAAACTATGTCATGTGTAGAATTTATAACCATAATGTACGGAACAATAACCTGATACTCCCAAACTAAATATAAATATGTCATAACCCGAGTCTACTGCAATGCATACCAACGCTATCTCTGTGTGAAGTATCCACATTCTTGTGCCATAGCAAACACCACATATCTAATAACACTATTGTTAGCTATATATTTTCCTCCAAATTAGACAGTGAGTCATATGGACCTCCATATCCATTGCTTATATCTCGAAGATGGGACTATCCAGAATCACAAACCTAAAGTATAGCAAAGGTGCCCAGAGTTCACAACTATCCAAAAACAATATGAGTGTCATACTCCATCAATAATAAGCCAGCTACTCCACACTAGATTACCAAAGATGTTTGTCTCACTCTTATATTACACACTCAAGGTCCTTGATCTAATGAAAAATAATTTGGTAGAAAAAAAAATATTCTTTTTGTTATAACCTCTCGTCTTCCTGGGCCTGAAGATAATTTGGTAGTAAAAAAATATTTTTTGTATATAACCTCTCGCCTTCCTGGGCCTGAAGATTGAATACACGTGAAAGTAACCGTAATTCCATTAGTCTCAAAAGGAGTCCCAAATTTCTCAAATGAGAGGAAGAGATGCACTTTCGTTCCTACAAAAAGCCGATTGCGAAGAAAAGCCCAGACTCTAGAGAGTCAGGTCGATACGAGCCATGTCTAGATAATGTGAGACGGGAGTGCAGGGCAGCCCCGTGTCTAGGAGTAGCGCCAGTTGAATCAGGAACATTAGGGAGTTTGCTTGCGGAGGGATTCAGGGCACACTCGATATGCTCCAGTCTGTTGGTCGACGCAGGGATGACGGGGACGAGGAGAGATTCCGAATCTGGAATCCCCCGTGGAAGTTTACAACACGCTTTTGATATGATCCCTGGAGGGAAAGCATCCTCCCGAGTTCCGGAGCCGGAATCCGTCGGCATGGCTGTGCCTTGGCCTTATTCTGCCGGTCCAAATGGAAACGGTGCGCATGGTAACGAAGTGGACTGTCAACGGAGTCCAACGGTACTGCAGTTGTGGCGATGATTCCAGGTTGAAGAGCCGAGGCCCGAAGGACGAGGGCGAGGGCAAGGCTAATGTAGCCCGCCTTGCGGCTTTTGACTCCTGAATATTTGACCGATCGTGAACAAGGTTGGACCCACGACGTGGTGTTCAGGATGTGATGATTGATGATCGACAAGTGAACTGTTAACCCAGTGAACCGACCACATTGTCGTTAATATCTGCAAGGTGACATCTGATCGCAAACTTTCCCTTCACTTCCCGGGCGTGCTCTCACTGACCGGGGGTCCCATCAATCCTCTACCAGCAGAGGTCGAAAAAGGTTCCTATCATCATTATCATCACCATGTCGTTCTTCCTTCCACCTGAATTTTCTAGCAGACTTTATTCAAGTCCATTCACTCCACCGAGTCGCATCGTCTCATGCATGAGGCATGGCTTCCGTCAGCGAGTACTAGTACATCACCTGTACCTGTGCCCTTCCCTCACCACCATGGGGCCCCCAAGACTTCGCTCGTGGCCCCTCAATCCAATCGCGCATTGCGACCTTGAATCCATCCATTCGGTATACAGAGCTAGCCGCCCACCGGGTCAGAGGGCTGACCGATTAGCACTCTCAAAAAGAGCATATATGCCATTAGCCCCAGGTCGCTCCTTGGAGTCACATTGTACCTCTTGTACCAAATTTCTTTCGCTTGTTGGCTTGCGTATTTGCGCCACCGAGTTGCTTCGTAGCATGTCCGTGCTGTTCAGCTCCTCCATTCGTTGAAAGGCCGCCTGGTGCTCATCCACTGAGGAATCCATGCCAATGATTCGTGAGAAAAGGGGTATCTGGCTTAGAAAATGCATATATCGGAACCAAAATTCCCAATCCATGTGCTAAGCACTCGTCAGGAGATCATGAGCCACCTCCTGCTTGCTTACGCTCTGGTGACACATCATCATCGCCTTCACTTTTCTTGATAAGGAAGTCCGAGAGTCCGCACCGTAAGGCATTGGACTCACCCCTGTCGCCCTACGTTCTCTACAGTCTCTTTAGGCGTTCAAAGGAATCAGTTCCCACAGGATCATTCAAATATCGAGATTTGGTAACTCTGCTCTACTTCCTCTGCTAGTTTCCGATTCTTCCTCGCGAGCCTTCCTTATCGGCCGCTTGCAGCGCAGAACCCTCACCGGATCCGTGGAATTATTTAATTTTCGATTCCTCCAATCACAACCTGAGTATCAGAAGCTTCACGTCTTGCAGACCTCACGAGACAACCAGGATGGCAATTTCTGTGAGGAGAGTCGGATCAATTGTTAAGACTTCTGAAGGCCACTTGACATCTTCAGCACAATGTGCACTCCTAGTCTCCTACACAGATTCAGAATGTTCGGGGATCGTCCTAAAACACTACCCCTCAAATGCAACCCTTGAAATTCGTATGAAAACCTTCAAGTCCTGTAAGAACGAAAACATGGGTCGATCACTCCCAGGTCGTTCCAGACTCCAGAGCGATATTGGAAGGACAGCTTTTGGTAACACAGACTATTGGACAGACTAAGATTCTAGATCACAGTGAAGTTGAAACAGGATAACCACGAGAGTTACGGTAGACACTCGCCCATTGGACCACCCACCCCAAGTATCTAAACCGTCAGAAACTCAGTTGTAAAGCAGCTCGTGCAACATATTCTGGGCAAACATTTCCTTTTTTTATTCTCGCAGCTTTCAAAATGGTGTCTGCTTGCGGCCCTGCACAGCGCGACCGCTAATTCCACCCACAGCTGTGCTTATGAGTAGGCCAGGCCAGGGCCTGCCTGCCTCCAGTGCCTTGCCCTGCCCTCCTGCCATTGAATGTGGCCTCCCGGAAGTCGAAACAGTGCCATGGACACTTTCCGGGAATGCCCTAATAGAAAGCAAGCCGGGGCTACGTTACGACACATAAACGTAGCACACAGCCGTTGCTCCAGAGTCCGGAGTCGCTGCCAAAAGAAGGCCAGAAGTATCGACGATTCGCAAGCCTCGAAGCCCATCGAACGGTTCTCCAGAGTCCGGAGGAAAAAGCACGAAGATTTACGGCGCCAAGAGGTTTTTTTATATTCGAAACGCACGGCGTACAGTTGTAGGCTCTCTTACATGCCTTTATCGCTTTGGTGGTTACACGGTTGGTGTTGTGTGCAGGTTTCGCAGAGTCCAGTTTACGTTCGACAGAAGAGCGGAGTTGAAGGCATGACTTCGACCTTCAAAACGCTGGGCAGAGTCGGGCCCTCCTGAAACACTTTACAACATCTATAGAGCACATCTATTTACACCAACGATCGTTGGTGTAACCTTTGTTAGATTAATTGTGTATCTCGGTAAGTAGCTCTTAGTGAGAGAGAAAACGCTGACGATTTCCATGTCAAGCATATCTGAACATCCACGATTTTCGTACTTTTCTTTGGCCGTAAGCGCTATAGAATTTGGCACAAGTGTTTTATAGATGTTGACATCCTTGCTGAAATTTGTTGTAGACACAAAGTTTTTGGCACATGGAAGAGTCGTAGAGACTATATTGCCATCATCACAAAGTGCGTAGAATCTGCATTGTCAATAGATGCAAGAGTTGGCTGTAGAGCAAAATCACAAAGTCGTTATGGGGGATTGAACGGGGATAAGAGACATCACGGAAGAAATTACGGTCAAAAGAACCTTATGACGTCAACTTTGTTACCATAGGCTTCCGAATGAGAATTTCTACAAGACTACAGAGAAAGTTTATTGGGACGAAAGGATGGGCGGGATCGTGAGCGAGTGTTGAGAGTGACTCAAGAGTATTAGTTCCATAGTCTTCGGCCATACTTTGCCAAACATGGAGAGTGAATAGTCCATTCTCTTCGACTTTCAATTTGGGTTCCATTGGTACCTAAATTGAACACTATGGAGAATGATATTGTGAGATATGATTGTTTTTATTTTTTTACGGTTTTGAGTACATTTTGAGTGATTTTTCTTCGATTAGACATATGGGGCGGGTTTTTTTTGTTTCCATCTCTTTCTTTTCTTGCATTGGTTCTATTGGAACCTAGCTGGAAAATTATGGAGATCTGAATAAAAAGTTATGAGTATTTTTAGTTTTTAGGGTTTCCATAGTTAGCATTTTCCAATGTGAGTTGGTGTGTTATGGGGTTGTGGTTCTGCAGGTGGAAGAAGATACATGATGGAGTGCTGGGTTTCTTTATCGTTCCCTTTGTGCTAGCTATAGCTTGACTTTCTCTCATGGGTCCGCCAAAAGCGGTGCGTGATACACCATGTCCGGTGTGTCATCGTCTCTTTACCTCACAAGGGGTAAAGATCCACGTGGGAAAGATGCACAAAGATTATGATTGGACCACTTGGGATGCGCATGTGAGGAGGACGGTCACATCGACATCGATTTTTTTCACTTCGGGGAACACACACACTACATCGACTCCTTCGTTGAGTATTCCGGGTATACTGTCAGGGTCGTGGGAGTGGTTAGCTTCCCATGCAGGTTCGATTCTGGGGCTTTTTGAGACTAGATTTCCTTGTCCACGTTTATTCCATAGGCTTCCTCGAGCACTGCATGACGAGGCTAGACGTGCTTTTCGCTTACCGCTCGATCGGTTGGCGTGCGATCCCATGGATGAGTTAGCATGGTTTTTATTTTTATAACTTCCGCGATGGTGTCTACGTTATACTAGAGGAGTCTGTTCGGGCCACATAGGTTAGGAGTCGGGTTCATTCACATGATACTTCTGATTCGGCGCGATTGCGACGGTGTAGAATCTTGGGGCAGGTCGGGGAGTATAGCATGGCTTCAAGGGCCCTTCATCCTTTGTCTATGGCTAGTCCTACTGATAGAATAGTGAAATTCAAGTGTAAAAGATTATTCTGATCTACTTGATATCCATATTAAATGTTTATGTAACAACATTACTTTTGTATTTAAATAAATTAAGAGTTTGAAAAACTTTTATACTTTGATATGAATAAAAATGTTGTTTGTTTGAAATGAATTAAATTTTTTATTATTTTATTTTATCAAATATAAAACTTGAAATAAAAAAATCACAACCTTTTGTAGAAAAAATTTATTTTTATAGTATAAAAAATTTTAGTAATTATTATCCATTGATAACTATACATAATACACTTGTTTCTACCCTCATGTTTAATTTGGTACTTTTCCTTTTTATTAATATTGTTATGAAAATTTTTTTGAAATTAATTTTCCTTACTTTAAATTTTCGTTAAGTCAGAGAAGAACCATGTCTTCTTTACTATATTAGCAAGTACATTTTTGCTCCGTCCTCTTTGGTTTTCATGTTTCTTATGAGGTAGTTACTATGGCAAAAATTTATTTTTCATCTTATGAATTAATATTGTTGAGCCTCTCTTCCACTCACATGAGTACGTATTCATAATTTTTATTCTCAGGCATTTTCTAATGTCAAGTGATCTCAATGCATGTATTGCATGTACCATACTCATATGTAGCTCATATGATGTTTGTTCATGTTTCCAACAATCTACTTTTTGAAGCAGTACATTTATTTCATTTCTTATCATGATAAGTATCATCATATGCTCTACTTGTGTTAGTGATGTATATGTACATTTGACTATCATTGTTTGTAAAGCCTTAGATGTCTTTTAATTATCACTTGCATCTTGCATAAAAATCTTGCATAAAAATCACATTTTGCAGGTAAATCCTTATAAATTTCCTGAATCATTTTGATTCAAAAGCTTTTCTTATTACTTTGTTTCTGTAAATCTTGGAATGAAGTAAATCCTAAGCTTTAATTTTTCAGTGTGAAATGCACAAGCTTCAATAATATACTTGGTTTTGCAACAATGTATTATATCCCCTCGGTTATGTTATTCATAATTTTCACTTTTTCATGCTCTCAATGCATGTAAAAAAAGATAACATATTGCTCTAGTGGCTTGTTATCAAAATCACATCTTTGACACTAAGATTCATATACACTTGCTCTTGCTCGTATTTTTACCATAGAAAAGCTATTTCAAAAAATTATCAACATAAAGATTAGGGTTGCTTGATTTACCTTAGAACTTCATTTTTCAGTTGAAAGCTTCTTTGAGATTTGATTCATCTCCATTTCATGATTTTGATATTTTTATTTCACCATTGAGTATTGAAAGATCTCTATTCATCTTTTTGTTGAAATAAAAATCTTCATTATTAAATGATCATTGATCACATATAATAAATTTACCGTTTGTTATAAAAAATCAATATTTTAATCCATATAGATGAAATACACATTCCCTAGTTATAATAACACCAACTACTTGCATGATTTTTCCTCAATTCAGATTGACTCCCTTTGATTGTTAGTATATTTTTAATTTATAAGATTTTTTATGGATATTAAATGCATAATATTATTCATTGAAATAAATTTTTAGTTTGAATGAGGAAAAATTCTAAGGTTAAAGCATGTTCACATCATCATGGATAATCATACCTCTCATTCTAGCTATAATTATGATTGTTCTATTTGTGTCAAAGCTTAAAAATTTTAATGAAGATTTTTTATTCTTTACCTTTTAAAATAATTTATTTGTCATCTAAGAATTAAGTTTTATGTTACCGACACTATTTTTTTTCTTCTGAACCATAATATGCTTCTTTTGAGATGATCCATTCCATTATTTTTATCCAATCCGTATCAATTTGCTCACTTGACATATCATTATTAATATATTGAGTGGCAAAAATTTTACAATATTTGGATCAATTATTTTTTTTGATTTTTGAGATTTAGTTTATCTATCATTATTATTTTTTGCTTTCCATCTTAGTTTAAACCTTGCATAAAATATTTTCAGTTCATTAATTGAAAATAAATTATACTTGCAAAGTAGTATGTAGGTATTGCTTGTAAAATATGTTTTAATATTCAAGATCATACTTCAAATATTAACATTTCATTAGTCCAGTAAATTAGCTAGTTTTGAAGTTTTAGGCTATATAATTGAACTAATTGGCCATCAATACATACTCATTAAATTATATACTTTAATTAAGGATCACTTCTCCTCTTTGTGTTATTCTATATCCGATTGTTGTAATCCATTCCAAAATCTTTTTCATCTCAATAAGTTTTCACATTAATTCTTTCATATTTAACTTGGCTCTCAAACTTTATTTGCAGTTCTCTATCAACTTCTGCATTTTTTAAAAATTGCTTTCAATTGCCTTAATTATAATTTTGATATCATCTCCAAAAAAAAGATGTGTATAAAGGATTAAGTATGTGCTATATTAACCCCTTTTCATTCCTTTGTTTCATTTCCCAGGGTGATGCTATTGGGGCTTAGCCCCATGTTACCATTTTGGTTCCGTCCTTATATGTTTTGATAGGGTATTCCCATCACTTTTGTTATTTTATTATGTTTCTTATGCTACCTTATTCATACACATCAGCAACATTATAGCTAAGGCAAAAAGGACTAAGCAAAAGAATAGTCTTTTGGTACCCAATCTCCAAACTTATCTCCTATAAGCTTGGCTTACATATCATTGATATACATTTTATTTTTTTACCTCTCATTAGGCCCTTAATAAGCTCAATGAATTGTAAATCCATTTTCAGATCTTACATAGAATAAAAAAAATATACATGTTTCACTTAAATATGAATCTTTTTAAATTCAAATTTTTAATAATCAACACATAATTTTCATTTTTTGCCTAATCTTAAGCCATCTTTAAAGTCATTTTATATTATTTTTTTGTTTTCTTTTTACAACACCTTTTGACATGAGTTGGACTATTTTGGGTAATTTTTCTCTTAACCTTAATACCACTATACTCATTACTATCTTATACAAGATAGTGAACATATGTTATTTTATTGGTAATAGTTTAATCGTACAATGTTTTGAGGTTCATGTCATCTAAAGTTTCTTCCAAAATCAAAAACTAAAAATAAATAACTCCTAAATATTTTCTTGCATAATGCTCATTTTGTATCCTCATTGTATAATCTAAAAGTGCTTTCAATGGTTAATAATTGATCACTTACCATATTTTCTATTATGTTCTGTTAGCTTAATATATTTATAATATTTTCTAGAATCTTCACCATTTAATGCTTCTTCCTTACTACACTAACATATGACATAAAAATCTTTTCATAAAATCAAAAGAATATTTTTTGAATGTTGTGTCTTATGAATCATATAATTAACCTGAAATATAATGTAAACACTACTTTCTTAATCATTGTTGTTTTGTAGATGGAAAAAAATGTTGAAGGCGCATCAAATTTTCTCCCTTTTTTTTGTTACACCACCTCCTTGATTATTATGGATGTTTCTTTTTAATTTCTACAATTTGAAGCTAGATTCCTCTACTTATGGTGAAATTAAATTTTCACTTGTTCCTTCTCTTAGCTTATATGTGAGATGTTCATTCCTTACATTTTTCCCTGAGTTACTTTGATATGACCTTAATGATCCGTTTTTTGCTTTCAACTATTGCTAACAATATATTTGTTCATTTATGTTGCTTTCTTTTTCTTCGTTTCTTGCTTTACTTATAATCACTCTAGAATTTTATTCCTCAGACACTGTTGGGTAAGGCTCAAAGTATATACCTCGATTTGCTCCTTACTTTCAGATGAGGTTATAAAAATGACATAATCTCATTTAAAACAATCACATAACATTGATATATGATCACAACTTATATGTTTGACGTCATGATGTAGTTCTAGTTCATCATCCGGTACATTCTCGGGTTTGAATAATGTATATTTGATCATATTATGCTTGATCGACTATGTATATCATAGCATTTTGACATGTATACTTGAAACATCTACCCAAATTAGATATATAATAAATAATTCCAAGATATTTTCTGCACATTATTGGAAACATATTTTGCGACTCGCTATATTACAAAATTATTTTTTCTTTTTAAGATTCTACATTTGTTATCATTTGGATCAATCTTTCCATCCTTGATTTGACAATTCCCCATAGACGTGTCCAATGACGTTCGTCATGGCCGTAGTTCGATAGATGTCTCTTCCATTCCACCATCCTTTTGTGCATGAGATCTTTGTTTATAATCGGTACTTTCGTGATCACACTTGACTTTGCATTATCTAACCATGAGTATTTCTGCAAATATCTAGCTAGTGATGTGTGAATGGGCAAAGAGAAATAATTGACACGGAAGTGTGGATGAGGGTTCAAGAGAAATTACAGTAGCTAACCGAAAGGAGACTATAACATTGAAATATATTTATTTTTTTCTGAAATCAAAATGAAGTGTGGTACAGAGTAGGCCGGTTTGAATCCAGTATTGCAGCTGGAAAGTTATGAAAGAAAGGGAGTGTTGGGTCAAGGAAATCATGGAGAAGATACACACTAATAACCAAATTTGAAATCAAAGCCGAACAAAAATAAAATAAAGAATGAGCTCTTCGAGTTGGGAGCATTAAGAGAGGTGGTGGGATGGAAGTAAATGTGGTGTAGACTTGAGCTTATCTGCTTCTTGTATTATAGAAGCTAGTGTTTTTCCACCTCTTTGGAGCTCCTTCGGTTTGGTGCAGTCTCTTGTTAATCTCAAGCAGGCTTGTGGCACACAAAGATGGTTGTGTTTGTGTTTTGCACTATCTCGCCACTCCATATGAGGAACTAGCTTTTCCTCCTCAATTGGGATAGATCTCTATTCGTGTATGTTGTTTAATACTGGTGATCGTAGTATGTGCTTTGGCTTGGACCAGTTTCTTAGCAAGTTACACATTGTGGATGAGACGCTATAACCTAGCAATGTACCTTTCTCTAAGAGCTAACTGGCTACCTCCATGCCCCATGCTCTTTTATCCATGGAATTGAATATGTCATGTATAAGAGTTTTGAGGGATGCCACATATCAGGGAGTGTCGCCCATTTGACTAATCTCCTGAACAGTGTTCATCCCTGGGACTGGATGTGTAGCATACCTAACCCTTCATGCTTCTTCTCTTGGTTTAAGATTTTCATGTAACTCTGGGTCTCGCTCTCTCTCTCTTTGTCCTCCCCATATGATTGTGAAGATGCTCTGATCCAGAATCTTTAGCTGCTCATTATATCCAGTCCACAAGGTTAAGTTGAACCATGGTGTTGCATAAAGGACGTGGTTAGCAACAATGACTCTCCCGTGGAGAGAGTACATGTGCTTATTCTAGCGTTGAAGTGAGGCTTGAAGTTTAGCATGCACCCGTTTGAGACATGATAGTGCCTTCTAGTTCTGTTGTGAACGTGAACCTCAGCAGCGTGAATGACGCTCCTGGCTGGATCCACTTCCACCCAAGTTGATTCTATGAGTTTTCGGGATTGCCTTGTCCAATCCAAAGTGCACTTGATTTAGCCCAATTAATTGTTAACCTTGAGGCTATATAAAAACCAGCAAGTAGCTTTTTTCATTCTTTGCATTTCATGCAAGTTTGCTTTAAGAAGCAAATGTGCATCATCAGCAAAGAGTGAGTAGGAATGCAAAGTATAATAACAAAAGGGATGGGAAGACCCCATCAAAGCCTACAAGGATGGAACCAAACCGGTAACATGGGGCTAGGCCCCAATAGTATCACACTGGGAAATATGTCATAAAGCCCGGAAGATATCTGAACTATCTAGGTCAAAATGTCTACAATCAACAGAGCATCCCAAGAATCATCACCTAACAGCAAAGAGTGAGTGGGAGTACCTATTGTTGATGAAGAGGATCAGAACACCTTCCACCTGTCTTTTCTGTTCTTCCTGGTTGATGATTTGGGAGAGCACAAATGCGACCACAAGGAATAAGAATTGTGAGATTGAGCATACCAACCAAGTGAGCTTGATTCTCCTACCCCTTTTCCGATCGATGACAATTGTTGAGGTGGCATTGGAGGAGATGGATTTGAGGAAGTTGATGAAGTATGCGCCTAATCCCAACTCCTTGACTGCAATGTAGAGAAAGTTTCACTCCATTGAATCAAAGGCTTTTGTAAAATCAATTTTCAAAAAAATACACTCCATGTTTTCCTTGACTCCATGATGTATGAGCTCATTACAAAGAAGCATCGCCAAGTGGAAATTGTGTCATAGAACATATGATTGTTTCCATGTAATCAGAGCGTTCAGTACCGGGGGTGAGCCTAAATTGCCATGACTTAGTAGCAATCTTGTATACAGAATTGAGCAGTGTGATTGGGATTCTTGTATTCCAGCAAACACTGGTCATCCTTCTTGGGAATCAAAATGACATTATCTTAAGGATTCATGTTTGTCCGCTCTGTTGCATAATTGATGCCTGCGAGGAGGGCTGGTCCAACTTGCAGCTAGAAGGCCAAGAAGAACTCGGTGGAAATCGAGTCCGGTCCTGGACTACTAAGCTTCTCAAGGAGAGTTGCTGCTTTATGCATCTCCTTTAGAGTTAAAGGACATTTGAGCGGTGATGTCAACTCGTCTGAGCCTTTCTTTTCTCTTGTAGGAACTAACGATATGTTTTGTATTCTTCTAACAAAAGAGGAAGCAAGAACTAGCTTAGCAAGAATTTCTTGTCAATCATCTGATTCTAAGTTTACTATCTCATGCCATTGTGTTAGCAGCTCACCTTCTGGGTTGAGTAGGCATGGAGTTTGAGCAAAAGCCGTGCGTTGATCTAAAACTGAGAAGAACGTACGTGTACAATAATTAACATCAAAGAGTCATCTCGCTAGGAGCAGATGATCTCACACTTGACCTCAAATTTTGTCATTTTCCTACTGCATTCCAAATATTTCCTTTCTTGGAGGTGCCTAGTGGCCATGTGTAAGGCGGTACGGAGCTTTCTCTCTTCTTTTTGTCACTGCTGGACATTTTCCTTTCCCTATTTCTAAGCGTTATGTATGAGATAGGTAGCTAGAGATACCGGATACCATGCTTTCAATCTTGCTTGGTTAGTTGTCGCGTTTCATCTTCTAATGATTTTAGCTCTCAAGTCAGGGTCTGAAAAATGAGTTGAGTTTATTTTGAACTTGGTTTTCCTTACAATCATATGGATCTCAGAATTTAGTTCAAGTAAATTTGGACAATGGTCAGAAAAAGTTTGGCCTTGTAGGATTTAGCTGAGATTGAGGCATTGATTAGGGAAGAAAGCACATATACACAATCAATGCGTCTAAGAATACGAGAGCGTGAAACAAAATTATTGGTAGCATGTTGGAAAACACTTTTGGATGTTGTGTAATCATAGGAAACTGTGGAAGAAGAATTAAAGGGTGGGATAGATGAGGGGACAATATCACATCAACATTTATCACTATATTTTTGTAAGAAACTTCATGTGAAGAAATACAAGTAACTAGGACTGATATGGGGGATGTAAGATGACGAAGACGAGGGTTGGAGGAAGTTGATAAAAAAAATAAACAAAAGATGAAAATGAAGTGGTATCATACTCATCCAAGGGATTAAAGGAGTAATCTGAACCTAATGTTTGGGAACCTAGGGCACGATTGTGGTTGTCCCAGGTGTAACAAAGTTCATTAACTCAAGGATTAAATGTGTGCTGCAAATGTAGGCGTACCTTGAGTCTGGTACACCTGATTTTCTTGGCTCCCTGGATGAGTGATGGCCAGTTCCCGGATTGATTGTCTTCTTCTTCAATCATAATATGGTCACCTGCTGATATCCACTTTCTGTCCGAGCAGGGGGTGGGACTAAGGTGGAAGGGTGATGAGTGGAGGTGTTTAGAGATGGGTTTGGAATGGAGCTAAATAATAGAGGTCTATTAACTGGAGGTGCAATTGCAGCTCTCAACATGAAGGGATTGAGATGAGTAGTAGCAGTGGAGGGGATTTCAATGTTGGAAGGGAATGTATTTGATTGAGGAGGAAGATTAGAGCGAATAGTGGATGGAAGAGGAGCAGGTGGATATAGATAAGATGTTGGAGTGGAGGAAGGAGGGAATGTTGAGTGTGAACAATTGGACGTGGTGTTGGCTAATGGAGTAATAAAGGTGTTGTTGAAGGGAGTATCATTAACGGTGGATCGTGGTGGATTGTGTTGAATTGGAGTTACCTGGGACTGATGTCGTGATGTTGACTATAAAAGTACTAAAGGTGTTGTGAAAGGCAGTATCATTAACGGTGGGTTGTGTTGTATTGGAGTTACCTAGGACTGATGTCATGGGATATGTTCCTTGCTGCTGTGAAGTCAGTAGAAGAAGAGCTGCGGCAAAGTTCCTTTATCTACTTGAATTTCACTTATAAATATGTTTGTTTTACTTAATCCAAAATTATGATTAGCATTTGGTGGGCGGGATGACGTTTACACATTCCGTCGTGTTGTGAAGTAGGGACAGGCATTAAAAAACACCGTAGTTGGAGTCCTTCATAGTCAAGACTGACTATGATGGGCTCTTCACTTATGTTTTTCACCAAGAGTTTAGTGATGACCTCATACCGGGAAGTCTGAACCAATGCTTTGATTTTTGTTACTGGTCCGTGTACAATAGTATAACTTCTGGAAAGGTTTTCGATAGGCACCTATATCAAAATGTAGAAGTGAGTTGAATAATGCATTCATTGATATCCTCTAATGGTGACAATATGGTTCAGATTTGTAGGTGTTTCGGCGTTGAAGTTGGCAAAAAACTCATTGACTGGAGCGTAGGATTTGATTCAGACAAGCGGAGACTCTTTGAGGAATCTTTGATTTGTGTCCTGTGGATGAAGCCCGTCCAACTTGATCACATGGAGATTATGCAGTAGCGTCTATACGAAGCTCAACACTATCATCCAACTTATCATGTAAACTGATGATGATCTTGTTTGAATACAGTTTGGCCCCGGATTTTTCGTCAAAGATAAGGACTCCATGGAAGTTGGTGGTGACTCCTCTCGGGAGCTCTATATCATTGGGTTTCTGATAAATTGGCATCCATCATTGACATCACTTATATCATTGACATTTTTCCATAATTTACTGACATTGTGGGATGAAACAACACAAAGCCTGTTAAAGAGTTCTGGTGTAGTATGACATATTTCCTATTGTGATGCTATTGGGGCTTAACCCCATGTTCCTCATTTGGTTTCATCCATGTACGGCTTGATGGGTCTTTCAATCCTTTTTGTTATTTTACTCTGTCCTCTCATCATTTTGGGAGTTCAATCCTCCCATGGTGTCTTTGAAAAGATATTGTCATGTGTTAGGTAGTCCAACAGTTCCTCACTTTCAGGTGTTGTATTGAACTAAATAAGAGGTAACTAGGCATGTCTAGAACTTGAGGATATCATAGGGTGTGGGGAAAAATGAAAGAGAAGGTGAAGTGACAATTGAAGTAGAAGTAGTAAAGGCCAAATAAAATAACAAAAAGGATGGAAGATCCCATCAAGTCGGACATGGATGAAGCGAAAAGGGTAACAATGGGCTAGGCCCCAATAGCATTGCAATGGGAAATATGTCCTATAATATCTAAAATATCTAACTATCTAGGTCAAATGGTGTACAAACAACAGAGCATCCGAAGAAACATCACCTAAGGTGATTGCTCTCCTATGGATTGCACTAGCTAGTGCTATATGTAGAGCAATGGAAACATGTTGTCTAAAATAGACTATACAATAACCTAAAGAGATTGATATACATGTTGCCTAGTATGGTAAGCTTTCACGCACTCTCTCATGAACATGTCAAAGTAAATGTTCATAGCTCCATATAACTCAAAAGTTAAAGAAACAAAGAATTGATCTCTCTGCATACCCATGTACTTGAAAAAGTGGTACGGTGGATGGATAAGAAATTGAAAGAGGTGAAGAGTGGTAGTCAATAGAGAAGGTGGTTGGAGAGGAATAATTTCCGGATTTAGATTGGGGAGAAAAAAAAAGGAGGCATTTAGGAGAGATGGCATGGAAAGGTAAGATAGATAGAAAGTGAATGATTGAATGGAAATGTTTGAGTCGTTTAGCAAGTAGAGCGGACTTAGAGAGATGTCATGATGTAGAGAGTAGCAACTTCGCTATGGTCCGAATGTGTTTCTTGATGAAATATTCGAACATACGTTTAGAGACCTATGGCGAGTTGAGTTGGATATGGCTAGTCATGGCCTTCCCGCCCAAGCTTAGACCTCTGGCTCCCCTATGTTGCAGCTAAGTGTTGAACTCTCTCCCACCCCTTCTCTTTCTCACCTTCCTTTACTTACCTACATCATTTCGCTTCGAACCCTCTCCCGAATTAGTGAGACTTTTAGAGACTTTCAACCACTTCAAATTGATTATTAAGTAGAGGATTGTGTAAATCTAAGGTAACTCAACATTTTGGGCTGAATCATGTGTGCTGCTACAGTCACTTCATCGCCTGCACTGCCTACGGTGGTGGAAACCTGGTCCCAAGTCCAATTGCCTCGACATCTATTCTAATGTGCGTTAGGACTCTTCACCTAGTTATAAGTTTGATAGAGGGTTAGGCCCCGTGAACAATTACTACACTGATGGATATGGTATGGAAATTCAAATGGTTCCGAAGTCATCCATGTATCGTGGAAACTGAGCAAAAGATGTTTACAAATGTTAACAGATCCTTATACAGCGACATGTTGATTTAACCAGTGCGACGTTGAGCTTGTCATCAGAAATGTACTTAAAACATCGTTGGGCACGTATATTTTACAAAGCAAAACTGCCACAAGTTGTAACTTTAACACCTCTTACATTCTCACATGAATGTTTTCATGGTTGATTCGTCTACGACAGTTCCAGTGTAACTTACTACACACCGATACTGGAAATCGGAACTGACTTCGAAAATATACACATATACTACACTTGAAGGCAAATTTTGAGGTGAATAGGTATTGAATGACATTACAATAGGTAATGAACCCGTCCAAGGAGATGATGTTAGTTCCATGGGACCTATAGAAGTCTCCGGCAGAATATTACTCGAGACTAGGGGATCCGCCAGCCACATAATGTTATAACCTGAAGACGTCATATGAAACATTCTCTCAAACCATTATGAAGACATACACCCTGTAGTCATGATGGTATGTTTGGACGTATTAAGATTGACTTGGCAGCTCTTATCGAGCACTAAAAAAATTTACCTACAACTGAGATGCCATAGCATAGTACTTTACAGGCAGACAACTCACACAATTCAGTCACCAACGACGAATTGTGTTCAATCAATGAAGGTGACTGTATTCTGAAATTTGTCCTATTTGCCAGCAAGGTTCCTTCAGTCTTTGTCCACTCGGATCCTTTCTTTCACGACAAAACACACTTTAAAGATTTTTACGATGGAGCTAGGCGGTTGGCCAATTTTCATAGGGAAGATACTGAGAGAGCCGCATTACAGTAAATTGTCCACCACCATCACTGCTGGAGTGTGGATGTCGGCGAATCCTGAGGAAACACCAGATTTACATGAGAAATCCTGAAAACAGGTCGATTTTCCTATCGATGAATCACAGATAGATTAGAGATGTCAAAATTATCTCTATCTGTAACAAAAGATGGGACGTCAGGAACAGACCTCCGCTGATCGACGTTTGTTCATGTTGGTCCCCCCGTGATCTGGAATCAGTTAGCGAACGCTCTCAACGAGGCACTTCCCCAACTAGTCATCGGGGAGCTAATCAACAAAGAGAGGTTCTTCCACTTCCCATGGAGCTAATGAGTGGATGGCTGTCAGGAGCAGAAACATATCTGAGCAAATTGAAGGACACTTGTCTTGCTTTTGATCCCGAGACGGATTCCCTTGGGAAAGGTGTATGTACTGTAGTGCTTCGAGATTAAGCATCGAAGGATTTGCCTGTCCAACAAGCCAGGAATTGATTTGTATTCTGATGATTTTTTAGAAGAAAACATCTCGGTGTATCTGCACGAGTGGACATTGGGCAGCAGGAAAGACAGAGCGGATTCCAGATACAGAGGATCTAAAGATCATGTGCACATTCATCGCAGGCACTGAAAAAAATAGTTCCTCATGTTTCTTAACCTTTATATATGTTGTAACTCGTCTTTTATGATACTGAAATAGATGTTTTGTAATGGAAGCGGAGAAGGCAGACTTGGAGAATTTTATATAATCTAGTCACTCAATCATAGCTACGTACCTTCTTTGATGTGAGTTGTGAAGACACTGATTACTAGTTCTCAGTGATGATGCCGCAACTGGGAATGGGTATTTACTTGTGTTAGGTTAGATTTTCTTAAAACGGATCCATGCAGGGGATCGCTTCTCATAAATGTTGTTTCCGTTCCAATTCGTAGGTAGCAATTACACATTTTCTTCTAGGAGGTCTAAGAAAGCTGCTCATGCAGCGAAGAGACGAAGACACTCACGTAAGTCTCATCCATACTGCAGAAGTCCTGTGAAATTCATAGTTTAAGCGGAGAGGAAGATGAATCAGGTGGCAGTCAAATCTCCGATAAGCGTATACAGATGGGCAACCCAATAAGAATGGATCACTGGCTTTTCTCACATGAAAACTACCTGCTCTTGATCTAAAAGTAATTTTTTTTTTAAAAACGTGACCACTTCTAATATTCTTTTAAAAGCGTGTCACCAAAAGCTGCGCCGCTTGGTAGATTGGATTGAGAGAAATGAAAAACTTGCGGCTGTGTAAGATCACATAAGATTCGGCCGAATGCTTCAACCTAAACCTAGAATATTGACCTGGATAATGCTTCCGAACTTATTGTGTACACACACGCACACACACGACGAACACCGAGACGTATTCCCTCCTCGATCTTCAGAACTTAATAAGTCCATCAAGCTCGAAATTATTTGATTCTGTCCCGTTATTAGTACGACGGCTCCAGCAGTTCAGGTCACAGTAACTTGATTCTAAAAACCTCACGTCGTTATACAATGCTTTTTATAAACCCGGTTTCGTTCCATCCTTGGACGCTTTGATGGGGTCTTCCCATCCCTTTTGTTATTATACCATGGTGTATACAATGCTCACTGCATTACTAAGTAACCACGCAGTGTATTATCAAGTAACCACTTGAAGTTCCGAGAGAAAGTTTGCCGTAGGTTCCACCTACATATAGTAAGAAGAGGATCTGAAACATCTAAACTTCCAAATTTCCGAAACAATATGAGACACTAGAAATTTGCTAATGCAGATGACGTCAATGATTGAGAATGAGATGATCTGACCAAAGCAGGGCACTTTAGACTACTTCATTGAGCTAATGTTTCCTGAGCTTTACCCTAGCCTTTATTTATAAGAGTGACGGTGGTGAGTGCTAGATCTTAGAATGATCTAAGATCCGGGCTACTTATGTTAACACATACAACATTGTTGTGTGTGTTAACATATTTTGGTTATTTTGTTTGACCGCTACTCTGCTAAATTACACATCCTATCATAGAAATTCTATGAGAGTCTACCATACTAGGCTGCATGGGTATCAATATCTTTAGCTTATTATATAGACTATTTTAGTCATAATGTATCCTTTGCTCTAAAGAAATCACTAGCAGGGGCAATCCATATGAGAGCAATCAAGTTAGATGATACTTCTTCATATGCTCCTATACTATGTAGACTATTTTCGTGTCACACCACGATTACTATGAGAAGACAATGACATGTGTCGTCTTCAAAGTCGGTGTTATGACAATGATACTTTAGGTCAAGTTGACTGCCAACTCATTATAAGGTTGTTACTTTAGATCAAGATTACTGACAACTCATTGTAAGGTTGTTACGAGCCCATAGTTGAATTGACTTTGTAGGATGAAGATTTTGATAAGGCTCCAAGAGATATTATCTTGGATCTTGTCAAATATAAAACGTGTTAGGATGCAAAAGGGAAAGGAGAGATCTAGAACATCACTTTGTTAACTAAGGAGCTAATCTGATCGTAGTGAAGATGATGTGGGACATGGATAGAGGACAACATGATCCTCCATATGTACCAATGTCCAATCCATTTATTATCAAAATTTGATATCTTTATCGTGATCATTTTTGACCATGATTAGTATATCACTTTGGAGATAATTTTATGTAAGAAGTGATAAACTCTCTAGACCCGATTATTTTTCAAATTATTTTTTACGACATAATTTGGAATATGATAATATATATATATTGATTTAATTTGAACGCTATAGATATGAACTTGCAATTAATGATGATTTTTTACATAAGTTCCAATCCATCACTATTGTTTACCAAAAATAAGCCATATGGAATTGATTGTTAGGAATTTTGGTGTGGAGTATTGTTCTCTAGTTATAAACTCCCATGTTTCATTTGTAATTGCATTCATACTCGACCAATTTTAAATTGTTATTTTGACCCTTTAATAATTACAGCTCATATTTTTTATATGATGTATGAGTAATATATTTAAGTTAATTGTAAAGCTCTAAGTTTATAAGGAACTAATTTGGTCAAGCAAGAGATCAAAAAAAATCACTCTTTATTCTTATTGGTCAAGAAGTTTGAACCAATGAGGGCATTGAGATGAAATACTTCAAGATTTTGATGATTTTTGGAAGCCTTTTGGTACCATTTTCAGATTAGGAAAGAGAATTAGAAAGTTAACAACAAGAGTTATGAGGTGGATTTAAGAATGGATGCAATTAAATAGATTGTCAATCTATTTTGATGATTTGAAATTAGAAAATAAAATTCATATTTTGAAGTAGTTGAGACTATTTTTAGAAATCTACAAAGGTTTTGAAAGATCTAATTCAAATGATATATACTTTACAACTCAGGCTTATGTTTGGATTGAAATTTCAACTCCATTGAAGGAGTTTTGAATATATAATGATAGTTCAAAGTTTGTGTACATATTCAAAGTTACAAGATTGTACTAACTGTCATGAACTTAGTATAGTGATCACAACTTTTGCTATCAAAAATTTTTATCAATAAAATTTTTTAAAGTTGAAGCTTGGATGATAAAATATATTCTGCTAAAATTTGAAAGCAATTGGAGTGAAAAATTGGGAAGGATGATGATATTAGAACACAAATGTCTTCATATTATCTTGTGATATAGTGTACGATTAGAAAATTATTCCAAGATATTTATACAAAAAATATGTAACTAAATTTTTTGAGAGCACAACAAGATTGTAAATCAATTATCTATGAAATTTGGGCCAAGAGTTAACAGTCCAATTGTTGAATACCATGATCTTCTTATGATGAGAGTTTTACCCTTTGCAATAAACTCAAATATGGATTGGTGATGAGAAGAAAGAGAGAATAACAACTCACATAAGAGTCATGAATTTTTTTCTACATCCTAATCTTCCCTCGTGCATTTTCATAATGAAGCAATATCCATGCAACATTGTTTGACCTAGATAGTTTGGATATTTTAAATGATGTATGACATATTTTCCATTTTAATGCTATTAGCCTCATCTTACCCCTTTGGTTTCATCCATATACGACTTGATGGGGTATTCCCATCCTTTTTGCTATATTTACTTGGTTCATTTTATAAAACTTTATTAGTAATTTTTTTCGTTATAAACAGTAATCTCAAATCATCAAAAATAAATATTTATTATTTTTTTCAGTAACATTACTTTCATTTAAGAAAAATATCAATCTCGATGTCTCGTGGTCGGCATGACGACAGGATTCGAAGCAGCGCGGGTAGAGTGCATACAACTTCTAGTCTTGCATGATAACTACTTATGGAATGATTGCTATCGTAGTTAAAATTAATTATAATATACCAATATTATCTATATATTATTGTGTTTGTATAAATATAAACACAAAGAACCAATATGTGGAATCGATCGTTGGTTTAGCAATCTTGAATCCATTTATGATTCACATATCATTTATAAATAAAATATTTAATTCATGTAAAATTATATTTTCACTACTATATATCAAAATTTTGAACTTGATTTTTATTCAATAGAAGATAAAAACTCAAAAAAATTGTTAATCTCTATTTAGAAAAGAACAAATTCTTTCATGTATTCAATAACTAAATACATTTTTGTCTTAATGAAATAATAATATTCATAACTTTTTATCCAATATTTCAACATTATATCTAATGGCCCAACAAAATAATAAGCTTCAATCCAATACTTTGCAAGAGATTTCATTGAAACTACATAACAAAATTATTACAAGTATATCAATCAATGATGTTTTAATGGAAAAATATGTAATAATAGACTCAAATTTTCTATTCCAAGTAAATATGTGGTATCCTTATTTTTTGGATCAACTTGAGATAAACATCAACATAGCAATTCCAGTCCTTGCAGAAAAACAAAACATTGATTTGCAGCTTTAAAGAAAATTAGTGTGTCAGAAAAATATCATATTAAATCATAATTATGTAAAATTTAATTAAAATAATAAAAATAATCATCTGAATTATTTTATATTTTATATAAATATTAAAATATAATTTTTTTATGTTTAAAAAGTAAAAAATGATAAGTAATTTCAATTAACAATTCTGCATGACATCAAGTTGAAAATAATTCTTCAAAGATACATAAATGTTCAAAATTTTATCATGTTAGTAATATTTATAATTATATATTTTTAAATATGATTAATATTACAATAATTACAAGAAATTTTACAAAATTTATATTAATTAAAAATATTTTAAATTTATCAATGATTATATATACATATATATGTAGTTCATATCAAAGTCCATTTTAATGAAATAAATTATGAAATTTTAATATCAAATTTTTGTTAAAAAATGAATAAAAACTAAATTAAAATTATGAATATGAATATTTCAATCACATAGAGGTTTAGTGATAAATTCATAAAAAATAATCATATAAAAAATAGATAAAGATTTTACCTTACCACTATGTAGAAGATACATTACCATTATCTAGAAGAAATGTCACTAGTAAACTTGAAGTAATAAACACTTATTAACTGTGCAAAAATATATGTTGTAGTTTGAGATCATTGCATTGAAAAAATAAGATTGGATCATATAAGATGACAAACTCACCCATGTATCAGGCATTTGAAGGTCTATTATGCAATAATCATATTGGTTCTATGCAAACATCTCACAAGTACATTTGTTCAGCTTTTGCCAGTGAAAATCAAATGAAAACATCAAGTTTAAGAAGCAATTGACCTGAGCTATGAACTTTGAAATGGTCAAAAAGAATGAAATGGAGGAGAGTTATATCAATTTTTGATAAGATGATATATGATTATAATTTGCCACACAACAACCATATCTAATAATGATTCCTTTTGATGTAGTATTGATGTTTGTTACTTTATCATTTCTTTCTAAGAAATAGTATTTTTTTTGGATACATATATTACTTCTTTTGTATTATCTGCAAATATTTTTTCAAATGATATATTACTTTCTTTGTATTCCATTATAATCTCCATATATTTAAAACAAAATGAAATACTTCATAGATCATGTGAGTGACATCTTGTTTCTCACTTGATGACAAAAATGATATGAGGGGGGAATTTTTTCTCCCCTAAATGAAATTTTTAACAAAATTTCAAACTAGAAGGTCATCATTCATACTTAAAAAAAATAAATATGTCTCAAAAAACATGAAGTAATAATTTTATAAAATTAAAGATAAAAAGTAATTGGTGATGCATGCATTCTTTTTTTTTAAAGTCATCTAAAAAAAATTTATAAAATTTATGCGTAGAAAATGCAAAAATTAATAGAATTGAAAGATATCATTCATATCAAGTAGACTAGATTTAGTCAAAGCATTCTTAAAGATGAAGCTATACATGTATCACAAATGATATCAAACAATTACTTTAATAAAGTAATATCAATTTCAATTTTTTAAAATCATCTTTTTAAATATATTTGTCACTATTTGAAGAAATATGCAATTACATCATCTATTGGAAATACAGATTTCGGATTTTATTGAGTGTAATTAAAACATGATTATTAAAATAATTGATCAATATCCAAAATTTTGGAATGAAAAAATTCACTATAATTATATTAAAAATTATGAGATAAATTTTTTTCCAAAATTATTATTAAATATAAAATAACTGATTTGTTTAATTATGAAATAGACTAGAATATATTGACATAAAAATTTAAAAAAATCATTACTAAAAACTCTTTTTCATTATATAGATGATTTGTTAGATAACTCGATTTCTTTCTTTTTTTAGATAAAATATAAAAATTTCCTGTTAGTTCTTTATAATTCAAAATATAAAAATCCTATTCAAAATATTTTTCTATATTTAAAAAAAATAGGTTGGATGATCATATAGTTGTATGATATATAATTTACATTCTTTATAATATTAGCTATGAAGAAAATAAACTTAGTACAATGAATTTATTGCACAAAATTTTCGTTTTAAAATAAATTTTAATGCTAGTATCTCTATACAAAAAAATATTATTTTCTGCATATTCATGATAATTAGTTTCATTGAAGTCTGTTATCTAATTATTGCATAGTGTTTAACTTTATGTGCATTTTATCTTAATCAGTTGAATGTATATAAAAAAATTTAAATTTTTTTCTTAAAAAAATGGATATGATATTTTCCTATCAAATATATTGTGATTATTTCAATTTTCAACAGTTTCTCAATGAGAAAAAATTAAATTTTTTTACAATTAAAGTAAGAAAATTGAAAAAATATTTCAAGCTTCTAAAGATTCGTGGACAGAATTTAGTTTTGTGCATATACTTGGAAAGCATAATTAAAACTTGTGTATATTATTTGTTTCCGAGGACTCTTCAGCTTTATTACTTTAGAGGGTAGATTCTAAAACCATAACAAAAGGGGTCTAACTGGTGCAGTCCCCAAAAGGTTGCATGAATCTCATAAGAAAGCAGACAAAGATTATTTCGAAAAGTTTCATGTCACACCTACCACTCACATTCAAATCCGAAGCTTGGTCGGAAACCAAACAGTACGTTTGTGCTATTCCCACACATATGTGCACCTGCATTTTCAATCTTCTGAAAGTTTCAGGGATCCTCCAAACTTGTAAAATCATGAAAGCCAGACGATATAGGCGCTCTCTTTGAACCATTTGAAAAAGAGAAAACTAGAAGAAGAATAAGCCTTGGGAGGAAAAAGAAAAAGGCCAGAAAAAAGGGGTATAGAAGAGTTGCAAATGCGAATCAATTATGCATCTGCCAATTATATACGGACAGACACTTGCAATCTGAGTAGGAAGGAAAGGATGATACTCTTGGATTCTTGCAATTTTCGAGAGTTTCAGACATGCAGGACAGGACTTATGGTCTGCATGTCTAAAACTCAAGAAAGCTCAGCCTACCACCAGCTTTTACGAACATCCATCATATGCATATGGGACCTACGGATGCAGAGCCACAAGTTTGAGCTATAATGCATGAGTAGACTTTAGCTTTTCGATGAGAGCGATGCCTTTTAGAGACTTGAAAGAAACATGGCTTGTCGAGTGCCCGAGGCGTTGAGAAGATAAAACTATAGTAGGTTACAACATGAGGATACGACCGGTTGCAGACATTTGGTCAGGATCTGCAAAAGTATTGCACTAAACAAGTATGTGATTTCAGTCGAAGGCAGAATCAAACCTCACACAAATAAAAGAGGTTACTAAGGTCAACTATTTTCAACAGGATCACACAGTAAGCAACAATAGAATTGATATGCTTGGGCCCTACGCTATACATCACATGGTAAGTCATGACTCACATTACCTATCTACTAGTGAGGCAATTTCAGGGGGTGATTACCCATCATCCTGGACGGTTAGTGGACCCGTAGTAGCCAAAGTTTCCAACTATAGGGGTATGCATAGAGGTCAACTCTTTGTTCCTCTAGGTTTGGAGTTATATTGAGCTATGGACACCGGTTTTGACATGTTCACGAGAGCCTACCATAATATGCATAGGGGGTATCACTCTCTTTAGTTTATGGTATAACCTACTTTAGGTAATATGTTTCCATTACTTTTCTATGTAGAGAGCAATAGATGGTACAATCCATAGGAGAGTAATCCCGTTTTACCTAAATAGTTCGGATATCTTAGGTGTAGTTGAATATATTTTCCATTGTGATGCTATTGGGGTCTAGCCCCATGTTACCCTATTGGTTTCATCCATGTACAGTAAGACTTGATGGGGTCTTGCTATACTTTTTGTTATTTTACTTCGTCCTTCTTTAGTCATGAGAACTAAACTCCACATGCAGCGCTTTTGCTTCACTATGAGGATCGTTTGTCCCGAATGCATCATGTTGAGTATAACTTCTATATAAAAAATATATATTTAAATAAAAAAAAAAGAAGAAGAGTATAACTTCTTCATCGCTTAGAGATGCTTTAGTGATGTTCTAGGTGAGGAATAGATGTGCACATGCGGAATATATACACCAGTTACCAATTACGTGGAAGTGACGAGTGTGGATAATGCCCGTCGTTTTGAACAAAACTGGACACCTAATTGCTTCATTAGAAAATGACGAAGTGTATGAATCAGACAAAATATTGTTTCTATTATACAACCCATGCATCCTAAAGTAGTAACCACCGACTGATCCGGGCTTTCTTGTTGATTTTTGACAGAAATCGTAACAGGACAGGATGACGTAATTTCCCGCGGTATGGCGGAGCGGCGGAGGTCAGCTGAAGAAGTTGACTGTCCAAGACTCCAAGAGGTTGATTATGTTTGAAAGGAAGAGGACATAGAGATACGTAACAGCGAAGGGGAGGTTAGGGTTTAGGCCAAATGAACTTGATACAAAAGCAGCAAATAAAATATTCTGCTGGTCTTGGGTACGATCGTCAATATAGTTAACCGACAAGATTAAAAAGGTCTGGACATCAGGTTGGAGAATGTCGTCTGGTCAAGACGTGTCCAAGAGCTGGATGTTAACATAGCATGGCTCCTAAGAAATGATTATCTGAACTACATTTTGGAACGATAACTTTCTGTACCCAACGTAAATTAATAAAAAGGACTCAAAACTCTTTTTCTGAAAACTGCACAGAACTAACTTTTTCCCGAGACAGCGGGCGAAGCCAACATATATAAGGTCACTGTAGGGCTAGATGCTCCGTAGCTGGTCCGCGTTCATGTGCGAGTCACTATAAGTAGACGGGAAAATTTCATGCTGAAACAGTTACGAGAGGCCCAAACAAGAGGAAATCACAATTCCCAAAAGAAAAAAGGAAAAAAAATTGTTACAACTGCTGATTTTTTTAGAAACTTAGTAAAAGTTCAAACCATCGTATGGTCAATCTTGTGGCCCGCATCCGGAATACTTTTCTGTAAAAAGAATCCCTCTGCAAATGGGCTCCCTTGCTTGCACTTTCTTCTTTCCAGAATACCAGAAGGGTGAGCGACCTGGAGTGAACTGCAATTGCTCCATAACACAGCAGAACTCGATCCCGTCTAGTGTCTCAAGTCTCAACAATTTTTTTTCAGCTTCTTCACCGCTTCGGCTGGGACATTGAACGAACCACATATGACACCAGGGTTGCTCTTGAATTGGATATACACTCTTGGAACTATATGCGCCGACCACAAGCTCTTGCTAGTATATACTTTGTTCTATTTGGATGAGGCTGGAGTGAGATAAGACTGCACTTTGAAATGTAAAAGGACTGCTCGTGATATTTTAAAAATAAAAATAAAGAGTGTGCTCTTCGGCCCCACTCTCCATATTTCGGTCTTCAACTTGTTTCTTGTGTTGTCCGTTTCATGATTTGATTACAACGGAATCTGCTTCAACTTGGCATGTGCAAGCTTTTACCAACCCCTTGGCACAGGGCCATATATCCCATTTTGATTCTCCTGTAAACTGCTCTATAAAAGTGTAATGGCAAGAGGGCACTATCTTACTTTCTCTGGTAATCCCCCGAGAAAGTATAATAACAAAAGGGATGGGAAGATCCCATCAAATCGTACAAGGATGGAACCAAACCGGTGTCGCATGGACAAAGCTTTACTCTGAGAACGCCTGAGCGTCTGGCTGTAGAAGAACTCTCCTCGTCCTCGTGTGAACTGACAATCACCCTCTCTTTCATCTCCTCATCTCTCCATGCCCAACTCGTTGCACCCGGTAAACTCCAGCGGAAGACAATCGTTGTAACCAACGATTGAACCGTTAACTCTTAGCCAAACTTCGCAGAAAAGTACTTTGCAACCATTCATAACTCTCGGGAAAGTTTTACATGCTCTTCAATTCTAGATCTCTCGTTACAAATATCGAACTATACCTTGTGTCACAAGGCGATATGCAGACCCTTGCACACTAAAACCACTATAAACTCCAATCCTTTGATCCAATTGCACTCAAATTTCGCAAGAAAACGACTTATCATCCAACTTCAATTCTGTCAAGTTTTATTGACCAATCTTATCGATAGCATGAGTTATGATCGTCGAACTAAATTGTAACGATGCGTGCAATCCGCAATTCGATTTGTGTACATAAATTTCAAACTCTTGCTTTGCACTCAAAACTCAACCAATCGAGCTGAAATTTCAATCAAATCGCAAATTCGAAGTTGTAAACTCTGTGGTCTATCGAATCCGATCTATCAAAGCCTTCATAAAACGCTCGAATTCACTCAAACTCTCCCATCGGGTCCAAATTTCACTCTCCCACTTCAAACCACCACACGGAGTGTCAACTTGCTCAATCGCCTTCATTCTTGAGCCAAAATCCTAGCTCTCCCTCGTCAGGTCTCCAACCATATCCTTCAATCCTGAAAAACTCCCTTGAAGGCCCCCGAAACTCCTCAAAACCCCAAAGAACTTGCCCAAGTGCTCTCATTGGTCTAAATTTCCCAACCAATGAGAATGAAGAGTTCCATTTTGACCTCTAGTGGGCCAAATTAGCCACAACTAACTTAGAGCTTAACAACTAGCCTAAAAACACTACTTAGCCATCATATAGGTAATCTGAGTTATTGCTAATAAAGAGTCAAAATAACCACTGAAAACCGGTTAAGTATAAACGGAACAACAAAAAGGACCAGGGGGAGTTTATAACTTGAGTATAATACTCCTCGCCAAAATTCCTAACAATCAACTCCCTATGACTTGCCTTTGGTAGATAGTAGTGATGGACAGGGACCCATGTGTTGAAAGGCGCCACTATCGGCAAGTTTAGGTCCATAATGCTAATATCAAATCAAAACATAGACTGTTAAGTCCCAAGTCGCGCCGTAGGAAACAATTGGCGTAATGAAAGGATGCGGGGAGTTTATCACCACTTCCATAAAGCTATCTCCAAAGTGATACACTAACCATGCCCTAAAGTGATCACGATGTAGACACGGATGCTTATCACAAACGGATTGGGCATCGGTATATCTCGGAGGATCATACCGCCCTCTATCCATGTCCCACGTTGGCTCCACTTCTATCGGATAAGCTCCTTAGTCGGCCGACGTTCTAGACCTCCCCCTTTCCTTTCGACTCAACCACGCTTTATATCCGATAAGGTCCAAGATGATATCCCTTGGATCCTTATCTACATCCCGGCCTTAGGATGACAATCCAACCGTGGCCTCTTACTTGACCCTTTACAATGAGCCGTCGGCCATCGACCCTAAAATATCACCAAAATATCGCCGTCATCTCAACAGCTCAAGATGACACATGTCATCATCTTTCATAGTAGCCGTGTCACAACACGACACCGGTAACATGGGCTAGGCCCCAATAGTATCTACATCGAGAAATATGTCCTACAAAGACCTAAGATATCGAAACTATCCAAGTCAAAAGGTCTACAAACAACAGGAGCATCTGAAGAAGCATCACCTAACGTGATTGCTCTCCCATGGATTGCACCAACTAGTGCTCTCTCAGAAGCAATGGAAACACTGTTGCCCTAAAATAGGCTATACAAAGAAGCTAAAGAGAGTGATACCCCATGTCGCCTAGTATGGTAGGCTCTCGCACACTCCCTCACGAACATGTCGAAGTCGGTGTCCATAGCTCCATATAACTCCAAAGCTAGAGGAACAAAAGAGGTGACCTCTGCATACCTCTATACTTGGAGACCTTGGCCGCCGCTCCACTCGCCGCCCGTCCCGGAGGATGGGTGATCACCCCCCTCGAAAATCGTGTCTCTAGTAGGATCTCAGAACCACCACACGCCCACGTGACCTGGTCCTCCCGAACCTGGGCATGGTGTCTGCCTCTAACCCTAGTCGACTGCAAGGCATACCAACACTCTCTCTCCATGTGAGGTATCTACCCTCTCGCGCCATAGCAAACACCACATCCCTAATGGCATCATGGGTAGCTATCCTTTGCCCTCCGAATGGACAACGAGTCATATGAACACCTGCTGCATCTAAAGTGACCACACTCACATGTGAGTAATGAAGATGTAGATGGATGGACCAAGCCAAGACGGAACCTCATCGATGTGGAGAAAGTAGCTGGTGCGAATCGGAAAGCCCTGATGCATGGTCGAGCCAAGATCCACGAGCTTGCACCCTTGTCCGAGCAAGAGCGTAGACGAGCTCTAGTAGTACGAGGAATGGCCAGATCCACTAAGAGTGAATGTAGAGTCTCCTGAAACTGTTGGTCCATCAAGATAGACTGTAGATCCCTAGTCCAACGGGCAGTAAAAAAGAGGAAAAAGATGGGAACTCATGTCGTACCTCCCGTGGTAAAGCATCTCTTGTATGTCATAATAATACTTGTAAGGGAAATGATCCCGTATCAACGTCCCTCGTATATATCTCCAAAATAGGTCTATCTGCGATCATAAATCGAGAAGATAACAAAGGTGCAACAAGCGTCCAACTCGCCAAGAAAGCCGAAGAAGCCTACCCCTCCATTGATAATAAGCCTACCCCTCCACATGAAATTGGCAAAGATGTCTGTCTCCTTGCCAAATCTCCAGTCACACACTCGAATGTTCCTGGTCCGATGATGTCACCATAGACGCCCATGATCCTCCTATCAAAGGCTATCAAACGTGATATAAATGTAGGCGAAGGAGAACCGTGTGAAGAAGATAGGTGGGTCAACGAGCAATACTAGATGATAGTATACCAAACGCCACATGCGGATCCCCTAGTAGAGGAAGGTCGTCTACATGCAAAACATCCTCGGCCAATGCAACGTCAAGGTAGCGTGAAACAAAATCCTTAGTCCCTACTGGCACTCCTAGAATATGTAGGCCATCTGTCGATATCATACATCCCTCTGGAAGCTGAAGGTGAGGCGGAATGCTCAAAGGAGACCAAGCCTTGCACTTTGACACCTTGACTCTCAATCCTACCAGATGAAGCTCGGTAGTCAAGTAATCAAAGGCCACCGCCTAATGTCGCTCTGAGGGCCCACAATGTGTGTATCATCCGCTAAGGAGGGGAACACACAACCGGACACGGCTAAAGTAGTAGACACAAGAGTTCTATAATGAGCCATGGCGAACAAGGGTCCTCCCAAAGGATCTCCTTGTCGAGTGTCGGCGGGATGGATCAGAAGCGGGTGACTCCCTCCTTGGAAAAGCCATGCTGATAAAATAGAGAAGAATGTGAACCGTAGAAAGATCATACAAAAGGAATGAGGCTTGATAGGGATCCACCAGCCTCTCTCAGCTCTCTAAAAATAGATGCACGTGAGACGCTGTTAAAAGCGTTCTCAACGTCCACCTGCAATACAACCCAATCCGGATCGATATGTAGAAGTGCTCTAATGCCCAACAATACTGCCTCACAGCCTCATGGTGTGGTGACTCCAAACTGATGTGGACAAAGATGCTCCTGGAAGTGTGAGCGATGTTGTAAATTTATTTTTAAATAATACTTGCTTTTAAAAATTCAAATATGATTGATGAAAAAAATGCTCCACAAAATTTACTTGGTTTTGATTATTTCAACATATAAAATTATATATGAACAAACTTTGCTCCAATTATTTGAATATGACAAGTGAAAATATTTTTTCATAATAAAAATTTTATTAAAAATATTTTAATTAATTTTTTAAATTAAATTCTTTAAAAATAAAACTTTTTTAAAATATTTATTTTTAAACAATTCATGAACATAGTTTTTTTTCAAACATTGCTTCTACAAACACAAATTATGACCAAGCATGATTTGTAACAAATATTCTATCAAAATTCATGAATAATTACTTAAAAAATAAAAATATTTAAATTTTTTAATCAATAATTATTGTATACATACCAATGTTTAAAATTATATATTTCACAAACTGAATTTAAAACTTCACATTTTCATAATTATAACTTTGTTATTATTGATTCGCTCAAGAAATCAATAAATATGAAGAAAAAAAGCTTGTTATACATAGTTTACAGAGATTTAAAAAACACTCTAAATTTTTATAAACATAATAAATTTTTATTCACAATACAAATACAATACCACTGCAGTACTCAATAAGAGTTTAGTTACTTTATGTGATTCTTTTTTTCAGGATGACAAGAGGAGTACCATACCAATCATTCAATTCTATAAACAATGTAAATGAATTGCTGAAACAACTGAGTTTAGTAAAATTTTCATAATTATCCTTTTGTAATCACAAAATGTTAATTCAAAAAATTATCATTTTGATACATGCATAGTTGGAAATATTGATATGTATATTTTGCCATATGATACAATTAGTAAAAATAAAAACTTCTAGTTTTTTCTAGCTACACTAATTCACTCTTTGTATTGCTAAATAAATATTTTTTTATCATATTGTTTGGAAATTTTTTTCCCACTAATCAACCATTAGGTCAAAAATTTCCAGTAAATGCTCTTTCACATTTTTTGTATTTTAGATTAAGCGCATTACCAAAAGTACTTTTTTCTTCTCACTCATTCTTGTGAGTGAACTAATAATTGCGCGTGTTGAATGGCTGGTACGGTTTGGAAGATTTTGCACAACCTAGTAGTAACAGCAATTCTCATAAAGGCTTAGTTGCGTCCATAATATTAATACATGATTGGTCGACTGCCATTAAAAAGTGGAATTTTCTGTTCAAGTGTCAACATCCAATGTTCCTGCCAAACTTAGCCACTTTAAACTTATGTGCCTTCTCTATTCTGATCGCCATCATACATTGAGGTCTGTACACACTGTAAAACTGTTCCCTTCTTGTTACCTTCTCTAAAATATGTGTCATCATTTCATTCGACATACAGTATTGTAGAAATAATTTGATTGTGCTTTGACTTAAGTCTTATCACACAGGAGTTAATAAAATATTAGGGAGTCGAATCGACTGGAATGTTTTTTTTGGCATGGGAAATCAACATGGTTCCCCATGCAAAAAAAATGACAGAATCTCTTTCTCTTCCTTGGAAACAACGAAACAGTAGTGATGATAAGAATTGCTCGTACGTTGCACAAACTATTTCTATAGTTCCTGTATTCAGTTCACGCACTCCACCGTTGTTTCAGTTTCACCATCCTATCATTCGTCATTATTTCTGTAATGAATTGTACTGTTGGTGTGTTTGCTCGCATGCAAGTTCAAGGTTGTAATGAACTAATGTCCATAACCTAAAATGTAAAATGCTTGTTGTGTGGGGGGCATTTTAATAGTATCTTTGGTCTCCATATATCTCTGCTTTTGAATTAGAGTCTACTTTGGCATTTGGTAGAGATACACAGTGAGAATGAAATTCTTGAGGTATTCCGAACGGGTGTGGTCACAGGGATTATTATCAACAACAAAAATACTGCATTCTGGGATGAAATAAGAACGTTAATGCCCACAAAACCGAAAACACCACCAACAACAAAAACTAATTAAACATTAACTCAGGATAGGTTACAAGAACTACAACTTAATAACACAATTGAGATGACACAGGGAGGAAATTACAATCTATTGAAATCTTAGAAGCAAATATGGGTCAGATTTGGACCTGAATGTTCAACCTGAAACTTTCGTAAACATGGAGATAACATGAAACAAGTAACATGAAAGATCCAAGTATTCCAGATTATACAGAGTCTCAACAGATGTCTATTCAAGTTCAGTCTCCAACTGAGGTTCATCGACATGTTTCATTTAGTTTAACAATTATAATCTTTCAATCTACCTACATTTGTCTGGCGCATTTTATAATGTTTCTAAGGTTGAAGCATTTGCGACTTCTTGACTTCATGATGTTTTCATGCAAGGGATTAATTAAATGTTGCTGTGCTCGATTCTTTTATCAGTACTGTACTCGTCAACAGGGAACATGCATTAGCAACAAGTTCTTTCGTCAGCACAGAGCCTTGACATGATATAGGCAAGGAACCAGCAGGGACGGTTGAAATAACCGTACTTATTGTAATAAGTACGGCTTATTATTATCACCGTACTTATTATTCTTGAAAATAATAACGTACGACATTTAAATTTTAGCAAGGCGTTATTATTTTCAAGAATAATAAGTACGCACTTGTCTCCATGTTAAACATAAATGTGACTCATTTACTGGATTACAAATTGTCAGCTACATGTGGTTCTGCTATAACCAGTTTTAATGGATGAAGTGTATGTTTCAAAACATGAGATATAACTTTCACAAATGAGTTGCTCTGTAGTTCAACCGAGAGTTCTGGTGAGATTTCTAACGGAGGAGAAGCGAGAGAAAAGTAGTGTCAACCTCACTCCTGATATCTTCCCAGCACCTCCTTTTTAGGTCAAGGTTCAAAATCACTAAATTTTTTGAGTCAACGAGCGATGCGGGCCTCCCTTACCTCCTCCATATTTTGAAAGAACGTGAGAAAAATCCTCATTTGACAGAAGAGAAGCTCAATGACATACCTTTTTGACCCCAGGCCTCTCACTCTCACAGTCCAGTTGTTATATAGTTTCCAAAGCCAACAATTCTGGAACTCTTTACGGATCTGAAAGTAAAAAATGGGATGAAATCACAAGATTTCCGCACATGTCTTGGCTCCCTCCATTCTTCTAAACCAAAAGGAGCAATACGTCATGGTGGCCAACCTCTCATTGCTGTCAATGAAGCAAACAATTTTGACAGCAGTAGCCCCATCCTGTTCACTGGCATCCTCTGTAAACCGTGTTCAGTGGATCTTCTAATTTGGCTTGGCAACGCATACTCTCTATTCACGCCTCCTTACTGCAACTAGGAAGTAACGCATTTTGAGCCCACAAGTAACCATTGCAATCCCATTTTCGTCTCACGATGTATCTTTCAACCTGTATTTCAAAGATCAAGGGTGTTTAGAGAGGATGCTTTCAGGTGGTTCACTCCTCTTTCCCGGCTCTGGTTGATCCTGATCCATGTATCGTCATGATTATATGGTCAGCATTCCATGACTCACATATTGTTAGATTCAGACATGGTGCAACGCTAACCTGCGAATCTCAGCTCCCTTCCAAACTGGACCAAGTACTAACTTTGAGGCCAAAACGAGAAACGAGAAACGAGCTTTTCTGGAAGTCAGCAGAACACAGCAGGCTGAGAGGTGAGTGAAAGATTTATAATCTCTGCAGCACTCCTGGGTGGGTTGACTGCAACCTAGCAACAATCTAGTCCAGACTGTACAGTTTATACAATTATTCTTCAGGACTACGATCTTCTTGTGATGTTTTCTGCTAAAATCCTGTACTTTACGAAAGTTAACATGCTCAAAGTTCTGGACAGTGAGGAGACGTTGATTAATTTACTGGTATCGAAATTGTCCTACGTCAGTCATCAGATATTCATCACGATTGTTCACGTTCTTGTAACTCAAGAGTTACTAACTTCATGTTTTGATCGGACTGTTTAAGGTGCCCAGATTTCGAGCCCCAGCTAGCCACTTTCTCCTCACAAGTTATTAACATCCATGATGTATGTGCAACAATGTTCGGCTCTTAATACATGAAGCCATGTCAGGGAAGATATATAGCCGCAAAATATGTTCACTACCGTACTTGCTGACTGGTGTAGTCTGACGAAAGCCATGATAGTGAAGTTCGTTAGTAAGAATGTAACCACGTCCCGAGGCACCTTGAAAGCCAAGCGACTGCTAATCGAAGGCATGGGTATACGGTCATAAACCTCTGTGTGCGTATGCGAGTCCAACGATTGCTTTCTTTGATCAGCCCAGATGCATTTCTGCGAAATTGATGTCAGCGCCTTTGACAAGTCTGCCAGTTATTTGTTTGAGCTGTGGAAGATAATTTGGTGGAAACTAGTCAGAAGATTGGTTAGAGGAATAAATTCTTGGAGATCTTCATCTAACGATAGATCTTCTGGCTTTATTCATCGAAAATTTGGAACTGTGAGTGATGGCAGTTTTCGACTTCCAAACAATTCCAACGGTCGGTGGATGGCTGAGCTCCGTGGCTATGGCCTCACTGAGTGCTCAGAACTACGGAAAGAGAGCAATCGAGAAAAACTCGTAAACCTAGCACAATCAACGACAGGTGGAGTAGAGTACAGATTAGTAACGCCGAAAAATTCAGAAGATGGCCATCTAGATGAGAATTTGAGGTTAGGGAGATTTTAGTTACCGTTATAACTAAAGATGGTACTGATTATTTGTGGTGCAGAATAAGAGTGAAACGGGGAACATATGGACTAAAAACGCGATGGAAACCATCGACAGTGGTACAAAGCAAAAGCCAGCCCGAGGGCCAAAGGAAACTTCGTGCTGGGAAAATATGAAATCAATGGGATAAAGTCCAAATATCTGCTTCTCTCCAGTTGATTTCCTAAATGTTTTCAGTTGACCCGCATGAGTTCGGAAATAATCGTTTTTTGCTGGTTTAGGACCCGGCGGTATTTGAATTTTAGTACTAGAAAGATGTCTGGAATGTGTATACATTTCTTAATATATGACCCTTTGTATACAGCTGTTTAAACATTTGTACAAAATTGTAAATGTTTTGTAACAAAATTATACAATCAGTCATCAATTGAAACGATGTATTTTAACCTTTTGCACTATGAGATACCTTCCCCTCTCTACGATACAAAATTTAGAAACTCAATATAAGTATTTTATAGGAATAGAGTGTTTTCATACTCTTTCCCAATAAAATAACAATCCTCATCATCAAATCAGATCTTAGCCAACGCAGCATAAAAAGAACTGCTAACATCAAACGAGCTACTTGCTCGTTTGATGTTACTAGTCTTAGTAAGCCCGTAAATATACATCTCGCATCGATTCCTGACACATTAACAATATGGATGTTCACTCAACACGGAAGCATTAAATTTGACTATGACTAAAAGAGCAGCATGTAATTCAAATAAAATTGTTATAATAAGTATATTTTTTATTTTAATAATAATGTTTCCAAAATACACACATTAAAAGTATAATCTAATATTTGAGGATGTTTCATTACTATTCTTGAATGAACTATTTTAAAACAACTAAGATAATTTTATTCTAATACATAGATAAAAAATTTGAATGTTTGAAAAATCAAATCATTTAATTTGAATGAAATTTGCACCAAATGTTTTTCTTTCACAAAGACATACAATTTTCAACACATAAAGTATTATGTAAAAAATATAAAAAATTATATATTATTAAATTATTAAAAAATTATTATAAATGATAATTTATACAAAAAATTCATACAAATTTTAATGTATATATATAAAACATAACTTTTAAGCAATAAAAAAATTAACAAATGTAAAAAAATAACCATTCAAATCACATAAATAATGATCTAGCTAGTGAAAGTTTTTTAAGATTAAATATTTTGAAATAAAATATCAATAAAACATGAGATTATAAAAAAAAATTTCAAATAATGTCATTGAAAAAAATAATCATCAAATTTTTTCCTAAGCCTTGCATTTCATTTTTAAAACATAAATAGATAATATTTGAATATATTATATGAATGCATCATAGATTTTATCAAAAAAAAATTATTTAAATTATATTATTTACACTTAAAATCATCAAATATAACAATGAAATACTAAAATTTAAATTAAAAAATTAGATTTTTTTAACATAGATTTAAAAGCATAAAATAATAATATAATTTGAATGGAAAAAATTAGTGATAAGTTGATTGAAAGTATAATTTACATTTTCATTAAAATTTTTAAAATTGAACTTAGGATTCTTTATTATTATTTTATGTCTTGCAAAAAAAAAACTTGTTAAAAATATATATAATGTCCTTTTATAATAGAATCAAAGTTGTTAATTGTAATAAAAATCTGTTTACTAATCTACTTCTAATCAAAACTTTTTGCAGCAAAGGTCAGCCTTCCTGCTATATATTGACAATATATCTTGATTTTTTAAAATTAAATATTAGATTATCATTACTTTTATATTTACTATTAAAAAATTAAAATTTTTTATATTTGGAATATACATTTGTTAAATTTTTATTTAAAATTATATTTCAATATATCCATGTCATCTCACAAAAATATCAAACTTTTCATATATCATAGAAAAAATTTAAAAATTTGACTTCATTTAAATTGGGATTTTTTATGACTGAAATTTTTTTATCATATTGAACTTCAAAGATAAAATTCTAAATATTCAAAGAAATTTTTATTATAGAAATATATTTTTTATTTATTTAAAAAAGGATTTAAAAATCAAAATTATTTAAAATTATTTTCTTTTAAAATTTTAAAAAATTTGTAGTCTGATTTATTTTAACATAAAATAATTTTGATCAAAAATATTCAATATGTACCAAATTATATGAATTTAAATTTTTGTTAGACAGTTTTACAAGTACACTTGGATGACAATGTATTATTATTTTTCAAATCAATAGGTTTAATTTTTTATATTTTAAAATATTGCAAGAAACGTATTTTAAATATGTATATTTATATGGATAGATTCACTTCTTAAGTTGATAAATAACATAATTTAAAATATATATAAAAAATTAAATAAAATGAATTGTATTTGTATTTTGTGATGGTTTAAAATATGATGATTTATTTTGATATCCTAACAATTAAATTTCAATTTTTGTGAAATTAAAAAATTAAATAAAATTTTATATAATATTAATAAATCATAAATATTTTATTTAAATATAATATTAGTTCTTAATCAAATAAATTAATGTTAGTGGAGATGACAAAACTTAAATTAATCTCGATTTGCATGTTGAGGATAATATATTTTTAATGAATTTTATACAATTAAGTAAAAATTTACCAAAAAATAAAATTTAGGAGTGTAAAATGAACTTAAAATGTTAAATTAGAATCAATCGCATTGAATACAGGGATAAAAGATTTTATTTTTATTTTTAGAAATTTTTTCATGTTATTTTGATGACAAAACATGTGGATGGGATCATATTGTTATATAAAATATGATTGTATTTTGATTAACAAACACAACAAAATACAGTTTTAACATGATTGTAATCGATTTGGAAAGAATAATAACATTATTAGATAATTTGGATAAATTTCGTTTACAAGTATAATGACACTTTTGAATCTCAAATCCAAATCAACAAATGTTACAAAACAACAAAATGATTTTAATGAGAATTCAAAGTTTTTTTTAATAATGAAGTATATGTAAATTTACTGAAGACTAGTGAAAAGAGAGATGAGTGTGCATTTTAGCATATAGTCAGTATTAAGGATTAGTATAGATTCTTCTTCTTTTTTCCAAAGAATATTTCTTTTGAATGTAAATAAATATTTTTATTCTATATTCAGTAATTAGAGAAATAATATTTTTTTTTCTTTTGTAACTCAAATCAAGAAAAATACACTATGCAACGTAGATTATTATCTAAACTCTAGGAGCGGAGCGCACGATGTGATCAACACAGTTGTATAGTATAATTGAGAAAAGAAGTATTTGTACATTCGATTTCTATTAAATCTTAATGAATTAAAACAAAGTTGTAGAAGGTTAAGATGGACGCCATTTCAACCACACCAATCGAACTGCACAGTTGACAAGAATGAATAAAATAAACTTCAGCTGGCCCATATGCGGAAAGTTCGTCAGCTAATGATCACGGCGAAGAATGGTTGGAGCAATTATTAATCTCTCAACTGTTGGAGTGGACAGTTCGTCACGAGGTCCTGCAGCAGGACCTCCGAAGATGCATGCACCTGACCATGACAGGGAGCAGGATCGATACGCCTGTCGTGCAATTCGTCTCAGTAGCTAGCGCACTGGAAGCAGCCAGGCTTTGAATTCTGGAACTTCTCTCACCAAACGGGAGACAGTGGCATCTGTGGCTTGAGGCAGGACTTCTCAAAATAGACTTCCCTGGAATGCCTTCTCAGATTGGTACAATGCGTGGTCTTGAACTTCTTTCATGGTCGCTCGCTGCAAGTGAGTGATTTCGCCCGGACTGGCCCTGCCTGAAGAGGGCGAGTTCCAGATTCGAGGACTCTCCGTGGCTGATCACTTTTCCTCGTCCACCGAGGTTTAGGAGTGAAGGAATGCCGAGCTAGCGAGCTGCTGATTCCACCAGGTATTAACGTGCGTGCCACCATATGCGAAGCGTCAGATGGACATTTCTGCGTCGCAAAATCTGGATCGTCCCTTACCCAGCATTCCCTTCTGCTGATATAGGCATTTTGCTCAAGCTTTGGGGCACAAAGAATATTACTGATATTTTAACTTTCCAAGCTTTCGACGAATTGGGTACTTGTTAGTGTCTGAGGATTTAGTTTGTGCCTGAGATGGTTCGACGCTCATGCCACTTCGTGATCTGCTTTCTCTGTGTGTTGGCACGGAGTGCTCTGTTTGGGGTTCAAAGTTTGCGTGCGTCGGTGTCTTTCGGAGATCCCTAAACCCTGAACGCTTAGCTAAGTTGAACGGGCCAGCAAGTTGTAAGATTTTGGTAAGTCGTGAAGAAGATGCACGCCCTCATTTTCTTGTGCATCTGTCTTGTTCTTGCAGGGACTTTTGTCATATGCGGAAGTAGGAATGGAGGCCATTACTCCTTGCAAGATTGTAGGAAGGGATGGCATGCATAGACCGCACAGCGGACTTTCTGCCAGTTCTTCATGTGCGCCGCTACGCAGCTGTGCGAACCTGTCTGGCACACTTAGATCGAGTGAACTCTCTCCTCGCTTTTCAGATTCCACAGTTTTGGAAGTGGTAGAAGCTCGCATAGCGCAAAGCCGTTCACCCTTTAGTAACTGGAGCTTCTTACCGCGAAGGCCTAATGCTCAAAACCGGGTACTTCAGAGGGGTTCAAAAATTCTTCTGAAATCGCGAAAGGGTAAAATTGGACCTACTCTTGGAGGGTGGCGCCAACGAACTTGGCACGCAACGACAGCCAAGTTCCAGGAATTTGACGATCTTTCGACAGCGACAAACAACGTGCCTACTGGAAATTGTGAGGCTTTTGATGTAGGCAGAGTGTGGATCCCTTGGCAGGCACGTCGTTTTGTAGCAAGAAGAGAAACAAGTGACGGACGAGATTCGCATCAAAACTGTACTCCATCCACGACCGGTACTCCTTTTATTGCGGCCATTTCAGCACAGACATGTCGGCCGCCAGTGCAAATAGCTGAAAGGTGCGGGCCCTGAAATTGAACCGTGCGAATTGTCATGTCTGAGACCATCGCTCCATTGCTGAGGACTTCCATGCCTCGGGTGTAACGGAACTATGCTGATATTGCAGGTCCCAAGTGTCTAACTTTATCACAGGCGGTATTCTTCTGTCAATTGGCGCCTGGATACTGTGGGTTATAACCAAATCGGAACAATATGCTCGGAAAGCTCTTGTCTCACCTGAAGAAACTCTGGTCACCCCTCCACCTGCGCCAGACATGGTTGAGCAGTATGAAAGGGCTAAAGCTTCGGTGACACAGGCTGCCCTGGTGAACGAAGCGCTGGCTGCGGTCCGTACTAATGATTTAATCAAGTATGTTATTCGTTTCTGGAAAGCTACTTTGTGGTTTGAATATGCACGTCATCTTGTTGCGATAAGTTAGTAAAGACAATTCTTTCTTGCTGTTTGCAGTGATATCCTAATAGAAAGAACTTCGTAACAATCAATCTAGTGCTCTGGGCTCAAGTTATTGAAAGTAACCGGTTTAAACTAATCCATTTTTGCATTCATGCTCATTCGAATCAGTATAGCGTCTCCCCCATAGAATTATTTTTCTACAAAGTTGAATAGCGATCAGTACATTCCCATTATCGCC
This sequence comes from Marchantia paleacea, assembly GCA_014180765.2. Lineage (NCBI taxonomy): Eukaryota > Viridiplantae > Streptophyta > Marchantiopsida > Marchantiales > Marchantiaceae > Marchantia > Marchantia paleacea. The sequence continues at coordinate 2,365,868 of MUAA02000064.1, forward strand.
GAACCTAAATGATATTAGGGTTAGAGTTGATTCTGCATGTGCCTTCAAGACAATAATTTGCCCAGCCAGGTGGTCGTTACTCATGAGGAAGTTCGGTATTCCAAGAAGTAGCAGGAGTTTGTACTTGGCCTTTGTCTAAAGACCTACTGACAAGAGGTGGCTGTACGTATAAGTTACATTGCTTTAGTTAATTCTTCAGGATATATAGTACAGAGAGACAGTGCTCTATGGTATGCTACATCGTGTAGGGTACTGGGAGGCTGTTCTGTGTTGTGCATATCGAGGTTTTTACAGAAGCAAGTGACGTTTACCTGATCCATTGCGGTAGCTGTGATGTCTACCGGAAACTGGATATTGACTTATCAGTGGTTCTTCTTGTTGTTTGTCTCTGTTGAGCAGATGTACAGTTGAGATGGAGCTTGCTCTTGAAGAAAATAGGTTGGCGAGGACAAGTATCGAGTCCGATTTTTTTGACGAAGGAGAGGTACGATGCCCTTAGATTTCTGCTGGATAGAGCTTCAAGACATTCTTCTATCTGATTCAGCTACCGTGGACTTCGATAGATTCATGTAGGATATATACTCCGCAAGTTTCATATGGAAGCTGTTACATTACTGCAATGCCCATACTTCGTTCTTGGGACACTTTGCTTGTTTTGGCGCTCGTGTAAATGTGAAACGTTTTGTTCCTATTTTTGGAAGTAAACTACTATTATAGTCATTACAATAATAGTCTTCTACTCAGTGAGGGAGGTGGAGAGGAACCTTGCTTTTGTTTTGTTTTGTTCTATAGTCTTTTATTCATAGTCCCTTCGCTTTACAGATGTTATTCGTCTGAAATAGCATATGTTCTGATCAGCATGTTTCTAGCAGTTATTGCAGGTCTACCGGGGAGTTTTAAAAGTGTGGTTAGATGGATATCCCTTGGATTACGGAAAGATTTTGCAGTTGAGAGGTCTATTGGACATACCGAGTAAGGAAGCGGAAGAGTTGGAACAAGAAGTGCAGTTACAAAGTGATGCCTATGTAATTTAAGTGAGCAGGTCGAGAAATGCCTACCAGATCTCTATGGAACTCAGGTTACTTTGAAAGAAGTCAGTCATTTATTTGGAAATTCGTCAGCCCAATTTTCATTAGAATCGTCTGTGACAAATTTTTGGGGGTTTTGCGAGACCACATCATAAGAACTAGCTGGAATTTGCCACAGAACGATATCCTCAAAGTTGTAATTCATCGAAGAATCAGGTATGGCAAATAGATTATGCAAATTGTGTGGAGCAATGGACCTTTGCCCGTCTTGCAACACTGAGTATACATGCTGTATTCTGGAACCATTTTGACCTGTGGTTTGTGAAATATGTTCTTTCTATACGCACCAGGTGTGTATTAAGTGTCCATTATGGCATCTCCAAAGGCTTTTTTGAGTTTCTGCGGCGAAGATTGTCACTTAGTGTCGGATGATGTACTCGGAGTTGAGTATGTAGTATTACAACTGAGATGAAGTATTTTTTAGTTTGATGTACTTTTACGCGTACAGTTTTCAAGCTCAACTTCTTGTTGAGCTCATAAGATACGACAAACATTCTATAGCAGCCGCGAGTGTTTGCCCTCCTGCTCGGTTGCAAGAAATGCTGATGATGTTCCACGGGTAATTTGGGAGCAAGTGGTTTACATTAAGCATACAGAGATTTACACTCGTACCATCTGCCTGAACAGTATGAGTTGGCTGTGGAACTCATATTTTCTAGGTTGCATGTTATCCTTGCGATATTCACAGCTCATTGTATTGAAATGTCTGGACAGATATTGTCAGATGTGGTGATTCGCATACTCAGAATACGGATCATCTGTTTCCGGAATACTGACATTCGGTCGTTCTATCATTCTAGTTGTTTTTTAAGTGAGCTGGTATCGTATAGTAGGGCTGTATTATGCAGGGTACGGAGAATGTTGGTTGCTTCTTTGTTTGAGAAGACGAGATGTCAGACCCTAGTTAGTGTGACTTCGTGTATGGTAGCCCTTATGCCCGCTGATGTGACCACAAGATTTTTTACATGCCAGCCTATGTCTTTTAATGTGTTATATATTATTCTTTCTTTGCATGTTGTGGTAATGTGTAATACTTTAACTCTAGGGATACATAATGTGCACTTTATTTTGTGCTATAAATTTGGAGTTTTGATTAGGTTCTTGGTGATGGTTATGTTTGGTTTCAGGTTTGGTATGTTGTAGTCAGATCAATCATAAAAAAGAAGAAGGGAGAGACATGGAATTTTGTAGATAGAGCATTATGTAAGGGGAGAAAGAATTGAATCCCAACCATGAGAATCATAGAAGGGTAAAACAACCCCAATGGGTCTGAAGATATTAAGGCGTTTGCGCGTCAAAGATACCTATGATAGACTCCAGCTGATTGTGACTAAACATCAAATATCCGTACAAATCCAGATAAGTTTTGTATTAGTAAATAGGCAACTTTATTTTTAATATTGATTCACATAAAATCTATATGACTTGTAGGGATTCACTCCGGTATTGAGTGATAGTGCAACAAGTGCCCAATAAGTCTTCTTCTGATATGAAACACAAGATTATTAACCAGATGAAGCTACCTATGTTCGGGTTATATTATGCATCATCCATCTAGAATAACCTAAAACTTAAGTAACATAACTCCGTGAAATACGTTAGGAAAAAACTTATTCACAAAAGCACTTCTTCTCAACTAGTTTCTAAGATTCTGACCCTCAAATGTTAAATGTTTGAATCACTTGTGTGAAAAGTAAGTGAGTCTACATCTACTTAATCATATCATCAACGTTCTAGTTCATGATTTAATTTCTCATTCTTGAGTGATCTATTTTCACACATAGCTTGATTTGTGCTTTCCACTTGTTTACTTCATACAATGCATGCATTTCCTCATGAGTATTGTCATATATTTTTGTATGACCAATTAGGGTATTTGATTGTATTCAGAACTTCTAAATGTTTAACAAGGAGCATTTCAACTTCACATCACACACCTACAATGGAATTAATTTTCATTGGAGAATTCAGTAGTTCAATTATCAAACCTAAAATTTGCTCATAAGCATTACTTCATACAACAAATTTTAGGTTTACTAAACACTAACCCATGCTTTTGCAATGAGTAGGAAATTAGGGATCAATTTGCTAATCCACCTGGATAATTTGCAATTGATCAAGGAATATTATTAGGTGAGTATTGAGAGTGAAGTGATCAAGAATCATTGCGTGTGAAAAGATAAATTTCATCAAATCTTAAAAAAAAAAAACCATTGATGTTGAAAATTGTTCAACATCATCTTCAAACATATAGTTCATATTTTCATTAGTGCCATCAAATTCAAAAATAGACTAGATATAGAGTCATATATTAGTTTCATCTAATCATTAATATAAAAACTTTTTTTTACCCAATAGCAAGAGTTGAAAATGTTACAACATTACTTACCTGTCTTTATGAAAGCATGAAATACTTAGATGAGTTAAACTAGATTCAACTGCATTCAAGCACATGAAATTTTAGGATGATAGAAAATTAATAAAAATTATCAACTTCCTCTAGTATGATATTTCATAAATATCTTTGCATGATCAAGAAAAATGAGTTTAATTTGAAATGGTCTTGATATATTTTTTTATATGTGCTACACTAATTATTTGTGAAAATTTAGTTGTAATTACTCTACTTGTCAAAAAATTAAATTTTTTTTAATTTTTGTGAAAAATGAATATAAAATAAAAAGAAAAAAATTTGATAGCATTTGCTTTTTTATGTTTCGGGTTTGGTTTCATCCTTATACGACTTGATGGGGTCTTCCCATCCTTTTTGTTATTTGACTATGTCCTTTTAACTATTATATACAAACCATATGCATAAGACTAAAAGTGCTTGGGTATAATGTCCAATCATAGATATAACATCAAAGATTTGCATATTCAGATAGTCAAGATTTAAGCTTAATAAAATAAATATTTTTGCTATGGATTTTTTGCTATTAATTTTTTATGTTCGTTATATTGAATATTTTTTAAGTTAATATCCTCTCAATATAAAATCAAAATTAACCTTCAACAAATATCCTTATATAGCTTTACAACTTCATTGACAAATTCAAAAGACTCATATTTATAATTTTGAAATAAATCAAATACTTTTGAAGTATTATAAAGCTTAAAGAAAGATTGTTAACCATCAACAAATTTTTTTTAAAATAATATTGATCATGATATTTATTTAATAAAATATATTTATTTATAAATATAATTATATATGTATTATTAATAATAAATATATAGTTTTTAAATTAAAATTAAAATTTCATGATTTTTCCCATAAATTATCAGCCGAGGTTAAAAATCAAATCAATATTTAGATTTTTAAAAATAAAATTTGAATACATTATATATATACTGATAACTCACTATGGTTTATCTATACTAAAGAAAATTAATATGAAAAAATCCAATATATGATTATTCATATATATAAAAAATTTCCTTATACCATCATGGTAAGGTTTACTTAAAATTCTGCAAAAATCACCTAAGAAACCTACCTAAATGAATAAATTAAATATAGTTTAACAAATATATCAAAATTTATATTATATAGACTCCAAAGGAAGAAAGAATGACTTACAACATATCATTCCAAATTGGTTTAGCTAGTGCATATTGCCGCTACATTTTCAAGAATAAGCTTCAACAAATCAATTTCAATTTAAAGAAAAAATCAGAGAGTTTCATGTAATTCATTTCAAACTAATTTTTCAAATGATCTTCTGACAATAAAATTCATTGATGTGATGATCAAATCATTTACAAACATATTCATAAATAAATAAATATTGTAACCAACTCTAATGAGCACATACAAGTAAAATCAACACTATAAATCTTAAATCTAAGTTTGATGAGATTCACATGTGTCATGTTGTGCACATATATATCACAATATAGATAGTTGTCACATCATTACATCACAATACATAGTTTATACAAGAACAAAAGTGTGCAACTAATTGAAAGAGCATGCAGGGCAATTAACAACCAAGGTAGACTTGACTTGAGCAGAAACAATAAGAATTCAATGAGAAAGAATCCATGTGGTCTGGACAAGCTTATGCGAAGTGAGTAGCGATTGGTGTAGGAGGTTAAAGGCATATTATCTCCTCGCAAACAGTTAAAATTTGGTTCAGATTTTAACTACTTCACTCTATGTCACGTCTTGACATAGAGTAAAGTATACTTGTTTAGACGAGGGACAAGTGGAATCAGTCTGACAAGAATCAAAGGAGCTTAGGTCTTTGTAATTACAATATATTTTTTTAATTAGGGAGATATATTTTAGAGTGACAACGAAAGGTTTTACATCGGAAAGAGGGGACAGAAAAGTTCGTCAATATTTGTTAAATAAAAACTAGAGAGATTCTTGTTGTACTTATAAGTCAGAAAGGGTTTATGTGATTACGTGGAGAAATTGAGATTAGAATATAACGAAGTTGTGAGGAGTGACTTGTCTCCATGAAGAACATGGAGACAAAACAAATGAGGCATCTTGTTGGGCTATCTGCAAGTCCACACAAATATGTTAGGGGAAGAATATCACTATCTATTGAGTCAATAAAAAAATGTATAACATATCGGCTGATACTACGTAAGCTACCGATAATAAAATCATGACATCTTAGAGTAATGAGAGTTCATCATATGTATTTGTATATTTGAATTTCATGGCAGGGAGAGGAGAGACGGTAGAGTTCACATTGAAAGAAATAACTTGACGAAGTATGGTAGGACACGGCAGTGGTAGAATTGGGAGGGAAGTTGATTGGTGGAGAATCATGGTGGAAAAATTTACACATTTATCAAATTAAGGTATAGCGAAAGGGAATGAAAAGATGTAATGTGTGGCATTGAAAATAAGATGGCGAGACATAAGTGAGGAAGCACAACAAGGATCAAAAGTGAGAACGAGTAAGATCGTCAAGGTAAAATACATCTTTATCACGAACTAAAAGAGTGAAAGTGTAATCGAACGTCGTCACTCTCAAAAGAGAGATAAAAGAACAGCGAACACCAATAACTGGAGATCGGAGCTGAAATAGGCGCTATGTGAATAAGGGACCAAAGTAGAAGAGCGACAATGGTAATTTGAGGGATGCTGGCAAGGTCCAATTAACCTACTTGAAGTACAATACTACAGAAAGTACCACAGAAGTCCATCCTAACCGCAAATCTCAATAGAATAGATGCTTAGATGTCAGTACAAGAAAGCAGTGGGAGAGTTTGAAAGGAAGGAGGGGTGCACAACGGGGAACGGCAGACGATAGGAGTGTAAGGTAATTGTTCAATACATTATCAACACTTGGTGTCCAATTGCATCATACATATGGCAAAAATACCTGGCGTATCATTAGAAATCAGTTGCTAGAAAACATTGATTGAGCATTGATAAACAAATACTGATTGTTCCGTGTATTCAAAATTGCCATATAACATGTTAACTTCATATACAGCTCTTAATGATCGTTGATTTTGCCATTATTGCGGATGCAATATGAACATGAGATGCTGTCCCGGCATTCCTCCGTTGGGCTCAGCGAAAGCAAGAAGACGGAAGGATATCTTTTTATTTACAGCAAAAGTATGAATATACATACATATCGTACCAACGCTTCCAGAGTCTAGTCCACTACCAGTTAGTACAAGCTCCGTCAAGCGCGCTTAGCCTCAAAGGAGAACTGTACCGACTTTACTACTAAGTAGAGTTCCAAGCTTTAGGGTTTAGGGTTTAGGGATCAATAAAACTTCACACAGTCCATTCCGGCTTCAAAGCCTTAAGGCAAGAATAAACGCACATCCGCAACACCATCACACACTACGAACCATAAACTAACAATATTCGGAGGGATGACGCAAATACTTTAAGACTCATACTTCTGTTGTCATCACAGAAAATACCACCGCAGAATCTTATTTTGATCTGTGCCTTGGTAATCGGACATGCTCCCAGCCTGCCTCTTCCTCGGAGTCCTGTGACTGAATGACATTCTTAACTGCTTCTGTGTCAGAGCTTAGTGATTGTAGCATGCAAGCAATATCATTTTCTATATGAGACCTGGAACTGGTGGTTCGGGCCACAACTGGTTGTGGATTTTCCAAATCCAGAAGTCCTTTAACCGAAGTTTCATCCATGTTTTCGACGCGACTATCATCAAGCTTTGAGAAGCTTGATGCACTATCTCGGCGTGAAGACCTGTGATCTAGACTACCAGCAAAATTCTCATCGCCGTTTTCCAATCTCTCACTCTCTGCCCAACTGGATCTGGATTTGATCATGAGAGCTCGTGCCTCAACACCTAGGCTGCTGTCATAAGCTTGAGTCACACTGTGACTCCGTGTGTCTACTTCTTCCACCTTAGTATGAGGGTTCGCATCCAAATCCTCAAATTGTGATCCAACATGGTCGTAACACTTGTTCCAAGCGGCATCCATATTAATAAGAACCTCGGACTGCTTTAACATCTGTGTAGTAAAAAGAGCTGGAATCCTCGCAAATGCAACCTGCTCATCATGCACTCCTGCAAGCAGAAACCAGGACCACATAATCAGAAACGGATGGCCTAATACGGGGAAGGCAAAACCTCCGCACGTCCTCAGTCATTATGATTACACTCAACCCATCTGTTCGCTGACGAGCTTCTGAGTGACAGAGCAACTGCTCAAACACTAACAACAATAATGATTACCGCATAACGCGAAAAGATAGCATACATCTTTCGAGTCACGAAAAAGGGCTTCGGTGTTTAGGAAACTCACCAATAGGTGTATCTACACTTACATCCTCCCTGAATCTGTTCGAGTTTGATGGACCAGGCTTGTCAGAAGTACAAGAGTCTACTTCAGTAAGGGCCTCTACTTCCTGTTCCCCACACGGCCGTCCTCGTAAGACAGCCAATCGTGCCTCCACTCCATCCAGAGTTGTAAAGGATGATGGGTTACTTGTAGGCATTACTTCCCTAGGTTCTGATTCCCTGCTGTCGCATTTCCCTTTGTCACGAGATTTCAGGGGGGTCCTGTCGTTACCATCATACGAGATGGATTGGCGCATACAATCAGGACGTGAGCCCGTATAATCTTCTCTCTCAAGGTGATCAGCAGTAGCCCTTCTTGCCCCTAGATGAGATACAAGGACCTTAGTAAGCAGCAAATAAATGGACGTCCACCATTTCTTGCACTTCACTAACAAGAAGGGAAGGCAAGTCTCACCAGATAACGAGGACTTAAATCATATGGTGAAAGAACCGGAACTGAATCAGTAAAACCAGAAATGAACTATATGCTCCATCATATTTGGAAAATCAGGACAGATCGTGTAAGGAACCACGGATTCACTATCCGTTCTCAGATTGCTACAGTGATTACAACATACAATTAATTTCCTTCTATTTTCAGTCAAGGCAATCAATCAACACATACTTTGAAAGTCTAGAGCAAATTCAGCGTATAATGCTAAATTCAACGATTATAATCAAAACTATATGTCACAGTAAATCTGGTTTCTTACCACTTGAATATGGATGCGCTGGTTTGAGAGCAGTTGCAGGAGGAAATGACGTGTTGAAAGAAGAACTCACTGTATCGGCGTTGACTACTTCCATCTTATTGTTGACTGGAGTCCTCGATCTCTCTTGCAATTTTGACGTGAGAACGTCTGCCTCTTGCATAATCTTTTCATACAGAAAAGCGGCACCTTTACTTTCTACCCTTTCAAACTCAAGCTGCTCCCTAAGATCCTGTACGAGAACTTTGAGTTGTTCTTCTCTCTCTTCCGCACCAAGCAGTTTCTTCAATGTTGGAAGATTGAGCAGATCTTGATGTCTCATAAATTCAAGAATGTCTTTTTCACCAGCCCTCTGGAGGGAAGAATGTGTCTGGTCAGACATTGTACAATCACTTTGGGCCACATTGGCAGAACTACCCAAATTGAAATGCTTGATGCAGTCATCAACATGCACCTTCGAACCAGCAGTCTTCTGAAACGCGTTGGCATCCGAAAATCTTGGGTTGTCATCGACAACCACCGAGATAACGTCAAGGCCTGGGCTAATCTTGCTGCAGATAGTGTTGGCAAGCTGACTTGGTTCCTCCAGCGGAACACCTGATGACTGTCGGTATGCACAAGTATCAATCAGCCCAAACAAGCACGTAAGACTTCTGAAACAAAAACCAGGTCGCGTATTTGAAAGAAAGTTTGTATTACGAAGAATCAAAACATCAATCACGCACAGCTTGAAACCCCAGAATAGGCTCACAAGCTGCTCCAGAAGGCACTGAGAACTTCCAAGATAACCAACAGTGCTAGAACAAGCTCATAAACTCCCATTTTAAAAGGGAATCACGAAATTTACCTTCATGTAACCCCAATCGCTGTTCCCTTGACCTCCATCCTGACAGATGAGGTTAAATATATCTAATGGAATTTCACCAGTCACCGCTGCCTCTCCGGCGATAGGAGAATCAGCTGCGAGTGATCCGACACGAATCCTCGCACTTGACTGCTCATTGATGCTTTTTGCCTGCTCAATTAGAAGGCATTCGGAGAGCCCTAGTATGGCTGTTTGCAGTGATTCTTGGAGCCCAACCAAATCTGATTCTGGCGAAGCGGATGAGTGCGTTGCGAGCAAGACCTTCGTCAGGTTGGAAATGCTGGTCGTAAGTGACTGGAAACCTGTCTGAGTTGGCATGGTTTTCCCTGTATTCGGAGCCTGCGGACTCGACCGATTCAAGCATGCAAGGAATTTTGCTGTTACTTCGTCGACCGGTCGAGATGTAGAGTCAGGTGGCGGATCCGCATGAGCTTGAGACAAAGGTGGAGAAGCAGCAGTCAACAGAGAATTTCTTGTTGAGTGAAGGTTCTGACAGGCCTCCACAGGAACCCGACTTTCAACTCGGCTGGAGGATAAATCATAACATGGTCCAGATGTGCATGGATCATTCGCTCCCACGTTAGCCCTGAAAGGACCAGCAATTGAAGCATCATCCTCCGAGGATGCGGCACCCACTGGTTGTGTGGTCACTCTCCTGGTTGTCCCTGAGTCTGTATTTGGAGATACGTCAAGAGATTGTGTGAACAATGGATTAGGGTTCTCCGAAGTGATACTCTCCAGGATTGCTCCTGTAGAGCCAGCATTCTGCGATGAAACTCCGGACGCCTCATTGACGCCATTCCGGCGTCCACGGGTTTGACTTGATAGTGGACCTGGATAATACACCCACTTAGTCACGGGCCGAGCAGAAGTGGAATTCTGGCTTTGGCGTGATGCATCAGGTTTGGCAGAATCCGTAGGTGCGCCGTTGATTTCAAATTGAGACAATGGTACATCTGCCACAAAATCAAGACTACCCCGTTCTCTACATGGATGGGAACCGTCAGGATCTTCCACAGTAGGCTCTCCAGGAGTAGAAGCATTATTCGCCTCTTTCTGCACCGCAACCGACCCACTTGAAGAGCAGCATTCATCTGGAGACACTTCCTGGCACTGGGGCCTTCGAAAAGCTTCAGTTGAAACACCAATTACTGGAAAGGCTACATCGGCACCTTGAGCAGCCCGGGGGAATGAAGCAAATTGGGCCATAATACTTTGACCAGTGGAGCTCTCGGCAGTTCTTGAATTCAACGCAAGCATTTCAGCCAAAGCCGACGCTGCCAGTTTCAACGAAGGGCCTGCCGCCTGATTCTGTAATTTGGACCTCTCTAGGATGCTTAATGCAAACAGAGAGTTTCTATCTCCACCCACTGCCTCATTGACACAACTTGGCCCAATGCGGTCCACACCCTGAAAGTAGTTGTAAGTTGGACGAGAACTCCTCGAAGAGCAATCAGCAAGATCGACCAGTCCTGCTTGCAAGAAAAGCCACTGGCCTATAAGAACATGGAGAACAAAAGCTGGAGATACAAGCATAGAATCGTTTACACCAAATCCAACTACAGTGTTATATCCCGTCCATGACATTCGATGCAACAAACTGACATGGTGCCTCACAATAGGCTGCGAACAGCAAGTACTTGCCTTCCTACACACCACAATATGCAAGTAAAAAAAATTGCTTTAAGTGGGTCTGAGAACATTTCTTATGCGTGAGTCCACTCATACGGTTACGTGATACTAAAAGTTGCTTTGGTAATGAACTAAAGCTCCTCTTCAAAACTCAGTTAATTAACCATATCTGCTAATAAGTGAGTGTCAGCAATAGTCAACTGTTATGAAGAGAAGTAAATCCCTAGGCTAGGTTGAAGCATTGACTGAGCAGTAGACGAGCATAGAACTATTTACATACCTTGGACATCCAGAGCCTCGTACTGAGCCTCGTATAAATTCCAGCGCCATTCCTCCGGGCTGATATGCTGGTGATAGAGAAGACTACCGGATTCTTTGAGAATTCGTTCCATCATATCGTCCTCTTCCACTTCGGGGCCTTTCAACTGACCGGAAAGAGGTGATGTAGGATTGGTGTCGTATGGATTGAACACAGATGCTCGAGGAGCCTGCATTTCGAAGGACAGAGAAGAAACTGGTGGAAAATCACAAGAGGATTCCCTTATGCCCGAGCAATCGGATGAGCATGCTAGACCACAGTAATCTGTTCGGGAGGAAAGAACATGTGGCTCAACAATCGGATTGGACAAAGTAGCGGAAGAACCACTGAAGGAATGGACACCAGAAAAAAAAGAACGTGAAGTGGACTTTATGGGGCGAGGAGCAGTCTCTGGAGAATGCATAGGACGTGAGGAGGCATCATGGAAGCTGTCCACACCCTGGTGAGAGTTGGAAAGAAAATTTGTAGAAGCAAGCTGAGATGTATAACTAGGCTCGTTATAAGTCGAGAAGTCTTCACTGCAAGGGCCGTACGTGGCTTGGTGATACATTCCTGGGTAAAATGCCGACGCATTAGGGTTGAAAGAAAATCGACTCGATAAGTGAGGAAAGTCGAAAGGTACGTTCGGAGGAGAGAAGGAAGAAAAGTAAGGAGATGATACTGACGCAAACGACGTAGATGGTACTGCTGCACTGGGTGACATGGCAGAATGGTACTCTTGGGCTGAAGCCGAAAATCTGGAGGTGAAAGGTTTACTTGTAGCTTTGATCGAAGGATACTGAACTGAGGTTGATATTGTGGGATACTGTGGTTCTGACGTTTTGGTACCATAATTAGAGTTGTCAATGTAGCTGGCAGAAGGTAGAGGCCAATGTGAAACAAACTTCGAGTTGTTGTCCAAACCGTAGGCAGATAACGAACTCCTTTCAGCCCAGTGGTCGTAAGGGGCGCTAGGTTCAGGAGCCGGAAGCTCACAAGAAGAGTGGTTGGGAACAGGTTGGCCTTCAAAGAAAGTCATATTGAGATGATAAGTTTGGGGGAAACAGGAGTTTGGAGGGGGTGGAAACCTTGCGGGAGAATTCACAGTGGGTAGATGGCTTCCGGTGAGGGTGTAAGCAGGGGCTGCTTCCGACAGAGAGCGTGGTGAAGAAGGTGACAACTCTAATCCGCTTTCAAACATATTCTCAATGCTCCCTTCGGAATCTGCATTTGGTGCGCGAGAGGACTCCACAGCCATAAGGCTCGACATGCTACAAAACGACGGTACGAGTAGTGTGAAGAGCAAAGCCCTGGGCAGCCGGAAAGGTAAGACTAATAATTTATATGAAATACGATTTGGAGCCAGCAAACTGATATTCTCATTAGCTAGCAGGAATAATCAACTGACGCAGAACATAAGTCGTTAACTCCAAGAGTGCAGACCGAATCCTGCGCAAATCGTAATTACATACGAGACGACACTGAACACCATTCACCCGAGCTCTTGCCAAGCTTTTATGACTCTGGGATTTCTCTACAGTAATAAAGTTCACTTTGACAAACCTCAAATCGCTGTTTTCCAAACGTCAGAAGTTCTTCGTCTCTTGGGTGGCTTTCTATCCTCCTCTTCCTCTCTGCAGGTTGAGCAGCATTAAGACTCCAGTTACAGATGTTTCTACTGTGATCAAGCACTGTTGCCACAGGCAGATCAAAGTTGCATCAAAACAAGGTAATTGAGAAATCAATGACTAGGGACCATGGGCTAAACATAGTGAGGGCTCACAACTGAGGAGCTAATGGCATTAATATATCCTGCTACCGATAAAATTCACATACACACCGAAAGTTGCCTACCTTGCCATTCCCAGCAAAACTGAAACATACGAAGGACGGTTGTACATTCGAAGGAAATTATCTATCTGGGTGGATAGGTACCTTTCAGAAAGAAACTCTTCTCTCTTGCGCCTGCGGCAGTTGTGTTTATAGTAGAGAGCACATCCGGCAAACACCAATGCACAGTACAATAACGGAGCAAGAACAGGAAGCATTACTCCGGTCAAAGAGCCCAGGTGAAAGCTCTCCGTAACTCAAAGAATTGCTGCAGTGCATCTAATATGAGGAAAATGACAAAGAGATCAATGTTAGGCTACTTGTAGGTCCCAGACCGAAGAAAAACTGTACACGTCTGCTTTGAAATTATTAACTGGAGTTATATTCCCACCATGTCTCATATTCACTAAGCTAAACTTTGAAAGTGGTTGGGCATAAAGAAAACCTTCTTAACAAATGTTCGTTCTGACATCACAGGAGAAATCATCTAGACTGTTCATGGTCTGTAAGTACAGCGTCGTCCTTCAGCTAGGTATCAGCTTTTCATTGGGGCAGGTAATGGTTAGTTCTCAGGTGAAATTGACATAAAACTGGAGGTAAAGAGGCAGTTGTGCGTTGTTAGCCACCTTAAATGGAGCAAACCTATCAGTGTTGACTTCCTGTCTAATATTTCCTGTGAGTTCTGTGCGCTCTTATCTCCTGAGTATGAGTGTAAGCAAGTGAGACACCGGTGTGGTTGGTTGGTCTGACTGATTTCTTGAAGGTTTATCGGACTAATTTGCTAGTGAATTTCACGACTGTGACTGCGCAGCTGTCGTTATACGTTATGATGAAATAGACCGCGTGCATTGAGGAGCTAAATGAAGGACAAGTTTTTGTACTTACCTCAGGACTGCTTCCTTTCGAGGCTCTAATCGAGTAGCCGAGCACACATCTTCATTGTTTCCATTCAGCGCACGATCTACATACAACTTCAACCAGTTTAGACAACGTACACTGAATTGAGAAAACTAAGATGCCAAAGAAGCTCCAGTGTATATGCCAAAAACGGCATAAAGTTCTGCTCCAAGTTCAAGATCCTGAATGATTCAGGATGCATCCCAGCTGATTCCGCAGAAAATCTAAAGACATGTCAACTGCAGAATTGGATGGTGTAAAAAGAGGATTTCCATATCGACCTTTCTTTTCTTCCAGGCCGCGGCAAGGCCATATACTTATTTACGTAAGTGAACTTCCGTGACCTGCATTTCTTGAGTAATTCGACAAACTAAAATTCATTACGACTCTCTCTGAAGCCTTCATCTTCAGGCGCTGGCCATTATGGTTTCCGAGGCAGATCTACAAACATTTCCCGACTTTTCTGCCAGACTCTTTCTGATGGCATCTCAGAAGAGCCATGAAACTCTACCCCAATTCCTAGGGTTCTTCTAACTAGGAACTCGCTCGAGGTCACGTGCCCAGATTCCCCACCAAGATCCTGAGATATCGATGACTTGGGTAGGGCACCTGACACAACCCGATGCGGCAAGCAAGCGTACGGAAGTTTCATCTGATGACCTCGTTTTTTTGAAGAGGAATGCGAAAATGATTTGCATCACACTAGAAAGACAACTCGGGCAAGCAACACTTTGTGCAAGGCTGCAACTTGAAAGACATGGCTGGCCTCGATCCAACTGCACACAGTACCTGTATGACAACCGCAATCACGACGATTTCCTGTTCTGGCGCCTGGCTCCCCTCATGCCCTCATGCACCTACGATACCGACTGACGATCCCTTACCCGGAACAGGGCCCAACTTAAATCCAATCCAATCCGCAGCTCTCTCAAACTCAACCACCTGCCGGCCAGGCCAGCTCGCAAGATGAAGAAGTAGAAGAAGAAGACTGGCACCTCTACCTCCACCCCCGAGCCCTGCACATTAAAATCGAATCGCTTCTACCTCTCTACATTCTCCAGTTCCCATCCACCGCCCTCCTCCCTCCGGCACGTCTCAATCCTTTCCTCCGCATTCCATGTTCATTTCTTCAGCTACTCTCTCTCCCTCTTCTCCCTTCAACTCCTTGTCTTCCGTGGAGTTAGATGGAGCCAGTAGTCACCAACAGTGCAGGCCAGAGCAGATCGTCCTCGGCATCATTGAGGCCAGCTATAAGAATTTGATTGCCTTGGCTACTTGAGCTACTGAGGCAAGGTCCAAATATATACAATCCGGAAAGTCATACCCGAAAAGCTGG
This sequence comes from Marchantia paleacea, assembly GCA_014180765.2. Lineage (NCBI taxonomy): Eukaryota > Viridiplantae > Streptophyta > Marchantiopsida > Marchantiales > Marchantiaceae > Marchantia > Marchantia paleacea. The sequence continues at coordinate 2,381,321 of MUAA02000064.1, forward strand.
AGCAGCAGGAGGAGGGCCAGGACTCCGGAGGCTCTGCGGTGTCGGCCATTCTGCGTCGTCTAATGTTGTCTGTCTGAGCAGCTAAAGTCGCATGTTTTCTACACTTATGTGGAGAACCATTCTACCCTGTTAGTTACGACGTACTGTCCAGCACCGCAGTGACTGCACTCTACTGTACTAACGGAGTTCGGGCCAGCGGCTTTTACTCTCACATTCCCCGGTCGGTAGGATGCCTTTTACTCGGTCAGCCCCTCGATCTTCCCTCTCTCTCGGGCGCCTGACATCAGCATCCGGTCACCAGTGCTGTTCTTGGTGGATTGGTAGGTGGGCGGGTTGGTATGAGCGCAGCGTAGGGAGGGAAGAGTAAGCAATTACCGCTCAAACAGTCTTGTCTTGTGGAATCCCAGGATGACGTTCGTTCTCAAGTACGAGCAGGTACAGAATGAACAGATAACCTGAGAAGCCCTCGACCCTCTCTTCTTCCAGCTCTCGCGGTGGACTGCTCTAGGTATTTCTGTATTTAAGATCAACTCCTGTCAGTCTCCACCCTCTTCGGCTAGTGCATTTGATTATTTGATTGATTGAGTGAGTGAGTTCAACTTCTCTCTTTGATTTCACAATACAGTATACAGTGGCTAATCGGCTTCCGTGATTTTTCAACGTAAGTCCATGCGTGTCTCTCTCTATGTCTGTTATCGACAGAAAGTCCACAAATCTACTATCGTAACTTATTTTGCCGACGGAGGAGAGGGAGAGAAAGAGATCACTCTCCGAAGGTTACATTCTTAGCTCCGACTTCCTGTGGCAGAAAGCGAGAACTCAGAATGCAGGCAGGGACCATTTCAGCCACCCGCTCCAGGTGCCGTCGAAGGAAGATGTGTGGGTGTTCATTTGTGTCTCTGAAGCTCCAAACGATCTGTTCCCGATCTCGAGTGCTTTGGACATCACTTCGTCTTGTTGTTACCCTCCTGTAACATGCATGCACTCTCGGTACTATCATCTATTTCGTGGGCTTGCCGGTTGGCACCAGTAGCAATTGTGATGGGCATCAGGTAGCGAAACAAACATTTTGGGTGTAATGAAGTAAAAAGATCTCTCTAGAGTTTAAAAGATTTGAAGAATATTAAATGTAAAGGTCTCTCTGCTGCACAGATCGGACAGTACAGTAGATACCGAGCAAGCAAGAGGCTCGAGTTTTGGCTAGGCTGGGCTCTTCATCTTGAGGAAAGATATACATGGGGATTTCAAAACACACCGGTAACCCTTTATCTCATTCCTGTAACAAGGTTTTCCGGGGGGCTCACGGAAGGAAGAACATTTGATATCATTCATAAAAGGTTCCCATCAAGTTTATGGGCAATTTTCCATTCACGTAAAAATATTTTTTGAACTCCTCTAATTTCACAAATGTTTTTTCTTGAGGTTTTGGGGTATTCTGAAGAAAAAAAATGTATTGGAGTTACCCGTAAAAAATCTTATGACCCCACATATTTTCACGTAAATTTCACGGGCATGGGATGTGAGTTTTGCGGGAAAGATTCCATTCCAATAAACTTTGGATCAAAGTTGAAACCCCTTGTTGTAAAGGACTAACGTGGTATAATACAATAAGGAAAGTTCTAACTCACATCCCTCTGTAGCGCTTGTTTGTACGCACATAGTCTCGTACCACAAGATGGCCATCGACATAATGCACGTACGTCGATTTATTCTATGATGCCACTTATCTTTGGCACTAAATTGGAGAACTTTGATTTTTCTCACAATTTTGATTAGTTTATGATTATTTACTAAAATATGATTATATACTAAAATTTGGATCATTCTTAAGAGTCATGTGAATTTTCCAACTATATAGTCTTGTAACCGGGAGATTAACAGGTATGCCTACATGCTGAGCAGCTGAGGTTGTCATATGTAGAGACTTTTAATTCACATAATACACTTGGGTCAAATTGACTCATAGTCTTCTTTGTCTCCATTGATATCATTTCCGTTGAGGAAAGACTGGTTCTTTTAAGAGAGGCCAACAAGTAAAATGAAAGTGAGTTGGAAATGTACATGAACGTGCAAGAGTGCACACAAGGGTCAGGGTTAAAAAAATTTCTCAACCCCTAATTAAAAATGGAAGATAGCAATTTTAGTCTAATGAAACTAAAAACCCTCATGATCTCACGTACGTGCTAACTAACATGTCTACGTAAGACATGTTAGATAAATTTAACGAATAATCCTATAGATATCATCAGCAAATCACTTTCAAGTACCCCATGATTTATAAATTGGCTTCCGACTATCCTGCCTTTGAATATTATGTCCGAGTTCCCCGCCTTAGTTAGTATCCAGTAGCACATACCATCTCGGGGTCGAACGTTATGCGTCGTGTTAGGCAAAAATTATTTTATTATATTTTATTTATAGGAAATATCATTCCAATAAATATTTTATTTGGGTCTTTAATAAAATGAAGATCTATAACATTGAATATGAATATTGTAATGTTTTAGAGTATCTGAATCCTTTTATCGCTATATAATAATAAAATTTATTTCAAGAATTATAACATTCATCTATGGGAATAATGCATCATCGAGTGTTCTATAAATATTTTACAATCTAAAATTCATCAAGCAAAGTGATTGATGAATACTAAACCTTATATATAGCTATATAAAAATCAAAATTGAGTGATAATAATTAATGTATTCGATGAATTTTGTTTTATCATGCCTACATGATTTTTATAAATTTAAAATTTTTTCTTGTAAAAAACCAAAATTTATATTCAACAAAAACTCATATATATATATATATATATATATATATATATATATATATATATAATTTAATAAAAATAATATTTTAATAGTATTATCAAATCTACAATAAATCTATCAATAAAAAATACATACTTTTTAATTTTTGGATATTTATTATGTTTAACTATGTTGATCATTTGTATAATTTTAAATAATAATTTTTTTCTATTCAATTATCATAATTATTTAGTATAAATTTATATTATACCGTACAATGTATTATTACTATAATTCAACTATGAGCTCAAGTGATGTATTGTAATGGATTTTTTCATACAAACAAAGCAATCATTTGAATTGAAAAACATGATTCAATGTAGTGGTACATTGACTTTATTACAAAATATAACTTTGGACAAACATACCTAGTTAGTGTGCACAACAATCAGGTATAAACATAATATAGTTTTCTTCAGGTTTTGTTGATTGGACATATCAACATAACTTTGCAACCTTGCTATATAAAACCTTGTTCATTTGTAAGAGTAACATATTGAGATCTTGAGCATCATCAATCTTAAACAAGTGGATTATAAAGTAAGTGTTCTACCTTCTTTGTTTTTACTACCATCAAAACATCTTCCAACTAATTTTTAATCATTTAGAAATAAACACTATGATAAAAAGTAACTTACCACCATTCATAAATAAGTTGATTCACATGACATTCACCATTTACACCTAAAGATAACTCACATTTGATTATAATTTTTTAACAAGCATTCCTTGACTTTGTTTTATGGTATTAGCTTGTGGCATTGAGTTAATAACTAGTGCAAAAAAAACTTTTTACATACATTTGATTGCTCTTTTATTCAGTCATCCATCCCATATTCATTCTAATTATTCTATCACTTTGTTATCTTTGGCAAATACACATGAGTTGCAAGGTAAAACCTTGTCAATGGTTTAACTTTACAACTTTGTTGAAATTTTTTTAATCACATCACACTAATATGCACCAAATAAGCTTTAATTCTAATAAAATATCCAAATTAGTAATAAAAATAATTATTAAAGTTAACTATAGATAGTTTTACAAATTTAGTTGATCCATAATCAATGTATGTAATATTTTAATATTATTAAAAATTAATAAGGATTAAAATTATAATTAGAATTAATTTTTAATTTCTATATTTTTAAAACTATTTCTATACAAAATTATTAAAAATAAGTTTTATTATTCATTGGGAGCAAAAAATAAAGTTTATGTATTTTTAAGGATTAAGGAATATGAAATCAATTTATGAAATCATTGATGCAAATTTTTGTTGAGTTATTTAATTATGATGAATATTTTTTATATATTTTATATTTTTTTAGCTCTATTTATTTCTTTTACTCTAATGAATATATATCAATATAATATACACTAAATGATGGATGAAGAGCAAAAAAGTATAGTTGTAAATAACATATTATAATATAATTAAGGGATCGTATATAGCTCAAATGCATTTAAATTATGAGAAATCAAACTTAGTGTTGTGAATGTCATGATGTTGTGAACAATGGAAAAAATAAATAAATTCAAAATCATGAAAATATACATTAAATGATGGATGAAAAGCCAAAAAGTACAACTACAAATAGTATGTTATAAACTAATTAAGGTATGTTATGTATATTGTAAACATAAGATTTCAAATGATGACACATCATTTGAAATCTTTAAACTTTGATATTAAAATAATATATCATACATATATATATATATATATATATATATATATATATATATATATATATATATGTGATTTTTGTATTAAATAGAATAAAATTTTTAATTTTTATTGTTCAAAATTCTATAATAATATTATTTTAATATTCAATAATCATTAAATTTTCAATAATTAATATTTTATATTCTAATCTATGGATGAATATTAGATATTTGAAGATGATGAACTTATATCTATATAATCAAAAATCAAAATTTATGAGGTGACGGTCATGTATGGAAACCTAATTAGAAAAATATGAGTCAATTATTGTGTGACATCTCATACCTTTTCTTTACATAATTTTCAGGCACATATGAAAGCACTTAGTGGTGACCATTGTAAGATATAAATGAACTTTTTGCATGTGAAAATCTTTGTATGAAGAAAGATAATTTGACATATTAGTATTTGTGTTAAGAACTAATTTATATCAAATTAATCATATGAATAATTGATAAAGTCACATTGCAATTGACTTTTACAATGAAAAATCATGTAGTTGTATGCATTTGGTTTCAACCTTTGTTTTTCAAAGACATGTCTATCCCAAGAAATGTAATTTTTTGAGATTAATTTACTTTAAAAGTTATGTAAAAATTCATAAGTGTGCAAGAATGATTTCAGAAATCATTTACAACATTGATAATTATATTATTAAAAAAATAAATATAGCATGATTGTTTGCAGTGGATGCACATAGGAGATGAGTCATATCCTCCAATCTAAAAAAAATTCAAAAAATTCATCATTATTAGGAAATAGATGTTCTAGTCAAATGATTGGATTTTATTTCAATGATTTTACTTATACATGCACAATCAAGTGTAATATAGAATGTTAGCATTATTCACAACAATGTTGTGAACAATGCTAAGATGCAATGAACACTCTCAACCATCATATTTGTTCATTATTTTGTTTTTTAAGCCCCATGTAGGGGATGGGAGTGCATACTAGAGAATGCAAACATGAAACTACCGATGAAAGTTACTAGGTCACCAAAAAGCGCTCCAACCACCCCCAAATAAATTTGTTTTTCATTGCAAACATTTATGTTTATATTTTGTGAACACGACGTGTTGTAATGAAAATTGACAAGCCACATATATGCTAAAAGTTCATAAGTTTATATTTGTTTAATGAATTGTGTGTGGTGAATGTACCATGTGGTTCAATTATGCAATGCATTGCAAAGCTGACTTTTTAGATGAAGTTAACTTTGCACTCACTCTTAGTGGATCTAGCCATTCCTCCTACTACGAGGGCTTTTCTACATTCTTGCTCCAACAAGGGTGCGGGAGGGCTTGTGGATCTTGCTTTGACCATGCATCACGGCTTTTAGACTCTATATTTTCTATACCAATGTTCCGTCTTGACTTGGATGTGGTGTTTGCTATGGTGCAAGAGGGTGGATATCACACATTGATATGACTTGTAGTCGACTCAAGTTAGGGCATATCTATACTTGGCTCGGGAGGACCATGTTACTGTTGCGAACGTTGTTGTTATAACAATTGTGTCACGTGTTGTGGTTACAACACGTGACACAATTTTGGAGGGGGTGATTACCCATCCTCTTGGATGAGCAATGAGTGGAGCGGCAACAACCAAGGTTTTCAAGTATAGGGGTATGGAGAAAGTTCACCTATTTGTTCCTCTAGCCTTGGAGTTATATGGAGCTTTGGATGCCAATTTCGACACGTTTGTGAGAGAGTCTGCGAGACTCTACCATACTAGGCGATAGAGGTATCACTTTCTTTAGCATATTTTAGCCATCATGTATCTAGAGCACTAGCTAGTGCAATCCATAGGAGAGCAATCAGGTTAGGTGATGCTTCTTCATATGCTCACGTCATATGTAGACCATTTTACCTAGATAGTTCGGATTTCTTACATCTAGTAGCACATCTTTCTCATTGTGATGCTATTGCGGCATAGCCCCATCCTACCCGTTGGTTTCATCCATGTAAGACTTGATGGGTCTTCCCATCCTTTTTGCCCAATTACTTGGTTTCCCCTTCTTAGATGAAGACATAATAAAAGGCCACCACCTTCAACAATGTAACAAATCTAACAAAAAACTTCGCTATTCTCGCTTTTTATTTCACTGCTTGCTGGTTTCATGGAAGAATGCTGAATGGCCTGCCGAATAAAAGTCATTTTCATGTGGAAAAAGAATGAAAACATCAGTACTTTGACACGTCTCACATTCACTGGTCAGGTAATCAAGGTGACAAGGATTATGACAAACGTACACGCTCTAACAAATGTACTCTTCCAACCTTATTTAAATACATACCCAAGGCGTTTAAGCCCAGATGAAGCAGGATTCTCCAGCAGAGTTTTGGCTCCTCAATCTTGCAAACTACTTACCTACTGCAATTCTTCTCTTAATCTCTACAGGAAAATTCTTCCCTTTTTTTTTTACAACGAATGTTGTTTTCCGAACAACCTTACACTACAGACAACTAAACTTCTCCAAGACGTTGATGGGACAGATTCCAGAGAGTTGTGGCAGTTCAAGTACGCTAAAATGACGGTCATGAAAACATTGTGCCAAATACTTTAGATTTATATCATGGCAAAGGTCTACTTTGCCAGTAAACTCTCATTCTGTGGAGGTCATAATCATCACAAACCTCTTAGAAAGAATGATGCTAGGAATAAAAGCACCCCTGTATGCATGTAGTTACAATCTCTATATCGTAACGATAAGGTATCCTAAAAAAATGGACCATTGCTGCCAGAATTCTCGCTTTCCTAAACACAAGAGTCAAAACATGTCTGTCTGGTTTGATACATCCATGCTCGCCGGGTCCAACTTCCCAGCACCATACTAGGAAGGCTTTTGCGCTGCTGCCGGACCTTCAAAGATGCATGGTTTCAGAACCTTCAGGCGTGCTCGGAGCGACAGGGCACGGTGGATGTTTTGGGCTTTGGGCTTTGGGCTGCAGGAAAATTTCATCTGTCGGTGGTTGGTGGTACTCATCAAACATGTACTGGTGTTTGTTCTTTCTACCCCAAAAATTTAATCTGATTTGACTTAATAAACTGATCACTATATTACTTGCTTGCTTGAGTTTGGGCTCGGTACAAATTTTCTACAAAACCATGTGCATCGTCGAACTCACCCAGCGACTACTAGTTAGGCTCTGGATTCGAGGAGCGGGGGAATGCATACTCACTACGGCAAATGCATGTCATGTCTGATCGTATTCTGATGTAAGAGGCCGAGGTTTGAAGGCTGTGGATGACGAAGGTCAAGCGAGAGGATGATAGACGTGCCTTGGACCGGTACCAAGCACAGATCCCTGCGCGCAGATACAGGTTGGGGGCTTGGCTGGCTTCCTCCATGCTCGGCGATCCCAGGTCGTCCCTAGCTTCCTTGACTCTTGTGTTGTCAGGTCACTTCACTTCACAGGGTGGCATGATATCGCAGCACCAGTACTTCTTTACACGACAGCAATTTGGCTCGTCTTGCCCGTCAATGGTGCCACAATTTCGGTCCACTGCACTGATGCTCTACTCCAGCAGCGTGGACGTTCGCCTGCCTGCCTTGCCTCTTTAAAGACCTCACTGTACCTGAAAGCTCAGCAATACGTCCGTGGAGCTCCACCATCATTTTCTGGATTCGATTCGAGCGCTCTGGACAAGTGTCTTGGCAGACATGCTTTCAGCAAATTAAGGCCTCACGGTAAATGATACATGCTATCTGCATTAGCGCCACCGCCACTTCCACTTCCACTTCCACCTTTCGATTCCACGTCGTCCTGAGCTTGCGCGAAGTGTGTCCGCTTCTGCGCATTAGCTATGTCCTTCCTGGTAATCATACCAATCACTCTGCACACCCACCCAGTTGCACCAGTCATGAATGAACTCAGGTAGACTTCAGCAGACTGCAGCTCACTTTTCTGGAAAGAAATCTCATCGACAAGCGCTAGATAGATAGACTAGCATGCTCGTATCCTAATCTTGTGGGTGGAATGCTGGATGGAGTTTTCTTCGCAAGAACCAGTCGGTTGGTCAATCCGGACGAGCCAACTCTGCTATGCTCAAGTGGGTTGGGATGAGGTTGTGCAGGTTCTTACCTATTATATGCATCAGTGACACACAGATGTCTCAGTCCCATAGTACGGAAGATGACAAACACACGTTGTGCGGAACACTCTGCACGAACCTGCATAACCAGAGTCACATGTTGTCAGCTCATAAACTTCAACTTCACCTTAGACTCGAACCAATCGTTACAGCCTCTGTTAGATTCTGACCGGGATCTTTGAAGGTCTTATCAACGTAGCATTGTGTTCGCTGATTGGAACTTACTGTCAGAGGAGCTCTGTTCATGAAGGGTCTCAAGTCAAAAGCCCTTTCTTCCTTGCGTGCATTTGTGGCGTCTGGGCCAGGTTGACCATTTTCTTGTGGCACAGACTCTCCATTCTGAACTTGTGTGCTCTCCAGGCTTGTTGTTTCGGGTTCAGTTATGTCCAGCATCTCCAATTCTTCCGATCTTGATGTGAGATACCTCCGATGTGGGTTGTGGCAATGATGGTAAACACGCATGGCATGTTCTAATTTCCATACATCATTGGTGATTATAGAATTTTCCGGCCCTGGAATGATGGGGTCTAAATCATCAGGTGAATCCACGGTAATCCACGCCCTTTGTTCCAGGAGAAGAAGTAATTGATGCCTCAGTATAAGCCCAACGAATGTTCCCTGAGTTCTTGGTCCATCAGCTTGAGGTGAAGCTGTGGAATATCTCAGCACAGGGAATCCATTATGCCTCGTCCTCTTCAAGACTTCCACAACGTTTTTCATGGTAACAATCTGCATCATGAGCGGACCATTTTTCAGAGTGGATTGTCATCGAGCAGAATAAATTTTTTATAGTAACGCAACCATTCTTCGCCTCCAAAACTGGCACGACTCGTCAGTGTCAGAGCACGTATACACTTTCGACTCGTATCTTCCTGAACCATGTCATGAGCTATGTCTGACGAAGTACACTCGTCATACAACAGACACCAATTATCAATTGTAGCACTTGAGGTCTCAGAAAATTACCTCAGGGAAGCATTCCACGTTTTCAGACATAATGTCTGCTGCAGTGATTGGGATCATGGCGTGCGTTGGCTCGTTGTGCAGGAAGGTGATGCTTCCTGCAAGCACCAAGTACGTCAAATTTCAATAAAGGGTTGAAAACTTATTCTGTGAGAATCACCTGTGACTAACACTCACAGCGACGGATTTTTTCAATCGATATTCCAATGCAACAAGAGTTACTTGCAATCCTTCCACTGAATCAAAGAAAAGTGTCTAAGCGAGAGCACTAGAAAAGTTCAACTCGATTGATGAAAGCGTACCAATATTTTCCAAATCAATTTCGTAAGCAGATTCGTGGTGAAGGTGATGTGCTACCCAGTTTGAGATGACAACAGCGAGTATGAGAGGTAGTATAAAGTCTACACCGCCAGTGCCTTCCACTACGATAACAATCTGGAGATCATATGCTAAACAATCAGATCAATGAATGTAAAAATGAAAAGCCGAATACATGCTTACGCAGTTTCAGCCTGCACAAACTAAATTTCGTTGACAGTTTAGACGATAACAGAGAAGCTGGCAACCCACCACTGAAATTGAAGTGCGAAACATTGAGCCTAACATCGCTGTCGCCCCAATAAGCGCGTGAAGTCCTGGTTGGACATCGACTCTGAAATATGCCAGTAGAAGGTGAGAAAATGTTCTAAACTCAAGCTCATGGAACTATTCTACAGCTCACAGAGTCTGTTCAGCTGGTAACTTAGAAAGTTTTTTAACAGCTGCTATAAGATATCGCATCATGCAGAAGGATGAGATAAAGTCATCGTACTTTGGGAACAGTATCTTGAAGAACATTCCCAGAAGAGCTCCACACGATGAACCAACCTGTAGACAACAATCCAGGCCTTTGCACGTCAAAGGAAAGAGGTCGAGATCACATATGCTGTGATCAGAAGAGCTGCGCATTGTTCAGAGATAAATAACGTCATCTGAGAAGCATGCAGGGCAGGAATTTCTCTTGCAGACAATCAAGAGAGAGAAACTCACCACCATGCAAGGAAGGAAGATTCCTCCTGGTGTAGCGATACCGTATGCCAGAGAAAATATAATGATCCAGGATACGCAATGGATTCCCAGGGTCACCTTAGCAAAAGCTGGAACGGCATCCTTTCCCAACCTGAAAAGTTTCTGGATGCTCTGTTTTGGACATGGACAGTGCTCACCGTTAAAGACGAAATGTCCAAGTTCTACATCTTATTTGCCTTATCTAATTAATCTTTCTTTCAGGATCAGCAGTATAACGAAGTCACAATTCCGAAAATGGGGATTGGTATGCCCGCTGGAAAGGTATCTAAGAGACAGGCAGAGGCACCAGCAAGCAGTGAGTGGCTCACCTGACGGGGAACGGCAAGATACAAGGATGCAAGGTCATTGTAATACGCCCTCCCATCGACTGGGTTTGGGCATGTATACTGAAACCAAAATTCTTCCTCGTCTGTCCTGTAAGTGATGCCCGCACGAAAGCATGCGTCAGACTGGATGAATGAACGATTGATATTAGAGTCCGCGGGAACGAACGGGGTCATGGGAAGGAGGGAAAATAAGTAAAATTGCAATATCGTCCTGAAATCAACAGCAATTTCAACTGACCTATGACAAAAATGTGCAACATGCTTTTTGATCTAGGAGGATAGCGTGGTAGGTTACTTACCCTTCCGGAACAAAATGGCAAGTGCCACCCAAGTGAGCCAAAACAAACATCATCACAATGATGACCAAGGTCACCAGAATAGCTTCAGCAAGTCTAAAACAGGAAAGAAACAGCGACAGTTTCTATTAGCATCATCTCTCTGAGTTCTTGTCACTGTAAATCAGTTTTCGATGTTAACTTCAATAAATTTGGGTGATATAGAATGCACTCGTTCTCTCTACAAACTTGCACACACCGCTGAGAAGGTCTACATTCTGACTTTGTGAATACCTTGCAAGTTTTTTATCCGATGGCGGTCTGATTCGTGCCAGCCATGCGTGAAGAGCATTTACAAGGGATCCCAAGGCACCTGCCGCAGCACTCGTGATGACGAATAGAGGCAAATCTCCAAGTACAAACTCGGGCTGTCAGAAGAGAAATTTTGTCAGCTTTGTGACGATTTCAAATTTGGCGTTTTAACTTACTTCTCACTCTGATCAGCATAAAGGCTTCATTTCTTGTTTTGTTTCATTAGCTCACGCCAAATATGTTACCTGAAGATTGTGGAATGACATGGTTCCAGGTAGAGCGAAAGAGAACTCTCTGTTGAAAAACAAGGACTTATCAGTACAGTTCTATCTCTTTCTTCACAAGCCCGCACCACTCCACAATAGACTAATATTTCAGCCTCACATCCTACAATTTGAAGGAAAGCTCCATGGATGGCCTGGATGGTGTCGATCCTGTGGAAAAATGAGGTGCTTGAGGTAAAGGATAGTGGAGCTCACTTCTCGTGCAGCCACGACAGCACCAAGGTTGCAACGGACGTACAAAGTAGAGACCGCCACATCACCTGGATAAACAACATACAAGTAAGCTTCAGCACAGTGTACTTCGAACAAATCTGAGTATTTCGATAGTCTCGGATACGAGGAACTTAATGTAGGTACTCGAGTTGCACAAGAACAGTGTCTGCTATCCCTTGATGTGGTTTATTGGATTTAGTATTAAACAGACTGGCACCTTTTTCGACCAAAAACTCGATGCCTCCTCCAGAGCGAAAAGAACACCACCGATTGGAGACCCGAAAGCGGCAGCCAACCTGACGGAACAAAGCACAACTAAACAATGAGAATTTGTGTTTGCCACAAGCAAGTATCATAATGCTGGAAGTGGCCAGGATTGTGAAGCTGTACCGATCTCAGAAACTTACCCTGCAGCCGCACCAGCTGATATAAATTCTCGTCGATCATAGTCATTGTGAAAGTCCTGCCATAAGAGCAACACAGTGTAGCTCAGGAAAATGTCTGCAACTGGTTTTGTGGAGTGGAGACGGGGATTCCAGAGGGATAACTGAAAGGAGACATAAAGGGAGTGATAATGGCTCTCATGAAGTTGGAAGTTCAGAGACTTACGAACACGAAGAACTTAGGCTTCAACTTTCCGAAGAAACTCCCCGATTGTTGATGAGTACCGTTCTTTCTCCTACGAGGCACATAGCCTTGCATCCAGGTTAAAGACGATGCAATGGCTCCACCAATATGTACCATAGGACCCTCTTGACCAATCTGCATAATTGGATTAAACTCAGTTTGGTCAGTCATAAGCGAGGAAGTAAAAATTCTGCTACTGAGAAATACAGCCGTACATCGCTATAATCAAGTGAGATGAAAGAATCCACCAGATTTTGACCCACGACTCTACAACCAAAAAGGAAATCATAGTTGAAATTTGGAAAACATCAGTCAGTCTTGACTGAAGTCTTCCATGCGTATAAACTGATGCAAGGCTTACCGGCAATCCGGATGAAACCGTGCAGAGGGTTCCAATGACCTGCAGAGAGGGAGAGTGGAAAAACGTAAGTTCCCACGATTGCACCACCTATCATGTTCATCAGTATGTCGCTGTAAGAACCTCTATAAGGAAATTATTAGTACGAAAGAAACATGTCCAGTTACCTTCGCAAAAAGTGTATTGAGTCGAAAGAAATCCGGCACATCGTTACCATTTAAATATGCCATTACAAGGGTCACCTGTTTCATGACATAGAGGAAGTGTTCAGGTCCAAGCAATCATACATACTTCATGTCGAGCGGTGAGATATATTACTGCAGCATGTTTTCTTCACCAGTTAGCCATTCAAAGGTGTCCTCAACCGTTGGGACTGAGGTTATAGAGCAATAGAATTGGTAGGCGGGAGGGCACGTCGAAAGGCACACAACACTTTCACTTACCCCGCCTCCCGCAGCTGCTGGAGTCCAAAAGATTACCAGACAACTTGCGAAAGTCACAACGGTGATACCAAACAAACAATATCCAGCAAAAGCCGTCCACAGCCCATAACCATTATTCAGTGCCATCATAATCCCTCTTTTCTGCAACCAAGATTTTCCACAAGAAGTGTTACTAGTCAAGAAGATGTGTCGAAATCACTCGTGGCAAAGTGCCTTCAAATTGCTTCAAGTGTTACTGGATGGATCTGAACCAAACCTTAGCAGTTGTCACCAGCTCCTGGTGGGACGCAATGACATATGCAACTGTACCTGTGACCACATAGAACAATCACGGGAGTTGGATCAATAGACTGAGATGGGAGGGAAGACTGAAAGATATGAATGTAATCAATTAGCTAAAGAGTCGATCCTCTGAAAGACTACTGGTCAAACTCTCCATGCTTCAAGTTCGTACAGTAAACAGAGAAACTAACCGACTAAGAAGCCGATAGTAATTGTGATGAGCCATTTGGCCAACGTCACTCCTGTGAATCTGCAAAGAAGTAATCAGAGATTCAGGTTCTCAATCAAATGCTGAAGTCTAAGATTTGAGGTATACACTATGTCTAAACCTGAAAGTCCTAGCTTAAGAGTTCATTAACCATTGTGACTGGTCTAGCAAGTAATGCTTTGCTTTCCAGGTCTTGGTATTCCAAAGTTGTTTTCTGACTCCCATGTTCCAAATTACAATCGCTTTATTCGACGCCAACGGTCAAAATCGATAAATTGGGAATTCAGGTGCTTAACGAAACAGGATATGGAGAGGTCCAACTCAAATTCGAGTCAAGCTCTGAAATGCCTGTATAGGCCAAATATCTCAAAGTTTCAGTGGGCAATTAGATTGAGTATGGTTGAGGCCATTTTGGCCAAAGGTGTGACCATCACATGGAGGTTCTACAGGTGGGGAGAAGCTACTTCAAACTGAAATTGAGGAAAGAGAAAAATCAAATCAAGACTGGAATAGAAGAATCTGCTCAGGAACCGGTTCGGCCCAAGACTGATGTTAATGGAGAGAAAACGCTGTGGATCTTGACGAAATCATGTGGTCGCTATGAAATGACAGGGGATTCGAATTAATTATTAAACATGTGATAAATATTATTTACTATGAAGGATCGGAAAGTCTTGGCTCAAATAAATTATACATTTGCTTTCATCGGGGACACGTAAGCAGCTTCCTAAACCTGACTCCCAAAACGTTCCATAATATGACAAAATCTCACCTAATTTCAAGAACGAAGAGCGCTTCAAGTTCGTTAGATTTTGTCAGCCAAGACGAACCGAGTCTTCTAATACCCTCCCTACAAAGTCGATCGGGATTGTACAGATTCCGATGGAAAAATCTTAAGATGTTCGAATCTCTGACAATCTGCTCTGTGCCAGTAGATTAAGTGTGTGACTGGTAATCGCTTTAGATCACTGTGATTGAGGCTATGAATCTGCTGCAAGCTCAAACATAGGCTAGCATCGATGGATTTTGAGAATATGTTAGGCCTTACAAGAATCAGGTGAGACATTGAAGAACTTACCCATACAGATGCCTTTGCTGTTGAGCTTTCTTCTGCTGGGAAAACACCAGGGAGTGAATTGGATCATAATCAAGGCTCTCCACCCAGATTTCTTCTCTGCGGTGCCCATCGAGAACACTTTCTGCCGTTGTATCTTGCAGCAGAGGTTGCTCCAACTCTCCGTCCATGTCCATACCTGTTGAACATATACATCGACTTGTTACGCTCGCGTGCCAAATCCAAATAATCATCTTGTAAACTAGTAATCGCCCGCAAATTATAAGTAAAAGGTTAAAGTCCTGTCAAACAAGAAATTTTCCAATAACTTGCAGGATTTGTAGACAAAATGGGCCCTTATCAACTGCAAAACTAGACAATCTGTAGACAATTTCAGCACACTCCAGCACTGGCAAGACAACTCAATAAAAATCCACACGGTTTTCGTTCGTTCGCAGTAGGAATACACCCTGAAATGCTAATGTCTACTGGAGACGGGGTGGCTGACAGAGCAAATGATCGGGAGAAGGAGAAACCTTCCGGCTAATTTTTGACGCATCGGAAGTCACTTCCAATTTGAAACAAATGAACACAAATCCTCAATGTCAAGATAAGGTCTGTGTTACGAGAGGGGGTACGAGATTTGCTCCTCTCTCTCTCTCTCTCTCTAAAATAAATTTACCAAGAAGGACCAAGGCAGACAGTGGGGGCCAACCGCTTAGCTGTGGTCTGCTCTGCTCTGCTCGATGAAAGATGTAGAAAGATGAGGGAATGTCTTGTCTTTGTTCAGTCACTTGTCCAATCTAGTCTCCACTACGAATGCAATTCTCGACGATGATGGATGAAGACGATGAGACAGTCGTCTAATCTACAGCCTACTTCAATGAGATCCGCGGTCGGTCGATCTTTCTCGATTCGTGATCGAGAGAAAGACAGACCAGAATAGAATTGTGACACCACCCCCTGGTTCCTCTCGTGCACTACTATGACAAAGGTTCTGTCTGCAGCTCAGGCATGAACATTTTTCCTGTGTTGGCTTTGAATCCAAATACTACTCAGCTCGTTGCAACGCAATAGTCACCTACTGCCTCGTCTCTTGTTTTTTGGGATGTTCTCTGAGCGTTCTCCTATATGTTGACCCGGCTCCTGTCCATTCTGCCCCTAAGCTTCACTCTCCACACTCTCACAACTGGATGAAGCAATCAGTCAGTGACATTCACTTCCTATCTGAGCTCCAGATTCTGACAGGGGGCTGCTTAGCAACCAGTCTAAGACAGGGCTAATTACTGGATGCCTTCTCCCTCTCTCTGGGGGCTAATATACTCAATTCCGCTGCCACTGCCCCCCGCCTATCTTACACCCGCTCGCTCTCGGTCTAAGTCTCTGTCTGTCTCTCGCGCTCGCCCGTGGTCTGGTCCAGCTCCTGCGCGGCTGGACCTCTGGACACGAATAGTCACCACCCTCGTCCTAAATTTTCGTTTCGGCTTTCCTCTTCGCTCTCTGCTCCTGCTCCAGACGTGAAGAATCGTTGGGTTTTTCTCACTCGGGGTCCTGCAGGCCTCTGTCCTTTGGGGGATTCTCTCGCTCTGTGGGAGTGTCTGGACTGCCCACACATGAAGTGCAACGCATTGTCCGCCAGGGAACCTGAGGCGCCACAGACGAATCTCACCCGACTCGGGTGCAAGTTGTGACATGTTTTAGCAAGGGCTGCCCCTGAGATCCAGAAGAGGCATTCGGCCGAGTGCGTGTGGCGTTTGGTCATTGTGGGCATGGACATCAAGCCAAGGTTCCGCAGGTGGACCTTTCCAAAGCATGGATGTAGCCGCACGCCGGCCGCAGGGCCTGGCTGGCTGCGACTCTCATGAGATCTGCACCTCGTCTCTCATCGACGTACGTAAGAATTAAATCATCTGCCGCTGCACTGTTCCGAGTCTACCCCGATCTCTGAGGAGGTTGCTGTTCCTGCGAACATTTCCTTCGCTGCGTACGTTTTCACTCTGGATCGGCCATGCATTCTCCTACCCGTCACCCACGCGACGATCCCATGAGAATCTCTCGGAGTCCCGTGAGGATCGAGCCACAGTGCCCTTGGATTGCTCGCTACTGTGCAACCGACCACTCCAGTAGCAGGCAGCAGCAGAATCATACCTTTTTCGTACACGCTGCCGGTGATACTCGCTGCTTACCCAGCACACAGCACACAGCGCAGCTAGCTACGTATTCTATGGCCAGACAGCTACAAGATTATCATGAGCTCATCAACACTGACGACTTCCAAGGCAGCCAGCTTTATCGACTTCTATGGCCTCGGGAGGTCTATGGCCATTCCTTGGTGCAAGAATGCCTGCACTTGCCAAGTACAAGAGGTGTGCGGACTCTGATCTAAGTCCACGCATCACACATGTTGCGTACAGACGGATGCATACGCGAATTTTCACACACGGTCTCGTGTAATCTACTGAATCAGCAGGTGTCAGGAGTGGGCATGGGATCTGACCTCCAGGACTCGGAGGCAAGACGAGGGCCGTGGGACGAGTCATATTTCTCCAGGATTGTCGGCGTAGGTTTGAAGATGGCTAGCGCGCAGAGATCCGATTATAAACACCGAGTGAGTACGTCTGCGAGTGAGTTCTTGGCGATGGTCGATAGTTTCTTAAGGAGTCTCCGAGGGTTCAAGGAGATAATTGCACCGACGATACGGATGCCGATTCGGCGCTTGAAACCTTGAGAAAAGAACGAGGACGTCCTGCAATATGGACTCGAGAATCGGGATGAGAGTTTGAATCGTTGGAACACGGCGACGATGACGGTACAGCTGCAGCTACTGAAGAGAAGAAGCCGTCTCCGTGAATTACAGATATAAAGCCCTCCCCCTCGCCTGTAAAGAGGAAGAACATGTTGCAAACTGCGCTGCAGCTTGACGAAGAATTATCCTCTTTCGGATTCCGTTTCCTCACTAGCACTCTGCCCGTCTAGATATTGCAGTCAGATTCCTAGCCTCAGACATGTCACGAGCTGAAATTGTCCTGAATGACAAGTTCCAATGCGAGCCACCGATGCTCACCAGAGAGTGTGGAATTCTGAAGATCATTCCTTCAGCCTGATTCATGTCTCTAGACTTATCCCCTTCGACAGTGAGTGGCATGCAGACGCAAGGAAAGAAATCTCAGCTGAGCTGATCTGGTTTCGGAACTTGGAATCCTTAATTTCTCCTTCCTTCTTTCCTTCTTTCCTTCCTTTATGTTAGTTCCTTCCTTCCGTCCTACCTTTCTGCCTCTTTCCTCCCCGTCGTCGCAGACACTACACTACCATTACTACTTTACGCTCAGTAAGCTACTTTTCCAATCCCGTGCACAGGTGGGGCGTTGGGGTAACTAACGAGTTCGTTTAGAGTGAGGTCATGAACTTGCCCACGGGCTGGCTTATCCACGTGAAATCATCATCCGGTAAATCAGACTCAAAATTATGATCTTCTTCAAGAGTGGGCAAATGCAGTAACAAGTTCACAGACGTAGTGCTGGGCTTGCAGCCGCTGGATTATGAGTGTTCGAAGAGACCACCGGTAGTCTTTTCTCGTCCGCAGTCACCAATATCATATCTCTCTGTTGTTTCAGTTATATTCCTTCTTGTTCTTCGTCGGGTTGGTGGTGCTGGCGCTGGCGCTGGCCACGCTCTGTTTATGAAGAGCTTATGATCAAGTCTCAAGTATGGACTCTGGCTGTAGACCGAGTGAGTCACTCCCAGAAAAGAGTTCATTCGAAACCTTTTTCTCTTTCTTGTCTCACCTCCAATAATAAGAGCCCTCGCTGCGAGACGAGACAACAAAAAAAAGAAAAATCGGAAGAGAAAGAATCGGATGTAGCATCTCCTGCTGTGGCTCGGTAACACGACAACTTGAGGCGGTACTTTATCGCGGGAACATGAATACCCGGGGACAAATTGCCTTGGAAATTTGGCATAATCGCGAAAAATTTTAACTGGCCTGCCTCATCATGCGTGGTGGACCACATGGAGCCACAGTCATATGGAAAAAGCTCAATGCTCTGGAGGATGAATCCGGACTGCTGGCCTGGCCTTGGAATTTACAGCAGTCACAGAAAAAAGAGCAACGTCATCTGTACCTCG
Source organism: Marchantia paleacea (assembly GCA_014180765.2). NCBI lineage: Eukaryota > Viridiplantae > Streptophyta > Marchantiopsida > Marchantiales > Marchantiaceae > Marchantia > Marchantia paleacea. Next base: position 2,400,503 of record MUAA02000064.1, read on the forward strand.
CGAGCTTGCTTATTAATGTCCTCCACCACTGCCCGACCGAGCCAAAACACGGAGTCTGGGGGACACGAGGCACGCCGATCATTCCTCCTCAGGGTCCCTCCCGTCCTCGACGCACCCCAACATACGCTTCCACAGTTCCACTCCACGCGTGAGAACCGTACTCTTCCTCTAAGAGTACGGTAGTCACCTGTAAAAGAGTCCGCCGCCCGGAAGAAGCTTTTCTGGCTCGTCTCCTCCGGTAGCACGACCGACCAGACCGGACCCCAGCGTCTTTTGAACTTGGCAAGAGTCGACATCCCGCACCCGCCCGGGGCCCGCGTCCCCGGCCCTGTGGATGTGGACGCTCTACAACTCTGCGGGAACTGCCATAGGCTCCTGAGAGTCGTCGGAACGAGGAAACGCACAGAGACTGTCTGAGTATTCCAGCTGTACGTGGTTTGCATACATAGGCCGCTTCTGTACATTCTTTCTCTTCGTTCGCACGCATGATGAGTGACCAGAATGTGAATGAACGTCTTCAGCAGCACATTTGGTTTCTTAGATTGTGCAATGGGCATCTTTCTGACAGACGTACTACGAGTCTGACTTTCTGAAAGCAACGTCGCAGTTCGCAACTTTGCACGGTGGTGATCTGGCGCTCATGACTCACCGATGTGCATCCACCCTCCTTGAGTCCGTGTACACTTTCCATTCTCCTTGCGCCAGAATCGTTCGTGTGCTCTTTATTTACGCAGCTAAACCTCATTTTCCATTTGGATTTTGACATAGTTACCTCCGTACAATGCGTTGCTGATAGCGGATTCCACTTGAAAGCTTGTCCTTTATCAGGCATTATAGGTTCGTTTACCGAACTTCCAACACCCTTATTTGCACTGGCTTTTGGGATCTCGTCTCGAACAAATGCCGGTTTTTTTCTTTCTCCTTGGTGAACAACCCGACTTTCCACTACAAAGATTGACTACTCAATGAAAACGAAATATCTGCGCAACATGGAGGCCTGTAGAGGACGGAGAAGGCAGCATGCAAGTTTCAAGTTCATAGGTAGCCGAAAGTCACGAGGAGAGTGAATTTAGGGTTTAGGGTGTGTGTGTAATGCACCAGAATGATGGAACACTGCATATTGATATAGATTCCTTCCAAACGGAATAAGTATATCTGGAATGCACCAGAATAATGAAGCAGTTCATAGTATTAAAGATTTATTCTCAAGGAAATAGGTATTGAACAGTCGTTTAGAAGAGTTAACATTTACTATGCGCTTCTTTCAATCCTCTAGCCATAGCAGTCTAAGGAAAAGTATATTCTAAGTAGTCATTCTAAGATTCATGATTCACTTCATGAGTAGATTGAAACCATGGAGACACCAACACTACTGCACGTAGTCACCAACAAACATAATAGTGTACTTACCTCAAGGATATATATATACATCAAGGCATTTCAATTAAAGTATAGAGAGTCCAACATATCAAATGCAATTTATTTCAGTTGGGGGTATTTTCAATAATACATTTTTACACAATCAAATAGGCACGAACCTTAAAATCCACCCAAGCACATGCTTGGGTTCAATGTGACGTTTGTACTCAAAGGATCAGATCTCGGGTGCTACACCAATTTTCACACTACGAATACATAGAGAGAATGACCAATTTGATCTACTGCTCATCAATACCAACATCTTTACTAGCATTTTGCTATTATATCAGAAGTCTACTATTATAAAAACCCCTCACGTCTAACTTTGTAACTACCTATATATTATCCTACACAAAACTAATCTAATTGCCATAACCTACATGGATCGTATTTAGAGCTCTCCGGGAAGCGCCAGTGGCCTCCACTAACCGTCTCAAGTCCGCGATCTACTCAGTTTGATATCTTGTCCAACCATCTCACAAGGCAACTCTTTTGCATTTGTTCTCTTTCTTTGAGTCTGAAGAACCTACTTGCGCTTTTTCATACAAGGTCTTCACTCGACATAATTCTACATATTCCTTTGCATCTGCATCGATCTTGTCCACAGTTGCCTTCTCTTCCGCCAATCTCTCGAATGCGGCGACAATTGGGCGATCCCATCTCCTATTCACCAAGGTATAGACCGTCTCTAATATATGCACATACCACATCGCATTTAGTTTCCACTTGTCATCGTTATATTCAAGAGCTAATATGTCCATCCGTCTAAACACTTCGCAATCAATCTATTTCATATTTTTCATCACTCTTATGGTCATCTGAAAATGATTCTTAGATTTTGTTGCCTTCATCTTCGGCCACAAATTCTTGGCCACTATCAGAGTCATTTTAACATGTGGGACTTCTTCATTTTGTTGTTGCTTCTTCCAACTCTACTAATTTTGTACACACAATCCTTTATTTCCTCCCCGAATCTCTTTTGCCTCCTTAGAGGGCTCTATTTAGTCCGAGATGTATGTATTTTTCACATTTACCGCTTGCATTTAATTATTTTTTCCTCACCTTTTTCACCTTTTAGAAAGGTTCCACTTCTAGGTTGTTAGTGTGTTTGATTTCTCTTTGCCTCTCACTATACTTATGATCTTCTTCAATCAGCACCTTTGCCGTCTTGCAAAGGAGGAGAAGGTGGAATAGAAATAGAAATTCATCCGCAACATTGTGACTATGACCAAGAAGGTGAAGAGTTGGAAACATGAATGATGTATTTGTCTTCTTTTCTTATCCACATGCTGTAGAATATAATGTTTTCGACAAAAGAGTTAGAGGTGTTGTATCATACGAAACTAGCTTTTTTGAATTTGAATTTGGAAGCACACATTGACAAAGATGATTTGATCAAGGCAACAACTATGTTACTTGCAATAATGAAGACATCTATATATCACAAAAATGAATTATATTATAATTTTTTATATTTTATCAAAAAAAATAGCATTCAACATGATTATTATCTTCTCGCATAAAGAAATTTTAATCTTCAAAACTTTCTAACTGTATGTTTCATGCATTTCTTTGGAAATATGTTAATCCTCCATCCTGACATTTAATTGCTATTTTCGACCCTTTTACTTGAGCCTACCACAAATCCTTTTAAAAATCTAATCAACTTCAATATGAGGGCCCCTGGATTGACCATGCATATATTACCTCTTTTTGTGTGGTCTGTTTTAGTAACAGCTTTCCTACTTTTATTATCCTTGGCAATCCACTTCTCTTAATGCATTCACTTTCATTCTTCAACTTTTCAATGTGCACCTCCTCATATAATTCAGGTGACCCAAAATCCTAGCGTCACAAAGATACTTCAATTTCTCTCTTTCTTATAGAACATATTTTGATGATCTCACAATCAAATATTTTAACTATCCTTTACCAATATTTCCATTTGACAACATGACACCATGAATCAGCATGTACAATGATTGCATCTTATTATATTACAAAATATTATTATTTGTCACTTTTTTATACACCTTACACAATTTTGTAATCATTTTCACCACAAGCAACAATCGAATAAATCAAAAATTCATTAAATGATTTTGTTTATTGACCATTAAATCCATGCGGGAGATTTTGATTTTCTTTCTTGGCCTAGAAATATTATTTTCATTTAAATCTATCTTTCACATAGTTCAATTTCTTGAGTCGGGACAAGAATGCATTTGATGCTCATTGGCATTGTGTCACTTTGAAAATCAAATGATAGTTATACATGATATTTTTCAAAAGGTTATCTAGCTCATGTTTAGTATTTTGAAGTCGACATATAATTTGAAAAACAATAATACACCTTACAACCATTATCATAATAAAGGCTCATACCTCAAAATCATCAAATTTATTTTGTACCAAAATAATTTCTCACCACAACACTATTATTACTGATGCATTCAAAGCCGTGTTAGGGATGTTTCAAAATTCATGCTATGTTATTAAGATCTATAAGTTTGAAGAATAAAATCTCTATGTTTTTAGTGATGGTTGAGGTGATTTTGCAAGGACTAATCTCCACAATAACAACTCTTGAACTTTTTTTTTAATATATCAGTCGTAGCTTTGTTTAAAGTTGCATCATCCTCATCAATTCAACAAGTAAATTGCATGCTCAATCAACTAGTTAAAATTTAGCATTTTTTTAGGAAGAAAATATTATTTGTTACAAACTGATCATAAAATTAAGTATATTTATTTGAATCATAATATTTACTTGCTTTTATTAGTTAATTAATATTCAAAAATTAAAAATTCTGACAATTTTCGGAATTTTTTAAAAAAATATTGGTTATTTCACAATGCAATATGCAAGCCTTGATGTACAAAAATTGTTAAAACTTCCAATTTTTTACTCAAAAATTTTATTTTTAAAATTTAAACTACAATTGTAAAGAATCATGAAATCCATGCAACAATCTTATCATTAAAATCCTAACTCGGTGACAAATAATATTATCGAACAACTTTCATTGTAAATAAAATCTTCAAGTTGTCGTATAATGAGAAGATTTATGATATTGAACCCAAAATTTGATTTTTAATAAAGATTCATACTGAAAATTACATACTTATTTAATTTGATCATATAAATTTAAATTTTAAAAATCTATAAAAATAATTCTACATAAACTTCATGGTTTTAATTTTATTCTCGTTATCACAAATCATCATAGTTTATTAAGAAATATCTTCAAATTATCACATCTTTGAGTTCATTTTGTAGCATTTGGTTCTATTTTTCCAATCATACCATTGTAATTCACACTCTCTTGCTTGAAAAATCTTCAAAATTTGCAAAAATCTTTAATGATTTGATCAAAACACTAGCAATGAGAATGTAAAGATGAACTTTTGATTTTAGAATTGATAAAATAGCTCATTTTTTTCTTAAAGACAAGCTTAACTACAATATTTAATATAATAACATATTTAATATAACTACAATATTAATATAATTCATGTTATTATCAATAGATAATAAAAATAATATCTTCTAATTAAATTAATATTAAAATTTATTTTATTATTTTTTTAAATTTCAACAATCAGATTTTAAAGGTTTGACTTTGACATATATTAATAATGTATTGAAACTTATGTGTTGAAATCCATAGATACCAAAATAAATAAAAAGATAAACAAAAATATTTTAAACTATGTACTAGATATTATAGAAAGAATGATTTGATCACAAGTTCATCAATTTCATATAAATTATCATCAAATTCAAACAAACATATAAAGATTATGTGCAAAAGTGATCACAATAAAGATGTAAATTTTTTATCACAATTAATTAGATATTTTTAGGTTTAAAGTATTAAATAATTATCTACTTATATCTTATATTTACCATTCATATTAGACACTACTCTCATAAAAAAAAAAATGTACTCCGATTCTTTCTCTATATCAAGATCACTCCTTGATATGATATAGTTCAAAAGAATATCTTTTTCCTAGAAAATGGACTCTTAGCATGATACATTAACAACCCTATAACTAAACACATACATTGCATCTAATTATAAGATTAACTTCAAAACTGTCATAAATTAAAAATGTCATCATGTGGCAAATATCAGTATACATGACACATGTTGTTTAACAATACTACCAAAATTGATGTTGATGTCTAGTTTCTTATGTGATCAACTTCATGTTAGGCTGTCATTTGTTTATGTCATTTGATGAATAATTCTTTACAAATATAATTTTTATGTTTGTAAAGAATTGTTCTTCAAAATTGAAACATTAGTTTGACTTGATGTATTTTTGGCTTTGTTCTTTTTTTAGAGAGGTTTTTCATTGCATGATGTTTTACACATTTTTTAATGTGAAATCAAAATTTAGACTATGTGCACACACTCTTTGCATATCTTGTGAATTAAAACTGAAATTCTAAAACTAAATCTGTATAGATTCAAATTCTTTTGCATCTATTCATATCACTTTTACATGTGTAAAAATGTGTCAATATATGTCATAACCAATAAGATTGTAATTTCATATATTTATTGGTGATTTGACACATGATTGAATTATAGAATGGTTTATATGTTTTTTAGTTCAACAATTTAAATTTTTCAAAATTTAAATTAATCAAATGCACCCTTGTGCATTTATTATAAATCCAACTATATATTTATTGATTTTCTTATGAATCTTGTTTACAAAGCATTGTGTAGACCCAACATGCTAATGCTAGGACATCTACAATTAACTCTATCTTCCTGTTTTCAACACGAAACTAAGAACTAAGATTAGATCGGATGTGCCCTACATTACCAAAACATCCATGGACCTCATGGAATCTCTTAATTCGTCATGCCGATCTGGTAACATGCCTATGACCCAAGTGTCAATGATAACATACTTCCCACAGAAGTACAAAGCAGGTCATAACTTAATTTAGAAAACTCAACGACACTTTAAATACCAAAACCAATTGGGCAAAACGATCAAGAGCAGTATCGGCCTGGACAAATGCTTTTGGGGAATCTTACTAATATTACTTCCATCGTTTTGGACCCGGAAGAGTTGGAGGAAAGGTCATGCGGCGGAGAGACTACACCACCAAATCACCGCTACTGCTACGCGGACCTCAGATTGCTGGATAAAGAATGTGGTTTACATCGGTACAGAATCCAGCAAAGATTCCTCTTTATGCATATACGATCGATAAACTCTTCCGCATCGATAAACAACAATTATTGTCTGCACATTGGTTGAATGCAAGAGCGAAAAAAATAAATGATTTGAGATACAAAGTTTCTGGACTTCTAGTAGAATATAACGTTAGTAATATAAATATTTTCTTGCTTGAATTGGTGCTGACCGAGCAATTGTTTGGCGTTTTCTCCTTCAATGGTGACGGAAAGCAACATCAAAATCATGAGGCATGATCTGTAAAGGAAATACTTAGTTTATGAGAAATTCACAAGCCTTTGTGGTTGTACAGTAGTATATCTCATTTATTCACACTGCAAAGATACATAACATAGTACCTGACTTTTGGTCAAAAAAGTACACTTTTGGTACACTTCTGACTCCAATCTAAAACTAGCCTTTCAGCCTCTGCTGAAAGCATAAAGAGTCCTTGCCGAGGATGCTGTAAGCTTCGCGAGAAGCACACCAAGGAGGTCTTATGGTGATCAGATTTTCACTGGATTGGCCCAACAGATAGCGGTGGCAGTAAACAATGCCTCCTCCTGTAGATAGTGAGTTCAGAAGGTACGAACAGATTGAAAATTAACGGAGGATAAGAACCAAATCTTAACGCAATATTCCTCAAAAGTTGGTCTTCTCTGCACCACAAGGAAGCAAAAAGCTCAGAACACAGTGCACAACATATCGCTGACGATCTAGTCGGCGATAAAAGTCTTCCGAAAGCAAGAAAAACCCTACGATTGGAAGGAAGAATTTCTCACATTAGCACAAGGAAATTCCAGGGCTGTTAATTTTTTGCTATCTTTTACATTCATCATCCAAGCTGTACCTAGTGGCCGGTTTAAAGGAACACGGGTAAGTTTAATTTAAAAGATGCACTGCACCAATATTGCATGTAGGTAAACTTGATTCTTGAATGGATGTCACCAGCCAGCTTCCTACCGCAGTGTCTACGCATCATGCACCCTTAGCTTTGGATATTTGAATTAAGTGAAAAACACCTCCTGGAAAATACAACGTTTCATGAGGCGAAACCGTATGACCTCAGTTGTCACCACCATCTTAGCGTCCAAAAATCTTCTTTTATCAACTGTCGTACCTTTAAGCTCGGGGAACCAAGGAATATAGCAAAAAGGATGGGAAGACCCCATCAAGTAGTACCTTTAAGCTGAAGATGAAAAAAGAGACGAATCACGATTCTCGGCCTTCATGACAATTATCTGCTTAGTATGGAGTCTGGACCCCCGCAATGATTGAAAGTACACATCCAAAGGTTAGCAGTATTTTTCATAGAAGGTCCAAGGGGTACCGGATTGATATAGATCCGACCTAGACTCAATCAATTGAACTCGTCAAGGAAACACTTATCCTCATCCCAGTCAGCGATCAGTTCCTGTTCCAGTAGTTTCAAGTCGTGACCCCATAGTGTGCACAGCTTCCTGAATCGATTACACATTTTTTACTGCGGGAAATGCAAGAGTTCAAGAAGCAAAATTATATTTGCTCGGCTCAAGAGGTCATGAGAAAAGGAGAAAAATAGGACGGAGTATTATACCGTCTGATTCTCACGAGACCATGAATTTGTGAAGTACTGTATAAGAAGACTAGCATTAAAGGTTAAGGGCCACCGTGCTGTTTTCCGGTAATAAAAAAAGAAGTAAAAGGAGTATAAGAAGACTAGCGGGCCAGTACCGGCAGCCAATGGGCTACCAGTAGGCACCGAGCCCCGTCTGGAAAGGAACTCGTATCGACAGAGATATGGAGCCAACACGTGGTGGACGAACAACGCCAGGGGTACAAAGGGGCAATCTTGACGCCTGGACGCGCTGCGTTTTCTCGCCGCATCGCAGCGCCTCCTTCGGGACCAGTCCAAAAGGGACCGATAAAGTTGGTCCCGGACCACGCTGGCGACAGTCTCTGACTCAGCCCTCATGTGCCGCACTGCTAGTCTGGGAAAGATGGGTAGATAGACCTCGAGTGCGTTCTCTGCTTAATCTATTCGATTCCGATCTCCATCCATCTCGCTTTCTCTTTGCCTGTCCCTTTCCGAGCTCGCAAACTCACCATACTCGCATTCATTCACTCTCACTCTCGTCTCTCTGACACAAAGCGTCTCGCGACTCGCGACTCCTGCTACCCTCAAAGGGTGCGGTGCGAGAGACCCTGACTTCCCGACCACAAATTGATCTTGACTTGTGCCCTGAACCCCCACTGTCAGGTTTCTACCCTCTAACTTGACTTAAGACATAGATTTCTTTTGCCCAAGTACCTTCGCGCTCTGCTCCTCTCCACTGTGCGGCGAATTATACTCTTCGTTTTCAAATCACGAGGTTCTCTCGTTTTTTAGCATTTAAAAGACCTTGGATCTAAAAGGGCGAAGCAGCTCGGAACTCTGAACTTTCGACTCGTCTCTACTTTGTGAAATTAAGTGAGCATATAATAAATGAACAAAAGTGAAAACTGTACCTTTTGGGCAGATTCTGTTCTCAAGCGTATATTGAAATAGGAATGATGAGCTAATGATGAAGAATACGGATTTAGTTTTACAGGAAAAGAATTAAAAAAGAAAGAGAGAAAAGCAACCAAGCAAATCAATATTGGGGCCTAGCCCCATGTTACCCGTTTGGTTCCATCCTTGTAGGATTTGATGAGGTCTTCCCATCCCTTTTGTTATTTTACCGTGTCTCTCCCAATCAAGAAGCAATGACATGTTTCAACAATGTTTCGAAAGATACGTGGCTCTCCGAAATCCGGAGAGACATCAGATCAACGTGATACATGAGACTTGAAATATGCTCGCAAATAACATGCTGAGAAATGTTGAGGTCCAGGCTTGTTCTCTCAGGGGGACAAGCACGAATTCGGCTGCGGCAGCAGCAAGTACCTCTTTTACAGGTCCAGCCTTATAATAAAAGTACGGACTTGAAACGAACTGCACGGAAGCGCGGAAAGCTACGCGAAATGGCCCGACGGTTTGCAGCGTAGGATCGCTTTGCCTCATACCTTTGCCAAGTACAATTCAGCCATGACATGACATTCAAGGGGTTCGCCGCTTACATTGGCGATGCTAATGCGTAGCCGCGGGAGCAGCCGATGGGTTTCATCAGAGCCGGGAGATCGAAATCTGAGGGTCGGTGCCCTGCGACGGTGTACAAGGTGTACTGTGCTGTGACCGGAATCATCGGTGGACCTTCGGGTAGGCCGTGGTACGATCTGCAGTGGTACGAGGAAGCTGGACCCGGATGCCGAGAAAAGAGGAGAGAAGAGGCGCCACGAGAGAATGAGACACGCATCCTTTGGATTTGCTTCTGCAAGTAGCCTCCAGAGTGCAGCAGCGAGGCTGCGAGAGGTCAAGGTCACCGAGACTTGGTATTCAGCTTTCCATGCTCGCAAGGCTTCGAAGTCGAGAGATAGAGGACAGAGAGCGAGAGACAGAGAGAGCACAAACCTGTGTCGAATGAATACAGTAAGGATGAAAGGGCGAGCACGCCGAGTAGATATGATGCACATGTACAGACGGATAGAAGGATGAGGCAAGTGACTGTGTTCGAGGTACCATATGTGTGGGCGAAGTACTGTAAGTTTGTTTTCTGTGCGCGCGTGGATCCTGGTGAGCGAGCAGAGTGTGTGAGGATGTGACCGAGTAGATCCCAGCTAGCTAGCTAGCGCCACTGAGAGTACCGTAAAGATGCCGGGTGTATTTCGGAACGTTCTGAGTTGGGTTCCATACAGATGGCAGAGAAAGAATCCCTCGTACCCCAAACGGAACTAAAAGACTCCCTCGTTCTCGGGGAATTTTTCCTCGTTCCCTGTTCCAAAAAAGACTCCCTTGTACACCTGTTACGTTTTACTTGCCATTGAGGGCTGTTTAGTCACCAAAGACATTGAAGATACTAGAAGAGTGTTGTGAGGAAAATGTCAAATTTGGTACCAGCACATTTGCGTCTAAGCTCACCCAGACCGCGACCTCCTTTTGGGGATTCTTATGATGGCCATGAACAGACTCCTTGTGACAGAGCTCATCTCTCTAGACAGCATAGTATGGTTAACATGTACATACAAGTGACATGACAGTTTCTGTCATTCGCACTAGGTGACAGTTTGTTTTGGACAGACACATCTTCTATCTTTGACTCCCTGCCTTCATAATCCTTGTAATGCAATGTTGTACATGACTCAACTCCTCTGCTGTTCCTTGCGGCGTTCTCGATTAAGACTGGGCTCAGTCAACTTCGACTGGACCTTGATTAAACATTCCATACGTCTATGCATTAGAACAATCGCCTAAAATAAGCTCAACAAGTCTAGTTCCATGCCTTGCGGTAGGTAGGAGGGAGTGTTTTTTGGAACTCAAGGGAAAGCCATTAATAAAGTAATAAAGCAAAAAAGATGGGAAGACCCCATTAGGACATGGATGAAACCAAAAGGGTAAGATGGGGCTAGCCCCAATAGCATCACAATGGGAGATAAGTCATATTGCACCTACCGTATCCTAACTATCTATGTCAAAGGGACTACATGAGCTTCTAAGAATCATCACTTAACGTGATTGCTCTCCTATGGATTGCACCAGCTAGTGCTATCTATCCAACAATGGATGCACGTTGCTGAAAATAAATTACACAATATGTTAAAAAATATAATACTCCATAGTATGGTAGGTTTTTGCGCACTCGTTCATAAAACATGTTGAAGTGTGAGTCCATTGCTCCATGTAATTCCAAGGCTAGAGTAACAAAGAGATGACCTCTTTGAATACCCTTATACTTAGAGACTTTGGATGATGCCGCTTCACTCTTAACCAATCAAGGAGGATGGGTAATCACCCCCTTTGAAACTGTACCACGTGTATGATATCTAACCACAATATTGGCAATAATAAGATGGTCCTCTTGAACCAAATATAAGTCCGCCCTAACTCGAGTCCACTTCAAGACATACCAAAGATCACTCCATGTGAGTACCCTCACTCTTTTGCCACACCACATCCCTACACGTAACAGGGATGAAGCGTTATGAAATATATAGCAAAAAGGATGGGAAGACCTCATCAAGCCTTACATTCATGAAACCAAAGGAGTAAGATGGGGCTAGGTTCCAATAGCATCACCATGGAAAATCTGTCATACCGCACATAACATATGCAAACTATCTAGGACAAACAATCTAGATACAACATGAGCATATCAAGAAGCATCACATAATGTGATTTCTCTCCTTTGGATTGCACCAACTAATGTTCTCTTTAGAAGAATTGATACATGTTAACTAAAAAAGTCTATACAATAAGCTAAAGAGAGTGATACACATGTCACATAATATGGTAACCTCTGGTGCATTTTCTGATGAACATATTGAAGTTAGTGATCATAGTTCCATATAATTCCAAAACTAGTGAAACAAAGAGTTTATCTATCTTACATTGTTATGTAAGATATGTAACCACAAGATGTGCAACAATTACTGGTCATCCCAAATCAAGTATGCATCATAGGAATGGACTACAAGGCATACCAATGTTCTGCCATGTGAAATGTATATATATTATCTCATGGCATAGTAAATATCACATTCATCGTGGCATCTATACTCTTGACACTCGCAATAATTCATATGGACAGGCGTAGCATCTAAGTTAGTACAAAATTAGTAATGAAGATGCATATTTGTGTAGAAGCCAAGTAGTACCCTCGTCTTTGTATAAAAGGTAGCTCGTGAGAAACAATAATACACATTTAAAAGGAATTGTTTTACTTGGGTTTGGGCCCTTTCGTATAGGCGGGAGTCTCTATACGACAGATGAGAAGAGTTTCGGGTTCATATGCTTTCGTCCTTTCGTCCGTCAGTGTGTCGTCACTCAGCTCGATCCGTACGTACGTTGCAGTGGACTTCAAGTTCATTCCTGTAAGTGATGAAGTCCGCGTTCAGAATTATTGCCGTCAAGAAGGGAGAGACTCCGAGAGAGGGAGGGCGGCGGACTACGGATCCTCATGCCTGACGATTTTGGAATCCAGTAGGGTGCAGGGTGTTGGAACGTGAATCGCCAAAGCTCGAGGTCGGAATATTTACAAATTTTTCTGTGCAAGAGCCATCCCATCCGAGGCTAAATGGTAAGGTCGGGTAATTAGTAGGTTTTCATGTCCGCGTCCAGGAAAGGAAGCCTGATAATTTAGTTACCCAACTGCAAGAGCTGATTTGACCTGTATACGACACCCTGTCTCGTTTGACATGTATTTCTGCGCACACAAGTTTTCTTGCTTGTGCCGAAGATTGGACATAAAACGTGACGTAGTCGCATAAATTGTAATGTCGGTGAGTTTTGTTGAGTTGAACGCAAACTAAAATTCAACGCTACCCCATCCTTTTACGCCACCTTAATAATTAAGCTGCGTCATCACTCGAATGTTCAGAAAGATAGTCTCAATCTCAAGCCCATGATGATCCTGAGCGTGTTAGGTGACAGACCAGACCAGACGCGGAGAGTCGAAGTAATTCTCAATCCTCTTCAGCATGAGAAACATCCTCAAGTCTTGGACTCGCATCACAACTCCGTTAGCAGTCGATCCAGATTCCAGGCATGCCCTATTCGATAGGTAAGGTCCACACTGGATAACACCACACCAGCCTTCTGTTCACCAGTGGCATTCACTGACGTTGCAAATCCTCTCAAGGGCTCTAAGTCTCCCTCCAGTGGAACAATGATCGCATGAAAGCAGAAAGTGAATCAATCAGGTCTTAGCTCTCAGGTGGCATGACTTTCGGTACTGTGGAAAAGAAGGCCAATACGCCTCCTGATTTCGAGAATGCAACTAATAAAATATCATAAAATATAGCAACGGTGACCAGGTTCAGCGGATTCATTTGCAAGAAGTGAATGGCACAGCAGCCACACTTCGTCACTGATTAGCAACCTAGCAAGCTACCTGACGAGCTAGTAGCAAAAATCATCCACTGTATGACGATCAGCATAGCATCAGCATGTGTGTGAAAAGCGCCCCCTCCCACCCACAACCCAGCTCCCCAGTTGTTCCAAATTTCAGGCGAGCGCTGAGAATGAGACGCCTTGCAGAACACGAGTTCAGAAATCGACACAATGCTGAATGGTGGCCCAATCTGGAATCGAAGGAGGAGGAATGTGATCTGCACTATTTACCAGCACATTTGAGAATTTTTCGTTTTCCTTGAGGTGATGGTAACGAGTCAGCTCTCGGAGCGAGGTTGCCCAGGTCAACCCCGTTCAGCACTTCAAACACACACAAAAGGATCATGTTACTTTCTCGGGGGTTTTGAGAAGGGCAAATTTTTCTGCTGTGTAGTGATCAGTCGTGTATTTTATCCATATCAGGTATCCCTGTCTTGAAGATCTGGGACCGAGAATTTGCCAAGTGTCCAGGTTCCGTGGGTGAAACCCCCACAACGGTGGTTTCTCTCTTCGAGACATGCCAACCCTGTGCGTTCTGTGTTGCATGTTCTTCTTAATTGAGCGAACGTCCGTCTGGCGGGTGTCACGTGCCGTCACCTTGAGGCTCGAGCGCACCTTGAGGATTCTGCGTCAAATCTCCTCGCGTTTAATTAGACGAAGCTACGAAGCCAGTTCTCTTTAAGTGGCTGGCTACCGGCAATGGGTGGCGGGCCACACATGGATGACGCTTTCCTCCTCCCCACCTTCCCTTGTCGGGCCTGAAAATAAAACCCATGCTGTTGGGCACTTGGCTTACCGAGTCTCCCACTATAAGACAGTACGCCCGGTCTTCCACACCCTTCTTTCAAGGGTCCAAACAATAAGTGTAACTTTGTGGGAGTGTTCTCTCTGGTTCATGCATGCATACAAGAGTCTCAAGTAAAGATATATCCTCCAGAAGTCAGGTTACATCGAAGAAAGTTTTCCTACAGCCTGCTTCTGTTCTAACCCCATCCCCCAGCTGCCCTGCCTGCCTGCCTGCCTGCCTGATGATGAATGCTAAAACGCCTCCAAGTTTCATTCTCCCAGCTTGTGAGTAGGCAAGTCCAATTCTCATCATGCATGCCCCTTGTGCAATATAGTGCGCTTTTCAAATGCTGCTGATTATGAGACCGCGGTTAGATCCACCACGTAGCAAGCAGCAAGTTTCAAAGTAATGTGGAGGACTTGAAGTGTAAACTCAAACGAGCTGGACACTGGAGCCTGCCTGGAGCCGGTAGCCCGGATACTCTCGGGAGCACGTGTATGTCCTCGCTCACGTGCTTCAGCATTAGGAACAATCGAGGGCCAATGAGCGTCGACGGAATCACCGCTGCTGAGAACGGCCAAAGGCGATGAATGCCTTATACCGTACGCTCTTTGGATTCTCTCTTCACAATGTTGCGAAGGATCTGTTTGGACTTTGGAGTCCGTCCTCCGGTATGCACACTCGGAAGATCAGGTCAGGCTAAGCCTATTTTTCCTATCTAGTGGAGTTGAGAAAGAGATGGGAAAACGCCAATGTCATTAGAACAAGTTGCGGCATATTCAGGGGTTGATCCACTGAAACAACCGGCACCGTGGAGATGCTTCCTATCCTCAGCGTCCAACGCGAGAGGGATCGTCAGGACTTTTCCAATCTTCTAGCCCTATCACACGCTCTAGATGCTCTTCAGGATGAGAGAAGTGGCGGAGAGTTGACAGGGTCCATGAGTCTAGTGGTGTGATTAATTTAGTCCAGGGAGATTATCCTTATCCGGCAGCAGTACTACTACAAGCTGAGACCTGACAAAATGATCACGAGTGGCGTTAAATTTTGGGGATGCAGTCGAATAAGGTCAGTTGAAATTGGATTATTAACTGCCAGTCTACCCGACCCCTTCACTGTTAGATACTCTGGCGGTCCGCCTTGCCTCCTAGCTACCAGTGGCGTGCATGTCTGCACTTAGTTGGAGGCCTGGAAGGACACGTCATGCTCGACAACTTGTAAAAGTGCACAAACTTTGGACTTGGAGACAAGCTGCTTGGTGACTCAGGACTCAAATCGTCTAATTGCCTTAAGCGGGACTTGCATGTCTGCGTATTGCGCACACTGATATTATCCCGGTATGTGATCAGTCGGCACAGTGAGAAACTTTGCGGTCTCGATCAGATACTATGCGTTTTTCTCTCCTGGACAATGATGATCCTTCGTAATCGCCTGACCTTTCTAGTGAATGAGGGGTTTCAAGCTGAACTGACGACTTAATCTGACTGTAATCTTTCATTGCCAAAGCGTAGATGCCAGTTTTACTGGTCGGAACAACACTTCTATGGCATTCTAACTTGAAGTTCACTAGTTTAACATTCTTGTAACATCCATGAAAATGTTCGTGTACTTCTGACTCTATACATTCCAAGTCGGATGTCCAGAGGTGCAAGCCTGTACCTTGCATGTTGTTAGATGTCCAGTGCGAGGAGCATCCAGCCGAATCATATCACTCTTTTCTATGAACTTAGTCATGCCATTTCAGGTAGTTCGTGGTTTTTGTGTATGAACTTGTCGACCTCGGGGTTCACCGCTCAGCTGCATAACATGGTATTCGAAACGCAAGGCATGCAGCTATGATTGACCAGAAACTTCGCCCTCAGTCCCACCATCAGCACCTGGAACTAGCTGAAATTTCCTTCAGTGCTCTACATTTGGTGCAAGCATCAAGATACCTCGGACTATTTCATCCTCCAAGTGTGTAATTATAAAGTGAGAGATTCGCTTCAGAAGTCAGGTACCCCATGGTAAAGGACAAAGTGGTCACTGGTCGCTCGGGTGATCTCCTTGACTCTTCTGGCCCCCAATTGCCCCAACATCTATACAGCCTAATGAACATACCTTCGAACACCACAAACTACTATGAGTCTGTGGCATTCATCAACGTTCCCTTTCGACGGAACTGCTCAAGCTAGAAACCTGTGGATCGTGGTTCCGGAGTTCCATTGCACATTGTCATTCAGCTCAATTACTGCAAAGTGAAACAAACTGCATCACAGGCGATGAGAGACGCATTGGAGAAAGTACAAAGCCCCAGAAAAGAGTTGGTCAGACGTTGATGTAAACTCCGCGCCAGCCAGCCGTCGGTCAGGCGGAAAATGCATTGGGTTCCTCTGAGAGAGAGAGTCTATGTAGCCACGTCATTCTAAGGACGAATGAGTCCACCACCCGCGAAGAGATGCACCATGTGGATGAGGAGGTCATTGTCGATTGAGAAGTAAAGCAACCAAATCGTCACAGGCCCAACAGGCGTTGATTGGACAGAGAGAATTTAACATGTTTGGCCACTCAAAGCAACTCCTCTTCCTTTGGAAACTTTATGGAATCTTGGCATAACAACTGTTAATCCCCTTGACTCCTCAGAAAGAACCCCGGAGCCATTATATCCGTCACGTCTTGTACCCTATCGCTGCTCTTCCTTCCATTATGGAAGGGACATGATCTTCTCGTTAAGACTTGCGAGATCCTAGTCCTGACCTCCCTCCACTACATCCAACAGCTGCTAGCAAGAGCTCCAAATCTGACGTTGCAGAAACTTCAAGCAAATGGCTCGTTCAAGCGAGCGTTCCTGAAAGGCCAAAAATGTTCGAGCTACAGCAGTGTCTTTGAAATTGAGGTACTCTCTGCTAATACCTTAGTTTCCAAGACTGGACATCCATTGTACAGTCCCAATGGCAGAATATAATGTGCGTTGGTCATTGCCTGGGGTTCATGACACACAGTCTGTGCTGTTCGAGCACATTATTTGGTGAAACGTCATCATCTGCAGTTTTGAATACTGCATCCACTGTTCAGTGATAGCATGGTTGACTTTAGGGTCCGCCTCTGCTTTACTCTATCACTGAGTATTTATAACACACGTGCATTCCAGGCAAAAATTGCATCTTCTCCTTCTTCACGATGACTGATGAACTAATCCAACTTGACGGTAGATAATCCTTCATCTCGTTGACGGAGGAGTTGAGCCCAATTTTTCAGTGAGGTATTCCAACGTCTATTTATACATAATTATAATACCTAATCCTAAATGTTACCTACACAAATCGACTTTTCCTAATCCTAATTTATTTACTCTACTTGATTGCGCCTCCACTCTCAAAGTAAACGGGTAGATTTCTACTTGCATCTCTTGGACATCCTCAGTCATTTCCTGTCGGTCATACACAAGGCCTCTCGGAATTCTTTTCCCAAGACTTTGTACATTGCCTTTCTCTTCTCCTTCGTATCCTTTGGATTCTATCACTCTTATCCACTTCTCCAATCATTGTGTCTCCTTCTCATCACACCGCGCAAAGAGATGTTGGGCACACCTGTTTGTTAAAGACTCCAATCTTGCAAGCGCTTCCACGTCGACCTTGTTTACATGTAGTTTCAATTTTCTTATAGTTTCACGCAAACTGCAAATTTTTCTTTTCCACATATTGGATTTTTGCTCCTTGAATCTTACAAATTTTTGCATATGACTACTTTGAAGTCTTCACATCCTTCTCTAATTCCACCTTCTCCTTTGTCAATTTCTACACACTATCTGTTAATTATCGAATTACTTGAGTCTGATCCTGTCGTCCCTTCGCTATTCGATTCATAGTCTGGACTAGATCCATATAGCTATCAAACTGAGGATCCCATCTATGCATTCCGGACCCATCTTATTGAGTTCCATCAGAATTGACACTACTACAACTTCCAGTTTTTGGGATGATTGAGGAATGAAAGCTAAAGGTTCAACCACTTCCTTCGTTGCTTTGACCTTGGGTCAAGAAGATTTTAGCAATACTACTTCTTTCATCTTCTGTTTCCCCTCATCCGCCTTCTTCTTGGGCACACTGATTGACGGACTGTTCACCTGCACCTGTCTCTTTCTATTCCGTGGGAATTCCACCATAACTTATTCCAGATCCGAACCCTTCTCCTCTACATTGGTCACCTCTATTACTTCTGAAACATCCCAAATAACAACATCCATACTTGGGATAGATCCATTGCTTGTGTCATTATCCTTGACTTCGATATCGGACAACCTTATCTCCAATCAATACAAATGTCATTTTTTTTTCGTTAACCATTCCATCTTTGAATACATGTGTATTAAGAAGGATGAAATGTATACTATCCCCTTGTCTCTTCCCAAAGCCGACTGGTCATTGCTTGTACGTTCTTTGCAAATATTTCTTCCCAATTCACCCGAATTGAGCCACCCACAAAGCCTTCTACAATCCTAATTTTGTGTATACTCACATAGATAGTACAGTACATTGAGATGAGAACAATTGCTTTAACGTATTAAACAACTTCCTTCCTAACATATCTTTGATTAGCTCTATTTTGTATCCATTCGTACCTTTCCTCTCTCTAGGGTTAAACCAATTTACTTTGTTGAAATTAACCCCTATGTGCAATGCCAAACCTTCCCAGTCAATGATGTCTTTCTCTTCTTCGTATTTGCGTCCTAACACCTTGGCCCACAATTTGACATCCCACAGCTCCGGTTGCACTCTCTTCCCCATCGCATATGCCGTTCTTTCTCAATACACTTTTTTGCACAACTCCGGATAAATGTTATCCCATTGCCATGACAAGAAGTCTTCTCCCACGTTCTTGAGTCATAATAGCTCTGCCGGAATCCAATCCGTCATCAAGATGAACGAACAATGCTCAATTGGCATCTTGTGCGCAAGCGATAATTTAATGCCCTTGCATCTTGACATTATTCTTACACTCTTCTTCGGCATCTCTCTCAGACTTTGGTTCTTGGTGGTTTATCGAGACTTCTTCCCGATCTCCTTCCCTTCAAGACATTTCCAATCCCATCACACTCTCTTGCTCCTGTAAACATCCTAACTATCTTAGTATTTTTCCTAAATGCATCATATTAGTAAGAATACACTGTCATATTCCTCCAAAGATAAGACTTTTATTACTCAAAATAAAAATTTTATTCAAAATTTTAAATCCTATGGCCCTACAATGTTCTTATCACAAATACTATATTTTCTATAATGACTACTTTTTGAATACACATTTCTTCAAAACATTTCATACTCTTTGTATGGTTTTTTATGTATATTTTACTTTTACTTATATTGGGACTAACGATTCTAATCTAATGCTTGAGGTTTTTTTGTACATAGATATTTGGAACGTAAAAATGGACTTGGAATTTTTCTTGGTTTCTCTATTTGATAAGGATTTGAATAACATTTTTCATCTCCATAAAAATTACTCAATACTACATATGTCAAGTATCATATGGCTCACATATCATACAATCAAAGAAATTAAGGTAAATCATTAAATCATTTGTACATTACTTGCCAAGATCTTTCCCTAGTTGACTGTGATCGACCCTCCTACAAAGCCTTTCACAATTCTCACCTTCTCCACATTCACATAAGTAGTAGTTTAAAGTGGTGAAAAGAGCTGATTCAAAGTATACAAGATCTTCCGCCGGAAATCTTCTTTTATCAAATCAATCTTGAACTCATTAGTTACTTTCCTACCTTGAGGATCAAACCATTTAGTCTTGTCAAAATTGAATACCTTATGCAAAGCTTACCCTTAATAATCTATGTCATCCTTTTCCTTTGCATAGTCTCTCCCTAATGCCTCTATCCACAACATGACATCCCAAATATTTGGATGCCCCCTTGGTCTAATAGGATTTGCCACTTTCTTGGCTTGCACTTCTTCACATAGCTCAAAGCATAGGTAGTCCCATTACCATGCTAGAAACAAAAGGCCAAGTTTCTTCAATCTTTGCAACTCATTCATCATCCAATTGGATTTTTGCATCAGGAGTCATATTAATCATGGTGTCAACTTCTGAACAAGAAGTAATTAATTTACCTCTCGTGCACCTGCTAGAGACATCACTTGCTTCTTCATCGTGGTCTTCAATAATCCTACACAAAGTTGTTTCTTCTCTCAACTTCATTCACAAAAAATTTTGTGTTCCATCTCATTTTTATTCTTACTCCCCCAACACATGAACACTTCTTCATAGTATTCATATTAAGACTAAAAGATTTATTCAAAATTCATGGACTTATTCAAAATCCATGATTTTTCCCAAATATGATATTTTTTATTCAAAAAAAATACTAAAAAATACTTAATTAGGGTCCTACATACATTTACCGTCAAGTGGAGCGACCCTACAAACACCATTACTCATAATATTTCTTCATTCTCCACCCATTTACATGAGTAACAAACAAAATGCCATTGTAGGCGCATAGTTAGATAAAGTGATAGGAATTTTTTGTGTTTTTGGAATAAAGTGTAGTATTCGGACGAATGGAAGTATATTTTGACAAATATTGTGCTATATAATGAATAGACAGAGTGTGGCATGTTTACACTAGTGTATGAGTACGTTAGGATTAGTGAGTGTCTTAACGATCAAGTGATGAAGGGAAGAAGTATCGTCGAACTGCTCTTGGATATGCCAAGAACTTGAGTCGGAGGGGAATATCGAGTAAGAATGAGAGAGCGGTGTTGGCTAGGAGAGCCATGAGGATATCAATTGTGAAGAAGGTGTCGATGGGAAGAGTTTGCCCTTTGATCGGGATGGCGGATTGGACTCCGGCATAGCTATTACGGCTGAAGAACCTTGGAGGTGCATTTCTATCATGACGATGGGATTATGTTTGCCCGAAGCTGTGTGACAAAGTACGCAGAGGAAAGGCAACTCATACAATCTGAAAGAGAGCCCAACCAAGAGCATGGGATGCCATGTTGTGGGCTAAAGATTTAGACGGCAAGCATGAGGAAGACAAGGATGATGTCGATTGGAAAGGATCGGCGATGCATACGGTATTCACTTTTGACGAGACGAAGTGGTTTAATCCTCCAGAGAAAAAGGAAACGAATGGGTATAAAATTGACTTGATCAAAGATTTGTTTTGAAGAAAGGTTGACTTCACCTTGAATCAAATATTTTCGTCATAACGCATGACTTACATTAGTATGCATAAGGTATGGATTGTTGAAGGCTTTGTAGGAGGAACCATTTGGATTAACTAGTGAAAAATCTTTGCCTAGAACGTGCAAGCAATGGCTACCAAGTTACGAGAGAATGATAAGAGTGTAATATACATTTCCTCTTTCTTCGTGCATATGTATGCCAAGATGGAATGGTTAATCCCAAGGGAGAGACAGTTGTATGGGTTGGAGTCCGGGCAGTCTTATTAGGAATTAGACATCGAGGATACCAGCAGCGGGTCGATCCAAAGTATAGGAACGGTAGTCCCATCAGAGCTCCGAAGATCAGGAGTGAGGAGTGAGGAGTGTGGCGATTGCAAGACCTGAGTCCAATTCTAATACCAAAGTTGTTGAACTATCAAGGAAAAAGAAACGGCCAGCAGAGGAAGCAAGTCCTCCGATCAGTTCGGCACCAAAGAGAGCTAACGTAGGAAAGGAGAAGATAGAAGAAGTAGTTCCACCGAAGCCTTCTTGCCCAAAAGTGAAGGCTATGAGGGAGATTGTGGAACCGTTAGCTTGGATGTTGTAGTTGTCTCAGAAGCTAGAGACTATAGTGATTCCGGATCTAATGAAGCTTAATGAGATGGGACCAAGATACGTACCTGGATGGGATCCTCAAGTCGACAGATATATGGATTTAGTCTAGATGATGAACCAGTTGGCTATTCGGAAGGAAGACCATACCGATACTATTCGGCAACTAACAGAACCAGTGAAGAAGCTCGAGAAGCAGAAGACGGAATTGACCACACAAGAGCAAATCTCAAAGCAGTCTTAATGCAACGATTTGTCAAATTCGGGGAGCTGAAGTGAACTTTGTGGAGAAGGAGAATTTGCAATTTCGGGAGACGGTGCGCGAGCTGAAGCGGCGCCTAAATCAAGTTGATGTAGAAGCACATGTTCGATTGGAGACTCTTGCCAACAGGTGTGCGAAGTACCTCTCTACTCGGTGCGATGACATGGAGGCACAACGGTTGGAGCAGTTAGTCATGGCAATGGAAAATCCGGGAGATACGAAAGAGCAACGCAAGGAAATGTATAAAGCGCTAGGACGAGATTTCCGAGATGCCATGAATCTACACCAGCAAGAGATTGCTGCAAACGTGCAGGAGATGCAGTTAAGAATTCATCCGAGAGGCAAAGGTACGATCGCACGGCTTAGATAGTCAGAGTAGATTTCGGAGAGAGCAATCCATGTAGGTGACAATTAGGAATAGAAGTTAGGAATTTTGTAGAAATACTCGTAGGAATAAAGTGATGGGATCTTTTTCGCTTTTACAAGCGTCTACGCTGTTGGACCACAAATTGTAGTCATGGTAGAATGAGAGCTCGAGGAGTTGGTGTATCTGCGCTAGGACGGCCTTGACTAGTTCATGCATCCGCGAAGTTATCCGGATATTTTTCCATGAGCCGGCCCTACTTGTGATCACCAAAAGTATTTTGTTGAGTGTCTTGCCGCGACGCAAGCTTGTAAAGACAAAAATCCTCATCTTGTAATAAAGAAATTCATCAAAATCATTCTAATGTTGTCTATGGAATCGATTGTGTTGATGGGAATGAGAAATGATAGAATGGGAAATTGCCTATTTCTATTCATGCACTCTTTGGATTGTGCAGTCTAGAGTCGGTAAAGATGTCTAAATGCATTTTTCCTTTCCTGTTGGTGTGGTTTGATCCCTTATTCCCTTGAGAATGAATCTAATTATACGAATTCATACCTAGTAATACCTGCATGTGCTATTACATAAAGGATGAGTTGTCATACCACCTTTTTCTTCTCGCCGCTGCTGGGGAATAAGTCAATCCGATAGCCAGTCAGGAAGGGGAATTTCTCTCCTTAATAACATATCTTCAAGTTCTCTTTTCAAAACAAGAAGAGGCGGGTGGATGAATCTTGTGAGAGGGACCTTCACTCGATGGTTTTTCGGCCCTATATGAAGGTAACCCTTATGCCACTGATCAGTTGTCCTCACAGCCCTCAACCAAGGTCTTCTTAAGAACAAGTCGTAGCTAGCCTCCTCAAGCACTTGAAAGGACACAAGGTTTGAACTCCCATCACACTTACCATCACCTTGTCCACCACTCCAATGGATCGCACCTTTTTCTTGTTAGACATCACAATGATGTTGGAAGGTCTTGAAATCTTCATCCCCAACTTCTTCAACAAACGTTTCGACTTGGCATTCACCGCAGATCCATCATCCACTAGTACATCCGAAACATCACGTCTATTACTGCGTACTTCAATCTTCGAAGCTTGAGTGCATACCTCCGAGGCAACGGCATCCACCACTCCTACTCCAACATTTGCCATGGAAGCTTTTCCCTTGGATCGTCGCTTCTTGGTCCTTTTGGAGCTTAGGCCTCCCCTCAACTCCTTTCTTATCGTAGGATTTAGAGCAATCAATTGGCCAACAGTTATATTGGGTATTTGATTCCCCACATCCTCCACCACGTGGAGGATGTGGGGAATCAAATACCCAACTCAAATACGACGTGGTGGAGGATGTGGAGAATCAAAAAGCCAATATAACTGTTGGCCAATTGATTGCTCTAAATCCTACGATAAGAAAGGAGTTGAGGGAGGCCTAGGCTCCAAAAGGACCAAGAAGTTTGATCCAATGGGAAAGCTTCCATGGCAAATGTTGGAGTAGGAGTGGTGGATGCCGTTGCCTCGGAGGTATGCACTCAAGCTTCGAAGATTGAAGTACGCATTAATGGACGTGATGTTTCGGATGTACTAGTGGATGGTGGATCTGCGGTGAATGCCATGTCGGAATGTTTGTTGAAGAAGTTGGGGATGAAGATATCAAGACCTTCCAACATCATTGTTGGGATGGCCAACAAGCAAAAGGTGCGACCCATTGGAGTGGTGGACAAGGTAAGTGTGATGGGAGTTCAAACCTTGTTGTACTTTCAAGTGCTTGAGGAGGCTAGCTACGACTTGTTGTTAGGAAGATCTTGGTTGAGAGATGTGAGGACAACTGATCGGTGGCATAAGGGTTACCTTCGTATAGGGCCAAAAAACCATCGAGTGAAGGTCCCTCTCACAAGTGGCGGAGGAGCGCCTCGCACGGATAGACCTACGAGTGATTACTCAGAGTCTGAAAGTGAAGAAAGTGGCAGTTTTTTAGAGGTTGACACCAACATGTCAACCGATGAGGAGACATCATCTGAAGATACCTCAGACGATGATGTTCAAGTTCAAGTTCAAGTTCTTGATGCAATGGATTTACTTCCTAGGCCAGGGGTGGTGAAAGATCCCGACAAGATGAAGATGAGTGAAGATGAGATAACTCAACGGCTCTCCACTCTCAAGTTTGGTCCCAAGGTTACTATGGAGGAGAAGTCAAGGTTCTTGGATATATTTTCGTAAATATATCCATGTCTTTGCCTTTAGCTACAAGGATTTGAAGGAAGTAACCTTAGAAACTCATCACATTGAGTTAGAGGAGAAGGCTCGTCCAGTATGTCAGAAGCAACGTCGGATAAATCCACCAACGGCTATGGTGATCAAGGAGGAGATCGACAAGCTAAAGGATGCAGGTTTCATCTATGAGGTAGAGAATTCTGAATGGGTTTCTCCTATTGTGATAGTCAAGAAGAAGAATGGTAAGCTATGTGTATGCGTAGATTACAAGAAGTTGAATGCCGTCACAAAGAAGGATTACTATCCTTTACCTTTCATAGATGAGATTCTAGAGGAGGTGGCAGGTCCTGAGTGGTATAGTTTTGGAGATGGTTATAGTGGTTATAACCAAATTCAAATTACTCCTGAAGATCAGCTCAAAACTACTTTTACCACGCCATGGAAAACTTTTGCCTTTAGGGTAATGACCTTTGGTCTATGTAATGCTCCAGAAACTTTTAAGAGGTTCATGAACAAGGTGTTTGAACCTTTTATTGGGAAATTTGCGCGAGATTTCATAGATGATTTTTGTGTATACTGGAAGAAGGAGGATCATTTTGATCATTTGATCAAAATTCTACAACGATTGGAGAAAGCCAAGGCCTCATTTCAATCCAGAAAAATGCATTTGTGGATGTGAGGAAGGTTTGTTGTTAGGGCACATCATCTCCAAGGATGGTATAGCGGTGGATCCAGAAAAGGTGAAACACATCCTCAACTTACCTTTTCCGGTGACGTTGACCAAGTTGAGGCAGTTCCTTGGAATGGTGGGATACTATCGACGGTTCATCTTTTCCTTCTCCAACAAAGCTTATGCCTTGACGGTTTACATGAAGAAGGGGACGGATTACGATTTAATCCTCAAGGATGGAGAGGATTTGCATGCGTTCAAACTTCTTAAGAAGGCGTTGGTAACGGCTCCTATTTTAGCCAAACCAAATTGGGGTAAACCTTTCATTCTCTACACTGAAGCATCAAACATTACTATAGGATACACTCTAAGCTAGTTCGATGAAGATAACCATGATCATCCAATTGCTTATGCTAGTAGAGAGATGGTGCAGGCTGAGAAAAACTATTGAGTGACAGAAAGGGAGGCTTTAGCTGTGATCTTCTCACTCAAGAAGTTTCGACATTATCTGTTGGGAGAGAAGTTTACTATCATTACTGACCTCAAGGCTTTGAAATACATTTTCAACAAGCCTAATGCTGAGGGTAGGATAGCCAGATGGAAGTTGTTACTGGCAGAGTTTGATTACATCATTGAGGATTGTCCCGGTAAGAAGCATGCCTATCCTGATTTGATGTCTCTGGCATACGATGAGGAAGGAGATCAACCAGTGGATGATACATTTCCAGATGAGGATTTGCTGATGATGGACACCATAACAAAGGTACCTGCATAATACAAGGGGATATGGGATTTCATCTCCGAAGGAGAGTTTCCCCAAGGCATGCATTCACGGGAGAGGAATGCATTGGTGAAGCGATGTGAACCTTTCATCAAGGAGCAGATGGATTACTCAGAAGGGCTTTTGGAAGGGAGGTGAGATATAAGATGGAGTAACTCGTGTCTTTATCCATCTCATTGTGTTAGTTATAGTTTCATTTCAACTCATGGCGTTGTATACACGGATTTCAACTTTGATGAAACAAAGTGGTTTGATCATCGGGAGAGGAAAGGCACAAACGGTTTTAAGATCAATCTTATTTATGATGATTTCAGGAGGAAGATAATGTATACTTTAAATCAATTATTTTTGCCGTAACGAACTTCTTATATAAGTATGCATAAGGTCAAAATAGTGAAGGGATTCGTCGGCGGATCAATCAAGGTCAATTGGGAAGAGATCTTTGCTCGAAATGTGCAAGCGATGGGTCAGAGACTGCGAGCAGAAGAGAAGGGAGTAATTTACATCTCTTCGTTCATGGTGCACATGTATTCACAAATGGGGTGGTTGACACCACAAGAGAGAAGGAGAGATCAACTTAACGCGGTGAACACTCTAGGTGGGTCAAAGGGGAGTGACGGCAACAATGGATCAACTAGGAGTTTGGGACCCCACCAAGGAGACAATGTGCAGTCCTCAATGAGGGAGAATCAGCAAGAGATGCCTTCGGAGGAGCGAGATAAAGCAATGCGGGATATCGAGGAAGCCGTATTCGGGAGAGAGGACTCAGAGGGGACCACTAAGAAGAGAAGTTCTAGCATGGAGGTAATTGCGAAACCCGTCAGCAAAAAGCGGAAGCTAAAGGAAATTGCTTAGTCAAGTAGTCCAGAACAGAAGGCAGCACGGCCTAAGGTCAAGGCTAAGAAGATGACAGTGGAGGAGCCGATTTCTTTGGTGTTACAATTAGCGTAGAAACTGAAGAATGTGGTAGTGCCAGTTCTGTTGGAATTGAACGAGATGGGGAGCAATTACATCCAAGGGTGGAATCTTCAGGCAGACAATTACATGGACTTGATTCAGTTAATGAACCACACAGCTCAAGGGAAGGAGGACTAGGCGCACACTATAAAGCAATTGACAGAAATAGTGGAACGTCTGGAGAAACAGAAAAGGAGGCGACGCATGAAGCCATCACCGTGAAGCAGACCTACAGTGAGGTTTGCAAGATCCGAAGTGCGGAGGTGAAGTTTGTCGAGAGGGAGAATGAGAGACTTCAACAGCAATTGAAGAGAGCGAAGCAGCAATTGCACGAAGTTGATTTTGAGAGATCGGCTAGATTAGAAGATTTGGCGAGTAGATGCTCGCAATACCTTTTTGCTCGGTGTGACGATGTGGAGGCTGAACGGTTGGAACGATTGATTGTGGCAATGAACACCCCTTGCGATTTGAAGGAGAAGCGAAAGAAGATGTACAAGATCATGGGACGCGAATGCCATGAAGCGATGCGAGTCCATTGGAAGGAGATCACAGAAGACATCAGAGAGTTGCAGATGAGCGTTGATGCTTTTGCCTTGAGGAAAGATAAGTCATCAAAGGGACCAGCAACTTTCCAAAGAAGTAGTTGGGCGCGATCCGTGTAGGCAATGGTTAGGAATAGGTGCATGCAATTGTATAAATAGGAGTAGTGTAAGAGTAGGATTATCTCTTCCTTTTGCAAGTGTTCATTTAGAACCGCAAGTGTAGTCATGGTAGAACGAAGTGCTCGAGAAGCTGTTGAATATTGCGTTCGATTGGCCTAGACTTGTGCGTGATACCTGTGAAGTTACCCGGGTATTTGCCCATGAACCATGGTCGGATTCACCTCACAATAGAACTTCATCTAGAACATCGCCTTGACGTCAGCTTGTAGAGGAGTGATCAATCTCCCATCAGTAAATCAAGAGTGGAATTTCAATTACATGTGTAATTGTGTGCAATGTAATGGATGGGTAGTGGTTTGATAATCAGAATGAGTGGTTGCATGCTACTTATTCGCAGCACTCTTCGGACTGTGCATGTCCAGAGTCTACAAAAGATGCATAAACTCAACTATTCGTCCCTGGTAGTGAATTAACACCTTATTCCCTTGGCAACGAACTTTAATTCTTTACAATTGGCAAAACCTTTTTGTAACTTGTCTGTTACAGTTCTCATGGGGTTACAACAACCCGCAGAATATTTAGGCCAACTTCCTAGTTAACTTTACTGAAATCAATGGTTAATTCCTTGTGTAAGTCTCTCGTACACCACCAGCTTTGAGAGAATTTCTTCTATCCTTACTACACAATTGTGTTCTTCCGAGAACAATCTGAGAATGGAATCCTTGCTTCTACTCAAGTGTATCTTTTAAACTACTCATACTCTTAACTACTCTAATCGTTGTCTACACGAATTACTCCCTCCTATAAATTTGGTCAATCTTTGGAAAATCCGATCACACCTAGATCCCTCAGATGAATGGATCGATTACGAGTTGCATCTCTTGAATATCAATCACAATCTCTTGCCAATTTATATGCATTGACTCATTGCATTCTCTTCCAATAGCCTTGTACATATCCTTCTATTTGTCCTTTGAGTCTCATGGGTTCTCCATTCGTGCACCAATTTCTCCAATTGCTGCATCTCCACCTCATCATATTGGGCGAAGATATTCTAGGACACACCGGCTCGCAAGGGACTTCAATCATGCATGTTTCTCAACATTCACATGATTCATATACCACTTCAGTTTGCGCACCTCATCCTTTTATCCAATGAATTTGATCTTTGCTCCTTTGATTTTACAGATCTTGGCATATGATGTTTTTGACTTGGTTGCTTTCTTCTCCTTTTTCTTCTTCTCCTTCGTAAGCCAATCTACGCTTTTTGTTAGTTGAACAATAGTCCTTGATTGATCTTGCTTCCCAATGGCCACTCGGTTCATAATCCAAATTACCTCCATGTAGCTTTCCTCTTGAGGATCCCACCCATCGATGTAATAAGGGACAATTTCTCCTAACTCCATCAGAACCGGAACCACAACTGTCTCCAACTTCTGGGCAAGCTAAAGAACCAATGACAAAGGTTCCACAATAGGGATCTCCTTGATTGCATTAATCTTTGGCCCTTGATGCTCTACCTTCTTGTTCACCTTCTGCTTCTTCCTCTTTGGTGAAGATTCTTGGAGACTTTCCACACTATGACTTTGTGTGCACTTTCCCGTAGATCCAACTGATTCATCATCTCCAAAAACCTCCTCCTTTTTTTTTTCATTACTCAATCTAACTCCTCCGAAGACATTTTCTCTTCATGTAACGGTTGAGCAACTTGTTCTCCTTGTACATACTTTGGCAAGCTCTGTGTTGACCCACGACTTGCCTCCTCCACATCCAAATCCTCATTGGACAATCAAGTCTTCAAATGATACTTCCTTTTCTACTAAAAAGTCAACCAACACATCCTTAAATACATATGCACCAAGAATGAAAATAGGTAGATTATTCCTTTGTCTTCTTCCCTTAATATCTCTGACATTGCCTACACATTCTAGGCAAAGATTTCTCCCCAATTAGTTTTAATACATCCTACAACAAATCCTTCCACAATACAAACTTTATGTATATTAACATAAGTGATTCTTTGCAGTGAAAATAATTGATTGAAGGTGAAAATAACCTTCCTATGAAAATCATCCTTTATGAAATCAATCTTATATCCATTCGGCCCTTATGTTTTTTCAGATCAAACCACTTTGTTTTATCAAAATTAAACCTTGTTTACATAGCAAAGACTTCTCAATCGAGACCATCTTTTTATGCCTCATAATCTCATCCTAACACCTTCGTCCATGTCACTATATCCCATAGTTTAGATCGCTCTCTCGTCCCAATCTTATGTGTTGTCTTACTCATGCAAACTTCCTCGCATAGCTTAGATCATACTTAATCTCATCGCCACGACAAGAATGCACCTCCCAAGTTTTTTAAGCGTAAAATGTTCTCAGATGTCCACCTTGGCATAAGTATTACCTTACCCATGCCACCGGCAACTTCTTGGTATTCGTCATTTGAATTATTTCCCTCACGCTGCCCTTGTATGACCTTTCTTCTTCATTATTCGTCACTAGATGATTATACACAAACTCATTCAATTTAAACAAAAAAAGCTTGTATTCTTGGTTGATAAAGAAATGATGTTTCTACGTCAAGAACACTAATGTCTCCTTTCCTCGTTTTCTCATTCAAACCTCTTGCTGCAATTCTCATGCTTTTTCTGGCCTTCGAATGTACTTTCGTCCAACTTTGGATTTTGTCCCTAGTCACCAAATTCCATCTTCGGTACGATAACAACTAGAGAGAAACAATGATATTCATGGTGATCATTGTTTCTCTCTAAAAATAAAAATAATTCACCCCTAAAACTCTACCTATGCCATCACAAAGCTGAGAGACAAGGGTTAAACATATAGAATATAATGTGATATCTATGAGTAAGTTTATCTTATTCATTACTTTGTTTAGCTCGTTATTGTTAAATTAGAGGAATTAATAATAAATCTCTTGATATAGTATGGTGGATGGTGAGGAAAATTATTTTGTTGTTTAATGGAAGTCAAGGGTCATATTCCATCATATGGATATGATGGAATATGAGTATTGACTTGAACTAGTATTTCATTGGTTTGACTTGGTGATGATTCTTAAATCTAGTCGCGACTATAATTGGTATATCAAAGTCAATTGGAAGGTAGTTGATCTTCTAAAAGGTCTAGTGAACCAATTGTATGTTGCCATGTAACTTTTTTATAGGAAGTTGTGATCAAAATTTGTTTTGGGTGAACTACTTTTATCATCAATAAAGGATCCCTACCTTTTGAATAAATATTTGAGTCTTTGTGAGAGTTGTCATCAAATTATTGAGTTTGAAATTTGACAATTTATGTAAGAGGGTGCATTAAGTCTACATTGGTTTCGGGCATCGGGTTAAAAAGTGTACTTCTAGATTTATAATAAGTTTTTAAAAAGTCATCGGAGGTAAACCTAAGTGATAGTTAGCCATGAGGTCATATTTTTTATTTCGTTATGGAGACTTCAATCTAGATAAATAGAAATATTTTGAATACATTTATTGCTTGTGAAAAAATAATGATGAGAGCTCATTTGAAGAGGATAATGGAGAAAAAAAGAGCAAAGATTATACTACAAAGTATTATTTTATTTATGTATTGGTAGTGTTATATGAAAGCTTAGAAGTAATTTTGTATATTTTGTTTATCTAATTGATATTTGAGATGAGTGGAAAGGGTATAAAGTATTTTTTGAAAAAAAATGTATTTTTAAAAGTTTTTTCAAAAATTTTATTGATTTTAGATTAGTAGTGAGGATATTTTGCACTAAAAATTACAATGACATCATACCTACATCAAAAGTTATGATGGTCAGAATTTACTAGAGTACTAACAGATTTTGAAAAATAACTCAAGGGAAAAACATATACATAACTTAACATTTTATGCACACACAAGTGAAACTTTGCACAAATGTTTATCATGAGCTAAGCTACATGTGACTTTAAATTTCGTTGAGAGATCATTTATAAATAATATGTTATGAGACCTTCAGTAATGGGGTATAAACGTTGGAGAAATTGTTTTAGTTTTCATACATTCTTTTTCATTGTTAGTGTTCTTTCTTAGCGAGTTCTTGCATGAGTGATCTACATAGTGAGTAAACCATCTACATTAAAAATGGGGGATCAACATCTTTCAAGAATTTGATTGTCTGAGATACCTTAGGGGTTAGGCATGATTATTTTGGTGAATTCAAACACGAGAGTGTTTGGAATGGTGTTTGACACTTAAAAATTCCCCACGAGCAAAATCTAAGTTGTTTTTATTGTGAAGAGTAGGCACATAAGCTTGTAAGTTGTCATTTAAGGACCCAAAATCATTGGTTGAAAGATATAAGAAACTTGGAAGAACTAAACCTTCAATTTCAACCATGATGAATTTACCATAGTTAGAGAAACAGCATAACATGTTATGGTAAGAATAAAAACTCCTACCGGTGTTGCTTCATCAATAGTAAATACTCTAGTGGTAGATTTGTAACATAAATTAAAATCTATCACACAAATGCTTGATGTTTTCAAGATCAATGTAGTATAATTATGAGAGAGGAGTAATCGACATATAAGGGTAGATTCTACAGGATATGGAAATTCTCATCCAAGAAAAAATCCACCATAAGGAAATTTCCCAGTTTTATGTTGTAGTTGTGGAGGTGCTCATTTCCAAAGAAATTATGTAAATCTTCAATAACATGATGAAATTAGACATGACAATCTTATGCATGCTCCAAATTAGTTGAAGGATAATGGATTAACGTTTATTTATATGTTTTCTCATCAACGTACATTTGCAAAGGGAGAGAGTTCTATGAGTTCAAAAGTAGATATTCTTGCATATGAGAAGAAGAGAGAAAGATTCGTAGAGGAATCAATCTCAAGGAAGGATCAACCAAGTCGGAGCACTTGATCCAATGATGTGAGTCAACCAAGAGAATCAAGGAAGAAATTGAGAATGGATAATTTCTTCATTTCTTCTACTCAATTCAAAAACAACATGGTGAAGGATGTGAAGAATCAAAAAATCAATATAACTATTGGTCAATTGATTGCTATAAATCCTATGGTGAGAAATAAGTTGAGGGAAAGCTTAAACTCCAAAAGAATCAAGAAGCAAAGATCCAAGTGGAAAGCCTCCATATTGAATGTTGGAGTAAGAATGATGGATTTTGTTACCTCTGAGGTATGTACTCAAGCTTCAAAGATTGAAGTACGTCTTAATGGACATGATGTTTCGGATATGCGGGTGGATGGAGGATCAGATGTGAACGATATGTCGGAATGTTTGTTGAAGAAATGGGGGACAAAGATTTCAAATTCTACCATCATCATTGTTGGGATGGTCAACAAGCAAAAGATGTGACTCATAAAAGTGGTGGACAAGGTGGTAATAAGTGTGATGGGAGTTCAAACCTTGTTGTTTTTTCAAGTGCTTGAAAAGCCTAGCTATGTCTTGTTGTTAGGAAGACTTTGGTTGAGGGCGGTGAGGACTATTAATCGATGGCACAAGGGTTATTTTTATATAGAGCCAAAAAAACCATTGAGTGAATGATCCTCAAACAAGTGGATGAATAGTATCATACTCTAATAAGTCTACCAATGATTCCTTGAAGTCTTAAAGTGAGAAAAGTGATAGTTTTTTAGAACTTGACATTGACATGTGAACCGATGAGTAGATATTATTTGAAAAGACTTCAAATAATGATGTTCAAATACAAGTTTTTGCTTCGATGGATTTACTTCCTAAACTAGGGGTGGTGAAGTATCTCAACAAGACAAAGATGAGTGAATAGAGATTACTCGACGGATCTCCACTGTCAAGTTTGATCGTTTTATAGTTCACAAAATGTGAAAAAACTTTATTTATGATTTAAAGGAGTTAAAAGGATGACATTTTGATCTAGTGAATCATATCAAGTTGAAGTCGTTTGATTGATGATCATATTCTTTCACTCCAAGAATAGAGTGAAATCTTAGTATGGGGATAAATATAATACCTATAGTTGCACATAGAGAATAAAATATGATTATATCTAAAATATGATTAAATTTAATCATGAATTTATCTTATTCATGACTATGTTTAGATAGTTATGGTTAAATTGAAAGAATAGATATGGAAGGTCTTGATATAGTATATTGGATGATAATTTTGTTGAGTGAGAGTCAAGTGTCATATTCTATCACATGGGTATCTTGATTTTCCTTGACTTGGACTAGTATTTAATTGATTTGACTTAGTGATGACCCCTAAATCTAGGGACGAGATTGAGTTGATGCAACAAAATCAATTGGAGGGTAGTTTGGCTTCTAGAATGTCCAAGTAGACCAATTGCATATTGGCATCTATACTTTCTCATTGGGATTTGTGATCTATATCTGATTAAACTTGTTTAAAAAAAACAAAAAACATCATAATGTTGAGTATTGCAATCTTGAAACAAGTCATTTGGTCACTCTTTTCTATGTGTTTATGTGGAAACTATTAAAGGTACTACGTCCTCATTTCAAATCAATGGTCCTCAAAAGACATCTTTGTTCCAAGATTGACAAAGCTTGCATGAAGGGAAGAGAATTGAGATATGTATTATTATTTTTTTTGATAATCTTGTTGAGAGAATAAAAAATGTTCCGTTTTTTGATTTAAAATGTTGAATTCTTAAAAAGAAAAATGTTACCTGCATCATAAATTCTCATATTCAAGAAAGTATATCCTCGTTCTAAGGATGAAAAAGCTCGTTTGAAGCAAAGAGAAGTGATACATGTATCACTAATTTGGATTCATTTGTTGGAACTTCATTCCATGGTTTAGAATTTCATTCTTGGACTTTAGAAAATGAATCCACAAACTTCAAAAGAAAAACATAATATGAGTATCATCATTGTGAATGCTTTTATGAGAAGATGCACATATTGAAAAAAACTTTGTCTAAAAATGAATGTTAATTTCAAGAGAAAGGAAGAAACGAAGAGTATCTTTAAATTCATGTTATGCATTGAGAGAACTATCATGAAATCATTGAAAATTTCCAAATCATTGGATGAGACATGGAAAATTTTTCACTTTATAAAAATTTGGGATTACATTCTTAAAAATAGCAAGAAAAGGAAGGCATTCAATTTCTCAACAACTTTTAGAGGCATTCAAATCTCAAAATTATCTTTTTCGATTGCCTCGTGAAACATTGAAGGCGATCACATCATTTCATGGAATAATGCAAAAATATGCATGTTGCAATCAAAGCCATTTACTTATTATGCTACTTGCAAGATTGAATGTTGGGGAAAGGAAGTGAGAAACATATGTTGACAAGTGACATATTTACTACTAGATTGTGCAAAGCGAAAGGGTGAGTTGAATTGAGGAATAAGTACCTTCAATCACTCATATACAAAAACATTGGTATATCTAACAACATGAGGAGCATCAAATACAATCAATGTTGAATTTTGATTGTGATAATCATGAAAAAATCGACATTGGTAGCACTATCACAATGATAAATAAAAATCTGCTTGGATTTTATTTTGAACCTAACGAGAGAGACATTCTAGTGTCTATCATGCTCAAATGTGGGATTGGAATTCATAGATTTCTAACAAAACTCCAATTGATTACTAAGGGTCTATTCCCTCATGGATTCACAGTAGATGTTGCAAGTTCCCAAAGATGATGTTGAAAATATGGATAAAAAATAACTTGTCGATAAAATACCAACCAACCAATTTGAAAATATGAGTAGTTGAGTGAAGAAGGTAACCCATGTAGAAGTTGAGTACATTTCTCATGAGCAACTAAAAAAGTCTAACATAAGAGATTTTTTTCTAATAGAGCTCATGGAGAGACTCATACCAATTTGGAAATATAAGTAGTTGTGTGGAGAAGATAACCCATGTAGAA
Organism: Marchantia paleacea; assembly: GCA_014180765.2. NCBI lineage: Eukaryota > Viridiplantae > Streptophyta > Marchantiopsida > Marchantiales > Marchantiaceae > Marchantia > Marchantia paleacea. Next base: position 2,436,446 of record MUAA02000064.1, read on the forward strand.
GTTGGACACATTTCTCATGAGCAACTAAAAAAGTTTAACATAAGAGATTATTCTTTTATCAGAGCTCATGGAGAGACGAGAAAATATCATACGATTTAGAAGAAGGCCTTGGATTTACAACCTCAATGTTAAACAACATGCACACTTTGAGAAAATCATACAAGTATTTGTTAAATAAAAAAAAATTATTACAAGAAAGAAATTACAAAGTCCAAGATTGAATTACGGACTATGTAATTTTTTTAAAAATTCCTTGGCATGTCTGCAGACATGTAATAGAGCAACTGTTGGATCACTTGGAACTAAAGTAAACTTGTCATGGTCGGCCTTATAAGGATTCTCAAACATTTTATCCCCTTGCATTGGAGATGATCCATTAGTTCTTGCAAGGCACGAAGTAATTCTAGCACAGAAGTAATTCTAGCACAAAGAGGTATGTTTGACTCCTGTTCATATGTTTCAAGATCTAGTCCTTCAAGTAGGAAAAGTGCTTGATGAACCATTGCATTAACTCCATTAGTTTCTAGTAGGGGTTTACCAAGTCTACCTCATAGTTCATAGCTTTATGAGCAACACAACCACAAGTACTAACATTATGTCGGATTTCATTGGGCTTGAAATTGTAGAGCTTTCTTTTCCAACTTTCAAATTTATGGTGGTATTTGATGGTTCACTGCTTGAAACACCAAGCAAGACGATTCCCTTGAACTTATACACCCATGTTATTCTTGATCCTAAAGAATAACACAAATTTTGGGATTAGAAAGAGAGGAAGTGATACATGTATCACAAATGGGATTAGAATGGAAACAAAACAAGAGGGGAATGAAGTGAAGAAATGATACATGTATCATTTCTTCATGGATGAAGACTCATCACATGTCAAATTTCACGCTAGCATTGCATTTTTTTCGCATAACCTTGTCTATCATGTTCCATTTTTTTTTTAATGGAACACAACCAAATGCCAGAGTTTCAAAAGTGTCACTTGTGCAAACTACTAAACAAAGATGGACAATTCCTCTTCCAACAAGAGAACGTTGTCATTCTCAATTCCATGCATCATGAAGCCATATGGGATATCAACAATCCCCAATGTGTACACCATCTTTGCCGAAAATTCCAAAAGATGCAATCTTTATGAAAAATTTCCCATGATATCTTCATCTTCCCACTATGCGAACAAATTTCGAGAAGGAGGTGGCTCCTTGAACCTCCTTCCCCTTCAATTTTGAATCACGACGCTCCACAACTCTTGAAACAAAATTTTGGAAATTGTCGAGAAGTACAATTGCCAAGTCTGAAACTTGGTCCTCTTCTTCTTCCTTTTTGTCATTGCATGTATTACTTTTCTCATCAAAGTAACCCTTTAAGAGACATTGAGTATCCACTTGAAAGAAATGATACATATACCTCAATTTTGGTTGACAATTTAGAGTCCAAAGAAATTAAACATATCTTTCTTCTTTCAGTTGAAAATTTAATGTTCAAAGAAAGATTATATGTATCACTTCTTTATGTGTGAGTGAATGTTTTTGTTTCATTGATTTCATTGAATCTAAAGTTATTAAGGTTCATTTGTTCTTTTGCTTATAACTTGTTGTTTTACTTCTTGCAAATGGTTAGACAAGAGACAATCTCTCACATGCAAGTGTACATTGAACTCTTTTGGAAATCCAATGAATCTTTTATTGATGATTTTTCAATCACAAACAACCATGTCTAGTTTTTTAAGGATTTCCTTGAGAGAATACTCAAAGATTCTCTCAAAAGATAGACATATTTCTAACTTTTATTCATATGCTTGAAATTTTATTAGATCAACCAAAGTCTCTATACTTGGAGACTTTGGTTGATCCAAGTTTAGGAGTGCAGGAGTCTCCAAGTATAGAGGTGTACATAGATGTTAACTTTTTGTTCCTAACCTTGGAATTATATAAAACTCTTCGACACATCCAAGAATGAATGCATAAGAAAGTATCATATTATTAGATAAATATTATTATTTTTAGTACATTATACAATTTATCTTAGTTAATATATATTCATCTATAAAAACAAGATATGATACAATCCATGTAAAAACAATTATATTAAATGATATATAAAAAAGTATTTTTATAATATATATTAAATAAATAATAAACTATCATATTATGAAATAAATATTATTATTTTTAATATATTATACAATTTATCTTAGTTAACATGTATCTATCTATAAAAACAATAGCATTAAATGATACATAAAAAAATATTTCTATAATATATATATTGTTTGACATAGATGGCGTTAGGGTTCATAGCTAGGATCCTAGCGAAGTTAGAACCAAAGAAGTTGTTTATCTTTGGGGGTTATCTTTGGACCCACACCTCTTGCCGTCATTCAAAATTAAATTAAATTTGTACCATGCATATTTGCCTAGTAGTATAAACTTAACCAAGGGCAACGAATTTGCGGGCTCTTAAAATAAAATAAAATAAATTTGTATTTACACATTTGCCTAGTAGTGAAAATTTAGCCAAAGATTTCTAGTCGTTTCCGCTCTGCCATGCAGGATTCGACCCCGAGATCCCTGATGTGCCCAACTGCTATCTCCCGCTCTACCAACTGAGCTACGGTCGGGGGAAATTGCCTCACTAAGCTACGCTTTATGCTACATATTAATAGTGATGTTCAGAGTTCTACGGCCGGCCTGACAGCTGAGTGGTCTACATATTTCGCTAATGTAATGCTATCTCATTCACGCCTTGCGTGGGAGAATCTGACCTGAATGTTCAAGCCCATTCACGAAATTGATTTTATTGCAATAAAGAACCGCGTCCTTTTACATCCACAGCTATAATAAGAGGACAACCAGCGCTCTTAAGAGAACCTTGCTAGGTCGCCTCGGACGCTTTATACAACGCCTTCGACGGTATGGCAGGATAATATAGTGCATAAATTATAATGGCCTGAATACATACATGATGGAGAGCTCCACAAGAGAGCGGACTAGTTGCAAATGTGATTGTCCACATCAGAGACTCACCTCAGGTCCTGGGCTGGGCGTCCATGACATCAGCCCAAGACTACCCTCGTGCATGCACATTAAGGAGATTATTCGTGGACAAAAGTTATGAATGAAACTAATCCGCTTCACAGAACGGGCACCAAGTTATTTTTGAGTCTCCTGACTGAATCTCCAGTTTCTTGTCCACCGCTTCTGAGGACCACAAAGATATGCAACTTAGTACGAAGTCTCGGCTACGCAGCAAGCTCAAGCTCCACCAAGTAGTAGGCTATTACTCTGTCTATCTGATCCGGGGAGGTAGTAGGAATTTCGTACTATTGCTCTCAAGCAAGTTAGCGCCTGCTACGAAGCAAGGGGAAACTTCCACATGATTCGGCAGAGCCAAATCATTGCGGTATTGATCTCAAGTAGAATTCATCTTCGTATGCATCAAATATCTGTGGACCAAACCAAGTGTGCCTGTGAGAATGGTAGCTTGAGTTCAGCTGAGAATTTATGAAACCCCTCCATTTACTACCCTATATGTTGTGAGTTAATCTGAGTCAGACCATAGCAATAATTCAATTACTATTTACTTTAAAGTTCTCGTTTTAGAATTCCCTTTGTGGCTAAGGAGTCACCAATCACTATGGTTTAGGGTTTCGGATTTGTATGTCCAGACTCACAGTTGAACCTGAAAAGTGTATATATTGTTATTCAATTCGTAATGTAATCAGGTCAAAGAGTACATCTTGCCAATGATCATTCCTTCAAGTACTCATCACTCATCACACGCACCTGATAGAATCGAATATACTGGAGCAAAACTGTTTGGAATATCAAGATGTTGGCTGGACTAAATTTACCTCCCAACTCGAAAGTTCAGATGTGCACTCACAATGAGGCAATCGCAAGTGCTGGAGATGCCGGACACCCACATCCTAGTGGTGGTATCAAAGAACCAACTGAAATGCCAATGAGATGCCTCAGTCCCATAAGAGGGCGAAATCGGAAGTTTGAAAACGGAGACATTTTGTAACGATAAGACCATAAGACTCTAGAAGCAAGCGCAAAAGTGGGAACGTTAAATGAATGCTTAAAGGATAGAAAGAAATCTGCGAGAAGGTTGTCAAATGTAAACAAGAAAGGAAAAGCAAGGCCATCTATCGAGTTACTAAGAGACAATTCAACGCAAGATTTCGTTGAGCCAATGAGGTTCTAGACTCAGCAGCCAAGGTAGCATAACTCACCCTCTATTTCACATCCGAAAGTGGCCATAACTGCGACTTTAGAACCAGGGCATCCACCAAATATACATTTTGCTCAAGTTCTGGTGTGACACTGCTTCTTCGATGAGTCTGTGTGCTTGACCTTCTACTGAATGTGGAAGTGATGGAGCAGCACCTACCCCTACAACCACTCCTTCGAAGCGTGCCTCTATATTGGCGATAGCTCTCTGTTAAGAAGACAAGCCAAGCTCGTGAGTCCCATCGGAAGTTGGGATGTCTACACACACGGGACCTTATGCCTTCTGCATAGAAGATGTGCAGGTTAAAGGGAGCGTGCCCTCGTCCCTTCACTTGGACTCTACGCACTCCAAAGCAAAAGTTCAAGCCTCGAAAATTAGTTATTTAGCAACGGTTGAAATTTTCCAGCGTCAAGATAACCAAGCTTGAGCAGAGTATACGCTTTCTCCCACATGTTTGTTGGCAACGATGCAGCAATAGGACCCCCTAGTTGAACGGAAATTCTAAAACTCAACTTTCGCGCAAATGGTCAACAAGCTGTAAATATTGTCACAGACAACAAAAACAGGACAATGGCGAGCTTGAGCAGCATTCCTTTACTCACCTGAGCATGGGGGTTTTGCACCTCTACTCCACTCGACTTGTGTGATTTCGTCCACTCCACCAGTGGATCATGGAGAAACGTTTCTAAGACACTCATGAGAGTTTCTCGGTGTAATCGAAGGACGGACAAGGTGATTTCAGAGACCCGCAGAAAAATTCCCTCATAACCAGTTATGCCGAGCCCGTCCACTAGGTTCTGTGTCAAAAAAAGAAACACAAACGAGGTCAATGGTGCTTGGACCATGGAATACATGCTCATTGTTGCTAATATGGAAAAGTTTTTGCATTCAATCAGTTGTTAAAACGAAGTCATACCTGAGTGAGTCGAAAAGGCACAAGTTCAGGTTTTTCAAGTTGCAAACCCTTGTCAAAAAGACAGCTAAAATCCACGTGAACACAATCACCAGTAGTTGAATCAAAAAGAATATTTTCTCCATGCCGGTCACCCAAACCAACCATGTGCCCAACCATTGACCATACGGCGGTAGTGTGAGCGTAGGCTACTCTCGCTTGAAACCAAGCTGCAGGCTCCGGAAATGTATTGAGGAACCAACGATGAAACACTGGTGGAAACATAGGCAAAATCTTGGTCCGAAACATTTCTGCCTCAGATATTTTCTCACCACCCTTCTGGGCCTGTTGTTGGTCGTATATCCTCTTGATAGCTGGATTAGTTTTCTGTCGGTCAAATTTACCACAAGCAACATAGATATCCTGCAAAATGTGACGTAAACCCCGTGTGTGCAAAACCCATTCAATCATACCACAATCTTCAGTGAGAGGGATGACGGCGAAAGTGCGTATGTAAAGTTTCCGTCGTCGGCTTTTTGGATCCTTTTGAAGGAGTCGATTGATCGTTGTGGTAAACTCCATCATTCGGGCATCTTTGCGCAAATCATCTTTGGGCTTGCACAGAAAAGGATGCTCTAACCCATCACTTCCAAGCAGCACTACCTGAGTAGCACCAACAGACTTTACAATGTCAGAACAGCTCTCGTCTGATCGTCAAATTCAAGGACTGTTCACATTAGGATAGACAGACAGTAAGGGTTCAATGTAAAAATGCTATACTGACACCGATCTCTATTGTGGAGAAAATTTTGACACGGTAACGTAAAAGCAGATGATGCAAAGTAAGATTTACAAGGCAAGACTTTTCTCTGGAGACGAAGTGAAAGCTTGCATCTATGATGAGAAGGTAGTCCACTTGCTATGATGTTATGATTTTGAAAAATGAGGAAGAGGGCCCACCTTTTTGGGCCGCTGCAGAGAAGCTAGAATCTCGATTTCATCCCCGATGCCAGCAATGGTAGAAAACTCCGCAGGTGGAAAAGGATTATAATTCACGTCTGTCAGACCCCGAGGAGGTAATGTGACCGTGAGAGCTCTTTGCAGGGGCATGATTACACCGACAGGCATCATTCTTTTGAGGTACCCAAACTCAGTCGCGAGACTAACAGTTTTTGCCTTTGGCTGACCCGCATACATACACAGACGGATCATCTGATCGATTAAACCGGCAAACTGACTGAACAAAACTGTCTTCTCTCTCTCTTGGCCCAAAGAGCTTCTTGCTTGCTGAATGATTTCAGCCGCTGCTTCTCTCCTGGCAGGAACTGTGGACTTCGAAACTGCTGCCATGGTCCATAAGGCCTGCTGTGGATACGCTTGCAGCACAAGAGTAATTATGTGTTTGACGAGGCGCACAACTTCTTCGTTTTGGTGGCAAATTCTTGATACTAGCTGCGGCAGAGAGGTAAGCCATTGATATGGTGGTAGATCTTTCAAACAACCCCTCATGATGCCCATAACCTGCACGAAAAGCGCATTGAGGCTTCATCCACGCTCTATGGTATCACTTGTAACTACATTTCTCCACTGGTACAGTCGTTTCGCAAAAAAAGCGGGGAATTCAAAACGAGGTAATTTCAGCCATGCATGATTAGAAACTGTTGTCATCCGTGATTTCCTGTCATACCCTGAAGTTTGCCCATAGACAGTTTGCCCTGGCTGAGAGGTGCCGGAATATTTCGTGAACAATCTATTTTTATAATGTTCTGGAAGATATATAGAGATGGACCGAACAAAGTGTATACATTTTCTAACAAACAACATTCTTTGGACCTACCATGCCTGAGTGAACTTACTCTTGCATGAACAGTTTTGACCGTCTTGTTTGAAGCAAGAGAATCGCCGCAGTAAGTGCTCCCAAACTCAAACCACAGAGTTAGCAACCGGGGCATAGCTTGAAAGAGATGTCTGTGACCTTTGTGCAGCCCCTTCGCATAAAATAGTATGACTTCAGGGAGGTAAGTCCACCAATGCTTATCGTCCACTGTAAGTCGGCGCCTTTGAAGCACAGGATCGCTACGACCATCCTGAAGTTCTTCCTGTCTTTTGCGGGCATCCACTAACAAATCATCGAAATATTTAGCCATGAAAAAGTATCCTTTTTCCCACTTTGGTTGCAGTTCTTTCACTCGAGTGTACAAACTAACGACATCATCCTTCTGCTTTTGCCCAGTGTGATGGACCCATCTTGCAAGAAGAAGAAGCGCTTTAGCGGTCACAAGGTCTTCGTCCCTCCTTGCCTGGGTGGACATCTTAGCCCAGCCAGGTGACGTATCCTGTATCGCTTTCACAGCCGGTCTTGAGGGTGACTGCCCATGTATATGTAAGAGGCCACTGAGAGCAGCATTGTATGCATTACCAAGCACTGGACGAGAAACCTCTGACAATGCTTGTTGAAGCTCAGTGATAGCTCGATGACTTTTATTTGTGTCCCATAGAAGTTTCGCCATCTCCATATGGGCATTTGGTGCCCCCACGGATTGGGCCTGCAATATAGCTCGATTTGCAGTCTCATAGTGGCCCGCTGCACGACAAAGCTTCGCATACTCCAGCCAGCATATTCCAACCTCTGACTGTAACCCGCTGGTACTAAACAACAATCTTCGGAGTGCGAGAATTGGTTCTCGAGTCCAAAGTGACGGCTGCGTAATTCTCAAACGGTTCTCCCAGTCGCCAACTAGCTCCATGATAACATTTATGTGACTGCTATCTGCGGGAAGAAACCCACATCGTCAGTTTTCCGGTGGAAGTAGTTTAGGTTTAAACCTTAGGTGCTCCGAAGACTTTCTATAAAGTTCAACGTTGACACAGTATAAGCTGAAGCAGGTTGAGAGTTTGAGAGACTCTCAATTTTGAAGTCACGATAAGCTTACCGGTTGCACGCCTCACAGCGGCCAGGGAACTAAAATCCTCTAATTCTTGCAACATATGCAATTTCACAATCAGTGGATAAGCACGAGTATATGACTCCATGCTCGCTGCTGCCAATGGTGCAAGAAGAGTTTGTCTGGAAATCATGATTTGCTCTGTAAATAGCTCTCGATCTCCATTCTGATGGGCCTGGAGAATCTTTGCCAAGCTGAGATCAAAAGCTGCATATCCTTCACCACCATTGAGTAAAGAACCATCGCTTTCAGCACATGTTACATATTCTTCGAGTAGACTCCACTGACCTAGCCGCCATGCTGCCTGAATGCCCCGCATACTCCAGTCCCCTTTGTGGTCTGGCATTCGTAAGATTAATCCATCAACATGAGTCACCATTGCCTGCAGGTGGCCCATGTTAAGCAAGCAGTTGAGTAAACCAGAATGGCGCAAGATACTGGTGGGCTCCATTTGCAATGCTTGCTCATAGCAGGTCAAAGACTCTCCCCAGTTGCCTGCCTTCTCATGAATCAGCACTTGATCTTGTAAAGTTGTGGATGTTCGCAGTCTGGTTAAGCCCGACAGACCATCTGGTTCATCCAAACCGCTGTATATTTCTAAAAGGAATGTAACGTCTTCGTCTACGAAGACTCCACTACTTTCTGCAGCGGGATTCAAAGCACCAGACTTTTCCCGCACATAAGTTTCGAAATAAAGTAGAGCTCGGGCATACGCTTGACATCGAAAGGACGCTCCAGCAAGAGCTTGTTTCGGAATGGCAGCCAAAAGCTGCAGCACATTTTGGCGGTGCACAGCCAGCAGACTAGACTCTTGCCTGAGAGATTCTGAGTTGGAGCTAGAATTGGAACCCTTACTAGAGACATGACTTGTCTGTCCTGGTGACAACAATTTGCAGTCATCCAGCCACTGACCTAGACAGTCAATCAAGGTGAATACTGTCTGAGTGCTAACCTCACTTGGCCCTGACCAGCTCCTAGAAGTACTACCCGCGCCTCTTTCAACACCAACCAGAGAGCTATTACTCAAAGAGGCAGCTTCGGCTAAAACAGCTAAAATTTCTTCAGTGACAGAATTGCGAGCCTCAATAGAGCCCTCGCATACAACGTTCAAAACCAAGTATGGTAAGAGATAGAGAGCTGTTCCCATGTCGTGTCTCACGACCCCCGTGCAAGCTATGAATATTTGGGCCCGATCGCCAGTTGCTTGTGAAATCAGACGACGAATCCATAGGTACATCCATCTCCGGAAAGACATGCCACTTCGAAATATTGGACCATCAGGTATTGAAGCACCTGCGCTCTTCAGAAGGTACTTCGAAGTCAGACATGGAGTGATAATCTCCTTCACATCATCCGAAAACCTTCTCCAGAGATTCTCTCCACTTGTAGCTATATCCCGGACATCATGTCCATTTCTTGCTGTCGCCTTTGCTGTTCTAAAGGAGGCATCCTTCGACTTTCCAGAGCTGATAATACTTTTCTGTAATTTGCCCAGCAAAGCCGCCTGACAACCACTAAGTTTCAAAAGCTCTTGAATAGCTAAGGCCGCTGCATCTTGTATATCTGTATCAGTAGCAGCTCTCAAGACCCTGGCCAGATGTTCTTTGACCAACTCGAACACAAGGTCTTCGTTGTTTCTCTCAATTCTCGACTGGTGCCGTAAATCCACCTGGCATGCTTAAAAAAATCAGTAAATCTTGTTGGAAACACAAAAGAACTCTTGAGCTGAATAGAAAATCATGGTACTTCTCAACCGCAAACATCATCTCACTGTCTGATAAAATCATAAAACGAAATCATGAGTCTGGTGGGGAGTCAGCAGACAATTGATGAATGTTGAAACTAAAGTATGAGAAGTAACTATAACCTGCAGCTTGACTGGATCAACTGCTCCGAGCTCTCCCAGACACTCTGCACAGGCCAATTTCAGTCTTTGGCTCATAGCTCTTCGAGATTCCTCAGCGCATCCTCTTAACAATGCTGTCACCAGACTGCTTATAACTGCAACGTCCATAGAAACTTCTGCCACCAGCATGGCAGTTATTTCTCGCCTCTGAGCTCTCATGACTTTGCTTAATTCGCTAGCAGTGGTGTAGCGCACACTCATACTTTCATGCGAAAGTCCATCAGCTGCTCGACGTAGTTGATCACGAAGGCTTAGTGAACCACGGACTTCATGTAGGACTGTGTTCACGTTGGTCAGAGACGGTAGACTTGGCAGAAGAGGTAGCTCTCTAGCCTGGTCTTCTAGAGCAGCTCTATTTCTTACAATTAGCTCCTCCAAAACCACCGCTGCTGCATTTTGCTCATCTTGTTGGCCTTCTAAGCATGGCATAAGGGCAACAACGATCTGGCTTGCGACAACCTTCACATTGGCAGGTGCAACATGCGCTAGGGTTCTCACGAACGAAAGCCACACCTTCAAGCCTTCCACTTGCAAAGAAGGATCTTGAAGAGCTCTTGTAAGCAGTGCCATTATTTTTGGCACGAAAGCACTCAGGTGGGCACCGATCATGTCCACCAATCGCTCTATACAGCGCAGTGCCTGCTTTTGAGCCGTCACGTCTTCGGAACGCAACAACTTCCGATCAATACTATTCAGAAGACCAACAAAGTGACTTCTAAGGAAGCTGGCGAGATCATCTGACCCACTGACAATGCTGGCCACCTCTTGAATCATTGGAGCCACCCTTGCTGATCTGATAATACACGTTGGAAGTTCACCGGAGTCAACAGCAGAAAAAGCATTCACTTTCACTCTACAACGAAAATAATCAACATATAACTCTTATGCACATGTAAACAAATAGGCTTGTACCTTCGAAGCCCTTCGTCTGTATCTGTGTCACCGAGAAAACGCACCAGCTCATCAAGGAGAGCTGGCAAAACTGCGGCAAAAATTTCTCGAGGATCAGATCCGGTTTGTACTTCATAAAATTGCAGTGCAGCCATTAGCTCCTTACCATCGGCTCGCAGGAGAAGTACAGATAGCACTTTATGACACCATTCCAGCAACAGCAGCGGTAGGTCTGTACCTAGCTGCTTAGCAAGCTCATGCAAAGCATCTAAAGCCTCTTGACTGTGCTGCTGATCAAGCACAAGCTTTGGTAGCATCACTGGGACCATTTGCTTGACTAGATCTGCAGAGTCTATCTGAAGGACAGCCTCAGCAAACTCGTGTACCATGATTGGACGAGAAATGAGGCGACTTGTCAGGTACTCAAACAGCTCTTCCCTGATTAAGTCCATCGTCTTTTGTAGTTTATGAGCTCCCGATATGCGCAAGCTTGATGAATCTATTCCATGTATCAGTTTCACACAGATAACACGTATGGAAAGGTCCGGGTTGTCAAGTTGTTCGAGCAGAAGAACAAGGGAGAAGAAAAGTAACTGGTGGCAGTGATGCGAAGCTTTGGCAACTTGGGCTATAGTTTCCAATAATGTTTCTATCACATCTGGGTGTTCAGCTATACAAAGGGCATACTTTAACTTCCCTAGCATCTGAAGCTCCCCATTTTTGTCACTATCATCTTCATCGTCTCCAAATATTCCAGCAAGAACATGTGCATTTGTGAAGTACTTAATTTGCAATCCAAATGCTTCTCTTACTGATCTCCGTCGATGAAGAGGTAGCGTATCCAGACATTGAAGCCAATCCTTCTTTGTCATGGCGATATCGTTCGTGGTCGCATGCTGTAAGAATCGTGACATGCTTCCTATAAAAGCTATCTGGACGTGCTCTGACCGTTCTTCAAATAATAGCTGACTAAAAAGGGGCTGCCATTGAGCCAGAAGAGAACTACCGGTCCTGTTTTGAGGTTCAGAAGTTCTATGAGAAGTCATGACATTCAACACAGAGTCTCCACCGTCACACAGGGAACAAACAAATCTAGAATCCCCACTTCTCCGTCCTCCGCCGGTTCCAGATATGGTTAGTGCCTCGGCAGGATCACGTCGTGAATGACCTGTGTAGTATATACATGTCATCAGTCCAACAACTCCGCCCACCATCTCACGAACGCTCTCTGCTCCATCCGACCCTAAAGTCCTGTATACCATTTCGACCTTCAGTATAGTAGCATACTTCCAACTTTTGCCTCCGTTACAAGATGCAAAACGTTCTATGTGATTGACATCTAGGAGATTAATATACTCATGATTCAAGCTAAGAGCACACTCAAAAACTGCCATTTATCCAGGAGAATCGTGCAGCAAACTTTTTCTGTACGCACCCAAGTCTAGTACAGAACCTGAGTACCAACTCAGGATTAGTTTGTGCAGCTATATTAGGTACGGCTGAGACCCCTACAGCTCGCACTCGTGCGTCAGCGTCCTGAAGAGCTCTTTCAATAATGGACTCCAAAGCTAGAGTTTCAGGATGTCCACCCATCTTCGAAACTATGAAAACCGCACGAGATTTCAGGGAACAGCTTTCTTCGCCTGACAGCGGAAGAGACCAAGGCAGAAGTACTGTTCCCAAGAGGACTTTAAGAGTGTCTGCCGATTCTAGCAACGTCTGCTTCAGGCTGCTCGAACAACTATTTGCAGCAGTACCTGCTGTTATACAACAACAAAAAAGGTACCCTTTGTGGTTAGGCTGACGATACTCGCAGTGATGTAGAAGTTCTAGTGTTCAACTTACAGTAAAGTCAAATGGTAAAATCACCACAACACCACAACACGATCTCATATCCTAAACTTCCAGTGGATAACCCTTGACAATATTAGAGCTTCACCAAGTTCTTCCTCCAGAAGAAACCTGTCTAACGCTTCCATAAACATGCTTAGCTGCAGTGTTGAAAGAATCCTCTCTTGGCCCTGAAATATAGACAGGAAGATGTGCAAAAGAACTGCAGTCAGTACTCCAAAAGTCTCATATGGTGCCAACGTAGTAATGAACAATTGAAATAACACGGGATCAACCACAAGGACTTAACACGCGAGGGGACTGAAGAGTACAGACCCGGGAGGTCTAACCGACGTAGTAATGCACAACAAAACTTGATAGACAAAAATCAAGGATTGTGAGGTAAATACCATATCAAAGATACAAGACATCCAGTGGTGCAAGAGCTCCACCAGTCGCGTGTGGCAAACAGTACCAGTACATTTTCCAAATACTCGTACTAGAACACACAAGCCGGAGAGCTTGGCTTCAACAGTCGCAGTTCCAGTTTCAACTTCGTACGATGGGTGGAGTTGACCTATGAGTTGTAGAACTTTTTTGTGTAGCAGAGTTAAAGGTGTAGCCAGTTCTTTCTCTGAGAAACGTGAAGGAGAGTCAATATTTGGGACAGATACGTCGACTATGAGCATATTTACGAAAGATGAAAAGGGCAAGTTGTTGTTTGATGGAACAGTGGAGTCTGGTAATGGGCCTCGTACTTCTACTCCGATGAGCATACGCGATAAAGAAGAATCCTTCTCAATCGCTTTGCTCAGCTTCTGTCGTTTTATTGGTCTGCTCTGATACTCCTGACTTTGTTGAGTTTCGTCAGGTGAGCTAGTGTCACCAGAATTTGTTGCTGAACAGACGGCACCTCCGTCATCGACAACCTTAGCTTGGACAGGATTCGCAGTATGTTTTGTAGATGAAAATCCTGCTATCTGTGCTAGACCAACTGAATCCATGGCTAGCTGGAGACTGTAGCTCAGAGATGTTGTAACTTCTGGTATGGTGATGAGTTCCAAGATAACAGATAGGTGCCCAGAGTAAGAAGAACACTGCTTCACAATTAGCGAGTAGATGTCACACATTGCTGCCTGCAGGAAAGAGCATAATCATTAAAGGACCGAATATGACGACCATGCTGAACTGGGGAAGGGGAGAGAACTATGATTATGAGCAGGGTGTAGCTAGAACTCTTCCTCGGCAGATGAAAAAAAAATCCTTTCATGAGAAAATTGTATTAGAAACATGATCTACATCATAGAAACTTTTTGTCCAGCTGAGAAAATTGAACATCTTACTTTCAAATCTCTGCTGCCACTTTGTTTCACTGTCTGTGGCATGACCTCCATGAAGGCCTGGGCAATGCTCTCAAGGATCAGACTCTGACACGTGGAGCACAGGGCATAGAGGCAGGCACCCAAAGCAGAATCATAAGCAGGAGTCCTGTATAACATACGTTAATGAGCAGTGGACAACTTTCTCCAAGTTGAACTCTCTAAACAACTGTTGTCACAAACGAATAATCCTATCATATGCATATTCTCGACATCTCCTATGATGGATTTACACTTGGAAAATTTTCATATCATATCAGAATTAAATGTTTGAGGTCGTGTTTGAGTTATTGTCCGTTGAAAACAGTCTATAAAGAGTGAAACGACTCCGGACCACTCATCCAAGAAATGTAAACCTGTACTCGTTCCCATGTCTGTCATGGCCTCAAGACCATAGACCCCGGACCTTGAATGAGGTAGAGTGAAGAGATTGAGTAGTTGGAGAAGACAGGATAGTTGTAGGTAACTGAGACCAAGAAACATCAAATTACAATCACCAAACACTACTGTTTGCACTCACCTAAACGTTTCTGATTCTCCACCGCTAACAGATAAAACGTTGATGACTGACAAAATCAGCTTCTCGGTAGGAAGTGCTTCAATATCCACTACTGATGTAGCTACTCGAACAAAGTCGAAGGATTCCTTTCACGACAAATTCCACTCTAATCAGAAACGCAACAAAAAAAAAAAAAAAAAAAAAAAACTAACTGAGGGACTAAGGCAGCAAGTAGCTCAATATAAATACTGACTGATGTGATTGGAGGCTTCGACTGTTCACAGACTGCACCAACGAGGAAACACATGTAAGGAAGCACCTTGTGTAAAAGAGGAGAGTTGTGGCAAAAGAACGAGCCCACAGCTGACAAAAATGATGAAGTTACCAAGCCTTCTACGAGCAGGGCTCCCTCTAAGAGACAACGCCCCAGCAACTTGATGGTCCACTTAGCAAGCGTCTGCCAGCGACTCTGTCCAGTTACGTCAATGAGAAGGCCGGGACCTTCTCGAGATTTCCAGGTAGCAGCAATGCCACATAAGAGCTCTGGAGCATTCGCTGCATCACTTGCACTAGATAGCTCCGAGTATGCTCTGGGATAGCAATGTACAGATACGTTTGTGACAGTAGAGCAGCTACTAGGGTTGGCATAAAAAAGTCCCACTGATACGAGATCTGCAAAATTGGTGGAGAGAGGAAGAATCAGTTGGTGACTATCGTTCTCCAAGTTAGTTCTCGTTGAAGTCAAAGTGTAATGTTGGTCCATAAGTTTATGTTTTAGACAAGGTTGGATACACACTCAACACGGGCGACATTGGTAGAATCCCATGAAAGCACATAAATGAGCGAGAAATGGAATGAGGATAGTAACGAGGGTAAAACCTGCAGGGACCACAAGGTTCAGTAAATGTCCTTCGCAGAAATGGGATCAGAAGCATAGAAGACTACACGACGAGAATAACATGCATAACGCAGAAACCAAGTATGGAAACAGAAAGCAAGAAACGTGATGCAAAGTATGAACAGTACAAACTGCAAGCACGGGAAGCCGACTGATCATTGCAATTTTACGGAGTCTTATTCCAAGAAGAAAACTGCGGTATGGACTAATCCATATGTATGTAAACATTCACTCAAGGGCAACACACATCCCTGTTCTACAGTGCAATTCTTGTGCAAGAGTTACAGTATACATAAAAAAAAAATTTCTGCTTAGATATCTTTCTATCAACAAACCCTACTCAGTGTTCATAGTACGATATCAACTCTCACACCACACACATTTTAGAGGGCCCCAAATCGTTGGAGAGATAATCTAATTGAAACTGTACCTTCGATAAGAAGCATGGAATCCATTAGGAGTAATCTGTAGGTTTCAGGATCACCGGTTCGCAAAAGCGATAAAAGGGCAGCAGAGGTATCAAAAAGCCCACCATGACATCCTCTACACGATGAACAAACAGATCAGGAACTAGTGAGTAATGTATTTCACGTGAATTCCGTTAAGACCAATGCTTGCACAGAGAAAAAGGATGTCACAATCTTTGAACATGCTCTAACCTTAGCTCCGACTCAGCAAAGAGAGGGAAAATCCGGCTTAATATAGGAAGAACCGCTTGTCCTTTTCCTTTGTAAAGAACACCTGGGTACTGTTTCACCGTATGACACAAGAGCTTCAAGATTGCCATCAACTCTCGCTCCTTCACTGAACACAACAGAGCATAAGATTAATTCGGCAGACGACTTATGAAATGATCAACATGGTAATCACGATTTCGGTTTGAGATTTAAGATGTACCTTTGAAGGGCACAAAGTAGCTCTCCAGAAGTGTAGGAAGCACGGAACGAAATCGAGATTCTACAGGGTCATCCTCCTCGTGCTGAGTGCTGCTCGCAGCATCACCTTTACTCGCAATACGTTCTCCTAAGTCCTGGAGAAGGACAAATAAATCCGCCATTCCTTCTTTCATCACAAGGAAGCAATATATTTCACACGTAATGGGTTCAAGGACAGTCAGTGGTTTCTCCCCGGATTAACCAGAACGGTTCCCTTGTTTTATCAAAAGTCGTTTAAAACTCGATAGGTGACAATCCACCGTAATGTATATAAGCTTCCTGCGACATTCAAATCTAAAACCATGTCTCATAGTCTTCAGGCCAGTTCAAGAGCTCTTTACATGGACGTGACGACGTTCAGGCATGAATGACGTCGTCTGTCAATGTAACTTAATTGGTGAATGAAAATGTGCAAACAGCTTCGATTCGCGGCTGATGCGAGCGAAAGAGAAACACCCTCGTATCCATCACATTGGCGCTTTACGTAATTAGTCACCTTCCAGTGCATTGTGATTTGGCTGTTAGCCAGCTTCCATGTTTCAGCCAGTGCGGGTTTGAATTCTAACGAAGAGTTTCCTACAAGCTTCGGAATTTGTGGTTCCCCGCGCAATTTCCCGATATTTCCGATAAACTGTTCATATCAAAGTCGAGATTCCAGATTCCAGACTCTAAACCGCTGTGGCAGTACAAAACCACTTTTCGTTCTAAAATCCGGCTTGGGAATTGATGAGTGCCAAGGGTCTTCAGAGGAGTACTATATAAGTTCACAAAAGGAAAAGCTTGTCTGTAGCAGTACATCAATAGTCGGTGAAAAGTATGCAAATTTAATCATTTCATAAATGGTATGCCAAATTGATCTAATGCGCTTCGCAACCGTGCCAAAGAAATATCATTACTGTTATCTAGCAATATTTTATTTAATATACCATGTTAAGAACTCTAGGACCATAGACAGTAAAATAACAAAAAGGATTCATCCGTTTGGTTTCATACTTGTAAGAGGTAAGCAAGGTGTGATCACACTCCCAAATATCCCACCTAACATATCGGAACTATCTAGGTCAAATAGTCTACAAACAACACACCATCCTAAGAAGAAGCATCATTTAACGTAATTGTTCTCATATGGATTGCACCAACTAGTGATCTCTGTATAACAATGGAAACATGTTGACTAAAATAGTCTTTACAATAAGCTAAAGAGAGTGATACCCGGCTAGTATGGTAGGCTCTCGCGCACTCCCTCATGAACATGTCGAAGTCGGAGTCCATAACTCCATATAACTCCAAAGCTAGAGGAACAAAGAGCTTACCTTCTACATCTCCCTATATTTAGAGACCTTGGCTAATGTCACTCCACTCGCACCCTCTAAAATTCTGTCATGAGTAGTGTCGGTAACCACCACGTCTACTATAATAACTTGGTCCTCCCAAACCAAGTATAGGTATGCCCTAGTCAAGTGCAAGGCATATCCATGTGAGGTATCCATCCTCACATGGATATGAACATCTAATGCATCTAAAGTGATACCACACTCACATGTGAGTAATGAAGATATAGATGGATGAACCAAGCAAAGACGGAAACTCATCGCTATAGAGAAAGCAGTTGTGCGAATCAGAAAATCCTGATGCATCCTTTCCGGAGCAAGAGCGTAGAATTGTAGTATGAGGAATGGTCGGATCCACTAAGAGTGAATGCATAGCCTGTTGAAACCCTCGGTCCATCAAGATAGATTGTAGACCTCTAGTCCAAACGATGGTCAAAGAGAAAAAAGAGGAGAGCTCATGTCGTTCCTCCAGGGGTAAAATATCTCTCGTATGTCGTAATAATTCTTTAAGGGAAATGACATCAAGGGATGTACATAAGAGAAGGATGGAACCATCAAGGGGGTTCTTTTAAGTTTGTTAAGGATCACATTGAGATATTATCTCAATTGGAGGAGTTTCATTTTACGTTATAAGGAGCAAAGCTAGATTTTGGATGTGTGAGGTTGTTATTATTGGTCATTTGTGTGGATGGTACGATCAAAAACCAGATCCCAACAAGGTGGATGTTATTCAAAGGATGCATGAAATATGTAACTCCTTAACAAAAATAAGTGAGTTTTTAGTTGTGGTTGTGTTTTTTTTATATATGGATTCCTCACTATGTCCATATAATAGATCCATTATATGGTTTGTTAAGTAAAAGTCTGAATTTTTTTGGGAGGATAGAGATGTAGAGGTCATGAGAAAGTTAAAAAGGTATATGTCCTCGCCTCCGATTTTACAAATAATAGAATCTAAGGGTAACAAATTGGTGATACTTATGATTGATACTAATTCTTTTGCCATAAGATTAGATGTGGGACAAGATGACAAAGATGAAGGATAGAGATATGATGTGAGGTTTGGAGCCAAAGTCTTGAGTGACAACGAGGTTATTTTCATATGAAGATGGAATTATGGCACATTATTACAACCATGAATTGAGAAAGTAACCACCTGATTGGAGCACTTGTCATTGTTGAAACCAATTATTTACCATTGTTGGGAATGATCATCAATTGCAATACATCAAATATTGCAATGTTGAATTGGATAGCATACATCAAAACACTTAATTTGGAGTTCAAGCATGTGCTAGAAAAGGATAACAAGGTGACCCATATGTTGTCAAGAGCTACATACAAGAGCGAAGAAGAGATGATTGATGATGTATGAACGATATTTTATTTTGTTGCTCATTAGAAAGGAGTAATAAGAGATTTGGAGTTATTTTTTAAGGATTTGAATGAGAGTGAGTGGCTAGATATTGGGAGATATCTCAATACACTAGCACAACAAAATGGTTGGAGTGATTATGAGTTTAAACATGTAAAAAATAAAACCTACAACTAGTTGTTACAAGATGGATACTTATGAAAGAGACATAAACAGAACAATGACATGCCACAACATGTGATTTGTAGAAAAGAGTCTCAACAAGGGTTGATATGGGAGCTTCATGAAAGCTTATTGGCAAGCCATAGTGGTACATATATCATTTTCATCAAGTTGAAAGAGAGTTATTGTTTGAGAAACATGTACAAGGATGTGATGGGGTTGTGGAAACTTGTGACACATGTTAGATGTATTGGGTAATTCGACATAATGATGGTTTATATCATAATATCCACTTGCTATTTATTACAAATGAGTTATGGATTTGATGATCATGTCATTGACATGATCATCAAATCAACCAATGATCCTCATGGCAAGAGAGTATCTATCCAATTAAGTGAAAAAGAGAGACTGCTAAACAAAAGAAACCAAAGGAGTTTGCAGATTTCTTTTGGAGATTGTTATGTCGTTACGGATGTGTTGGAAAGATTACTGTTGATCGAGGGGAGTTGAATGCTTAAGAGGTATGTGACTTCTTTGAAAGATGTGGAGTCAAGTTATCCTTCATCATGGCTTATAATTCATAAGAGAATGTGAGGAATGAGAGGGGTCAACCACCTATTGTCAAAATAATTATGAAGATATGTAGGAGGATAGTTGGACAATAATCTCATTTGTTAATGCAAGGTCAAAAGTCAATTTTCCAATAGACAAACACATTTTAACATGGAGTATGTTGCCTTGAGAGGATAATCTAAATAGAGAAGACATTTTGGCGATACATATTTGACAGTTGGAGAGGAGAATGGAGGACATACAATTGGTAGTGGGAAGACTTAGAGAATCATGTCTTAGGAAAAAGGACAGATTTGATCAACATCATAGGCTCATATCAAAGGAGATCAAAAAAGATTACTAGATGTTGGTGTATGATCATAGGATGGATAACCAAAATAACACCTTGAGGAAGTTTTCAAACATATGGTTTGGGCCATATGTGGTGATCAATGTTCACGGTAACGATATTTATTCACTGAAAGAGTTAGATGGTACAAACCAAAAGATATCTATTGCAAGAAAATGTATCAAGGTCTTCAATAGTCACGATAACAATATAATCTTTCACCAAGTTGAGGAGAAGTTCGACCTTTTGTTGAAGATGAGTCATATGAGGAGTACCTAGTTGTACAATAAGATCATGTTGACCTTATCTGACATCGTGTACATCTTGGTTAACTTCTTGATGCATATCAAAGGATGCACATGTTTAGAGGAGCTGGATGTCATCTTGTGATGCGGCTACTATAAGAAGATGATGACATGTGTCATATTCGAAGCCATTTGTGATGATGATGATATTTTTGGTTAGGATAATTGACGGTTCATTGTAAGGTTGTTAAGAGCCCACGGTTGGATTGACTTTAAAGGTGAGGATATTGATAATACTTTAAGTAATATTATCTTGGAGCTTATCAAATATAAAGACTGATCATGGTGCAAAGGGGAAATGATAGATCAAGAACATCACTTTGCTAATTAGGGAACTTATTTGATCAACCTGACTCCTAATCTATGTGGTATGAACAGACTGCTCATATAATGTAACTCAATCCCATGCTTGGAAATTTTGAAATTCTAGTTGTCATCTCCATATGTCAAGCACGTCTCCCCTAATATAATGTAGATACCATCGTAAAAGTATGATAAACAAAAATCACGCTAGCTCGTCCATGGGATCATGTGCCAACCGATCGAGTGATAAATGAAAAATAAATATAGCCTTATCATGGGGTGCACAAGGGAGCCTATGGAATAAATATAGACATGGGAATCTAGTCTCAAAAAGCCCTAGAATAAAATCTGCATGGGAAACTAACCACTCCCATTATCCGATCGGTATACCAGAACGATCAACAAAAGAATTGATGTAGTTTGCGTGTACCCTGAAGTGACAAATGTCAATGTAATTGTCCTCCTCACGTGTGAATCTTAAGTGGTACAATCATAATCTTTGAGAATCTTTTTCATGTGGCTCTTTATCCCTTGCGAGGTAAAGAGACAATGACACACTAGACATGATGTATCATACATAATTTTTGACGGCTCCATGATAGAAAATGAAGCTATAGCTAGCACAAATAGAACGATAAGAACACTGAGCATTCCATCATATATCTACTCCCACCTGCAAAACCACAACCCCTTGACATATCACCTCACATGGAGAAATGGTAACTATGAAAACCCTAAAATCTAAAACATTAATAACTTTTTATTCCCATCTCTATAATTTTCTAACAAAGTCCCAATGGAACCAATGCATGAAAAGAAAGAGATTAAATGTCTAATTTGAGAAAAATACTCAAAATTTATTCAAAACCATAAAAATAATAAAATCACTAATATCTATCTATATGGTAATCCATAATGTTCAATTTACGTACCAATGGGACCCAAATTGAAAGTAAAGAGAATTTTCTATTCACTCTCTATGTTGGGCAAAGCATAACCATACAATATATGAAGAAATGATAACATCTTCCTACCCTACTCTCCTCTCTCACTCTCCGAGTCTCCATACTCCACTGAAGTTAGTCCATGAGTTAGAACCTCAATTGATGTGTTTCAATACTATGGAGGAAAAGAAAAGAAAAACCTACTTCAAAAGTGAATTTGTATGTGTACAAAGTTCAGAGAGCATTTGAAGCTAACCATTACAAGCTTTGTGCAAGTTTGTTTAAGGGCACTAAGACTATAATTTTCCATATGTGGTCAAGTGTTTGGCAAGTCTTCACAATTGCCATGACCAATTTCTTCGGTTGACTTGAACTCAAAAATGACATGGCAATGGTTTTGTTATCGAATACATTATCACAAATGACAAACATTTCATCTGTCAATATATACCAGCTTTGAAGAAAAGTGGTCAACGTGAAGTGTCAGAAGAATAACAAGTGGAAACCCTAAGCACTACATAAGATTTCAGCAACTGACTCCAATCCTTGAGAAGATAACAAAATCTGAAATGCTTAAAAATCTTCATTATAATGAAGATGACATAAAATAGTTTTTGTTTAAATTTCCTATAAATTATCTATTGAAAAATTATTTTTTTAAATTAAAATTATATATATATTCATATACAAATATTTTTTACAAATAAATTTTGTAAAAAAAATGAAACAAAAGTTGCCCAAAAAAATCTTTCTATAATAATTAGATTTAGGTGAAATAAAAAAAATTAGAATTTTGAAAATCCATACACAAAATGGAGTGTTGGGTCATTTTCTACTCCACTCTACAATACTCCAAGTTCGTCTTAACAATCACAACAAGATCTTGCCATCATAATTTTTTCCCTTCATGATCAATGTTGTCAGCTAACATTCAACTTACACGATTGAGAAGTCAAGTATAAATCCTCTGTTATTATGAAGTAACTTAAATTTCCTGATTAGAATATTCTGTAAGTGGAGCTTATAATTATCGCCGATCGAAATAGTTGCTGTAAATAAAGAATTTGGAGTCAAATTTTGCCAAAATATATACTGTCAGGGAATCTGATTATACAAGAAACAATTGCTAAGCAAATGCACACAGTAGATTCTCATTGACGGATGGGAGTACTCTTAACTTAGTAAAGCGCCCCCATAACCTCGTCGATTCTTAGGTGCAGTAGGACATATTTCACAATGTGATGCTATTGGACTAGCCACATATTACCGGTTTGGTTTGGTTCCATCCTTGGACGATTTGATTTCTTCCCATCCCTTTTGTTATTTTACAGCGTCTCGTTTTTGCTTTCTTTTTAACCTCGTCGATTCTTACAATAGGATCGTGCAAATAGAAGCGACCGAGTTGACTCCGCGCCGTCCGATCGAGATCTTTATCTGACATGATTGGTCATAAGTCTTGTAGACTGTAGTGTACAAGAGGATAATGGAAGAAACCCTAAGGAGATACAGGTCAGATAACTGTAACTAATCTGGATGTACATTTAGCGGAGCGGCACAAAGGGCGACGTTTGTAGTGACAGTCAGTTATGTCCGGCGAATTTCAACTCCATCCAACCCGGCCCTGCAGAGTGCAAACTCGGCCCCGGAGTACCGCTAATCCCACCCGCGATTTCTTCGCAGGCCGGACGAACCCGGACGTCCATACATCAGCCGATATTCGTATGCGGGTCAGAGAATTTTTCTACTGCACAGGAGAGAGCGAGCGAGCGAGCAATAAGGTCTTTTATCTCAAAAGCCGGAGGATATTATACTAGATCGCTGCATCAACACGTGTTATTCGAAGCGAGAGCCACATGTAAAGTCCGTCTAGCCAAAGATGTGTCTGGATGCAGACACTAGCCGAAGAAGTATGAAAGTTAGTAATTCTTGCCGCTAAAGCCATGTATTGGACGACTTTCTCGCTTGGACTTTAGGGTGCGGAGATTTGTCTGTGCGGAGAAAGGATAAAGAAATGGGGCTGCTGATTGAGGGTTTTAGATGGTGGGAGTAACAATTAAGGGAGAAGTGGTTAAAGAGACGTTCGGTTGTGGCCCAGTGGTGTCGGGGGTCGGGTCGGCAGAGAACGGGTGGTGGAACCCGCAAGTCAGAGCAAGGCGAAGGATTGTGGGGCATGCAGCGGTGGTGGTAAGTAAGCTGCTGCTTCTTTGATGGGTTGAGCGAGAGATCAGCAAGGAAAGAAGAGAGCGGGGCCTGGAATGGCATTGCTGAGGCAGGTGCGCAATTCAGTAACATTCTCGTGCAACGGGAGGCGGAAGATGGGGAATGGAATTCTGTAAGAGCGGCTCTGATTGCCGGGATCAATTGTGCAGAGTGTTTAAAGCGGATCAAGTGCGGGTGGCGTATCTCCGCCTAGGAGGGGCACCGACTTGGTTTCAGTTGGACGAAGGTTTGATCACGTTCTTGATTGCGGAGGTTCCAATCAAGAGAAGGATGTGGAACATCGCACGTGAGTACACTTTGTTTCTGTATCTACTTAGCTCTCGCGAATGGCTTTGTGTGGAACTCGTAGATGAAACTGAGTCAAAAATTTCAGTCAATCTTGAGGAGATTGTCGAGATATGTAGATCGTGGTTCCTTGTAGTGCAACCTTCGACTTCGGATGCCTGTGTCGCTGTGCTCTCCGATGATAGTGCGTCTGCTCGACCTTGTCCTTTGATTGCCCAAGGTCTGGCGTACGATCAGTTTTGTGAGAAGTGGTTGCCCTGAATATCATCTGCCCAAACTTGAGCTCATTTACTGCCACCTGGGTTTTTGTCTTCTTGGGAAGCATCTGTCAGAGATTTTCATTGACTTTGCATCTCTTTGATGAGTTTTACAGCAGTCAATGTCTATCGTACAGAGTAACATCCCCTCTCGGAAGATGGTGGATTGTCCATCACTTGTTCAGTCTCCCCCTACACTTCCAGAATCACAACTGTGAACATCCCGGGAACTCTTCTTCGAGAATCTTCATCTCTTGGTCATCGCTGGGTCTTTTGATGCAGCGAAGGGGAACTAGGGATTCATTCGATTTCCATTCTATGTCGATTTCTCTTTCACGAGTGAAGTGAGATTGGCTGAACGGTGAGTGGACTAGTGTTCATCTGAGGCAGGGCTGACGTTGGACCGACGGTAAAAGTCAATCGCAGAGAATCACCTCATGAAAGAGTCCTCTGAAGCTTCTCCTCTTCTCTCTGCCAGTTGGTGTTTATGTTCCACGCAGCTGACGTTTTTCTGCTGTGACATTACCCCTCTCCTGACTAAAGAGTTGTCCTTCCAGCTTTTCCATTTCTCTTCATGATTCTAGACGTTGTTCGTAGGTGTTGATATGTGTGAACTGTTGTGGATTTATCACTTTTGACGGAGTCCGCCAATTTGATTTCAGTTGTTGCAGTGGATCTACTGTGATAACGGATATTATATCTTTTTGCCATCTAGTATCGCTCATCATGAGAAGATACAGGGTCTGTTTTGAAGTCGCATAGGTGTATTCCTCAGACCTTTCAAGAGAAAGAAATTTGTTTGATGGTCTCTCAGGTTTTCCTCTACGCCGGCTCTTATAATCTCCTTGAAGTCCCTAATGATAATTGTAAGGTTAGCAAAATCACTAGTAAGATGCTAAAGAAGACTGTCCACTTAACTGGATCTAATCTGGAGCGTCCCTTGTCCTTTCTGAAATGAATGTGCATGCAGTTTGATTT